>CM075859.1:49458805-50866305 GCA_037975125.1 Latrodectus hesperus | reverse complement strand
GTTGATTGAGACCTTATACGTAAGAAGAAAATACAGAAGCACACATATAAAATCAGATTTAAAAGCCTTTTAATCAATAATAATTAAATGTTGAAATCAATAAAAAGAGAAAAATAGAAAAAGTACTGAAAGCATGACTAAAATTAGTCCTTGGTTAAAATGTATCCATCCTCCGTATACCAAAAAGATAAATGATTCTAAAATAACATATGGATTACTATTTTTTCTGTTGAATAATTTAAATTATAAGGTATATTTCCGAAACCACTCTGAAATAACCTATGCTGTGTGAGTGGTTGTACTGTGTATTGTGAATGAATGAATTATTGTATACTGTGAATCTTAAATATACTATGAATGATCCATTTCTAATATCTCATTCCTATGATATAGTTTCTTCAGTCAAAACTTAATGTCATTTCGAATGATATCATTTCATTAGCTGAGCATTTTGAGTCTGTTACAAATTTTTTAATAAAAAACTTAGTCAATCGATACCTTCAACTAAATTTAAATGCAAGTACAAACTGCCATTGCTCTTATTCTTTAATTACTTAACTGTTTCATAGGAGAAATATGGCGCTCAATATTCCAGATATCTTTTGAGCTTTTCTAACATTTTACAGGAATATTCATATACGTTACGTAATATAGTTGATTTATAAATTATAGAAAAATTAAACGCTTTCGTAAACGTAATTAATATAATTTTGGTATTTGAATAAAACATGTAAAGTACAATAAGTGTATTTTCTTCATTTTTAAAATACATCAAAATAACTATTGTTACGTTTTATCAATTCAATGGACTTGAAATAAATAATCGTAGTGCGTAGGCAAACATAATTTATTTGTCAGCAGTTCAAAAATACACGGAGAAACTGCACAACACTTTTACGAGCGTCGTAAAAATAAGCCAAATAAACGGAAATAATCAGCAACTGTAAGCCTTCACATTACATCGGTAAACACAGCTTCTTAGCAAAGCACACTATCATACAGTTCTTCAGCTTAGTCTCATCTATTATCTTCCTGATAGAAAGGATGGTACACATAAATTTTGCCTATTTTCCTGAAGACTCCAGAAAATTTTTAAAATACCAACGTAGAAAATACACTAAAGCTTCCAATTTCGCTATTAAGTAGAACAAAAAAGGGATTTTTCGCCAATGAACAATCATGTACCATTGGCAACTCTAAGATTGCTAGTAACTAAAATTCGATTTGCTCGATTCTTTTCGATTAGCCGAGTTATGGAAGGAAAACAAATTTGCAGGAAGGTTTTACTCCAATCATATTTCACAACTTAATTATTATATTCATTTTTCTTACAAAGCATTTAAATTACGAAAATCTTTACAGAAGTTAAATATCATTATGGACTTCTTATGATAAAGAGTGAAAAAAATAGCATTTTACTTTTAAATTAATTTTTTTATCTAATTGAACTTTTGATTAAACTTTTGCTTAAAATACATGAAGTCAAATATGCTTTTCCGTAAATTTACAATAGATTCGTAAAATATTATTTTAAGTATTCAACACATTGCGCATTAAATCAAAAGTGTTGAAATACTTCCGATTAGTTAATGTATGTATATTAGATGAAGCACGCAGAGTGGGCACAGGAAAAGAAACAGACAATAATCGAGTAGTTATACAATTATGAGATATGACACTGTAACTGTATAATCATTGGGGAAAATAACAATAAGACAAATCACAGAAATAAGACTTCCTTAAAACAAAATCAGTAAATCAAAACCGGAATTTATTGCTTTAGGTCAATAAAATAAATTTAAATGTTAAATAACATATGTATCTATTTCCATGATAAAGTATTTCATAATTTTTGAGGAAAAAAAAACAACTATTCAACACATTCAGTATGGAAATGAGAATTTTTTAATGACAATTTTTTTTAGCTATCATTGCATATAAATTATTTATAAATTGTTCATTTAGTATATGATAATATATAGTTAACCATGCAATTTAAAAATGAAGATTTAATTAATATGATAATAAACTATGTATATGTAGAAAAGGATTTTTAGTAAAAAATTATTAATATCAAAAAATGAGAAATAGCACATAGTATCTCTAATGTTTTTTGATCAAGGTTAATCTAATGCGGATTTTCCTTGACTTCAATTTCTCAAAAAGTCATATATATCTGAATTAACACAAATACTCGAGAGTTACTTCTTTAATTTAACCTTGAAAAATCTAATTAAAATCCATCATAGATAATTTACGAATATAAAAGTAATTCTCACATTTGCTTCTCGGTTTTTCGTAAAATAAAACTTAGACAACAGATATAGTTTTATTAAATTAAACAAAAATAAATATTGTTAAAAACCAATAAATTTTGATTCAAACAATTCAAAAAGGAAATCTAAATTCTGGCTATTTTATAACTACTTAAAAGAATATAAATGGAGCGAGTTTGTATCTTTGTTAATCATAAAGTAGAAAAGTAATTTAATCTACATATTTTCTATGTAATGTGGAGATTAACTAAGATGATCAGTTAAGCTACTGGAAATTGTTTCGTTTCTCACAGAAAATAGTCTTTAGGTTACTTTTATTATTTGCACATTGCTTATTAGTCACTCGTTAAAAGGAAAATAAGACTTTGGTGGAACATTTTTATATGCTTTAATAACATATTATTTCTTCAACATAATATTATTATTCATTCCATTTAACTGATAGAATCAATCATCAATCAATTAAAAAGCTATAAATAAAAGAACTAAAGACTTAAATTTTACAATTAAGAGAATTAATTCAACTTTGATTTTCGATATCTAAAAAATCAGGTTAAAACAATAAAATATTCAAAATATTAATTGATAGAATCAATTTCAACAATCAACTTTACATTATTAACGATTCGGAAGTATGTTAATGCATATTGCATATGTGACTTTCGCATATTAACGAAGCAAATCAATTAATCTTTAGATTAACCAGGTAATGAGTATTGTAATGGTAATGTAATATCATAATTTTTTATACTTCAATTATTACAATTCGGAGACAACAATATGTCTGTTCAGTTTCGTGAATAAAGCTCAAAAGTATTAATGCCATTCAAACGATACTCAACAGATAAAAAACTGAGTGTTTTTCAATTAAATTACTCTCTTATTCTCAGAGGAATATCTATCTATATATATAATTTGTGAAGTTTTATACAACAATAAAAAATTCTGATTGAAACAAAGCAAGTAGATATGATAGAGGAGTACTTACAAATCATCAGCTGTCACACCTAGTCCTATGAATAACAGGAAAAGAAATAGAATCTGGAAGACAAAAGAACAATCAAGTGTCAGGAGTGAAATAAAATAAGCAAAACTTTTTGCATGATATTTTGCTTAAAAATCGTGTAAACCTTGTAATTATTTCATCAAAAACTTGTTTTTTTTATCAACATTTTAATTTATTGATTTACCACATCGAATGAATTTTGTTCCAAGAGCCTTATTAAGCTATGCATATTAAAATTATTTCTTAACGCTTATGAAACCAATGCTAAACACATATTTATAATCTATCTAAGTCAAAAATAGATAAGTGCTTGTTTTATTAAATAATGAAATAGTAGAAAATGAATATGTACAGACTAACAAGAAAATAATAAAAGTGATTTTATTATTTAAAGCTATAGTATTTTTAATAAATATACACTACTGGGACCATTAAAATCGCTACACCAAGAAGGAATGCAAATAACAGAACGATATTTATTGGACACATACATTATAGTGGAAAGAACAAGTGATTAGATTTACAGGAAATTAGGATGTAAAGATCTTGAGATATCAGTACCCAGAGCAGCCACCTCTGGCTGCAATAACAGCATTTATCCGCCTAGGCATGGAATCAAACAGAGATTATATGGCATGTACGGGGATCTCAGTCCATGCTGCTTCAACACTATGCCACAGTTCATCGACAGTAGTGGATGGTGAGTGATGGCGTGCCAATCGCTCGGCAGCCATTGACCACACGTTCTCAATTGGTGACAAGTCAGGAGAACGTGCTGGCCAGGGTAACAGTCGAACCTGTTCTGTATCAAGGAAGTTCAGAACAGTACGGGCAAGATGCGGTCGTGCATTATCCTGTTGAAACAAAGCATTAAGGAGGCCTCGAAGTTAGGGCAGAGCCACGGGCCTTAACACATCGGAAATGTAACAGTTGCTGTTTAAAGTGCCGGTAATGCGAACAAGAGGTGATCGAGACGTGTATCCAATGGCACGCCATACCATCACTCCAGCAGATGGGCCAGTATGGCAATGTCCAATGCAAGCTGGCAATGCGCGTTCTCCACGATGCCTCCAAACACGGATGCGGCCATCATGGTCCTGTATACAGAACCGAGATTCATCTGTAAAGATGACGTGATGCCATTCCCGCGTCCAGGTTCGTCGCTGATCACACCATTGAAGGCGCTTCTGTCTGTGACGCAGCGTCAATGGTATCTGAAGCCATGGTCGCCGTGCAGACAATCTCATGCTGTTGCAAACGCCGTCGAACTGTTCGAGCAGAAACTTGTTGCCTTGCAAATGACTCCATTTCTCGACTCAGGGTTCGTGACGTGGCTGTACGATCCCTTGTGACCATGCGGATAAGATGTCTGGCTTCTCTGCTGTTAGTGATGGGGGGTCGCTTGAGATCCTGCATGACGTTCCGTATGATTGTCCTGAACCCATCGATTCCATATTCTGCTAACAGTCATGGGGTCTCGACCGACGCTAGCAGCAATATTGCGGTACGATAAACCGCAATCCCGGTAGGCTATAATCCTTCCTCGATCAAAGTCAGAGACGTGCTGATAAGCATTTCTTCTTCTTACACGAGGCATTACAACAATTTTCTTTGCCGAAAACAACGTTGAAACGGAAATTGAGTAAGAGAAAACTGCTGTCAAATTTCTGGTTTTATACACATTGTAGATGTCGCTACTGTCGCCTGCTTTGTATGAATGCGCTCAAAATCTAATCATTTGCATATCACAACAAGTTCTACCTGTCATGCAAATTTCAAGTGTGTGGTGTGCCGCCTTCCTGGTGTAGCAATTTTAATGGCCAGTAGTGTATTACTTTAATAAGATACACTGAAAATAATGTGTTTTATTACCCATTTACATTTATTTGATTTAGCCACTCATATTGATTGAATATTTTTTAGATACGTATGTGATTTCCAGTTTAAATCGTTATACATTTTCTAATTTTAATATATACAGTTTTCAGAAATGAAAAACTTTTCATGTTTACATTGAAATGTCAATTCAGAGTCATTAGATATACACGATATATAAAGAAAGCCTTGTCATCAAATGCAAAAGAGAAACAAAAAAATTATTTTAATTATTAAAACAGAATTCCTTTCTGTTTTTCTTTCTGAATAGTTTTGATTTTTCTTTTAAATAACTTTTTGAAGCAAAAAAGATAAATTTGAAGAAAAAATGGAATTTTTCTTATTACTTTGCAATTTTTCATGAAGTTTTACTTAATGTTGATTTTAAACAAATTTGTTTTCTTTACTATCATGACTCTAAAAAGATTTTAAAACTTTAATAATATGAAGTTGAGGAATTCATGGCTGTGTAAACAATTAAAGAATACTGAGTTTGTGAGTTGATCTTGCTCTTGGAGAATTTTTTGGTTGACCGCTACATTATTGACCGACGTAGTAGGTTGTATGAGAGAAAAGCGACGTTTGTTTGTAGAAAAAAAAAGCATTTTATCGAACACTTGAGTAAAAAAGGAAAAAAAAAACATAATTTGTGTATACGATAAAAACATACCAGTAAGGTATTCCCTCAAAAGGAAATAGTTTTAGTAGGGGGTATGGTTTCCCGGACGGTCAACAATGTTTAAACCTTTGAGGTATTGAGTCAATGATGCTATTGAACTGGGGTTTTCTGTACCATTCCTTCAGAGGAGCACTTTTCAGTTCTTGGAGAGTTTGTGGGGAGGGTAAGTGTCCAGAAGTTCATATGCTTAGAACGCTCAAAATATGCTCAGTTAGGTTCATGTCCATAGAACACACTGACCATTGCAATTATAGTTCTGAAGATCACATCGTCATATCAATGACCAGTCAGAGCTGCACTTCGAATAATACGGACTTTGAACACCAGAAATACCAGCTTAGCCAGCACTTCTCCATCACCAAATCTGACACATCGTGCATGAAAGTACAATTTTTTTTAGTGTCACGTCTCCTCCAGATAAAAAATACGCCTTAGGATGAAGAGAAAAACGGAACTCGTTATAAAAAAGAATGTTGCATCATTCATTTCTCTTCCAGTTCACTAGCCTCTGTTGCAAACTCCTGAGGGCACAACGGTAACTAGATGTTAAAAAGATGCACACCATTGGTCGGTGTATATATAGCCCTACATCATGAAGGCAATTAATTTCCTACTGTGTATATTGACTCTGTGGTACCAGTAGTCGAATGAAAGTGTTGTTGAAGAAGAGTGGTATACATATTTCTCAATGACTCCGAGCCGTTAGAGTTAAATAATGGTCTCCATAGGGTAATATGGTTCCATATCCTGGAAATCACACTTTGTAAATCTTCAACGGTTACTGCTACTTCGGATTGTGTTAGCCCCTCCACCCTCTAACAGGCAAACATCTCTCCAAGTTTCTGATTAGATTAAATGACTTTGTTAAGACATCACACTTATCGAAACAAAGCGCTTACTGAATATCGATCATACTTTTCCACTTTTCTTAAATTAAGTTGAAAGCTAAATCTCATTCGCTTCCGGTAAACTTTGTCTTCGACATCAAACTCAATATATATATATATATATATAATTAAAAATATTTACACTTTTATATATAATTATAAGGCTTACAATATTCTTTAATTGTTTTGAGCAGTGAATTTATTAAGTATATTCCTGCAAGATTTTGCTATACAAATAAAAAACTATTATTGATAGTAGATATGTTATATTTTTCATTAAAGAAAAATATGAATCGTTAACAATTTTAAATCTACATTATGCCTAATAATGTTTGAGTGAGAGTTGTTCTTGTGTGATTTTAAACAGAAAATATTCACATAGTTTATTCATATTGATTAAGTTTCCTTTCAAAGACATTTTTAAATGAGATACTTTACTCTTATTTTATATATTGTAGAAAGTGTTCATCTTGCAGTTAACTCTAAAATTCAATTTATAAAATGTAACAGAGCTATTCTTGTTTCCATATATATCTAACCTGAAAATCTTCGCTCAGATTTTAATTTTAATGAAGTCATTTTTTAAGGAGTAAATAAATATAATCATTTATTTAGTATAAGAACATTTGTAAAGTTTCGACATAAGTAATTGTTACAGTAGACGCTAGTTTTCACTAACCTGTAATTTACGAACTTGTGTCTGACAATTAGCATTGTCCTATAGATACAACAATAATTTTCAAGCCCATTTACGAACTAAAATTTTGAAAAAAATAATTATTTTTTAATTTTAGTTTCATATCTCTTTTATTTGCCTTTTATTTATACTCTGTTTTCTTCCTCCAGTTTTTTTACGTTTTTCTTACGATTGAAGGTTTGGATCAACATTTTTATTAGAGAATAATAAACTCTTCAAAAGCTGTGGATAACTAACTGCTCTGTTCATTTTGAAATCGCGGAATTTTTGAAGTAATTCTTATGGAATTTTGTCCGCCTTATCTAAGTTCAGTTTTACTACTCATTTATCCAAGCATAATAGCTTCAAGAGCAAATAACATAAGGTACTTTTGTAAGGAGTGGCCATGGCTTGGAGAATCGCCTTATAAAATTGATGTTGCTGGCACAATGAACTCATCAATTTATGTTTGGAGTGACATTGAAGAAAAAACGATACCTAGGTCATTTTATCATACATGTTTTATTATCAACTTAGCTGCAGAAAGTCAAGAACATTTACATGACGACATGAGTGACGATGAGTTATTCACATCCATGAACTTTGACAAGGAAATGCATTGGTTCCCAAAATTTCATCACAGGACTTTTTGAATGAGAATTTAGATATCATTTATACTAAAAACTATCAGATGATTAAATGACTGAGACTATAATGAATGAGAATGAAAAAAGATCCTTCAGATATCAAACAAAAAGGAAAGGACATAATGCTGCGACGTCTGCCAAATATGCAGATGAATGACTAACAATGGTCTTTCTGGAAGAAGTATTTCTTCGAGAAAGACCTCAGTTAAATGGTTCGTTACATCAAAAAAATGGAATATTATAATGTAGTTTTGAAGTAGAAAAAATAAATTACTTCTTTTATTTATTTTCCTCAATAAAATGAAAAAGTTACTTTTAAAAATGAATTTTATTTTATATATGTTTTTCATAAAAAGCATTCTAATTAATTTACTTCAAATAGTACTTTATAAAGAGTATTGGTAAAAATTGGTAAGAAAATAGTTTGAAGATCTAACACTCTCATTTCTCTAGTTTACGAATTATTTTACCAGTTCCTAAAAGTTCGTAAAAACGAGTGTCTATTTATAAACCTTGCAAGTGCATGATTTTAAATTAGGGCATACTAATCATTACTAGTAATCAACGGGCAACGTTATAAACAAATGCATTTTAAGTTACAACTTAATTTAAGGAAAAAATGTCATTTCGATAAATGTGATGTGTAGTACTTTAATCTGATTAAAATATTTTCCACGTATTTGCAAACTTTTTACTGAATTCATTTTATTTCATCAAATCTAGTGAAATATTTATCAAAATATTCTTAGAAAAAGTTGAAGATTGAAATATATTACACTTATGTATAAGATGACATTTTTAAGAGATATAATGCAAATCCCTACTTTAGGGAATTTCTTTATGGTTGCGAACATATGCAAGATAATTATCTTTTACTAGGATTCATCTATTCTGACATTAGATAATCGTAATAATCTTACAATATTTATCATTAAACTATGCTGAAGATAAAGGCGCATATACATGAAGGACAACAAAGTTATTCTCCTAGATAATCTTTTCTTAAAAAGTGTATTTATAACAGCATTATATTCCTAATGCAATTTAGATCAGTTTGACTGTGTTTGATCTAGGGCAAGAGATCGTATGCTGATTACTATTTCAGATAATAATCACGTATTGACCCGCACAGATCAAATGTTGTCAATGTATGTAGAAAACACGTATATTTTTCTCTTCTATGAGGGCTAATTAGGAATGAAATACCTTACCCCTATGACTCGTAGATTCTTGAAATCAAATACATGAGAATTGAAATACTATCAATGATTAATTATATTTATCAAGCATAAAATGTAAATATCATTTGAATTATTTATCCATTTCATTCATATAACTTGATCATATATCTGTTATACATTAAATTTCCAAGTAAATTTGTGAAGAATTATACATGTTTTGTCAATTGATGAATCAAATTTCTAATGGTTTGCTTTTCTTATATATCAGAATATAAATAAATTTAATATTATTTGTATTTATGTATTAATTATAATTAGACCTGTTGATTTTACTGTTAAAGGAGTAAAAATAGTTAACCAAACATTATCTTCTTCTTTCTTATACCCTGGTCTAAATCAGACCAGGTCCATGACATCTTTCGCCTTCAAAGAATCAAGGACAGCTCCAGGGCTGTATAAAAGTTCACGCTTTGAAAAGCCAATGCAGTTCAGTAGGTGTTCGGGACTGGTTTCGTTAGTATTGCACGAAGTGCAGGTGAGAAAGACTTGTTTGCCCTGGGAGAACCGTGGAGTCCGAAGATGGTCGGATCTGAGTCTGGATAAGGCAGGCTGATCACGTCTTTCGCCGTCGAAACTCAAAGATCCCCCAGGATCAGAGCCATAGTACCAAGGATGAAACGGCGGAATTTTCCAAGGTGAGTTGGCAAGAGCCCTACTCCTAGAGAAAATTTCTTGGAAAGTCAACAGATCAGCAGAACCAAGAGGCAGCGATGATCCAACCTTAGCAAGGCCATCGGCGATATCGTTATATTTAAGATTGACATATGATGGAATCCATTGAAAATGAATAATGGAGGACTCAGATAATACTTTAATAATACTTTAAGCTTTTTAAAAACACAAATTCCCCTCTGGTCCACAATATTCCTCCAGTTTTCAAGGTACTGAATAACGATACGACTGTCAACTAGAATCCAAATCTCGCTGTTTAACTGTTTGTTCAAGGAAAAGTCAAGAGCCATATCAATGGCTGTAAGTTCTGCACAAAAGACGGAACTGAAATCACATTGCGTTGTTTTAGAAAAAAAATTTTAGTTTCAGTTTTAAGAAACACTCCGCTTCCAGTGTGACCATCTTCATCCTTACTACCATCAGTATAAATTTGCACAGCTTCAGAGGGGATGTTATTGGTGACCTCTAGTGCAGCTTGTTTTAAGAATTTAGGATGTTGAGAAGATTTATTTGTGTGTACCAGTAATTCTGTATGGAAGAACACTCCTAACAAAGAGTCAAGAGGGGAGGCGATAGGAATTAGAGAGTTAGCGGAAACAGAAGATTTTAAAGCATCCAACTTCTCTGCATATCCAAGGGGACTATGCTTTTTAAGCCTCTGGTCATTCTTCCAGCCGCACAGGAAGTTAGCGGTTCGATGTTGGTCACGGTAGCTATAAAATTTACTGAAGTATTTCATCAGATTTGGGATACATCTTTTCTGCAATGGCTGCAAGTCTGCTTCATAAAGAACAATTTTTGTTGGTGTACTCCTACAGAGCCCTGTAATGATGCGTGCCGCACTGAGCTGTCTCTCTCAAGTTTTTGTAGATTGGTAACTGATGCAACATGTTATACTTGAAAGCCATATTCGAGCACTGGGCGAATCAAAGAAATAGATGTTGTTCTTAGTGTTCTGGCGTCTGCACCCCAGTCGCATCCAGAAATATATTTCATAATATTAAGTCACTTCTTGGCTCGGATCACAAGTGAGTCGATATGTTTGTTGCATGAGACCTCAGGATCGAGAGTAAAGCCAAGATACCTGGGATTTCTTTCACAAATTAAAGGTTGAGAGTTCATAATAATCTTAGGTCTATATTTAAACAGCTTCCTATTTGTTGTAAGGAATCCTGTAGTAGATTTATCAGGATTGAAGTGAAATTTATGATCACGAGCAAAATCCAGTATACACAGAATAGAATGATTTAAGCTTGTCTCCATGACATCAACGTTAGAGCCACTACACCAAAGAACAATGTCATCAGCAGAAAACCCTATTTTTCAATCATTAGAAATAACAGACTCCATTCCAGAAATGAAGAGAGAAAATAGGGTTGGGCTAAGTACGGATCCCTGAGGCACACCCTGTCTAGAACGATAGAGTTTTGATAGTAAGCCATTATAGTAGACTTTAAAGAGTCTGTTTCTAAGGAAGTCAGCAATCCACGAAAGTGCTCGTTCATCAATATTAAATTTTTCGGTTAACTTATTGACCAACTTGTTCTTCCATACTTTGTCAAATGCTTTATTCAGGTCTAATAAGATGGCAATTGTATGGTTGGTCGGTTTTTGATTATGGGCATCACCCACAAGTTGGGTAAAGTATAAAATTTGATCTTGTGTGCCATGCCCCTTCCTGAATCCATATTGTTCGCTGGGTAGAAGATTATTAGTAGCTAGGTGGAAGTTGATACGATTTAACAGCCTTTTTTCAAGGACCTTGCAAACAAAGTTGGTCAGTGCAATAGGTCGATACTGTCCAGGATTCTAGCTGGTTTATTAGGTTTCCTGATAGGTATTACTGTAGCACTTTTCCAATTTTTTGGTAATCTACCGATTTTCCAGGAGTGATTAAAAATATCAAGTAAGAGATGTTTCCCACGAACTCCAAGGTTAGTGATCATAAGCCCATGCAAGCCATCAGGTCCTGGGGTTTTTGAAGGGTCAACTTGTTTTAAAACCGTTTTCAGCTAATCATGGTTAAATGGCCTATCAAACAATGGATTTTTTGATTGGATCTGGCGGCAACGATGAGCTGTTTTCCTAGCCTGGACTGCAATTAATTTGTCGTTCTGCACGAACTCAAGATCGTTAACTCGACTACAATGCCTTCCAAGTGTTTCAGCCGATTCTCCATCACTTAAAGGCAAGGGGGTGTCTTCTGAGCTGACACAGTTAGATTTCTCGCATTGTGGTTGCTCACTACTAATGGCTTTAGCCATTTTCCATAATTTTGTGTTCGGGGTTCGAACGTCTAGTCTACCGCAGATTTCTGCCCATCTCTTTCTTCTTTCACAAGCGTAGATACGCTTAATTTCGGCATTCACTTGATTTAGTTCAATTCTGGTAGTCAAATTGTTTTGTTCGAAGAGCTGCTTGGAAAGGTCATTTCTCCTGAGGATGAGAGGTTCCACAACAGATAGGTCTTTCGCGTAGTTTCTTTGGAAGTTCTTAATGTTTCCTCTAGGAATTGAAGCCTTGGCTGCCTCGAGGATGATCTCACGAAAAGAATTCCATTTGTGTTCCAAATCAGAACATGGAGCCATTTGTTCAAAGGCTTGCGCAATTAAAGTATCATAGAGTTCCCAGTTTGCCTTTTTAAAATTCCAAAAGTTTCGTTTGACTTCTTTTATGCCAGACGATTGGTTATATTCAATTAAGATAGGAAGATGATCACTTCCAATGTTTTCTAAAGTTTTCCATTTGCAATAAGGGTACAAGTCGGGACTAACAAAGGAAATGTCTAAAGCTTCCTTTGTTGCATAGCTATATGAATTATCAGTTGTAGAGCCATCATTGAGACATATGAATGATCTATCATCAATAAAGTTGGAAAGTTCAGAACCTTTCTCATTATCAGTCGAACATCCCCAAGAGGAATTTTACACATTATTTTAACCATATATGAAAAATGGAATGATTTATTATTCATGATAAACCTTAAAATTTCGATTTAAGAGATTTAAATTACATTTAAAATAACTGAGTTACCAAAAATCTCCTTATAGGTATAATAATA
This sequence comes from Latrodectus hesperus, assembly GCA_037975125.1. Lineage (NCBI taxonomy): Eukaryota > Metazoa > Arthropoda > Arachnida > Araneae > Theridiidae > Latrodectus > Latrodectus hesperus. The sequence goes on along the minus strand of CM075859.1, from coordinate 50,853,285 downwards.
TACATTACTTAATAATTTAAGTTAATAAAATTATTAAGTAATGTTTAATTACTTAATAAAATTTGCTCAGAAATCGTTTCTGAACGAGCACATTTAAACCAAATCACCCAATACGAAAATGATTCATTAGACTGATAAGATGTTAATTTGTCTTCCAGTACAAAGACATAGCTGCAGTGAAGCAGCATAAACCCAGAGTGAAAATTATTGCCCTATTATGTACTTTCTTTACAGTTCAACTTATTTTTTACTATCGATCGTAAAATATAATCTAAATTTTTCAATGATATTTCAATATTTTACGCAACAAGAAAAATTAATCTTATTTTAAATTAAGAAATATAAAAAACAATATATATGAATTTTTAATAATAGTTTTCCTTAGGGAATCTATTGCGCCCAAGAATTTAATCGACTCAACAATTTGATATAGGTTACATAAAGTTTCTTGCATGCCTGCAGTGTAACCTATTTTTTTAAAACTACAATATGTAACTAATAAAATTTAAGTTGTATTACTAAGAAATAAAAATTTCCAATAAGGCAATGTCCGAATTAGAGTCACACGCATCTGGTTGATATTAAGGAAACCAAATTTCATTCGTCACCGAATAATGACACGTTAATTGTTCTAAAGATAGCAATGAATACCCCAACAATTGAGATAAGAAAACTTCCCGAGTAATTTTATTCTTTCCAAATTCTACAAGTAGGTTCATATCGTTAGTCAATTACCTTTAGTTCTGACAAACAAGTCAATTAAAATTTACAATATTTTTACACCTGAGCAAATCTAAAGGCTTTAAAAGTACACATATACATATGGACGATTAAAAGCTTAAAGTTAATTGAAGGATCATTAAGGTATGTAGTATATCATAAAATGAGATGGGAGACATTGATTGTTTTTAATGTGCTTTTGATCACCAGTATCAATAACTATAGAATTTCAGGAATGTCAATAGTATGTCATGATGATTTTAATATTACCTGCAATTATTACAAGTGAATTTGAGAACAATATACATTATACAGTCAACCTCGGTTATTACAACTCTTGATTTAACGACATGTTAGATCAGTAAATAGTTGTTCCCAATAGATTTCCAAGAAAAATAATGTTAAACTACCTCACTTTAACACCAAAATTAAAATATGAATCTGTAAAGTCATTATCTTAACACTATTCTTTTTAACTTTATGAGATTTTCATGTGGAAGTCTGAAAAATTAAGTTAAAAGAAAGTCGCATGTTTATAAAACTCTTCTAGAATTCATTCCTATATTAGCTGGCCGAGCTGGCAGCCGAATGGTTAGCGCTCTTGCCTTCGGTTCAACAGTTCGTGGGTTCGAATCCCACCTTGGGCATGGATGTTTGTAATGGTTCGGAATCCACTTTAAACCGTAGGTCCCGATCTAATTAGCCCTTGTGTGCAAAAAATGACCGTTGAGCGACAAACAAACCAAACCAACCTATATCAGCTGTTTCTATTAAAATTGAATTTTGTTTAATTGAACTTTTCTGTGCATTCACATACACATAATAAATTTCTCAGATTTTTTCGGATTTTACACTTTATCTGTAAATTAAGTTTGGATTGTATAAAGAAGTAAAAGAAGAAAATTTAAACATTGTACTCAAATTTGAGTAGAACCAATTAATAAATTTGTTCACTTTATTTATTATTTTTTTTTACAGAAATCTATCTGGAGCGTGCCATTAATGTTTCAGTATATATTTTATAAGAAACAATACAAACATAAATTCACTAAAATTTTAGAACCCGCAAGAAAAGTAATTTTAACACCATACTCATGTTAAAGAATGACATTATAGAATATAGTTCGTTTGTCGCTCAACGATAATTTTATGCACACATGGGATAATTAAAATATGACATACGTCTTAAAGTGGATTTCAATGCACTACAAATATCCATGCCCAAGGTGGGATCCGAACCCACGAACTGTTGAACGGAAGGCAAGAACATTAAGCACTCGACTACAAACTCGACGATCGAAAAATATGAGAAATTGAGCGAAGGCTGATGTCTGCTGAGAATTTCATTTAACACATTAAACAGCTTATACCATGAGTAAAAATCATGAAAAAAAATTATCGATCCTTTTCAACATAGCGAATCAAACACCAATATTTACATATCTATTGGAAGAGATTTAGATGGAGAATTGTACAAATAATTTACAAAACAATGGATTGCATATTTTCCAATAATCGTTCCTCTTTCAAGGACACAAAATCGGAAAATTTATCAACACTTCTGAAAGATGAAGAAATTTTATGTTCTAGTAGCTGGATATAGATTGTTTTAAGGAATCCACCTACGTTGAGAAGTTGATTTTCGACTACATGTGTCAATTTATTTTTTATTAGTGAATCTAGAACTCAGAACATTCTAGTTTCCAAAACAGTTTTTCTTTTTACGTCAAATACAGTTTTTTTATGTCAAATACAAATTAAATTACAGGAATTTAAAATGCATCGTGTTTATGAAAAAAAAAAAAACCGGAAATTGCATTTTTAAACCAGAAGTGATGAAGAAAAGTGGTATTTTGCTTTTTTTACTATTTTTAAATTTTTATATTTTCTTTAAAATGTTGATTGATAGCCATAAGTATGAGGTCATTATTTGTCTTATACATGAAAGAAGTGGAAACACTGCAATCACAAGCGAAACTATTACTTTAAAGAGATTTTCTCAAATTTTGTTTTTCATAAAATTGGATAACCTTCTTGTCTCACATTAACAAGATATCTCAAGTAATAATGAAGATTTCTGTATGAAACTTAGCCTACATGTTTTAACATCTATTTTCTATGAAATGAAGTGAAAGTTTGAATATATATATGAAGAACTTTTTCATTTACATCTATTTTCAAAGGAAATGTTCAGTAAAATTTATAAAACGTTCATTCTGTGTACATTTTTACCATATTCTGTTTATCGCGTAATATTTTTCTTAGATTTTGCTTCATTTCAAAGAACATTGTTACATAAACCTCACGCCCAAATTGAATTAAGATTGATGCAATACAACTTTCTGTACAGTATTTGCCATTTTGTTAAAACTTTACATAAAGTATCCAGAAAATAACCGATTGCACAAGAAGTATACTATATGTAATTAAAAGTTTGGCTAATTTATGTTTTTAAATTATAATTTACCTAAAAACAAGATAAAAGAAAATTGAAATTAATTTTTAAGTAAAAAGTTAGCTCTAGCGTAGTCGAATACCTTAAAATTCGCCATTGGATGGTATTTTCAAAAATATTCTGAAACATCAAAAATGTCATTAAATATATTTCTGACAAATATCTGAAATCAATTTGGCTGAAATTCTGAAAAATGTTTCGATGTAAATAAATATTTAATAAATATTTAACTGGTGTTTCTCCGGACCGGATTTTAAAATTTGAAAAGGAAAAATGCATTGGGGGAAGTTTTTTAAGTATCGCTTAACAGTTTACGTAGGCATATATGAATGACTCTAAAAATAGAATATTAAATGGCATTGGTAATGGAAATTTTAAGAATATTAAGACCCTTTCTGTTTAGTATTTAGGAAACAAAAAAGCTTGGAAGACACCTGATTTGTTTTAATCAGAGATGCAATGCTTAGATCGCGCTTTATTAAAAGAAAATTTTAAAAAATGCTATATCTACTTGAGAACTGGCCTGAATATTCTAAAATTTATTAGCTAAAAATATTCCGATTGTGTTTGTATCTCAAAATAGTAATACTTCAGCGTATTGATCAAGACTCATCCGGGGTTAAAAAAGTATCACATGCAAGTTCTATTCAGAATTTTCAAATGTAGTAAAAAGGAAAAAAGTTTGAGTAATTACTCACCTGAATGCTATTTAGTTCTTAAACCTAACTTGGATTAAATTTAATTAAGATTAAAATAATAAATTATGAATGTATTTTAATAAGAGATTTGTTAAAGTACTGAAAGAAGATAATTTTTCTGTCAAAGAAATAGTGATTACGAAGTTATTATGCATCCAAGACAAAGGTATGTAAGGACAATATTTTTGTATACATATAGAGCTTATTATCCTACCATCAAAATCCATGGAGGGTTAATTGAAACTCTGGACCAATCCATAGTTTTAGTTAACTCTACTAATAGGAGTTTTAAAATAGAATTACTCTAAATATTTAATAGATATTTTCACACGTTTTCACAAAATATAAATGTTAATATATTTAAAAAAATCCTGAGGACACTTATATTTTCAACAATTACTGCCTTTACATTAGTGGGTTTATTTATATATTTTTAGAAAAGAAAAAGAGTTCATATTCTTTTAGGAATGCCTAAGTCTAGAGATTTGAATACAATTGTTACAGATCTTGAAAGATATAGTTAGTAACTTGTATATATTGTTTATTTAAATGACTTTTTACGACATTATTTAGATAATTGTAATATTTCATACTCCTAATTTTAGCAAATATATTGTGGAGATAATTTGCTAATGATAATCCAACAACATTTTAACAAAGTGTTTGTATTTTTCATGTATTCATACATAAAACGGTTTCAATTAGAAAATATTTCAAAAAACATTTTAAACTCATTTCGACAAAAAATGTCTATTTACAGAACGGAATTAAGTAATGAATATCTGCTTCAATTCAAGAGTAGAAGAATATAATCTCATTTGAGTGAGAAAAGTAATGGCATTTTAAGATTACTCTTTAGGTCGTTGGAGACAGAAGCTTAAAAATTATATGCTACCAGTGAATAGAAGAAAGCAATACAAAACGGCAGGTAGGTTCATATGCAGAAATTCCCACAACAGAGTATGAAGACAAATACTTACTTCGGGTAGTCTTGTTAATTTGCATAGTTCAATATTCACAACCTTAGCTCGCATAGAATAAATGGAAATAAGACTGAAGATGTCCTCAAATCTTCTCACTGAAGACTTTTGCAAAAGAATTCATATAGAGCTAATAATTAACTCATAGTTTTCTGCTATAAGTACTTGATTCAGAGTAAAAAACACCAATGACTATAGTAAAGAAAAATTAAAGATGTTGGACAACTGAATGAAGACTAAATAACGTGTTTTCTATTTAATTCAGTTATATTAATTCGGTCAGCTAATTTTATGGATCATAAAAAGGTTAAGCCACAAGCAAAGTCTTAAATGAAAAAGTCATGATGCAAATATTTTAGGCTCTAGATGAAGGAGTAGAGATACATTGTGGTTTCTGGTTAATCTCAAATTTAATTTAATGCATTATAATGATCAGATTCATGTTCCTTAGTGCCATGAAGGAAACTATTTCAAAACCTTTATATTGGAATGCTATAGTAGATAAATGAGTAATATTCAGTATGGTAGTGTGACCGTTTATAGTTATACCGAAGAGACAGCAGTATATCAGGGACAACTAAGGGGTATTAGAAAATACCCTTTTTTCAAACCATCTAACTAATTAACCTGGCACAAGATATGACGAAGAAAATTGCTGTCATCGAGTGTCACTAATTTTGAGAATGTTTGGAATCGATTTTTGTTAAGTTTTTCCTGTTTTTTGCTCTTTAGTCTGATATGTTGCCCTTGAAAATTTGTTTCTGATAGTATGACGATTGTTTCATATAGCCACATCAGAGGTAAGCACGTAAAATCTCTGAATAAGTCGTAAAATATGGATTGTGATTACTTTTAGATTACTATTCAATCTCTTTTTAATTCCATTTCTTAATGAGTACCTTTGCCATTCTGGAATGATAGTAAAATAATTATTTTGGAGTATACTTACTTCAAGCAGATATCTGAAATTATACTCATTTAAATTTAAATATGCCTGATTGGAAAAAGTGTCGTTCTCTCAGCCTGAAAGTAGCAAGCTCTGTACTGACTCAAACGAAGAGCTGTTGTGCTTACAAAAAGGCAGCTGCAGCATGTAAATTAGGTTGTGGTTGTACTGTTCTTCAAGTGATATTATTCCTTTGAGAAGGCAGGACAAATCTAATTGGTGTCTGCTTCTAAAGAGGTCCTCCTACTTTCGAAGCTACGATAGCATACCTACTTTTAGCTTTAGTATGCATGATGTTTTAACTCCACCTCTTGTAGTGCCAAAAGGTCTAAATCAACCAAAAATTGCCAGGCATTAGACAATTTTATATGCTTTTCATCAAATAAATTTTGTTATTATAATTAGTGTCTTTAATCGTTCTTCAATGTTATTCAAATAATCAGTTGAATAAAATATTGTGCTTATTTTAAATGAAATATTAAGGATGAGATAGTATATATAAAAAACTAAACAATGCTTGATATCACTTATTATCTGCAAAAAAGTGTCCTCTAATTATTTTTTCCTCATACGTATGGAAAATAATTAATATCTATGCTTATATCAATATCTATCTATATATGCTGGTGCTCATAGCTTAAGCAAAAATGGAAATTTTTTAATGACTATGAAATGGCAGAAAATAGGATCATGCAGTCAGTACAATGAACATGCAGTTTAGTAGAAGGGTCATGCTTATGGAAATATAAGAAACAAAACGTCACATGTAACGTTAGCGTACGCAGCACAAGACTACAGTAAAAGGAAGGACAGGGGCACATTTAGACACTCGCTGCAAGTGCTATTAAGTTCTTTCAAGAAATGTGGAGAGAAGGAATTTCTTGGATGACTTACCATGGAAGAGTGATCCAAAAGCTGGAGGTAGCCTAATGTAGTTGAAGAATTGGTATCAACATGCGTGTCGTTTCGTGCGCTTGGAAAGCTTTCAAAACCACAGATTATAAAAGTTAATGCTCGGCGCCTCACGGAAACAACTGCAGAAAATGAGTAATATATTGATCTGAGGGGAAAAGAGCTCGAAACCAGTGAGCAATTGCCTCTGCTAAGCAACTGTATTTAGCAATGGAGTGACAATTGTCGTGATTTTCTGCCTTAATAAAGATGGCTTATTCACCCATCGTCCTAAATATTGCAATCCTTTAAAAGTTGGCCATCGTTGACACTTTTTAGAATTTTATAAGAAGCAAAAAAATTAGGCATTCCATCAATGAAGTTGTGTCCTCTTTACAAGGTGAGAGTCATTTCAGTGTCTTAAGCGATTCTAAATATTATTCGATTTAGAGAGAGATTGGAACACGGTTTCATTTTAGTCTTGTCACGGAAAGAGACTGTTATCGTGGCCTTGAAATTGTCATCTGAAGAGACTGTTTTGCAGAACGGGAGGACTGAGCTTGAGCATTTTTTGACATAGGCTCTGTAACCGGAATTCGCAATTGTAGAGCGGTTATCCTTTCCCATCTACGTCTGCTCCAAGGTTCCATTGGAGCAGACTTCTTTTTCAGGAATGATAAGATTCCTGTTGTTCAGCAGCTGCTAGAAAGGGAAGTTATCATTTGAATGAATTGGTCAGCATGCTTTCTTGGTCTAAATCCCAAGTGTGGGATGTTTTAGGAATATTGTTTGCGGAGTGATTACATCCTCATGGGAGCTCTCAACAACTGTAACAGATGCTAATTAAGAAATGAACACTCTTACCACAAGAACTGTTGGACAATCTGGTGCTGGGTATGAACAGACGGTGGGAAGCATACACTGCAGTAAGGGAAGGGCTTATTCCATGCTAAGAAACATATGTTGTTCTTCCTCATAGGATAGTTCAGTCATACTATCTCCCATTACACAATCATGTGCAATGATATTAGAAGTTCAAATAAATCTTTTTTATTTGTTTCATTTCAAAGTATATGTACTGTATTTACTTTTGTGCCATTATGCTTTCGTCATATTATGATTTTGTCATTACTTTGCTGTCATTCATTTCCGAATTTCATGTTTTTCAGATGATGTCTTGTAGAATTATTACAAAAAAAAATTTTTTTTTCCTTATGATTTGCAAACCAGTAAGATGTATTTAATAATTTAATCACAGTAATATTGCATACGTGTTTCTAAATTAAAATAAGTAAAGTAATACAAAACTGATTTAAATACACTACTGGCTATTAAAATTGCTACACCAAGAAGGAATGCAAATAACAGAACGATATTTATTGGACACATACATTATAGTGGAAAGAACAAGTGATTAGATTTACAGGAAATTAGGATGTAAAGATCTTGAGATATCAGTACCCAGAGCAGCCACCTCTGGCTGCAATAACAGCATTTATCCGCCTAGGCATGGAGTCAAACAGAGATTATATGGCATGTATGGGGATCTCAGTCCATGCAGCTTCAACACTATGCCACAGTTCATCGACAGTAGTGGATGGTGAGTGATGGCATGCCAATCGCTCGGCAACCATTGACCACACGTTCTCAATTGGTGACAGATCAGAAGAACGTGCTGGCCAGAGTAACAGTCGAACCTATTCTGTAGCAAGGAAGTTCAGAACAGTTCGGGCAATATGCGGTCGTGCATTATCCTGTTGAAACAAAGCATTAGGGAGGCCTCGAAGATAGGGCAGAGCCACGGGCCTTAAAACATCGGAAATGTAACGGTTGCTGTTCAAAGTGCCGGTAATGCGAACAAGAGGTGATCGAGACGTGTATCCAATGGCACCCTATACCATCACTCCAGCAGATGGGTCAGTATGGCGATATCCAATGCAAGCTGGCAATGCGCGTTCTCCACGATGCCTCCAAACACGGATGCGGTCATCATGGTCATGTATACAGAACCGAGATTCATCTGTAGAGATGACGTGATGCCATTCCCGCTTCCAGGTTCATCGCTGATCACACCATTGAAGGCGCTCCTGTTTGTGACGCAGCGTCAATGTTAGCCGAAGCCATGGTCACCGTGCAGACAATCCATGCTGCTGCAAACGTCGTCGAACTGTTCGAGCAGAAACTTGTTGCTTTGCAAATGACTCCATTTCTCGACTCAGGGTTCGTGACGTGGCTGTACGATCCCTTTTGACCATGCGGATAAGATGTCTGTCTTCTCTGCTGTTAGTGATGGGGGTCGCTGAGATCCTGTATGACGTTCCGTATGATTGTCCTGAACCCATCGATTCCATATTCTGCTAACAGTCATGGGGTCTCGACCGACGCGAGCAGCAATATTGCGGTACGATAAACCGCAATCCCAGTAGGCTATAATCCTTCCTCGATCAAAGTCAGACACGTGATGATAGGCATTTCTTCTTCTTACACGAGGCATTACAACAACTTTCTTTGCCGAAAACAACGTTGAAACGGAAATTGAGTATGAGAAAACTGCTGTCAAATTTCTGATTTTATACACATTGTAGATGTTGCTACTGTCGCCAACTTTGTATAAATGCGCTGAAAATCTAATCATTTGCATATCACAGCAAGTTCTACCTGTCATGCAAATTTCACGTGTGTGGTGTGCCGCTTTCTTGGTGTAGCAATTTTAATGGCCAGTAGTGTATATTATTTCTGTATTTTATAATAATTTGCATATTTTACAAGCATTTGAAAAATAACACGTAAAAAATTACTTAATAATGATTTGCCCTTTTCTTAATTATATAATTGAGCAATTATTTTTGTGAAGATTGCATAAACTTTTGATAAATTTTATGAGCTTCCTGTATCTAAAAACTTAAAAAATGTGCAATCTGTCTGATAATGCTAACATTTTTTTTGCAAAGTCATCTGAATTCAGGTAGGGAGATTTATCGTTCTGTGATGAAGCTTTTGGATCTGGTGGAATAGTCTTTAAGTTGTTCAAGATGAACTGATACCAATGTGCCGAATGCTCACTGCGTACATGTACTCTCAACGATTGGCGATGCATGAGTGTAACAGGGATTGCAACAGAAGGAGCCAACACTGGTTAATCGTAAAGGTACTCTGTTCTTGGCCGATAACGTGAGGCTACATGTCTCGAGGGTGACCAGGAATCCCTACAGTCATTTGGTTGACATACTTTGTACCATCCTCCTTACTCACCTGACCTTGTACCATCAGATTACAATCTTTTCCATTCCCTGGACAATCATCTTCATCGAAAATCCCTCACCAATGAAGCAGCCTATCACTTACGAACTTCTTTGCATTCACAACCCCCGAACTTTGCCGCAAGGGTATATCACAACTAGAGACACGCTGGCAGAAGGTGCTGGATGCCGATGGTGACTACTTCGAGGATTAACAATAGGCTACACAATGTGTAGATCATGTCTTTAAGTCATTAAAACGACATAAATTTCTTATTTACCTGATAATATGATAACTTTGCAAATGTTACAATAAATGTTCTTTTATAATTTTAAAATTTGGCTTTAAAATATATACAAATTATATATTATAATGAATTTTATATTGTTACACGATCTTTCAATAGTAAATTTTTAAAAATATTAAAAAAAATCTTTAATATTATTATTACTTCTTACTAATTGAAACAAGTGGATCATTTCTTTCCAAACATATCAGTAACTACTATAGATTAAAAATATCTTCCTAAATAATTTTTTCGCTTTATTCATACAAAACCTGCTTACAAAGAGCATCCCAAGAGAACTACAAATTTAAAACATTTTTGCAAAAATGCTTATTATATTTTATTTGAAGACTCATCAATGATTATCTATAAATAAAAAACACATTTCCCAGTCAAGTGTTAAATATGACGCTACAAACCTTTTCAAAGTAACCTCAGCTATTTTCAATTGAGTTATAAATATAAATCACAAGAATCAAATAAAGATTTAAGCAATACATATCAACATTTTTGCTTCAATTTCATATTAGTGTCAAGAGGGATCAAATATTGACCTTAATATTTCGAAGTACTTTTGATAAGTTAAAATTTTTAGTTTACTCACCTTATAATCATTTTTGGAAAAGTGGCAAGAGTGGATTATCAGATAACGGTATTTGATAAACTTATATTTCTAGAAAATGCTTCTTTTCTGTCTCTTTTAAGCTACAAACTAACACTTCTTCAAAATAAACAAATTTAGTGTCTTTATATATGCTTAACTATATGCTTAACTAGTTAAGCATATTTGCATATTATATATGCAAATATGCTTAACTACCGGATTAGTTGTTAAAATTTAAAATTTAGTCATTCTCGATTTAAAATAGTTCTCAAATATTAAATCCTACATGAATAAATTATAATAATTTGATATGAAATATATTGTCACCATATTTTAGAAGGATAAGAAAGTCACTAACACTTCTTATGATGAATAATAAAGGATAAATGTTAAAATAGAATGTTACATTGTGTAAATAACTATTAAAACTGTAGACACAATTTAAAATTGATAATTATGATTATACTAGAACTCTCCAGTTGATAACAGTAAATGTGAAATCCAAGAAAAATATCAATGCAAAATAAAAATTAAACAATTGTATTCAGACTGATAATAATAAATATCAAAATGCAGAGATTACGCCAATTGAAAATGCTTTAGTTTTATCTCTTAAGGCTACTAATTTCTCGATTTCTGCATTTTAATGTATTATTTCTGTATAACTGATGTACAGAATAATCCCCTCTATAACACAGTATATTAGTTCCACGTTATACGAAAATGCGTTTTATGAGCATTCTCGTTTAACGCGATATATGTACAGATGATTCACGTTTAACTTTTCTCATTAAATGAGGTTTAAATCGAATATTAAAGAAAAACTATGTTATGAGCGGAATGTGTACGTTTTATTAAAAACAAATTAAGAATATTTTAAGTAAAAAAACTTATACAAATGTAACTAAAAAAAAACAGTTAATTTAAAATAAATCAAATAATTCCATAAACAAAATGACGTCCCTCCGACAAATTTTCTTTAGCTGAATGTTCAAAGGTCAATAATATAATTTAATTTTATACGAACGCAATTGACACAATGAGAAAACGTACGCGAAATTGATTGTGAACTGTACAAATCATTATAAATTTCGCACTACAGAAATATAACGTGGGGAATCAATGCGTTATATAAGGGTAAATATGTGTTTTACTAGGGACATGAAATCACGTAATATAAAAACGCATTATAAGAGTACCGTGTTATAGGGGGGATTACTGTTTTGCGTAAATAAATTGGTTCTCAATGTCTTAGTGACCACAGAGCTCAGAAAGAAAGACACAAAGTTCGATATTAGCAAACATTCATTAATGAGATATGGATGTCTTATTTCTCTTTTCTGTGTGAACATCTATCGGCCTTAAGATAAGCACGTTACATAGGTCGTGGTCGCAATGTCTTCCAAGTGAAATAATACTTCTGACGGTAGCAATTCAAGTATGTCAGCCCCTGTTTCTAAATTACGAAGACTCCTGCCAAGGAGTTTCCATCTAACTAGAATAACCCAGCTCAAGGTTAAATACTGGGAAGTAGTATGTTGGTGCTCATTCACGTCTATCGGAATGCATGCTCAAAGGTTTTTTTGGGTTTTCTTCCTTGTGACACGTCAATGCGGATCTTTATCTATAAAAAGACCTTCTAGAAGTTAGACGATACTTTCAATAGCTCTAAATTTAAGGTTATCAATTTTGACGTACCATATATATATATATATATATATATATATATATATATATATATATGATGCGTAAATTTGAAATTGCTTGAAAGTACTCAATTATAAAAGATTATTATCAAATATCTCGATAAATGACCCAGAAAGAAAGTAACAAATTTAAATTCATTACGTAAAACTATTATAGTGACAACTTTATACGCATAATAAATGTATGCTGAAAATTAGTCTAATATCATATTTATTAATAAAGAAATGAACTTACACAAAGCGTGATTCCAATCCATGAATATTGAGATGATAAGTAACAGTAAATAAAGTACATGTAGTCCAAGAGGCCATCTGTCTGGCAAGCTGCTGTTTTCAAATAAAACTCACACTTTTCATTGGTGTTGTGAATCGCCCTACACTGAAAAAACAATTTTAAATAATGTATTTCAAACAAAATTGTTATTATAAGTATGTGTATATTTACCTGTGAATATATGTAACCTCAGAAAATAATAATTATTACACATCAATAAGAGACTTTAATTTTGGCTAACCGAAACTTTTTTTATTCGAAATATCCTTTGGGACAGAAATTTACAAAATTTATTGAATTGAATCCTAGAGGCTTAAAGTCTAAATTTGCTTTCGTTTAATAAAAGAGTTATATGACTAAAGAATTTCAGAGATTTCAAACAATGGCCTGTTTAGGAAAAGCTTAAATATTGTGTTTGTTGGCATATTCACATTCATTAACATGTTCATAACTTGAAATCACAATTTTTTGTGAAAAGATATGATCATAGAAAGTTTGACAAAAATAGATTATTTTTTATCAGAGCGAAGAACACAATTATACTTATATATTCTCATAACAATCCTATAATATTCTATTTATTCTTATACTAGAATGATGAAAATTTTAGTTAATATATCGTCTTATAATTGAAACACATTTTTAACAATACTTTAGAATTTTCAAACTAGCTCAATGTATCATTCAAAAGGAAACATTGTAATAAAAATTATTTAAATTCCAATAACGGAAATACGTGTTACAAAATTACCAAGTCTGTGTCATTGTTATTTAGATAGATTTTCTTAAATTAATATCTATGTTTTAAGTTATTAATATCAACAAAATTTTTGAATTCCCATTTATTTTTATGTTTGAGTAAAATTAATGGAGTATCCATTCCTCTATTACTTGCTTTATTCAGTTTCTTATATATTACAAAATAATAGTCATAGCAATAAAAGGATTCTTCTAATCAAATGTATTTTATCCCCTTCAAAAAATTTTATTAACAAAATAAAATTAAAAAAGAATTATTTTAGGGTCTTAAAATTTATTTTAATATTACATTAATATTGCCTTGTAAGTAAATTAGTCCTGTACTCTTTGCTAAAAGTAATTTTTTTACAGTAAAATCAAAATTAGGAGCAAATAATAACACTTACGTCGGGAGTACTGTCCATAACTACAGTGTAGACTCATTTAAATAGTTGCCTAAAAAAGAATGAATATAAAAATCGTAAATTTCGGGCAGCCTAATACAAATAACAAATTAGCATGTAGGTAAGACTATTAAGTTCGTTATTTCTTAATGCATTAAGGAAATTCGAATAGAGTTATGTATGTACATATATATCCATATATATATATATATATATATATATATATATATATATATATATATATATATATATATATATATATATATATATATATTCTTTATCAGATGTATATGTTAAAAAGAAAATTTTCATACTATATTTGTATTCTAAATTCATAGAAACTTTGCTTCAAAAAATGGGAATGAATATTATAAATATTGATTAAATTACCCTGTGTGAATAAAATATACATAAATACTGAGTAAAAATGTAAATACATTTTTCAAATGAAGAATAATATAAAGACAAAAAGTAAATAATTTCAAAATGGGTAAAATTGAAAGTCTGAAAAATTTAATGTCAAAATTTTAAAACTTTTATGTAGACATAAAATTATTTTTTATGATAAAATGTACATTGAGAAGAAATTTACACTATGTCAGCTACCTTTAACAAAGATTAAAATTTTGCTTAAAACAGCATATTCTGACAAAAAGATAAGTTATTCTTAAAACTCTCATGTTAGATGTGTAACTTTAGACATTAAATTAAATTTTTATTCTTATTATTAAATTTTAAAATTTATGTTATCTTTATATCGTTTTTCACAAATTCATTTGGGACATAAATTCTAAAAAAATAAAAATTAAAGCAAATTTTGAAATTTAATTAAAAACTTTTATAACATTTATTTCTGAAGATATTAGAAAGGTAAGAAACTTACGTTTATTTTCATTAATAATTCGACAGATATCAAGGACGGTCCGTTTTTATTTCACGTAAACAACGTAAAGATCAGCATAGAATCTGAAGGCGGATGTTTGTTTCCGGTAAAACAACGCGATGCGCGAGACAATTTGGAGAAAAGTGAAGCGGAAACTAAAAGCTATCAATTAAAGTTTTTCCTTCTATTTCCAGTTTTTTGCTTTTTAAAGCTTGAAATTTTATTTTATAAATACACAAATAATAAGGATTCATAGTTAACTAGAAAAGAAGATTAAAAGCAAAGCAAAATCAATTCATAATTTATTATAGATATTAAAAAGCTTACTTTTATATGAAGAATCCCTGAATAATAAGTTTGTGAACAATTTAATCGTTATTTAATATCCAGTGCATCCTATTTTAATTTTTAATAAATTTCAACTGCAAATATCTAATTTGAACATATTTATAGAAATTTTAACAGAAATAATATTTTAATAGAAATAAATGACAATAGAAAGATTAAATTTTGGGAAACCCCAATTAAGTGAGTTTCACTTCATTAATGATACCAAACCTTAATAATTATTTAATTATTCAGTTAAAAGCTAGATAACTATTTAATTATTATCACTTAATAATTATTAAGTGAGCCAAGGATATTACAAAAACCAATACCAAATGTGCGCATGACGTTGATATGACGTAACCAGTATTTCGGGATTCGTGTTTGTAGATATAAATTTTAAAAAATACCAATGAGAGTTTATTTAATACATGCAGGGAATATATGGATTTCTTGTATGGTTGTTTACTTGTGGTTTTGAAATAAAATGAGCTTCTGATCGAATAACATGGTGATTTCGCGAATATTATGCATAGAGAATGACATGAATTGAGAAATGTAAGCATTGGATGAAGATGTACTAAAATTAATTTATGTTGGTTACTTTAATGTGTTTGATTCTTTTTTCTGGAATGAATTCCTTGCTTCTTTTGCGTTTTATAAAATTTATATATAAACAGTTCATAAGGTTTCTTTTATAAACTTAAGTAAATAAATTTTTAAATATTGAATGCTTAATGCTATATTTTTATTTTATTTGTAAAATATAATGAGCTAAATCGAAAGAATTCAAACAGTTCTTTTAAATTTAAGAATGCTTTTCGGAATTTAAACAAAAATCTCTTTACTGAAAAATTTTAAGTTAATATTAATGTAGATCTGCAATCATTAACTATTTTAATGACTAAGTTAAAGCAATCTTTAAAATGTTTAATAACTCATGATAGGTTGAAAATATGTGAATAACTAATTGAAATTACCTTTTTACATAGAATAATGTGTGGTAAAAACCTTCTTCGTTCAAGAAGGAAAGTTACATATGGAATGATATTGGGAAGACTTTCATAAATATGCTGAAGTTCAAAACATGCTCTGAAGATATTCGAAATTCGTTTCCTATAATTTAAAATAGAACTCTACTTAGAAATAAAAAAATAAAATTATTTTAATTGAAACACTTAAATAATTTGCTTAAATATCTGATAGTTTTCATAATGGGGTTGCTTATACATGGAGTGTAACAACTAAGTTTGATAAATCTATAAGACCTGAGAAATTGTAATCCATCAAAAATTTAATTGTAATAATTACTGTCATATTAAAAAAGCGTAATTTGATGTATATAAAAAACATAATCGTTAATTAATTTATGTGTATTTACGCAAAATTTTTTTTCTAGTTTTTAAATGTTTTTGACAGAAATTACGTTTAATTAGTTAAAATTTGTATCAATGAATATTAAAATAATGAAAAAAGTCTTTATGTAAAAAAGTTTTCATATACTTTCCAACATTTTTTGTTTTCTATTCTGCTCTACTATTTGTTTTAAAACAATAAATAATTATTTCATGAATTAAAATTGTTTTGAAACTATAGGATTCTCACATGAAAAATTCATTTAAACAGAACTATCGTAAGATATTAGATTGAATATATAAGAAAATCTGTGTCGTTTAAATGTTTCCAACTCAATTTAAAAATCAAATGAATTTTGCCTAAAAATTTACGTAGGTTATCTAATAAAAGTAGTAAACAGTATATTAATAAGGCATAATATATTAGAGCTTTATAAAATCATTTCTAATAAATTCTATGCCCCTCAAATTATTACTTTAAAGTTACGCGGTGCATACTTTCATTCAACATATAAGAATCCTTGATTAAATATTAATTAAAATACTTTCAAAAATTATGCCGACCAATGGTTGAGTGGTTATCGCTCCTGACTCCTGAGCTGTGGCTCCCGGGTTTGAATCCCGGTTCGGGCATGGATGTTACTTTCTTTCTCTGTTCTCTCCGCGTTTCTCTGTCCTTTCTTCTGTGATGATGTATGAAAGTGGCCCACACTATAAATGTATTTGTGGTGGTATGGCGAGGAAAACGTTACTCGTTTTGGTTCACATGTGCCCGCGGGGTAACGACAATTGAGTAGCAGTTTCTGGCCTTGTTGTGGCATGGGGTTCGTCACCCAAGTGTGCCCGCCGTTGGAAAAACGACTTTCTCTCAAAAATTATAATATTCTTTATTTAACCTCTCTAAATAATCATGAAGCCTTTCTAAAAGACAAAATTATGCTGCAAAAATAACACAGCAGCGTTGAAGATTATTTTTTGATGAAAATAGAAAAGAAAAAAATGAAGAATGAGTATCGATAAAAAATTAGATCTGACCAAAGAACATGTTCATGTAAGTAATTTTAAACAAAAAATTAAATTTGAATAAAAAAATTGCTTACATTTGCTTAGAAATAATAAAAGAGAACCTAAGTTTAAAATATTTAAAGTAAGTTTTTCCTAATATGTTAACATCTAATTTTAAATAACAATTCAATTAGATGAATATTTTGTATTTAAGATAATTAGAAAATGGATAAAAAAAGTACGAATAGAAGTTAAGGATATCGTGTGTTTCAAAATTAAAAGACTCGTAACAATGTTTGAAGCCCTCAAATTGTGATATATAAAAACAAATTTCTGAAACTATAAAACAATAAGGTTAAATTTTATGTAAAAATTATTTGCATTATTTAAAATCCTCGTTCGAGTACCATTCCATTTATATCTATTGTAGTTAATGTGTTACGACTTATCGTTAGTTATTAAACTAGACCAATTCCATGAGAACCATTCATGGTCAAAGGAAAAGCTAGTAATGATTTTGCTCATCGTATGATGTGGAGTATAGTCTAATATGGAAGACTAAATTCGCTGCGTAGATTAAGTCTTAAGATTTGGAGTCAGGAACCACACACAGAAGAATCACAGATTTGAACATCACCTTCAGAGGTATTATTTCACTGAGTGAACATTGTAATTACAACTTGTTTTATGCATTCCATTCACTATTAGTGAATATAACGGATCTTAGGCTGGGTTGTATATAGAACCAGCAACCTTCCGTTAACGAGTAAGACACATTTCCCAACCAAGACATCGTATTTTATTTAAAATGTCATAAGGAATTATATTGCTATCTTTGTCAGAGATAGATACATTGAACTTAAAGTAATTTCATCGCTGATTAATGGAGGAAAATTAATTTTTATTGGTTATTTGATAAAAGTAAATTTTTATTTATGATATATACAGATTAAACTTAATTTCCAATAGTTAAGGAATATAAGTACATGACTTCTCTCAGTCATAGAAATAAAATAGGAAATAGGAAGGGGGAATATTTTTAAGATATCGAGTCGAAAAAAAATGAATTTTTGAAGTACATTTATACAATGGATGTTAAATGATTTTTGTTGGTTTTTGAATGGAAAGAAATTCTTCTTTATGGTTCTGAAGAGGTGTTCTATTCTAAAAATAAGAGATTAACAAAATTACATTATACAGATTATTATACAGTGTGGTTTAATTACATCAAAATTTTTATCATAGATTTATTTTAATTTATTTGAAAAACGAGGTACATATTTTATGTAAAAATAATTAAATCTAATGACGAGCATTTTCACAGTCAGACTGCGTACTTTTCCAACAGAGCATGAAAATGTATTAATAGACAACTATTTTAACTTTAAAAATAGGTTTATTTAAAACTATTAAAAAGTGATGTGTAATAAATTTGAAACATTTATATTAATAAAATTTGCAGTTAGAATTTAATTTCATTAATCTTTACTTAGTAGTTCCCATTACAGTATTATTAAACATTTAAGATAAATAAGATAACGATTTTAAATATTGAGCAGTATAATATGTGTGTGTGTGTGTGTGTGTGTGTGTGTGTGTGTGTGTGTGTGTGTGTGTGTGTGTGTGTGTGAGAGAGAGAGAGAGAGAGAGAGAGAGAGAAAGAGAGAGATTTCAACGTATTCATTGCTAAGAATTTTTTTGTATGCATATATATCTTGAGAATAATTTTATCACTTATTCTTTTGCTCATATATTTTTCTTGTTCTCAGAGACAGACACACCCTAGTAAGTAACCCAACAACTGGTATACCTTTATGATTTGCTATATTTCCGTACCTTACATTTTTGCGAAACATAATTTCAATTCAAAGCGATTTCCTCTTTCTCCTATATCTTATTTCTATCATTTATAATCGAATCTGTACGATGAGAGATCTGCTTCATCACTGTCGATACATATTAATGAGACAAAAATACATGGTAATAAGTTGTTCTCTTGCAGAATATGTATGCATCAAATCACGCTAGAATGACATCAACTACCGTGTGGTTGTATTTAAATAATACAAACATATCAATACTAACTTGATTTACGTATGAAAAAAAAAATTAAAACACGAAAATATTCTCCATAGAAAAATATTGACCTTCATTAGTTTTTATATAAGGAATATATCTTATATCTCAGGTTCCTTAAAATATTTACCTATCTATCATAACACCCGATTGTTTAATGAGTTATTAACAACAATGTTATATTTATAACATTCTTTAGAGAGAACATAGAAGTGTTTAGACATTTTATTGTAAAAAAATACCCATAACTATTATAGAAAACCATGGAATCCAAAAGCATAAAGTAAGCTTTGAAAATCAAGTCAAGTAAGTTAAAATAATATGCGATAACAAAGATTTTTATATTATCTAAAGAAATTTAAGCTATAGCTAGTGATGAGTCAAGGTTATTTATTAGAAGACAAACTTAAAAAAAATTATGACTTCATTCATAAAAAATATGTTTATAAAGCATTTCTTTAAGGGTGAATTAACTTACATTTAAGACATAATAGTGTTTTAACATCATATTTATGATTGAAATTTGTTTGAATTAATATTTGAAATTTAAAAACGAATGATTTTTCAACTGTCTTTGGATAATTCCTAGATTCAATTTTTCAATGTTAAAAAAGATAAAATGGAGAGTTTGTTTATGTGTATGTAAAACAAAAATAAAAAGAGCAATTCAACCTGTGTATGATTTCAGATTTAAGTTAATTTGACACAGTTTTGTAAAAAATGAAAGTTAATTTTATAACATGTTATTTCAGAAGTATATGTGTGTGTGTGTATGCTTGCTTATTATATATTTCGAAATTTATGGATATTTTATTGTGAAGCTACTACATTTTATGTTAAAAATAACAGCTTAAATGTAAACGCAATGAATAATAAAAATGATTCTAATGAATATTGAAAAAGAATATTAAGAATGTGCAAACCGTTTGAGCACATTTTACACTTTTATTTGAAGATAAACTTATTGACTCAGTTAATTTAATCGTATTTAAAGTGACCGCGTGTTAAAGAATCTTTTAAACAATCACAAACAAAATTTTTTTAATCCCATTACACATTAAATTAATTAGCTTTTATCCTTAAAAAATTTCTTTAATTAGTTGTGCAATTTTTTTTTCTAATTAAGCATTTTCAGTGACTATAGTGCAAAGTGACTGCAAATATGAACATTAAATTATTTATCATCGTGTTTTGCATATCAAAATAATCTTAATTTGTAGGCTTATTTGAAGTAAGAAGCATTTCTCAGCATTTTCCTTATTTTTCCAAAAGAAGAAAATTATATATACTCTCGTATACTAGTTTCCCTTCTCCAGAGAAAAAAAAAGACAGATTAGCTGATGTATCTTTAGTTTCCCAAATTGATCGTCATTTATTATCCCAAAATAGTATTAAAAATAGTATTAAAAATCCTTCTTTCAATCAATGGATATACATTCCACTAAAAAAATCTTTAAAAAAAGATATTTTTAAATGAAATCTGATAAACAGGGTTTTTACAATAATAGACAATATTTTTTTTTAATTAAAATCTGAAAGATAACACCAAATGGAACTGAAAAAAAGATTATTGTTCCATAAAGCGATAAAACTTGATATAGATATTGAAATAACAGTTTGCACAAATGGCTAAGATAAAGTAGCATTGCGATATGTGATCCAGAAAAAAATATCCAGTAGCTCAGCCAATTCAAAATAAATAAAGATATTATATATTTTTTTCCAAAAAAAATGGAAGGAAATTTTTTGTTTATCAGTAACAACTAGATAATGAAATATAGTTCAAAGCTAAAAGAGCAAATTTGAAGTTAATATTTGCTAGATGTATGTTTCACTATCTATTACTTTGAACTAATTATAAATTAACTCAAAAGCAATGGAGAGTTAAGAATTGATTTTTTGCCATTTACATTCATTATGGTAACATTTAAACCAACAAGAGCAGGCCCATGCCAAACAATCATTTCTATAAGCTTTAATATTTTCCGGGCAAAGGTTAAAATAATAAAACAAATTTTTACGGTACATTTTTTTTAAAACTTAAATTCATTAAATCTGGGTGGAAATGCCTATAGATCCGAATATTAAATATAGTTAAAATCTCCTTAATTAAATAATTTATAAATTTATTTAAATGATAAAGAAGAAACTCTGAAAACAATGAGTAAAAGTATTAGCATTTTTGTCTTTCATTTCATGCAAATTTGTCTGTCAATTACAAATTTTCCCAATATGTGCATTTTGTGATATTTTAAAAATTTACCGTTGCTAATTTAAGTAAATTAAAAATAGCGAATACTCTTCCTTAACTGAACAAAATGGACACAATATAACAATTAAATCCCTTTTAATTTCTTTTGCAAAAACAGAATGAAGCACCTTGAAGAAAATGATTGTTTCTCTTATTATGAATTATGTGTGCAGCTAATGTACAGAAAATAAAAGGAATAAGACTTCAACGACAAATAATTGCACTTTGAATATACTAAGTAGTAATTAGTGAGTTTTCCCCTTGTAGAGCAATCCATATTTCTATGTTTTATTCATACTTTTATTTCCATGTCTTATTAAAAAATTAAAAATTCATAATGTCATCCTATATGATACATTTTGTCTGGTATTCAGCATATGTTGTCCCATATCTATGATATTTTTAGGTACCTGTATATAATAATCTACCATGTCCCAGATATTTTTCATAAGAAATTGGTGTTTTGATATTGCTGAGCAAAAAAGAGTATTAATCGCATGTACACTTCCGTAGATATGCGAGCCGTAAAAAAATTGGCATCTTGTTGAAAACTGGGTCCATGATGACATAACATGCTAATGAAATCGCCACGGTAGAGAAACAACATATGCTCTATTAAGACAATAGTTTCTTGAGACCTGTCTTGAGCCTTTCATATTTGAATACGATTGTTATTTGATCCAAGAAAGAAGCGGGATTCATCGCCGAAAACCACGCTCTTCCAATCTTGTTCTGATTTCATCGATATGATGTTAATGGCATTTATATCAGTCAATGAGTTTAAACCAACCTTGTACAAGCGTTTTAAGATTAAATAAAATGTTTTGAAAATTTATAGCTGTTATTTTTCTCGTATCTTACAAAATTAACAATTTATCAATAACAGATATTATTTATTTATCAACATATGTAGTATATTGTCAAGTTAAATAAAGTAAACAAAATATTGATGAAAGTATTTGATTTCTTCTTGCTTGCATAAATTATACGTGTGAAAGTGTTATACATTTATTCAACAAAATTATCTCTCAAAAAGAGAATTCTAAAATTTACAAAGAGAAATAATCAATTTATATTTACCTGAATTATTTTATAAAAAAAGGTTCAAAAGGATATCAAAAAATAAATTTTATATTTGCTCGGAATTATTAAAAAGGGTAAAATCGTGCTTTTACTGCTCTCTCTCTCTCTCTCATCAAATATATTTTGTAAAACATAAGCACTGCTTACGTAAAGCATATTTACTTTCCTTTATTGTTTACATTAAAGAACTTCAGAAAAATACGTTTACTCTCACAATAATAAAATCTCTTATTTTCGTTCTATAAATAGCTTTGACAGTTTGTAAACATACATTTTTTTTAAACTAGAATTACAGAAATTAACCACACATATTTTATAAAGTTACACTTTTTAATTTATCAAAAGAATTAGAATTATTGAGAAATAGCTTTGAGTATTGTATTAGAAATTATATACGTATTGTTGCAACTATATGTCTATAGAGGGCGCAATGCATGAATATCTTTGTTTACAAACAGAATAAGATTCTGCGCCTAGCGATGTAGATGTTCTTTGTTCCATGTTTTGGTTTTATCCTGTTTAAGTATGTCCTGTGTTTTACTTATAAAAATTATTAGCTTACTTATAAACATTATTTCTTATAATATTTACAGTTGCGGTTTGCAAATAAATCTTATTAATTTTGTCTTCTTCTGAAACAGAAGTGACAGCAGTATCCGATTTCATATCAATTTTATTAATATATTCATGTAATAAACTATTATGTTTCCCCTACAACTATTACAACGCATTTTCGAAAAACAGTTATACACAGTGTGGTTACTTTAAAAACATAAAAAACATTTCCCCTTCTGTTTTAAGACGTTTTTCCTCTCGAGAATAGACTTAACACATTCCTTACTACTTTGTTTATTTAGGGTGTCACTCTCGCAAAATTCGCATCCCCCCTCCTTTTCTGCGGTTCCGACATTTAACGCCAGCCCAGTCGCATTTTGTTGTTTGTATTTTTGTGTGGGGTGAAAAGAATTTTTACCTTTCGCAGCGAAATACTTCGGGTATCCCTTTGAGTGCGACTGGTCTTTCACTTGATTCGTATCATGAAATAAAATTGTTTTTTCACTGTTTTCGATTTCATTTCTTAAAAATTGTAAAAGTTTTAAGCAATCCCAATCATTATATTTATTATATCTATAGTATTCTAAAACTATATTTTCTGGCAACAATTTTAATAAGATTGGAAATAACACAAGCTACCATAATTATTTAATTGTATTCCAGCGGCTTCAAGTGAGTGAACTTGAACATTACATGTATCGCACAGCTGGCGCAATTCTTTTAAATGGCCGCGTGATTTTATAGGACGCATATTTAACAACATATTTATATGAGCTCTAACAATGATATCTTTTTGCCCTTATATTTTCTTTAGTAACTCTACAGCAGTATAATAATTATTTTCTGTTAAAGTCAAACCCTGAATTGAAATCAAAGCTTCACCTTTTAAAAAGGATTTTAAGTAGCTAAATTTATCCGTATTCGATATATTCTGTTTTCATGTATCGATCACTCAAACTGACTCCAAAATTCTTGCCAATTTTCGTATTCACCATAAAATGGTTTTATAGTTAATTTTGGTAGTCTTATATTAATTTCGTTTTTCGATGTTACGGATACATTTGCTACTCCTAATCGTTTCGGTTCCGATTTCAAATAAGTATTTATTTTCGATTTAGCAGAAATTATCCTTTTTCTAATTTCCTGACTCGAAATTATTTCCGCTTCTAGCAGATCTAAATCATTGATATAATTTTCAATTTGCAGATTTAATTCATAAATTAGCTCTGACTTTTCACATAATTTTTGTAAAAGTTCGTTTAGAGTTGCTTTATCAATAATTTCTAATTCCAGCTGCTCGTTAACTTTATTTAATATTCTTGTTTATAAACCCCTAATTGTTGAGCGTTTTCTTTTCAATTTATCTAGATTCAAAGCAACTGCTGTTTCGCTTGATTCGATCGACATATTTAATTTCAAATATATTGAACAAACAATAAAATAAATAAATATATTCTTATGCAAGCCAAAAACAAATAATGAAATCATATACTGCTGTATTCTGTTACTTATTTACATTAAATACAAAATAAAATTCACAATCTAAATCCTAATAACTGGTTTCCCGGGTTTCGGCACCATGTAATATTTTCCTAATAAACTCTCTTATTGCTAATCATGTTTATCAATTCATCTTAATAATAAATTCAAATTTTAAATAAGCTTACCTTGAGCAGGTTTTTAATTTCTTTATTAACACAGGACATACTTAAACAGGACAAGACAAAGAAAAGGACAAGATATGGAACAAAGAACATCTACATCGCTAGGCGCAGAATCTTTTTTAATTTCTTCATCAAAAGATATATTTTTAACTTGAGAAATAAAAGGAATAAAAAAGAAGGACCACTGACAGCTGAAGAGTTGAATGATTCCTAAATTTACTGGATTAAAAGAACACAAGAGAAAGAATTTTCTGCAGAAATAAAAAGTTTAAATTCTAACCAAAAGTTACCAGTTTCTTCAAAATAGCCTTGTACAAACCATTTCTTGATAACAGTGGACTGATTAGAATAGGTGAGCGATTACAATTTTCAGACTTGAGTTATGAACAGAAACATCCTTTGTTGCTGCCTGGTAAGGACGGGTTCACTGAGTGAATTATTCGCAGATGTCACGAAAACACAGGGTACGCTGGGTTATCAGAGACACTATTAGAAATGAGAGAAAGGTTTTTCATCCCTAATAGCAGGCAAAGTGTAAAATCTTTAATATTCAATTTCAATTTATGTAGGAAATTCAGAGCAAAGCCAGCTACCGAAGAGATGTCTTGTTTACTCCCAGATCGTGTGAGGAAAGCATTTCCATTCGAAATAACTGGATTAGATTATTTAGGTCCTCTGTACATATTCGAAAATTCGGAAACGAAGAAATCATATATTTTGCTATTTACTTGCGCAGTAACACATGCTATACATTTAGAACTGACAACTGTGATTTGTTAGTACCATCATTTTTAAGAGCATTTAAAAAATTTATATTCCGTCGAGGACTATGTAAAACAATATATTCAAATAATGCGAAAACTTTCATTAAAGTGAAAGGAGAATCTTTTAAATGAAACTTTAAGCAAAGAAGAATGCCGAAATTATTTTAGTGAACGAAGAATAACTTGGAAAAACATCGTAGAAAAAGCAGCTTGGTGGGGAGGATTTTAGGAGAGACTTGTTCGCTCTGTGAAGACCTTCCTCAAGAAAATTTTAGGAAAAACACTTCTAAATTATTTGCAGCTTGAAACTACGGTTGTAGAAGTTGAAGCCATTTTGAAATCTAGACCACTAACTTATATAGATGAAGAAAATGAGTCAGTGATTCTCATGCCTGCTCACTTCCTGATAGGTAGACGAATATTGTCTCTTCCTGGACAATCCATACTACCCCTTTCAAGGAGAGATTTCCTCACCAGAAGATATAAGCATCAACAAAAAATAGTGACTACCTTTTGGAACAGATGGAAGAAATCCTATCTTTTGGAATTAAGGTCTGCTCATTAATCCACCTTGAGAAATAAAAATCCTATTTTAATAAAGAAGGACTCACAATTGTTCTAATTCTCGAGGATAAAGTGCCAAAGCTTATGTGGAAGTGTAGTATCATCACAGACGTTCATATGTGCAGAGATGGAAAGACACGATCCTGTACAGTGAGATTTCCGTCTGGGACTCATTTGAAACGTCCAATTCAATTGCTGTATCCAATCGAACTTTATGAAAATTGAACTTTATGATACATTTAGTAACATTGTTTAACTTTATATTTTCTTTTTCCTTTACAGAATTGTAGTAAAATTGCTGCTGAAATAATGAGTACCTTTATAGTTACTGTAAGCAGTATATGTATGTATGTATCTTTATTTAGGTAAGATTTTTTATGATATTGAAATTAATTTTAGAAATTAATATGTAAAGCTAATATATATATTAATTTTTACATTATTATGTTGTTACAAAGGTATATGTTATTATCACTAGAACATAGTATTATTATGTGATTATTATTCAGTATTGATCTTATTATTTTGAAAATCTGTGAATTAACTTAGTATTAATTTAGACTCTACTCTTGATGAACTTTTGAAGTTCATCGGGGGGGGAGGATATTGCAACTATATGTCTATAGAGGGCGCACTGCACGAACATCTTTGTTTACAAACAGAATAAGATTCTGCGCCTAGCGATGTAGATGTTCTTTGTTCCATGTCTTGTCCTTTTCTTTGTTTTGTCCTGTTTAAGTATGTCCTGTGTTAATAAAGAAATTAAAAACCTGCTCAAGGTAAGCTTATTTAGAATTTGAATTTATTATTAAGATGAATTAATAAACATGATTAGCAATAAGAAAGTTTATTAGAAAAATATTACACGTATAAATATAGCTACAAGTAGCGATAAATACATTTGGCCATTTTTATTTTACAGTCTTAGAAGATTTTTATCCGCATTTAGTTTATAAATACACTTTAAACCGTATTTAACAAAAATACATTAACTATTATTTAAAATGTGTTTTTTAAACTAATTAACTGTTTTTTTAAATGTGCTTATTATCTAAATATTTATACGATCAAAACAATTTAATAACATGTCTGATGCTAAAAATTTGTAAATGTTAACAAAATGATAAGTACATTAGCTTTATTATAACATATTGTTCACTATTTAATAAATTTAATTGATTATTTCTTAACGTTGATGTATTATTTATTGTCCTCAATTACTTATCTATAATTAGGAAAGTAATAGATTTTTGTATAAAACTATTCCAGAAAGGAATTAAAATTTTTTTCACTAATGAATTAATAACGTGAAATTAATCAATATCACTAAAAATGAGAAGTTTTAGATTTATCTTATACAATTGTTTCTTAATTGCACAAATTTTATGTAGGAGGAAGCTATTTTCTTTATTTAATTTCCAATATGAAAAATATTAAAACATATTTAATAATTTTTTTAAGATTATAATGTTTTTTATATAAAACATTTACTAAGTAGTCTATTGAATATTTTAAAATAATTAGGTATTTAATATCATTTTTTCTACTCAAAACATGTTAGCGGAGTACATAAATAACAGTTTGTTCCAGCGTATGCTTTAAAAATTATAAATCCTGTATATAATGGTAAAACACAACTTCAACAATATATCCCTTATTAAAATTTTTTCAATAAAATTATTTATTATTATCACATATTTTACACATTCATCTTTTTAAATTTCTTAATACAACACATTCATATATTTTGATTTTTAACCACTTCAGTTTTCACAGACAAATGTATGTATGTAATAAAATTTACTTAATTACTTATGTCTCTCTCTCTCTTCCATTGCAACTAAATATTTATATAATCAAGGAGTTAGTTGTCATTTTTAATTAAATTTAAGCGTTTTGCTCACTTTTACACTGCTTATAATCCGAAAAAGTTATACTGAAACAAATAACATATCACAAACTAGTGTTAAAACACTTGATTACAAACATGATATAAGCGATTTTCTTTTCTCAGAATAATTTTTATTATTTCATTCCGACTCATTTTGAGAACTTTTCAATTTGAAGAAAAACTGGACCTTAAATAAAATTTTTAAAAATTAAATAATAAATTTCTGTTCATATGCGGAAGATTAATGTTCGGTTTATCAAGAATGTTGTGTTATCTAAAGTAGACATATTACCGTTTTTAAGGTAACATTCTTAAGCAATATATAAATGATGAATCAGATTATTTCTTCTGTTTAATGCAAATGATTTTAAGCATTTTTCCCAAATGGTCACTTACTGACAATTAATAAATTTAATATTCGTTTTAATAATTATAGTATATACATTTCTAATAAAATATTTTAAAAAACGAATAATTTTTAATTATTTCCTTATTAATGACAATTGCTCGGAAAGCTTTTGAGTAAAGTAAATTAAATTAAGTATTCCAAATTTATATTATTTTGAATATTCCAAAATTAATCCTTATTTACATAATTTACAAATAACAAACTTTTTTGAAATATTTAATAATTTAAAAAAGGATTATAGTTTAAAATCTAAAATTTTTTTTAATTGTTAAAAATTCATTATGATGATCTGAGATAAATTTAAAGTAATTTCTTTGATATTTCCTCAGTTCAATTGCTGCTCCCTTATAACATCCATGCATACTAAATTAACAATAACTTAAGCACCTAATTTTGACTAGAAATTTTCAAATTTAATTTTGATGTGTTTTTTGAAATTAATAGTACTTGCCGGGCTTTGAAATGAATCATGTCATTAACATAATACATTAACATTAACATGATGTCAGCCAAAACATAAATTTATCTTTTTCATGATACTTTTTAATTAAAGGGAATAATTTTGATGTTTTCTAATATTATATTTATTTTTTTTCCAAAGAATGGAAACGAAAATTCCTTGCTTTGTGCAGACTGTGTCAAAAATAATTTAAATTTTAATTTTTTTGTGTTTTATATTTTATTTTAAAAAGTGCTTTAACACTTTGTTATTTACCGGTAAAACTCACAAAAAAATGTATCTTATGCTCAGTGATGATTAATCAACTAATGATGAAATTTGGACGAAGAAACTGAGGAAAAGATATCTAATAGGCAATTATCTTTATTTTTTATTTTCATTTAGTTTAAAAATTTTTTATTAAAGTTATTTTCTGTATTGAAAAATAATTATTTCATTTTACACAAATATATTTACTAAATGAAATGGATACGAATATATTTTTTCAATTATTTTACTCTTTCTGCTTTACAATTTTCCCCACATATTTATTTGTCTCGCACCTCCCAATCTTAGGTTAATGTTATTGCGCAGTTGAAGTATATCAGTTTTCCGAACAAAATAGGACCCAACCTCCTATTTTGAGGGCAGTTAATTTAATTAATAAAAGTATTCGGCCGAAATTAATTTTAGTGAATTAACTGAACATTTTTAACTAAGGAATTGAGAAATGGGGAATAGACACAATGAAATTTATTTGTTGATTTTACGTTATTTGCGGGCCGAGGTAGCCTAATGGTTAAGGTATCGGCCTTCCATCTCGAAGGGCTGGGTTCAATTTCCAATGCCACCAAAGACCCACCTTGTACATGTGATATGCGTGCATAGTAAATTTGTGGAATCGTCGGTCGTTGAGCAGTAACCATAGGTGTAATGATCAGGATAAAATTTCCTCCTCCTCCAGATCAAAGACAAAATTGAGGGTTGGATCCTCTGGTTGTGCCATCTGTCGGGGGAGTCTTAGAGCAAAGACGTATATTCACCTTCGTGGTGCTCTGATTAAACGAAAGACGCACCCTTATGACCAAATTTCGCATAGCCATTGGCTAGTGAGCTTGGCTTGCTCAAATGTCATAAGTTACAACAACACAACAACTTTATTTGATGGCAGATTTTATGAGATTCGATTCGACTTTGCATTATAAATAATGAAGAAAGACAAGGGCAGATAAATATTATCCGTTTAGTTCATTTGCACAATCTATTCTATTTAAAACATTAAAGATAAATTTATTTAGAGAAAGTTCGCAAAATCATTAATAAAAATATGACTATTTAGTAATGCAAATTAATGCAGAAAGTCTTTGCAAATGGTATTCCAACTTATTTACATAATATTTTATTCATTATTTTAAAAAAAATCTATTATACAAGCAAATTTTTCACGAAAATTTTAAAATCATATAAAAAAGTAAAATGTTAATAAGGAATAAATTTACAATAGTAATGAAACTATACATTGCAGACAAAGTAGAAGAAGTTATTATGTACATAAATTATGTGTATGAAGTGATACACTGAAAATACTGGTAATGTGACGATATGTAAATCTATATTGGTGGTAATAGCATTAGTTGAGGGTCATATAAATCTATAGATAATTGCATTGATTTAAATTTCTCTTGTGTTTATTTAGTACGACTTTTTAGGTATAAATATTAGAATTAAAAAAGTGGAATAAAATAAAATGAAAATTAAACCTGGAAAGTTTTCGAAACAATAAATATCTCTTTTCCTTCAGCAGAAGTAATTAATCTTTTTCAATCAATCATCTATTTTGTCAGTTTGCCAGTTGTTACATTTTTGTATGACCTTGCAAGCCAGCATTTACTTAATTATGTATTCCTCTTTTGTATTTTATTAAGGTCTTAATAATTGCTTAAAATAATAAACTACCACATACTATAAGTTAGTGACTCTTATTTTATGACATTTGATTCACTTTAAACTATTCTAGAAAACTTTTATAATACTCTATTGTAGCAATGCTTATTTTATTTCATTTTGAAAGTTATAATAATTAAGAAATTTAAATACTACAAACAAAAAAAATGAAACTAATTGGCTTATATAAAATATACAATTTGAATCTAAAAATGATTGCATAAATCTTCAAAACTATACTGAGACACGGAATAACAATTTGTTAATTTTTGATGAAAACATTTGAAAAATATTTGCAGCATAACTACTAATTACTTCGAAGTAAAACTTACACTAAAAAATAATTATATTAAAATTCAAATATATTCTGTTATAAAAAATGATACAAGACAATAATCATTAAAACTTTTATTAATACTTATTAGATTTATTGATTTTAACGGCAAGGTAGATATTTTTTTACCAAAAAAACACTTAAAAATAATATTTAAATTCGTTTTAAAATCATTTTAGATTCCAAATTAATTACTTATGTTAAATGTTAAAATAAATAACATAACATTTACTGTCTGCATTTCAGTTGCTTTAATGATACTCACATCAAATCCATTTCAAAATTTTTAAATAAACATTTTAAGATTGAGAAAGATTAAGAACTTTAAATATATTTGATAATAAATGTTATGTCCATAATTGCTATTTTTAGCTATACATATACATGAATGGGAATTAAAATTAACTTTAAAATGTTTAATCTCTTTACAAAACATGTAAAGTGGAAAACTTAAAGAGGAAATGAAGGCATATGAATAAAATGAAAGTACAGTGGCATTCTTGCACGATCTTTCATTTAAATGATTTGCTGCCAAAATATTGAAATTATTGAAGGCAAATTATAAGCAATAAAGTAATCATTGATGCTACAATGAAAATTTTAAACTTTTTTCCCATACATAAATATATTTATTATTCATCAAATTGAATGAAAAATTTATGAACAATTTATAATACTACAACAATTCATCTTACATTTATACGTAGATTTTTAAGTTTGTTAATTAACCAGTTCCAAACGTGCGACTCTCTTCTTCAAAATGAAAAAAAGAAAACAATCAAATGATTCCTGAATTGAAAAAATGTTCAGCGCTAAAAATAATCACAAACTGTACAAAATATGGAGGTCAAATTAAACGTGTAGGATTTCGTAAATAGGACGTTTTCTATCTCTATTTCTGAAATGATTAGATACATAAAACTCCAATGTTAGGGGAGTAAAGTTTTCCTTGATATAAGCTAACAGGATTTTTCTATTACAGTATCACGGAAAGACATGAAAAGGTAATTTTACTTTAGATATATAATGCAACAAACACATGTTTTCTTTTAAAATAGAGAATACTTATGCATGCTTTCTTTAATATTGATCCTTTCTAACACAGTCATTTTTTATTACGACAATCAACAATAAATATTTGATATGACTGACTGCATGATTGAAAAATAGTTTTCACAAAAATATTTACAATAATAAGACATAATTCATTTAAATATAAAAATAAATACTTAAATTTGTTGGAATGTATTAATTCAATTGAATGTAATTATATAATCATGAATAATTCAATAGAGTCTACAATAGTATGGATCATTTAAAAATATGAAGAGCAAGGATAATTTGAAACTTATCAGAATCAAGATATTACATATACAATAATTTATCACTTATTTGCTCAGAAAAGCAGTATCTAAAGATAAATATTTAAATATTATTTTGTAGTTAATAAGAATAATCGTTTTATCCCTTCATTTTATTTGATGACAGAAACATTTTATAAAACTATTATATGAAATATCAATTTTTAGTTTTTGAAAATTTTTAACACAACTTTAAATACTTTCGTTAAAAATAGGCAAACATATTACCCTAAATTAAATCAATGTAGTAGTATTTATTCGATGTAGAATCTTTCATAAATTATTCATCTCAACTTATAAACTTATAAAATCAAACTTCAAAGAATAAAATCGAATAAACTTCATCACTTGAAATATATTTGATGAAGTTTTTCCATATACATACATATATATATATATATAATATATATATATATATATATATATATATATATATATATATATATATATATATATATATATATATATATATATATATATATATATATATATATATATATATATATATATATATATAAGTTGCTCGTATATATACAGAATATATATTTCAATTAAATTGGTTCTGTAACTAACTTACACAATAAGCAAGGTACAAAATTACAAATGGCTAAAGTTAAATTAAAATTTTTGTAAAATTAAATTTTACAAAAATGAAACTTACAACAACTTTCTAGTCACAAACTCAAAATACTGCAAATGTGAACACCCATAAACAAAAATCATCGATAGTAATGTCAATAGAAGAGATTGTATGCCTTTGCTTTGTCAGATATTGAAACAGTAAAATATCTCACCTGCAAGGATTGATTTGTCAAATGTCTTCTCATTCATACGCTTAGCAGCTTACTTTTGATAGTACAAAATCGTAGATCAGTTATCTGAAAGTGCTACCTAAAAGATAAGGTTAACATCAACCTATTCATTCCAAATCAGTAATAGATTATAGCAGCAGTTTGAAATCGATTTAAATGCTTTGAATTAAAGAAGTTGACAATCGTCTATCTAAAATTTGACGTTGCAAAAATACATGAAAATCTCGTGTTAGAAACGATTTTGTATGCTTATTTTTACGAATAATTTATACATTTTGACCATTTTTATCAAATTTAGACACTTTAACTGCATCGTCAATAAAATTGATGATTAAATTTAATATATTTTGGTTCGAAAATACCTTATTTATATTTAAGGCTTACTTATAAATTATCTCTTTAGTTGAAATATCAGAAGAAGTATCATTACAAATATTGACGTCACAGTTATTCAGGAATAGAAAGTAAAAGTATACCTTATATTGAAAATTTATCTTTTGCTTTAAAATAATAACTAATAGGTAAAAACTTAACACACACACACAGACATTTACATATATATATATATATATATATATATATATATATATATATATATATATATATATATATATATATATATATATATATATATATATATATATATATATATATATATATATATATGTATATTATATATATATATATATATATATATATATATATATATATATATATATATATATATATATATATATATATATATATATATATATATATACATGCAACTAAGCAATTTTTATTAATATAATAAGAGCTTCTATCTGTTCTATATCTATATCTGTTACTAGGATTTTTCTTACGTAAAGCATTATGTCTCATACAATAGTATATAAAATTCTTATTCGTTTAAATATTCCTGTTGTAAATTAAATGTAATTAAGTGCTTTATTCACAACTCTGAAAAGGATATTAATGGGATTACTTATTTAAATTTTCGATATTCGAATTTTTGCTTACCTCTGAATTTATCGGAGAAGCTTAGTTTTTCTCCTTTTATAGATATGTAGTCACGTAATTACAATTTGTCAAAATATCTAATTATATTTTGACAAATTGTAATTACGTGTGGTTTTTGTTTAAGACTTGAATTTGTTCCGAAAATTCAAGACAGTTTTAAACATGACAGGTTTAGATTTTTTTTTTTTTTTTTGCTTTACAACCAAGTTAGCAGTCGTATAGTTATTGCTCTGATATTTTGGTTTAGCAGTTCACTTGTTTGAATCTAATATTTTGCATAAATATTTGTCGTGGTTCAGAATTCACTTTGAATTGTAGGTCACGGTTTCAATAAACTTCGTGTTCAAACAGCGACAGTTGAGTAACAAATAAGCTAAACTGTTTGATTTACATATTCTATCCATAGTGAAGACAATGTTTTCAAAATGGTTTGGGAAATCATATCTCATTTTTGCAGTTACCAGTAAATCTAATTCGTAAGAAACATTTTTCAACTCTTATTATACACTCATGTTCATAAAATAAGGATAATTCAGAATCGCACAGAAATTGAACTCTAAAATTAAAATTTCAACTGTAGAATTATCACACACATCTTGAAGAATAATATGCAAATTACAAGAAACCACCAGATGTCGCCAATAGTGCATAACAATGACGAGAGTGTAAGAGAGGGGTATGAAAGGAATGGTTGCAAAGAAGTAAATTTGTTCAAAAGCGTTAAAAGCTTTTCAGTGCAATAACCGCATAGTTATGGTACCCGTTACCACCAAGAGAACAGCACTATTACGGTGGTGCAGGATTGCTCGTTTGGGGAAGAATCATTTTGGGTTCCAGAACTAAACTGCATACTCAGAATGTAACCATGACAGGCTACATCTATCGGGTTGTCATTCTGGAACAACATGTAAGTTTGTTTCGGGGAGCCATGAATGCAGAGTTTCTGTTTATGGATGACAACGCCCGTCCTCACCGTGCAAACATTGTAGACGAATGCCTTCAATCGGAGGATATCACCCGTATGGACTGGCCAGCAAACTCACCGGACTTAAATCCAATAGAGCATGTGTGGGACATGCTTGGCCGACGAATTGCAGCCCGTCTATCCCCTCCCACATATCTACCGGAAGTTTGGAGAGCATTGCTTGATGAGTGGTGTGATTTTCCCAAAGATCAGATCGATAATTTAATACTCAACATGCCTAGGAGTTGTATGTCCTGTATTGCATAGTCTGGGGGGCATACTATGTATTAACCATCATAACCAACCATGTTATATTGGTTTTTGTAAAAAGGTTCTTTTTTTAAATTTGCTTCAGGTAGTAAAAATCGAAATTTTTATTAATGATGTCAAGCATGTAACATCTTTTTTTGCTCTTTTTCTTTTGTTTAATAAATAGACTTTACAAATAAGTCACATTTGTTTTGCTTCTGTCTCTTTCTTTGCCTGAACTTGCATTGTCCTTAATTTATGGACACGAGTGTGTTTTCGCAATTTTAATTTGACTTAATTTAATGTGCTAAAATTAACGTTTGGACATTTTAAAACTTCAAATACAAACTGCACTTATTACAACATATTATTTGCAACAATTGAAGTTTATTTAGTATTTAAAGAATAATAAAACCTAAAAGGTTGCTACATTTTTCACCACTTCAAAATCAAAATTCTTATACTTCTGTCAGACAACCACACACATAAACATTTTGTATTATTGTTTTAGGCAAGAATAAACATTCGAGAACTGTGCAATGGTAAACAAAAAAGATCATTCGAATGCCAAGTAAATATCTATTTTCACTTTAAGTGTTTTTAGCACTGAAAGATAAAAGTATTCTTCAAAATAAAAGTAGCTAAATGAAATTTTCAAGCTTAATTATATTTTTAAAAGTGTAAAAATCATAAACAAAGTGTATTTTTAGAGTAAACATTAATTAATTTCCAGAGACACTAACAGAAACGTTATAACTTTATATTGTTCTGATAAATAAACTTAGAACAAACTTATGTAATATCCCTTATTTTAATGAAATGGGTGAAAATCTTACATGGATAGCTAAATGTTTGCATATTTTAACAGAAAAATTCCATCAATTGAACGTGCATTAATCATAAATGAAGCAAATAAATAACTCCAGAATATTTTCATGATTCGTTGATGTTTTTAAAACTTTCTCATACTTTTATGAACTTAGAATTATATTGAAATAGCAACTCATCAATTTGGTCAACACATAAAATATGTTTTGTGAGCCTCGTTGTATATTATATATAGACAAAAATAATTTCAATTAAGTTTGGATCCCTTAAATTTTATGTAATCTTTTTCTTCCTTCAATCATTGTTATTATTGTATTTAAATTACTCTTTCTAGTTTCACCTTTGTTTCCACTGAATGAATTATGTCGTGTACAATAGGGATCAAAATGAGTTTTATTATTTATGATAGACATTTCAGAGTTCAGTTATAGCTTTGTGTCAGTGATTTAAAATGTCTATTTTATAAGGCAACACAAAATAACTGAAGCCACGGAAACCAATAACGGAAGCATAGTCATTTGATAAGAATTTGTAAGACACATATAACTCAAGCTCCATTTTTTATCTCATTCCTCGAAAGTAGCTTTGCGTTGTATTGGGCAGTAGAGCTTGATGCCTTTTTTTCTGCCTAGAGTTGTTTTTGTTTAGTTTCTTTTCTTAATCAAAATTTTTGAATTTTACCCCATATAATGGTAAATTTTTTCCAATGCAACTTTTTCAATAGTTTCTTTAAAAAGTGCGATATTGACTTTGATGTTTTTCCATACCTTATGAATCCATACCATAGAATCTATAAATCAATATTTATTTAATGGTTATAGTTGCATACATCACTTTTATAAGATCTGCTAATATTTTGCTTAAAAAGGTTTTCAATTAATTTCCTTCAAGAGTTTTACATTAATTAAAAATGGTGAATCACTTCACGTGGTCTTCATATTAATTTCTTTAGATATTATGTGCACAAATATTTTTTCTCGAGTTGAAAACATGAGAAAGTTTCCAAATTTAAATTTTCAACACTATTAGAGTTCCTCATTTCTTGAAATAAAAAATGGAAAATGATTGTTTCTCTTCTTCATAACGTATTGCCTAAGTTAATCACACTAAACAAAAATGTTTTTATACAGTTTTGCTTTGATAAGTTCATACATACGTTAAAATTAGGAAATAAAAGAATAGGCATTTTTTACATAGATTAAATTTTAGTTAAATTATTTGACATATTCACTGTCTATTTATATAATTTAAATTACATTTTAAATATTTTTAAAATGTGGTAAATCAGTAATGTAATTGACATCAGAGTAGTTTAAAGAAAATATACTAAAATGCTAAAAAAGAAAAAAACAACTCGGAGGGCTAATATTTTACATTTCACAATTAAAATTCCTATATAATTAAATTTTCTATGTAAATTGACATTGAGCTTATCAGCTGTAACTGTGATTTATAGAAATGTTAAAAATTTTTGTCTTTAACTCAAATACACAAGTAAATAAAACAACATGAAGTACCACAAGAAATTTAAGGACGTCTGTTTTATACGCAATAATGTTAAGTTGAGAGTACTTTTCCCAGTTTCTCGATTAAGTTAGAATTCATTTCAATTATCATTTGATAAATTCGTACATATGACATGAAATATTATCATCGCTTTGAAAACTCTAATTATTTCTTTCACTCGCATTTCTTCTATTCCTTTTTTGATTAAAACTTTGTGATTCGAAATCAGTACTCTGTAAGTCGTATTAGACGTGTCATTAGTATTCAATAATCTTAGAAACTGTTAATCAAACTCACATGGATGAATGTCATCATTTAGCAAAAAAAATTATAAGAGATTAAGCCTCTCTTTATATTGAAGTGCAAAATTAACAATTTAAACACAGAATAAATTATTGCATCGTTAACAAAAGTAATCAATTGTTTTGAAAACTATGGTATTAAAAAGTATAAAAAATGAATAATTTAAATTTCATGATAACATATACTTATTAATGTTTCAGAAGTAATCTCATTAAAATAAATATACTCGAATAATTCGAGAGGCTTCACTAATTGCCATAAGTGTTAATTTTCAAAACTTTTAACCCTGTTCTTTAAAACTTAGGATTCTGCATCTTGTTCAATTTATTTTCCCTTCTTATCTTGTCTAATTTTCAGAAAAATGAATATCTCTCTGACAAACAAGTAATTTCTTAAGAAAACATCATAGCATGAAACTTAAATAACATAAAATATGAATAAATTAGAAATATTTAAAAACGGAACCTTGTCCTACATTTTCCAAATTATGACATATATAAAATTAAATTATTGAATTTTTAATTATAAAACAAGAGGGAAACAGAAAAATACAACAATAAAGAAAGTATGGCTCATTCTGACAAGTTTTGAATATAAATTAATACATTTTTTATTATAGTTTAATGTAAAATTACTCTTTTTTATGCTTTCAGAATGAAAGCATTTTGAATGCATATGCTACCTTTGTAAATATTAGTTTATATTTGTATAGATCATCAAAGTAAAGACCAATTGTAACGAATTATCCTCGCTCTGGCACTAATTTTTTTAGAAATTATAATGAAATTTAAAATGTACTGAGATTTTAAAATTTCAAATTTACTTTCTACTGCATACACAATAATTATTAAATAAAAATAATTAATGTAATAAAAATCTCGAAATTTTGTGCAAATTTACTAATTTAAAGTAGAATAAATACATCATTTTACTTTTAAAGAAAAGGTAAAAATTATAATAAATTGAAAGTTATCAAAGATTATTTGGTAACTTTAATATTATTTTAAGTTTAGTTTAGTTTCTGTCACTCAACTAGTCATTTTTTTCACATGAGGGATAATTAGACCGGGAATTACAGTTTAAAGACTATTACTTTAAGAGACAATTATGAAAATATTTTAAGTGACAATTATTAAAATAATATATAAATACACTTGGGAACAAAAGTGACATTTAAGAATGCGAATTATAATATCTTAGATACTAATTTTTTTCATGCAAAATATAGATATAAATAGTTTAAGGTAGTTTTAGTAAAACTGTACATGTTTTGGGTTTTCGTGAAAATCGTAAAACTTCAGTTCAAAGAAGCATAATTTTAGGAGCCTGACTAGCTGCAGAAACTGATCGAAACAACAACATTTAAACGTTTCTGAAGGTTTGGTTTCTTAAATCATCATAGCTTATTTACAGCGCAACAAAACTAAATAGTACATAGAAGGAGAATCTGAGTGAAAGAGACCAAAAGGTGTTCAAGTGGATTGTAGTGTCTAAAAAGAAAGCAATCAAATTGACAAGAAGCATCAAAATTCTCTAGTGCAAATAATTACAGTTAGAAGAAACAGAACATAAAGGTACAATTTTAACCCATTTGTCATAAATATAAAGCAGTTTTTCATTCATGATACAAAAGCTGGTCGGTAGATAAGTGGAAGACAATTATATAATCAAACGAATCATGTCAGATTTTTTCTCCAGAATCAGGACAGGCACGTTTGGAGGACACTTGAACGTGCACTTGTCCTGATTCTGATGAACAAGCATGTGATCATGGTGGTCACCTTTCAACCTTGAATAAGCTATGAAGGATTATTAATTATGGTATGTTTAGCGTGCTGTATTTTCTGCAAGCTCAATCGTTACACTGAAACGAAGTAGTTGGTGAGAATTACCGACAAATTTAGTTGGACAGAGATCCAGTCTATTATGTGAAGCTTGTTTCTAGCATTAGATGCTTTTCTAGGATGTAAATGATTCTTTTGCATGCAATGGGACTTGTTCAATCACGTTTTAATGTATGCAAGGGTGAAATAGAAAATCCACTTTGGTCAGCACAATCTCCTGTCCATAATATAATGGAACTGTTAAAATCAATTTTAGAGCGCTTAATTCAAAAATTATATCCTCCACTGCGATCTCTTCTGAGCTTTCCCAATATCTCCATGAAAAAGGATATAATATTCCTCCAAACACTATTCAACACTTGTATAAATAACTCTTAAGTACCCATTCAGACCCATGTGCATGCAGAAAGGAGAAACGAAACATCCATCACTCGTCGCTCAATAAAATTAAGAATTGAATTTCAGGCATTCTACTCCAAACAATATAATATTATCACAGAGAACATAGAATCTTATTAATGTTAAGAACATAGAATCTTATTAAAGTTTTATTTAAAATAATGTTTATTTCTGTGATTTTTTTTCATTTTATGCAAAGATTTTTCAAGCCTGTAAAAATAATAATGTATTAAATTGGTAATGTCCTAACATATAGCTATATTTGAATAATTAAATTTTATTTTTATTTTATGCAATATTTCTCACTGATTTGTTATAATAGTTAGCAGTAACCACAATTATTTACAAGCTTATGAAGAATAGTTTTCCTTCTTGCATCCTTTTAAAAAATTTTATGTGTCAAATTTTTTTTTAAAAGGATGATGTTTGAAAACCTTAGATTCACAGCAGTTTTAGAGGAGTTATTTCTCTTTTTTCAGAATAATAGTTATAATAAAACGCTACTTATCATTTTAGTTTATATTTCATGTGATATTTAAAAGAAAACTTCTGAATCCTCTTACTACCTCATAATTTTTATCTAAATCACTTTTATGGATTTAAAAAAATCATGCATCAACGATATTTTTTTCACATTATATTTCTAGATTAGGATTTTGAAAGGGTAATAAACGTGTCCTTTGTTTAGAACTATGATAACTATTATTTTATTAGCATGACTGCCATTTATGAACAAAAATGCATAAATTTCCGAGAATCAACCAGCACACACAAAATCATAAATAATGTACATCGTCGGTTTCATATCAATGCCAAAATTGATGAATATTTAAATTGTTTGCTTGTGTGCTATTGCACGCAGTATCATTAAATTTTTGGTGATGTTTAAGGAATTTCTAATCTACATCATTTTACTATAGAAGGGTTTCTCATGTTCATAGTTAATAAAAGGTTAGACATATTTGATAGGAACTTGACATTTGAAGATCTGATTCAAATTTATAAAACAGTAGCATTTAATGATAAATAATTGGTAAAAATGCTTCTATCAGCCACTTAGGTTAGTGAAGAAGAATACTGTACCTTCGATGATAATTCAAGGAATTTCGTATAAATCAAGATATTTAGAGAGTGTCTAAAGAATTAGTTAATAATGAGGAAGATGCATCGGTTAAAATAAAGTAAAATACATATGAGAATAATGAATTGATTACAATAAATATCATTACATAATATAAAATATGAACATATTAAAAAATAACGTATTTTCTTCTTTATTGAGTTTTATGAAACTGAATTAAAAATTCGGAAAAGAAGTAGAAATTGAACGAAATATATTTGTTACAAAAGCCCAAAAAGGCCACACTTTTACGTATCTAAATTTAACTCATGAAAGTTGTAGCAAATAAACTCCCCTTTAGAAAAATAAGTTACAGAAAGAGCAACATACTTTTACGAACAAAGCTTACTGTTCAAGCATCTCTTCGTATGCACACAAAACATTTCATAAACAATTGAAATTATAAACGGAAAAATCTGATTTTTAACCAGAAATCAATGATTTAGTGGATAAATCAATCACTTCCGAACAAAATAGTGAAATATATTTTAAGCAATGATTGTCTATTTCAACAATAGAAAATTTGGTGTTAGTCATACAATCAATATGAGAGATCCAAAATGTTCTTTCTCTGAAACATGAAATGGTTAAAAAAATATCAAATTGTTTGATGTATCGATTTTTTAAAAAATGTCTTTATTTTACCTGTGCAAACACTGTAGTCAGATTCTATTTACATTCGGGTTCATTATTTTATAAGAACTTTTTTTATGCCTATGCTTATTTATCTTCTCTGAAAACCAAACAATTTTGCTTTACACTAATATTGTGTGGCATATTCTCTGGATATAAATTCTGTAATCATATAAAAGAGCTTAAGGTAAATTATTTTAATCATTTGATCACAAACCTTATTTAAATTAACACTTTTAGACAGGAATTAATCAAAATTTTTGATGCTAAGCTAAAACGCTTAAAATTTTTTAACAATAGCTCTATCTTTATATTCCATGATTAAATAAAAAAGAATTTAATTTAATCTTTCCAAATTGAGAGAGAAGATATTTTTTTCAGTACTATTTAAAACTTTCAGTTACAAAAAAGAATTTCTTTTTTTAGAAATACTTTCCTTTTTATTTTTTGCAAAAACTTTTTATAACGTATTTTATTGTAAAATATAACCACAATGCAGTTGATATATCAACTAAACATAAGTATTCGGTAAAATTAATGACGAATCAGTCATTGTTATAGAAAAATATGTGGTAATTTTTTACTCCGAAACATTATTTATGACACTCCTGAAAGTGTTTGGGAAGTAAACAAAATGTGACATAAACCAATAAATGATAATTATTTATGAGCATAAAAAGGAGAGGACACGTGTAACAAAACGCAAATTTATT
The DNA here is from genome assembly GCA_037975125.1 of Latrodectus hesperus. NCBI lineage: Eukaryota > Metazoa > Arthropoda > Arachnida > Araneae > Theridiidae > Latrodectus > Latrodectus hesperus. The sequence continues at coordinate 50,810,068 of CM075859.1, read as the reverse complement.
TCATTGAATGATAAAAAGAACACAGAAAGAAGCTTTAGAGTAAAAATCTACACTACCGTTTTAAACGCTTCTTGATATAGCATTAAAATTGCTACACCAAGAAGGAATGCAAATAACAGAATATTTATTGGACACATACATTATAGTGAAAAGAACAAGTGATTAGATTTACAGGGTATTAGGATGTATAGATTTTGAGAAATCAGTACCCAGAGCAGCCACCTCTGGCTGCAATAACAGCATTTATCCCCCTAGGCATGGAGTCAAACAGAGATTGTATGGCATGCACGGGGATCTCAGTCCATGCAGCTTCAACACTATGCCACAATTCATCGACAGTAGTGGATGGTGAGTGATGGCGTGCTAATCGCTCGGCAACCATTGACCACACGTTCTCAATTGGTGACAGATCAGGAGAACAGATCAGGAGAACGTGCTGGCCAGGGTAACAGTCGAACCTGTTCTGTATCAAGGAAGTTCAGACTAGTACGGGCAACATGCGGTCGTGCATTATCCTGTTGAAACAAAGCATTAGGGAGGCCTCGAAGATAGGGCAGAGCCACGGGCCTTAACACATCGGAAATGTAACGGTTGCTGTTCAAAGTGCCGGTAATGCGAACAAGAGGTGATCGAGAAGTGTATCCAATGGCACCCCATACCATCACTCCAGCAGATGGGCCAGTATAGCGATGTCCAATGCAAGCTGGCAATGCGCGTTCTCCACGATGCCTCCAAACACGGATGCGGCCATCATGGTCCTGTATACAGAACCGAGATTCATCTGTATAGGTGACGTGATGCCATTCCCGCGTCCAGGTTCGTCGCTGATCACACCATTGAAGGCGCTCCTGTTTGTGACGCAGCGTCAATGTTAGCCGAAGCCATGGTCGCCGTGCAGACAATCCATGCTGCTGCAAACGTCGTCAAACTGTTCGAGCAGAAACTTGTTGCCTTGCAAATGACTCCATTTCGCGACTCAGGGTTCGTGACGTGGCTGTACGATCCCATATGACCATGCAGATAAGATGTCTGTCTTCTCTGCTATTAGTGATGGGGGGTCGCTGAGATCCTGCATGACGTTCCGTATGATTGTCCTGAACCCATCGATTCCATATTCTGCTAACAGTCATGGGGTCTCGACCGACGCGAGCAGCAATATTGCGGTACGATAAACCGCAATCCCGGTAGGCTATAATCCTTCCTCGATCAAAGTCAAACACGTGCTGATAGGCATTTCTTGCAAATATTATTCGAAAGTTAATGTTGAAAGAGAAATGAGAGTAGCTGTAACAAGTTTTATTCTGCGATTTGAACTACGCAGCAAACAGCAGATTCACCTGTCACACTAAAACAAAACACCTTTATAATAAAAGCATTTGTAACAGTCACTTTACTATTAATTAAATTTTATTAATTTTTTCCAATTTATTATAAATAAAGTACTTGCATGATTTTTAAATGCAAATTATGCTTACGCCCGTACTATTTCTCTAATTTCTTCTTCATAGTCGTAAAAATAGGAAATATGCATTTTACATGTAATATATACTATACAATAATATACTACAGGTAAATATTATATGACGAAGGCACCATGAGAAAATTATAATTCTCTGAAGAGTTCCACGAAGTGAATTAGTTTGGGAATCCTTGACCTACGTTCATAATGATACTTTGATGAAGTCTGATTAGTTGTCTATTTCAGAATTTCTTATTTTATTGCCTAAGACCTGTTCTGTCTTAATGAGTTGTTCACAGAACATAAAAATCTGTATCATAATCATTTACTGTGGTTGCATATGGGGTATCATGTTTTGGCCTGCGTCTAACTTTCTCTGTTTCTTGAATTTGATTTCACATTGTCCTACTTGCAGCATCTGCTATGTTTCTTTGTGTTTATAAAGATTTAAGTCTTTCGATAATAAGCCAAGCCATAAATTCTAGTAACTTATTCTATAGTGATATTCTCTAGTCACATATTTTTCAAAACAGATGTTAAATAAGAGAATTTTTTAAAATAAGAAAGCTTATGTGAATTTACGATTTCTGGACTCTTGACAGTTTTGATAATATCCTGATCGTTGAGATACATCTGAATTCTTCTGTTTTTGATTGTACTGTTTCTTACTATTCTTTTGTTTTTTGTGACAATTGAAACAATAGTGCATATTTTATTCAACTTTAGTTATTAGTATAAGTATATGCATAGTTTTATTTTAAAAATGTACTTTCCTAATTTTTTTAGGAGTATTTTCAATATTCTTGAGCATTTTATTATTTTCCACTTGGCAAATGTCGATTCTATTTATGCGACAGTCAAATTAATGTGTATCTTTTCACAATATTCAACTAAATATTATATTTTTATAATAAAATTAAATATAATATAAGAAGACATGGAAACTAAAGCACATTTTCTTGAAAAACATAATTACTCTTTTATTTTTTAAAAAAATAAATTTGATAATTTAATAAATCAACAAAGTAGCTCTCCATAGAGTTAAAAAAAAGATACGTTGATTATTTATTTTAATAAAATATGAGCTCATATTGAAATTTCCAAAAATTTTGGAAGTGAAATAATTATCAGAATACTTTTTTAAGCTATAATATAACTTTTACGTTTTTCCAAATATTTAGAATGAAATTCTATTGATATTTTAATCAATATCTTTTTGAACTAGATTACTACATTAGACATTAACTTAATCAGATTAGTTTGAAAATTAAACCAATATTATAAAATTGCATAGAAAAGATTTGTTATTTAATAAATGTCCGTATTCTACAAATATGTGTAAGAACTCTATATTCAAAAGGTATCAAAAACTATTCTCTCTAAGAGCTATTATTCAAACAATATCAATAAATTTATGTGTACCAAAATATTTTCAATATAAACAAATAAATTTCTTATGCAACTATATATTAAAATTATAGCAATTTTTTAAAATAAGGGATAAATAATCGAGTTTTTTAAAATTTAATATTTTCTAAGCTATATTTACCTTTTAATTGATATTATTTTCTCCCAAAAATCATTAAAATAGTTTCAAACTGTTTATTAATTCATTTATTTTTGTGAAAACTATTTTAGTTAATTTATCAATAACAAAGAACTGTTAGAAACATTCCTGCGCTTCATAGAAGTTTATGTTTCTAAATTTCAGGTACGCAGAATATTGCGTTGTCAAATTGAGTTTTATCCAGTCTTTGTAACTGTAGTGTCATAATTTTCTTAAAATCTTATTCAAAGCTTTCTAGTCTTTATTGTTTGACAGCTTCAAAATTCACAATGTTGTGGAGAAAAATTATTAAATAATGACTATAGTGTGTCCTAGCAATAGTTAATGAATAATTCAAATGAATATATAAACAATAAATTTTCGCAATGAATTTATTTTTTCTCTCACATTCAATACATTTTAATATTTATCTGAAAGTATCAGTATTATATTTTAAAATCTTCGCAAACATGTTATTACTTGTCAAGCAAAATTTATTGAAGTTTTACTAAAGTAAGTATTTCTCTTGGTTTTTTTTTTGTATCAAATATATGCGCAAAAATATTATATTCATTAATAACAAGTGTATAAGATGGAGAAAATCATAAAGAAAATTATTTTCTTAATCTTAGATGCTGATACATTTAGAATATAGCTCTATGGGATATTTATCTTCCTTTATGTGTATATGTGCCCTTAAAAAAGAAAGATACTCCAAGCTTTTTCTTGTTGCTTTTCGTTTCAGAAATATACATTTAATTGAAAATATTTTAAAACATATTTAAGATTCAGATACAATTGGAGTCATAGGTGAAAAAAAAAGTACAGATTCTGCGATCAATGAAGATGGGAGTATCAAACGGTAGATGACTGTCTCAGCTCCATCGCCTGCAGATTTTAGCTGGACAAAAAGGAATGTTCTTACAATTGGGTGGCCCTACTAGGAGTAAAGCTTCACCCATTCCACCCAGAAGCACCCCGTCGCCACTATGAGCCAATCAGCAAGACTTTAGGGAACAAAATACTCATCTTTGGTTTCAGCAATCGAACTTCTGCTTACCTTCGGAATTAGTGTAACAACTAGAGACTCAGAAAAAATAGCTCATGTAGCCAGATGATCGTGGATGATTTGATATACAGAGCTATAAGATGAGAGATCGCTTTATGAACGGGTCATTTTATCTGGGTCAATGAGTGACCAGATCCGCAGATATAAAGCCTTTTTAAACCTGTTCAAAGCTCATAACTATGTCTGAATATCCATATTCATCAATTTAAAAAAACAAGTATGCAATTATTTTTCAGTTCTTCAGTGAGATTCTTATGGTCACAGAAAATCCTGTTTCTATATGAATAGTTTTTTAAAACTAAATATTATTCATATACAGAGGGTATTAACACATTTTTAGAGGGGTTTTGGGGCCGTTTAATTAATGTTTAAAATGTAAAGACTATTTTTTTAAATATTCAATCTGATAGCTTTTTTTCTGGACTATAAGTCTGCATCGTGATTTCCATGATAGAAGAGCTTTCGTAAAATTTCCAGGGCTATTGCTTTCCATTCCTCTTCCACTACTTCCCAGAGTCCATCCATCGTGGTGGGTTTGCGTATAGAAAGAGCTCTTTTTAACAGACCAAAGGCACAATAGTCCATAGGTGAAACGTCAGGGGACTTCACAGGAATATGTTGAATAGGTATTTATGCAACACCTGTATTAGTCTTCATTTTTTCAAGGAATGCAGTGGTAGTTTTCAAAGTATGACTTGTAGCTTTGTCTTGTTGATGTTTCACTCTTTGAAAGTCTTTGGGATAAAGAAGTGGAATTTCTTCTGTAAATATTGGACGTAAAACCTTTTTCTAATAGTATGATGAGTTTATTTTAACATTTTTTTCTACTCTTTTTATTTTTAATTTCCTATTGTTGGAGAAACCTGCGATTATCATAAGCCCCTTACTAAAACTTTCTTTACATTTACGGAACAAGGTTTGTACATTTTTTTCTCCTCGTTTCCTATAGTAAATAAACCTTTTTGTTGCAGTCATTAAGGTAAACCTATGCTTCATCAAGGGTCACAATGTATTACCATTTATCTCATGCTAAATGGTTTTCATACAGGATTCTACAAAATGTTTTGCGTTGAGCCACATGTCTCGGCAAAAACTGGTGAACATTATGTTTTTTAGCTTGATAATAAATCAAGATTTACAACTTAAAAGTTGTAAATCTTGATTTATTATTTTATTTATTGTTGCTACAGATGTATCTAAAGACTTTGCAATTGATTTCTGCGTTGATGGATTTTCTCTTGTTATCAGCGATTTCACTTTAGGATTATTTGAAACAGTACGTACTTTTTTCGATATTCGTTTGGAGTCTTCTTTCTATGTAGGAATAATGATTGACGGTTTTTACCTGTCCGATTAATAATGTTGCTTATTTTGCACTCAGAAATTTTAATACCATGAATTTCACAACGTTTTTGAATCCTGAAATAAGAATATTTCTCTTCGGAAAGCGCAAAAACATATCCCTCAATCTACAGCTTGTTTACATGCTATATTTTGAAAGAACAATAAATTTAAAAGTAGCAAACGATATTTCTCATTTCAAATAATAAGATGTTGCCAAAAATTTTTATTTCAAAACATTTACTTTTTCATTATTCTTAATTGAAATCATTCAAAAAATGTGTTAATACCTTCTGTATATTGAACTAAGATACGGTGCTTCCTTCCCATAGATTTATCTGCATTGAAGAAAATTCAGCCTGGTGTAGAATCCTGGTGTATCAATAGAGATACAGTGATAGTTGAGAGATTTTCTTTTTCATTGTTCAGTTTAGATTCAGTTAAATTATTCATTCTCAATACATCTTCCGTAAAAGAAAACCAGGGACTCTCAATATCTGAGTCTTATTGTAGTTGAATTTTGAAAATCTAATCGTGCTACATGACCGAGATTTTCAAAGTACAGATGAAAACGCATAATTTCCTAACTATCAACAAATGTTCTATGATCATTGTAATTTATAAGAATATAATGTTAAAACACTTCACTAATATTTTTAAAGGTATAGTTGTCTCTGATTTCCCTTAGAATCAATTCATATGTAAATAAGGCCATTTGAAAGACTAATTTTTATAAAGTAAAATATTAACCGCATGAATTAATCTTAACCTAATAAATCAAGTCTGGAAAACATTTTAAAAAAGTTGTGGCTACTTGCTTTTCATTCATACAAATCATACAATTTAATTTATCATAGAAATCTCACGAATTCAAATTAAATTTCATTCATGAAAATCAAAATCCCACAATTGTATAAGAAAGAGGAAATCATATCCTCCATTTCCTTTTTTTTTTAACCCATTTTTCTCTATTTTAAAATTTCTGAGTTGGTGAATGAGCTGTTAAAGTTCTTCAGCTGGATATACTAGGTGATTATAACAAATTTCTTTTTTATTATGTTAAATATCTCTTAATATGAATCTAGTATTTCTGATTATCATCAATTGAAAGTAAAATTTCTCTTAATTTTGAATACCAATGCACTTTCTAATCAGAATTTCTTGAAGAAATGTGGGCTTCATCTTAAAGCATATTAAATTTACATTTATTCACAAGAAATTATTTTCAGTTATAATAAAAATTACTTATGCATGCAAACTAAAATATCGTTCCTTATAAATAGAAATAATTTTGCAATTTCGCTGTTCTTATAATTAGTCTACCTTCATCTTATTTGTTTTGAATCTTATTTATAAATTTTGTTATTGAGCATTTGTTATTCCGATCCGATTCAGGTTAAAAATAACAATAAAAAGTAATATTGAGACCATTAAGTCTGCTTTTTCTACCAATATTTATTTTTGAAAACTTTTTAATTGTTTAATTACGAAAATCTATATGTTTTAAATATAAATGGTGTTTTTACTTTTTTGCTTATTACTTTAGTTCAGTTACATATATTTATTTGCTATTTCTACTATTTCTTAGCAATTTTTTCCAATTTATTTATTGTTTAATTAGATTATTCAAGTGTTTAATGACCTTTATAGCTATTTGTGCAAATGTAAAACAAAGAAGCAGAAATTTTGAAATAAAATTTTGTTTGGTGTTATTCATTAAAACGTTAATCAAATTTTATATAAAAATTTTATTTTTTTTAAAAAAACTGCCTTTAATTTTCCTTTAGTAGTGTCAGTTTAGAGTGTACACAAGCAATCTGTGCTTTATACTGGTTACCATAAAGCTTTCTCCTACTCTGACCCTGAGTTTAAAACTCGGAGAAAAACATGAATTTAAATCCCAATACAGCATTTCTATCATTTTCTTTCAATGCTATCTAAAAACCATCTATTGATTTTTTGAAATTTCTTCTTACACCATTAAAAAATACTTATTCTATTATTGATGGTTCTCTCTAAATTATCTTCCTACTGCTTGTCAAATGAAAAATAATTTTGTGAGGGTTACTTATAGAAGAACGTATTTACGAAATTGTCGCGAAAAAATTAAAACTCTATAAGCGCCATGGAAAATTAAAAATAAATGCCTGTCTCAAATTTTTAAATATTTTTTAAAAAAGCCATCTTGAAAAATAATTTTAGAACTTCCAATGGGATATTACTGATAGTATTCTATTGGTAAATTTTTGTATGGAATTTTATAATCATTTGACTATGACATCTATTTACTATGATGTTAAATTTTTCAATATATATAGTAAATATTTTTTTAAATACTAAGCGTATATATTTATTAATTATTCACCTGATGAATTATTGTGAAGAAAGGCATTAAACACATCCCATTCTATAAATTCATTAATATTACAATATTTAACTGAAGTATTATTCAGTGCTTTAAATCCCTCAGATATATTAAATCAAATAATACAGAAATTAAAATACAATCAAATAATGAAATTGTATATTCCATATTTAAAATTTAAAACGAGTTTTAATAGATGTAAAATAATAAAAATGTAATAACATTATTACCTTTCACTTAAATCTTGCTTTGATTTAAAATGATTTAACCAAATCCCTCTTTCAGCAATTGCATAATTTTTCATATAATGCAGTTTTACATTTGAAGAAATCTTCAAGACAATAGTTACGCTACAACTATAATTTTAGTTAAATTACGAAAATCTAGGAATTTACCATTGCGTCAAACTATAGTGACTACTATATTGATATCATAGTTAAATAACAACGCATGTGTCAAATAAATATCCTTCATACTTCGAATTATTTCGAACGTTTTACTTCGAAAAACGTCTCGCAAGAATGGTAAAGAACTAAGTATACTTCCTGGTATTTTATTATAAAATCCTTATAATTACCTTATTGTAAGTTTTAGAATACACATAAATTTTAGAAAAATAAATTCTAGGATATATTTTTTATAATAGCGGTGGGCATGCAGAGAAATACAAGTTATTCACCTCCATAAAGAAATCTACGCTTACTACAAATGTAAATAAAATTTATAATGCTGTATTCTTTGATAATTGTCCTTTATTCTATAAATCTTGGAACAATAAAAGATGCTTTGGAAAATTATTACCCTGTAACTCAAACTTATTTTTAAATGAGAGAGAGAGAAATAATTCTTCCCTATATATATAGATAAGTATTAACATACAACTAAAGTATTAATGCAGATATCTCTTATAAATTCTATACTAAAGTAATAATATGGGTTTACAACAATACATATATTTAAAAAATTTTAGTTTTAATAATAATCATTTATAGAATAATATTATAACAAAAATTTCATAGATTTACTTAAATAAAAATTTTTAGAAGCTGAAGTAGCTTCTTAATATTCTCAATCAATCAATATAAAGTTTCGACAGATACGAAGCTCCCAAATTTATTTAAACAGCTCTGTTGAGCTAGACCGCAGCTGGTGTGTGTGTGTGTACATTGAAATAAATTATTACGTTATTATCAAATACTTAATATGACCTTTACTACTTTCAAAATAAACATCCAAATCAATAGTAAAGGAGAAGAATATGTTTTAATATATTTTCAAAGGAACAAGATTTACAAAAAAAAAAATTTTTAAAACATCTAACATAATATGAAAGACAGAAATTCTATGTTAGACACAAATAATAGAAAAATCATAAAGGTTCGATTTATTTAAATGCTAAGAAATTAAATTAAATTAATTGCATTGTAACACATAATTTTATGATATAAAACACATAAATTTTGTCAGGAATTAAGTTTTGAATTATACATGTCGCTGCATAGAATCAATAAGTGTACGAAGCACATTTTTTTCTGATTATTAAAATAATTCCACCAGGAAGAAATGCAGGTACCATAATATTTATTAGATAAACATATTATACTGAAAATGATAAGTGAATAAATTTTCAAGAAATCTTGGAAGCATAGATTCAGGAAAATCAGTACACAGTACAATCACATCTGGCAAAAATAACAACATTTATACGCCTGGGCATTCAGTCAAACAGAATTTTGATTTCATGTACATGCACAGTTACTCATATCGTTTCCTCAAGATGGCACAGTTTATGAACGCATTGATTGGAATATGGTGATGAACAATTCGCTTGATAATCCCATTGATCAGATATTTTTCATTGGTGAGTGATCTGGAGAAGTTGCTGGTTTGCGCAAAATCTCTGTGTGAAATACAATCCATATTATATCGGTAACATTTCAGTTCGCATATTACTGGTATCACTAATCGAGTATTATTCTGATAAACAAATAGTCGAATAAAATATAAATCCTTAACAGAAAGAAAAGTAACGGCCACTTTTTATAAGTACTGTCACATTCTGAACAAAAACTGAATCAGAGGTGCATTTAATAACACTGTATATCATATAACCCAGGTGATGAGTCTGTATGACTATCTCAAAAGCATGCTAGAAATATGAGATCTCGACGATGCCACCAAACATGGAAGCCAGCATCATGTTGCTGAAAACAGAACTGGGATTTGTCTTAAAACGTCTCATCATTCTTACTTCCAGATTCATCTTTGATTACATCAGTGAGATATGTTCCTTTCTATGGTGTAGTGTCAAGGGAAGCAAAAACCATGGTCACCGTCCATATCACTGTAACAGTGATATAGACGATAAACATGTTATTTGTATGATCATACAAAACGACGTCGAATGTTAGTGCACACAATCGTTGTCTTACTAACATCATTTCTGAGTTCAAGGCTCTTGACGTAGCTGTACGAACAATTTAAGCCATAAGGGTAACATATGAGTCTACCCTAATGGTACTGAAATTGGATAGTTGAAATTTAATACGGTTTTTCGAATGGCAGTCCTGAACCATCCAATTCCTTGTTCTCTAGATAGTCATAGAATTTTGACATGCTCCAGCAACAATACTGAATTATGATAAATCTAAATTCCAGAAGTCTACAATTTGATTTTTATCAGAGTCAAAAACGTATTTGTAAGTAGTTCTCCTTCTCTTGGAGGTATCAGAACAACGTTTCACCAGGCAATAGCTTTAAAATGCGGTGTGTGAGAGCTGTGCTGTTTTTTCATAGCACATAAAGGTAGACCCTAACTTAATGATTAATGAATTGCATTGTAAGTGTCATTACCCCGGCCTATTTTTGATGTAAAAGCGTTTAAAAGCTAATAATTTACACATCACAGCATATTTTCCTGTCATGTAAATTTCAAGTATGTAGCAAGTCCCCTTCTTCATGTAGCAACTTTAATGACCAGAAATTTATGTTGCAGATTTATATTATAAATAAGATATGGAAATTATTTTTTCTTTTATAAGAAGAGGACATTCTCAACCCGGTAGTTTTTAAGTTTCTGAACCTACATATGCACTATAAGTGAACTAAGAATATGGAGAGAATACGTTTTAAAAAATATTCGTGAATTTTTGAATATACTAAAAAATGTGAGACAAAAATTTGCTATTTTGGAAAGGAAATAAAAGTCTAATTACTGTTAAAATATGTCATACCATCATTGCACCAATAATGAGATATTTAGTACATTTTACCATTATTTCAAATTATGGACGCGTGTGTCAATTCAAAATGATTCAGACATTATACTAGTGATCGCAAAGATAGTTTACAAATCAATTACAAATTCTAATATAAAAGAGAAATAAGTGGTAGTGTGTACTCAGTGGAATATTTCGCTTCACTTTAATTTTTCATGCTACTAAACTTTGCTGGAAATGTCCACGATGGCGGAAAACTATTTGATGATGCTTAATAGACAGTCTAACAAACGAAGACGGTAGTAAAATATTTAAAGGTTTGACGTATCTCATCTTCTGGAAGGATTTTTCGTAGATTGTGTGCCGTATTCACATGTCATAAAGAAAGAATGCTTCAACACCTGAAAACACTCCCTTATATACATTTAGAAAGATAGTAGTAGTGGATAATTCCTATGCAGTTGTTCAACTGTTGTTGGCAAACCTCTGCAACTAAAATCGTGGTCCTACATTTAATCATAGTGATCAAAGAAAGAAATAAGACAAAGTGGACGTACAGCATAACAGTGAAAGGCCATTAAAAATATTTTAATCCTCCACATAATTTAGTCCAGGAGGAGATAGTGGGTCATATTCACGCCTCACAAGGAGGAAAATCCGGGTAATTTCTAAACACCCATCCTACAAATATGTATTCAAATAACAGAAACGCAACATCTATTCCCGTTCTCTAAACAGTGGCTGTGTGACAGAGAGTTATTTCATTTGACACCACGTGATGGTTTGTTGAATAAGAGAAGGTTTTTGTAAGACATTTGAACATTCATCGCGTTATTGTTTCCTGGAGAACTTTCCATAGATAGTGGTTTGTATTCTATGTAGTAAGATTGAAAACAGATAAACGTTCAAGAATCCACACCGAAAAATGCACATTCAGAAAGCAAAATTGCAAAACTTATTCTGGAAAACAACAGAGTATGGAATCAAGCTCAGGGTCTTCTACTCCGAAAAGCACGATTCTTACATTAAGACACGATGAATTAATGGTATCTCTCATAATGGGCACAAGTCTTAGCTTAATCAACTTTGTAAGATAATCCTCTTACACTGCACAGTTAACTTGTACTCCCAAGGATCAACTTGACTGGTCTAAAAAGGCAGTCAAATCAATAACTGAGTTGAATACAGAATTATACCATTAAGCTATCAACTCGGCGTAAAACTGATACAGGTCGAGGACAAAATAATAACACTTGTAAAAAAACTAAAATATTTAATTAGTACGAATTTTGGCTACCATTAGCCTGGATGACCGCTTGCATTCGACGTGGGATTCACAAAATTAAGCCTTGTACAAGTTCATCAGAATTCGCACCTATTCCACGTAGAGGACCGTCTCGAGAGTTCAGACAGTGTGTATGGAGGATGAAACTGAATACGAGATTTGTTCTCTAAAATATCCCCCAAAGTCTCAATGATATTAAGATCTGGGAAATGAGAATACTAGATTGAATGTTCCACTTCATCATAATGCTCATAAAGCCATGTTTGAACACAGCAAGACGTGTGAACAGGGGTGTTGTCACCTTGAAACACAGGATGTTCTTCCGAAAAAAGTCTGAAGCATAGATTGAAGACGATCAGCGAGAAAAATTTGATGAGGGTCACTCTTGTGATTCTCCCCTTCAAGACAATAACAGACTCCAATCTACTGGAAAATATTTCTCTCCACACAATCTTCAAATTTTACTTTCACCAACTGTTATGTTTCATAGAAGACAGGTTATCCAGGTTTATGTAAACTGTCATAATTCTTAACATAGTAGTCACTGAAACACTCAAAAAATTGGATGTCTGAAATGGACTCTCAAGCGAGACGAATTCCAATTATCACGCTACTTTTCACATTGAAAAGGTTGGACATATCACGCTTTGCAAGAAACTTAATTTTCACATGCATTTCTCACACTGACAAATGCATGACTATTACCTCCCATTTGGCTACCACCAGGTGGCACACTGTTGCAACCTGAAGTGGCCGTTATTGGATGGTCAAAGGATGACTTATTCTTAAATGAGTGTTCTTATTATTTTGTCCTATACCTGTGCTACATCAATATTGGGCAGAAGGAGCAGTATGTACAGCAAGCTAAATGATTTTAATTACAATCTGTACATCAAATATGACGTAACGTCTAAATGGCCAAGACGTCATATGGTTGTCACTCAAAGTATTAGCAGCCCCACGTTTTGAAGGACATTGTTCAGAGACTAATCATTTTTCTGATTAGACGTATGAGAACATTCATATGCTTTGTAGATTTTTTAACGTACTTGACAACCATACAGAATTCTTAAATAAGAGACATGTTTCTTTTGAACAATTTTATTGGGACATTGAAAGCAAAAATCTTTTATTTAATAATAGTAGCAAATGGTATAATTGATGTGCACTTGTTTCACAAATACAGAGACAAAAACAAATACAGAGAAATTCCTGTCCGTAAAATAACTGTTGAAGAATTGTGTTCACTACAATTCTTCAACAGATTTTTTACACCATTTCTGAAATAAAAAAATATTTAAAAGAATGAAAACTTAACTTCTTAAAGAAATCTTCATTGTTTGTTTTAAAGAATTAAGTTTAATGCATTTCAATTTTTTACAGAATTGAAACTTTAGAGAGGTTAAGAATTCACTCTATTCGCTAATTCCATATGTGTTTCTTAGAGAAAAAACCCAAGGAGTAGGGAGACAATCTGAAGGTAAGAACATATCGAAAGAATTCCTTCTACTCGTGTCTCAAGTTGATTTTGCTCAATAAAAGAGCTCAATGCTGTCAGAAAAAGCATTTATTCTTTTGACGAATGGCTGGCCAGAGCAAGAACAAGATCTTTTTCTACCAATTCTATTCTATTTAGGTTTAACCTCTGGCATACAGACCGCTGTCAGTGCGGTGAACCTGAAACCATAGATCATATTCTCCTAGATTGTCCTTTATACGAACATCTGAGGAATCAACTACGAAAAAAATTAGGAATAGGAGCATTATCATTCTCTTGGATATTTGAACTATCTACAAATCCGAAAATTAAAATTCTTGCTTGCTGCGAATTTCTACACCTGTATAACAGATTCTAATCTTAATGAAAAATGAAAGTTGCAACTCAAAAATCCTTGAACTATTTTCTATCACATGTTTATAAATCCGAATTTTTTGCTCATATCAAGACGTATCTCTTAGTGTTCACCGACTTCAATCGACTTTATTTAAATAATGTTTTAGTCAGTTGACAATATAAATCCTCTCCAAATACTTTCTTCAATGAGAGCTACAAGCATCTTAGCATAAAGCTCCAAAAGTGTCCTATATAACCTACCTACCCTGGTATACATTGTTAATTTTCACTACATTTTTAAGGAAAACGAGAATTTCAAAATTCCCCTAAAATGCTTATTTCTTATCACATAAAAATAGGTTTAAAAAAACAGAAGTGTTTTACTGTTGTTAAGGAAAAACAGTATGGAAATATATTATTATTTAACTATAAAATTACTGTCAGAGATGAGACGGTATCTGAATTTTTACGAATGTGAAACTTACAATTTAGCAGGGTGTTAAAAAAATTGTTTTTGTTAACACATTTTTTGTAATATTTCTTATAAAAGTATTCTAGTTTGAGACTCAAAAAATTAGGTTTTAAAATGTAACAACCAAATTTTAAATAATTTACAGTAGGTAGCTGATTTGAGGATTCTTGGATTCAAAAGTAAATTTATTTATCATTAATAAATGTATTCTCTTATTCAACTGTCTTATATTTATCCAGAACAAAGTTTCTACAACGCTTTAGGCATACTTGTGTTCAAAAGAATTGAAGAATTCTCTACAATTTTTTATGTTTATTCATGATCTCAAAATACTCTTTTTAAAATAATGAAAAATAAACATTTTAAGCGCATATGAATTTAGATTACATTGTTTTACCCCTGAAATGCATTTACTATGAGTGAATGAAAAGTGAGACAGAAAATGAAAATAAGTTGATATATAATAAAAACATTTATTCAGTAAAATAATAAATAAAACGATAGAATTTAATTTAAAGGATAACTTTTAAATGAGGTTCATAGCATTCAATACGAGTTATGTTTAAAAGTTATCATTTAAATTAAATTAGTGGAATTATCCATATTCTGTAGATTTACCTTAAAATAGGCCTAATTAATTGTCCTCGATATAAGTCTAAAAAGCGAATTGCTGTTGAAACCATAGAAAAATTGTATTACAGTATAACTTGAAAACAAGCCAGATAAGCTTTCAATTTTAACAGAAAAATAAGACATAGTAATAACCAATACAAACAGAGATGATAATGTTTTTAGGTAAAAATAGAAATTATCAACATAACAATTATTCTTCTTATCCTTAGATGGTTCTCACGCTAGAAATATTCCTTTATTCATCAGATTCTAAAGTAGCAGAAAAATTCGCGTTGTTTCGCCACTGTGACTACAAAACTAACGGATTCACGCGTTTTTAAGTGTTTATGTCTCACTCACTAATCGCCTGGTTAGCTTGTAAATGCAATCATTTACATAATTTGCACATGTGTATTCGCACAACATTTTGCTGGCAGTACATTTGCTTCTTCATTTTTTAGCATTTTCTCTGTTATATATGCAACTGGAATTTATGGATAAATGTTTCTTTACAAGTAAGCTTATTTATTAAATGTAAATGTGGGTTCAGGACAGCTCGTTCTAGCATGAACACTGCAAGATAACAGTATAGTGAAAATTGAAAATAAATGAATTTGTTTTATGGAAAGAAATCTGTATGAGAATTTGTCTTAATCTGCATAAGAAATACATTTGGTTTCTCTTTTTAATTATATTATATTTTTACATAAGTCATTTTTAAACTAAATCATGATATACCTTTAAGCTCAAAATATTTTCACAATTATAAATATGTATTAAAAGTAGCTTATATATTTCAACATCAATTTTCACACACATACAATTTTAGAAAGTAAATATTATTTAATTTTACTTGACTCTCTTAAATCCTGTATATATATATCTTCGTATGATTATCAAAATATAATTTGCCGTAAATTTAGTATTAAAAATGATTATGTTCCCCGTCATTATTTATTTTAACGTGTCCATAAAATAACCAGACTCCGGTAACTTAGAATAAATTTTTTTTTTCGAAAATAATGCACTTGCTCTAAATTTCCGACTATATTGTTATTTAAAAATGATTGTAAGTTTTGAATTTCGGCAATTACTTTTTAAATGGTTTTTGACATAAAATTCGTGTTTTATCTTAGAAAATACTAAATGCTCACATAATGTTAAAAACACTCTTTGATAAATCAATGCATAATTATTTTTTATAAATAATAAGTTTAAAAATTCCCTTCAAAAATATTCATAGGATTCAATTCATTTATAAGCATTGAGTAATTTCAAAAAAAAAAAAAATTAACGAAGGAATAAGATAATAGTACATTACAAAGCTCCGCTGCATTTAAAAATAAATATTTCATGTGTTTCTTACAACTTAAAACTTAATATTAATGTTTCAGAAGTAAAATACATCCAATGAAAATCTTGAGAAATATTAAAGTTTATAGATTAGAGACTTTAGCAAGTTACTTTTTCTTTAACTTTTAACAAAGATCAATTTTTCCATCATAAACAATAAGCTTATTTATTGAAATAATCTTCAAAATGCTTAGTTTTTCGGTAATTTAAATCAATTAATATTATAATTTTATTGGTACATAATTTGCTTAAAATTTCTAGTTCTCTTTTTTTAAAATACATATACAGATAAAAGTTTTATGTGGAATTTAAATACTTAAACTTAGAGAGAATTCAGTTTTAAAAATATTTATTTCTCTTTTATAACTCATATCCCAAGTAAGGGCTCACACACACACACATTAAATTTTTTTTAAATTTGTTCGCCCGTGCTTATCGTATCTAGAGTTACAAAAAGTGAAACGTGTGCAGACAAGTTTAGATATTGTTATTGGATATGAATGAGTATTTTATAGGCAGAATTCCTGCAAAATGTTTTATCAGAAATACAATAGATCTAATTTTTTAGATTGAAGAGTAACTGGATTTTAAACAACTATCTGAATGCAAAAGTTACATTGCAATCAGCTCAGCACATGGCTTACAAAGCTTGAAAATAAGTAGAGGCTTATAATATAAAAAATGATTTAAATGAAATTAATCAAATTCAAGGGAAAGATTTGATCATGATCTAATCATCAATTCTCGACACAGAATTCTCCCATATCGACGATAGAATTTTTCCGAGCTACAACATTAAGAGTTTAACGTGGATTCATGAATTTTGATGAGAAAATTGATGTTGTAAATAAAGAAATAAAAATTTAATAAAAGAAATAAAATAAAAGAACTATTCAATGTCAGCTAGTTTGTTAGTGTATGCATTCGAGAATAACGGAGGAAACGATATTTGATTCATTCTGCGACGAGCAAAATTTTTGTTTTTGTACATAAATTTACTATGATGCAGTAAAATTTATAAAAATATAGTTTAAGGATTTTTTTCTTTTTTGCATTAAGTCAGTTTTCTACGATTTAAATATTTTTTTTCGTAATTAATGGTAATAAAATTGGATTGAGTGTATAAAGGAATCATTCATTATTATTATTAAGAAATATGATTATAAAAGTAAAAGAATATATAATGCTTCAATTAGGAGAGAGAGAGAGAGAGAGAGTACACATATCCTCAGCTTTATTAGAAATATTTCAGAAAAGATTTAAATTTAGAATCAAAAAATATAATTTTTAAAAAAATGCTTTTTTTTAATTTTTGTATGAAAAATGTTTTGTTTAAAATAAATTTTGAAGCAAATAAAAGATATAAAACTAGTAATAAAAACTAAGATATTATATAATTTTAAATATATATATATATATATATATATATATATATATATATATATATATATATATATATATATATATATATATATATATATATATATATATATATATATATATATATATACACACACACACACACGATATTAAATCAAAAACAGACTGCATAGACCTTTTCTCGTAATTTGACCTATGAAAATGGATTTCACCAAAGTCAATGTATCTAAACAAAGTTAAATTTTAAGCAGAAAATTAACTGTGTTCTTTTACTCTCCTATTATATCTAATTTATTGAACAAATAGAAAATTGCTCTTATTTCCTTAATAAACGTAATACCCTATTTTAATGCAATGAGTACGCTGAGAAAAACATTGAATTCCTTTGATAAAGTCCATAGATTTTTGTTCAAATGAAATTAACATTTTATCATTTGTAAATCCTAGAGACATGATTACTTTCAATCATTTAACACGTTAAAATGTCATACAAAAGCTTTTAGCTGTTGTATGACATTTTAATACCCACTGCGTGAATTACCTTCCGTGAGAACTTTTCATAAAAAGCGGAACATTTTCACGTTCAGCAAAAAGGAAACCCAGAACACTCACGAGTACCCAAAGCGGCAGATATGCCTGCAAAAGAGAGGAGGGCGATATTCGTTGCTCGGCAGTAGCTAGGATCAAACCCACTACCGTCCGCTTCGACGATTGTTGTCCAATCTTAAGAACCCGGTGAGCCCAGCTCTCAAAGCTTAGAAGAGCCCACACTGAAACAATTTACCACCATCATCAGGATAAAAAATTAGAATTTCTTACATTAATAACTTTGAGAAATGCTATATTCAAGCAATACTCAGACATTAGTTCATTCCTCTCACAAAATAAGGATGCGGAAACAATCAAAAATAGGTCTCTCCCAAAATTGTCTAGAACTCTAACAGTTTTGAACAAATTGCTAGTAAAATTATCCTTGTTTGTGGTTTTTAATACGTTTATTTCATAAGGATAATTTGAATCTCATATATTTTTACATTCATTTACTTATCTACAAAAATTCGATTTACTGTTAACAACTACATTTAATTATATGGAAAAGGAATTTCTCTCACTCAAAAATAATTAATTTTCAATAATTCAATTAAAACCAATGATAAAATAAAATTTCAACGCATTAAATATGGTAATTGTATTAAATAAAAAAAGCATATTTAATATCAAAAGTTTTTATAATTACCAAAAAACTTTCGAAAGAAAAATTGAATCGAAATTATCTGTATCAATAACAGTTTGAAAATATTTACATAGTGATGCTACAAAAACTAATACCGGATTCAACAGAAACTTTTCAACGTTAATTTCCTCTGAAACTTTTTGATGTTTGTTCGAATTAAATGGATTATATATAAGGTTATTTTATAGAAATAATTTGTTTTATGAAGAAAAGAAACGAGGCTCTGATTTTTTGAAAATATTCTTGGTAAAAATAATGATATGTCATGCTGAAGTTATGAATTACTGTCAAAAAATTCTCCTTTAATACTTTTGATTCCGATCAGCTTATTACATTGAGAAAAAGAAAAGCTTGTGATTCAAAGAAAATTAAAGTTATAACTACTGAAAGAAGAAAAGGGTAAATCACAACAAAAAAAAAAAACAATTAAAAACAAAAAACGCTAAGAAGCTTCTTTACATGCTTAAGAATATAAGAGAAAATATTAAATTGTAAAAAAATCATATTTTTCTATATACAGATGTTTTTTCTCTTAAATGAACCGTTAACTCTTATGACATACTCTCTCTATTTGGTTACTTTTTTTTAAAAATCTATGTATTTCAACTTATATTCTAAACCCATTTTATCATTTTATTATTAATATAACGTTTATAGAGTGCAAACAATATGATGGTGCTATAAAAATACCAAACATTTTTTAATAAAATGCTGAAAAATCGAAACACTTTCTTAATTTTTTATGGATATTGAAAAGTTTTTTCATTTTTTAAAAATAGTAGGAAAAAGTAGCGCAAAGAAAATTTTATTACTATACTCGGAGCAGTCAAATTAAAACTGAATGCTGTTGAGTTTAATTCAAAAGTAACCCATATCCATTAGTTCATTTATAACTTCTGGAAGATGGAATGATCGAATGTGCTCTCATAGGAAAACATAGGTAACTGACGACGACTTCACAACTTCGACCATTCTGCATTTCCTCGCTGACGAATAAAACCGAAGTCCATAGGAATGTTCTCACTGTAATCATCATGCTACAGACTTTAACCCATCGCACTGTACAGAAAAATACTGTATTCTTCTTAAGAAATAAGTATGTTTAATCACCGAATATTGATGATATACACCAGAAAGCAAGAACCATGAAATAAAATTATTGGGATTAAATTAACATAATGAGTATAATCATAGATTTAAATTATTTTATAAAATAGATTCGGTGTTAATAAATATAAATAAATCGACATGTGAATTATTGAAGAAAATATTTAAACTGAATTCAGAAAGTACCTAGAGAAAGATTAGAAAAAATTTACCATTTCAAAATATTTTATAGATTTTCTCGATAAATACCATCAAAAATATAATGAAGAAGAAGTCATGCAATAATATATTTATTATCGACAATTACCTTTGTAGCCTTGCATATTAATGCAATAAAAAAGAAACACGCAATTCAAACAGTTTGTCGCTGAAGGAAAATAATGTAATAAACGCTTGAAATATATAGCGTAATATGAAAACAAAATACCCACATAAACATAATATGAAAAAACAAGTAAACATGACGTAAAAATTAAGACGATAAAGATGATAAATTTTTTTATTTCGTAATGAAGTAGTGCGAATCAGGATTATTATTCTGTATATCTTGTGCATTGTACGCGCATATACACTACATCTTTGTATTTTATTGAAAATCGATAAAAACAACTTTAAGTACAAATACTCTTCTTATAAACAAATATTTTTTCTGACCTTTTTTATTGCTTTCATTATTCAACAGTGTAAAATACGAAATTCACACATTTATATACAATATTTTTTTTCAGCTCAACACAATTTTTTCATCTTGGAACATATTACATTAAAAGAATTTAATCACAAAGAATAATTTAAATCCAAGATATAAAAAAATAATTGACTTGAATTTTAATCCTCAAAAGTATTTATAAATTCAAGAAATTAGTTATATCTAGGAGGCAAAGAATATTGTTAACTATCAACATATGTGAAGAAAATATAAGTTTTACTAACAACCGCGATGAAAGTTTTTGTTAAATATGGAAATACTTTTTATTTTTAAAATTAGTTAATAATTTCGAAACAAACGTTTTCTTAAAAACTAATTTTAATGTAGCGTAGCCATTCATTACATATGTAATAAAAAATTAATAAAATATTTATTTCTCTAAATCTATTGATTTTAATTATTTTATACGCGAAAAATATCTTTTTACACATGCGTTATATTTTAATAATTTTCCAAAAAATGACATTGTAGTTTATAAAATCAAATAATTTTCAATACAATTAAAATAGAATTTTTTTGCATAGATGAAAATTTTTAATTGTAACAAATAAAATAAGGATTGAATTTTCAGTGTTTTGCTCTACAATAAACATATATCTGAGCAAATATAAAGTGTAAAGATAAATTATGCACATAGAAATTAATGATTACTTTCATAATATAAATGTAAGGTGTTTGAATCATTCTAAACGCGTTCCTTTCATTTATATAAAGAAATAATATAGACTATTGTTTATTTGAAAAAAAGAGGAAACTTTTTGAGTAAACAGCTGTGTTAAGGAAAATACTGACGATTTACTGTCAAACTATTGACGCTGTTTCATTTTTGTATATAAGTAAGTCTTTATAGAATACAATGGAGACAATATAGAAAAGATTTCTAGTTATATCACTTTAACAGCATTACCAAAAATACTTGCGTGTTGATATAATAAAAAATAATCATAAATAAATAAAATTTTATTCATTAGTTTAAATCTGGAATAAAAACAAATGTGTTAAAATTATGATGATTTTCTACTTTATATAATTTAACATTTGTTTAGTAATACGAAAGCTCTTCTCTATTTTTAGAAAACATTCGTTGCTGTTCTTAAAGATATAATTATGGAATAAATTTCTCATTCATAAATTAGAAAATATAGACTTTATTTCAGAAATATTATCTAAGATATTCTTTTGAAAAAAGTTCGAATTAAACCTTACACTTGCAAAGACCAAAGATTCTTCACCAAAGATTTTGATTTTTATCAAAATTCTTGATGATATAACTAGGTTTGACACAGCGAATTTAAATTCCAAGGGTAAGAACTATGCAAATCTTATTTATAATGACATTAGAGAAAATATTTTTCTCTGTATTCTATTTTATTTTGTTTTGTTTTACGCATAATTTGATATGAAATACACTTTTTAGTATTATTTACATTTAGAATGTTACTGTGCAAAACATTTTCTTATAATGTATCTAAGAAACTTACAATTTTCTATAATATATAGTGAGAATCATTAAAATAAATTTGTTAAATTGGACTTTCGAAATTCTAAGATTATCTTTAGTTAAAAGAAATACTAAAACGAAATGAACTATCATGATATGCAAGAATAAATTATTATACTTTAAAGTTTTTTTTAATAATAGATGAATATGTTAAGTCATATAATCCTGAAATATTTTGTAAATGATGAATATAAATTGTTTACCCGTCATAAGTTTAAATATGCGTAATTTATAATGATTGAATGAGCAGTTAATAAATATCAAAGAACAAGAGCAATTTAAAATTCTATTAAACACATATTAATTATTTACAAATTTATCAATTACTCATTTAATATCTATTTGTAGTCACCAAATTTTACTCGCAAATTCTATTAGGTATTGTATAATTATTACCATATAATTAAATATTGTATTGATAATTAATCATAATCAGTGAAATTACAAGCTACTAAATATTTTTACCCTTATATTTCCTAAGAAAATGAGATTCTTCTATTCAGCTCACCCTCTAACTTTTCAAACAGAAAATTTTGGAACCATTCCAAGCTTTGTTTGCAAACTCATCGCACTTTCTACACATGATCATTTCACGTTACGGGACAATAGTGCAAAATGATGAATTTTTATAAGCTTTTCTATATTGAATTATGTTAAGTTTGTTTAAAGTAGTATTTTAATTCCCATTGCGGTAGAGCATAATGCAAAGATTTGTTGACTCATAAATTTATTAAGGAAGCATTGTTCCATTCAACTTTCGTCTTTATTAGTATTAAGCTGAAATGTATTAGTTAAATTTTTCTTCTGATTAAATTTCTGGAGAAGTTTTCTCATTCAGTTTGTAATTTATAATTGATTATAAACTTAATGTTTAATTTTGTTTGTTAAATAAAGTGAAATATTATTTACTTATTTAATAAACAAAATGACATAATTTACAAAAATCTTGTGAAAGCATTTCAAATAAAGATATCACATAAAATGGGAACAATCAGAATGATATATAATGATATATGATTCTAATTGTTGACAAAAAAAGAAAATATTATTTTGAAAACAGAATTTTCTTTATAATAAAATATAATGAAAGTGATTATTCGTTTTTTAGCCAGTTTTAAATGTCATTTATCCAATAATTATCTATAATTTTGTTAGTATTTATTTCAATATAGATTTACTGAAAAATATTTAATTTTCTAAATAAAACTTGCTTTGGACAAACCTCTTATTACTAAAAATGTTGTTCTAAGTAATATATTTCAAATAAAATTTCTATAAAAAAGTTTTACAAGAAATAATAGCTTAATATTTCTTTAAAATAAATTTATTTAAACTACATTTAATTGAAATCTGGTAAGAATATTTTTAAGTAAAAAGTCTCTTACAAAATAGTACCAAAGACTTAACTTTCTTGAAATAATACATTAAACTGATAAACCAGTTTGCTTTATAACAGAAATATTCTAAGAAATTTAACATTACTTTTTTTATGATGTCTGTCAGGACACACTATATAAAATTATTATAAAAAAAATTTGAATGAAACAAATTACTGTAACAATAAAAACATGAAATTGCAAAAATAAATATTTGGAGTGCAAGATTCAACAATAAATTATTGATATTTTTCCTAAGAAAAAATAATTCATAGATATTTAGGACTGATATTCAAAAGTTCTTTAAACATCCTTACACAATACTACTATAAATCTTAAAATTTCAAATAAATAAGTTTTCAGATTTTAAATTCTCTATATGGCATATTAATTTTAAGCAACAATCGTAATACCAGATCTTAGTTAGCTTTAGCTGATGTATATTTTATGTAAAAATTTAGCTTTTCGAAAATTAACTCACATTAAAAAATTATTTCATATTCCGTTTTGCAAAAACTTACTATTTTCAGAGTTTTAAATGAGACTATATTTGTAGATATTTCCAAAGTTTGTTCTACTAAATATTTCGTAGTTATGAAAACAAATAACTAAATTTTCACACACATTTTAAAGAAATCATTGCTGATGATAGTGACGAAATCAAAGATATAAACTGAATTATATGCAACAAAATGCTTAAGAAATAAATAAAAGATTAATTTCACTTTGATTGTTGACATAGTAAAATTTTTTGTAATATATTTAAATAAATTATCTAACTAATAAAATCTCTTAATATGAAATAAATTTCAGCTACAATAATGTTTTGCATCATGTGCTACCTCTATATGAACAACTGCAGCATCATAGATTTCTATCTAATATTGTTGAACGAGCAATGTAATCCTTAAGTCACATTCCTACAAAACCGCCAATAAAAATCAAGAAAGAAACAAAAATACTCAAAACAAAAAATCACTTACCGTGGCTGCCGGCGGTAGGAATCCAAATGAACGCTATCTGGCGATTTCTGCCACTATTGTAACATTTGGCGATTACTTATTCCATACTTTTTTTTTTTCCTCATTCATTCCAAACGCTACTGTAAGAATCGTTTGCACTCTATTATTTCTCAAACTTATGGATTTATATGCTAACAAAAGCACTGTGTAAGAGAAGGCATTGGTGTCAAAATTTTCACATTCTAGACAGTGACATAATAACAGTACTTAATAAGGTTGAATTTCCGCACACTGAAATTTTAGATTTTTCAAATACTAAGTTCGAAAATGCTTTTTTTCGAATAACCTTAATATCTGTACTCTTAGAAAGGACTGAAAGCAGTAAAAGGTGTGGTATTTTATTAAAAATTCAATTTTATCTTAAGCTCATTTTGAAATATTTTGTGTGTGGAAATAAGGAATTAAGATTATTTTTTAACTTGATTTTAATCTTTATTTTAAAACTTACAATTTTAGTTCTGTTTAGATAATAACATCTAATGTCACATCTACAAAGTATTTAAAAATTAAGTTTATCTTTACTGAAAATTTTCTTTTCAAATCTTGGATAAATTAAACGCTTATTTATTCCCTACAGTTATCTATATCTCTGCTATTTAATTAACTGTAGTCAAAATTTTCACTTCAATCAGAAAAATTTCAAAAATGAGGCAGCTTACTTTAGAAATACATTTCATTAATTAATTTTTTTTAATTTAAAAATTAACTGGATAACAGATGATTTTATATTAGAATCTTAGACATTAAAATTAGTGTTCTTTTCTGTTACGTTAATAGATAAACATTTAAATACAATTTTAACCTTGACGAAAATTAAATGAATAAAATTCTTACCTTTATATTTATATTTTGATTTCATTCCGTGTTAAACAGTATTATAAAATAAAATTTCATACTTCAAATGCAGCAAATTAGCGTCATAAATATCGTTAATTAAAAATGTTCCATAATGCACTATAATTAAGTTGTGCCACCAATATCAACCTATATTTGAAGATTAATAACTATTGGTTAATTTCTTGACAATGAAAGAAAAACAAATTTTTTTATACTTGACTGATTTTACCCTAGACAACCTAAAACCATAATGATTACTTTAAGCAAATGAAATTATTGGAATTAAGTTAAATACCTTGGAATTACGACATGTATTCTAGGTGTATAATAGATATTCTTGATTTAAATTATTATTACATGAAATGATTTAATTAAGAACAGCATTTATAAACTGATTTAATCAATACATGTATGACAAAAACATTTTGCAGCGATATGAGTTCTAATACAATATAATTCATTGCTACTTAATCAAATATTTCGAACTGTGAGAAATCTTTTTGTTAAATTATTATATTTTCCTCATTGATAACATAAAGCTCTTTCAAGTCCAGCAATATGCCCGAAAATTGCTTGGTACATATTGAAAAAATTAAATCAAGGAGAAATTTAGAATTATTTATCATATCTTTTATAGTAGAAGTAGTTTTCATAAAGCTTTATACATACAGAATTTGTTGATAATGAATTTTTGGCTTAAAAATAATTACCTGTAAAAGTAACAATAGCTTTGACCCTTGTAGTTGACCTTAAAAAGAAATAAAAAGAGGCGTTGGTTGTACATTTCACAGTAATATACAAACTCAGCAGGGAATCTTCACCTTGCTAGTTTCCTGCTTTCACAACTCATTGTAAGAGAAAAAAATGGAGAGAACGCTTCACCCATTGAAATTTGAAAAGTGATCTAACAGATAAATAAACTAATGAAGAAAAATATTTTCGATTTAATATAAGTACATTGAGAATTTTTTTTTGTTTAATCTTACAATTTTTCTTTGTTTATCATAATGAATTCACACTTTAAAATGAATTAAAATTATTTTAGCCCTGAGAAAATATCTGAAAACTACAAATATTTAAGAACAATGAATACATTTGTGATATATTTCTGTTTTTCGTTATAATTTATAAATGTATGTTTTGTATACTCTTGTGTTCTAATTATCTATTTGGTTTGTATTTTATCTGAGAATTCCAGAGGGGTTTTGATACATAGTATTTTTAATGTATTCACATCTTGTTTTATCTGAAAATAAAAATTAATGCTTCAAATATAAGATACAATCACGTAACATTTCCTTAGTTTAACTGCTTATAATTTCAAATTAGGAATTGATTTTAATTGAAAATTTAATGAGGAAAATTCTTGCTTCAATAATTTGAATATAAATTAACATAATTATTAAATAAGGTAGTTATTTTCAATACAGACTATACTGAGTCAACTAATACACATAAAATATTTTAATATGTATACAGATTGTTATAATAACAACACTATATTTATAAGGAATCCTATATTAATCTATATTAATATATGGCGTAATACCACCATTGGCATGTAAAACTGCTTGGATTTGCCTGAGAATTGATCATAAGTACTAAATAATATTAAGGGGGATATTGTACCATTCATCATGCATGGAGATATTTTAAAAACTGGGTGGAGGATAATGTGTGTGTTTTGAATTGAATCCTCTAAAATAGATCAGAATGGTTTCATTATATTGAGGTTAAAGGATTTTACGGACCAAAATATTTTACTTCGTGCTCGTATTTATCAAATTACAATTGGATAAATCACAATGCATGAATAGGAGCATTATCATTCTGGATACATCATTTCTGCAGGAAGCAAATTTTCTATTAAAGTATACCTCGAGTTAGTTAAATCTCTTTATACATCCCCTCAATGATCCTTCTTTTCAGGGTTATGATTAGGCTAGCAGAAAACCACGACAAGTTTTCCTGTATTATGACAAATCCATTACCCTACTTGGCAGTTTGAAGAAGACAATCATGGTCATACATTTGGGCATGTGTCCTCCAAACATGATCCCATTATGTTGTAAGTAAAAGTGTGAAAGGTGATATGTTTGTCCATTTAACTGTCTTCCTCTAATGAATTGACCAAGTTTTGTGGTTGTGGCACCACTATTGATGACGCTTGGCACTGACATTCAGGACAATTGAAATTACATTCCTGCCGTAAATATTCTGTTCATGAAGAAGCCTCCTATGTGTATTTATAGTCTTTTGAGAATACAGATGCTGATTTAGCTCTGCATTCACTTTGGCTTCTACTGTTTTCTTTTTAGACAATGCAATTCATTCCCATCACAATCTCATTCACCAGTCTTTCATCTTTCATTGCCCCTCTGTATCAGCTGGCATGCTTTTAAATACCATTAGAAATGCATAAAACTCCTAGTAGGGCTGCTAAAATGTGTTCATTATGAAAGCCTGTTAGGTCTGATATTTTAGGTTTTTAATAAAAATCTAAGACACTCGCCTTTACTAAAACTACTTTATACCACCAAGGTATATAGTTTTACATTAAAAAGAAACTCTCTCTCTCTCTCTCTCTCTCTGGTAGCTAGAATAATACACACACGCACATTTTAATAACTACAAGGAGATTTTTTTTCAGTATAAGACCTAAATTGACTGTTAAATACAAGTTAAAGGCCAATCCAAAATTTTTAATAGCCATGTCCATGATAGAAGTTGATTCTGTAGTCTATTAAACAAGGTAATGAAAATCTAGAAAAACTGTAAGAATACGAGCATATCTTTAAGAAATAAACTTTGACTACAGAGTAACGATAAAAAAAATTAAAAATGCAATGCGAAAAAATACATGAAAAATTTTTCTAAATTTTATTATTTACCAAAAAATGTTTTTATAAATAATAAAATCAAAAATAGAGAACATTTTTATAATTAAAAAGTATCCTTACTTTACTGACAAAAATCATGTAAAATAATCTTAAATTATAAATTTATATTTAAATATTTCTTTGCTGATGATAAAACAATGATCTTGTAAGAATAAATGGATCTTGTTTAATTATTAATACGGTCTTGTGCAATATTGCTGATATCACAAGAAGTAATTGGTTCTCATGCTGTTTTATAATGATATAAGATTCTTTTAACGACAATCTTGTCAAAACTCGTGTTAATGTTTTGCAGATGTTCAGGATGTTTGAGTATGAGTTGTTATTTGAATCTTCGGAAGAGATTGAATTGTTATATCGATCTTCGAAGATTTGAATATGTATACAATTCTCCCCAGAATTTTTTAATAACTTCCTGCTATTTTGTAATTTTTTAAATCCTTATTAGCTATATGCAATTTACAATTATTGTATATAAATTTCCTACTTTGCTTAATTGAGTTTTTATGATCAAAATATAATTCTTTTATGTAGGTAAATAAAATTTCTCTAGTTAAAAGTCACCTAAAATATTTCTTTTTTAATTAAAGAAAGTGTTAAAATAATACTTGACTTTAAATTGAATGAGACCAATACAAGACATTCATTTTACTTTCTCAATCAATTCCTGATAATATATTTTATTTTTAACATGATATTATATACCGATAATGTTCATTGTCGTTTCATTTCCCAGAATTTCGTTCCAATTTCGAGCGAGTCAAGAGTGCAAACGAATGGTTCGTACTCTGGATTCCGTTTTCCACAACTTATGGATTCGATTCTCATTTTAATCTTGGGTGTAGTTTTTTATCCTCGCACTTCAGAAAGGAAAGTTGAGCTAAAAATAAACCAATCACAAATTAAGGAAATAAACAGAGTTCAATCAGGAAAAAATTGTAGAACTGAAATTCTTTGCATATGATAAAATTAGCTAAATAGAAAAGAAAACTCGATGATAATATCTTATTTTAATTATTATAAAATTATATCTTATTTTATAATTCATATTATATCTTGATTATATTCATTCTTATTATAATTCATATTATATCAGATCAAATGCCCAAAGAGTACTACTTTCTGTTGTGAAACAACTCTCGCTATTAACTAAGAATATCTACTTAAAAGTATTTTAAAATTACTTTGATTTTTATGGTGGCAATTCTTGAATGAAAAACTGTTTATAAAAGTCATTTGCAAATCTCTTAAAGGATTATTTTACATTTAGAACAATTTAATAACAATCAATGATGTTTTTGTGTGAACTGCGTTTTTAATCTTACTTTAACAAAACTGAGATCAAATTAATATATTCTAGTTTATGATTTTAATTTCTTAAATTTTAAACTTTTGGAGTTCTTGAGTTACTGCATTTATAATAACTTGCTCATAATAAGCAGATTTTATCTAACTTAGTTTAAGATTAGAATCATCTCTGATTGAAAAGCAAATAGATAAAACTGAAAAGTGAATTATTCTTACATATACACACCTATATCATTGCTCTTTTCATTTCTCCTCTTTTCCGTCATATGAATTTGTCATGATTTCTATTCCTTAAATATCTTTAGTACAACAATTTTGCAATTTTGTATTTAACTCGTTATATAAAATTACTATTTTGAACTCGTATGTATTAATTACGTTATAATTTGTTGAAACAATTAGTGTAATTCAATGTGTATACCAATACGTAAAATATAACTTATAATATGCTAAGCGCGTTTCAAGGTATTGATAGTCAACAAATTTGGAAACCGATTCAAATAAAGCAGTCTAAAAGATATTAAGATATAAAAACCATACAATCCATCTTAATTAATATTGACACAATTATTTATTACATCCTTTTAAATGTCGGATAAATTTACACATTTTTCTTTACACTGTACCAATCTACCTTAGTCATAATCAATAATATTGACATACTATTTGCTTATCACATTTGTCAACAAATCTGTCAAAATGTTTTTCCTATATCTAAGAATCGTAAAGAATAAAGCATAACATTTCTATTAATTTTTATAACAACATAAAGTGAGACACACATCAGTTATTTGCAACAAAAAAAGCAATTATTTGCAAAAAAAAACAATTAATGATATTATTAGAAGCAGAGCCACCACAAATTACATGAATTCATCAAATAACTGCAGGATATTAATGAGACTATGAGAATCTGGATAAGCTTGAATCACGATTAATTGCATAAAAAATCTCATATGATAGTGATTCAATTCATTAGATAGTTCGCAGGATCGGAAAAAATTTTAAAAGTCTTTTTCATGTTTTTAACCACTTTATAGAATAATTCAATTGCATGGATTAGAAAATCGTCTGGTTTTTGCATTAATAATTGCATTTCTCCAGGATTCTTCATTAGCTTAAAAACTCATTATTTATGAAGATAACTTTTCTTCGAAATATGACTGATACTTACTGAATTCCATAAACATTGACAATAGAGATTCCGGAAAAAATATGCTTCTTCTGAATTTGAGTTTCCCTCCAAATACTAAGCAATATGAAGATTTGTAAATAATAGTTTTATATTTGCTCAGTAATAGATAAAACTACTATTTTTTTCAATCACAGAAGTTTCTTTTTTTAGGTAATAATAATAATAAAAGAATATCTCATCAGGATTAAAGCTTCTAACATCAAAATAAAAGGTTACATCTTTGTCTCTCTGATTTTGGTGAGTTAGAACAATTTTTTGAACAAAAGCAGTATATTTCTTGAGATGATATGACTTTCAAGAGATTTTAAAAACACGTTGTAAAATCAAGCTAGTGGTTGAATTGTCAGTGTTCTACCTTTCAGTTCGACAGGTCGTAGATTGATATTTGTT
This sequence comes from Latrodectus hesperus, assembly GCA_037975125.1. NCBI lineage: Eukaryota > Metazoa > Arthropoda > Arachnida > Araneae > Theridiidae > Latrodectus > Latrodectus hesperus. The sequence continues at coordinate 50,778,555 of CM075859.1, read as the reverse complement.
TTGAACGCTTATGTTTGAAATGGTTTGAAATCAACTATTAAACTGTAAATCCAATATAATTACCCTTCGTGCACAAAAAGTGACCTTGGAACGGAAAAAAACTAAGCAGCAGTGAAGTTTTTGCTTTTGCCGATGAAAAAAGGAGGTCAATCAAAAGCTCTGAGCGAAATGCATCTAACAATTGGATAGAAACTGCAATAATTTGTTATTTGAAACATTATTTTTATATTCGATATATTATGTATTTTCTTTGTTATTCATTAATATAAACTATTCTAGATCATACTTCATGTAAATATATTTTTCTTTATATATTTATTTTAAAGAGCAAACTTATCTGAAAAATTAAAAACGAAAATTGAAATCATACATCTGCATATAATTCCATTTCGAATTAAAGTTAAATTAATATTAATTTCAAACAAGTTAACAAAGACTCACACACAAAAATCTGCAACAGTTTTATTCTCTTTATAGGATTTTAATAAATTTTGTAATTTGTTTTTAAATCCTCTTGTTTGATATGTAATGAAAAATCAGCTTACATAAAAAAATTACTTTATGAAAAGAATTTTTCATAAGATCTTTTTTAAATATTATATGTTTATTTATAATTTCTTATTTAGAAAAATGCTGTTTTACTTAATGAAAATAATCCTATTTCCTTTCATTTATATTTAACTAACAATGTTGGCTGTATCTACTCCCAGATAAATTAGATTAAGAACTAAAACACTTTCCAACCAACAATATAGATTTTATCTTTGAAGAAAATTTTTTAATAAATTCACATAATTATGTATAAATAAATAAATGTACAAATATAGCAAATAATAAAATATGTAACAAAAATATTTTTCAAATTTAGAAAAACATTTCAGTCAAAGCAAGAAAAATTACTAAGAATGTGGAACATTCAAACTAACAAAAATATCAAAGTAAAATGAGAAAATTAAACGAGCAAATCAGAATTAAGAAAAATTGAATAATGAAAATCGAACTAAACAAAAAGAAAATTATACTGAAATAATTTTAAGAAAAAGATAATTTAAAAGATAATAATTAGTTTTTAAATTTTTATAAAAGATCTTTACATTTTCAAATGCTATATTGAATACTTACTTAATTTTTCTATACTTAGAATCAAAATTAATATTTTTTAATTTTTTTGATTGCTATAACACATTTTCTACCTATATATATATATATATATATATATATATATATATATATATATATATATATATATATATATATATATATATATATATATATATATATATATATATATATATATATACATATTATATATGTATATATATATATATACATATATATATACATATATATATGTATATATATATATATATATATATGTATACATTTATATATATATATATATATACATATATATATATATATATATATATATATATATATATATATATATATATATATATATATATATATAAATATATATATATATATATATATATATATATATATACATATATATATATATATATATATATATATATATATATATATATATATATATATATGTACATATATATATATATACATATATATATATATACATATATATATATACATATATATATATATATATATAAATATATGTATATATATATATATACACATATATATATATATATATATATATATATATATATATATATATATATATATATATATATATATATATATATATATATATATATATATATATATATATATATATATATATATATATACATATATATATATATATATATATATATATATATATATATATATATATATATATATATATATATATATATATATATATATATATATATATATATATATATATATATATATATATATATATATATATATATATATATATATATATATATATATATATATATATATATATATATATACTGTGTATGAGTGGTTTTTAAATTTATCATTCTGTTATTTGACTGAAAATGTTTTATAAGATCGTACATAAATTTTTGTGTTGGTATTTTTTAAAATAGCCATCTATAAACAAAATTTATTTATTAACTTTTATACTCCCCTTATTGCGTTGTTAAATCATCTTTGTGTGTTATTAAAACTCGAGTGTTGATCATCATATAGATATAAAATTTAAATTGCATTATTATGTTCTGTATCAAAGAAAAGACAAAGCTTCACCAAATCGCACCAGTTAACGCTTTTTGTCTTTTTATGTTTGAGACAATATATGGATGAACTATCCATACTTCCTTATGCGGTTGCGGAGAAATTGTTGCTCCACTCTCTTTCTTCTTGGAAACTGAAAAGCAATTATTTGTGGTGAAAGAAATTAAGAAAAATTATTGCACGACCTGACTTTTATTAATTTTGCAGTATCCTATATTTAGTAATAGTAAGTTTTTAAATTTTTTTATTTTGATAAAATTTCTGGTATAGAAGGAAATTATTGTTGGCAATAAATTCTGCTTTTAATTCTTACAATTTTTCTAAACTTGTTTATAAAATATAAAACAAAGTTAATTTTTTTAACATTAGAGAATTTTAAGTACAAAATGTTAACATTTTGTTTTTCTTTAATTACCTAACTTATTGAAGTTTTTTATAGAAGTTACTTAAAAACTTGACGATTTTTAACACTTATTAACTATACTTCGCAAGAGAATGGTAAAAGTTTATTTAGTATAAATAATTAAAAGTGGCATTAATCAGGAGTTGTCAACTCCTCAACCAAAATGAACGAAGGAAGACATTTATCAAAGAACAAAACATAAATGTATTTTCGAAATGATAATTTTCTGTTAATTACTGTATCCTGTTCCTGTATACTCATTAATTGCGTTATTTACATTGTACAAATATTATAAGGTATTGAGTTACATATTTTAGAGTATTACCTATAGACAATTTGTATTGAAGAACGCTATAACCAAATTTTTCTTTCAGATTAAAAACTCAGTGAAAATATAATGATTTTTATTTTCCTAAATGAATAAAAATTTTTGAAAGAATGTATCTAATTTAGCTATTTATAAATATTAAGTTAACTTTTTTCATCTTGAATTAATTTTGTAATTGCTCAATTAACATGAAAATAAATTTAAAGGACATTATTGTTTCAATGTGAAATCAAACTTGTACTACATGTAAACATTTTAAAATGTTTTTTAAATATTACCATTTTAATCACCTAATTTAAATTAACAATAACGTTAAGTTAAAGTTTCCTGAAAATATTTTTCATATTTCTTAAATAACTCATGTAAGTTTTGTGTTAAGTTATATCATAAAATTATCGTGTCTAAATGTTTGAGATCGTAATTCTTATCATAAAGTTGGATGCATTCAAAACTTTTTTGCTCTGGAATAAACTATAAGTGATTAATAGAAAATCTAGTTCTTTCGAATTATTTTTGATATAAACATGTGAATGCCAAAAATACCGTAGATAATCTGGAAAAATGAACACATCTACAGTGTAATAGAAAATTCGGCATGTTACTTAACTTCGATCAGATTGGCCTCAAAATATGTTGCTTGTTTTATCTATATTCAAAGATTTCATACGAAATGTTATCACATTTACATTGATATTTTTTAATATCAAACATAAGTAACCATTTTTTTGGTTAATAATTTACATTTAAAGCAAATTTTTTTATCTAATTTATAGATCTATTTACTTTGTAATATTATATTAATAAATCTAATAAGTTGTATGAAATGTATAAAATTAAAAATAGCTTTAATTGATAGAGCTGATGTGAAAATGTTAATAACATAAATACGTAGTAGTATAAAAATAAAATAATTTATTGCTGATTATACATTGAAAAGAGTTAATATAATATATTGAAATAAAACTAATTAATTAAGAAGAAAAATTATTCATCTGCAAAAGTAAGTTTGAAGAATAAATTAAAGTAAGAAATTATACCGAATTTGAAGAAAAGGAATATACGTAAAATATAAACGTAAGAAAAGACTAAAGCAATGTTATATAAAACAGGAAAATATTCACAAGTACTGACTCAAAATATTTATTGAAACTTGATTGGCATAGCTGATTTATTGAAACTTGATTGGCCCAGCTTTATACGTTATGAAGACTGATTCCACTTGAACCTACAGCTTTGAATAGATTCAAATTACTAGAAATAACCATACTCGAGAAATCATCGAACTCATAACTATTGAACCTAAGCAAATTCACTTTTCTCTCTTATAAAGCTAGAACTCACGCAATTAATCTAGTATTTCAATTCCTGTAATTTATAATAGGATGTTATCAGAATTTATTATGTAATTTTAATATTTTCAAAACTATTTATGAAATATTTAATAAAGGAAAAATAAAAATATTAAAGAAACAAAGATGTTTGCAATGTTTCAAGTAAGTGTTTATTTTAAAGAATTTGCACTGTAATCGAATTAGCTGCTTCACTAAAATAAATACCCATTCACAAATTCATAAATAATTCCTATTCATGAAACAAACATTTACTCAACGTATGACCAGCTGAGGGCAGTAAGTTTAATGTTTGGGATTCCAATTCAATAGTTCATCAGCGTGACTCCCTGGTTGGACTTGATTAAATACAATTCATAATCTGATTTTTTAACTCTAGCTTCCACTTCATCAACAATATGTGGCTTCATATATATATATACACATATATATATATGTACATATATACATACTCACATATCTATCTATACACATATATATATATATAAAGAGAGAGAAAGATCAAAGTAAATATAATTAATTGATGTAACTAAGGAGAGAGAGTACAATCAGCAATAAAAAACTTAGAAATATTATTTTAAAATAAACTTAAATATAGAAAGCAAGTAATCAATATAATTTAACAATGTAACTTCTTTTTAGAAATATCTTAAACAAAATAAATATTCAAAACAATTATATTATGTTGAGGAATAAGTTCGTAGCGTTTTTACCAAAGACTTTTATTTAAACAAAAAACAATAATTATATCAATAAGTTAATCAATTATATGCTCGCCATTACTGTTCATAGCCTCTTCCCACCTCTCCACCAATTTGTTGATGCCGTTCCGCCAAAAATCACCTGGTCTGGTGTCAAAAAAGTTGTTGAGCCAGTTTTTAAGGACTTCTTTGTTATCGAAGGTAACGCCCTTCATATGGTTTGAAAAGCAGCGGAAAAGATGCTAATCGATCGGTGCAAGGTCTGGAAAATACGGCGGATGCTGAAGGACCTCCCATTCAAGCTCTTGGAGAACTGCGGCTTTGACGACTTGCGAAACACGGCGCCTGACGTTGTAGTGAAGGAGTATGGTTTGACCACATGTCGATCAGGTCTTTTCAGTCGAATAGCCTCATTCACACGGTGTAGCTGGGCAATGTAGAGCTCCTTGTTGATTGTGGCATTCTTTTCGAGCATTTCCCAGTGTACCAAGAGTTCCTTAAAAGCTGGCTCAACAACTTCTTTGACACCAGACATGGCAGAGAGCAACGGCGAATATATAATTGATTAACTTATTGATATAATTATTGTTTTTTGTTCAAATAAATGTCTTTAGTAAAAACGCTACAAACTTATTCCCCAACCTAATAAATACACATATAGTGACATCAGTACTGCTATTTAGAAGCACTCTTGTTTTATTTGTATCAACAAATAGTTCAAATTTTACCTTAAATTACTGCATATAAGCAGGTACTGAAAATCTCTAAGAGCGTACCTTTTTCTGAAATCTTTACATGTTAATTTTTTGTAAAGAATTTATTTTTCCAAATAATATGTATTTAATTTATAGTATCTAATCCCAACACACACGCGCGCCATACACAAACTAAATATTTTTTAAATATAGGAAAAATTTTAATCGAAATAAATTAAGTCTACCGAATACAAGAAAAAACATTTAGAATTCTAAAAATATTGAAATACAATGCGAAAATTAAAGGTTATGAAACTGAATTAAGTTAAAACTGATTTTAGTAAATGGAAAATAAAGAAAAAATGTGGAAAGAGAGAGAAAACGGAATATAAACTTGTCCCTCTTTTTCAGGCAGACGAAGAAGAAAAGGGAATTTTTTCTTAGTAATGCTTCTTGAAATTTAAAAGAGAAGAAAGTCATTGTGTTCCTTAAAATTTCAAGTTGCACTATTGATTGAAAATATTTCGCTTTTGATCACACTACAAATGCTTTTTAGTAAATCACTCATATACTTCATAGTAACATTATTAAATTCATATTAAAGCATTTTTTACTTTGTTGATAATTTTAATCAGATAATAATATATTATGGATAAAAATTTCAATAAAAATATTCGTTACTGGGTGAAATATGTGAAGAATTTAATGTATAAATAAATGATGGAAGAAAGACTTAATCTGATATTTGATCGAAGCGAGCAATATGTACTTTGGTTCAGGACTCAAAATCACCAGAAACAAAAGGAAAAAGATGTCCTCTTGAATAGTGTTTTCGGAACCTAACAAAAGTTTCCTGAAATTGATCTAAATATAGAAATAACATCGTATATATTATTATGCATATAAATCGTAGAATACATTGAATGCATGCATTATATGTTGTACACAATTTTATCCAGAGAGACATTGCTGAAAGAATTCAATACAGTCGCAAAATGATAATACAGCAGCAAAGAGTCGCGTAGGCTTGTAACTGAGATCTATACATAGAATCAGAAGTCATGCTTTCTGTAGTTTATATAGAAGTCACCTACATTTTTACAAAGAAGTAAGCTTGTCACGTTTTTATATAATTTCATTCAAATGTGAGAAATATATATATGTAAAAATTCTGATGTTTAAGAAACAAACTTTCCTTCATTTCAAATTACTTTTATAAATCTTTAATTACCTAAAACCTTCTGTAATAAAAAAATTATATAATAAACGTGTAAAAAATATTTAAAAAAAAAACCATAAAAAAAAAAGCTTTCAAAAGTCGTGAATCCTAAATATTTAGTTTTATAAGGTAAGATTTTTCTTTTATAAATTCTCTTCTCAATTTTTTACTATAATTAATATGGATTTTTTACTAATATAATATTAATATTACTAAATAGAGAAAAATCATAAAAAACAAAATTTTGTTAACATTTCAAGAAGGAGTCCTACTAAATCTTAGTGGCTAGAGATCCTAACACTCTAAATTCCCCCCTGGGTAAACAGGTGATATTATTCTCTTAATTTCTGAAAACCTATAGGATAAACATGTTTTCAGAAAAATTGAAAAGTTCCTGTAAAAACAATGACTTGCTTCAATAAGTAACGTTAGAAAATTCATTTAGGTACTGACTATTCTGTTCGTTATAGAAATCTGAATAAACGCGCATATATAATGACTCGTCTAACAAATACTTTTGTGTATTTGTTTGTAGATAATAAAAATGAAAAGAAAAGACTAAAAACAAAAGTTGATATAAAAACTCATTACTTATTCTGTAATTCTGTAAATAAAAAATTCAATGAAACAGAGATCTATAGTTAGAAATGCTACAAATGCTTCTGAATAAATTCAAAACTATTTTATATAATTAAATATGCTTTCACCAGATTGTCAGAGACAAGAAGTGGATAACCTAATATTGTGTTTCTGCGAAATTTTTAGAAATATTGGAGAATATTTCACAAAAACTGTTCTGCAAACTTTTAAACAATAAATACAAAGTAAGATTGCATAATTTATGACTTAAACGTGACAAAAAAATGAACTTCTGATATTTCTTAATCATTCGACCATATTAGAGTCTTCAAAATATGCGGCATCTTACAAAAAAATATATTTAGAAATAGAATTATTAGATCTGAGACGAAAAATTGCTTTTAATTAAACTGTAATAAAGATTGGAAGTTGACGATGATTTTATTCAGCAATCATTATAATTTAAAACAAAGAATATTTTTTATTATCTTATGTTTTTCCAGACCGCTTATAAATTTCTAAATGTTAGTTTTAATGTTATGTAAAATAACTATTGATTCATAATCTATAAATTTCTCATAAACCTGTTAGATCTAATCCATTAAGATTTATTTTTGCATTTTGTACTAAGGTTTCGATTAACATCGAATTTTTACAAACTATCTGTATAGTATACAATAATACCTTTAAATATTTCTTAATTGATAAGTTTCTAAAGTTATACTTGAGATAATTTGTCACAACTTTCCTTAGAATCTCTTTTATATATTAAGGCGTGAATATTTGTTATAAAATAATACCCACAAGAGAGAGATAAGCTTGAAAAATTTACTTTTTAATAATAAACTCTGCAACAAAAAGAGCTTGTCTGTAAAAATGGGAAACCGAGCATCATTAATTTATAAGATAATTAGAATGGCTTGGTGAATATCAACCTCAAATGCAGTTTCTCTACATTAAAAATACCAGGAAAAAAATAAAGTAAAGGAATTCCCATTTTCAATTGAAAGGAAAGGTAAGTTCTAATGACAAGCAAAAGCGTGAAATATGAATTGCTTTTGTGTTTTTTTATACTGAATAGGTTTTTCATTTCCCTTGATTATCTAACACATAGTATATTAATGATGCTCAGTACTAGTGAACACAATTTCTACAAGCAAACTCCAAATTGAAATCCAAAATATTGTAATCAGAAAATACTGGAAAAAAATTTTTTTGCTTGTTATAAAAAGTGTTTGGAAATCACGGTGTGGTTACACTTGGCTTCATGCAAAAAAAAAGCAAACCGGAAACTAAGTAAATTATGCTTTCTAAAGACGTAGCTTGAAGCATAAATGGACATCCCTGCTTTCTTTATAGAATTAATAAATGCATTTATCTATTAATTTTCATTAAGAAGTTTTTTCACTACTTGACAAGAAGATAAAAGACTGTTTACGCAACTCTCGTATGAAAATCTGCTTTAATCTTAATAAGCAAAAAATGAAGCCAGGTATTTAAAAATACTTTAAATTTCTTTGGAAGTCTGCGTAATTTATATTGAATTATCATAAATACATAAATTTGTCATATATAAATAGTTTAAATAATTAAGCACATTTTTATAATGTAGTAAATATGTGCATGATCTTTTATTTTGCCTCATTTGAATAGTTAATAAATTCTAGCTTTTTTAAATATATACTATAACATATAAACTCTAGGTATGTAAATACACATTACTGCAGATATACCTTATTGAAGGAAATGAAAATGTTTTTCTTTTATAAAATGAAGTAGAGTTTTAAGCCAAGATGTATTATATAAAACAAATTTTATCAAGTATTTCATGATGGAAGTTCAAATAACAAAAAATTTAACAAAAAATTTGCAACAAAAAAGCGTTAACAAAAAATTTGAACCAAAATCTGTTATTTAATTTAAAAAATATTTCTAACCTATCATCAAAGATTCACAGTCTAAAATATGTTTAATGATCATAACTATTCCACGGACCTGTAACATCTTTCAGAAAAGAAGGCGTGAAATATAAAAAATGGACTTCCAGGAAATAAAAATAAAAATTTTCAATTCTTAATTTAAAAATATTTCAAGTTATTTTCATTTGAGTTTAGGGACACTTTTCTTTAAATATAGAGTCATCTGTTTCCTCTTACATTTTATTATTCTAATTACCCTCTGCTAATCAGATTTTTTGCATTAATAATTACATGCCCCTATGAATTTTCTCTATTCTTTGGCATAATCATTTTTACTAATTGAAACATATTTAATTGATAAAAAACGTGTTTAATTTCGCATATACTAAAATTTTAAGTATGTCATAAGTTAAATCATATTTAAACATATTGAAATTTCATGTAGAAAAAACAATAGCAGCTACAATTCTCAAGAAATTAAATCAAATTTCAAATAATATTGATATTTATGAAATTAATTTATTTTCTTTATCTTATTGTTTTGATATAAAATGAAAAATGAGGAATAAACTTTTTTCTCGTTCTTTTATGTAAGTGTTTGTATAATTAATCAGATTCAGATGCATACTTACAATATATTCGTGAACTGCATTTACTAACTGGAATTCCTTAAGGGATATCTGAAATGACATTATGTATCTATAATTACCTATTTATAAAATATCCTATTAAAAAAACTCTTAACAACTAGAAAAAAGTATTATCCCCAATAAACAAAATTTCGTGGTGTGTTCATTCAGCTATAAAAATAATATTTTTAGCTCTTATTTAAGTAAATTAGTTTTTCAGTCAATTGATAGACAGCTCAGTATGTGAATATATGTTTCTTTTTCAGTTATCTATTTTCCATAATTATGTATTTTATAGAAGAAATTTATCAGTACAATTTATGCATTTATTTTTTGTAATTTTATACTGTTAATTTCATACAAAATACTATTTCTAAAATAAAGTTCCATGTTCCCGAAGTTGTCACTTCCACATGAGGTTGCTTGCCATCCATTTTTTCTGTGTTAATAATAATCTTTGAAAATACATTTCAAAGTTAAATACATTTTAAAATGAAAATACATTTTAAAGAAATGTTTTTTCAGCAAAAAATAATCAATTGCTTAAAAATATCAAATAGATTTAAAAATTCTAACTATGTAAAATAATGTTGTTCTCAATATGAAAATGTCAAATATTTCATATGAAATGCGATACATTTTTGATGAAGTTTTTTCCATATACAATCGAAAACTATTCTCTAGCTTCTAAAACACATGCCAGGTTTCCATTTTCTGGTAAATTTCTGTCACCAGTTATTTAGTACTTTCAAACGAGAATCAATCTATTAGAGTTATAATTCTAATATAGATTTGATAATAATAATGTTTCATTTTTCAAATACAGTTCCTTTCACACAATATATTTCATTTATTATTTTTTTTCATAGAGAAAAAAACTACTTTCAACTATATTTTGTATGAAAATCTTTCACTGCCGTTTTAAGACAAGTTATGCGAAATAAATAATAGACAAAGATAGCTTATTTAAATCTGTATTATCTTTTCATTAAAATTAAGAAATTATGACAGTAAAATTTTAGTCTCATTTTGATTTTTGAAACTTAAATAATATATAGCTTTACACACACACACACAAGTTTTCGAATCACGTAAGCGAAAACTCAAATAAATTAAAGCAAATAAAAATTTTCTCTGGGCAAATTTTAGAAGAGTGTTAACATTACGTTATTTTTATACAAATATTTTAAGGTAAACAAATACAAAAGTCATGATCACATGATATTAAGAAATTTTTGTGCAAAATTTTTGTTTTCCAGTTAATGTAGTAAAAATATTTTTTAAACTAGAATACTAGAAAAATGAAAATTCTTGCATGGCTCACATAAATTAATAAGACAAATAGTTTTGCTTGTTCAAAAATGAACATAAAATAGGAGTTATATCCTTGTTACTCGTCTGATTAGAGAACAGAAATGTATTCTAAACGTTTCTTCCTTGCCCAGTTATTAATATTTCAGGGCAGCTCAGCAAAATTTTTCATAAATGAAATATGCTAAAACTCTCTTTAATCTTGATTTTACAAATTCTTGTAAACTCTTGATAATCACATCACCACCGGATATTTTCTTGCATACTTTTATACGTTGTGTTCATCCTACAATTTTTCAATAAAATTGGTGGCAATAGCTTTGAGTAAAGAGATTACTCTTTCCTTTGCTTAAAAAAATTAATGTAATAATAGAATGTACTTTGTGTATGGAGCTCCATTTTAGTAAAATAATGAATAATTATTACGAATTTTTAGTGTCGTTCATTTTATTTACTCCCCATTCTTTGTCAGGATTATTCTTATAGGTGTAAACTCAAGTATTTTTTATACTACATACATTCTCTGTAAATAGTTCTAATATTTACAGCTAGAAAATAGTAGAAATTTTAAACGAAGATCCAAATTACTTAAAATTTAGAATTTTATTTATTGTTTCTAATATGATAATATCTTCAGAAATTTCGCTTAACGAAGCAAGTAAATATATATAGTATAAAATATATGTTTCTGAAATTCCGATTTTTACAAATTTCGTTTTTGTAATTTTAATTACTGAAATTAGCATTGCGACAATAGGAAATATTTTTAATTTAAAACTGCATTTCTATGTAAAATAAATGTAAGGAAGAAATGTCTAAATATAGTATTATTTATGCAATATTCACTTAATATATTTTATTACATTTGCAGATTTAATTTTCTTCACTTGAACCAGAAGTACAATTTTCTAATTATATTCTATCATTGTTATTATTGTATATTGCATTCCTATATTTATTTTATCATCTTATTCTTTGTTACTAAATATTTTTTTCTCAATTCTCTAACAATTGTGATTGTAACACTTTTATTATAATAATTTAAATTTTACTGGTATTTAGAGGTGGTATTCAAATTTATTTTTTTCATATTAGAATTTAAATTAATTCAACCCATTTATTTTTATTAAACTAATCTAAATATCTCTGAATTTGACATAAAGTCCTTTGTAATTTATCTAATCTGGTTGATTTCTAGTGGCCTATATTCTACTTTTTGATTAATTGACGAGGTAATTATGTTCATATTTGTATTCCTTATATATTTATGCGTCATTTTGATATTTTTACTAATTATTCTGTCTTCTCCTCAGTTATCTAAATTAAATCTTTTTTAATTAATTCTGAAAAAGCATTTAGCTTTTATCATACAACGGTTATTCTTAAATATTCCTATGGATGGAGTTTTCAGTGTAAACAAAAACAAACCTCAGTTGCCCGGAAGCCATCTCAAATACTTCCGGTTTTCTCTCTTCCCATTGAAAATCAAAGCAATCGCAAAAATTTTTATTTAAATATTTTTAGGTATTTATTTCTTTTTTCGAAAATTTTTTTATTTTATCCGTTAAAATCATAATTTTTAATAAGAGTGCAATCAGTTGTGATCCCGTAAATTATAAATTTTTTTTTAATTTTTACTTAAATTATCCTGATGGATTAACATATTTTGCGAGAAATCACTCTTATTAATTGGCGATATTAGGATCAATTGTTGATGAATGATGTATCGTAACCCACTATCAAACTTTTGTTATTATTTATTTCAATTGTTACTCATTTTCTTCTCTAATTAATTTTTAATTTTATGCATTTATTCCAAAATTTCAGGAAATATATTTTGCGTGCGATTAAACTATCAATCATTTCAAATACTAAGCAAGGTATTATTTATGCTTTCCTTTATTGCATTATAAATTTCATTAAAATTTTCTTGATCATGCTGGAATATATGAATTGGTATCAATAATGAATAGAACAAAATTCTTATGATGTGTTTATTTACTTGTTGTGTTTATTAATATTTTAAACAAATCTTGGTTTTCATTGCAATTAAAATTTAAGTCTTATTTTTAAGAATTGATTTAATATATATCTAATTAAATTAAGGATTTTAAATCGGGTTCCGTTGGAAATTTGAACATCTTCAATTGCGAAAATAAATTTGTTCCAGCTCGCATATTGCAACCAAATGCTACGCAACAACTATTACCTTTATTTGCTTTCTGCATTTCAAAAAAGTGTATAGGATAATTACTTTTAAATAAATATTTCTCAAAAGCAATGGAAACTACAGAAAACAAGCACGATGGTATAAGAAAATAATGGAATAGTAAGCAGGAAGTTTCGTGCCGGAAGTTTTCTAGATCTCCACGGTAGTAGCGCCCTCTATTCTACATTTTACAGAAACTTCCATCCATTAGTTTTCAGAATTTTTCAATTTCACAAAAAAGCATATTTGGGTAGAGATTAAATATTATTGTTCTATTGTGAAGTTACATTTTCCATCTCTCGTTATTGCAAACTAAACTACGTGTGAGGATATGTTCAAGTATTTTGTAAATATATTTGTTATAATGACCTTAATAAATTTTAACTTTCTTTAAGTGTATGTAATTAAAATTTCTTATATCATTAATACGATATCAAGTAAATAACAAAAGCTTCTCGATTTGTTATTAATAATTTTTTGTGTCCTAAGCAAAACAGTTTTCAAGGGAAAAAAAAGAAAAATAACAATGCTGATACGACGTGTTCTGCGACCGTAAATTTTAAACTGAAAGACTATCAAAAGGTTAAACCTTTAGGTTTTCCGCGAGCCAAAATTCTGTCCATCCTATCATTACCAGAGACAGTCTGAAATTATTTTTATTTTTGTACCACAAACTTTTATCCGTTCAACCAAGGAAACTTCTTTTGAGTAAACATCAAAGGACAGATGACAGTGGTCACCAATGTACATCAAAGGACAGATGACAGTGGTCACCAATGTCTTTGGAAAACGCTCTTATGAAAAGAAGTGGTTATACTGCAAGAATTTTCATTCATTGTTATTCCTTAATTTTTTTCCTTTTTAATTATAACTTTTACAACTGTTAGCGATGGAGTATTCTCAGCATACTGACATGATGATACAGTAGCAGGATTCTGTAGAGCCTTCCACTGAACAGGTCCAGCCGATGCAGCGGCAGGATCCTGTCGAGCATTGCTAATCATTGCTGTCGATGTAAATGTTGATGTTTTTACGATAATCATTTTTTAAAAGTGACAGAAAGGCAATGCGTTAATTATCTCCATGATAATAATAGAAGGATGAGATTTCTGCTTTTGAATTTCTGAAGTTCTCATTTGATAATAGTTTGCAGTTTCCGTTTGCTTATTAGGAAGAGTAAAAAAATGCACAATATCTTTAAGAGTTTTCATGTGGTGGTCAGTACCTTGAGTAAAATGCCGTCTCTTGCGGATTTAACCATAGAAATGATAATGCTAAAGTGCTTTCACCATTGTGGAATGAAATTTGCTCATTGCAGAAATTATGCAATGAGATAATTAATAAAAATAATTTTTTTATTGATGTTTTTCTAAGTTGACATTTCTGTTTCTTATATCATGAATTCGCATCTCCTTAAAACACCTTGCACAACTATCTTTTTCAGCAAAAGAATTTTTTTTACTTTTCATGCAAAAATATTTATTATAAGAGTGACTTTTTTTATCACATGTTGATAGTACTGCAATTTTTTCAAAAAGTCAAGTTAATGGTAATAAAATGAATTTTTTCATTCATTCAAACAAGTTTGCCAGTGAGATTATACGTAAGGAAACATAACACGCGTTATTCTCCTGTGAGTATGATGGGTTTAATATTTGCCTATAGATAGGAGTCTTCATTTATTTTAAAGGGTATCCCGAACAACTAGATAATCACGTATAGTACTGAATAATATATTTTTTCCATTACGAAAAGAAAATTTTATCAATACAAAGGAAGTTCAGCTCTTTGTTAAAATTTCTAACAATATAAAAAACTGATCTGAATAACTTATTTATTAAGTGAAAGATTTTAAATAACTTAAGCTTCAAAATTCAAATTCATTCCAAATTTTATTAGCATTATCATTTGACATTGGCTTTTTCATATTAATTTGTGCACTTTTTATAATAACTATTATGTAATAGTATAAAGTTTATAGTTATTTATTAATATGAGATACATTTATGTAATTTCTTTACAAAAATATTAATCTTTTTACGGAAAATATATTTGCGTTAATGTGTTCCTATTCATATTGTCCAAGTTATGGTATAGAAAATTCTTAATAAATATTTTCGGGATGAAATAAATAATACATATTAATCAAGATTCACAAATTATGAATAGAAGTTATGCAGATTTTAACTTTTTCAAATCATGTTAGATCAACGCCATCTGTGAAAGAAAATTTATGGACAGCTTCAATGATAGCACAATGATAGTCTGTTCACTTATTTTCCCTCAGATTCACCACCATGCAAATAAATTGTTTTTCAACTGAAAGAACAACAAATTGTGAGTAATGAAAGAAAAGATCTCATTTTTACTAACAAAATTTTTAATAATAAATTTCGAAATTAATGGAAAATTTCACTTATTTTCTTTATTAAAATAATTAATTTTTTAATTGTTTTTTAATTGTCTTCTTACATTTAAAAAACTTAAAGTTTGCGCTTTTTTAAAAAAATAATCAACTTTGCTTCTTGTCTTCATATGAATATGCTTTTTCTTTGTTGATTCTCTTTATGTTTGGGAATAATTATTTCAAAAATATTAATACAAACGCAAATTTTATGTTTTAAAATATACTTTGGTTTATGACCATAAAGACAAGTTTCTAACCAATAAAAATACCCTCTTCAACTTATAAATCTGAGGCTATAGTTGTGACTTCATATTTAAGATTTTATAAGGAAAGAAATATTTCTTCAAAAGCAACAGCTAACCATTTTTTACTGTAATGTAAGAAAATGATGTTACACATGCAACATCGGAATGAGGATATTTTAATGCTCCTTTCTCTAGTCCTTTCATCTACTCAATTAGCACATCAGTCATAAATAATTTTTCTTGTAATGCAGGAGTTACAAATTTCTTATTCAATTCTGTTTATTATTACACTAGCGGCATACCCAGCTACTTATACTAAAAGAGGTATTACTTATTTAGAAGCCATAATATCTTCATAATCAAAAAGCATTTTTGTTCTAAAATCTTTAATGCTTTTAATACATTTCATTTTTTGCCAACAATATTTATCATCAAACATACTAGTTTTATAATCACCCAACTTTTTATGTTTAATATTTAAGAGTAAAATACTTTGAGCCTTAATTTGTTTTCTTTTTCATAAATTTGTCTGATAGAAAGACAATATTGTGATCCAGATAATTGTTGATGACCCATCTTCAAGTGTATTTGTCAAAATTCCTCTTGGCAAAAAAGCGTACAAATTCTTCTAAGCAATATTTAGACATTTGGAGTTAAACAAATGTCCAATTTATCAAAACTGTATGTGCGTTATTTGTTAAAGCCTCTGAATTACACGGAAATTTTTCCCAAGAACAGAGACAATTTTAAAAAAAAGTGCATTTATGCACTTAAGAGTTATATTTGGCTGTGGGAGAGAGATAATTTATACTGGCATCTCCATTGATGAACACACCGAAATCCATATGATTCAAAATAGAGCTCTAACCGGTTACCAATAGAAGAATGAGATCCTTAGACATATTTTAATCCACTGCAATCGGAGTTGATTTCATTTTAATGGATGACTAGTGTTGTACAGGAGGGAAAGAACCAGGTTTATTCCCTTTAGAATTTTAAAAATTCTTATAATTTTGAAAGTCGAGAGAGTTTTGAAAATTTTCAGATGATTTAGAATTTTTTTATCATACATTTTTTAAAACAAATAAAAACTATTTATTTTATGATTTCTATAACTAATTACGGCAATTGAAAATTTTCCAGGAAAAGAAAACAATTTTGCATTAAGGACCAATTTAGAATAACTTCAAAAATTAATGTTGAAAAAAAATTTTTTTTCTTCTTTCTCAGTAAGAATTTATAATGACCGAAACAGGGAAATGTCAATATTTATTCTGAAAGTCTTGAGAAATATATCTTGATATTTTTTATTAAATATTAATTCATCATTTTTATTCTATTAACAAGTATTTTTGTTTTCCTCAGAACGAAACTAATTCATTTTCGTACTAGAAGATAGAATATTTAATTTATTTCTTTATGTATTTATTTTGCATATTTCCGTAATTTATTTCACTTCTCCAACGAAAGACAATCTATTACAAGAAAGATCATTGGTTGAATTTATTCCTTCAAAATTCCCAATATTTCGCGAAATTTCCGCTTTATTTCCAAAACTTCCGAGTAAACTCTAGAGCTTCAAATTTCCCGGTAATTTTACATTTCTATGGACGATCACATTATATGTCTATGGAGGCCACACTGGGCTAACCTGGTGAATGATTTCCTTTTGGAGAAAGGAATCATACGAATGGAAAGTCCAGCGTGTTCTCAAACCACGAATCCAATAGTGCATATTTGAGACATAACAGACTAGTTGCTGGACACCTACCACTCCGACAAATTCTTCGAGAAATGGAAAGAGTTATTTTGGAAAACACTTTTTTATTTGTTTTTTCTTGTGCACAAATTTTTTTTTTCTTTTGTACCCAAATATTTAATAAAACACTTATTTTTTGAGAAACAAATGTCATTTTTATCTCAATCAGCTTACTACGTCTGTCAGTAATTTATCAATCAACAAAGCAATTCTCCTATTGAAATATCAACCTTCAATATTCTTTAATTATTTTGAGCAGAATATATTAAGAATATTTCTGCACTTGATAGTAAGCATAAGAAAAACATATCTTTCGGTTACCTGAACTAATGTGATACTAATAGCCGATTCCTCCACTCCGTGTTTTGAACCATTAATAGTTTTAGTTAATCGTTGGTTATCAAGTGCGTCTAGGAATTTTAAAGTGTCTCAGTGGAATTTTAATCTGCCTGATTTAGGATTCATTGAGTCAATTAAATGATCTGCTACAGAAACCTTTAAAAGATTTGATGCCTTGTTGAGACAAGGTATAGACGGCGCTCTAGAGCGTTATACAAAAGTAACCAACACTAAATAATTCAGTATTTATACTTTAGAAGATGGCAACGTCTGTTTTAAAGAGAGACCAGAACTGACTGCTGAATCGTTATTAATTAGGCGCATTCTGATTTTTCTAAGTTTTTTTTAATAATGATTAATTGTCACTGTACGTAAAATTCAGTCGAAAATTCCTTTCAAACTATTTGTATTTTGCCCCAAACATATTTCATATTCTTTATTTCAAAAACATAATGGATTTGTTGTGGAAAGTCAGTTCGAAAGCGAAAGAAATGTTAAGTCAGAAAGATGAATCATCTGAAAATCAAACTGATAGCAAAGGAGAAAACTCCGCAGAAATTTCTTCTGGTCTCAACAATGAGAAACCTGCATCATCCTTAAGTCTAGAAACACAACAAGGGAATTCTGATAGGGAAGTATCTTCTGAAAGTGAAGGTGTTGCCTCTGAACAATGTGTTAGTCCAGTATCTAAAGAATCAGATCGTACTTTTGAAGGAAATGATGATCCTGAACGAAGCAATGTTAAAATACCTATTTCTGCTGAGGATTTAAAAGATGTTTCAAATAAAGCTGTGGAATCTGCTAAGTCATTTGGAAGTTAGTGATTTGTTTATGTTTCTTGCACTTTGAGGTAGATATTGATCTATTTAAAATTTTAGTTCCAAATTCTTTTATTTTTATTAAATCAATGAACTGAGCAAAATATTCTTTTTTGATTGTTTTAAAAATGTATAACTAAGTTATTTGTCAATCGTCCAGTTGCTGCTTTCATGTAGGAAACTTCTTTAAAAACTATCTGTTAAAGTTTTAAATTAGGAAAACATTAAAGTCTTCTGGTTTTATATTAAATTCCTCTTAAAATTAACAAAATTAGAATCTATACTTTTCTTATTAAAAAAATTTAAATATTCTTAACCAGATGGATGAACCATATTTTTCAGGTTTTCTATATGGCATTGCTAACAAAACTGGTCGCACACTTACTGAAACTGCCAAGCAACTGAAAACTACTGTAGAAGAAAATGTAAGTACTTCTATTAATATTGACGTAAATTTTACTATCAAATGCTTATAATTTTATTATTAAACACTTGTTCAGTATTTTCATGTCACATTTATTTATGCTGTTTAATGATCAATAGATTTTGTATCATTGCATTAAAATATAAGACCTTTAATTTTTATGAAATTATTATAAAATTTTTGTGAGTTTTATCACTTTAAAATTAATGCCTTCACCAAAACAATAGTATGATATTGACTAATCAGAAAACAGGTTAGTGACTAAAAATACTTGAAAACCTGTGTAAGTGTTCTTTTGATAATTTTAAATGTTTTTTATGGCAGCAGAAGTTTTATTATAAACTGTCTTAACATACATTAAAATTTTGAGTATTATGTGTTTATTGTATTAAACTCTTAAAATGTCTTGTGTTGCCTACATTCGGAATAATATCAATATAGTCCACCTATTTATATACCAAACTATATACTATTTTAACAATGTTCCGAATCTTATAACACTGTTTACAACTTTTACAAACAAAAAGAATCTATTAAATAGTTATTTGAAATTGGGTAGAGTGTACATAAGGAATTTTAAAGTTTAATGTAACATACATTATAGTTATACATAATAAAATTATTTATTTTTAAAGAATATACTTATTAGAAAGATTATCTAACACACCATTAAAGAAAAGATTTCTTAAATAAAATATGTCTTAATTAGCTATAAATTTTTGTAAAATAATGATATAAATTTTATACTTATACAATCTATTTTTTGTGTTTATTGCCTGAAGGAAACGCAGATTAAATAAAAAAATTCATTATTTTTACTTTTGAGATTTAAACAGAATTTATTGCAATAAGTTTCTATGATAAAAGAAATCAGAAATGAAAGTTACCATTTCCATTTTTAAGTATATAAATTAAAGATGACTAGAAATGATTATACAGATATATTTAAAAATGTTCAATGAAATTGTTTGAAAACCTAATTGAGTGTTAGCTTTTAATATTACCACTAGATAACAGTGATATTTGATTATTGCATCAGCATGTTTCCCTGTACTTATCCCTCAGTTGGGCTCTACCAGTTAGACAGAAGCAGCCTTGTGGAGTCTTCGTAATTTTGAAGCAGGGACCAAGCAGAAGACTTCCAATACTTGGCCCTCCACCTCCAGAGGTATAATTTCACTTTTAGGACATTGCAACCATGCCCCACCCATTTTTAGCAAACCTGACATCCTTCAGTCGGCCAGAATTCAAACTCACGACCTTCCAATAATGAGAATGACGCCCTAACCAACCAGACCACTGCAGTCCCTCGATATTTGATTGTTGTTTTCATAACTGTTTACTAAAATAAATATCCATTTCAGCAACAATAACTTAATGATGATCCAGTTCATCATTAAGTTATTGTTGCTGAAATGGACGAGTCGGGACCAGTTGTACTATTTAGATTTATGTGTGGAATGAAGAAAGTAATCACCAATAAGAGTATCATGTGGTGCAATCAAACGGGCAATTTTAATTTATTCTTTTTCTATTAGTTTCTGTTTTCTTTATATTGTATAAAATTCATTGAATATTAATATTTAGATATAAAAATTTTAAGTTAAAATATTTCTATGTCTTCCTTGGTAAAAGTGGCATATAATTTCAATGAATTGAGATGAATTTGTTTATCAATGAAATAAAGACTGAAATAAATTATTTAATATCCAAGATGGAAAGTGTCTTTTCAATGACTAATAGACTCTGGAACTGCCATATAAAGATTGTCTTTTGCTTGGTTTAGAAAAAAGAAAGAATTTTGCTATTTTGTGGAAGAGTTTAAATCATTGCAGCTGACTAAGGTTTCAGGATTCTATCAAGAAATTTGATTTTA
The DNA here is from genome assembly GCA_037975125.1 of Latrodectus hesperus. Classification (NCBI taxonomy): domain Eukaryota; kingdom Metazoa; phylum Arthropoda; class Arachnida; order Araneae; family Theridiidae; genus Latrodectus; species Latrodectus hesperus. The sequence goes on along the minus strand of CM075859.1, from coordinate 50,757,149 downwards.
TTAAAGATTGAATAGATACTTTTTATTTTAACTTACTCTGAAATAGACAAAATTATTGTCACTTATGGAAAGTAGTTATTTTACTTTTACACTTTCTCATAATCAAGTATCTGTTGAACATGCATTTTCTGTGTACAAAAGTTTAATTATGAAAGCGTTATTGATGATCACATCCAATCATAGAAGGTGTCAACAATATAATAATTAGCAAAGGCATACTTATAATTTTGCTGCTGGTACTAGCAATAGCATAAATTATATTTAGATGAATTAAAACAGAAAAAGAGCAGGCAATAACAAAAGGAAAGCAAAAAGCACTTGAAGAAATTGGTGAACTGGAAATCAAAAAGAAGCATTTGGAAGATGACATGAATTAAGTTGAAAAATCTACAATAGAGTATGCTGAGGAAGCTGAAAGAAATAGTAAATTAATATTAGTTGTAAAATCAAACATATGTCAATGTGGTGCTTCAGCGAAGTAACAGTTATTATAAGTATTAATAATGAATTGAAAGCAAAAGCTTTAGAGGTGGAAAGTTAGCATTTTCTGAGCACAATATTTATTTTCTGGCAGCAATAACTTAGAAATGTAAAAATTTATTGAATGAATAAGGAATGAATATTGATGTGAAATTATATAACTTTAAAAGAATTTGAAAGCAAAACAAAAGAATTTAGAATTACTTACATTAAATAATATAGAAAAGTCTTCCGGGAAACTTTTTCTATTTTTATTTTACCTAAAGTTTCCAGGAAGACTTTTTTCTAAAATAGTTTTTGTTTTGAATAAGTATATTTATTTCAATAAAGGTTATATACATCTTGAAATACTCAATAAATGAATAGATAGGAATGTAGTGTTTTAAAATTCTAAAATTACCCATTATTTTATATAATTCAGTAATGTAAAGAATATTGATTATTTAAATGAAAAATTTTGTGTTATAGCTATAAATTCATTGAAGGCTTTCGAAGTAATATGTATAATTATAACTTAAATGAAAAAAATCATTCTCATTAATTTTTGCAACTATTCTTTTTTATTATTTACAAATATAATTGAAGAAAGTTGCATAACAAAATTATATGCATATTTCGTTAAGAATAATTTTAAAAATAAAATGGAAAATCATTTAATATGAATGTTTATATCTCCTCGAAATTTTTGATTTGAATCTTGGGAAACCCCGAAATTTGATCCTTGGAAATCTGTTTCTACTATTTATATTCTGCGAAGTAAAATGTAAGTTATCAAGAATTGTGTCCTGTACATAATGTTTTATTTTATTTTGTTAAATATCTACAGTTGGGAAAATCTATAATCCAATGTTAAGTTTTGACTCTGTATGATAACCTGTAATTAGTATTCATTAATAATTATTTCACATGCTATATATATAATCTGTAAAGTTACTTTTTTGTATTTATTTTTTAAATAATAAATTCTTACTACCATAGATTTAAATTTTAAATTTCCATAATCTTATTAAGTTAGACTTGCTCTTACTTATGTGATGTATTATTTAAAAGTCTAAGAAATTTGTATTGTGTTAAAGTTCATCAAAAAATTATGATTTATATGCTGAATGCTTAACATGTTTTATTCAATAAGAAATAATTTATCAAGATTTTATTTGCATTAGAGTATTTTAGGAGATTTCAATAAAGAACAAGAAGCATTTGCTACTAGTAAAAGTACTGATGCAAATGATAAAGCTCCTCCACCTTGGGTTGGTACTGATAATGAAGAAAATGTAAAGGAACAAATTTTATCATTATCAGCAGTGAGTACTAATATCTGAATCAAATTTCTTATTGCATAAATAATTATTGATTTTAAATTTATTGTTTTAAACCTATATATGACTTGATACATAATACTAGATCATGTAATAGTATCGTCCTAATTTTATTTTATTGAAAAAAAAAATCCAAATTATGGTGGAATATTGAATATACTTACATAGCAGAAAAAGCCTGTAATATTTTAAAAGGGTTTAAAAATGTAGCTGTTTAAAAGGTTTTTCGAAAAATTTTATTTGTTTTATTGTTTTTTCGTAATTATGTTTCAAAATATAACAATTAAATTTTTTTTTTATAAATAACAAAGTGAACTTGCTGACTTTGAAATGAAAAATGCTCTCAGCATAATAATTCATATTTCATTAAAAAATAAAGCAGATGAGTGTTTGTGATTTTAAATATCTAGGCAATATTAATGAGATTGGAAAATAACTAATAAATTTCATTACATCTCTGAATATGATCAAATGTATCAACTCAGCCATTAAGAAAACATTTAATTAAACTTCAGTGTAGACATACAAAACACTTTTTTGCATTTTATTTTTAGTCCTTTATTTTAAGATGCTCAATTTTTAATATGAATTAGATTGAAATAAACCCTCACAACTTTTTTGTGTTATGTTTTAAGATAAAAATATCTTTAGATTTTAACCATTGATTTGGTTTTACATTCTTAAAACTTGATAAAATCCATATAACTGTGTGGGTTAATGCTTAATATATAACATAAAATATTACATTCAACAGCAATACATAAAATAACTCACCTAATCTTTGCTTTTAGAATCATAGGCACTGATCAGACAATACAGATATTATGGCTCCCAAAAAGTATACCTCAATATTCTCAGAATGATTTTGTGGCCATATACTCTCCATGATGAAAACAATATAAAAATTTATTTATTTTATAAACTTCCAAAGTAAATTTTACTTAAAATTAAAAATTCATCACAAATTTATGTTAAAAAACTTTTAAAAAATTCAAAATATAAGCATTAAATCATCCATTTCAAAAGCTTAAACAGTATTCAAATAAAACAAATTACTAATCAAAATCAAGGGTTATTAACACACACCAAAAAATTTTGCAACATACACAATCGCGTTACTTCATAAAATGCAAGTTACTGCAAACAAACTCAATATGCATTTCCTGTTTTTAAATTATAAGTTATGGAATATTTTATTTCATTAAAATTAAAATGTCTAGAAAGGTAATTAAACCCACTTATTCCATTATTTTTCCTATATATTAGTTTGAAAACTATATCTAAAGAATGTGGATCTGATCAAATTACTACCTTATTTGAAAATAACTAATGAAGATCATGATATGCATTATTGGATTGTTAATGACAGATATTTTTTTTATCATAAGCCTTTATTTTATAGTTGAAATATGGGGCAAAATACAATCTAGATTTTTCTTTATGAAAATTCCTTTACATACTTCTAAGTTATAATGGTATTACTACATGAGAATAAATTCAAACTGTCATGTGTTATTTTTAAAGTATATTAGCGCTTAATCCTAGTCTACGTAACGCAGTGGATTTGGCAAGATAAGCAATGTTCGGCAACATTTTGGAGTGCGATAAATTTTGCATTATAGGCTTTACCCTATGAATCAGTATAGGTGCCAAATTTGTAGATTACCGTGTCAGAATGTATTCGTTTGGCAATTCAGAACTAGTAGAGTATCCCCCTCTATTGGCGATCATTGCGACTTTTTTCGTCGCAACCCAGAAAGGGCACCTATGGACGGGGTTTTCCCCAATTTGGAATAACTAAGCCTAACACTACATACGGAAACAATAATAACAACCATTTAAATAAAGCTGGATGTTTTCCCCGACTACAAATTGCTCGGCCTAACGGTATATAAGAAAACAGTAATCATAATAAGAATTGATTAAAGATTCTATTTAAAAATATGCCGAGCTGGCAGCCGAATGGTTAGCACTCTTGCCTTCGGTTCAACAGTTCGTGGGTTCGAATCCCACCTTGGGCATGGATGTTTGTAGTGGTTCGGAGTCCTCTTTAAACCGTAGGTCCCAGTCTAATTAGCCCTTGTGTGCAAAAAATGACCGTTGAGCGACAAACAAACTATTTAAAAATATTACAGAATTAAAAGTAAAGGAATAATGAAGCAAAAATAATTACATTTAATAACATCTAGTTAAAGATAAACAAAATAATGAATTTCAGTGATTTAAGATAGAATGTTACACAAATCATTACTACATAAAAGTAAACAAATCTAGAATAATTCAAAAATCGAACAATTCTATAATTTTGTTTACTATTCAAAATTTAAATACTTAACATACAATTCTAGGAATTCTGTGCCTGCAGAAAATAATTGAAATAAAATTCTTACTTTCATTTTTCTTCCAGCTCTACATGCACACCAAAATCTAAAATGAATATAAAAGTCAGAGTTTAATTTCTGACACAATATCCATAGCGAAATACAAAATGAATATAAAAGACAGGATTGAAATTTTGGCACTATATCTACAGCGAAATACAAAGCGAATATAAAAGACTGGATTGAAATTACGACGCTATTATCCACAGTGAAAAGCTAAACGAATATAATGGACAGTATTGAAAATCCGGCACTGTATCCTCAGCAAAATGAAAAGTGGGATATAAAAGACAATATTTATATTCCGCGCTACATCCAAAGCTAAAAAGAAAATAAATATGGTAAAACAGGATTTAAACTGTCGCGCTTTACATCCGATAAAATAAAAATGAACAAGGCTAAAAATACAAAAAAAATGCTGTTGCCACTGAAACAAAGCATATATATATATATATATATATATATATATATATATATATGGCGTAAAAATGATGTAAAACTAAAAAATCTGAGAAATAGCAAGAACTGAATTTGGCAACACTATAATAAAAACTCAAATTGGTTCCACTACAATCAAAACAAAGGGCACTAGATTTGGCGAGAAATCACTTAGTGGGGGATATCATACTTACACTGGCGATTCTATCATTTATTACAGTGTTCGTGATTTGTTTCTAGTTTTAGTAATACTTGTCTATTATTTTATCTAAGTTTATTTTTAAGTGGTTGTGCGTGCAAAATTTTCTTTATTTTCACACAATTTAAAAGTTAATTAGCTGTTATAATATTTTAAATTGCTTAGTTCGTAAATTATAATTTAGAAACATAATTTATATTTCTGAGTTATTTTCAAAAGTTTTTTAATTTGAAAGGCAAGGGAAATTGAATAGGTAAGTACTTTCACTTTGTGTTATTCTATTTAATTTGTTATTTTATATAGTAATATATATATAATTTATTAAGGATAGTGTAGAAATATTTTAGATGTTTCTTGTAGAATTGTATTACTTGATGAATTAAAACTAGGATAATATGTTATTTTTAGATTGGTATCAGTGCCCTTTTAATTAGAAACCAGAGTTTTCGTATAAATGTATATCATTTACATTTTTGATTAATAATGCAGTTGTTAATATCTGCTTGATTTTGTTATGTACAGTGTATTTTTAAAGTGTTTTATTAATTAAAAGGAAATTAAAAAATTGTGACAATTTCTTTTTGTCTAATTAAAAATAATAGTATTAACTTTCAGGTTATATATGTTTTGTAAAATATGCATAGTTAAATGTGTGGTATTTAGTTCTTTAGTATGTAAATATAATAATTGATATTTGAAATTAAAAATTGTGAGATTGCAGTATTCAAAGTTGGAGATAGAGCTCAATCTGAATTTTGAAAACTACAATTTTACAGTGATGTTTGATTTGATAAAATTCAGTGGGTTATTGCTTTTCATACATTTTGAATTTGGAAATCTTGTAATCTCACCATTGATGAAATTTTCTAAAATCGCACCAACCGCATTACATACCCTATAAATTTACCTATATTAGAAATATTTTTCACTACTTCATAATTTAGGGCTTAAAATATATCAGTCTGATTTAAATATTAAAATAGTTGGTTTTTTCTTTATCCAAAAAATACATACTAATTTTTTTTCATTTATGACAAATTTTATTTACCTTGAATACTGTTTCCTTTATAATTAGACCTTTTAAATGAATTCTAATAATGGTTCTCAAAATTTAACAAAGAAATTTTGATAGCAAAAGTAAATTAATCACTTAATATTTTCTTATTATCTTATTAAAATAAAGTCTTTGCATAAAGAAATGTTTAGTGCTAAATATATTTTACATTATTCATACTTATAAGTTGGCATCAGTTAGGTCATGTATATATAAATTATATAAAGCATTTAATAAGTTTATGTAACAAATAATTGGAAGTGAAATTTTGAATTTTATTATAGTACAGATCTAAATGTTTAAAATTGGTAGAATAAAGGTATAAGACATTGACATTTTGACTAATAAAAAAAAGATATTGTGAATAATTAAAAAAAGTTTTTATAAATCGATATTAAGCTTTATGAAAGCATAGCATTTATATTTATTTCTTGTATTTTGCTATAAACAGTTTTTTTTTACAGGATAAACGAAATTTTCTACGCAGTCCACCTACTGGTGTTATATTTGATTTTGACTTTGACAGCATGTATCCTGTAGCTAAAACTATGCTTGCTGAAGATCCAGCCCTGGAAAAAATGAGATTTGAAATAGTTCCAAAACTGTAAGTCTCCAGATGTGGACTTTCAGCTATAAAAGTATTTTTAATTTCTTAAACATTTATAAAGAGTTAAAATATTTGAATTATGCTTATCTGGTAAATTAGCATTTATAAATACTTATTACCATTTCCATAAATATTTTACTTTACATGTTTTCATGGAAAAATCAGTAATATTTTCTGATTTAAAAATTCATTCATTATTCTTTCAATGTTGACTTCATCAAAAATTTTGTTTTTTAATTTTGTTTAACAAGCATACACTTAAAATTAACAGGAATTATTTATCTCTACTTATTTCTAATATTAAATCATTTATTGAGATTAGAATAAAGTGGAAAAATCTAATATCTTATAAATATGTTTTTAAATTATTTTAATTCTGATAACTTTCAAATTTAACAAATAATCATAATTCAAACATTTGAACTCTTTATAAGCCTGAAGAAAATTTTAAGAAAGGAAATTACTATGATTCAGTTTTGGTTTAAAAAAATATTCACCACATGGTTCAGATAAAAAAATTCTGTGCTTTGAGCTATATTTTTTCACAGAATCAGATATGGATTGAGACAATTTCTTATGAGTACAATAATTAACATTCTTATATATAACATAATTTAAATTGAAGTGTAATTATGAAATGAAATGTTGTAAAATATGACAGAATATGAAAATTAGATAACATCTGATTTTTTTTTTTCAGTTTAATCATGGTTTTAACTATTTGAAGCAAAAATTTTCAACTTTGCTCTAAAACTTTTAAAGAGAGTTGTCAATTCATTTGATCAAAATTCAACAAGACCTCTTTTATAAAAGTGTTGCTAATGTTTGGGCAAATACATAAGGTCAATTATAAATGACTATCTTAAATAATTCAATTTTACATTTTTGAACCTGGTTGAAAACTAAAATTAGTTATGAATTGTTTTTCCAAAATAATATTATCCAAAAAATATTTTTTTACTTTTTACACTTCTGTACTGAAAATGTTATTTTTGAAAGAAAGTTCCTTAATTCCTAATTTAAATTCCTATATCAAAGATTTTTTTAAATATATTTTAAAGTAGATACCAAATGCTCTCTATGAAAGTTTGAAGAGAAATTTCATTATAATTTCAGAACCTCTAAATATATAGAGTCAGAATTTATGAGGAAATAATTAGTATGTAAAAAACGTTTTCGAAATTTAAACATTGTTTTTGCATTATTTTAAAATACCATTCTTAAACTGATGCACATCACCTTGTTTAGTTTTATATGTCAATAACATTTCACTTTTTTAAAATGAAACCTTTTATTTAATTATTTAAATTAATTAATTTTTTATTTAATTTAATTATTTAAATTATTTAAAAAAACAAAAATTATTTAAATTAATAATCATATTCAATTTAATGGCGTTTTAAAATAATTAAAATTGAATATTTATGCAATTAAGATCTAGTTTAAAAAATAAATTAAAATTTATTTACATTCTTGAAATATTTAAAAAAAATACTGGAAAAAACACATTTGTCTTTTTTGTACCAGAGATTATAAATTTATGTATTCATTTTTTATCTCTTGTAATAATTCTAATATTTCATATTATGTATATAGTCTTCTGGCTCTTTTGGAAGGTACAACATTTTTTGACTATTTATTAAATTTAATTGCTTTCTTTCAATGTTTAGCCGAATGGTTAGCGCTCTTGCCTTCGGTTCAACAGTTCGTGGGTTCGAATCCCACCTTGGGCATGGATGCTTGTAGTGGTTCGGATTCCACTTTAAACCGTAAGTCCCGGTCTAATTAGCCCTTGGGTGCAAAAAAATGACCGTTGAGCGACCAACAAACCAACCAACCAAACCAATCTTTCAATGTTTAGAAATTTTACTTTTGTGATTACCAAGCAATTTATTATTGTTAATAAGAGAGTAAGTATATAAAAAAACTTAAAAATTCTTGTAAATTTTCTTAAATTTTAGTGAATATTTGCAATAACAAAAGCATATTATATTTACAGTGAAGCAATTATTATTTTGATTTTATATCTGTAATTATTTATTTGTTGTGGTACATAAATATTAAGAAATTATAAGGTTTATGATAAAAAAAATATGGTATGTGATTATTTACTAAGGTACCTACCTGATTGTAATTTTCTTTTGAAGAATTATCAGAAAAGAAGATATCAACAATAAAACTTAATTTCAATTTGATTTAGTGAAACATACTTTTTTGTTATAGTTTAACTGTCAAAAACTATGGAATTACTTTGCAGAATTTGTTTTTCCCTTCCTACTGAAATTTTTCTCAGAATATTTTTACTAGAGAATTCTTAGTTTTGCTTTTGAGCTGTTACTAACAATATCCTGTATCTCAATTTCTCTTGAAATAAATTCATTCTTTAAATTATAAAGAGCATATTTTTTTAGTAAGTTCTCATTTATTTCAGTTGAAATAATATTTAAATATTGACTATTTAAATATCGAATTTGCTTTTAATATTCATCAGTCTGGCGTAAACAATTTGCAAAGTAGTAAGTCTTGTACAGAATCTTCAAAGTGATAAAAGAATTTTATCTCTATCAAATCTGCTATAAATAAAACCAAAGATTGACACTTGTGCATTTACTTTTGTAATATCAAATCTTTAGTTCAAATCAGTCTTGATTCCAAAAGTGGTTATTAAATTAACTAAAGTACTGATTACATTGTCTTTTTTTTCAGTTTTTATTGAAAACTTAATTATGTCTTTAAAGTTCAAGATTTATTTCTTCTGTAACAACTATTTTTAATTATTCTATGTTCAGTAATGATATTGCTTTCCTTAAACAATACTTGATGTAAGTAAAGTTTCAACTTTATTGATGTTTATTTTTTATTTGTTATCTTGATAATTTGGAGAGAGAAATTTTATTTTTATTGACATTTTATCTTGTTTGTAGAATAAATGAAGAAAACTTTTGGAGAAATTATTTTTATCGTGTATCTTTAGTGAAACAATCATCTAGGATTAGTAAAATGACTCATCAAAAGAGTAAGTCTTGTATAGAATCATTTTTACATTAAGCTTATTTTTTTAATTTTCAATATATGAGTCATTTTAATGCACCACATAAATGTACTAAATGTTTAATACACAGAAATATGTAGAAAAAGGTAGTAAATATGTATTAACATGAAGTGGAGCTTAAAAGCATATGAGAATAAAATATTTCTTTTAAAATAAATTTCAGTAGAGATTCACTGTTCAGAAAAATGGCAACACTAAAAGATGTAATTGTTAGTTTGAAATTGACATACGTTTACTTGATAGCAAATAAAAAAAAATCCAAAACATTGTAATATTGTCATGTAAGCAACAAAAATATGACTTGTTTTTAAAATTTATTTTGCTTTGTCATGCAAGTAAACAAGATAAGAACTCAGATGAAGCTGACATGTGGGACTTAAAGAAAGAATTAGTTTAATAAAGGCAAGCTAAGTTAAGCAACATTTTTGAAATTACAGCCTTTTCGTGTTTACAAGCAATTGCAGTAATGCATACACAGAGGTTTTTTTCTGAGTAAACTATGTACTTGGTCAGAGAATAAGATATCTGGTATAACTTCAGAATGTGTAGACACCTACATGGAAGCTTCACTCACAGTGATAGATTAATTAACTAAATTAAATTTCTGTGTTTACAGAAGTAGCTCAATTATAGAATAAATGCATTAAAACTAATGTTTGCTGTGTTGCTATATTCCAATGAGGGCTCTTTGTTTATAGTTTTAAGATTTTGTGATAAACTTATAGGAAAGTTCCATAAAACTAATTGCTTATTTTTTGTTTTGAAAATTTTATTTTTATTCCTATCACATCTTACTTTCTCAAATTTTTTATTGTCCTCTCTTATAAGTAATGATTTTGTTTACATTAGCTTAATTGGTTAAGCCCTATGTATTGTTTTGGGATGTAAGATAGTATAGATTGTGATATATGTGGCTCATTTTAGAGATTGCTAAAATTTGCAATTTTTGAATGTCATAAATTACAGTTCATAAATCTTTAATTTTAATTTCTTCTACTTTTTTAATTTCCAGTCCTTTTATCTATTTTTTTAAATCACTTTAAAGCTTGCATATGTTGTATTAAACTATGTAGCACAGCTAGAGCTTAACAGCAATTTGTACACGTTTTAAAAAGCTCTTCATTTTTAGATATATTTTATGCATTCTAGTAAATGTTGCATCAATGTTGCCTTTAATTTGCCCATTCTTAGTGTTTAATGTTAAGTGTTCATCAATTTATTCTAGCAGCAGTTACATGGTATGTAAATCCTCTGATATTGTTTATAATTTTATCTCTAATAAAATTAAACTGCCTGTATTCAAATATGGAAATTCATTAGCAAAAATTGGAAGATATGCTGATGTCCAAATATTCATCCATTTACCATAGTTATTAATTTATGAGACTTGTGTAAATACTAATGGTAGATAGCTGATCTTATAAACTAAATGTGCAACTATCTGCTGTATTTGTGTAAATGGAAAGTACTCAAATTTTAAATGGAACAAATAGTATTTTTGTTTAATATAATATAAATACAACTCTAGGATTTTTGTTTAAAGATGAAAAGTTCTCTATTTAACAGGTATAAATTTTCAAAATGTATTGTAATGTTAAAACATAAATTTGAATATTATTATTTATGCATACAATTTCTTTCCATTTAGTTCTTTCTTTCTTTCCAGTTAGAGTTCTTTAACTCTAACTGTTTTTATTGATATACAATTTTGAGGCTCATGTTTTGTAATCTGAGACAACATTCTTTACTTACTGCCCAGTTTTGCACCTTGAAACTTATGTTTTCAGTCTATTCACCATTTCTGCAGTAAATCATCTTACTACACGATCTCCCAAAATATATAATGTTCTGTAGTGCTAAATAAATGACATAAATGTAGTTTTAAATGCTATATTTCTGCATGATATAATGCTTGCAAGCATACCTAAAGAAAGTTATTTATAAAAAAATACTCTTAGAAATTTATTTTGACCTTGATTAATAGAATAAAATATCCTAAAATATCACATTTCATAGCATTAACATTATGTATGCAGTACTAAAATATGACAGAAATTAACTGCAAACCAATTTCTTTAATAACTGGTGGTAAATATAATCTATTATGCTGAGATTTGTAATTTCTTTATTCTTTAAATGTTAATATTAAAAGCAAAGATTAAATTCTTTTGTGAAATTTTTAAGGTAAATATGCAACAAATGCTATAAAATATTTATTCCCTAATAAAATAGTACAGCTAATTATGATAGAACTGTTTTTAACATCAACTACAGTTTTGAAGTGTAATCCATCTGAATAATCGTCACTTAAAAATTAACTTTTTTATTTCTGTAAAATTTACATTTAATATAAGCACATAATTAATTTTATTCATTTCAGATATCTTTATTTTAACTTTTGTGTTAGAATTACGACATATTTTCAAATTATTAATATGAGCATATATTGTAGGTAGCAGTGGAGATTCCACGCCAACCTCTCCAGCAAAAAGCAGTTCAGAGGATAGTATTAAAGGTATTTAACTAGATCTAAATATTTAATTTTTACTTTTCTTTTTATATGTGAGGCTAGCTGATTTTAAAAGTTATTATACTACAAAATATATAATCTTTTCCTATTGTGAAATTAAAAGTGGCTGGAAGTAATATATATATTTGTGTGATTATTGCTAGAAGTATTGCTAAAATACATTCATAAAAATGTTTGCAAGTGTACAAAGCAATTTACACAAAATAATTTATCCATAATCGTATCAAAATCAAAAAGGATGATAAGGAAATTATTAAAATTCCTTATTGTTATAAATGCATTAGTTTTGCTTTCTTATTTTGAATTATTTTATATGTATTTGTGTATTAATTGTTAATATTGTGGATCATTTTTACTTAAGCTGTACATGGACTTATTATGCTTTTTTTCTCAATTTTTTCTTATCTTGAAAACAGTCAGATATTTGCATTTATATTGATTAGGGAAATACAAGTTTATTGATAGTTGTATTTTCTTAATGTAGTTGAAAAATATGTGTGTAAATAATTCTTCTGATTTTCTTTTTTCTTCACTTTCAAAAAAGTATTTTACAACCACACTTACAAAGCATTCATAAAAATATTAAATTTATCAAGTATTACTAGAAGTATTATATTGCTATTAGCTATGTTGTTAGTTTTCCAATTCTATTCAAATGATTGACTCCTAATTATTGTTCTTTGCAATTGGTATAATTTACTCATATTTTTTACTTCAGATATTGTTATTTTTGTCTATAAACTGAATCAGATTTTATCAGTATAAAGGTATTTCAATTGATTTGATCAATCTGTTTCTGTGTTAATCTGCATAAGTTAAATTTTAACAATTATTTTCAAAACTTTCTAACTTGTTTCTGTAGAATAGATTTGTTATTTTACTAGTATGTTATAAAAAATTATTTTAATGAGAAATGTAAACTCATGGTATGATCAAATGCATTTTACTTTGATCAGTTTACAAATGTATCTGAATTTGTAAATTAAATTTTTAAATCCATTTGCCATTTATAATATATAAATAACATTAGTTTGCTGTTCTGTTAACTATGTAGGTAATGAGAGATAAGAAAATACATACATCATTTTTTTAATACATTTTACTTGTAAGTTATTGAAAATTCCAGATTATAGTAAGTCCATTTACTTTATTGACATGTGTAGTGCTGTGATATTTTCTAAATATTATTTAATTTAATTTACAGAAATGAACTTCTATTGGTAACTATATTTTTATAAGTATTTCTTTATTAAACTAAAATTTTCAAAAATAATTTTTTTAACACTTTAAAACAAGATTTTTTATCATTTCAGAGATAAGTATTGACCATTTGAGCTTAATTTATTGGAGCTTTGTTAAATAAACATAAATGCATATTGTTTCAATAATTTTATAATTACTAAAATAATGAATTTATCATTGGTTGAAAGGTATATGTAGTTATTGAATCCTGATTAATAAATGATAAAAATGGATGTGACAATAACTCTTTTGCAAAGAACAAACTCTGAATAGATTCAGAGTACAGCTAGCCATTTAAAAATACCTGATTAACTGTCATTTTTTTCCTAAAATGTATGCATGCTAACCAGACATTGTGACACAGATAAATAGAACAAGGAAAATTCTAAAGAAACAAAAATCTATTTTCCTGGCATTTAATTGAAGTTTCGTTTCTGGCATCACATTTGTGTATTGTACTTATTAAGAAATCTAGTTTCAATATTCATATCTGAAGTTTTTATCAGTCATGATATTCTTTTCAAATGTGTATTATTATTAGATTAGAGATTATTTATAAATTGAATGTAAAAAAAAGAGGTATAATCACATTATTTATATACAATCATTTATGAAATAGCATGTTCTTTTTTATGTTGGAAACATCTCTTGGTGTCTTCTGTAATTTTTTTTTTACTTTTCATTTAAATTGTATGTAAATAATAGTTTAGATTTCGAAAATATTTGTTTTTACTGTTGTGTAAATTTAATTTCCAGACAATTATTCAGTTTCATTGTATTTAAGACAAAGCAGTAAAACTCATTTCTAAACTAGGATTGCATAAAAGATTAAAAATAATAGAAGTAAAAGTTTAAAAAAACTAGTGAAAATTATTTACTAGAAAATTTGTCGCTAGTAATTTGTTATACTTAGTTGTTCAGCTGTATGCTGTTGCTTTAGTTTGATGTCTTTCCTACATTCAACATAACCTGTTACTTTAAATTTTCTCCAAAAACTTGACATTAGAAAAAAACTTTTAATTTGAATTAAATTTTCTCATTTTTCATTTCAGTTTAATTTTAATTAAACTGTAATTCAACTAACTGAAATAACTAATTCAATAAACTTAAACTGAAATTCAGTTTCATTTCAGTTTAAGATGTTTCATGATAAATATTAAATTTTGTCACTTAATATTAAAGTAATGAAAAAAACTAATAATTTTAATTTTCCAAATATAATTTCTATGTTTAATACTTGTGCAACTGAAAAATAAGACATAAATTTTAAGTATTCAGCATGTAAGTAAACGATGAAGATTAAACATATCTAAATTTTAAAGGACTGACAATATATATTATATTTTAAGGGAAAATAAAATTAATATGCTGAAAACATAGTTGCCTTCCTTGAATTTTTAAAAACCATAAAAATTTAATATTAAAAAAATGTCTCTGAATATTATATTAAAAAGAACTTATTTTAAATTACATGCATAACATACAGCTATTCTTTCATTTTTATTAAATGTAAGTTATTGAGAATCAAATGTACTTATATTCAATAACTTTTTATTAATGAAAATTAAGATATATCCCTTAGAAATTAAAAAAGTTTATCCTCTTGGTGAAATTCTGATTTGTTTACTTTTGATGTGGAAAGGAAAACAGTATACAACAATTAGTATACAATAAACAGTGTGAAAAGGAAAACAATAAATAATTTCATAATGAGATTAAAAATTGAGAATTTGTGATTGAATTTAAGATATTGTGTGGGATCCTTATTAAGTACAGTTATTAAAGATAAAATATTCTTTGTAAGTTGAAAACTGCACATTTTGTTAAATGAATCATTTTTAAAATTCTATATTGTGTTGCTTGAAGATATACTGAAATTGCTGTTTGAATATTAAATAAAGTATAATCCACTTTAAAAGAATTCTGTATATTAACCATGCATATTTTATTCTAATATATAAATATTATATATTTTTCTTCTATATTACAAGCTTGTTACATAGTTAGTCTCACCAAATTTGTATCATTTATACTCAGGTTGGAATGAGTGTGTTAATTTTTTGTCACTCTCCTGTTATGCTATTTTGGGATATTACAGTGCTTTTTAAAATATCGTACATAAATAAAATTTATTGTAAGTCTCATACATTACATGCCATAAGCGGTTTATTCTCACATTTGAATGAAATAAACCAAGCCTAATGAAAATTCTATTTATGGTTTCAAAATTATATTCGGAACACCAATTGGGACTCAGAATGCATTTATTAGGGGATGGAAATGTTTGATGCAACTAAGAAATTTCCAAAAGATAAATATTTCAAAATTCACTTTTTTATTGGCTGTTTGCTGTTTTGATCTAGTATTAGAAATTAAACTTTTTATGAAATACTTTTAAAACCTTATTTTGACAATACCGTATACTTTTATCAATTCATAAAAAATTCATTGGTCTTAATGATTTTTCCTTACTATAATTTATTTTAAAAATTATTAATTATTTGTATAAAAATAATTTTTATTTTAATTATTCTGAATTCTGTATTTTCAACTGTTAAAGCTGGAGATAAAACAACAGCTGATGCTGCTGGAGTTGATTCAGATGCTACTGACAGTCCAAATCATGAATTTGTAAGTGATTCATTTCAGTCAAGCAAAGTTTCTGCTGAAGATATAAAACAAGGGATGAAAATGTTAGGTGTAACTGAAAAAGCTCCAAAAGGTAGTTACTTTGATTCAAAATTCATTTTTCTTATGTTTTTGTTGATTAATAAAGATGTCACTGATGGAAAACCTCAATGAAAACACACAGAATGCCTGAAATGTGTCTAAAATAGAAATTTATTCTTTTGAGTAAAAAATAAAAATGCTAAATTAGTGTGAAGTAAAATTTATTTTAAATACAACATTTTCTTTTCAAGAAAAATTGGCTCATTTATAAATTGATATATTTAAGTAACAATCAAGATATTAATTCATTGATTTTAATTAATATTTAATTAAACTCAATCAAATTTTTATAAATTTGACTTTATAAATGAAATATGTGTATTCATTTTAGACAAAATAATACCATAAAATTAGACTTGTGATTATATATATATATATATATATATATATATATATATATATATATATATATATATATATATATATATATATATATTATATAAAAATTCAAATATCCTTTTACTTTGAACTTTTCAGTAAAATTTGAAAATTTGTATGATTAATTTAAGATCTCATGTTTACCTAACAAAAATTACTGGTATTTGAAAACTATTTGAATCATAATCTGCTTATTTTTCTGTATTTTAAAAAGAAAATGTAAGAAAAACTTTTCATAGATTGTCAAAGAAGCCTCTAATTAAGAATATAATCATAATCAATTAATTCTTAGAAATAATCTCCTTATGTAGTAGTATTTAGTGGATTTTAGGCTTTCCAGTAACCATGAAGAAATATGTATATGCATAATTATAATGTACCTATGAACACACACATTGTGTGTATAACCCAGTATTAACCAAGCTGGTTTTAATGTAGCATAGTTATAATGTTCATTCATCTTTGAAATAAGATTCCTTTTTCCAACTCAGCCATATTAATTAAGGGAGAGAATGTTGTGTGATTCTGTTTTATGCATGGACATAAGTTTGGATGAGTAACAATTTTATGGATTTCTTCCTGTAAATATGTGCTATCTTATGCAGCAGTAAAAGAGAATGTAAAAAATACACCCTTGCACTATTAGTCTATTCATTACATGGTATCAAACAATTAACATCTTATACAACAAAACATTTATAAAGAAATTGTTATTTATGCTACAAATTTTTGAATATTCATCAGACAGAATCTAATTTTGTTTATTATGCTATGTTTTAAAAATAATATTACAGCAACTAATAGTGCGCAGTGGCATTTGAGTTTCTCAACAATATTTCAAATGTATTGGGCTGAATTGCCAATGGAATGGTTAGCCCTCTGGTCTTTGGTTCAACAGTTTATGAGTTCTGTACTCTTCTTTTCCATGTGTGTAGTGGTTTGAAATCCACTTTAAGCTGTAGGTCTCAGTTTTATTAGTCCTTTTGTGATAAACGTCACTGTAGAGTGACAAAAAAATCAAACTAAATTTTGTTCTATGTCCTCACAAATCAGGAAATCCAAATTAACTGGATTGGAGATATAGTAAAGTCTAAATACCTTAGATTTCCCATAGACTATGATCAATTAAATGCCTTGGGGGTAAAGAAAATGTTATTTTATTCTAATTTTAAGTTCCTTGTTGAGTGGTGATATAAAAATTTTTGTTGTGCAAATAGAAATTTATGGTATTAATTATATCCTGGTACTGTTATCTTATAGGTATCCTGGTTGTGTAATTGTGAAATAAGGATTTTGAAATTTTTAGTACAGAATTTGATTAAGTCGCATAAAATATTTATGCATGATAGAGTACATGATTTTATAGTAACTTGTAGGAATTATATTGAAGTTTAACTTTTTCACTGTAAATGGCACACAAAGTCTAAAGTATCCTGATTAATCCCTTAAATATGTAAATAGGTCTAAATTTAGGATTGTGCCTTCCCTAGCAAAAGTTTGAACTTGCTTTTTGTATTTCTGTATATGATACATGCTGAATGAAAGAAATACAAAAGGCAAGTGCTTACGACAGCAAGTAGTGAGTATTGTCTGTTAAAAAGTTATTCCTTAACACTTCCTTCTGAGGTAACAGAAATAGCCACCAAATGTAATGGATATAATGCTGAGATTCTCTTGGAATATAATTACTGATTAAAAAAAGGTTAGAAAATGATATTCCAAATTAGTATTTTGATAAATGATGCTGTTTCCTCACTCCATATGTAAAGTAGAGTTGAAATTGTCTTCAAAATTAAGCATAAGTCATCAGAATTTATCTCTGTATTATTAACTGATAATGATTTATATCTGTAGACAATTATCATCCAATATCTGTTGATCCTTGTGTGTGTGTATCACTAGCTATGGTCAATACTTTAGTCTTTCATTTCATATAAATGCACTATCTCATTTTCTGTGCTATTATTCCATAATAGCATTTCTTTCCATTGTTTTGACACCTCAAACAACAAATTGTATTATAAATTAACATCTCGGCAATGTAGCTGAGAACATCATGTAATCTCGTTTCTTGCTTTTCATCATGTTACATCTCTCAGAAATTGTTTTCCATCTAAGATCCCCTGAATGTCATTGCAATGTAGGCAACAAGTTACACCATTTTATAGCCAACATAGCTCTCAGATTCAACTCTAATAAATTGTATTTATTTGGGGCACTAAACTTTACTATGCATTTGTTTGATCAAAAACTATTTTGCAAGAGTTTTTGTTAGAAATGTCTCAATGATTATAAACCCTTTATTTTTGCTGTTAAATTTATACTGTAGGTTATAAGTTCTTGGACCACCATTTTTGGTGTTACTATTTTTACTGTCTTATAATGTGTATTGCGAGACAACTATTTGTATTATGTGTAAGCTAAAAAATGGTTTTATACTGTGCACATTTCAAATAACTTCATATCTTGAAGCACGATTGATGCTACTTATAATTAAACATTTTTAAAAGTTAAAAAATTACAATGTATTGGTCAATTATATGTTGATTGAAAAGTTAGGTTTTATTGACAAATTATTCAGAATATAAATATGAGAAAATACCATGGAAATATCAATTTATGAAATTTTCTTTTGTATAATTTAATGTCCATGATATTTAAAAACTATTTGAAAGCTGATTTTGCAATTTATGTAACAATCTTGTAATTAATATGTAACTAATGCAATATTTATGTTTTGATCATGGAGAGGCTATTGACTAATCTAAGTGATACATTAGGAACTTTTCCCTTTCAGTTTGTATCGCTTTCAAAAGAAAAAAATGCAAACAAACCTTAAGAATACTATGTATGCAAAAATAAGTAAATAAAAACTATGTATGCAAATTATAAAAATTTCAAGGCAAATTAATATTATTTTCAACCACTGCTTTTATTTTCTACAGAATTATCATTGTAGAAATGGTAACATTTAATGACATTTTATATTTCTTAATTGATCAAATTTTAAATCTTGAAGATAACCTGTAATGTTACAGTGTATTGAAAAGCCTTAAAGAAAACAGCACAAGATCATAGTTAAATTGTCAGGATTCTTGAAGTTTTTTGATTAGATCATGTTATCTGCATTACTGAGAAAGAATTTGTATTCACATGTGTTGGTTGCATAGAATATTGTAAGTAATGAAGACTTTTTAAATATCTTAGTTCACAAAATAGTGTAATAAGGATGGACAAGATAATGTTATATAACAAACTCAAACTAGCTCCATTGTGTGTCTTCATAATCCAACAGTGTACTGCTACTTCTATATCAACTGTTGCTCTTTGTTGATTAATATTTAAGTGATTTGTTTGGTAATTTTGAAGCAAAGGGATATTTGTTTTTTGTTAGGTTGTAACTGGTCATCATGACTGTCAGCAGATTGGAATTACAGTTAATTACTTTGTGCTTATGTGTATGGATATATGCAATGAATCTTGTGTATGGATATATGCAATGAATCCCCTTCTAAATATTGACTGATGCACTTAACATTTATTAATATTCTGTTCCATTAATATTAAAATTCTAACTATGTAAAAATTGACTGAATTATATAATACCTGTCTTAAATAGTAATTTATATTCATCTGAAAGTTACCTCATTTTAATTTCAATGTTATACCTATCAAACTTAATTCTATTCTATAGAATTTGTTTTAAAAAAGTCAAGTAAATTTGCTACAAGTTCAGCTATTCAAAAATTTATTAAGCTATTCAAGAAGAGATGTTAAATTTTAATGGACCCTTTATTTAAGATACAACCCTTAAACTAATATCACTATGAATACATGTGATAATAAAATTCAGTGACTAGAAACGTTTAAACACAATCATTTTCATTTCAAAATTTACAATTAAATAACTTAAGAAATAAATGTATCATTTTCTAATTATTTTGCAGAAAAATAATTGTTTATTTTGTTATTCTACATTTTCAAATTAGTTTATGCAGAAATTAAACCTTTTGTGTTTGGAATTTTGTAAGAAAATTAAAGAAGCAATTTCTTAGAAATATTTGCTTTAATAATTAATATTATTGTGATGATTTTTATTCCTATTAAGAATATACTATATATTCTTTCTTTGAATTTTGTGATTTTAGAAGATGATTGGGAAAAAGAAATGCAGCAAGAATTGCAAGAATATGAAGTTGTAACTGAAGGAAATGAATACGATGCTGATTGGGAAAACGAAATAGAACAGATGCTTGAAGGCAAAGGAAAGGATGCAGTTTAAATGTTCGTTTTTCTCTATTATTTTGTATGATTCTCTATTCCAATAAAATCTGAGTTATTTGTTAATTATTTTCATATCAGATGTATATTAAATATTGTCTTAAAGTATTGATGAAATATCATAATATTGATCTTGTTATTTTTTGGAAAATAGTTTTTACATGTGTATTTTTTGTACAAATGTAAATATTTTGTAATTTTTGTCTTGTATGACCTAATTTTTTTATTTTTTACCATAAATATTAAAAAATTCAAATTCTGTAAACAAGATACTGATATTATATATTATAATTTATGAAAGACGTTTTAACATCCTATTTATCTAAAGTATGTTTACATTTTATCCTGATAGTAATATTTATCTTTTATTAGAGAGGTTATTTTATCTTTAAATTAATATTTTTGTTGACTGTCATAAATAATTTAAAACAATTATTATGTTAAAATATTAAGAAATGTATATTTATACAATCTAAAAAGAGAATATGTAGTTATTCTTATATTATTTGATGAATTTATTGAGTGTTACTATTATTTTATATTGAATAATAAAATTTGTCCCATTATTATTTTAATGACAATGTTTTTAAATTTATTTTAAAATTCGGAGTTATATATAATTTTAAAATTGCAATGTCATTAAAGTTAGTTAAACTTAAAAAATATTTGCTAAAATAAAATTATGTATTAGAAAATTATACATTTTTTTATACTTTTAGGAAATTACATGTATTATCAAAGCATAGCTTGTACTATTAATTTGCTTTGTTCTTACTATTTTATATGTATTTTTTGTTTATTAGTTATTTACCTTCTGTTATAAATAATTCCAAAACAAAGTATGACAGGAAAATATGAATGAAGCATTTTGTGTATAGAAATAAGCATTTATTTGTTTAGACTATCTTGCAATTTATTTTTACATTTTGTAAGTGGGCAAATTTATCTTTCATGATCAGATGGAGGTAGTAAATATTTTGAATTATAGGCTATAAATAGAGTTATAAAAATAATTAGGAAGTGTTCATGTTATCTTTTTTCAGAAATTATTGAGTATTTCAGTTTAAAATTTGTTGATATCCTTATATTCTTATTCTTTATTATTAAATGGCAGTATCATGATTAACTATGTTAGTGTATTGTTATATTACTGTTATATTAGATGTTCTAGTCGATGAAATCATAACCACTTATGACTAATTCAAGATTTTTTATTAAAGTAATTAGTATTTCCAAATATATACTTGTACCTATTTGCTTTTTGCATATTTTTTGTGAAATGTTTTAAGATAGCTGTATGTACTAAATTAAAATAGATACAGATTGTATAGATATTTTTGTGTTATTTATTCGGGAAAAAGTATTCTGTTTTAAGATCTTGTCCCTAGTTAAAGTTTTATCTATAAATTTTTGTTTCATGATACTTGCTGTTTAGAGGAAGTACAAAAATATTTATAATTTGTGCTTTTTAGAATAAAAGGAAAGAGAAACATTAAATCTCACTGTAGTATATTTAAAGTTTAATGTAATGTATGTCACATATTTTTCTTTATTTAGTATAAATCTGTATTTTTTTATAATTTTATTTCAGTGAATTTGAAATTGGAGATAATTTCATTTTATATTCAATAATTAAATCTATAAATGGAGAATTTTCTGTTTAGAAATCAAAACTTTCTGGATAAATAAACATTATTTCCTTTAAGAATTCTCTGCTCTGTATTTTTATAATTCTTGAGACACATCTTAAGTAACACTGGAAACTCTTGAACGTTCTTTTAGAACAATCGAAGTTTAAAAGTTGTTTTTCCTTGGTTTCATAATAATATTTTTAAACATTTTATGTTTATATTTAAACAAATAAATGGGTTTTATAAAAATTTCTTCAAGAAACAGCAATTTACTGGTGTGAGAGAATGAAACTTTAAACTATTAAAATTATATTTTCTTGTTATATTGACTGCATAAGTTTTTGAAAGTGAAATTTGTTTGTCTATTTTTAGAAATAAGAAATAACTTATTTAAAATATAGAAAAATATTGTTTTCTTATGTATTTAAGTTAAAATTCGACGAAACGTTTCATATCCTAATTAAATTGTCTTAAAACATGTTTTAAAAATGTAACTGCTATAAAATGTTTTCTGTGGTGTAGAAACATTCAGCTTTTACTGAGAATATTAATTTAAAATTTTGTTTCTAATTTTTTTTGAGGAAATTGGTGGAATATTTAATAATTTGTGAAATAAAATTTATTTTTATTTATTAAAAATATTTTAATTAGCTAGTAAAAAAATTACTGGTCACTGATCATTTTTGTATTAGTTGAATAGCTCACATATTGTATACTTTTCTGCCCTGTCTATGTATAAAACAAAGTGAAATATAAGTTGTTGCAATGCATCCAATTTTGTATACTTATAATAAAATTTATAGCATGTATACCAAATACAAATTTTTATATTCATAAACTGAACAAAGTAAATTTAAAAAGTAAAATAAACTTTTAAAAAGCTAAATTTGTTCTTTAATAGAAATAGTCGATTTGATTTAGTCTGATTTATTGTTTAAAGTCATATTCAAATAGTTTAATTTTTCCCCCATGAGATAGATTACTTTTTAAATGGATTTGTTGTAAAATGTAAAAAAATATAAGATCTTAGTGTTACTTGAGTACTGTTAAATTTTCCTCATTAGCACTGATCTCGGCACCATAATAAGAAGTAACTAATGTAAGTTAGCATATCAGGTGTTAAACTATAAAATATAATCGATTTTATTCATTCAAATTAATAGTTTTAACAGTCTGAAATTTTAGTTGTGAGAAATACTAGTCAAATAAAAAGAGCTTAATTTTTTTCAAATTAATATCTTTTGTAATATATGTTGTAATAATTTAATTACAGCATTTTTTTCATATTTTGAATTGCATAAATTTTGTGTCTTCAAAACTATACAATATTTTTATCTTGATTAAAATATTTATCTTCTACTCTTCTATATTTTATAAGTTTTATTCTATCATAAAAGTAAATTGTCTTTTATTCCTGTAAGGAAAGTACATCATCTTCAGTAAGAAGTCTTTGAAAAAAATATATTTTAGCTTGATTTTTTCTCTTCTATTTGTTTCCTATATTTTTCTTACAAAGTATGTATTGCATAAAATAGCATTAGTTGTCATCTGATTTTTATTTTATTTTTCTTATTACTATTTATATATATATGAATATAGAATACATGGTGAGTGCTTCATTGTTTTTATTATTTACAAATTTTGTATTGAAAATTAGTGTTTATTCTGATTTATTATGTGGATCGATTTCTTCTATAAAACTAACTCAAAACTAATTTACTATTTAATTAATTTTTTTAAAGTGCATATGAATATTTATTTAAGGATCTCCTACAGAAATAAATGTCATTTTACTGATGCTTAAAATGTAAAATTTAAAGAGAATTTTTTTTCTTCTTAAATTACAATTGTTGAACAGTATGAAAGTCTTACACTTTGAAAAATTTTCCATCACAAGTTAGCCAGTTGTGGAAACTGTTACAATATAAATATATATGTACTATATAATAATAAAGTTTTGTTTTATTGCAGTATGAGTTGTATGTAATTAATTCTCATATTCCTTGTCACTGATAACTTTGGCTTCTTTACTCGCTGAGCCAGAGCACTATCGTTTATTCTTTTTTTAATTGTGATATTTTAACTTCGTGATTTGCTGGAGGAGCCACACCACAGAAACCTATGCCTTTCTAAAGCAAATAGGTTTCTTACATTTTATTTATTTAAATTTTATAATTATATTGGTTTTTTCTGTTTTTTATGTGTTTAATTTTTAATTATATACAAAAATTTTTGTTTTTTACATTTTAATGTTGTTTGAATTTTAAAAATTATTATTATACCTTAGTTTTGGAACAAGTCTGACCGTTTTTGGACCTTGCACCACAAAACCCAACTAACCATTGAGCCACAAATTTAGAATTAAAAGTTACTGATTTTGAAAAGCATGTAAGAATTGGCATGTGCTATTCATTATTAAGAATATTCTCAGAAAAATCTGCACAAAGTTACCGTAAATATAGAATAAAGCTGCAAAACAAACACTTCAATTGAGTTTAGATTAACAGTGTATACAATCAGTTAACTTTTATGATTTTTTTCACAAGTGTAAAAATATAGAATTGGTCAAATAAATCCTTATGTGCAACAACAAAGCAAACTTCATGTCTAGAAATTAATGTTTATTCTTGTGATATATAGTTTTTATATATATTTGTGTATAAAATATACATTAATGTGTAATAATAAAATTTGATAATGATTATGGTAATTTTTATTATAAATGCTTGCCCACAAAATATTTTTTGAAAAAAATTCACAATTTTGCTGTCATATGCAAATAACAAAAAATAATCTGGAAAATTTGAATTAAGACTGAATTTTTTTTTTTTTAATAACTGATTTAACTGCTTGAAAAATTTCATTACAGCAATGTATTAAAGAAATTAAAAATGGATGTTTTTATTGCTAATGGTATGGTTTTAGTGGATAGCAGAGAATATTTTTAGCTCAGTTTCATTTGTGTGGAAAAGATTTTTTTTTTATATTTATATAATTAGTGATTGGAATTTGCATGAATACATGCATTCACTTTCCAATTAGAACAAAATGAAAGGTAATGTAATGGGCTTTTTTTTATGGGTTTGAAATATTTCACCTGAAGTTAAAAAGTTTAATACTGTTAATATATACGAACTTGGTAGCCTTAGGATTTTATAGTAATCATACACAGGAAAGTGCTCTGATTGCCCCCCGTGTCGCAGATCATTTTGAGAGCATTTGGTAATAGTAATATATTCTCGAAATGAATGCGTGTCATAGAGTCCATTCTTTTTTTCATTACTTACATTTGTTAAGGTATACAACTGCTTTTTTTAATGTAAATTTATTGGAAATAATAAAAAATCGTAAATCGAGTTTTATTTTTAGTCTACAAAATAGCACGTCAGCTAGTATATCTAGTTTTGTCGTGATAGGGGCTCAGTATTATCAAACGTACAAAGAAGTTTTAAGAAAAGTTAAAATTTTGAAGATGAAAGAGGTCATATGATAAATCATTTCTTTGCTAATGCGTAAGAATTTCATTGAGAAAACATTACTGCAAAAGCAATCAACCAGTATCTTCCGGTTTAAGAAATCTCATCAAAAAGCAAATGTGTGTTTCTGTTTCGATGTTTTAATGATGGATATTTTGAACGTAAAACCGTAGGTCCTTTTTTTTTGTCTAATTAACGCTTGAATGCTAAAAATGACAGTTGAGGGCAAACCAAACCATGGGGATTTTCATGTCGTAATTGAGAATAAACAAGGATGAGCTCTAAAAACAGTTGAAAACATCTATTTACTTGATACGGTTTGAGCCTTACAAAAACTACACGCTAATTCATTGTCTTATGTTGTTAAACAGGACAAGCAAGTAACGTTTGTATAGGAAGATTTTTTTACAACATGCGGCATATAGTTCTGAAAGCTCCTTCGAACTGTCATTTGTTTCAGAGGGCGCTCCGTGGCTGAGTGGTCTAAAGCATCACCGCTAATCGCTTGAGAGCGTAGGAGTGTGGGTTCGATTCCCACCGTGGCCCTGGGTGTTTTCTTCGTTATTCTTCTGTGGTTGTACATCTGTCATTGTGCTATTTGTCCTATTATCGACGAAGACTTACAAGCGGATCTCAAGAATCAAGCATACAAGTCTGAATATATGTAATGTAATAAAATAAAAAAAATAAATTGTTTCAGACGATGCATAATGCTTTGTTTTCCAGCACTTTCAGGCAGTTGACAAAATACAAAAATGAACTGACAAATTCAAAGCATCAAATGATATAACGTTCTAAACAATGAAGGTATCCTTTAATGACTGAAGAGGGTATTCTCAAGAAAAATTTTAAAGATGTTCTCGCTCAGTTCTCAATTACATATTTTTCTGAAACTAAAACTTACTATTGCCAAAGAATTCCACAAAATCTTTAAATTTGAGTCATTATTCTATAAAGAAAAACGTAATATGCAAATTTATATAAATTATGTTTTTCAGTTAGATGGTTTAAATTTTATTATTTTTAATTGGATTGCATGTTTTTTATACTTCATAAGTAAAGTTCTAATTTAATACTTGCCGTTTTCTATTAGTCATTTCCTTGCAATTATTACAGCATTATAAAATTCATATTCTTTTTAAAAACTTTTCAAATGAACCGAACCACCAGCTGAATAGTCAGCACTCTGCGCTTTATTTCATGGGTTTGATGCTCTTGTGTGGATGTTTGTAGTGTGATTAGAAATCTACTTTAAGCTATAGTTAACTCCCGCAACAGCTTTCGTGTGCAAAATATGCCCATAAGCGAAAAAGCAATTTATTTTTAAATCCTAATTATTCGAAATTGAGTTTGCCTCTTAATTTAATAAACCTTTTCTTTTAAATTATTTTAGCCGAGCTGGCAGCCGAATGGTTATCGCTCTTATTTTCGGTTCAACTGTTCTTGGTCCAACAACTTGGGTTCGAATCTCACCTTGGGCATGGATGTTTGTAGCGGTTCGGAATACACTTTAAACCGTAGGTCCCGGTGTAGTTAGCCCTCGTGTGCAAAAAGCGACCGTTGAGCGACAAACAAACCAAACTTTTAAATTATTTTATTTTTTAAGATTAAATAAATTGATATCCATTGGTAAATTATTTTTATTGTTTAGGTTTGTTCAGTTTTCTGTATGTCAATTGATATTTTCTTGCATATGTGCGAAATAATTTCAGAAGTATTAATTTAGGCAGCTTTTTTTGATTGAAAATATTGTAATTATAAATTCTGTAATTCATTTAAGTTATTGTCATTTTGCAAGCTATTGCAAATTTTCTATGCTTTTAATGGGTATAAATAAAAAGAACTACTTAAAATTACATTTAACATTTCGCTCGATGTGAAAGAAATTCTTGTAATTTTCTAATAAATTCGGTATTTTCCCAGCAAAAATTTATTTCTTTGTTTTTTTAATAAAAAAATTTTTTTTTATTCAAAAGTTAGAAAATGTTTTTTCTAAAGTCCCTTGCAACCCTCTTAGCTTCGGAACGGCTGCTGCTACTGAATGAAACCACCTACCGCGCCACCTGGTGAAAAACTGTGGATTTAGCATTCGTATCTCGAAAACGGAACGAGATAGGTAAAAATAAGTGATTTACAAAATTGTACAGCATCCTCGATTTAGTACGAAAACATACCTTGTAGGCATTAGTGTGAAGAATACAACGGTTAAAACGCGCATTTGTTGTTTCGTGCTGTGACGTGGCACATCGTACGTGTGCATATTTAAACAAACAAAAAATCGTTTTCGTGATTACATTTTTCACTTTTATTTTGAAATGGGAAGAAAGGAAGTATTAAAAATAATTCCAACAGTTTGTATGCAGTATGCAAGTACGAAAGAAACGTCACGACTATTCACCTGAGCCAGCTCTAAAAGAGACATCTTCTTGGGGCTGTAGTATGTTGATGCTCATGGTCATGTGCAGCTGGGTATTGTGAGATGGTTTTACTGTACGGTGAATGTTTACGCAAGACACGATCAGCAGCAAGGTTGCACCGCCAACGTTTCCCTGCAGGCCCCCATCCTGCTCATCAAACCATCCGAACTGTTGTTAAACATTTAAGGGAGACAGGCTGCATTACTAGTCGACCTCGATATGGCAGACCAACTAAGGTAGGACGGAAAGTTCAACCGGATGAGGTATTAGCATATGCCCTCGCATATCCGAAATGCTGCGTAAGAGAGATCAGTCAACACTGTGGTCTCTTCAAAAGTCAGGTTTGGAAAATCCTAAGCGAATCAGGTGCTCATCCATACCGATCAACGCCCGAACAGGTTTTAGTGGACGGGGATGCCGAGCGACGTTATGCATGGTGCAACTTCGTCATGAATCTGATACAGGTCCAGCCAACATTCTTGCAAGATATAATGTGGACGGATGAGGCATGCTTTTCACGGAATGGCATGTACAATAGGCAAAGCACCCATTACAGGGCGCTGGAAAATCCTCAATGTTTCGTCGACGTTCAACATCAAATGCGGTATGCTATTAATGTTTGGTGCGCAATTTACAATAACAAGCTGATAGGCCCAATATTTTACAACGGCACGTTAACGGGTGCACGATATTTACAATTGCTACAGAAGGTAATACCCGATTTCGTGGAGAACCTTCCGTTGTTTAATCTTAAGAATCTATGGTTTCAACATGACGGCGTGCCTGCTCACAAGACATCTCCAGTGAAGCAGTATCTCGTCAAGGAATTTGGCAACCAAATACTAGGGTATGGTAGTTTCGAAGAGTGGCCTCCACGTTTTCCTGATCTGACTCCACTGGACTTTTTCCTGTGGAGATACTTGAAACAGAAGATGTATGTGCCACCTCCACAAAAATTGCAGCACCTTAAACGACGCATTACGGTCGCGTGTTCCAACGTGTTACGCTGTATGCTCCAACTTGTGCAACGTGATCTTCAAGCGAGGATCTAAATGTGCATTGCAGTTGACGGCGAGAAGTTTGAACATTTTAAATAAATTATATTGTTATAACTATTTTTTTTTCTTTCTTATATCGTTTTCTCACGTCACAGCACGAAACAACAAATGCACGTTTTAACCGTTGTATTCTTCACATTAATGCCTACAAGGTATCTTTTCGTACTAAATCGAGGATGCTCTACAACTTTGTAAATCACTTTTTCTCTATCTCGTTCCTTTTTCGAGATAGGAATGCTAACTCCGCAGTTTTCCACCAGGTGGCGCAGTAGTCTGTTTCATTCAGTAGCGCATGGCTACATTACTATACCTAGACACCACTTTTATAAATATAGTAGCAGCCGTTCCGAAGTTAAGATGGTGGCAAGGGACTTTAGTGGACATACTGTATATATATATATATATATATATATATATATATATATATATATATATATATATATATATATATATATATATATATATGCGCCCACAAATTATGATTACATGATTATATCTATCTAGGAATAAAATTATTGATATGAAGAACTACACACACAAGGCAGGGTAAATTATTCATGCATATATCATTATACTGGTTGAACATAACAAAATTTTTCTTGAATTTTATTTTTATTAGCAAAATTTATTGATATGTATTTTAATTTATTTTTGTGTGTTAATTAATTTGTTTTTTAATTTTTTTTGAAGCATTTGTTTTCCAAACAAATCTATTTTCGATGATCTTTACAAATATCCAGACTTCTCTTTAAAATTTAATTTCAAGTTGTTTGAAATATAATTTAAGTTATGAAAAATACTCTCTTCCCTCTCCCTTCAGCTATAAATTTTTTATGACCTGAATATGTTTTTAATTTTATTTAAAACACATATATTTTTTAAATTCTCCGCATAGCTACTTTATTTTATTTTTCGTCGGCAGTTTCGCAGTTTCTCCGCTAGTTGCGCAGGAAGATGCAGCGCCTTAGAAAGTGCGGAATAAGATCTTACTGGGCGAAGTCCAAGGAGAGGCATCTTCTCCATCGGGAAACTGAGGAGAAGGCAATGGCCCTTCATTGATTGGGAGGGCCGTCTGCGGCCCGTCTATCCTCCTCTTCGTAGTTCGGGGATGATGCTGGGGGGAAGAGCACGATTCACGTGATTAAGTATTGTGCACTGCGGGTTATTGAAATAAGTTTTCAGGCTCTCTCTTTCACAATTCCACCCCCTCCCTTTCATATGTTGTGGGGGCTTCACTAATAGCACTCCCCCTCTCTTTGTCTACTTTCTTTCTTTTCAGATTTGTATCAAGTTTGCGACGCTCACTTGTGTCTGAGATCGGATTTGTAGAGAATGGAGGCTTCTGTATTGATGCAGTGAAGGAAGGTGCATTTATTGATTAAGTTTTGTCTGGATGGAAAAAAACATTTTTTTCCCTTTACTCTCTTTTAAATTAAGTTATCCGCATAAAAAAAGGGAGGATTAAATTCTTTTAGGGTGCAATTTGTCCACACTTGTTCCCAAAAGATTTTATTCTCAGCTTTTTTTTCTGAATAAAAGAAAAATGTCTTCAGTAAGAAAAGTGTTATGCAGTTGTAGTAAATAAGAAAAAAAAAAGTGCCGAAACAAGTTCAATTTATGTTTAATGATGAGAAATGACAAAGAATGGGCAGTAAATTGATGGAAATTTCGGTGATCAAAAATTATTTGCTTTACGAAAGTAATAGGACTACTATATCCGATTTGTGTGCATTATTTCTCTTTTTATTTAAGAATACAAAAGCATTTCTCTCCATTGGAAGCTTATTACCTTAAAATATTCACCATATTTTGAATATAATTAATAACTTAAAATGTTTTTTATGGCTATTATCATAGTTAAAATTAATGTTTCTTCAGTTATCTTTGAGTTTAGTGCATTTTTTACGACACTATAATTTTTTAAACAAAATTAACATAAAAAAGAAATTAATTGAACATGAAATGTGTACAAATTTTTTACGGTGTTTTAAAATATGTTTACTACGAGAAATTTGTTTATCGCAAATTAATACTTTATTATAGTTAATTTTAAAAATAAATGAAAATGTCTGGGAAAAATATTTATACTATTATTGAAGGTGTTATATTTATATAAACATCAGCATTAGATTTTTTACATTATGGATCAGTATAATAGAGGCATTTTTATTTCAATTTCGGTAACAATTTTAAATAATTACTTAACAATAAAATACCTATATGCTGAGCAAACAAAGACATTTATTCTTACAAATTAGCATAATTTCATTTTCATTTATTCATTGCATTGCATTTCACGTTTCTTCAGTGTAGCAGAAAAATTTTATTAATTTTCCTATTGAACCAAATACTGGTTTTATTTCGTTGTTTAAAACGTCAGACTTTCTCTAACTTAATGCTTGCTAAACAATTTTTTATTTAAAAAAATAAGAACAAAAGCTAAAAATTTAATCTAAAACAAGTCTTTTGTATATCTATTTTCACTTGATCAGTTATAAATAAATAAAAATGTTAGCTCATTATTGGCTCATTATGTAGCTCATTATGTTACCTCATGATGTAACGTCATTATTGGCATCTGAGAGATTATTGAAGTTTTCGTGAACGTCATTATATTTATGTGCTTCATAAAAGATCGTATATATAGATTTTAAAATTTTAATATTATACTTTGTTAAATTAACCGCGTAACTGCTGAAACTAGAACTTTTACTTAATATCGATTGCAATAATTTGGAAAATTAAAAATCAATTTTATTATTATTAAAGCGTAAACTATACAATGTACTCGAATTTAATTAAAAATTGATCTATATTGTCACTGCGGTATAATTATTTAGTTTGTTTTCCGTCTTATGAGAAAAATTAAATCTAGGAATATTAAATAGTAAAATTTATTGCCGTTATAATGAATGTATACAATTTATAATAAAATTTTGCATTTGCTTTATCCAGGAAAAATATTCAACAGTTAGTTTAAATAAATCATTTTGGAGTAAAAACTTTCTTGTTTAATGTTCTATTAGGAACTTTTTCACTCTATCTTCGAAAAAAATTTAATATTCAAAGGGCATCAAAAATTTTTTTAACGAGCTGTCTTAAAATAGCTGTGCCAGTATTTTATGAACTATCTTAAAATAATTATTTCAATTATCTCCTTATCTTCATGTTAATTTCTAAATCAATTTTATACATGCATAGCAGTACAGGGTTACCCCGCACTGTACCTTAAAGTTAACGGGCTTGGAATACTCACCTCTCACCTAGTTCCTCGTAATTCTGAAACCACGGTCAGGTGAGAGGTCAAAACAGAGTTGGTACCCTCTTCATATCCGCGCCACACCAGCGGAAGAACTTTGAACGTCACAGATTAACGTGGAAACGTTTCCAACCCACGGAGCTCCATTGGTTCAGGGAGGGTAAATATGGTCACCCTCCCAATCACTGATTGCGACAAGTGATGCTTCTACGGGAAGCGGCGTGAAGCTCCATTTAGCTACTGGGTTCTTAATTCAGTTGCAGTAAAATAATTGTTTTTATATCTTTAGTATTTCAATATTGATAAAATTTATGGAGTATGCTGGTGTCCTATAAGTTATAGTTTTAATTATATATTTTTTTATAATAAATAGAAATACCTACTTTTATTTTAAAATATTATGCCGCTCAAAATTTATATAGTGTAATTTAGTAAATAATTTCTCAATTTATGCATCCAAAGCTGTTTAATAGTAAAAAAAAGGTCATTAAAAAAGAAAGAAATCGTAAGTGGTACCTGGAGTTGAAAAAGTATATTTTTTGACAACCAGATTTGTCGGTGGAATTCCGTGTGTTTCAAAGAAAACAATAAAAACTGCACAGATTGTTGTTAAAAATTACTTTAAATTAATTCAAATTTAACTATGATACAAGGAATATATAAAACAAGGAGCTGAAAATGACAAGCCGTTTCTAGGCTATAAATGGGTCAGTTATAAGGGGAAGTCATTCATTAGTTTCAAGTGTCGCTATGGTAGTATTCAGGTTATGGCAACAGTTTCAAGTATTGAGTACGATCACTATTAGAGCTCGACAAGTTTGCCGAAGAGTCACTACATCTTTGGAAGATCGCTATGTGGCTTTAAATGCGTAGCACCATATATGTACAGCTCCTCATCAGTCATATCCGGTGAGGAGCTGTCTCAAGATCACACTTTGCGTCTTGAACAATAATATCGAAACAAACCGTGTATTGACGACTACTTAAGAGGGTCCTTTATGACTGAAATACTGATGCTATGTGTTCCCCTGATCCATTTTCACAGAAGAACCCGTATATCAGGGAACCATAAACATCATTCTTGGAAAGAACAAGATTAACGCCTCTTTATCCGCGAGTCGAGATTTAATAAAAAAAGGCGATTCTCCATAAGTTTTTATCTGGAGAGAAACAGACATCCTGCAGACATCAGAGAAATCGATCGCTTTGATGGCATTGACATTCTTTTATAGGGATAGATCAAATTGGGTGGTTGTACCCCCTCCATATCTTCTTTCCTCGAACAATGACGACACAACGATATAGGGATGAAATTTTCAAACCCAAAGTAAGACTTTTTCGATGAGTTGGGGGAAAAACAATTCCTTTTTGACTATGATACTGCTCGACTGCATAGAACTGCGCCTGTAAACGATTATTTGGAAAAGGATACACATTGTATGGATGTGACCAGTCAAGAGCTTATTCTCATGTAGGACATGGATAAAATATTATTGGAGAATTATTACGTATTAACAACTTATTTACTCCCAGAATCCTTCTGGCGTTGAAATTTTTATATTTGGAACAAGGGAAATTACAGTTGTTGATTAGTAATTTCATTAACACAGTATGCAAGATTGCTATGGTGCTTTTATAAATGTACTAGGTTGTAACACCTCTTATTAATGAAACAATAAAGACAGCAATAAAAAATGCATTGACCAATTTTCCTCTTCTTTGAATATCAGCCTAGATCAAAACTGTGAAAATTTTGTTATTACCATTTCCTGCTTAACAACATAGGGTATTAGTAAATCAAATTTTCAAGCATTAAACCCTTTTTACCGAAATATTTCATATCCTTGTGTTTGAATCTTAATTTTGAACATTAATAGTGGAGTGTGTATGAAATTATTTAGCTTATTTAATTAATTATTATCTTTATTAAATGTTTATTCTGACTTAACTGTTTTAAAAAATATTTTCATAAAAAATTGAAAGTTTATTTTGATTTACAAAATAAAAGTAACTTAGAATAATATGAAAATTGTTTTAAATATAAAATATGTACTCTTTGTTTCTTAGAATTCAAAAATTAAACTCGTTGGATTAATTTAGGCACATGCTCCTAGCTACTAAGTTTTTTCATGCATATACATCCATTTTCAAAATTTGTTTCTCAAGATTTTAATCCATTTTCGAAATTTTTCATTCTTATGATATTTATTTATTATTTCATGTGATACTTATAATAAATCTTCAAAGTCATTTGCATTAAATGAATCGATGTTTCCTACACAGTTTTAAAATAATATATAGAAATTTATTTAATAATGTGGACATTTGTGATATAAATATAAAGGTATTATCTTTTATGCATTAGGATATACTAGTTATATTCTAATGCATTGTAGTACATAGAATAAAATCTATTATCATTAACAAAGTCTTACCTATTTTGATTTATTTTAAATCTGGCTCTTCATTAGTTAACTATTTTAATTTACTAAAATGAATAAATACTTCTTATGCTAAATATAGGTGTATAAAAATTACTTCACTAATCCCTGCTTTTAGTTGAAAATATTCTTTCCGTGGGCTTAGGAAATAGAAAATTTACATGCGTACACGCAAACTGTCCCCAATTTTGGATTTATTTCATGGAATTTCTAAGAAATCACCGCGACATACTTGGGAAAGTTAGAAATAGTAATGAAGAAAAAGACTCATAATTGAGTTGCATTGAAAAAATTCTTTTTTTCTACCTCATTTTCGTAAAAAGTACGTGACAAAAATTCATTAAAGGATATAGAATTATATCGTGGATAATCAAGACGATAGCGTGTTTTATTTTTCCAGGCTTGTTTGGCTCAAAAATAAAGCTCTATTCATGATCTTATAGCTCTGTAATATAAAGTAGAGATACATCTATTAACGGTGTCGTGATTCTTCATAAAAATAATGCAGGTCATGAAAAAAAATGCCCACATCAAGAATTTTTTTTTTTTGTAATTAAAAGTACTAAGGACAACGCAAACAGCTCCATCTGCCTTTTATTAATTGATAAATGATCGTAGGGGATGTGACGGTGTTCAATGCGTATCTAATCTTATCATTCAAAAGTAAAACGTTCCTAATAAAAAAAGGAACATGCATTTGCGTTTTTATTTACTCCAAGAAGAGGATGCTATTTTTAGTTTTGACAGTAACAAATGTAAAGCATTTTCGATTTAGTATTAGAAACTTTAGAGGTGCATTACAATATATAAATTTGGCTATCTAATGGTTTCAAATATTAAAAAAAGTTCAATTTGAAAACAAAGTAAATAATTGCTTCTCCTTTTGCTTTGTTTTGAGCATGATGGCTTATTACATTGTGACTTTTATGGCATTTTAAAATTAGGGAAAAAATGTTTACCCAATATATATCATGATGCTGCTATAAAAACTATTTTCACTATTCATAAATGCCTTTATTTAATTCATATTGCATTAAATCCGATACATTGAAAAATTATTGCCTTTATATTCCTTTATTTTTTTCTTTTTGTGCCACTGGAGAAAATTATTCTTATGAAGTTATGATTTTTATTCATCTGAACTCAGCTATAAAATGCGTTAGCTCTTATGGCCACCAAGAAGCGGAATCGATTTTTGAGCAAACAAAAACTAACAAATTCTATAGATGTTTGCCTGTTACAGCTGAATGTTTGACCTATTGTGTACTTAAAAATTAGGAGAAGAAAACCCGGAATTATTTAACGGGTTTTTGATATTGTCTTCGAATATATGCGTTTAAAATGTGTAGAAAAGGATAACGAAAAATGCAATTAGATGTAAAGTAAAAACAATGGCAGAAAAAAATTCTACATTTATTGGTTTGTGATAAAATATAGTACTTAGCATCAAATTAAATTCAAAATAAAAATATGCTAGGTTAAAATTGTTGATGAATTAATCATTTATTTGCAAAAAACATCACAAGAGCTCCCCACCCCTAATGATGGATATTCTATTTTCCTAGTTTTGATGTTAACACATAAGGTGAAATTACTTATCATCATTATTCACGCGTTCCCTTTAGAAAGTCCAATAAATTATCCTATCTCCAATTTTGTTGTCTCTTAAATTTATGAAACGACTCTTTAAAAAAATCAAATAATCGAATGATAAATAATTTTAATTTACGAACCCGGTACCCACTTTATTTTACCAATAAGTTCAAAAAAAGAGGGGGAACTATTTTCCCCAATTAATCACTTGTTTCCCCTATCCCCAAATAAGTCTTTATTCGTGCTAATGTGTGTAATGTGCTGCTTTGGCATTTTGACAACTTGCACCGTACCATCCGAAAATGGATATAAATTTGATATGAGCATACGTCACATTTGTCCAATAAAGCGGTCACTGGAAAAGCAGATTTATGGGTTGGATATATTGTGATGATTTAGCACAGTAATTAATCATCTTCATCATTCCTACTTGATTCGGAGGTGGCACTGGCAAAAACTTTGAAATCCTCCAAAGTTCTTGGAGGGGAACTTGACAACAATGTTACCATGGAGACCACTACCGAGACTTGTGGATATAAAATGTCAAAGGTCAGGATGGAATATACTTTTTTTTGTGTTTCTTTATATTTTACTAATCAAATTATTTCGAACGAGGTTT
Organism: Latrodectus hesperus; assembly: GCA_037975125.1. NCBI lineage: Eukaryota > Metazoa > Arthropoda > Arachnida > Araneae > Theridiidae > Latrodectus > Latrodectus hesperus. Next base: position 50,719,964 of record CM075859.1, on the reverse strand, counting down.
ATTTTATTTTTTTTTTATGCTGAACTGGGAGAGTATTCAAGGTAAATGATTCAGCCAGACAGTTTTATTTATCTTTCTTTTCGCTTTTTCATGATGTCTCGTTTTAGAACGAGAGAAAGTGAAGAGTGGAAAAACCTCTCTGCTGGAAGAAATAACTTCAAAAACTCTTTCTCACAGTCTGTGACGTTTATTCTGAGCGTATTTTGAGATTGGGCAATAAAATTATTTGAATTATTTATTTAATTTTTTTGAATTTAACTAAAAAAAACGGCTTTACTAACTTTATTATTAATTTTTAAATAAAAAATATTAGAAAAAAGAAAAATTGCAATCATAACATTATTATAACTGTATAGCGATTTTTCAAAGTATTATAAAATTAATATTAAATTAAAGTAATATTAAATTCCTATTATAATTTTTTCCATGAAATAAGCCGAGCTGGCAGCCGAATGGTTAGCGCTCTTGCCTTCGGTTCAACAGTTCGTGGGTTCGAATCCCACCTTGGGCATGGATGTTTGTAGTGGTTCGGATTCCACTTTAAACCGTAAGTCCCGGTCTAATTAGCCCTCGTGTGCAAAAAATGACCGTTGAGCGACAAACCAACCATGAAATAAACAAATTTCTGATTTAAAAGTTTAAATTTTAATTTCAATACCTCACACCTAATTAGTAGTTTTGTTCATATAATTTTCGTATATTTTTTTTTCTATTTTTGTGATTCCGCTGAGAGATTGCAGTATAATCTTCATTGAGGAATAAATTATATTTTGTGTTTAGGAATGATAAATAATGTAAATAAAAAAATGTTAGGATATTTGTGTGATAATAATGTTATTTCACAACCATCAAATGCAGGATTTCCTTCATCACAGTATAGAAAAGTATATAATAAAATGTTTTCTTCAATCATTAAGTTACTCAAACATAATTTATATGGCACCAATATGTTAATTTAAATTCCAATATAGTGAGTGTTTACATAAGATGATGCAGTTACATATTTTCATTAGTTTCCAGCTACAAAATTGGCTGTGGTGAAATACAATTGACATTCAGTATTCATTCGGCGCATTAGGACTCCAAATCAGACTAAGCAATCCAGAAAACGAAACTATCTATTCCAAGAGTTCTAGTAACATCAATATTGAAATTTTGAATCTGTGAAATGATAATAGAATTCTGTTTTTTTTTGGGGGGAGGGACCTTCATGGTTTTCCAAATAATAAAAGTAGTGTGTTCTCAACTGATGATTGTCATGTAACTCTGGTCTGGCCTATTTAACTAAACAAGATTTAATATTACTGCCTTAGAATGGTGAAGAAGTTTGAAGATGAATTGTGACGAAACTGTTTATCATTTAGGATGTAGCAAGCGACACATCTTCCAGGATACAAAAAAGTTATCGTGCGAATAGGTTATAATAAATTGGTTAATTATATACTTTTATTTATATATTTTCCACCGTTTGTTATGGAATAACTCTTAAGCGACACATCGCACAGGTAATTAATCTAAATTAGATTCTGCGATTTCAGTTATCAGTAATCTGCACTATTTTTTGCGGTTGACAACAGAAAAATTCTTACTTTCTTAAAAATTAGTATTTTGCAATTAGTAATTTAAAGAAAACTCTTACACTATTTTTCTACGTCTTGTCGTGGTATTATTAACATCAATATGGAACGCTTGCTATTGAAAAGACTTTAAAATATAAAGTCACATTATTGAACAATAATTTTTCAATACTGTTCATGATTAATCTTTTTGATAATTGCAAGATTAATCTTATCCCTACATCACTTCTAATCTACCGTTCAGCGATTAATATTATAAAAGAAGACTCATAGAGACAGATTATTTTTTGACAATAGTTTTGAATAATAGAAATCCTTATAAAGAGCATGCCTCTATCGAACAATCCTCTAACACTATCAAACATTCTTAAAAACATATTGGGACATTAAAGTTTCTAAAAAATACTGAACACTTCTTATTACCTACCACTGCGATCGTAGGACCATCGCCGAATGTCTCTAATGCAAGAATACAAGCCTTCAGATACACGTTTAGATTCACCTGTTTTCAAATAGGAATTCATCACCAAATTCTGTGCATGTGAAAATGCATGATTATCCTAATTTCAAGGATGGTGAATTAATGTTTTTTAACGTGTAAAGCGAAATGCAGAAAAATCATGTAACTGCCTTTGAGCAAGTATTTATATATGTGCCTTGTGAGGTAAAAAGTGTATTTTATTGTGAAAATAAAAATACTAAATTATTTTGTCTCGTGCAATTTTGTATTTTAAATGTAAATTTTGCATTTCGGTTCTCAGAGATCACAGATATTTATTGAGGTGGCTGTTTGGAGATTTTTTAAGCTTTCTTTTTAATGTCTCAAACAGTAGTCTTAGCGAAACAGCTTTGTCTTGAATCAGCTTTTTTTTTCTAAACTATTCACAACATGATTTTATATTTTTTAATAATGGGATGACTATATTTTTTATATCACTTTTAACATGTATGAGAATATACAGGGTTAGCGAAAGTAAGCTTCCGCTACTCAAGGGAACCTGGAAATCGTTCTACTAGTCGAAATAATTTTCACTATTTGAATAAAAAACCCTTCAGACAATGCGCTCAAAATTTCTGAAATTAAAAAAATAGTTTAAAATATCGCCACTAGATGGCGCTACGGACTAGCATTTTACAGCTACATATGAAAATGTTATGCACAATAACAGGAAGATGCTATTCGTGCTGTAATCAAATGAGCATTGCAGAATGCCGACGTTGGAGGAGAGAGCACTTCTAGTCAAACTTTACTACAGCAACGGTGAGAATGCAGCGGCAGCTGCCAGAGAGTTCCGCTGTCTGAAGAGACAACGACATGCACTGATGTCGAATCTCAGAGACATGATGGTGAAATTTGAGCATACATGACAGCTGGGCGTTCTGCTGGGAAGAGGAAGAAAAAGGGTTGACAGTACCGTCGTAAAGGATGTTGCTACAGCGGTCATGAAAGGCAGCAGCGAATTGCTTCACGGAAGTGTCAGTGTACCGGCGATCTCACGTACCCTTGATATGACCTACTCGAGTATATGACATATCATGCGTAGAATTCTAAACTTTTAAGATTCAAGTGGTTCATCAATTATAACGACATGACCCGGAGATTCGCAAAACATTCGCGCGACAATTCCTCGCGAGAACGGCAGTTCATAATTCCTGGCCATGGAACATTCTGTGGGTGGACAAAGCCCACTTCCATCTTAATGGGCATGTCAATACCCATAATTGTCGCATCTGGGCGACAGAAAACCCTGGCGCACGCCAAACCCTTGCATGATACGAAAGTGACCGTATGGTGTGGGTTCACTGCTTCATTCATTATCGGAAAATATTTTTTGAACAAGTGACCCCTCAAGGACCTACCACTTGTTCTGTAAATGGGTTACGATATCGTAACTTGTTGGAGACCTACGTATTTCCTACTATCCAGCAACGAGACTGTCTACAAGAAATCATATTCATGCAAGATTGAGCCCCACCTCACATCAAAACTCAAGTCCAACAATTGTTGAGGGGGACATTTACAGACGCACGGGTGATCAGCCGATGCTTCCCAACAGCATGGCCTCCACGATCTCCCGATCTCACGCCTTTGCGACTTCTGGCTATGGTAATTTTTGAAAAACAACGTTTACCGGGAACCTTTGACAACTGTGTCCGATTTGAAGAACAGTATTCACCGTCATGTTCAGAGCATCCATGTTGACTCTCTTCGGTCAGCGGTGGAAAGCGAGATTACAGAATGGAGTGTGTTGTCGAACAGGATGGTTCTCTAATTGAAAACGTTTTAAAGCACCAATTTGCGTGTTTAGTAATGTCAATTAGAGAAGTTATTTTTGTTTAATAAATTGCAAGTGCAATATTGTAATTGTGTATCGTCCTTATTGCTTTCTTTTTCTGTAAGATCACTGGTTCTTCATTGTTTCGGGATCTCAGCTTGTCATTTTTTATACTATAACTCGTTTTTCATATTCTACCGTTTAAACTAATTTTTTTATTTCGAAAATCTCGAATTAATCGTCCGACGTGTCTATTGTCCGAATATTTTTCTCTTTCGACTTGTAGAACGGCCTCCAGTGCCCCTTGAGTAGCGCGGAAGTTTAATTTCGCTAACCCTGTATATTAAAAATGATGCAAAATAGTCATACTATGGAAAATCTCAAAACCTACTTATTAATAATATAAAAAAGCTTTATTATTTAAAATCATATATAAAAAAATAATATAATCTTAAGAAATTATTTTATCAAAATAAATCTTTATTTTAACTCAAACAAAATTAAGTACTACAGAAAGGAAAATTAGGTATAAAAACCTAGAGTATCTGAGCAAAAACTTATTTTTTAACTTTTAGTTAAGTTTTTAAAAATTTTTAATTAAGTTTTTAAATTGTATTTTATTAACTTTTTTCATTTAAATTTGGGTGTACGTCTTTTTCAACTTTCCCAAAAATCTTCATCATTTAGGGAAATAAGAAGTTAAAAAACTAAGGCAACGTCTTAAATTTAATTCATTTGGTTATAAATACATAAAAGAATCAAAACATTTATAAGAAAAAAATTAATATCAATAAAAATCTTTCCAATAAAAACCCGGAATATTAAAAAAGATAAATCCGGAATGTTAAACATCCCTTTCAGTGTTTTCTTTTTTAAATCCAACAAGAGAAAAAAAACTATCAATAAAATACTCTAATAAAAGACAGTAAACTGTTTTCTTTTATCAATAAATAAAATATATTTTATAAATTTTATGTTGATAGTGAGAGAAAAGTTGATTTGCGTAAAACTGATCCTAAAATCTATTTTTCATTTAATGCTACCTTCAGCTTTCGATTTAGGTAAATGCTTTTGATGATGAAAGAAAATTTCTTTTGTTGCTGTTTTAAAAAATTCAAATTTTAAAAATATATGATCTTTAAAAATCCTGCTAAAAATATCCGACAACCTAACAAATTTGACATAAGGGTAGAGTTAATATTCGTCTTCAAATAATTACAATTTAAATTATTAATTTTTACCTCCATAAACTAAAAGAATTGCTTCAAGTAATGGTGGTTCGAGAAAATTATTGTTTGTCAATCTAGCTTTAGCATACATTTTTGCAATAATAACTCAAAAATGTTTTTTTTAGTTTAAGCTCATCCATTATTACTTTCCAACAAGCTTCTAATATCATATTTACGCAACTAAATTATTAACAGAAAAATGAATGCAATGTAAGTGAGATATATTTATACATTCTCTTTTACTTTTGGCTAAGAGTTGCCCAGCACAGTTAAATTATTGCTATTACGTATCAATCTCAAATCTTGTGTCAGACACTGACTAAATCATTTATTACTTAAACACTTTCTTCTGTATTTATATATAATGAAATAAAAGAAGTTTTAAGAAAATTTTTTTCTTTTATTTGATTTATTTGAAATTTATTCAATTAAATATTTTTAAAATATTTTTAATAATGTATAATATCAATAATTATTTAATAAAGATTAAAATAAAATAAATTATTAAAGTTCTTTTAACAATCATGCTTTTTTATCCGTCAAACAAGCTGAACCGCAGCACATGGGACATTTTATCTTTCATAATAATTGTTTATCTAATGGTATCCGAGCATCACCAGAATTAGCATAAGATCAGGTCATGTGACAATCCACTGATATTGGAATCAAGAGAGATATGAATTCGCTTTGTGGACAGATGTTTTGAGCCTAACAGTTTTGCGAAACATTATTTTTAAATGTCATAAATTATAAATACAGTTCATTTTTGTGATTAAAATAAAATAATTTTCCCCGTGTTTTTGAAAGACTTGGCTTCTCTGAGCCTTAAAGAAAGAGGTAGTCTTGGCTTCAAAAATAACCTCACGCGTTCCTATTTATATATATTTTTAAAATAAATTCATTTTTTATTTAATAACCACTCTGATAAAGTAAACATTATAAAAGGGACCATTAAAATAATTTTCCGAATATAAAGTGTTTTTTAAATTATAGACTGAAAGACCATTAAATTTCGTGACATCTGTTATCATTGAAAACATAACTCGTGTATAATTACTCTTATGAATGCATTCGATTCCTGCATAAAATAACTTAGTCATATTTTTAAGTATATTCCAGTCATAAAAACGTGCATAAGAGAAAGAATCATAAAAATATGTGTGCGAAACAGAATTCTATGGAAAAAGCAATTTCAAACGCAAATAACTCTCAGAGCAACATTCGGCGTTAATTTTGATTCACATTGACATTTTTATCTCTGTGTCCTCAAAACAGATCGCTAAAACTTATTACATCTATTCCCAATTAGCCAACGTCGTATATTTTTATTGTACCTGCGTCGTTCGGCAGATGATCATGTTTCGTGTTGCATCATGATTGGGCTGTATTGCTGAGACGAAAAGGCGATGCCTATGTCGGCTACTATAGCAACAAGGAGTTATTTTTGCTGGGATCCCCTCTCAAAGCTTTTCTATTATGCTTGCTTTTCGTAACATTTTCTTTCAATTTTTAATTGCTATACTTTCAACTGTGATGTTATTAAATTCCGATTCTCTTGCTTCTTTGGATAACATTTTTGCTCCAATTTTTCTATGAATATTATATTTTTGGTATCTATATCTCATTTCCGAATGAGTTCATATTGTATGCGCATAACTTCTACATCACTTAAATATTCACAACGTTAATTAAATTTTCTTGTTATGCTCAAATATAAGAGATCTCATATATGAAATTTGATACTTTTAATATTTTAGTTGTTAGAATAATTTTGTTCACTTATATATATATATATATATATATATATATATATATATATATATATATATATATATATATATATATATATATATATATATATATATATATATATATATACAAGCTGACCCAGCCACGCGTTGCAGTGGCTGAGTAATTATAATACATTGAATCAATTTTTTACTAACTCCTTGGTACAATCAAATAAATATTTTCTAAAAAAATTTAAAATAGGTTCATTCATATGAGATTAAAAATAAAACGTTTCACCAAAATTTAAAAGTAATAGGTAAAGTATCGAAATTTTGAAATTAAGCACAAATCAACAAATACTTTCTGAATTTACATTTTATTCATCTTATATTAAATTATAGTTTGTAATCAGTGACTTACTTATAAAATATATTATATAAATTAAAAACATCTAAAAATAAATTGTTATAAATGAGGTAGATAACATTGACATCGAACTATTATTTTTTCAATTTTAAATTATTAAAACTAAAAAATTTTTCCGAGGCATTATACTGAAATAAAGAACAATTAAAAGAATTTATCATTTGAATAAATAAATTAGATCAAAATGTACTGCTGAAAAAATTATAATTATCAAATTATAAAATAAAAATTAAAGGCTATCAAGAAATACTTACATGTTTTCGAGGTGGTATGAAAATTAGTAGAGAAAAACAGTAATAAATAAAATTTTATTTTACTATTTATAATATTAAAAATATTCAAACTGAACACCGCACAATAATAACACAATACAAAGTATAATTATGAAAATGATTCACGAAAAATTGTTATAGTATGATTATACATTATGAAAACATATGAAAATTCTATAATTAATCACGCGCTTGCGCGCGCACGTTAAATTTCTCGAAGATGGTAAAATCTAGAAAAATAAACACGTCGCCATCTGCCGAATACCTGTGCAACTTAGATGCTAAACCGCTATCTATTAGGAACTTACATAACTAACCAATAAATAAACACTAATGTCGTATAATAAATATTGAGATCAATAATTAAGAGATAAAAACTATTCTATCTTTTAAGTTGGACCATATTATAAATGGTTACAAAATTTTATCAAAATCCGTTCAGTAGTTTCGGAGTTTATCGGGAACATACATCGTGACACGAAATTTATATATATATATATATATATATATATATATATATATATATATATATATATATATATATATATATATATATATATATATATATATATATATATATATAGGTAGATAGATAGATAGAGCAGAAATACAAATATTAAAAGGTAAAGGAGAACATCAGTACATAAGAAGACTTTATAACAATTATTTCCAAAAATGTTTAAGCACAATTTCTAAAAATGATTATTGAAAAAATAACAATGTCTTAGAATACTTTTTTGAAGTTAAAACATATTTAAATTTTTCTCCTACATATGATAAAATTAATGAATTTAAATTTAGGGTTAGTATATTAATTTCTTAAATTCAAATATATCTATTAAAATTCATAAAAAAGCAATTTTCAGCCAATTAGGTAGAATATATGTATATAATTTGTAATAATTTAAAAATTAATCATTAGAAAATAAATTAAATGCTTAAAAATATTTTACTGAATAGTAATATGTCAATAAACTTTAACAAACACTATTTAGGAAACAGAGCATTGTGCTTACAAGAGTGAAGTATAAGGCGTAGTTATTAACTACACAAGGGTCGCCCAAGCCTCGAGGTCTTATAAGAAGCTTGAAATATTCTTAACTATTTGCACTTAGCTACTGTATCGGTATGTACATGTTTTACTTGGTTTGGAATTCATTTTTATAATTTTTATATTTGTGTGGTATAGTTTGTTATTTTATGTTATATGCTGATAATTTGTAATCTTCATATTTATATTACGTGATTCTGTATGGTACTGAAGTACAGAGGTATTATTTTGACGACTGTCCTTTGCCATTGCTGAAAAGTTATACTTTTGTGGTAATGTCGTCAGCACCTTCTTGATGAAGTATGTTGGATTCTTAATTGTCTAAATTCAACTTAACTGGCTCATTGCTATAATTTAACTTGGTTTAGTTATTTTGGGGAATAGAAAAGGAAGTGATAGCGTTGTCGATCTCGTTACTTGACAAGAATTCAAAGTTTCAAATGATTTATTATATTTAATGGCTTCGCGATTAGCAACTGGAAAATGATTGCAATATCACATAATCTTTGGAAAATTAAATTGATTTCTAAAATATTTTGTTTGTGTATATGTATGCCTGATGAAAAACAGACAACAAATATATAGTGAAAAGAGAAATTTTGACTTCTTTAAAGATTAATAATTCTAGAATTACTTATTGATTTTAAGCATTTGAAAAAAAAGTAATTTTAATTTTTCCAAATGTTCAAGATTAATATCTAATCACAGGAATAAATAAATTACAATTCCTGTGCGTCAATCTTCGGATTTGTCAGTACTAACTGCCGTAAGAGTTGATACATACATTCATCGATGTATCAAGAAGTTATGCAATTTCGATAAAAAATTGGTAGATGTAAGAAACTTGCATTGAAAAATAAACGATTATAATTTCAGAAAAGTTTAATGATTTATTTCAGAGTTGCCCTATTACAAAAAGATGTAATAAATTAGAGTTTTGTCTACATCTAGCTAGTTGCAACTTATCAAAACCCCATGACATAAACTGATAAAGTTCTCGGATAATTTAATGAAGAATTTCTTGCCAAATTATCTTATACAAGGCCAAGTTTTCAACAACGCGGGATAGTTGCAATCCCTTTCATATAATATTCCAAATATGTTCGAAGGAAGGATATCCCTTTGCAAGAACTAACTGTTAAGGAATAATTGGATAAGTTTGAAGATAGTTCATCGGAATGTGTTAAATGTGCAGTCAGACATTTTAAAAGTTAGTCTGGATGCTACAACGAAAACAATAAACAATCCATCATATAATGTTATATACACACCACTGTTATGAAGTGTACCAGTAATGATTATCAAATAGTTACATATATCAAAGAAACTTGTCCTTAAATCATAAAGGCCTGTTGTGAACATATGTGGCAGCCGGTAATAATAATATATTCCCAATACTACCTTAGACGTTTCCAGACACATCTGAAATTATTGTGAGAGCACAGACACACTAAAGACAACATACCTTCAGTTAATTGAGCCGGTCACTATTGTAATAGCACTTGACGGTGTAGTGATGTAAGAGATAAGCAGCGCAACTATAGGCTTGAGCGAGGTTTCGTTCTATATTCATCTACAGCGATTCAAACTGGACAACTCTGAACGGGCCATGCAACTAACCCTTAGTAGAGGCATTAGATAATTAGTTGATAATGCGAGTCCCTTGCTGTGACAGTTGCTTTCTCAATTCTCTGTTTTCCCATTCTGTAGTGATCGAATGCTACCATCATGACACTGTCAAGTGAACTTTATCCCAATATAGCATGGCAATTTTCAAACTCCTGTAGTGATCACGAATTTTCAAATGAAGTATTATTACAGTTGAAGTAATGTATTTACAATCCACACGAAAAAGAAATTTTACCTCTACAAACTGAGAGTCGTTGCTTTCGTACATCTAACAAATGAGCATTTCAAATGCATGTAACTTTTGCCATTTATTCAATGGGTACCAAATTTAAACTCTTTGCATGTTCAACCAAAATACCTTGCATATGAACACTTAATACAATAGGACATAGAAAGGAACATCCATGCCTGAACTGTATTGTGTGCGTGCGTTCCTGAGACGTGAGAAACATGTAAAGATATTCTTGGAAAATTCAACCAAAAAATTATTACAAATTAATATTTTCTTATTAAACTGAACACTATCTTGACACTGAAGTTTTCATATCCTGTTGACAATCAATTCACTGTCAAAATTTAGTGAGTCATTTTGCAATTCTATTTTAAACTCTTACAATCACAATATCTCATTTAAAAACATTATTCAAGTAGTTTTTAATAACGAATAAATGGGCCATTTTCTCGAGCCCCGATGAATCACAACACACCTTCAGCAACTTATCGTCCTATGAATTGCGAGAGAAAAAAATTGCCGATTATATATATATATATATATATATATATATATATATATATATATATATATATATATATATATATATATATATATATATATATATATATATATATATATATATATATATATATATATATATATATATATATATATCTTGTCAGAAAATACGGTTAACCGAAGTAAATAAAAATAAATAAATAACTGATGCGTAACAAGTAGCATGGTAAGGGAAAAAAGAGAAAGCGTTAATTAATTTAACAGCAAATTACATGACACAATGTCACATCTTGAAATGCAAATGAAAAGCAGCTCATTCTTTTATTAAAAAAGAATGATGATGCACTTGTTTCGTATATTAAAAATAATATTAAGTTTTCTCCCTTAAAAATAAATTATTAAAACTACTCTACTTAATTAATTTACTTGATAACTTGTATCTCAACACAGTTAATACCATGTGCTTACATTGAAGGGAACTCGAACTTAAAATTCTGAATAATTAGAACAAAACTATTACTTTTAACAAATTTAATTTCAATGAACAATACTTCAAAGCTTACTAGATAAAGCTACAAACAACTGTCCAACTTTGAAAAGGGTTACATATAAGACATCAGAGAAGTAGATTATTCGGACACGAGTATCAACTTATTGTTGGTCAAAGTAAAAGTTGCATGGTTTTAGGAAATGTGAATCAAAGATGGGATAGTCAGCCATTATATGATTCAAGATGATCCAGGTTTCAAATTCTTAAGTGTTGTATTTAGTGGCGGGAAATTTGTTTGTAGGTTAACTAAATTACTCATATTTTTCCCTTTTCATATTTAATTCTTCCATCAGATTGTATCCCGTATTATTTCCCATTTCCCCTTTCAACGAAGTGGACTGCCCTAACGCAGTACTTGTTAGAAGCTGGTTCCAGAGAGAGTGAGGAGACAAGATTGAAGACATACATGGGTTCGAGATGGGAGAAGCAGTTATAGAAAATGCCGAGGTGAGAGCCTAAATCCCACACCGCAAGAAAAAAAACATTCCTCGTTATTCAAGTCTAACTCCTACTGAATCCTAGAGATTGCAAAATCACAAAGTTGAAGTAATCAAATCTCATGAGCTCTCAGACTGAAAAAGATAATATATACTCCTATAACAAGAGTGGATTATGAAAATCACGCTGAAAGATTAAAGTGAACAGGTTTTCGAAGTCCTCAAAATAGACTGACCTAGTGATAGATTTTTTTTTTCCGTAAGTCCATGTTTTTTTGCTTAAGTTTTTTTCTAGCCGGTAGGTTTTTTAATTATGGTACCACTTATTTTATTACTTTAATTAATTAGTGTAACTTATGAATACCACGTGGATACTTAACCATGCTGTTTCTAATGCTTAACTGTTAGAAATAATTTATGTAAAATAAATTTGTATGTATGTAAATGGACTGATAATTTATGATTAAATTAAAAGTAATTTTTAATTACAAAAACAAAGCCAGTTTCTGCATCTATTTTCAGGTTTGAATATGGTAAGAAAAATAGTAAATATACAATGGAATGTTAAAGAAAATAATACATTATTTAAATTGAAAATATAGTTTGTAAGCACTATATGGTAACGGTATTTAACTACACAAGACGAGAAGAATAGCCAATTGTACACTAGCGATGTTGCCATTTTTTATTAAACGTTCTCTGCAAGATGACAGGTATACAATAATATTAATACATGCATTCATTTTACGATCTGGTGAAGTCCTGATATCCACACTGTCTCCACAAACTCCTTAAAACACTGCTGGCTACCAAAATTTCGACACCAAGAAAAACAAGAGATATCAAAACAAAATTTATTTTGTAGATAACATGTTGACCAAGAATCAAATGATTAGGTTTATAGACATCAGTGAAGTGTGGTTCCTGCCAGAACCAGTAGTCAGAATAGCTGCCATTGTTGGAGGTCACCGCTGCTACACGTCTCGGCATTGATTCAAGGAGACTTAGGGTGTGTTCTTGGGTTACAGCAGACCAAGCAGATTCCACACGTTGCCAAAGTTGATCTGGTGTGGCAGCTAGGGATGTAATCTGGGTCAATCGTTGAGAAACCATGAACCACATGTTTTCAGTCGGCGAAAGATCCCGAAAGCGTGCCAGTTAGGGAAGCAATTCAATCTGGCGATTGACGAAGAACCCTTGGACAATGCGTGCCACGTGTGGTCGCGCATTATCCTGTTGAAATATAGCTGTGGGCAAGCCTTGAAAGCAAGGAAGGACAACTGGCTTCAACACCTCGGAGATGTAGCACTGACTGTTTAAAGTACTGGCAATGCGTACTAGAGAAGTGCGAGAGTGATATCCAATACCACCCCATACCATAATACCCGGTATGATGCATAACGCAACTGTTCAGCATCCTCTCTCCATGGTGTCTTCAGGCTCGAATGCGACCATTGTGGCGTTGCAGACAGGAGCGTGACTCGTCAGTAAAGACAATTTCATTCCATTCTGTCGTCCACATCCTTCTTTCATCGCACCATTGGCAGCGGAGATGCCTGTGGTTTTACGTCAACTGTAGAGGAAGCAATGAATGTCTTGCTGACCGACTTCTTTTGTACACGGCGTCAAATGGTAAGCGCATACACTGGATGAGGCGTTACAGGCTGTGCTATGGTTCGTGATGTGACTGAGAGATCCCTCATTACCATGCGCACAATTTTCCTGTCATTACGTGGAGTGGTGCACTGAGGTGGATGCGATCGAACACGCGTTGATACATCGTACCCTCCTGCATCCAACGATCACATATCCGCATTGCAATTGTTTGGTTTCGTCCATCACGACTACCGATTTCTCTGACAGATAATCCACAATACCGGTAGGCCTCACTATCTTTCTTCTATTGAACTCGGATATTTGATCAAAAAATGATCACTGTTTTCTACGAGGTACAATTGATTATTTTTTTTGAAAAAAACAACAAGAAAAACACATTTGCCGAACTTCAAATCATCAAAATCTCCTAGCCTTAAATAGAGCTTTGAAGTGGCGACACAGGCACGCGTGATGTGCGTCGACACTAAAATTCTAATCATTTTCAACCTCACCTCTGCTAATGTATGTTGTAAATTTTATGTTATTTGCATGCTTCCTTCAGGGTGTTGCATTTATGGTGGCCAGTAGTGTATATTAGTTTTAATGTGGTCAGAATTGCTGTTGATCGCACTCAAACTATACTATGTTGGACTGGAGAGTTGTAAAGAGAAGAATAATAAATTCCATTTTACCCTCGGTAATTTGTGGCTGCAATATTTGTGACCAACGTGTGTAGAGACAGAGAAGTCAGTTGTCAAGTTTAGCATTATTTGTTAAGAGCTATAATTCCGTAAAACTTAGTGTGGCAATTTCTGAAAAATCTCTGTTGGAACACCTGTTCATCCTAGTCATACTACAAAATATTCTAAGGGCTCTTCTGGTACATTTACAGCATTTAGCAGCCAATAGATATCTTACATTATAAAGAACCTAGGAGCCATCATTTGGAGAAATTATAAGGTATATTGCTAATGTAATAGATTCTATATCCGACCAAACATCAGTTTGTGTAGCTGGCAGAGTAAATGCTTGTAAACTACGTTCTGATGTTAACACTTTGTCGAATATTAGTCAATAAGAAATTTATTTTCAGTTTGTTATCATTTGTTCTTCTACGCTAAATTAAATATCAACACACTGGCACATGCCAAGTTTCATGGTAAAGGCTCAGTTATTTCTTGGTACATAAATTTTTGGCATCAGAGCTCATATAATCATTTATTTTGCGAAGATGTTTTCGCTTCTTAGCTCATTTCTTTTGATGTACATTAATTATTGTTTCCATTAATAATTGTTTACATTACATTAATAATATGTTTACATTAATAATGTTTTACATTAATTATTAACAAGTGTTTCACACTTTATTTATGAAAAGTACTTTATAATTTAGTAATGAAAATTTCAAATTTATATTGTTTTTATACGTAAAAGTATTCCACGTTTTTTCTATTACAAATTTTAAAGTGAAACTAGTTTTTGAAGATAGTTTCTTAATTTTAAATATCTTGTATTACATCAAACAATTTTGAGAAAAAAATGCTGTCAGTTTATAGTTATATGCATGTAAATTTGAAAAAGAGGTTATTTCAGTATTCAAAATGAAGCAATGAGTTATAAAATTTATTTAATAATTTAAATATCTTGATACATTTCACAAATTTTTCAATGAAAAGTTGGCCTTTTCTTAATTATGAGTGTTTTTTTACCCAAATAAGTTTAAAAGCAATAGCGTTGTTATGTGATAAATCATAGATTGATTATAAGTCTACAACCCTCGTCACATCTGCAGATAACAATGCATTTCACATTTAGTTGCTGGATCAAACATTTTAAAGTCAATTTTTTAAATTAGATTTGACTGATTTCATACGAATGAGCTCTGAATCGTCCACTTGTTCATGAAATAATTAAAATCAAAATATGAAGAGAGCAGACAGAAAAAAATTGGAAATACATCATCACTGGAAATACAGCTTACAATATTAGAATATAATTTACTGGCATGATACAACAACACTATCGATATCCAATGCTCTGGCTTACATTTTAACAAAATTTGTGAGTTTCAACCCCACCTTGGCAGTGGCTTTCAGAATATATTTTAAACTGTAGATACAAATCAAATTAGTTATCGTGTGCAAAATGTGGTCGTAGAGCAAAGAATCATATCAGCATTTTCCAGTGCATTTTTAAAATTGCGTCCCTAATCAATTCAAAGTTTCTGAAGAACCTGCATAAATTAAAGAGTAAAAAAAAATAATAATAAATAAGTCTATATTTAGCACCACTCTTTGTAGTAATTTAAATTATTAATACTTTTCTATACACAAAAGCATATATTTAAAAATCATAACTTTGGTAATAATGGAACTTTTAAAATTCTAGAAATTATGTTTAGAAAATTGTAAAAAAAAGGTTTATTCGATGATAACTTTATCGTATTAAATTTTAATAGCATTTTTTAGTTTAAAAAAATTTGTTTTATCACAAGTATTAATTTTCTTCACTATGAGAACAAAGAAATATAATTAAAACATAATTCTTAAACTAAATCTTTAACTTTTTCCCTCAAAACAGTATTTTTTAGCAACTAAGCCCATTCACATTCTCCTCTTAAAATTTAATGGATCACCTAATATCACCAAACTCTCATTCTCATTTGAGATCGAAACAACTCCAGCCCCTTGAGGATTCCGAAGAAAATATTGCCTCGCCTCCTCATCTTCATTGGTGTTTCAGATCACGAACTGGATTGCAAATTGGATAAAGCTTGGTTACGGTATTAAGCATATTATTCTTCCCTTCCACTGTGATGGCGTCTCAATCGCTTCTCGACAGTAGAACACCCAACAAAATCGAAAGAGATCCTAAATGTCTCTAATCGGTTTTCTTTCTTATACAGCAATGCATTCTACGAAATGAGTGGTCTGTTTCTCTTTTTAAAGAAACGCAAATTACAATTTAACTGATTTAGCTGTTTGGTTCTCTCAAAACTGGAAGCTTGATGGCGAGTGTAATTTTGTTTACCCTAAAGTTCTCTATTTAATTACCAGAATCTAAATAGGTATCCATTCTTTTTCAGAACAGTGTGCTGTAAATGGTGCTAGATATTAGGAAACTTTATTTGGCAGGCAATTGGTTAAGTTAAGATACTAATCTTCCTAAGGTACTAAGCGACCTTTCGAAAACGATTACCAGTTTTTCTGAAATAAGACGTTTGTGATTTATTAATCGAAATGGAATAAAGTAGACATTTAAAGATACTTTTTTATCTATTTTGCCAAATGGATTGGATTTCTATAAAAAAAAACTTATTAACTTTGTTCATATTATAATTTACTCAAACAGGAAAAAAGTTTTTATCAGTTTTATCTATATGTATCCAGCTCATCAAAATTGATCTATTTTTATATTATTTCTGTATTTTTATAATAAATTTTATTATGTTTCATTTTGACTTTTCTTTGGAAAAATTAACTAGAATATGTAAAATGTTGAATATATATTTGCAAAGTCATGAATTAGGTATATAAATATATTCTTTGATTTAACGAATAGATTTATTTTAGAAAAGAGATACACATAAAAAGTAACTCAGTTTGATAAGAAATTAATTTGCGAAAAATTATTAAACAATATTTTATCAATTCTATAGTATTCAATTTGTTACGTAGATATTTATTTTATCACTGTTTCAAAATCACGCACAAGTCAGTTGAAATAACAGATTAGCGTTATGGTGTATACAACAAAACATAACGTAAACCTAAGAAAATATATATAGACGAAATTGGCATCATCAACACTCTAAACTAGAAAAAGAATACCAAAACTTTTTCAAATCAAATATAAAATTTTTTTCTTTATTTTTTTCACTTATTTTGTAATTTTCAATTATCGGTATAGTTTCCGTTTCACCAAATGTTTCCAGAAAATATTCCAAGATATATACGTTTTCATCGATTGTCAATAAAATGAATGTATTACTATTATTTCAATTCCTACAATCGAATGTGTTTTGTATTGTAAAACAAATACTCTCTTAAATTGAATCGAAAGCTTTGTGCACCTTATAAAACTTCCTGTTTATTAAAAACAAAAAAAAATGCCCAAATACCCACAATAAAATCTTTAAATATCAAATTCAAAATATTCTTACAAAACTAACTGCTCTTCATATTTGAATCTCTGTTAGATTATAGAAATTTATTTGACCATCAAAAGAAAAATCAGTTAGTATCTCCCCACTTCTTTCTATGGCATCTATTTGGTTCTCATTTTACTTTGAATTACATGCCTCATAAGATCAGTGAACGGTTTCTAGAGTAAGTACTATAGGTCCTAAGCAGAAGCAAAACATCTCTTGCGATGACATCATACACAAGCCAATTTTCAGAGCCTTTATTTATTTATTGCCTGATTTTTATCTGTTCTCAATTCATTTAAAACGAATCTCATCTCCACTTGCTGTAAAACAAAGGTAAATTAAATTATCAAATAGTAACCTTTTAAAATATTTTTGATTATTGTAGACCAAAAAATATGGCTTTTAAGATGGAAATTTTTTTAAATATTTTTAGCCATATTTTCATTGAACGAAAAGAAACAATATTTTCCAAATAATAATAATTGCAGCTCATTAAATAAATGATAAATTATTACATAAATTTAAATAATGGTTTCTTAGTATTTCTTTTGAATTCGGGAAATACTACTAGTTTAAGTGGGCCTTAGGTTCAAACAAGCAAATATATTTTGAATTTTGTTCAATGACATATTTAGTTTTTTATTCTATAAATATATATGTAGATTTAAAAACAGTAGATGTGGATTGCAATAATAAGTAATTTACGTCAGAAAAAGTAATCGATATTTTCTATTTAATTAAAGTTCTTTTAAAATTAAAGTAATTTTTATGATAAAAACATCGATTTTATAAATATTTTAACGCTCGCTCTGTAATGCAAAAAGTTGCCTCATTTTTTGTTTAAAACATGTATTCGGATAGAATGTCAACTGTTATAAATTAACTCTTTGGATCCACATTTATTCGAATAATTTTTTGCATTTGGAGCACTTTTAATTTTTTGGGGTAGAGTAATTTGTAAGAACAGCATATTTTATGCAATTATTAGAATTTATTGGCTCCCACCTTTTGTTTCTTTTTTTTTCCAAAACCTTTTTCTATCACTTGTCTGGCATATCTATTTGTCTCTTCCACTATGCTATTCCAAAAATCTTCATTTAGGACTTCATTCAAAACATCCAAAGGTTTAGGATTAGCATCTAGCCTTCACAGACACAAAGAATTTATTCCAGGCACTTCACAAAAAACTGCTGAATAACAGAGAAATGTTTTGCAGAACTAAGAATAATTTTTAAGGGGGTGAAAACTCTCGGAATAGGAAAAATATTCAGATATAAATAAGACTTATATTGAAATATTTTTATTTTCTTACGATGAGAGAAATTATTTTTGACGGAAATCGTCTCTTATTTTTCTTTCTCCTTGTTCTTTTCAAAATGTAAAAAATTAAACATGTATTTTAGATGTAACAAAGCAGTCAGTATGCTTAAACTGTATTTAAAATTAAGCATAATTACACCAAAAAAACATTTTATACAGAGAAATTAACACCTTATTCCCTCAGTAGATTTTGTTATTAAAATATTGAGAGTATAAATATATTTCTTAACTTTAAAAAGAAATATTTTTCCAAGAAAAAATTAACAATTGTGTTAGTTCTCTTTTTTATATCTTTTATGCATTTTTTTTTTTTTTGCAATTATTGAATGATTAGTTTTGCTTATAATATAGTAAATTTATATTTTAAAGTAACTTATAAAATATATTTTTCCTAAAAGTTAGAGATTTAATATTGAATAAAATAAAAACTTTAAAAGTTTGAGAAGAAGTTTTCATTATTTCATGTTGCTCATAAATATTATGTATGAATATCTATTTTATAAAAAAAAGATTCCTGTCAAAAATGTGCAAAAATATCTGTATTTTAAGAGTTCTTGGCAGCGTTTTAATGTCTCTAAAATTTAATTAATGCAAGAAGTATGCCCAATATGTACTTAAAGTTTATGAAATGATATACTTACACATTTTATAACACTATAATAATAATTATAATGTAATTACCTTCTTATAATGCTTAAAGCATACATTATGAGACAAAAAGTGTAATTGATATAAGTCTGAAGTAAGAAATTTTTTTACAAATAACTTTTTTACATTTGTTGCAAAAATTACCTACGTTTTTATAATAATATAGATAAAATAGTATCAACGCATAATCATAATAAAGTAAAACGAATAAGAATGAGGAATATAGCACAGAAAACTTTAAAAAAAACATTTGCACTGAACAAGAGAGTAACTTTCAAAAATAGAAAATTATTTGTACTTCCAGTAAGAATATTTTGTAATATATTTTTTTAACCAGCATATTTTTATCCCCATAAAATTGAAATTTCTCTTATATATATATATATATATATATATATATATATATATATATATATATATATATATATATATATATATATATATATATATATATATATATATATATATATATACATTAATAACTTAATAATTAATCAAAGACAATTTTTACCACGTAATAGAAAAAGAACGTGATATGAATAGAAATTAATGACGGATATGTATTAGCATAAAATAATTCATAAAATTTTCCCACAATGAGAAATATAAGTTTAACATAAATATGGACGAAACGATAGGTTTAACATAAATATGGACAAAAATAAAAACTGATAGAAAGTGGCATTGGAAATAAAGTTGGATTGTGATATCAATGACGAAAATGGTGGTAGCTAAGTAGTCTCAAAACGTAAACTATAGCTTCAGGTATTCTTTTGAATAATTACTCTGAGAAAAGACACAACACAAACAAAAAAATCACGATTCCAAAGTCTCGTCTGAGTGACAGGAACATAAATTGTCGTTCCAGTTAGGACCATAATCGTGAGGTAATAAAACGATTCATAGGAAAATGTAAAATAATCCAAAGAATTCTCATTCACATTTTTCTTCATAGAATTATGCGTATTTAAAGATATTCTTCATAAGAGTATATTTTCTTCCACTTATTTAACACTAAAATGGCTAGATAAGAATTAGAAAAAACTAATGCCTAGTGGCCTTATTTATATTCTCTATTTTCAATTAAAAAGACCAAATGACTGCTATAGATCAAGTGAATAGTTTAGTTAACCAGTTTATACTCAATCTTTAGAACACTGACAAACTTTAAAGTTATTCTAAAGATTAAG
This sequence comes from Latrodectus hesperus, assembly GCA_037975125.1. Classification (NCBI taxonomy): domain Eukaryota; kingdom Metazoa; phylum Arthropoda; class Arachnida; order Araneae; family Theridiidae; genus Latrodectus; species Latrodectus hesperus. The sequence goes on along the minus strand of CM075859.1, from coordinate 50,699,149 downwards.
ATAACCTTAGTTAAAGGCCTAATCTAAAGACTGCTTTTATAGAAAGTTTTTAGATCATAGGCACCCAGATGTAGCCTATGTTTTAATTTAAAATTCTATTTCTTGATGTTAACAGATTTTTTTTTTGAGCACTAAAGGTATTAATGAAACGTTTTGTTTTTTTAGGATTTTCCTTATTTTCATAAATTTATATACCTTATATGATGTTAAAATATTACGGGAATAAAATGTTTTTACTCCATTAAACCTTAGAGATTATAAATGAGATAAATTCATATAACTATAACAACTAGTTTTTCTAAAACAGCAAAAAAAAATGCTGGATTATATGATAAAGGAATGACATAGCTTAATGAAAGGATATTAATTATTATGTTATTAGACATTTGAAAATCTATTTTTACATTTAAATGTGATATATTTTAATATTCAACTGTGATATTATGGATACTTAATATTTTTATCTGTAAGTCACTGTAAAATTCAAACATTTTTTTCGGAAAACTCCATGCATTATAGTTTTTAACAAAGAAGAACATAAATTTTATAGATACAAATATTTGAAAAGCAATTTAAATTTAAGTTTTCATATTTAAGTGTTCTTTAAACTAAGCAGTACAATTATAGTTTTACAAAAAAAATTAAAAAACAATATTAAATGAATTTGTAAGAATTTTTAGAAAATCCTATTTTTTAAGCATAGTTTTCTTAATTATTCCTTAGAAATATTTGGAAACTTAAATAGTATTTACAGAAAGTTTACTCTAATTATGAGTCGAAACGTAAACTTTCTTGTTTTTAAAAAGGTTGTATTGCCCTATTCATGAAATAGAGTTGATTCAAACACAATGCATAGGCGTTAGGAAATCTGACATGAATTCACATATACTTTAAAATAAATGCTTTTTATTCCTAAATCATTTCTCCCTGTTTCAGAAAACAAAAGAATTCTGCTGGTTGAGAAGGGCCAAATTGCATGTGACAGTACTGAGAAATCCTGGAAATCCCAAGATAAATATCCTGGTTGAGCGACAAGAATGAAAGAGCTTAGTGATAAGCTCGTTTGTAGTGCAAAAATCCTTTTTGTAAATCCAAAGCCCTCTTTGGGAAAATAGCTTTGTGCCTTCTTTAGAAGACGTCCCCAAATTACTGTCCAATCGTACACAAGTATATGTGCTTATCTCTTCGTTATTCAAGAACTTGTGCCTCGTTCCACCTACTTGTTGCGTCGTAATTGTGACCCTTTGTCCAGCTCAGATTAAACCAGGCTTCGATTCCGAGTGTTTGTCGGATTGATCAACGGACCAAAGAGTTAAACTTCTTGTTTATCCTAGTGGAAAATCTATAGGACATTTCCTTTTTCACAAAACCTTGAAAGCTTAGTTGTTTCCTCAAATTGGCTTCAAAAACAAGAAAAGCTTTTATTTTTTTAAGTGGAAGTTGCATCATTTTTGAAAATAATGAATATTTAAAATGTTAGTTCTAAGACAACAAATTTTATTATTCAAAATATATACTCATGAATCTATTTTGTATCGTGTTGAAATATGCTTCAGTTCTATATAATCATTTTTTATACATATTATGCGTATATAATATGATAAAAAATATTACTAGGAAGATGAGTTTATTAACATTCACTGACACCTTAATAAAAAGTGATTCATGAATTTATTGAATACGAATTTTGAACCCTATTTAGGTAAATATTTTTGCGGTCAATTCATAACCATTTAAAGATGCAAAATGTTTGAGATCAGAAGACTATAACTGTTACTTTTATATACTGTTTTTAAGAAAATGGACATAACGCATCAAATCATGTTTTTAATACGGTCATATTTTCGTTTAATATAATTTTAAAATTATGTGTCACAAAAAATTTTCAAGATTTAAAATTATTTAATAATTGGCTTTAAATAGCTTAAAATTCTTTGTTATTATTTATTACAAAGTATTGGCACTGCATAAGCATTACTACTATTCTGTTGTATATGATAATAAATAATCAGGATTCAGACCAGCTGTGATTCTCCATAACTTCCTTTTTCATCATGTTATTTTAATTTTACTTAATTTTTAAAAAATAGATTATATTCTAAAATTATTTTTAGATGCTTTTTAAGATTTTTGACTTTAAAATGACAACATTTCATAAGATGACACTTTTATATGCCGCAATGAATGACAAATATTTGTGACGTAACTGATTAAAGTGTTACATTTACATATGTAGTTGAATCTTCCTAGAATTAAAATTAACTTAACAAATAGATCATGTATTTTTTTCTGATGATGATGTTGCAGAATTTTTGAAATTACGCGCGCGCGCGTATTCAGAATTTATAAATTAAAATTTATCAGTTTTATATTCTATATAATAAATTATGTATTAAAACTGATCCCATTTCTTATATTGTAGGCATTGGAAGGCAAAGTTAACCCTTAAAAGCATATAAAATATCCTTTAAATTGTTTTAAATATAAATATGAAATCTTTATATCTTTAAACAACTTGTTTTAAAACTTACGAAGAATCTAAATCTAAAAGTACGAAACACGAACGGTTTGCTCGGGTTGCTGTTGTTAGATTCAATAGACTATTTTTTTTTAATTTTTTAGATTATGAATTATGAGTAAATATTGCTGAAAGCGTATTTGCGTGAATCATTGATATAAGCTTATTACAATTATAAAAGTGTAGTTAAACAACAAGCGAAAAAATTAAGTATTTAAGATAAAATAGAAAATATTTTATTTGTGAAAGATCCCATAGTAGCTTCATTTTTTAATTTTTTTTTATTAATGCGAAGAATAACTTAGGTAAAGCAAGATTCAAACTTTTGAATTAAAAATATTCCTAATTCCATCAGATAATTTAGTTCTTAATTCCATTAGGATTTTTTTTTAATATTTCTTAATATGTTACTAATGATTTTTACCCATAATATTTTCCATTTTTTTATTTTCCGTAAAACATTTATTTAAATTATTCCATTGAGGTTTGAATTATTTTATGTAATTATTGAGATGTTGCCACCTTAAGAGTCAAAGATTAGATTTTTTGTAGCTGATCATATATATGAAAATGTGTAATATGGAATCAAGCATAAATTTTTTAACGATAATTATTAAAAAGTAATTTATTTCTTATTTACACATTTTAATATTAGTAAAATGTATTTTATTTGATTTGGAAAAATAAAATAATAAAAATCATGATCTTATATATACATAATTATTTCAAACTCGTCTCAATGAACATACAAAATAACTCTGTAAATTTCACTGAATTTCACATATTTTAACTTTCCTATCAATTTGCATAGAAAAATTTTGTTTTCTTATCATTGTAAGAAGTATTTTTTTCTGCACTCTCTTTGATAAGTAATGAGAAAATTTTATTTTTTTAAGTTTTAATTATGTTATATTTCTTGCCATGAAAGAGAACGTAATTATCTCACAGTTTTAGAATATTTAATTGAATCATTTAGACACTAAAAATTTCTTGACAACTCTTGTGGTTTTTTATTTTAAATATTTCTTAAGTTACTACACACGTGATTTAAGCGAAAAACAATCATTAAATCATAAAAAAGAATTTTTAGCAAACACAGAAATCTTTAAGTTATTCTGAAGTTATAAATTATATTAGGTTGAGGTATAAAAGTTCGTAGCTTTTTTACCAAAGACTTTTATTTAAACAAAAAATAATAATTATATCAATAAGTTAATCAATTATATATTCACCGTTGCTGTTTACAACCTCTTCCTATCTCTCGACCAATTTGTTGATGCCGTTCCGCCAAAAATCGCCTGGTCTGGTGTTAAAGAAGTTGTTGAGCCAGTTTTTAAGGACCTCTTGGTGCACTGGAAAATGCTCGAAAAGAATGCTACAGTCAACAACGAATTCTACATTGCCCAGGTACACCGCGTGAATGAATTGAGATTCGACTGAAAAGACCTGATCGACATGGTCAAACCACACTCCTTCACAACAACGCCAGGCTTTGCACAGGTCATCAAAGCCGCACTCCAAGAGTTCGAATGGGAGGTCCTTCAGCATCCGCCGTATATTCCGGACCTTGCACCGACCGATTAGCATCCTCCTTGTCAAACCATAAGAAGGGCGTTACCTTTGATAACAAAGAGGTCCTTAGAAACTAGCTCAACAACTCTTTGACACCAGACTAAGTGATTTTTGGCGAAACAGCATCAACAAATTAGTCGAGAGGTGGGAAGAGGTTGTAAACAGCAACGGCGAATATATAATTGATTAACTTATTGATATAATTGTTTTTTTAAATAAAAGTCTTTGGTATAAACGCTACGAACTTATTCCCCAACCTAATAGATTTATGAAATTTTTTAACATTAAATGATGAATTATTGCTGTGATTCTTTCAATTATTTCAATATGGAGTATTATGGAATCTTAATGAAATAATAGAAATCCACTGTTAACTCCAAAAATTATATAATTTAAATCTATTTACTAAATAAAAAATTATAAAAATGTAAAAATATAATTTGAAGATATAGCAAAGCATTATAGAAACGAGAGACTAATATTCTCATTTTGATCATAAATTTAACTTTAAATAGTATAGCTACAAAACTTAGCATGCTAATGTGATTTGATAATGTACGTAAATATAATTAAGATCTATAACACAAATGAGGACCTGAGGAATACGTCCATGCACTGCGCAACAGCCAACAGTAAAAAATGTCAATGCATTAGAAATGATTAAAAATTGATTATTCTTTTAAAAACCGAGTTTGTCCAAGTACGAAAAGAGTCACATCATAAACCTCAAAGAGTTGGTTGAACAAACGTATTAATAATTCTGTTGGTAAAAACGATATGGTACTTGTACTGTAATGGCAGCACTGGATCACAAAAAGTACAATCAGCTTATTTTTCAGTGTTTTAGATTCTTTCGAATCACAAATACACGTTTAGATAAAGAAACCGAGAAATAATCCACATCTACAATAATAGCGTCACTATCATCTGACATAATTTGATAATTGCTATACATCTTGTTGTCTCAAGGTATGTCATTCATCAATAATTTATTGACACTGAACATAGGTCACGATATCCATTAAGGCAGCTGCTACAAACCACTCAACAAGGCTGTGTCAATTGAATTGTTGTTTTATTTCTCCGAGCCGGACATTATCCCATTCCTTTAACATGATTTTGAACAACAATTCCATTTTCATCTAAATGCTAATGACTATCACATGTGTGTATAGATAAAATGATCGAAACAAGCGTTTGTTACTGAGCAGCAAGCATACTGGTTAGAACCTGGTGTGATTCTTTAGGAGGTGATTAGCTCATACAATTAATAATAACCTTCTGTTTCATTCTTCCTACAAAGTACTCTGACACGCTGGGATATTAACGGCATTTTGTAGCCGGTAGTAAGGCTTATGCTATTAAGTCATCCAGGTGCTATTTGTTAGTCATCGTCACTACCAAAGTTACCGCTTTACAACGTAATAAAATTATGATTGTTTTATTTCTTCTAGTCAATAAAATGTTTTTATTTTGGATTTGTGTAGTTACATGAACTATACATGTGTTCAGATTAAAGATCGCAATTTAATTTTTTTATGGATACATATATTTCTCGTGACAGAGAAACTTTCACATTAAATATTAAGTTAGTAACAAACATAGCACAATTTATCTTATCAACATAACAGGCCACTATATATTATAGACCGCTGGTTATTCAAATTGCAACACTAGAAAAATATTGTTATGAATGTCAACATTACATAAAATAAAGAAGAGACTGGAGTATGCAAATTATTAGCATTTCAGCGTATTTGCACGATGTATGTGGGACAAATGACATTAGATGTACTGCATAAAAGAAAAGTTGTGCAGTTGATTTTCTCAATTCAAAAATCATTTTAAGAATGAAGTTTACTCGGAATATCGTGTTATGCCTCAAAGAAGAAGAAATACTTATCAACAGTGTCAGAATTTCATACTGGTAGTCAATTATGCAGAGTATGGATTATCATTCTGTGATATTATCACTTGAACTAGTTTCATGGAATACAGAATTAATGGGCTATTGAAGATTATATTGAACGACTTGCAGTATCCTAACACCCATGTTTGACAAACGCCCAAATCCCGGTCATGGCTACAATACTCTGATGGCTATATAAGTGTTTGGAGTCTCTGAAGAGATCGTTTCACGCTTTTTGCATTTAATATAGTCATAATGGAGTAAACAATATACGTATATCTAATTCGGATCGACGGTAATTTAAATAGAGATTGATAGAGTTATGGTATTTTATGACCAGTGGTTGTGCTTTATCTTCGAGGCCGGTGTATATGATGGATGGTATCTAGATGTCATCCTTCAACAAAGTAATCCAAGAACACATACTGCACGTCGTGTTCTGACCTTCCTCGATTCAGAGGGAATGTTTTCCTTGCCTGCATGGTCTCCAGATCTCACAACAAATAGAAATATCTAGTTATGAGTTGCTGATAGACTGGCCACCATCCTTTTCTAGCTACTGCGTTGCCGAAATGGAACATAGATTTGAAGCTACACGGAATGAGTAGCCCGTGTCATTTATACCCGGTATGAATTCAGACTTAGTCGGGTAAGGGCCAAAATTGGGAGTTCTGGGGCATGAACTATTTCTATAATTTCATAACCTTGTAAACACCCCAACTCTTGTAATTTTCATAATTTTTCCTTCATGTTGTAACTTTTAAGTGCAAAAAGTATCTTTTTATTTTCTTATGATGTTGCATTTTAAGGATAGCAGTGCACCAGAACTTTACTACCCCCAAAGCAACTTTGAACGTAAATGTCTCTTTTCATGTGTAACATAAGAAAATGCAGATTTATTATATGTATACTATAGAAATACATTATTTTCCAATAATGCAAATTCCTTTTACAAACTCCTTTTAATGTACTCACGAATTCCAAAAACTCAGCAGATCACAATCAAATTTTATTTTTATATTTTAACACACTTAAAAACTTTAAAAAAATTTAAATAAATAATAAAGTTATCGAATTAAAAGCCTATGTTTTCATTCCTTCCTCCTCCATAAAAAGCATATCTTTAACTGAAAATGTTTCTTTTATATAAAATTCGTCTTTCGTATATTTCAAATTTTGCATATTCGCCAAAGAATAATTAAAATAAGGAAAAACAGTGGAACGAGTTTATAATTGCTTTTTATATATACAATACTAATGACATATTAAAAATAATTTGTGTACAATTGATACATTAACTTGCATTACTTACTTCGTTAACTTTTGAAAACATGTTTTAAAAATCTTAGTTTTTTCTTTGAATAAATTTCTTAAGTCATTCAAATAAAGGATTTGATATGTTATTTCCTTGACATTTAACATAAATAGATTAAAGTACGCATTTCAGATAAAAATAACTTTCAGGTTTATGCTGCGTAGGATGTGTTGAAATATGTGTAATGTTCAATTCAATTTTCTTTTATATTTTGTTTCAACATTTAATCTAAATCAATATGAAGCAAAATGCTGTTTATGAATTATAAATAACGTAATGTCATTTGATAGATAAAGTTAAATAAAAATGAACTTGGGAGTTTGACACTCGATTTCCTTATCCTATCAGCCGAAGATCGTAAGGGTGAACAGAGTTCAAAAGTGCACTTCTCTTTTCACACTTCTATCCAATCGCCGGAGTTGATGCTTCTCTTTCAAGTATTAATATACAGCCTATATCAAAACTGATTAAAACTATTTTTAGGAACATTGAATCCAAATAGCTATTAAATATATACAAAATTCAATGTTTTTAATAAAATGTTTAACTGTATGTGATTTAATGACTATAAAATAACAAGCATTTTTTCTCAATTTAATTAAATGAAATTATAGAGAAAAAGAGAAATCATAAATTAAAAACTGCAATTAACGTTTTAAAGTGAGGGAATCTAACTTTACGTATCTAACTTTACACTGAAGCCTATTCATCTGCTTTTAAACATTTGTCACGGAAATTAATACATGATATTCAGTTATTCTATATAATATAATAATTGACGATTTTTGCTTATTTTCTTATAATTGATAACGATTACTTTTAATTGCTTATACAATTTCCAATTTTATATTTTTGTAATCTCATGATACCATAAATTTTATATTTCATTTATTTAGATTTCTAAAAAGTGTTCTGATATATTAAATCAAAGGATGCAAAGAAAAAATGTTGCTCAAATTTTCCAGCTGCTTTGAAGATAAATATCAATTCAACACTGTCGTTGAAACAGCAACTTTATTGTTTTCAAATGTCTTAATATTAATTGGTGAAACCCAGCAGTTCCTGTGGGTTATAGCTTGCAGTGGAGAACGTGTATCTTGCTTACGAGAGAAAAATTACAATTTTTGAAATAGCGATATTTACTGCTTATTTAACGATATTCACTGTTTATTTAGCTTTGTTCGCTCGAAAAGTTGTTTTATACCTCAAAATGAGTTCGAATGCTAAGATAAGCTAAAAACAAATTGAATGAGTTACTTGGAAATTTCCTTAAAGTTCCAACACATTTCCATTCGGCGACGTATTGAAAAAAGCCGAAAGTACATTTGTTAAAGAGGGCAAAAATGATATTTTTTTCGAAATTTGAAAAAATAGTAAATTCCTTTTTAAAGAAAATTATTCCGTGGTAGTGAAGAAAGGTTCCGATGCTGTGTGTGTAAATATTATTTGTCTACGCTGGTTACGCACAGGTGACAGTTTTAAAAGCAGGGAAAGAAAACTGCCTCTGTTCTTGAAGGGGAAAATGTTCCTAAACGGTATACATGGCAGTATAAGCAACTTTACAGGGATTTCAAATTAGCGTTTTAATATGGTTTAAAATAATTATAACCACTGTAATCGAAATGTTGAAATGAAACGTAGCTTATGTTTCAAGTTAGCTTGAAACCAATTTTGAGAAATAAATTTCATTCCATTCCACACAGCCGTTTCCAACTACGTACAAAATTTCGATTTAAAAAAACCTGTAAAAATTCAAAGTAAGCATTTTAATTATCATTAGAAAATAATAAACTTTCGGAAATAATGTCAGAACATTTTTTAAAATTGACCTAGATTTTTGTTTTAATGACTCAATTTCAGTGTTCCTACTTTTATATTTTCATTCTAATCAGCCACCAATTGTTTGTTTCAACTTTTTTACGATAGCACTACCTTCTATTTTTAAGTGATTATTTGTTCCAGTCCGCAATCAAATTTAAACAACGTTCCACAACCAAATTAAATGCCAAAACAAAAGAACTTAAAAAAATTCTTTAAAGTGTTATTTTTTCTCATTTAATATCTTCACGAATGAATGCTTAAAAACTCCTTTGTTTCTGATTAAGAGAATTTTAATGGGCAAAATAAAAATATCAAAGCTTAAAAATAAATTTTAACATTTATAATCCTATCACATGCTTCAAAAGTATTTCAAAGTTTCAGTCGAGCTGAACAATTAAAATTCTAAATATTATAAATAAAATTACTTTTTGTAATTTTAAATTTTTTTCTTTTATTTAAAACAATTCCCTTTTTTTAAAAAAAAGAAAACATTTTTAACATATTGATAAAATCATTCTTTTTTTATTAAATATTCAATGCATGAATTCATATGCACTTATAAAAAATTATTTACCTCGTATAGTTCGAATTTCTTGATTTTAATTAATTTTTCTCTGATTACTTTTAATCAATTGGATTTTCATTCTTTTTAATTTAATTTAAGCAAATCAGTACATTTTTCATCCTTTTGCGATATCTTTTACAGACATTCTCAGTCTCTTTAATGCGCATTAACGTATGAAAAGAGTTGGAAGAAAAATTCTATTCACGGTTACTTCTACGTCGCAACAAATACTACGGCGTACAGAAATATGAAAATAATAGAAAAAAGTTAAACAAAACTGCGACTGATAAATAGGATTTTGTCTGATAAGGAAAATATTTAATAAAAATAACGGAACAGATAAATATTGAATGAGTAACAATCACATTTAATCCTGTATTCTTTACTTTAAGCTTGTCTAACACCCACAACTATCGAATCATTTTCGGTTTACCATCGCAACACTTGCACGAGATCTATGTAAGTCCTTCGGTTAGAAACTGGAAACGTAGTAGCTTTTCTTTTTGCTTTCATGTGGCTGTCTGGCAAAAATGCTTTTGGAAGTTATTTGTTTTTTGATGACGCGACGTCAGTCTGTGATAGCATAATGGCTAGTGTAACTGCAACTGCGGCGTGTGACGTCATTCTCTCTAGTTTCATCAACGCGAACTTTGTGAAGTGAAGCGCCTCAAACTGTGAGCTTTCGTTAAGGACGAACGTTGAATGAATTCTAACAGGATGACTAAGAACGCGCGACCTTCATTTTAGTGGTCTTGTTTTTTTCTTCATTCCCCCTTTCTTTATTATTATTATTATTATTTTCATTCTCAAGACCATCGTAGGGGAAATTTATATCATTCCTAATAAATTTATTTCTGAAGGCAATGACCAATGAGGTACTAATGATTTGCTAAGAAATTAGGAGTGCCACTAAATACGACCTTGAGTATGAATATCTTAGAAAACTGGAAAGTAGAATTAAAGCGAAAAAAATATTGCTGGTCTGTGGTTTATAATTAAAATTATCATAAGTATTAAATTGTGTTAAATGACGTTTTATTTCGCTTTTTCTGGGTAACCAAAATTTCGAATAATAAATTACTGATTCAAAGAAAGATAATTATTGTTATTGAATTCATTTACCTTTACACGAAATTTTAATCATTCTTATTTAGATAACATTTTTTTTTATTTTTCAGAAAGATTTGTAGCTAACCGTATTTCAGTCTATTGTCATTAATCGCTGTCTATTGAGTTTTTAATCAATCTAATTGAGAGTTTAATACACATTTCGTTGATGTTAAAGGCATATCTAATAGCATCTTCATAAGCCATACGACAATGATAGAAACATCTCAATTTAATAATGTGTGAATTATTCTTACAATAAAACAATTCTACACGAAGTCAAAAATTTAAAGAATTCGAATTGACTTAACTTCTAAATTTTATGCATCTTTATCTGTGAGATTATGAGTCAATATCAATTCAATAATTTTTAGAGGATTAGCAAAATAATATTTTAGTAATTCAATCAATTCATTTCCGTCATAATTAAAAATTATAAAAACGATGCATTTTAATCAGAACACCAACTATTTGTAATCAAAATTTCATTCATTATGAGCTGTTCTTATAGTATATTTTTATATCTTAATATTTATACATTATATTTATTTAAAAAATCTTGGATTTAAACACCTTGAACGTGCAAATGTGGTTCTTTTCTTTTGCTAAAGAGAGTTCAGACCTTTTTAAATATTCTAGCAAATGTATATTGTTCTATTTTATAACATTTTTGCAATTATGTCCCCAGAAAAATAGGGATTATTATTATTATTATTATTATTATTTTGCTTACAATTTAAAATAAACATGACACTCTGGCCGTGTTGTCTCTTCTCTTTGATATTCCCTTCTTACCACTTCTTCCTAAACATTCTACTAATGTTTTGGCCAATAAAATAGGCCAACTGTTAAGAATGACTATATATTTCTATAATTACTAGCAATAGCTCTTCTAGTTTTGTGGGGTAAATGGAAAGGCAGAGCGTTGGCTCTGCTGTGTTCTGGCCAAACAGTTTGCTTGTTGAATATTATAAAATTATTGAATTCAATTAAATGTTAAAAATATTCCACTTAGGGAAAAACATATACTTTTCAAATTCTACTCATATTCTTATTGTTACAAATGAGCTCCTTATGAGTAAGTTCATATGAAAAACAAAACTTTTGATTGATTTGTCAACAAGTGTTAATTTATGCTGTACACACATTCTGCATATTTAATAACTTTTCTATATTTGTGAATTACGAATTCTCTAAATAGTTTGTATGAATGCACCATTTTATTTCTGCCTGTGGTGATGTAAGTGCTTTTCATCATCTATCTACACATAATCCATTTTGCAATGAACTAATGCAGACTAATATGTTGCAATTAACTACTATGTTGCAATTGTTATCTTCTTAATAGATTTAAGCCAGCAATATAATAGCATAACTTACTTTTAAATTTATCTGAATATGAGATGGAATCGTGAACGCTTATACTAGGAATCTATGCAACACAGAGGCCTTTTAAGTGAAATGTGGTTGTAAACAAGTATTCACTTATTGACTAAAAGCACCAGCGTTTGCAGTTCACTTCGGTTTCTCTTGATTGTTTCTCTCTAATTTATAACATAATAAACTTTTAGTTTCACATATGGGTTATGTGTATAATACCGAATATTTATTCCTCTTCATTTACTCAATTATCCAAAATACCTCAGCATTGTACCAAAGTATTGTATTTTCTTCATTAACCAATTAATATTAAAGGATTTAAAATCCCATTAAGAACTTTTTTATTTTTCTGTAGTGCTCCTTCTGGCTTTTCCTTAATTAATGTCTCGTTGATTAAGAAGAAAATTGTTCATATTTATTGCTCTAATAGTCGAGATTATTACCAACATCACAAGGTGAACACTATATATTTTGAAAAATGAGTATTTCCAGAAATTTAAGCAGAATATATTTAGGATTTAAAACACCATTCATAAATGTAAAAAAAATAGAATTTTGCTTAACATAGTATAATATGATCATTATTACATCAATGTGGTCTGCAAGATCTTGTCTTTTGATTAATTGAAAAATGTAGAATAAAAAAGATAATGAAACTCATAGATTTATTATTTATGAAATGTGAATTTAACATTTTCATCATTGGAAAAAGAATTCACTTTTACAATGCTGAAAATTTTGGGATATAATATGGTAATTTATACAAGAATTATCTTATGGGCAAATTCTTATTCCTTATTTGAATTTAATTTCATTAAATTCTATTGAAAATGGAATTATTTACAGCATAATATTTCTATACAATGTAGAAAGCAAATAGATACCTGAATGTAGCTTACCTCAGAGTCTTTGTCTTTTTAACATTGCTGTATTTCATTCTTTGGAACACGTGTTTTGTCAAACACATGCTTCCTACGCATTATTTATTAATAGAGTTGACATTTAGAAATTTTTTTGTACAAATGAAGGGCATATAATTAGTGACCCTTAATCATGAGAGCATGAAACAGCCGGCAATGAAATTGAACTCGTATCACAGTGTGTAAAAAACAATAATGGAATGAAGAGAATTACCATCTTGCGTGATGAAAGAAGAATCGAGGATATTTGTATGCAAATCAGAAAGACAGATTGGATTATTCTCACAAAATATACAGGAGGCTAGGATCAGTATCTTTGTAATGAGAGTTCGTTGACGTTTGGAAGCTTGGAAATTCTACTGTCAGCTGCTAAGCATGTATCTAGAAACAAAATATAGACAAAAAAAATTCATCAAATAAATTCAACATATAATTTTAAATTTGAAACCGAATGCAAATGATTTTGTTTTTCAACGATTTCCCAAATGTATTTGAATTTATTTTTCCGAATGTTATAAAATGATATTAACTTTCAAAATTTGAAATCCATTTTTGGTATGTATCATAATAGTTTAATTTGGTTATTAGAATTATTTTATTATAGAATTTAAAATCGATAGCAGTTTTGAAATTGTGTCTCTTTCCCATAGTTATTAATTAGTTTACTTTTCTTCACCCCTAACTTAAACTTGCAAATATTAAGCAAAATATCTATTCCTTTTATAATTTCTGGCTACTTTTTTGAGTTACTAATAAAAATACAAGATTTCATTTTATACATTTACACCACACTGAAGCTTTACATTGGGTTATTGATGACTGTCTGTATTGAAATCTTAAGAAACGAAGAGTAGACAATTTTTTAAACAATCAAAATGATTGTAGTATTGAGATTCACATCAATGTCTTACCTTGAAAACTCGAATCCAGATCTAGCAAAATAAATTCCTTTGTGACACAGCATAAACTAATTTATTTTAGGACCGCATTTTATCAAATTTCGTTTGCAATTTAAAAAAACAATAAAAAATACATAATTTAGTAAGATACAGTTAATTTTATTATGAACATGGTATATTATTCTTTCATGTTTGACAGTACTAGTTTTGTACTAGATTGCGTAATTAAAATATTTTGAAGGAGGAATAATTTCATAAAACTTATATATGAACTGCACAATAATATTTCGAAATGATACCATGAGAAATTTTAAAAGTTGTTGTGTTGTAATATTAAAATAATAAAAAGTTATTCTATAATAAAAGCTGTTGTGTTGTAATACCGATACTGAAATTATTTGTCATCTTTAAAATTAAATGACAGCTCTGAATTTCTAGTTTTTTATACATTTACCTATAAATATAAATTAAAATGTCCACGGCAGTTTAATGAAGAAATAGTCGTCTTCGGGCATATTTCCTTTTACAAAGTCTCCACAAATCATCGTTATATAAATGCTTTCTAAAATTACTTTATTTCTAGCCTAAAATTACTTTATTTCTAGACTATTCGCCATATATTATAATAGATTCGGAAGAAACGATACACGCTTATTCTCTTATTGCAAGCCAGCAACACACTAATATTATTTAACAAAATGTCTAATTACAATCATATATCCTATTAGACATCTTACCAACTATTCCTCCCCTGAATTTTGTTTCAATCACAAATCAAATTATACAAATTTCCAAAATTTTGATGTCTGTTGATTTAAAAGCATACCTTTTGCCTCATTACAACCACCCCTAATAAAATGTCAACAGCCTACATTAAGAATAAAATGAAAAGTTTCCTTCATACATAGTTAAAACTCTAGTACAGCATCACTAGAAATTACATTTATTGTATTCCATTAACTTAGAAGACACTGTAAGTCAGATAGTTTGCAGGCTATAGAGAGGGAGGGAGGGAAAAGAATAAAAAAATGTCATTGCTTCCAATAAGAAAGTATCATCAAACAAGACAATTTTGTTTCTAATGTCAGTTAAGAAGGAAAGGAATAAGTTTGTAAACTTTAGGTACATTCTGGCCGCCTCCCTTCTCTATCCAATGTCCATCCGAAGACTATCATGTTGAAAGGGTCGATACACAACAAAGATCCAATGAAGGAATATTCCTTCGCTATTGTAATAAATATAGGAAAGTGCCAACTCTTGTGTCAACTTCCTTACTTAAATATGTTTAAAATTAAAAGATCAAAGTTCCTATTTAATGGCTTCGGTCGACAATAATACGCATCAAGGAATAGATCAACAAAGCAAATATATGAATAAATTTCCAGAATTAATCTTGGCAATTTAAAATATTTCACTCAAAAATAAATTTTCAGATATAGCATTATTACTAAGTCAGAGTTTTTTCATACTTATGTTTTAAAATATACATACAAGATAAAAGTTAAAGTGCAAATGAATTTTTATAATATTAGTTTTGAAAATAGGTGTGGCAATTTTATTTCATGTATCAGATAATGTTCAGCGCTTTAAAAAATGAAAAAATTTATTAATAAATTAATCAAAATATTGTAATTAGGACCTAATTTTGTTGCATTTTGTCAAAATCCATTAACTGACTTTGGATACTGTGCAGTGGAAAAGCATCCAGGCCAAGGAAAGAGAATTGATTTTTTCTTTCATAATAATAAAGAAAAATGCCAATGAGCATAAATATTTTGGCCTGAAAAATAATCCTTTATGCGTTTTTAATTTAAATACTCCCCTAAATGGGAATAGTCTTACTGTATTATACCATTTTAATATATTTATTATGCTTATTGCTTGGATAAATGTTTTTAGTATAATATCTAAAGAAATACAGACTTGTAATCCTTTTCATTAACTTTATTTTACAGAATTAAATTTAAGAGAATATACATTTACTAAATGGAAATTACTAGCATATTTAATCCATCCTATTATTTTCATGTGTAAATTAGATATATTTTTTAATTTTATTTTATTAGGAAAAAAATTACTTGTACAAGATGAACTGAATATAGATTCATATTTCAAAATAAGCAACCAGACATTACAATGTTTTATTAAAGAGATTATACTTTTATTATTATATTCTTACACATTCTGTTTAATGATAATTAAAATAATTAATGACAATGATTATGTTGTTAATATTTGTGTGAATAGTTTAATGACACAGATTGTGTTCAATGATAGTTAATAGTGTGTCTTAATTTTTCTAAAAATAGATTTTGTGTGAAACATTTATTACTTACTTGGAACCATGAATAAAATAATGCTTTATATTATATATATATATATATATATATATATATATATATATATATATATATATATATATATAAGGGAAATAGTTATAATAATATATTCTATCTTGAGTTCCTAAAAATGCTATAGTTTATCTTCGGATGCATGCAAGATTTTTGTTCTTAACCTCAGTTCTATTGCAGTACTATTCTATTCAATCCTCAGTTCTATTGCAGCACACACAAACAAATTTAAATACAACATAAATATACATTGCTGGACAATTGCTAAGGACGGATAACACTATCATCCATAGCAACCAAAAAATGAAAGGAAGCAAAATGTGGAAAATTAGAATAAGTGCAGGATATAATAAGAAGAAGTATGCGCATGTAAATTTTTTTTCCACGTCTGTTCATCACGTGATAGCGTTCATAAGAGCTTTAAAGGTTTTGACGCGTGTGGACAGTTGTTGTTTCAAGTCAAAGTTTTACAGGAAAGATTTAATAGACGAATTTGAAATTTTTGGCATGTCTTCCCGACATCACTTAGATGATTTTATGTGTGACCGAATTATTGGAAAGATCGAAGAAGGGCGAAAATTAACAGTTGTTGCCAGGGAGTTCGACATCGCTCACAGCGTTGTTTCACTGCTGTTGAAGTCATTTAAAACTACTGGAATGTGTAGTAGACGGCACGGGGGAGGTCTTGTTAGAAGTACGAAGTCTGCAGAAGACAGATATATCGTCCTATCAGCAAAAAGGAACAGGCGCACCACAGCTCAGCTGGTGGCAAATCAGTTTCTTGCTGCCTCAGGAAAGCAGATCTCCCGAAAAACTGTTGCCAGACGTTTGAGGGGAGTAGGACTATACGCCCGCAGACCTGTTGTGTGTGTCCCATTGACCAGACTGCACCGTACTGCCCGTTTGCAGTGGTGTCGTGAGCATCGCAATTGGACTGAACAGGACTAGGCATGCTTACTATTCTCAGATGAGTGTAGGTTCAGTCTGTCATCGGATTGTAGACGCTAACTGATCTGGCGCGAGAATGGTACTGCTTATCGTCCAGAAAATATCCAGGAAAGGGACCAATATCCGACATGCAGTGTCATGGTGTGGGGCGGCATCATGATCATTGGCCGCACGCCCCTACATGTGGTTGTGATTGGGACTATGACGGGCCAACGATACATTGATGAAGTTCTACTTCCTTATGTTCGTCTTTTCCGTGGTGCTGTCGGTGATAAATTTGTTTTTATGGACGACAACGCAACATGTCATCGAATACTCGCTGTTCAGATATGTCTAGACAGCAAGGGTATTCAACGCCTCATATGGCCATCATGTTCTCCAGATCTAAACCCCATTGAAAATGTGTGGGATGCTTTGGGGAGGCAAGTTGCTGATCGAAACTATCCTCCGATAAACAAGAACACCCTCATCCGTGCACTCCTAGAGGAATGTGATAAACTGCCTCAACAGCTGCTGAATAATGTTGTGCAAAGTATGATACGACATGTGGAATGTTGCATCACACTTCACGGTGGACATATCCCGTACTGATACCTTTCTTCAAGGTGCCTGCTGACTTTTAGATGCATTGTTCCATTTTTCCGTATGCAGCATCAAATGAACATTTTTTTTTCTTTCAGATGTTTCACAGCTTTTGTACTTTCCAGAACAATAAATATTCTTTATTCTAATGTCTGAACAGTGTGGCATCCATATTTTATCCTATAAGGCCTCATGTCTCGCTTAATGTAATGCTACATTGCAATTTGTGATCCGTCCTTAGCAATTGTCCAGCAGTGTACTTTTCAACTGCTCCACTTTTTCAACTGAACCATATTTTGGTGTGGAGTCCGACTTCTTCAGTATACACATGCCATAGGGACCCGTTTATAGGATAGGCAGCCATTCACACCTCATTCATACAAGGAAAGGACAAAGACAAGATAGATAGAGAGAGAAAGTACATCCATGCCCGAACCGGGATTCGAACCCAGGACCTCCCTCTCCGTAGTCAGGGACTCTGACGACACGATAGTAAATATTAAAAATGTAGAATTTGATTAACATAAATACAAAACTTAATTACATATACTCTTAAAAACTCATGTGTGTGCGAAAGCATAATATTACAGAATCAAATAGTTATATAAAATTTTATTTTTCATGAGGATACAAAATGTTTTTGAAAAATTTATTATTTTTTCACTAAGTAATTTAAAATGTAACTCATATAATAATCACAATTTTATTTGTATTTAATGTTAAGTAAAGGTTTTCAAATGACTATTAGGATATAATAGTAATTGTAAGAACGTACACACACACGCGCGCACACACGCATCATATATATATTTGTATATATTAAATTACTGCTAGATTAACCAAATAAATATAGAATTTTTTGCGCACGTTATGATTGCTAGAGAAGACAAGATAAAAAAAACAAGTTAAAACTGCTTTCAGACCCATAATTCCATTAACTATGTTGCTATTTTCCTTAGCACATCTTAGCTTATTTTTTTTCCATAGATTAATCAACTCTGTATTTTTCTCCATGTAATAATGCAATTATTTAATATTAAATATAACCCGCAGAGAACAACAGTAGTTTACCGAAAATCTCTTAGTTCTAATAGAAAAAAACTACTATACAAATGATTTAATATTATTATGCTCAAAAACAAAAAATATCAAAGAATGAAGTGAGCTAAAACGTATAAGACAGTTTTTAACTATTATAAAATAAAAGATGAACATGAATTAATGAATAATATAACAAAAATGAGCTTAAAGGCTGCTTTCGTCTTTAGAGTGAAAAGCACGAGGAGATTCAGAAACATAGATATAAGGAACAGTTTCAATGCAAAAAACTTGTAAGAGAAGTGAAAATATTTTTTATGGAGGTAATATCTAAAAAGTCTTTAAAACATAAGGTACATGATCTTCAGAAAACAAATTGCCTTCAATTAAAAATATAAAGTTACCAATGGTCCTTTGAAATGTTCTGATCCATTCTGAACGTAACTAAATCAGATTAAAAACCGTCTACCGACGATACCATAAAATTGAAATGCATCTTACGAATATATTCTAGACAAGTTTGATAATTTTGAAGTAAATGAAGATGCTCTTAACCATATAGTTGGCTTTTTTCACATTTAATTAATTCTTTAAAAAAATAAATACGATAAGTAAATTTATTTTTTACACAAGACGAGGACAATGAAGAATAATCAGTGAAAATGTAAAATCCTTAATACCTTTTGTAAATATACGGCATATTTATCTAATATAAATATATTAGTCCCATGATACTGTTATGGTAGAAAATGCATTGGTTTGTATGACAATCAATGTTTCTTCACCAGACATGCAGTTGTTTGGCAAAAGCTGAGAGTCTTCTTCCACAAATAAAACATAATTTTTCTTGCCACGTTCCTAACATAGAAAAACATGTGAATTGTTATTTTTTAGAGTAAATGTCTGCTAGTCAGTTAGAACAGTTTGTTTCATTCATTTGCCGTATAATATTTGTATTCTTCAAGAACTCTTCTATTCACATGATGTCTTTTCATCAAAGGAAAACATACTAGTAATCTATTAACATACACTACTGGCCATTAAAATTGCGAAACCAAGAAGGAATGCAAATAATAGAACGATATTTATTGGACACATACATTATAGTGGAAAGAACAAGTGATTAGATTTACAGGAAATTAGGATGTATAGATCTTAAGAAATCAGTACCCAGAGCAGCCACCTCTGGCTGCAATAACAGCATTTATCCGCCTAGGCATGGAGTCAAACAGAGATTGTATGGCATGTATGGGGATCTCAGTCTATGCAGCTTCAACACTATGCCACAGTTCATCGACAGTAGTGGATGGTAAGTGATGGTGTGCCAATCGCTCGGCAACCATTGACCACACGTATCTCAATTGGTGACAGATCAGGAGAACGTGCTGGCCAGGGTAACAGTCGAACCTGTTCTGTATCAAGGAAGTTCAGAACAGTACGGGCAACATGCGGTCGTGCATTATCCTGTTGAAACAAAGCATTAGGGAGGCCTCGAAAATGGGGCAGAGCCACGGGCCTTAACACATCGGAAATGTAACGATTGCTGTTCAAAGTGCCGGTAATGCGAACAAGAGGTGATCGAGACGTGTATCCAATGGCACCCTATAACATTACTCCAGCAGATGGGCCAGTATGGCGATGTCCAATGCAAGCTGGCAATGCGCGTACTCCACGATGCCCCCAAACACGGATGCGGCCATCATGGTCCTGTATACAGAACCGAGATTCATCTGTAAAGATGACGTGATGCCATTCCCGCGTCCAGGTTCGTCGCTGATCACACCATTGAAGGCGCTCCTGTCTGTGACGCAGCGTCAATGGTAGCCGAAGCCATGGTCGCCGTGCAGACAATCCATGCTGCTGCGAACGTCGTCGAACTGTTCGAGCAGAAACTTGTTGCCTTGCAAATGACTCCATTTCTCGACTCAGGGTTCGTGACGTGGCTGTACGATCCCTTGTGACCATGCGGATAAGATGTCTGTCTTCTCTGCTGTTAGTGATAGGGGGTCTCTGAGATCTTGCATGACGTTCCGTATGATTGTCCTGAACCCATCGATTCTATATCCTGCTAACAGTCATGGGGTCTCGACCGACGCGAGCATCAATATTGCGGTACGATAAACCGCAATCATGGTAGGCTATAATCCTTCCTCGATCAAAGTCAGACACGTGCTGATAGGCATTTCTTCTTCTTACACGAGGCATTACAACAACTTTCTTTGCCGAAAACAACGTTGAAACGGAAACTGAATATGAGAAAACTGCTGTCAAATCTCTGGTTTTATACACATTGTAGATGTCGCTACTGTCTCCTGCTTTGTATGAATGCGCTGAAAATCTAATCATTTGCATATCACAGCAAGTTCTACCTGTCATGCAAATTTCACGTGTGTGGTGTGCCGCTTTCCTGGTGTAGCAATTTTAATGGCCAGTAGTGTATATAGCTTATATTAGAAATTATTTTCATTTTATTCGTTAATTCTCTCATCTACTAGTTTCCAAAAAGTTCATTTAGTGAAAGAGTTAGGAAAATTCTGCTTAAAAAAAATCAATATTAAGTAGCTGTTTACAAAACTGGTTATATACCTGTGACAATTTATCCCGAATTTCATCAAGTCCACTTCTGCTTCATGGATAGTCATTGTTCAAGCTATGCGATTTTTGTATGCTTGATCATGTAAAACTAGATAAGTACATTTGTCAAGCTTCCAGCATACTACTCATTCGTTAAGACTCCGAATATAAGTATTTATGTTGAAAAATCAAATTCTTTAAAAATCGCAAAAAATTATGTTGCTGATAAGGACGCAAATTTTTTTAAACTCCTATTTTGAAGTCTTATTTGCATTAACCTCATCATTTTCATTTGTGATGATATGACGGTAATTTTGCATAAGATTTTTAAGCAACTCACTAGAAATATTTTTTGTTCTCAATTTTTCGTAAAATTAACGAAAAGCCTTAAGATAGATAATTGTGAGAAGTAGAAACAGTAATCCAAAAGAACACTCTAATTTGACACGAAAACACTTATCAATATATTCTTAGATTTTTTTCAAATTTACCTAGTCAGTTTTACTAAGAAGATTTTTAATTTGGTGCGTTATAAGATAATTTAAAGTTTTATAAAATTGTAAAAGGAACTTGTAACTATAAAAGAGTGTTTGTGAAGAAATGATCTGGAAAAATGTAGCAAAAATATTCCTATTTTTATTTTTAACAATCTCCATTCTCCGGAATAAATTCTTCCCATTGTGTGAGCCTCTAGCAGTTACACAGCTTGACAGTACACATTTTCTGTCAAGCTTTCATTCATAAACAACATTTTCGCTGTCAGTTTCACATTACTCCCATTCACTTCATTCAGAGAACACTGATCGTAAACTCTATCCACTTAGAAAGACATAAAAGAAGCATTTTTCGCAACTTTTAAGAACGAAATTTGCCGTAAATACTTAGCCTGAGGACTTAAAGAGTATATAATAGTTTAATTTTTTGTTATTTTTATCGTCTTGTTTCCAGGCTAATAAGTGGGTTGGTTTTATATGTTATTTTGATTTAACACTTTCTAAATCTTTAGCTCAAAATTTTGCATTCATTCTGATTATGTTACTCACAATATGCATTTCACATAAAAATTATGTCTTTATATTTATTCATTCATATTATTACAATGTAACAATCAAATTAACTAATTACGTTTAAAAATGATTATTTTCATATTTCAAATGATATATTATATAATCTATATTTAATAAAGATTTCATCCGAACATTAACTAACATCAAAAATTATTTCCTATTGCCATTAATATTAGAGACACTGATGTTTCCTGAATAAATTCATAACTCAATGTAAAACAACCCTTTTGCGAAATATTCTTAAAAATGTTCCCCAAGTGTCTAAATTTTTTCATGGGAAAATACTGTGATTTTTCCTATGTTATTTGTATTATAGTAAATTTTTTAATTCCTTACTTTGCCGAGATATGAAGGAAAAATTGAATAATTTTCATATAATTTATGTAAATATTAATGTGAATGAAAACAAAATTCAGAAAAATAAATTTTAATATGTCTTACATTCACATGTGTGTTTAATATGTCTTACATTCACATATTGCATTGGTTTGAAATTGCTAGGAAACTGCATATATGCGGAAACTTTGTCCTCAGATAATTGATTAGTTACAGAAAACGATAGAACGAGCCTACCTTTTTGTGCAACCGACCTATTATCTATTACATTAATATTAATCTATTAAATTATGGTGCTCTTATCATTTTCATTTAATTTCAAAAATGCAGATTTATTAATCTTGTGGAAAAAAGGAACAAAAATTGGCTTCTTGTTCAGAGAGATGTATACGTTACTAGTGTCACCGTTTTACACATTTGTACGAAAACTTTTATGAACGATTAAATAACACCAGTTTATAAGAGCAAGTAGTCTTAAAAAGAGATGTTCTACACTGTGAATTTCATCTTCAAAAAATTTAGGTAGGAAAAATTAACATAATTAATTGGTATAAATTGTAATCCCGAATTATATATTCTTTCTGAAAAATTTCGTTATAACTTCAACAGTGATTCAGAAAACTAGCAGCTGTAAAATAGGACAAAGATCCAGCAGAACATTAAAAAATCAGTCTTTAGTTTAGAGGATGGTAGTCAGAAACCTGGTAGATATATATATATATACATATATATATATATATATATATATATATATATATATATATATATATATATATATATATATATATATATATATATATATATGTATGTATATATATATATATACATTTCTTAACATAGGTTCTCAGAGGAAAATTCTAAATTTTCACCTTTGTTACGTTAGTCAATCTGTTTACGTATAACAACGCCTTTCAGAATAGAACTTCTGAAGCGTCAAACATATTGGCTAATCGAGATATAGTGTGCTAGGCATAGACTGTATGATAATATTATATAAATCCCATAGAACTTATTTAAAATGTATTCAAAATATGTATCATTTCAAGGAATAACACCTCTCGAGTTATTATAATATTTTTATGAGCTGATTGGGTCAAACTCTTAAAACAATTTTCAATAGTTTTAGAGTATAGGTACCCAAAGTGGTCCAGGTGAACCCCTATGGGTCCATAGGAGACCACATGGGGGTCCACGTTGACGTGAAAAGAAAACAGGAGTTCATAAGGTGTAAATGGAGGTCCACGAAAAGTTTCTGGTTTTCATAATAAACAAAAATTGTGGCTTGGATTTACCTATCAACGTAGGCAGGTAGCATCATTCACTAGGTAGGTACTCAAAAATATTCGAGACTCAGTTCAAACACAGAATTGAATAGAAAAATAGATAATAGCACCAGTTTAAAGCACCAGATTTAAAAGAAAATCTGATCAAATATAAAGCGGACATTGATTATTTAACAGCGTTGTTTAAAAAAATTCAGTGAAGTTAACTTACAGTTACAAGGAGACAGCCTTAATTTAATACAAGCAAAAGGTGTAATTTCGTCTTTTCTTGGTAAATTGAAATTAATGAAGCAAAATATTAGTCAGCGCGAATTCTCCCAGTTTCCGCACTTGTCACAGATAGAATGTCTTGATAAAGATATTCAGAATTATGCTCAACATTTAAATACCCTGCATGATGACTTCAAAAATAGATTTGAAGATATTCTGACGATGGAAATACCAGCATGGATCATAACCCCATTCGATGAAACGGAAAAGGCGAATGTGGTATTACAAGAGGAGCTACTTGAGCTCAGCGCCAATAAGGAACAGAAGGTGAAATTTAAAAAAAGGCTATCAAACATTTTGGCTACAGGCAGAAATTCCCGAAAATATCCTTGGCTGTGGGAAATTGCGAGAAAATTTTTGATAGCGTGTTTCCCTTGTCCTATCTTGTCGAAAAAGGTTTTAGTGCCGTTACCCACTTGTTAACAAAAAAACGAGCAGATTGAATATCACAGAACGAGAAGATTTGAGATTATTTCTTACAAAACTGAAGCTAAATATTGATAGTTTGCTGTCAATTCATCAAGTACATCCGTCTCATAAAAAGTATGACTATTTTTTATTATTGATTTACATTTCAGAGTTCATTGTTGATTTTTTGTCAATTGTTGATTGTTTGTAATAACAAATGTTTATAATTTTGCATAACCACAATTATTTTAATAATTAATAAAATAATTTATTTAATAGGATACAAGAAAATGTGCTGCTTTTTTTTCTTCATAACACCCCCAATTTAGGGTGATATTTTTTTAGGAGCTTCGGGAATACAGTAGAAATGTAGCAGCTGGGGGTCTACCGAAAATAGTAAAGTTTTGAAAGTGGTCCACGAGAAAAAAAATTTTTTTGATAACCCATGTCTTAGAGGGAAAAAAGGCAAAACTGAAAGAAAATTTGCATTAGTTTCCTAGGAGTGGCCACATTTCTTAATGACAAAAATGCGTCGATTTTCAACAGAGTGAGCACTTTCATAATTTTGTACAATTGTTGTAAGTAGTATGTATTTAATTCTTTCTAGCTTTTTGTCTTATGCTATTTATATCAACTTGCATGAGAAAAGTACTTGAGAATGTCTCTTAAAATGTGCTAAGTTGCGAAAAATAGCTTTTATAAAAGTCAAGCAGTATATATTTTGCATATTTCTGATTGCTGATTGTAATCAGCAAATTTCCGAAGTTAGTACTAGATATCGGTAAATGATAAACTTACTTATGACAACTATAAACTTTATATTATCTATTTATTAATATTTTATAATTAGGTGAATTTTTATACAAATAAGATTCAGGAAAGCATAGAGAAAGCTTTGAATTTGTCGATAAAATATTAACTTAACACTAAAGGTACTATTTCTTTGAAATTAAAGCTATTTAGAAAACTTATTAATTAATTCAATCACTTCTAAATGTAAATAATGATTAATAAATCAGAAATAATAATGAAAAATTTCTTCTTCGAGTTAATTAAAGATAAATTAATTAAAATTTAAAAATATTTTATGTTATGGTCAAAGCATACTGGGAAAATGTAAAAAATGTATTCGTATATAAAATCTTCCAATTGTTGTCTAATCATGCAGGCTTTTACCAGAGGTATTATTATTTGTGGATCAATAATTTACGGGCGTAGGATATTACTTTTACGTGTGCACCAAATATGATAACATGTTTCGAACCCTTCTGACATTTAGTAGCTTCATAGCTAGATAGAGGGATTTCACTTATTGGATTGCATCATTAGGGTTGCGATGAATAAAGGCAGGAAAACATCAATTATTTCCTAGCAAACAAGTTCAGAGATCCACGAAAGTATGTATCAAACGACTTGTCGTAACGGGAACCAGAAATGAAAATGGAATGCAGATATGGTTCCATGGCCTGCTGGAATGTGTCATCAACATTTGCGAGATTCCTACCTTCCTGGTTACGGGGCTGGAAAACTGGGCAATATTCAGGAGTATTGCCAAGGGAAAAGAATAATGATCTCTGGTCCGAAGGAATCCTTTAAGCGCCCTTCTTATTTATTAGTTGATCAATGACCCTCCATTTCAACCGTTCCATTTTTTCCACTTGCTACCGTTAGAGGATCTGCTTTATTATTAGTCCCCTTTCCCGAGAAAGCTTTTCGGGATTAAGAGCGAGGCAGGGGAAAATCAATTTAGATGTTGGAAAAAGTGAAGTAAAGAAGGGTAGAACTGAGTGTCTTCTTCAAAGTTTGAAGGGAAAAAAATTCAAAAGAAAAAATAGGAAATGGAATTTGGATATAAATTTTAATAGATGGAAAACAGACATGTGTTCAAAAATAAAATGAAAATGTTGTCCAGCAGATTGCCTGTATATTTGCAACTAATACTTATATCTGAAGTAAATTTAAAGACATTGTCTACAATATTTGAAGTTATAACAAATTGGCTTACAATGTAAAAATATTACAAGACTCAAATATATGAAATTTACAGTTTTTAATTTAATATGTTTTATTTCATTAAAATCTAATGATTTCACAATTCTATTATTAAATGATTCCATTGTATTCATATCAATGTTGATTTAGATTTTACGTATAATATCCAAAATATGTATGTAATACTGAAACATTACAGAATACGCTCTTCCTGTTTAAACAATGTTTGGGAATGAAAATTAAACTGATGCTCCGTATTGTTTTATATAAACATGTAAAACTTACAAGCTATTTTTCTCCGAAAAGTTCTATTAATATAAACACTAATGAAAAATGAAGTCTTAACTCCAAGGAAAAGTTTAGCAACAAGTAAAATAAAGGCTATGGTTGTTGAAAAGATAGCTATTAATAACTTATAAAATTGTTATTCAAAATTATTTTACATCTAGCTATTGGTGAAAATTCTAACCCTAGTTGCATTGATAAGTTTTGGTGCATTTTTTTCATCAAAAATCCTTAGTTTGCATTTTCCAAGTATGAAGAATGTATTGAGATTATATAAGGGAATAAGAGAATCCACACACAAACAGTTTGTTGGAAATAGAGAAGAAGTAAGCACATATACAGGATTCTTTTTAACAAAATAGAACGTCAGTAATAGTTGAGGTTAAAATCATATAGTCAAATAGGATTATTTCAGGAAATTTGTTCAATCAATAGTTGAAAAATGATATTGTAGTACAGGCTTTACTTTATCTTTCTTGAAATAGGTATTTCCCTCCTAGAAAAAGGTTATCACTAGTCAAGTATTAAAATTTTTAGAGATTTCTTCAATGCGTGTAAAAGCTAATACGCATTTACAAAAGATAATTTACGTAAGTAATGCAATATATATTGATATACTATATATAAAGTCTGATATTCATAAAAGTATAACTTATTGCTACTTTAATTAAGAATTCTCCATTTGATTCAAGAATTTGAGCAGATATATTCTGTGATAATTTACTATTCGACATCAGTTTTCTAACATAGACATTACAACATAAATAAGGAATATTCCAAATTTATAAATATCTTACTAATTTCAGGAGACATCAGTGTTTAAAAAATACCGATATGGGCATTTAGAAATACTGCTTATTTGTACTTTAAACTTCAGTCCAAAGCTTCATTTTCATTACTTGTTCATTTTTTTTACTTATTTTACTTCTTTCAAATTACTTTAGTTTTGTCAGTTAAAAATAAATCTGCTAACAAGCGTTTTAATCGTTTAATTTTATTGGTTCTAAATTCCATTAATTAGTATGGAGAATTAAGCTAATAATAAGGCAGTTTAACTTCTCTCTCTCTGTATATGTATATATATATATTCGAGATCTATTTATCTATCTATCTATCTATCTATCTATATATATATATATATATACATATATATATATATATATATATGTATATATATATACACGATCTATATTAGTATGTCAATATGTTAAATTATATATATATATATTTATATATATATATATATATATATATATATATATATATATATATATATATATATATATATATATATATATATAATTTAACATATTGATAAATTAATATAGATCATGCATATAAAGTATATTCTTCAATTCTCGTTCCCTCGAATATAAAGTATTTTTATTCATTTAATTCTAATAGTTTAAGGATGCGTGTGCAATTTTAATTTAAAAACTATTCTTCAATATCAACAGCATTTTTAAAGTAATTCTCAAAAAAATATAATTGCTAACAAACTATCCCATTTCCCACTTTTAGAATCAGTAGAACATATGTATAAAATACTGAAGTAGAAATCCATTCTTTTTCAAATCATATTTAATTTTTTTCAATATTAATCTTTAATTTACGAAGTTGAAGTTGCTGACAAATAAAGTTCTAATTCACACATATTCTTTCAGGTACTAAAAATTTTTTTAATAAAGAATGATATTAATGACGACCTAATTTTAACTGATGTCATTTAAAAACATAGCATGGTAACTAAAAATATAAGTGTAAAAAAATTATTCATGAGCCCTAATACAGAAGCAATAAATAAAATTAGAATACCCAAGCATGATGGATTGAAGGGAAAGAATCAGTTTGATTATTCGCCGCCAGTCACACGCCTAATGCGATATAATACACGGACAATGGAATCCGTAATGGATCTGTCACAGGAATTATTTGAATTGGGATCATGAGTGGCGATTCATATGATTTTATGCTGCATTCTTCGAGAAAGCAAAAAGCTTTATTACTAATTCATGAATTTTGGATCTCAAATGAATATTATATATGTATTACTCGAAAAGCAATCTGATATCGTGCTGCTTTCCCTCTCCTAATTACACGAGTCTCGGCTGATCTGAATAAGCTGATTGACCAAAGATTGATTTTTACAGCTCCCCAGCATTCATCGCGTATTATGGGCCTTCAAAAGTGCAGGAAATGTAGCCATGGAGTTTTCTCTTTTTTCATGCATCGCACAGAAAAAAGTGCGTTTTTATAGAGCAATCTGTAATTTTTTTTATTCTCCGTTTTTTTGTAAAATAAAATGCTTAATTTGTATAATAGTATGAGAAAAAAAATAACAGCATGAGAAACTATATATATATATATATATATATATATATATATATATATATATATATATATATATATATATATATATATATATATATATATATATATATATATATATATATATATATATATATATATATACACATACAACTGAAGATTAACTAAGAAAGCCAACGTTTATGAAATAAATTGCCCAGGAAAGTTAATAATTATTAGTAAGAAATGGTATGCGATTGCGATTTGAATAAATTTTTCAATAATTAAGTGAATGTAATTAAGAAATTAGAATTACAACCGTCACTCTGGTATTTAAACTATGGCTCTAATCAAATGAGTTTAAAGATTAAATTTTTAAAATTTAGTCCTTAAATATAGTCTTTTTCCTTAAAATGATTGCCATATAATGGAATGATTTTAAACACAATCTATGACTATTTTTGACGTTCACACACACAAGAACAATTAATTAAAACACACACACACACACACACATATATATATATATATATATATATATATATATATATATATAATATTTTACAAAATTTTAAATTTTTTTTTAACGTTTTTGCGTTTACGGTTATTTTTTTCTTGAAATTCATTTACTTGTTTAGGACAAAACTATTGTAATTTTAAAACTCTTCGAAGTCGGATAATTAAAATCCATGTTTTTCTAAAAATTTTAAGTAAAAACAAAATCCCTTACACTTGAATTATGAGTGGCAAATAAAGTGAATAAATGTCTATCTGGACTGGTTTAAAATCAAAAGAAATATCAATGGTTAGTAATATTTTAGTCCATTTAAATGGCAGAAATAATTTAAATGAAAAAGTAAAGTGTTAAATATTGTACAATAGAGGGAGGATAAAATTTCCACCCACCTAATATCTGGGTTGAAAAATTATCTCAGCAACTGGCTAATTGGTTAAAAAGACGTTACGTTTCTTCTGATCTAGAGTTGTGGGGTGTTTATAGTGATTTGATATCCCTTTCAATTGTAACTACAAACCGTATCAGGCTTTTCGGAGCCTACACTTAACTATACAGAACCAAATCAAAAGATAAGAATTATTATATATTTTAAATATAATAACCTAATATCATTTAAATAACGCTAATAAATAAAATACTCAAAAATGAACATTTTAATATATTTTTAAGTCGCAATACTGTTAGATTGACTTATAAATAATTATGCACTTATTTATTAACTGAAATCTTTATCTCAGATCTTGAGCATTAAAATTATATTAATTCATTTGTTTTTTTATTTTAATAATTCTTAAATCATTTAGGTTTTATTTTTATTTTAATTGCAATTTTTTGCTTATATCGTACAAAAAAAAGCTCTTTTCCATAAACAATGAATCAAAAGTAATAAAAATAATGGTATAAAATAGAAAAAAATGATAGTAATACAACCAATAAAGATATTCCTTAATAAACAAAATCATAAATTAAAGGATAAATCTGTTTAATAATGTGTGTTACTTACAGAAAATATTGTTTAAATACAAACTAAAAAAACTGAATTCAATATTTTAAAAATTAATAAGATTTAAAGTTGTAAAAATTTAAAAATATAATGATTAGAATATATGTTAGTTATTATTTAATATACTTTTAGTTATTTTCTATTTACAAAGTTACATGAAGTTTTATTGTGCTGTAGAAATTTGATAAAAATCAGAATTTTACGATAGATATATATGATTGTGTCAAAAAATTCTCGAAACAAATCTCTGAATCGTGACGATTTTCCAGCATTAATACATATTTCAAAAATATAATACACATGTTGCATGAAATATTTCTATTGTAAATGCTGGCCAAAACTAAAAATTTATTCAATAAAATAAGTAATTTTAAATTTTAGTTGGGTTAATTCTAAATTTCATTTTTTTGCATCGAAATTATATAAATCATTTTTTTAATTTATATTTTATAAACATTGTTTCTTATGGATTTTTCAGTTTTTATTTATTTAAAAACGCTGAATAATTTCTCTCCATTTTTAAGATTTGAAAACTTGTACTTGCTTGAATCCTATTTAATTACTAGTAATTTTGCCTTTTACTAAAGAATTCACATTATATTGCTAGATCAAAATTCTTTTGTTATTTTTCTCTATTGTGTATATCAAGTATTATTTTCAGAATATATACCAAAAAAATTCTTAAGAATAGAAAGACTAGAAATATTAGTGAAGATATGTTAAAAATTGCTAAAGACTTGAATATGCAAAAAAATATTTCTCTAGGATTTTTTTGAATTTTTTTAAAAACAAATATTCAAAACCATGTATTTATTGACCGTAAAAAATCTAATAATTATATCTCATTTTCCAGAATCTGATGTATTAGAACGAATTCTGTCTAATTTAAGAACCATCTAGAAAATATAACTTAAAAGTTTTAAAAAATTATTTTAACTTATCTAAGCACGTGGTCTTTTAAGATGTCTAAAAAAGCCATAAGTTCAAAATACTATGTAGTATTTCATATTTATTGCGCAAAGTTAAACTCAGTCCATCTAAATAATCAAATATAATAATATTTACCATGAAAAACCTTTTATCTCAAATTAATTATTTTATATATGTTATTCATAATATTAAAGTATATGTCTAAAAATATTTTCTTTTGTAAACTTTTAAGTGTATTTGTTAAGCTTGTTTTTACTAAGCGTAAATTTTTTTTACGTTGCAAAATGCTTCATTGACGTTACCATCAGAACTTAAAGCTAGTAACAGTAAATAATAATGTATTGAAAAATATCTCAATCTTAAAATAGTAAATTTATTGCTTAAAAATCTTACTTATTCCAAACTTTGTAATAGGATTTCACTTGTGTCTTTTAACAACTAATTTTCCTAGAAGGGTATTTAAAAACAAATTTTATCCTAAATCATATATTTTGTGCTTATAAGTTCTTATTTCTTTTCATTATCTAAACACAAAATTAAAACTTCATTTCAAAAATTATTGCTCTATTGATTGATATATTCCACAATTTTTCTTTACTTCTGTCGGTTCTTTAATTACAGTCAAAACTTTCCTTCATTATTGCAAACACAACTCGAGTTTATGGACCACCGCACACAGGAATTTTATTTTGTAACTTGCATAAATATCAAATGAATATATGAAGTA
Organism: Latrodectus hesperus; assembly: GCA_037975125.1. Lineage (NCBI taxonomy): Eukaryota > Metazoa > Arthropoda > Arachnida > Araneae > Theridiidae > Latrodectus > Latrodectus hesperus. The sequence continues at coordinate 50,666,525 of CM075859.1, read as the reverse complement.
TATGTTCTGCATTCATTTTAGATGCTTATGGTTGATAAAAGAATTTAATAATATTAAAAAAATTTAATATATATATATATATATATATATATATATATATATATATATATATATCATACATGCCTTATAAATTTAAATTGACTATAATCTGTATGGGTATGGCTGTGCGCAACATTGTAGGAAAATTTTGTCTTAAAATGTAGTATATGACATATCAGTTAAAAAAAATGAAGAAATGAAAATTATAAAGCTCAGAAATAAACTATGGAGAAAAATTATTGCAAGTATATAAAGTATATGAATGCTCTTGCATTTAATTTGCTAAAAGAAGCTTTTATGCATAATACTCATATTGTGAAGGCGTTCGGAGCAACGAAATATTAAAATGAATGACAAATTTGTATTTTTGCTGACAAAAATAATTACACTAAACTAAGTCTTTATAGTTTCTTTTTTAAAGATTACAATATAAAAAAGCTTTTCCTAACCCAGATCTAAATTTGAATCTAAATAGTTCAAGTCTTCTACGTCATCACATTCATATTCTTGCTATAAAATCTTTTTATCTAAGAATATCAATTCAGTATCTTCGACCTCTTGATTTTACTAACGGTATTTACAAAGACGTCCAAGCCATTTCTTGTCAGCTGCTGAATTATAGAAAAGCACGGTCACATCGGAAGAAACGCCACGCTGCTAAAAATTTAAATTTTAAACACGTAAAAACCATGTATTTGCTTCCGGAAAATTCAAGGTTCATACATATACATATATATATTAAATTGTGTCTTTTACTCATTACCTACAGCTTGCCCATTTGCCCATGCATCATTGTTGATGGTTCATTAGCATAAACACAAGATTAGTAGTTTTTCAGTCGCACATCTGTTATTAAACTGCCACAGCATAATAACCGCAGGTGTCTCGTAGCTACCTGCCTTCCATTCAGTATGCGAAAGGTGTGATGAATGGCCTTCGGTACCTGTGTCTCAGTGGGGCACCTATGCAATGAGTTCTGAAACTGCTTAAATAACATAGTGCAGCTCTACACGCGAAGTCTAAGTCAACACATAACTTAGAATGCCTCTTTCTTCTTCATTAGTATACATCTGTGACAAACTGGCCGAATCATTTAACTTTAGGATTTACCGTTAGTGTAACACAAAATGGCATAGCAGTATTTTTCTGTGAATGGCTAGATTAGTAGCTAATTTTATTGGTGCCTTTTATTAGATCAGTTTTTTAATCGTGATAAATGTTAGATAAAAAGAATGTAAATTTAAATAATTAGAGTCATATACTTATACCAAAAACCTTTACGTTGAGTTGAATATACATTAATCTCGTTTATTTGTTACCTGCATTTAAAATTATATAGACATGTACAATAAAAATATTACAAAATTTAGGTTATTGTAAAAAATTGTTTATATTCGCTTTAAAATTTATGCAAACTTTGTTTTATCTTCGTTTATGGTAAGTCCCATATTTGTGGCAGCTATTTCTAGGAATTAAAAGGCCTCTTTCATTGCCCTTTCACACAGATCTTCCAATGATGTTAGAATAGACATTAATGATTTTTAATGAATATGTCACATAGCAGACTTATAAAATTGTAAAAATATGATGTAACCATCAATTTTGAAATATTCAATAATGTTAAATTATTACCAGACACTGTTTAATAATTTATATACTTCATTAAAACTAAAAGCAATGTGTTTTCTCTATTATATATATATATATATATATATATATATATATATATATATATATATATATATATATATATATATATATATACATTACCGGCCATTAAAATTGCTACACCAGGAAGTCGGCACACCACACACGTGAAATTTGCATGACAGGTAGAACTTACTGTGATATGCAAATGATTAGATTTTCAGCGCATTCATACAAAGCAGGCGACAGTAGCGACATCTACAATGTGTATAAAACCAGAGATTTGACAGCAGTTTTCTTATACTCAATTTCCGTTTCAACGTTGTTTTCGGCAAAGAAAGTTGTGTAATGCCTATCAGCACGTGTCTGACTTTGATCGAGGAAGGATTATAGCCTACCGGGATTGCGGCTTATCGTACCGCAATATTGCTGCTCGCGTCGGTCGAGACCCCATGACTGTTAGCAGAATATGGAATCGATGGGTTCAGGACAATCATACGGAACGTCATGCAGGATCTCAGCGACCCCCCATCACTAGACAGTCCCCCCATCACAGGCAGAGAAGACAGACATCTTATCCGCATGGTCACAAGGGATCGTACAGCCACTTCACGAACCCTGAGTCGAGAAATGGAGTCATTTGCAAGGCAACAAGTTTCTGCTAGAACAGTTCGACGACGTTTGCAGCAGCATGGATTGTCTGCACGGCGACCATGGCTTCGGCTACCATTGACGCTGCGTCACAGACAGGAGCGCCTTCAATGGTGTGATCAGCGACGAACCTGGACGCGGGAATGGCATCACGTCATCTTTACAGATGAATCTCGGTTCTGTATACAGGACCATGATGGCCGCATCCGTGTTTGGAGGCATCGTGGAGAACGCGCATTGCCAGCTTGCATTGGACATCGCCATACTGGCCCATCTGCTGGAGTGATGGTATGGGGTGCCATTGGATACACGTCTCGATCACCTTTTGTTCGCATTACCGGCACTTTGAACAGCAACCGTTACATTTCCGATGTGTTAAGGCCCGTGGATCTGCCCTATCTTCGAGGCCTCCCTAATGCTTTGTTTCAACAGGATAATGCACGACCGCATGTTGCCCGTACTGTTCTGAACTTCCTTGATACAGAACAGGTTCGACAGTTACCCTGGCCAGCATGTTCTCCTGATCTGTCACCAATTGAGATCGTGTGGTCAATGGTTGCCGAGCGATTCGCACGCCATCACTCACCATCCCCTACTGTCGATGAACTGTGGCATAGTGTTGAAGCTGCATGGAATGAGATCCCCGTACATGCCATACAATCTGTTTGACTCCATGCCTAGGCGGATAAATGCTGTTATTGCAGCCAGAGGTGGCTGCTCTGGGTACTGATTTTTCAAGATCTATACATCCTAAATTTCCTGTAAATCTAATCACTTGTTTTTTCCACTCTAATGTATGTATCCAATAAATATCGTTCTGTTATTTGCATTCCTTCTTGGTGTAGCAATTTTAATGGCCAGTAGTGTATATATATATATGAACTGCTGTTCATGCAAGGTGCTGCGAAGCATTTTGTAATTAACCATTTCCAAGCCGCAATCAGAAAAATTATTTCATAGGGATAAATGCAACAAATTGACATCTCTCCAATACTTGTACATTTACCATTTTTAACCTTAACTGAACTCTAAAGACTTCTTGGAACACTAAGCTGAACAGTTTTTATAATTAAACAATCCAAGGATTCGTTTTTGTTTAAAAATATAGCAGAGTTTTAATAAGACTATGTGCCATCACTACAATACTTATTCCATCCCGCATCTGCTTTAGTGGGGGCGTAACAAATTTTTGAGTCTCCATGTCTGTTGCGAAATTTCAGGTTTAAATTTGTCTTTTGATTTGAAATTTCAATCACGTGTTTATATTGGTCTCACTAATACAAGTATTAGTTTCAGCTCAATGTTTATATCTATCTTGGAGTAAAAACTTTAATGTTGAGAAATGTATTTTAAGAAAACAATTTCATGCTTCAGTTAATTCTGATTATTAAAATTGCTTCAACTTTTTCTGGTTATAAAAATGCTCCAATTAATTCTGGTTGCTTAAAATGTTTCATATTAAAAGAAAGGGGATATCTAAGTTGTCTACGGTGCAATTTTTTTAAGAAAACAGTTTTATTATAATAGTTTGTTCGTTCATTTTGAAGAAAGTGTATAAAAAGCAATTAAAGTGAAACATAAAATTGATTTCTATAAAGTATATTTAATGAAACTACTTTTTTATTATTTATGCTAAGTTTTCTTTATATTTACACTCATTTAAAGGTGTAAGAACTTTTTTGTGGAAAACGTAAATATTTTATCAAATATTTACTTTTTGCACAAGATCTATAAGATGCACAAAATCCACAATATCTATATATTAATACATATACCACATTCAGAGATCGTGGCAGTATTAAAAAATGTAATATTTGACACCCTCATAATAAAATATAAATGAAAATTAGTACTTTTCTATTAAATTTTTTTAAAGGAATTTTGGGGAGTCACTTTAAGGCCTAAAAACTTTTGTCAAATTTCTAAACTTATGCAACAATAAATTATTTTCATAATAATTATTATCATCCATATAAAATAATTATTTTCATCTAAAATATAGGGAAACTTAACTATGAGTACTCTTACAAAATAAAATACAAACTTTAGTTTTAATTGAAAATTTTCAACAAATCCACTTAAAATGTTTAAACCTAGAATTTTAATTTTCATGATATACTATTTCATTATTTTGAGAAAATTCAGTGATAAAATAATAAAATTTGTTAAACTTTTTTTTTTCCATACTAAATCAAAGGAAAGTTTTGGGAAATTTCAGGATATTCAAGCTCTGAGTTTATATTTCTATTCTGATCTATTATAACAGGGAAACATCCTAACTATAGTTTCGATATTTTGATAAGCAACTTTCAGAGCACATTTGCGTTTACAATTTTGAAAATAAAATGAGTTTCTTACGGTACATCTTTTACTAGTTTTGCGACTTGTGTAAAAGCATTCTACTTCATTAATTCATTATTTATTCGTATTAAGTAACATTAATTCTTTTTTATAATTAATCAGTTGTATATTTTTTGCAAACTTAAAGATTTGTTTCTAAGAGGATTTATTTGACAAAAAATAAAATAAAATAAATTCTAGTTTGCTTTCTTCTTTTCTGTCATCGATGTCTTTCATATCACTAATATCCCTTTCACAATCTAATTCAGGCATGAACAAATGTTATATATTTTGTTACATCATAATTTAAAAATTATTTTCCTTTTTCAATAAAATATTATTCAATACCCATAATTGAATAATAGAGCAAGCTAATAATTCAGCAAGCTTTTATAACCAAACAACGCCTCTATTCTTTTATCATATATTGCTTAGAGAGATTTTACAAGATTTTTTAAGATTTAAAAATTTTTATGATTTTTTGTTATGGACTGAATCATAAACTTTATCAATGCTAGGAAGAGCACTTTTTCACATCATCAAGAAACAAAGAAATTCTAAATAAAATTATTTAGTATAACTCTTACATTAAAAATTGTAGGAAACATATTTTGAAGAATCTATACTTTTTTGATGTACTATGAAAATTCCTCCACAATTTTTTCTTGGGAAAAGTTACAGTGTTTTATTTGATGAGCATTTTGTTTCCTAATGACCCTTGAGACATTTCACCGGTTTCTTTTAGAATTCTTTATCGAAACGTAGAAGCATTAAATAAAGTGGTTGTATTTTGTATCTATCGACGCACACCTGTTCGCATAATAGCAGAAATACGAATTGCAAGTATGAGCAGGTTCAACCTATGGATAATAAATGGAATGTAGCATATTCATTTTAATGAGATACATATGCCCCAACAACTATACATTTTATATTTATATTGACACAATTTTTATGTTGTCTTAAGTAACCTTCACCTTTTGACCCATCAAATTTAAGTTTTTAATATTATTTAAATAAAGAAATTGAATAGTAACGAGGAAGTTTTTCCATATTTTTTATATTTGAGTTCTTCAAATGTTAATTTTATTTCTGTTTTAAAGCATTTGATGCCTATATAAAGATATAAAAACATTAAATTTAGATTTCGATTTGAATTTAATTTTAGGGTTAACAATTAAACATTCCTACAAAATAAGAGACCTCAACATTCAACGACAGAAGCATTTTAAATCATTAAAGCCACAACGGAAGATAGTTTTCACTCATATGTAAGCAATTTATCAAGTGATATTTAATTCATCATATACTACGATAATTCTTCAACACGTCCTTTTAATCGTTCATCAATTTAATTTAGATTTCAGATGATTACAGTAAACGCTTTCACAGAGTGCCTTAAATATATTTCATCTTGATTTTAAAATGCTTTATTTTTCTCTCAACTATAGAATTAAATTTTATTAAGTTCAACTACAACAAATTGGAATTTTCGCTCAATTTAACTTGCTTTTTTTATTAAATTTTTCATCTAGATTTACTTTTAAATGCTAGTTTTTCTTCCTTTTTGAGTACCAATTTTCACTCCACTGTTTTGATATAATGAAACTTAGAAACGGAAGTCGAGACATATTATTTCCTTGATTGAATTTCTGTACATCTATTATCCCAGTTTCTAATTTATTTTTCTTTTCAATTTCAGGGAACTTAACTAAAAAAATTTTATATTGTATTTTATTCAAAAACTTTAAGAAAACAGAATTCCTTTAGTAATACAATGTTTCGCAATTTAAAAATAATCATCAAATCAAGTTTGTTTTATTTTCGACAAGTTATTTTTCGCATCGTCACATTGATAATCACCGATTTCTTCAAAACTTGAAATATTTTTCTTTTATATTTGTGTTCTAAGGAATTAATTTAAATGAATTTTACTGGAAATTTTATTTTGGTCTATAGTGTTTCTTAATATTCCTTACTCAGTTTTAAAGACTTTCTGATTTCTTTATCATATATATCCATTAAAAAAAGCTAAGAATATAATTGTTTTTGATTCAGCTCATTAAAATTTCTTTCTCAGTTTTTTCCAGCTGACATATGCTTTATATTCAAATAACCTTATTCTTATGATTCTTCAATTTATCATTTTTAACATGAAATGATGTATTGCTTCAGCTAGGAAAGTGATTTTGGTTAAAGTGAAAGTTTTGGTCACTAAAAGTGAAGAAAATCGCTAATTGTGCGGTGAAGTTTGATAATTTTTTTCATCACTGAAAAAAATTGCTTAAAATAATTAATAGCAAATATAAATTAATGTGGGCGAAAATTTTAATTATGATACAATATAAGTAATTTATAATTAATGTCTTTTGTGAATTTTAAGGATAGTATTTAATGTGTAAAAAATTTCTACAGGGATTTCATCCCATCTGAATATCAAGTGATGAAATGACACCAATGGCGTTATGAGATTCATTTTGTTTGTGTGATAATTATCAGCTAGATGTTATTAGAGTAAGGATATTGATTCAATTACAAATTAATATTTTGTCATAAATATGCAGAGAAAATGAAACTGATGAAAAGAATGGCTGGCAGTGATAAATGTGAATTAAGGAACTACGTGTTGATGAGTGTGGTAAGCATGATATTAAAAGGTGTATACGAAAGAGTTCAAGAGAGAGAGATGATTTTGTAAATATCATACATGTTAGTAAAAGACTGCGAATAAAATCATATGTTATAAAGTGAACTGTGTAGTTACCCGAGTTTATAACTATGAGATGATTGATTGAAAAATGTTTTAACTTAAGGTGTGTGTAGAAGTATGAAATTTTCAACAGTTGTTAATTCTCTGAAAGTATAATTGTGTATAATTTGATTTGAGTGATGACTTAAGTCGTAATGAATGTTAGTTTCATTATTCACAGTAACTACAATTTCAGTTTTTGGAGGCTTTAATTTTGTGACAACCAGAATTTCAATCACGTTGTTTAAATGCCCATATCTATGTTATTTAGAAAAAAACAGCAAAATGTGTTTCTTCGACCTCTCAATACGAGCACTTAGCAATCTAAATTAAACACTTGTAGCTCCTTTAAAAAAATACCTAAACAGATTTTTTTTTACTTTTCTAGAATCAAATTTGAATTAGACTTAACTATAAAGCTTTTATGCTTCTTTATTTAACTTAACTTTTATAGATTTTTATTTTTTCTTTTGTTTAATTGCGCAAATAGTAATTAAAGTAATTTTTTTCAAATGTTACTGTAGCTCTAATTTATATGTAACAATTTATACCATCAAAACGATCAATGAATTTTTCTACAATTTTTATAGTTTATGATCATTATAAAACAAAATTTTAACTCAAATATTAATAAATAAAATTTTAACTCGAATATTAATTTAATAAGCATTAGCGATGTTCTTCTGCAAGATATTAAAATGAAGCTGATGAAACGTAATTTAAAAAAAGGTAGAAAGGGTTTTTAAAGAAACAAGACATTTCCTATTCAATGGTTTATAACAAAATATCTAGCACTATTCAAATTATTTAAAACTATCTGGCAATATTCCATAATCGAACAATTCTAAATAAATAAAATCATTAAAAAATATAAATTATTAATTTTGTATATACAATTAATTATTATATATTGATTTGGTGGTGCTGCGACTTTCTTAAAAAATGTAAATTATTACATTTGAAAAACAATAAAATATAAACTATCACTTTTGTGTTCACAAGCAATTAAAAGATATTGATATAACATTTTATTCATGCTGCGACTTTCTTAACGAAGCGAAGCTGGAATGCTTGTTTTTTAGAGAAATATATAAAAAAGTCTGTCTTAAACACTGCTGGCCACCCAAATTGCCACGCCAAGAAACGAAAGAGATATCACAACAAAATTTGTAGATAATAAATTTTATTGTATTATTTTGTAGATAACATGTTGAGCAAGTATCAAATGTTTAAATTTATAGACTTCTGTGAAGTGTAGTTCCTGCCAAAATCAGTAGCCAGAATAGCCGCCATTGTTAGAGATCACCATTGCCACACGCCTCGGCATTGATTCAAAGAGACTTTGGATGTGTTCTTTGGGTACTGCAGACCAAGCTTCCACACGTTTCCGAAGTTGATCTGGTATGGCAGCTGGGTCATTCGTTGAGCAATCATGGACCATATGTTTTCTATAGGCGAAAGATCCAGAGATTAAGCCGGCCAGGGAAGCAATTCAATCTGGCTATTGACGAAGAATCCAGATTGAAGAATCCAGAGCCTTGAAAAACACGTGCCACGTGTGGTCGCATATTACCCTGTTGACATATCCCAATGATAAATCAATTCCATATCATTTAGATTGATATCCACTGACCACATACAATAGTTTTTAAAGAAATACTGATACCACGCTTTCAGCTCCCCCCTCACCATTGACACCAACGTTTGGAATGGTGTCAGTTTATAGCGATGTGGAATACGGAGTGGCACAGGATCGTCTTCTCTGATGAGTCACTCTTCTGTTTCTTCAGAGAGAGTCGCTACTGTCGAGTGACTATCACTGAAGAAACTGTCGAGTGTGGCATCGACGTGGAGAAAGGTCCAATCCTGGGGCAATTGACGACAACGTCCCACAACGCGACATCATGGTTTGGGGCACCATTGCGTACGATTCCAGATCACCTCTAGTTCGTATTCATGTATACTATGACAGCCCAACGTTACGTGGATGGATGTGCTGTGGTTGGTGACACTCCCTTACCTTCAGGAGGTGCACTTTATCAGCAGGATAACACCCAACCACACATTGCTCGATAAGTCAACATGACTTGCAAGGTGTACAGCTGCTTCCTTGTCCACCGAGCCAGATCTCTCACCAATCGAACAAGTTTGGGATATGAGTAGACGCCATTCGCAGAGCCTGCCTCTTTGAGAAGACGCATTTTAGCAAATGGTTAACAGGGAATGGAGAGCCATTCCTCAGGACGTCATCCTTACTCACATTAACTTTGCCTAAATGTGTTGCCTCGTGTATCGCCGTCCTTGGTGCTCCTACAATCTACTCATCCGATCCTGTTTTCACGATATATTGTGCATATCATTTCGAAATACAGATCACTTATTGTTTGTTGCTCTCTCTCTCTCTCTCTGTTTGCCGAATTTCGTTACTTTATGGCAACTCCTTCTTGGTGTTACATTTTCAGTGTCGGGTAATGTATTTAATTGTTAGAATGTTTTTTTCATTTTGTGATTCTAAACATATGCATGATTTTGCATTATTATTTTAATGCAATAATTAAATATACATGCTTTAATATTTGTGTATGCATAAATTTTTAATGATAACATTCATGATAAATTTCATAACAAAAAATTTACTCTTTTAAAATGTGCCCCTTCAATGATTTTATTCTGGTGAGGAAGAAATCCTTTCCTTTCTATATTCAAATTTACAAAATATAACATTTATAAAATAAGGAGAATATTTTTTATAAGATGACAGAATTGATTTAGGCAAACCATATTTTCGCTACTATTTATAAAGCATTTCTAATATTCTAAGAATGTAAGAATGAAATCATTCAAACTGTTTTAATATTTATAAGCTTCTATTTTCTATATTTACAGTTCTCTGCACCTGTTATTATGAGTATCAATATTCGCAGCTGATATTACTTTTAGAATAGATAAATCAAACAAAATAACGTTGACATTTAAAAGAAAACGAAACATACTTTCATTCCTTTTGCAAAAATCTTTCACTTATGTTTCAGTTCTTCCAATATCTATACAAAATAATTTAATATAAACAAGAATTTCCACAACAATGAATTATGAAATTAATATATTGTTTTGATAAACAAATTATAATATATCTTAAGAAGTTTGGCAGTTCGGCAAGAAAAAGTAATTTCCCGTAACTAAGAAAATTTGAAACTTAATCTACAAAACCTTAACTATATATATGTAAAGCCATTCATAAAAATATGGCCATAAAATTCCATAAATCATAGCTATTTTATTTAATTAAAAACAGTCATTTTTATTCAAGTTATGTTGATCTATAAGTCGAGAATTATGTCTTTAAGGTGATGTGGAAGTTTTTATTAAAACTCTTCTCCAACTGTTCCTGTAGATTGGTTGAGATTGAAAGTTTGGATGGGAAATCTCTGCTTGAGTCTCAGGATATCTCAAACCGCCATTAACCCATTATACAACCATTGTTTAGTTGTATAAATACAAATACAAATTTTAATCATTTGAGCTGTTTTTAAATTCATGTTTTGTTTGTGTGTACCTTATATTTGTGGTTTATATATTTTGTATAAATCGCATGTATGTATTTCAGCTTATACCAAAAAAATGTAAAATCAAATATCATTTCGTATAATATAAAATAGCGTTATGCAGCATGTTATGGAGATTGCATGCTGCATAACGCTAGTGAAAAATGAATATTCAAATATAAAATTTTATTTGATTTTATATTATACAAATTGTTATTTGATTTTACATTAAATGAAATTCTGTTTTTCAAGTAATTCAAGAAAAGTAATTTAAAGAAATGTTTTCAAAACTTTAAAAATAAGTGTATAATTATAGAAAGCGCTATAATTATTTATAGAAACATGCTTTAATAATATACATGCTTTAATAATAAAACATAAGCCGAAAATTCAACAAATTCTAACACAGGGAACAAGGAAAAGAAAATGGATGCCCTTTTCTTATCTGATACAGACATAACAAGATATTCTGCTTGAGTTTTCCCTCACCAAATTAATTCTTACTTCTCAACATTCAGTTCGTTATCTTAAAAAAAAAAAAGCAGTCAGAGTACTCAGTTATTCGTCTATGATTGCAGTCACAGTTATTGGTTTTCACGTCTTACATCACTACTTTTATCTTATCTATTACCTTTATTTCCGCTCGTTGTTGAATTTTATGTGTGCGCTCATAAAACGCTCATTTTATTCAACGAAATGAAATTCTTAAGAGCGAGAACAAAAATATTCACGTTCTTCGCGTATAACTGCCGTGTCCAACATAATTCATAAAATGTTTCTTTACGTTAATAAAAAAAAATGCCGACAGTTTTCAGTTCTTTTCTCCTATTTTTATTCGTTTATTGTTTTACTTATTTATTTTTTTAAAAAAAATATGTTTAATGATATTCTCAGGCAAATATCTCTTGCATTGTTGTGCATTTTTTGCAAAGTTTTATGAGCGGAAGTGAAATACATGTCATAAATGCATACAAATGAAATCATCCTTTCATCGAATCAAATAAAAATCTAGTCTTGATATGAAAAACAAACGTTTTGATATATGGCTTACTATGGCGTAATGGTAGAACAACGTTTTTCAAAGGCCTAGTTCAATCTCAGACTCTATTGAACTATGAAAGATGGATATTGAGTTTTTATTATTTGCATGCACATCTGTTTTGGAGGTGATTAGTAGTTTTTGGAGTGAATTTCCTTGTGACTTATAAATACGACCCTTTATTTAATAAAAGAATCTTCCCTATACATAAATTTTTTCGCGACGGGAATATTCAAATGCATGCTGACTTCGGCTGTTCAAATGTAGGCAATATGGCATGAGATTCTTGATAAAAATTTGCTGCCTTGCTGGGAATTTCTCAATTGCTCTACGTACTTGTGCAATGCACCCATCGTTGGCATAATATTCTTAGATGATAGTCAAGAATTTTTCAAGATACATGAAAGTTTCATTCGTACTTTTAACTATCAAAGTCTGGACATTTTTATCCGCTTCTTTAGCGAATAGAACAAATGAATCGAAAATGGTCGAATAGAACACTGAAAGTCCTACAGCCATTTGTATTGTATATTGTGTTAATAATTACTTTCTATCAGTATGTATACATAAAATTATAATAAATAAAAGTGTCCGTCCAAATAGGTAAATTTAGAATGAAGAAGTTCTCTAACTTCTTCTTCTTCTTAGAATTGGGTTTGTATGTCATTGGGCACCTCTGCTTTTATCAGCATTTTGTACCAATAACTCCAAACCCAGTGTTTCCTAGTTCCAGTTACTCGGGTCACCCACTTTATTAATAAAGTCCGATAACCCTTTAATGGAGTCTAGGTGTAACTCTCTAGTATGGATGATGCCTAAAGAAGTTAAACTAGGGAGGGCAAGAGCCTCGCATTCGTAAATGATATGCTCTACCGTTTCCTCTTGCGTATGACATTTCCAGCAGATAGGGTCTTACTGAAACAGTCCCATCTGGTCAGAAAGTCAGTCATGCTAGGGATAGCTTCCTGACTTTCACCAGAAGAAGATGGTTTGGAGATCATTTCTACCTCAAGTGAAGGATTCATTACTGCCCCTTTACAAGATTGCCTCTGAGTTCCCCTTGTCTTTTTCAGCAAGATCTACTTCAGAGGCTTCACCTGCAAATGCAGAAAGGTTTGTTAATTCTTGTGTCTTTTCAGCCACAAGATAACAATTAATAAGCTCAGGTAATATAAGTCCACCCAGCATTGCCTGAGATACTGGGCAAGGCAAATTACTCTAGAAGTTTGCCAGGCAACTAGAGGCTCCGTTAAGACACCAATACCGCGGTGCCAATTAGCCCTAGGCACGGATCGCATAACACCAGGGTTTACGGGAGCTGGTTCGCGGCCTCTGATTCTATATTCAAGGCTATCCTGTCATTCCTACAAAACATTCAGCGATCCACCACCTGCAGACGCGCCTGGTGGCTGCTCAAGCCCCAGGAGTTCTCTACCTAGTTTGTGTTTAATATAATAATCTTTGATAGTAGAAATCCCCTTCCATCTCTCTAACAGGCGGTTTAAAGTGCCCGGAAAAAAGCTGTAGTACATTATAAAGTAGGAATATTCTGCATGAGAGCAAAAAAATTTTCATTATCGCCGAAATATTAAAAACGTTGAAATCTTAAAAATATACGGCATAATGAATTTTTCCTCAAAATAGAGAGTCGCTTTACCATACAATAGTCCACACCACATAGAATAACCACTTTGCAACGTCAAATTAAATACTTGGATTTCGTTTCGGAAATTACTTTGTTCTAATTTACTTTTACTTACATAATCGCAAAAATTACTCAAAACTCTCTCCTTGATTGATATTTGACAACATAAATTTCATGTTGCTTTCTCATCTATGCATTAAAAACTCTTTTTTCTTGATCACGATAGCACATCCATTCAAGTTTAGAGTATAATATGAGACAAATAGTACATAAGTATAAATAATTAGTAAAAAATAAATATAATTTTTCAAATAAATTTATATTAAAATTAAATATGGGTTTTTTACTCTAAAAAATTTAAAAAAAATACTCTTTTAACTAAATTATATGAAAACCTAAAGTACAATTACTTCAACTAATTCAACAATATAATTTTAATTATCAAATGTATCCTACATCAATTCCAAATATTTTTAGTGAAATAGATAACTTTTCTTTCTATTTCTCTTAGATGTAAACACTCAAAAGAAAACAACTGATTAAGTAAAAAATAAATAAATGACTTGTTGATAGAAATAGAACTATTACGTAGAATCAGAAAAAAAATTTAGAGTGCTTTTAATAGCAAAGGTAATGTTTAGTCTGCTACAAAGATATATATTTTTTAATAGATTCTGTGTGCTCCGAAAAAGAAATCTTTCCAGACTGAATACTTTTTTTAAATTTTATTTTTAGACTGTCTCCTGCTTTTGAACGGAATGTCTTATCTTAGATACTTTTTTCTTCTTCTTTTAAGTCTGACCTTATTTTATTTATATATTTTTTCGAAAGTGTTTATTACGCTTGAAGATGATAAAAAAAAGGGATTCGAATTGGACACTTTTCAGATGTGGATATAATCGCAAAACAATTTGTTGATCTTGCGCATCCTTTCGGGCAATAAATAAATGAAATTGTATTTAATGTGGAATGGCGATGTGAAAAGTCAGTTATGCTTTCCTATACAATTCTCAAGGGTTGTTTACCAGAGTCAACTGTGATTCTATTTTTGTCCACTACATCCGTTTTATTCGAACGATAAGGGAATTCGAATGTATATTTCATAAAATAGATACGTATATATATCAGTATCTCTATTTCAGTGTTTATGATGCTTCTTCTTTTAATACCGAGCTCTAGTGAAAGATTTGTGGAGTAAGCTATAAAGTAATTCTACGTACACATTGCACATTTTCATAAGGATCTTCAATATTAATAATCTATTTTAGTAGTGCTTAAAATACATTCTGCTGTGCACAAACAGACAAATGTTTTTTTTTATTTCTGTGTTTGCAATTTCAACAATTTTGTACATTCAATATTACTATCATCTAAGCAACACAAAACTATAAGAGAAAACTCCTAAGCAAATTGTGTAGTTAGGTTATTTGGAAGAATCGAAACGTAAACACTAAATAAAAAATTTTATTTCACAGGAAGCAAAGCAAAATAAAAAATAAAAATTGCTTTTAAAATTGACAATGAATGTAGGATTGCATTTATATGGACAATTT
This sequence comes from Latrodectus hesperus, assembly GCA_037975125.1. Classification (NCBI taxonomy): domain Eukaryota; kingdom Metazoa; phylum Arthropoda; class Arachnida; order Araneae; family Theridiidae; genus Latrodectus; species Latrodectus hesperus. The sequence goes on along the minus strand of CM075859.1, from coordinate 50,651,317 downwards.
GCGAAACTTTGTAATAATGGCTTTTTATAAGAACAGAATAAATTGCTTTTCACCCTTGTTAAAATATTCTTTCCTTAGTTATTCGATCTCATGTTTTCAAATAAATTAAAAATAAACATGCTTTTTCTTCACAAAAAAACTTTTGTGATTCGAACAGATTGAGATGAATATATAATGTAAAAAATAACACTTATTTATACACACAGTTACATTTTGAGAAGATGTTTTTTAAAGTGGATAGAAAAAAGTTGTAAGCTTTGTAAATTGCCCTCATATTAATGTCGATAATGGATCAATGCATTTCTTGTGTACTCAGACATCATGAAAATAAAATTTCTGGTAACTGCTAAAGTTTCGAAACGACAAGATCTATAATAGCTACATATCATTTATTATTCTGGATAATGTTTACATAGAAAGTGTAGGCGAACTAATGGGAAGAAATCATGAATTAATGTAATATTATTCAGCTCTATCTTTTTCTCCTTCACCATGGGATTGTTTATTTTTACTATGAGTCTGGTCATCGCATATATTATAGATTGTACTTACAAACAGAAATATTGGATGGCTTCTTTAAAGTCACAGGGAATGAATACTAAAATGTTAAAAAAAAGCGCAGAAAATATTGTGAAACTCAAAGAAACAAAAATAATAATAATAAATAAATAAAAATGATTAATAAAATGCACATGCTATCAGTAATTTTTAATATTACAAATATTTTTGATACTAAAAAAATGCAACAAAAGTATTAGTAAAAGAGCTTTGCAAATATTTGTTTTAAAAATTTTAACTATTCTAAGCATTTTATAAAAATATCTTTATATGAATTCAATAAATAAATACGGATGTTGCTAAAAATACAAAACACTATTTAATTACAATGAATTTTTACTCATTGTTATATTTAAAAATGCCTTACGTAGATATTACATATCATACATTATACAGACTAATCTTTTTAAAAGCTTACGAGCAATTTTAGGTTATTATATAATTTGTTCTAATAGTATTATACTCGCGCGCGCGTGAATGGTTTTAAATGTCTGTGATTTTCTCTTCATAACTAAATCATCAATCTTTAGTCTCACATCATCCCAGCATATGATACAATAATATACACTTTTAAGTGGTATCATGTATTAATTTGTATTTTGATAATTATCAACTAAACATTATAAAAAATTTTTATGAAAATTAAATCGTAGCAAAGTACAACTAAGAAATTTGGTTTTACTATATGTAACTTCAAATTATTTTTAATAACGGCTAGCACTGTGTGACTAACCCTTTACCACAAAAATGCCGGAAATTGCTATTCATTTATCGTTACCCGGTGAGTATCTGTAAACCATGTCACGCGGAAGCAAGTAACATTACTCAACGCCATACCACCACCTCACTTTTTTATAGGGTGAGCTACATTCATGCATCATCATAGAAGAAAAGACATAGGAATAGAGAGAAAGAAACATCCATGTCCGAACCGGGAATCGAACCCGGGTCCAACAGCCTATGAGTCAGGAATGCTAACCACTCAGCCATCGGTCGGTAGCTTCAAACAATAAATATGTATGTTATTATATTTATAAGCTGAAATTTAATGCATTTGTGTCGATAAGTTTCTAAGAAGAGAAAAATTTTGAGAATCACTTTCAAGTCCTTTACCACTTAAATTTTAGTGCTTTTCTTTAATGATACGTAGTATAAAAGCATGATTCATTAATTCTAAGTTACAGGCACTGCTTTCAATACACATTTAAAAAAATTGACTGAATATTGTTTATAATTTAATTTAGATTTGGCTTATTTGTCACTCAGAAGTCATTTTATATACTCGAAGGCTAATTATAGATTGAGATCTACAGTTCTGAGTAGACTTCGAACTCCAAACAGCATTGAAGCCCAAAGTGGGATTCAAACGTACGAACTGTTGAATCGAAAGACATATTGCACCTCGAGCATTGTACAATTTTAGAACCCAATCACACATATGCACTGAATCAGATGGTTGACTTATACGTAAAAGGGTAAATGTTCTTTTAAGCAGTTCAATGATATATATGTAACACTCTAAATCCTCTAGACAAACCCTCAGTTTTGCTTATATCATTATAAGAGATGTATCCGAAACTAATATAGGAAGAAGGAATGTTTGAAATTCCATGTATCATCCTGATACAGAACTACAACCATAAGAATCTGGTATGATACAGTATGTAATTTAATATGATTACAGTCAGTCGCATATTGTTCACACAGTAATGTGTACAACCGCTTTTGAATTTCTGACATGTTATATCTCATGCTTATAAGTTACCATTAAACAAATTTGAAACAAATTTTCAACAAAAATATATGATCAAATGTTGCTCCTACTGTTCCAGTTTTCCTGGGTACAAAGATTTTTCCGCTGTTGCTTTGGTTAACATGCTATTTAGGTTTGTTCCCCACTGAAAACTTTGGTCAAAGATTTCCAAGAGGCCACCGTTCGCTCCCTAGTGACTGACACGCCACCATTCAGACAGGGACACCTCTGCCGCATTATCTCTCTCCAGTCACTATTTTTGTGGCAATATAGCTTAAAGTTTAACATTATATGACATTTATTATCAATAAACTAGCTATAATTATTATTTTTAAGCCAAATTTGTATCGATAATCAGATAAATATGAATTTTTTAGCAGAAAAAGTTGGCAAATCTATTTACTGAATTCTACATGCTGAGTTTCTCAAATTACTTGAAAATTAAATCATATATTTCTCTAATTTTACTGCGATCTTACAATGAACATTTTTTCTTATACCAATTGTAAAAGCATAAGTAAAAAAATTTCATGATAAAAGTAGCTATGAAGTAATTACACTAAAAAATATCACTAAATTTTGCTATTATTTTAAAGTTAAATAAATTGTTATCACCTTGTACAGTTAAAGTTAAAATTCTCAAACACTTAAGCCCTAATTGTAATCCTGTTACTAGACTTACCTCTTGAACACTTTTGTATTTAAGGGTATATCTCAGACAACAATTATTATTGTGTATTGTTACACATATTATTAAGATTTTTAGCAATAACTTTACAACACAGATAAAATAACAATCAGAGTTCTGACATTTAGCTCCATAGTTTGAGATTTCAACTCCCGCTTTAGATACCATTACTTTTAGTGGTTTGGAATCCAATTTAAGTTGTAGATCTCATCATCTTATTAGTAATCGTGAGCTAAAAAAGATTATAGAGCACAACTCAAACTTTTGCAATCTTTTCTCTTTTTGTTTTTGATTAATCGTGATCAATTTAAATATTACAACTGATTACAATATACTATGAATTATATGTGAGACAATCATCAAAATTTTTTATACGTAAGTTGTTTCCATAGAAGCTGTGATTAATTTGTGGAAATAAAATCTTAACAAAAGTACTAAAAATATTTTTTAAATCCATTTACAATTTTCAAACAGAATCAATAAATTCAAGGGGACAGCAATACCTTATGGATCAATGCATCTGCTTACTATGGTGATACTTATGATTTCTGAAAGCAAAATGCCTGCGTAAATTGTCGGCAAAAGAGCAGTTTTATTTTTACGAGATATCATTTTGAAAGGCATGTAAATTAATTGCACTTTTTATGAAAATATTAAGAATGAAGCACCAAATGTTTCAAGTTCTATACAGAAATTTATTGTAAAAATTATGTTCATATGCAGTTGAAGGACTTTTTATGATAAGGAAATTTTAAATTCCGAGCTTCTTATATATATGTCAGCTGTTCAGAATATTTCAATTGAAGAGATTATGGAAGTAAATTTCACATTATTATAAAGATGCTTACCATGTTTTATGTAATTAAATAAGATACCAATGTTTAATGAATATTTAATGTTAATGAGAAAATACTTTTAAGCAGTTCCAGCTTCTTTTGTGCTATATCAGTACAAAGGAATATAACTCTAATAAAAGCAACAAAACTCTTTATTCGGAAAATGTAAAGTTAGTCTTACAATTGTATTTTAAAAATTAGTACTTTCAAATGATTTAATTTACTTGTCTACATTTTGACAAATGACAATTAGAGGAACTTAAGTAAATAGGAATTATAAATGTTAGTTATAGTGATACACTATGGGAAAAAATAGAACGACACTCATATTATATTAATTGTGCTTTATATTTTAGCGTAATCAATGTAGGATTTCTTTTTTATTTTACTAAACTATTTTTCTTTTATTTTCAGTGTATCAGTTTTTATGTACCACTAATTAAATATTATAAAATACTACTTAAGGATTTTTGGTCTGTGGAAAAAGCAAAAAGGACAGATGCAAAAATATTCTCATTTTGGAATTTCTAGCTGTTTAATATATTCAAAACATTGGTTTTTTAAAATGTCTTTATCTCAAAAGATATATTTTGTTCAAAAAAAAAATCCTCAACTTTTGTACAATTCAAATGCCTAAAGAGAAACTTTTAAGTGAATTTCAAAAAGATTGAATTGTGGCATATAAAGATGCTGGCAAAGGTGTAACAGAAACTTCAAGATACCTACACATCAGTCCAAACATTGTTTCTAACTTCTTGAAAAATCCAAAGATTCAGAGGAAAGCAACGACTGTCAGACCTAAAAAACTGACACCACGTGATCAAAGGAAAATCCTAAAAGAACTTAGCATTGGAAAAGCACCACTCCAATGTGGAATCACACATGTAAAAGAACTCTTTAAATCTACATAAAAATATCAGAAAAGTTCATATTCAAGAAAATAAAGCATCTTCTTAAATGGAATGAGAAGCACTTTGAGAATTGGCTACAGTGGGCCAAAGAACACATGTCTTGGAGCTCCGAATGGACTTCAGTTATTTTCTCTCATGGGAAAAAGTCAATGTAGATGGCCCAGATGGTTATCAATATTATTGGTATTGTCTGGATACACACAAGAAGAAACTTATTCTACCAGACTGATGAGAGAAGGCAGTTTAATGGTTTGAATAGCTGTTGGGTAAGGTGGAAAGACCAATCTAGTGTTTCTGGATGGAAGATAGAAACATACAGATTACATTCAAATTTTAAATTCAGAGCATCTTCCCTATGGCACTGAGCTAAGCGGAGAAAGTTGAGTATTCCAGCAAGATGGAGCATCAATTCACACAGGCAATGGCATTAAAAACTGCTTTGAAACAAATAGTGTTCGGGTTTTGACATGGCTTGCTAAAATTCCAGACTTCAATATTAGTGAAAACATATGGTCATTAACTGTTCGGCGTGGTTACTCGGGGGGCAAGCAATATGAATCTTTGATCGACATTAAAGAAACATTGAATTGCATTCGGGACAATTTATGCCAAACCGAAATTCAAGACTTATATCATTCAATGCCAAAAAGAGTCTTTAAATTAATTAAAGCAAAAGACAGAAGAACTCTTTTAAACAAGATTTTTATTTTCATTATTTAGAAATGCTTTTCTACTTTTTTCACACAGTGCGAAGTGGTTTAAACTAACTTTCAATTGTAACAAGCAAGAAGTTTGTTATTTCATGTTACAGATATAGTAATCTAATTGTAAATAAGTTTTTATAAGTGTGGTTTAATATAATTATTATGTAAAAAATCGAAGTTCTTCTCTTATTTAAAAAAAAGAAAAACCTAGTGGGATTCTACTTTTTTCACGCAGTGAATAAACATTTTAAGGATCGAAATGTTCCCACAATAGATATTAAGAAATATTTAAATGTAATTTGTTTGTAGTCAGTACATAAAGCTAAATAGAACATCGAAACAAAACTTGGCTGATTTTTCCTAAAAATGCGTGCTTAATGCGATTATTAGTTGTACATGATTATATGAATTATGAAGATGCGAACATTTCTTAAATTACATGTAATTGGGTTTCAAGTGTATACCATTTTTATCTAGAACAGACAAACTTTGATTCTTTCTTACTATCTACATATACCTCAAAAGTATTTTCTATTTCTTAATAAGGCAAGCTTTAGAAAATGTGATTCCTTTTTTAATTACTTTTTATTAAATTGATCTCGTAAAGCCACAAGAATTTGCAAAATTTCTCTATTTATATTCAATAACACTGTTGCAGTCACTGAAGGCCAAATTTAACGAGCTTCAAAAAATATTTATGCATATGAAATTAGTTTATTTTTTAGAGAATTCGAAATTTATATTTCTGAAAAGCATTATAATAGTTGAATGAAAAGGTTATAATTCACTTTCCGTTACACAAAAGAGCAAGAGTTATAATTCACTTTCCATTTCACAAAAGGATAAAAAAAAAAAAAAACAATTATAAATGTCCCAATTATTTTAATTGCTTAACTGCTACTACTTTATATGACCTTGGTTATAGAGTATTCATGTAAAATCTAATTAGATATTTTACTTTGAAAATATATTAAACAAGAAATGATTTCTGTAAAACAATTTAAAATAGGTAAATAACATCTATTTCAAAATTAATGAAGCATAGACAAAATTTTGTTTTAGAGGTCTGACTTTCGTAATTTTGTATATTTGGAATAAAATAACCTAGAAAAAACTCTTTTAACGTAAAAAATAATGTAATCCAGATAAGATTAGAATAAACAAAATTAGACAATACACACATAAAAAGCAAAAGGAATTCAAATCTAAAGATAATTAAATAATTTTAGAAAAAGAACAATTTTTGACCTAGTTAATAAATTGTAGTGAATTTGTTGACAGGATTAATGCGTAATAATTTAAAGTCATGAAAATATGAATTTTTAATTTGTTAATGTGAAAAATCGTTTTGTAATTTAAACCAATAACAGATTAATCCACCAGCACAGTTTTAGATAAATATAAACTGTGTTCTCTGTTGACTTACAAAATGGGAATAGAACAAAGTTGAAAATTGAACAAAAAATCTAACTAATTAGGAAAATCATTTTGATGGTTCCAAGAGAAAATTGTTTAAAGGTATACAGAAAATTGGTTTAATATGAAGCTTTTAATGAATAAATAATAGAGTACTGATACATTTTTTATGAATGATGATGAAATTGCGTGCAGTAATTTAAACTATTTCTCGATAGTCTACTGCAATAATATCACTATTGAAAAAAATTTCCGTAAATATAGTATACCAATTTGTAAAGGAATGACATAAATTCATTGACAGAATCAAATCCAATGAGTCACTTGTTACTTAAATACATTACAGTCATTTTTATAGAATATCAAACTGAATTACCTAGTGATATGATTTCGACTTTTCACATTTCTGTTAGTAAGAGAGATTTATACACAAAAAATCAATCCTATCAAGAGTTATAAAAAATATATATATTATTAGGCTTTTTGAAACTGACTTTCAATTTTTATTTTTTCTTTTGAATTTGAAAGGCTGCTAGAATTTTTCTGATGATTATAAATTAAGTTTCAATAATGTTGTTTGACATTTGCAAATTACTCAGGGTTTCTTAATTCTCCAGAAATTTTATATCATTATAAGTTGTTTCCAGAAAGGAATTTTTGTTGTTCATTTTTATATTTTTGCAGTAAAGAAAGGACTTTTAAGGGTAAAGTTATATATTAATGCAATTTATATTAAATATCAGTTGTATTCCCATGTCTGAAAACATAACTTAAAAAAATATTATTAAAATTAACAATTTATAATTTGTGGTATTTAATACTTATCAGAGATCGCTGCAAACAGGTGAAGCATATAACCAAAAATAAAATATTGTCTAGACAGTAGTCTTTATCAAGGGAGGGATAAAAACTTCACATGCTTGATTGCATGCATAAACCCAGTACAATGACTGAAATTATCTGTGAATGTGATTTGTGGTGGAACAGGGATTGTGATACCATTCACTAATGAAACTACAGTCATCTACTTAAGTTTGTGGCAGGTCCATGTGTTTTTCTTTAATGAGCTTATTATCATTACTAGTTAATTGCCATAAACGTATGTTGTAGATGCATAAATAGCTAATTGGAAAAGTTGATAGTGTAAAAGATTCCTTTGAGTGAGCCAATCTAATTGTTTTTTAATCCATGTAGATTGATACATTTATGTATAACATTTATTTAGGGAAATTTTATTTGGTTACGTTATCAGAAGAAAAATAGAAATAATTATGTATAGAATAATCTATCGTGCGTGCGATGAACTTGATTCACCAAAGTGATTGTGCAATGCAATATCAATGTTTTTTACATACTTAAAATTCTCTGAGGAAACTGTATTGACACAGTACAATAGACTGTTCTTGTAAAATATTTGCCTGGTTGTGAAATGGATAAATTAACATGTTAATGAGGTCATTATTGCCATGACCCTGAAATTCTTCCTGGGGACACTTTTTGAATACATGGATTTTCCAAGAACAGTCCGTATAAGATTCGGCATCACAAGGAGAACGATTATTAATTAGGTTATCTGCATTACTCATGCTGTGATATTTATGAAATTTTTCAATGTTTAAAATTTTCTAGCCATTTTAAATCTTTTAAAGCAGTTAAACAAGCAAGTATATATTTTGAGGGATCTGGTTTTTATCTTTTAACATATATCAATTGATAAAATATATATATATAGTTGGTTTAGTAATAAAAAGTAACTAAATGCTTGAAATGATGCATATTTTCTCAATAAAGAGAGTGATCTGCAATACATTCTTTTATGTCACTATTATCACCTATGATTTTGAGACAAGAATTTCAATAAAAAAATCTCAGAATTCCCTTGAGAATACATCTTGTAGTTTTGGAATCAAGAAAGACACAACCAAAATTTTATTTATTAAATAAAATCACTGAAAAATTCATTATTTACCAAAGCAATTCTTAATTCTCTGTTCCTATCCTGAGAAAAATAGGTAGATAATTTCTTGATTTGTGTGACTGAATTTGTCAAACTTGCTGCTTAAAAAGTTTCCTGGTTTTTTAATACGGTTCGCTGCCTTAATACAAACTTGAACTTGATCGTCTATAAATAAAACAATATGCAGAATAAATAAACCATGTTAAAGTAAGAAAAATATTTTAGTTGACATGCATACATCCAAATTTAAATCCATCTCAGCTACCGAACAGAAATAAACGCAAGTTTCACTGATTTAGATTCTATTCTAGTCATATATGCTCAATCTACTTCTGCTTTATTTTGGGACTTTTCTTTTGATTCATTTGATAATTATATTTTGAATAGATGGGAATAAACAAAAATATGTTGTGTGTATAAACATTTAATAACACTTTCATATGTTTTTTTTTTATTTAAACATTTGATTCAAATAGAAATTTTTTATATCCCGATAGTTAAATGATTATTGAAGACAAAGAAAATCATATACTACCTTATATTTAACAATAGGGATAATATATTCTAGCAAAATATGAAAGCAGAGGGAAATTTAGCCAATCCTCTGTTAAGCTGTAGACCAAGTTGTACAAGCTGTTCAGAGCTAAGAGGCTCAGTGAGTTTTTGTTGCAATCAAATTTTATGTACTTTTTAATATGAAACTGTGTTATATTAAAGCAATGACCTTTATTGAAAACATACTTTTTACAAATAAGTAAATGTAAAAATTTGCAAAAAAATAATAATAATAATAACTACTGATAAAATACATTCCATAAATAAATTTTAATTAAAATAAACAAAGGAATATGTACATAAATATTAATCAACATATTATGAAAGAGCCATAAAACCAAATAAACAGTAGGAAATATATGACCTCTTTTATTATGATCTATAGCTAGCAATATATTGTTCATTTAATAATATGACTAAACATTAAAGAAAAAAAAGTACTCAAACCAAACCAATTAAAAATATAAGACCCTTAAATTAAAAGCTTCTTTAAGAAAGGTAAAACGAGCATCAATATTAAATTCTGATAAATAAAACTAATTCAAATAGAGTTGCTTGTAAACCCAAACTCTCTAGTTTTTGTTTGATTAATAGCAATATAAAAAAGAAATAATAATGCTTCGACGAGTGATTTGTGAAGAGAAAGGAACATCCTATTTTCTTATTAAGATTTCTTTTTAATTTAATAACAGGGTTCTTCTTTCGTACATAGTAATTTGTGATGAACGGCTGGCAGCCCGAACAACAGGTTCCAGTGATTCGATGGTTACTTTGCACTATTGCTCATAAAAGGAGGAAAATAAAAAAAGACACAATAAAAAAAAAGAAACAATGCACACATGGTTGTAATCAATTAGCTTCAAAGAAACAACCACCTTTTTTTTATAAACTAGCGATATAAATCAATTGTACAAGTGAATAATTCAAAGAACAGCAAAGAGATCTATATTTTCAGACAAATTCATATAATTAATGAGGTTATAATATCTTAATATTCAATTTTTATTTTAAAACACACACACTATTAATTTCAGGATACTTATACACCTTCCATGAATATCTATTTGTAAAATTATCTTCACTTTTATATATTATTACACTTATTATCTTCATATACTTCACTTATTTTCTTCATATATGTATATTAATATCGTGTGCGCTTCTTTATTTTACATTAGACTACAGTCAACCGTCGTATAAAGTTGGAATAAAAATCATTCCCAGTTCCTTATAATTGATAAAACTTTCTTATAACAATTTTAATCGGAATTAAATGTTCATAATTTGCATACAATCTTATTCAAACCATTTTTAAACGTTTTTATAAATAAAATTAACATTTAATTTCCTTTGAACTTAGGCTATTCTTTCACAGGTTAGATCCAACCTGTAAATTTCTTCAAGAAATGTGATCATTCTCATAAAATTTGAGAAATTTATCTATAATTAGGATGACTCTCAATAATCTTTGACATAATCTGTCTTCAGAAATTAACACAAATTGAATGCTTATCCATAGAAATATGTGTATCATATAAATCGATAAAAGAATACCAAATTTCATGTTTCTAATTGAAGAATAAAATATTCGAATCACTTCAAAGGAAGATAATGGGATCATCTATGAGGTGTGTGTGAGAAAGAGAGAGAAAGAAAGAGAGTAAGTGAGTTTAAGGAAGAATATATATATGCCTTGTTAATATATGTTAATATATTTCTCAATACTTCTCACTAATTCTCTTAAAGGACAAACATGATAAACGACAAAAATATTGCAATCAGTTTATAATGTTTTATAAAATTAAGCACACTCACACTTAAGCTAAAACCAACTGTTGCTTGAAATGTGTTGGTATCATATACAGATGTTACAAATAATGACAATTTAAAGTCTAAATAATTCAGGTTCATTCAGTTCTATTTAGGATATTTTATTAAGAAGTTATCTTAAACTTTCTTTTTAAAAGATGACATTTTGAAGATCTCTCCTGATGATAAACACTTCAAATACTACAAAATAATGAAACCGCATGATAATTTTTTGAACTTTTGTTTTACATTCTTTCTGTGCAATGAAATATTATAATTAAGTGTGATTTTCTCAAAATTATAATGTGAGAATACAAAATTTAGTTGGTAAAAGCGAAGTTGGACCAATGAATTCTTGAACTGATGATAATGTAGAAACTCATGTAAAACTGTATTTCATTATGTGAGAGCATATAGTTTCAGCATTATTATTTTTCTCACTAAATAATATTATTTACAAACAAATAAGATTTGTATTTGATTTGTTTCTAATTGCAATCACATTTGAATAAGAATTTTTCAAAAAATAAATCATGAAATCAACATTACAATATTAGTAATATAATAGATATAGATAACACATTAATTGTAACTCAACTGAACACTTTTTATTTTAAATTTAATATATAACACAAAGTATAAAAGTTGGAAAAAAATACTAGGTATATAATAAGTTTGTTTAATTTTCTAAATAAATTCAATTTTATAACTAACTGATAATGTATCATTTTGTATACAAATCTTTAAATATTTTCCTACTTATGGGAATAATAAACTAACTGTGTTTACTGCATTAGCAATGAGCCCTTATCTTGTGTCCCTATGCTAAAGATTTCCTTCCTCCAATTTGCTACAGAATGCATTTGGTTAATTAATAATAATAAAATAAATTGGCTTGCTCCTTAATTGTGAACCCATCATAAATAGTGTGTTATAGGAGATAATTGATATAAAAAAATTAAATGTAAGAATTGTGATATGTATGTTATAAAGCTAAAATTTCTATCTTGGAAAAATGCACAAATGAAACATCTGAAAGAAATTCATGATGATGAAGACGTTATCAAAATTTATTTTCAGAGTGCATAATATATTTATCTACAATTTATTTGTGATTCCATTTCTGACGTTTATAATTGAGCGCATTTTTAGAATAAAATATCCTCGCTAATTTTGTAATGCATTTGTTTAAGAAATAATTTTATATATGAAATAATTTTTGAAAACTATTGAATTTCTAAAAACTGAAAATCAAGCATATCACTATGACAAATTAATTAGCAATTCAGAATTTCAGAAGAGTAAACTGTCTGAAAAAAGGAATATTAAAATAATCCAGGTCAGGATATTTTCTATTCATAGTTACTGAATGAAACTTTTGCAGGTTTCTTCGCTAGCGGTATATGTAAGCATTTTTTACACTATTTCAAAGTTATTGAAAAAGTATTAAGTAGACATCACACAAATATGATCTCAAAATCCTCAAATTGTTTATTCGAATATAATGATTAGGAATATATAAGGTCACTTTCAAATAATTTTTGGCGTAGTTAAATAACCAAAAACAGCTGTATATTTGCCATGCATTAAATTCTCTTATATTTCCGATAAAACTTGAAAGTAAACGTAATATACAATCGTATTAAATATATAACATATTGAACTATTTTTTTAAAGTAAAAATTGAAAATACTAAATGGAATTAATATATTACTGCTAAAACTTTCTTATGAAGAAATATAAATAAAAAAATCATTTTGGAGAAAACAATAAAAGAATGAAATAACAGTGAAAATGTTCTCGAATGCCTACGTTTAACGATATTTATTTTATATTTTCTGAAAAGTATTTTGAATGAAATTATAATTAGTTTGGTTGCCTTATATTTTATATTTTTTTAATTTCATCGCATTATTTTTTAGTCCTCATAATTCAATTTAAAACAATTTACTTTAAGAAAATTCCAAAACTGTTTTCCATCTTGTTAGTATAATTAGATAATTGCAAGAGAGTGGGTGATTCGTGGTTTTTTTAAATAATTTAATAAATAAATCAATTTACGAGTTTAAAAGATTAATTAATTTTCGGTATCAAAACAAGTCATTATCTAAGCTACACACCGTTAAATTTTATGACAAACTTTGTTTCACACACGATAAAAATATTTTTTTCTTTCAAATAAAGGGAATGTTTGGAATTAACTATCTGTACATAGCTCAGTTAAGAATATTAAGAGTGGCGAGTAAAAGTTTAATGACTAGAATTGGTTAGTTTTGTAACGAAAAATATATTATAACTCCATACAAAGCTTTGATTATATACAGCTTACTTCCTTTTAAGACCCATAAAATTTATCGTGAAAATAAAATTTGAATATTTTATCATCTATTTTTATTACATGGTATTCAGTTTTTTTAAGATGTCTAGACAAATGGCCGTAAAGATCAAATTTTAATTGGAAAAGGAAACAACTTGTTGAAAGGATTCCTCTTGCTCTCTGTAAAGGAATTAATTTCATGAAATTGGAATTATTTTTTCTTTTATCTTCTGGATAAAACAGTTTCTTTAATGCAAAATATTTTATCGTATTTCAAATATTTCAAAAGACTGCAGATTCTATGTTTTCTTGTTAATATTTCTTCATATTCGAAATATTTTTAATCTGTTTCACATTTTCTACATTTAATGAAAAAATTCATTTTACTTAAGGTATTTCCATTAATGAAATAATTGAATACTAAAAACTATTATTTATGCAATTTATTAAAAAATAATCGAATGATTTAAAAATTGAAAGCATAGTTTTTGAAAAATCTTTAAATCATATACAAGTTTTTAACAAAAGTATACTTTTCATTAGTTGCATATTTGCATAATTTTGTTTTCTCTTTCTACAAACTGATGTTACTTTGACTCAGATTTTAACTAAGTTTTTGCTCGGTAAGAATATTACTTTGTGGAAAACAATATTTAATTTGATACATATTGTTTTGAAATCATATTTAATTTTGAAAAGGCAGGTGAATCATGTTATCTTCATTTACTGATTTCGAAACTTTATTCCTTCTCTAATCTAGTTTTTCACCAACTACTTATTTCTAACAGCAAAATTAATAAAATTTAGCTGCTTCCGACTTTGAGGGTTGATATATCTGGGAGAAAACAAGAGATAAAACGAATGGCATAATGAAAAGTTTAAAAAAAAGTCAATATGATTTTGAAATTTACCATATTATTTCTATGCATAGAAATTTATTTTTATTAAAAGTGAATTCATAAACCTATTTTAACTGAACAATTCAGCTCATCGAAAGAAACAGTTAAAAATTCGTTATTGAAGTTTAACAGTCACAGTGAGTTAAAGGCCCTAACCATCGTTGGCGAACAGAGGAGGGAAAATGTATTTCGATTTTGTGCCTATCATTCCTCAATTGGCTCATATCTTATAAGTACGTATCATCAATTGGCGCTTTGTTAATAGATAAATACTTCTAAGATGTTTTAGGGTCCTTTTGAATACTCACAGAGCCTTTTAAATGTCTTTTGAAAAGATCTTTCCCATATAATATGTCGTATGCATGTGTTGCAAAATAGAAAAAGCTTAAGCTTTTGAGCACTCAAATAAAGAATTTGCTTGAAAAGAAAGAAATGCGACATTCTTCATTTGTTATCTATCAATGAAAGTAACGATCACCAACACATTGATTCGAGGAGCGTGGTCAGACTACTGTGAGTCCTGGAAAGTTAATGACAAATGAAATTCTTATACAATTTCTGTCCACATGTACTGGGCACTTATAAAGAACATTTCTTTACACACATCTCAATTCAAATGAAAATTACTTTAGATTATTGTTTAATTATAAAATTTACACACACACACAACACATTTGTGTCTGGCAATTACTTTATCAGTGACGAAATTCAGAACTATAGCAATAATTTAACCTTTTAAGCTCTACCAACACAGTCATTTATTATTAAATTGGAGAATGATTTCTCTACCAATCGATTGCAAAATGAATCTTGTCCATTAAGTTAAGTCCGTACAGAATCGACAATCTTGCTGTAGATTATTGTTTCTATTTTGCGGAAATGTTTATCTGAAAATATACATCTCTAGAGTTATTTTCTTTTGCAAGACATGAACGTTGAATATTTCGATATATGATTTTTTATAATGTATTTGCAGAAAATATTGCGCACTAAATTTTACATCTATATTACTCAAAAACTCATTTTAATATTAATTTTGATGTAGAAATTTAAAAAATATTTTTTTAATCTGAAATAAGTATCTTTGATTACTCAAGGCTTAACCCCTTAATAAAACACATTTTTGGTTCCTTTGACAATTGATTTTCATTTTAGCTATTTAATGATATATTTAAATATACTGAACTATTCGTTGTAGTTTCCTGACATATTGTAAAATTATATTTCAAAAATCATAAACTTAAATGCTTATTTCTGCAAAAGAAAATACTTTAATATTTTAATCCATTGCAATTTTTAAGAACTTTTAAATTACTAATATGAATTACATAATGATAAATAAGACATAAAAATATGTTTGCATATTTCATTTTAAAAATAAAAATACCTTTCTATTTAAAACGGATAATTTTGGAGAAATAAATTGAAGTTTTATTAATTAAATGTCCTAGCGCATTTAGATACGAACAATCAAAATACCTTGAAACAAAGTAAAGTTGAATAATATTTATCCATTTTATAATTTAAAATTTTTGTAAATTATTTAATGCTAAAAAATTTAAAAATTTTATTTATTTTAAAAATTCTTATTCTTTTTTATAGAAAGCACCAAATGATTTTGTTTCTATCAGTATATCCTCGAAGCAGCAGTTCAGCGAAACAATTGAAACAATTTTTGGAGCAATACTAATCATTATGGGTAGATCATTTATTTTGATCCTCAAAGTGGAAACAGGAAAACGAACCTCGGAAGAAAAGCAGCACTTGAATGATGCTTTGGTATACCTATAACAGGAAAAAATCGGACATAAAGAGAGAAGGAATAGGGAAGAGAAAACGAATGGCACATCTCGTGTAACTGAGAGGCAATAAATTAGAGTATCCCTTTCAAGTGACTTATGAAGTTATAAATACGCAATTCTGACACCAGGCATTAGTGTGAGTAGCTTAAGAAAAGGAAACAGAAAGAAGTACTGTGATTGGAATTTAGTTGTTTCTTCAGAGCACTCGAAATAAGTATGTGAGCAATTTCAATATAGTTCTATCCAGTATGATGTTGTTTCCTTCAGTGAAATCACATGGCATATTTAATAATTCACTGGTTTAGCAAGTAACGCTATTGACGTTAAAATGTGAATGTGTTTTAAACTTTATACAACAAGTTTAAAACACATTCACCAATTCTTAGCAAAACAAAAGTATATTAAACAAATAAAGCATTAATCATTTTGAAATTCAGCTAAAATAATTAAGTACTGATATCGTCTAATACTGAGACCAGTTTTTTTATTATACTTAAGAATACATTGCTATTTTGTCCCAGATTTAAGAAATTTGAATATTGAACAAATAAATAATAAGAATTATCAGTGTAGTTAAAAAAAAGATGTTTTAGCTTCATTGGCTATAGTAATCTGATTTAAAATAATCAATGAAGTTTAAAGAAGTTATAACTTCATTAACATGAATAACTTTCTTTGAAATTAAAATAATAACTTGTATAGTTTTAAACTTACAAGGAATTTCATGTTACAATATATGTGAAATAATTATGAACTTTATTATTAACTTTATTAGGAGTTATAATTATGAACTTTAAACATTTTAATTCATTTGTAGACAAATTTATATATTCATATCCTTTGCTAGGAAAAATATATTTTGATTTTGAGGTTAATTGTCCCCATTTTGAATAAAGTTTCAAAATTCATTAAAATTCATTTTTATGCTTTTGATGTTAAATTAATTTATATAAAAATTGAAGTATTTAGACAGTTTTTTATATGTTTCGAAGGTTTATATCACTTTACTTTTCGTAAAACAAATTTGAATAAGTAAAATGACAATTTTATCTTAAATAACTTATATCTACATTCGATGAGAGAGGCATAATTGCACCTAAAAGTAGGGAAAAGATCAATTTACAGCTTGTAATCGGAAACTCTCTGAAGAATCTTTCATTTTCTCAAGCAACAAGGGATGTATGTGCAAAACAAGGACATTACTTAAAGAACCCTGTCGATCGATCTGTGGTAGTATTCTCTGGTGACCAAAGTGATGTGATCAGCGATGCCGGATTTTACTCAAAGAAGACTGTTCTGGGTCTTGACACCACTTTCAGATGTCCCGCCCATCAAACTCTTCTTAATCTGCGCCAAGTAAAGGCGCAAATGACTTGAAGCAGTTGGACAGCCACATATGGTTGGATCATCAACTAGTTGCTTTGTCAACCAGTTGTTGCGCTAATATTTGTTAACAAGGAATTGCTTTTTACAAAGCAGAAAATTTGCATCAAAAGAAGGATTTTGAATGAAGTAAGTTAAATGTGTATAAGTGATTGGATATTTTTTAGTTATAAGCTAGCTAGTCTGTAGAAAGTCTAGCTCATCTGTAGAGCAATTGGTATAGTTAAAATAATTTAATAAAAATATCAGTGATGAGTTATGCAATTTTAAAGTGATGAGTTATGCAATTTTAAAATTTAAAGTTGTAAAATAATTTGCAACCCTTTAAAGATAGCATATTCAATAAAAAATTTTTATAAAATATAACGTTTTCTCAATAATAATTCTTGAAATGATTTGAACACTACGAAATCATTAAATAACTTTTAAATGTGTGTAAAAATATTGAACAAAGGACAGCTTAGGACAAATATATGTCTCAAAATTACACCAAAGGTATATTATAAAATGCATCCTTTATTTATTTATTAATATAGTTTTAAACTTTAAAAATTTATAGATAAATCAGAATATTTTAAAATTTATTCTGTCATACTTCTTTAAATTTTATTTTATTTTAATATGATATGTGTTATGTGTGTGCTTTTCAAATTCCTTTAATCACAATTTTTTTCTTTTTATGATTAAAATAACCTAAATATATTTGTTATAGGATTTATTTACAAAAATATATATGATAAACAAATAAAAAGAATTAATATATACAACCAATTTGATTTATTTTAAAATTTAGCATTCATTATAAAATGTATAAACTGTGTATAAATAGCGTGTGTGTGGTAAGAACGTTTCTCAACTCAATGGATTTTTTGTCAATTTTAAAGTAATTAACTGTATATATATATATATATATATATATATATATATATATATATATATATATATATATATATATATATATATATATATATATATACATATATATATATATATATGTATATATATATATATATATATATATATATATATATATATATATATATATATATATATATATATATATATATATATATATATATATATATATATATATATATATATATATATATATATATATATATATATATATATATATATATATTGGTATCGCTTTCTGAGAAACCTAAAAGAGCAGATAAAAATGATTATATAAAAAATGCCTGCAGATGAATCTTATTAATTATGCAGTAGACTAATTTTTGTAAAAAATCATGAAATATATTATATATATATATATAATGTCATTCATTAATAATTTATAATAAACTGAAATTATGTATTATTTGTAAGAATATAACTACAATAAATATTAAAATCAAAATTCGGAATATAAAATAAGTTAAGGAAATAATTTTAAAAAATATAAACATTTTAAAACATTAAATAAAACTATGCAAAATGTTCAGTTTGCAATAAAAATGAAATAGGTTAAAAACATAAAAAAACTCCCACAAAAATATTATTTTAAAGTTTACGTATTTACATCTTAAGATATTATTAAAATTAGTATTATGTAAATTAATTTTAAAAGTAAAATATTTTACGTTATTGTGAGTTAAATATTACACACACATAGAACAAAATGTTATTTTTGCGTAAAAAATATTAGATGAAAGAAAATTTCAAGATATTTTCGTACATAATATTAAAATATTTGTAACAGATTTACATTAGTATGCTTTTTAATTTTGGAAAAATATTACATATTGAGAGTACATAAAAACGTGTAATTTTTGAAATGTTACTTTTCACATTCCAATAGAAATTTAGTAAATAATTGATAAAATTTCCAGGAAACCCCACATTCCTTAAGAAAGTGTTCCTAAGTTTCTTCATTACTTTTTAAAACTATAAAAGAGTGATTTGCATAAATTTCCCTTATCTGAAATATTATTTGTGAAAAAATAAAATAATATTGTTGGAAAAATAATATTTGTGATATTTGTAATGGAGTACATACTTTACATGTAGAAATATTTCTATGTATTTTTTTAATGCTAAAAACGTAAATAAAATTATGTCACATCTTACTTTTTAAAGAATTTTTAAACCTGCACTGAATTAAAAAAATAAATATTTGTCGGCATTTTATTTTTCTGCCGTATGATAGTAAAATACTTTAGCTGCATTAGTTTGATAAGTTAAATACTATGTATGTTTCCTTTACTCCATCATCTAATGGGGGGGGGAATCAAAAGAGTAAAGAAATTTAATTTTTCCTGTATTCTTAAGGATTTGAAGGAGAAAACAGTTTTACAGAGAATGAACAGCTTACAGTGAAACTATTTACATTTTACTTTGTTCTGTCTTTTTCTCCCTTCCTCTTTCTTTCTCCCATTACTCAAGCATTTATCAGAAAAAAATTTCTGTAATTTCATTTTTCATGATTCTTTCAGAAAATATGACATTTTAAAATAAATTCAGATACAAAAATATGTAATATGGCAGTAAAAATATATTTATTATTCTAATGATATATGCGTCATAACGAATGGAAATGTATATTATATTTATCAGGTATATATTATATATATATATATATATATATATATATATATATATATATATATATATATATATATATATATATATATATATATATATATATATATATATATATATATATATATATATATATATATATATATATATATATATATATATATTAGAACAGTCAAATATGGATTAATAACTGGTTGCATATTCCATTAAATTTTATTTAAAAAAGGATTGAAATGAATGTATATTTATGCTAAAATATTTTTAAGTAATAATTATTATTTTCAATAAAAAAAAGTTACTTTGCATTTTAAAATTAAATATGTGATTGCGTTTGTTTCATTATTAATCTCATAAAATTATTCTAGTCAAAAAAAATACCATTAAAATAATCGCCGACATACTTAAAAAGAAATTGAAAATTCAGTGGGAGAAATTCTCAAATTTTAAAGTCTATATTATATTTAAAAATTAGACATAACACGAATCATACTTTATGTCATATTAGTAACGTTAAATACGATACACTAATGATATATACCGCATTATAATTCATATTATTTGGTTATATTAAATCATAAAATCCACAAAGTATTTTTAAAAATTTCGTATGGTATTCAAATAATTTGTTATGCAAACAACAATTTATTTTGTATAAATAACAGATAAATCCTCACAACTTCATTAGGATTATTTCTCTCTATTAGGAAATTTACTATATTTAATTTATATAACTCTCAGCTCCCAAACATAGGCAAAGTTCAAGCCCCAGATGAAGAGAATATTAGCCTCACGTTTCTTTCTAGAATCTTTTGGTTGATGAGTGGAGTATATATCAGAGAGTTTCATCTACTTTCGTGTAGGATCAAAATTTCAAAGCACGCATCGAACACAAAGAGCGTCTGACAGCTGCCTAAGAGCAATTTCGCAGCTCCCTCTGCGGAGTACAAAGAAGTAAATAATGCATAGCCGATTAGGCTGCTCGACTGCGGTGAATAAATAATGTCTAGGTCCAACTCGATACCCTAGTGCGTAATGCATCCACTTTTCATACAAGAGAGTGGGCTTTGGTGTATTAGGTAAAACTTGGGTGCTAGTATGTTTGGATGGTATATTTTCGTACGTGTTTCTTGATTAGTAGGAGGAAATCTGACTGGAAATTTAACAGAATTTAATGGGATTTTAATAATGAATGAGTCTTTTTCTTATTTTCAAATTAGTATTTCATGAGTTTATTAAATCATCGAGACATTCAATGTACTTTCGTTTAAAAATGCAAAATTGTCTATCGAAATAAGCCTCATGCATTAATATTTTCATAAAAATTTATAATTTTTCTACGGTAAAAATATTAAAATCAAATTTAGCTATTCCATCAATTTATAAATAAATATATATTTCATTGATCACACATAAATCTTTATTTATCTCCGTATAATCTAGAAACTAACAATAATTTGTCTTAAGTTATTAGGTGTAAAAGCAAAAATAAATTCTAAAATACAGTATTCAAGACAATGTTTTATTGTTAATCAATTTTTATACTCGTTCGCGATATAGCTTTAAATACAGTAAACATATTTTTGAATAACTTTACACTATATTTCTAAAACAAAAAAATTAAGAGAGTAAAAAAATAATGAATAATCTTTGGAAAATTCTGTTAAAAATATAAATATCTATACATATAAATTATATGATACACTATATAATATACACAATGAATAACATATTAATAGTGAAATAAATTATATATTTTTCATATTATATAATATATCAGATAATAATAAGCTTCTCCAATGAATGCTTCATTTGTTAAAAGCTCACAACCACTAAATGTTTTTGAATTAAATCAAAACATTTTAAAAATTGTTGAATACACATAATAATAGTTATAAGTACATTAGAATTATATAACTAGACAATAACATTAATTTCTTATCTTTATTCATTTTTGAAGGACAGCCTTGTTCAATATTTCTGCAGCGGATGATATAGTGAAGCAATATATAACTGAAAATATTAATGAATTCCAAAAGAAATGCTTCCTTAGAATATACTAGTTATGAAAGATATGTAAGTACAGATCAAGCACCAAAACAGAAAGTAAATATACCCCAAGAAAAAAATACAATAATTCATGAAAGAGGCCATTCTATAATGAAATTAATTTTGCAATATCAAAAAAAGTAGAATAACTTATGCAACTACAGAGTTTGACTTGAATCTTTCAATTCTAATACCAGTCGAAGAGCACTTGTTGTCATTCCTCAGAACGGGATCATTTGGATCAGACTATAGAAGCCTTTTAATTAGACACGGATGTCTTATACCAGCCTCTTTCATCACCTGATTTATTTCTTGTTTATTTTCTATGGAGTTCACATTCAAAAAAATTGATTGCGCACAAAGCAAATTCTGAAATATGAATTTCCATCACGACAGCTGAGATATGGGAAATGGCAGGTATCTTTGAAAGTATTGATCAATCCCTGTCTCGTAAGTGTCATGCTTGCATCGATGTCAATGGATGAAACTTAAAATATCTCCCTTGACCTTTGTAAGCACTCTTTTGTTGTATAATAAAGTTATACATTACTTTCATTTATTCTTTCTCTAATGTATCTTTTATTATGCAGGGTAATTCAAAACCACTATTCAAAAATCTACAAGTTAGTCAGAAACACAATTGACAAAATTCATACAGGAACATGTAGTTACATGCGACACCTAGATTCGCAAAAGGGTGCTAGAGGTTACGAGAATATCTGTCTGGCATGTTCAGCAAAAAGGACATTTTCAAATTGTATTTTGAAAAGCATACTTTTGTATTTGGGGGGAAATCCCTTTAAACTCAAGAGCATATTTAAAACAATGAATCATTGCTTCAAATTGAGCTATAGCCAATACATAAGGAATTATTGTTAACGTTTGCCGATTGCTGAGTCACCACTGCGAAACAAATATTAAATTTTCAGGCAGCAACGTTGAACACTCTTTTTAAAACGTTCTTATAAATTTGGTTTGGTTTGTCTCTCAACGGTCATTTTTTGCACTGTGGGGCTAAATAGACAGGGACCTACGGTTTTAAAGAAAATTCCGAACCACTACAAACGCCCAAGTCCAAGTTGGGATTCGAACCCACGAACTGTTGAACCGAAGGCAAAAGTGCTAATCACTTGGAAACCAGCTCGGCAAACCTTTTTATATAGTAAGATGCTATGTAAATATGTCTTTCTGAACTAAATAATCATTATTTGTGTCCTGTCTCGCGTCTTTCGGTCACTAGTTTTGTTGTCTTTAACGCATCAGTTTGCGATCTTATGTTCCTATATGATTTTTGCTAGTTATCGCATTCCTCGCTCATATATAGATTTTGAATAATAGTTTTGAATCTCCTTGTATAATTACCATGTGTGTTGGCAACGACGACCTGGCTGGTTAGAGCGGCATCCTTATTAGTAAGCTTCAATCACGATTTGATCCAAGGTTCGGTCGTGTCCACTAAAGGCGGGTGAGGCACGTTAAACAGGTCACATTCTTAATGTCCTCTAATTAAAATAATACCTCTAGGAGTGGTAGGTTTAATATTGGGGGTCTTCTACTTGGTCCTTTTTTCTACATTACAAAGAGTCTCACTCAGCTGCTCCCACCTAGCTAGTAGAGCCCAACTCTGGACTAGATACACGGAAGCATACTCTGGTGCAACAACAACTTACCACTAGTGTTTTCTGTACTTACTTTGTGTTATCATAGTAATATATTCTACTTCAGTTTAATATTTGCATTTTAAGTTTGTATACAAAGTTTCCAAACGCTGTGTGTGTGTGTGCGCGCGCGCTTACTTATCACTCTTTATATGAGTAACACTTTTTTAAAACAATAACAACGCAGAACTATTATTCAAGAATCGAAATGTAAATAAAAAATAATAACAAGTTGACATCATATGGCAACATGTGTCTTTTGTAAAATCTGAATAAATTTTTAACAGTAAAACGCATATTTTCATGTAGTTTTTGCAATAGAGGAAAATTTACAATTGGATGTAAGCTGGTAGTTTGTACTTCAGACATGTGTCAACAGCTAAATTTATCTAAATATATAAAAACGTAATTTTCAGTCGTAATATTTTTAGCCAATAATCTCATTGTATCCTCTCGCCGATTAAAATTAATAAATCTTAAAGTAGCATCAATATTTAATTTCTGAATAAATATCTATACTTAAAATTAATATAGACAAAGACATTTATAAGACAAATAAACCTTTATATCTGATATTGACTTAATAAATTTTCATAAAGTTATTTATTATGTGTTTCAAAATGTTGAATTAAAACTATCCTATAAGAAGACTTATTTTTAAAAATAGCAAACAAGTCAGAGTTGGTAGAATTCAGCAAAATAGCTAAAAATGAATTTTTCCATGAAAATCAGAATATTTTCGGAAATTCTCCTAAACTTCTTATTTGCTAACTTCGAAATACGAAACGTAATATTTATCTTTTGCAGAGTTCTATCATATATTAAATATTTTTGGAAAATTGATCCAACAAACTTTATTTTTCTTTACTTTTCCTGTCTAACAGAAGGCTAAGAGTTACACTAACATGTTTTTAAGATAAAATATTACCAGTCTTGAAGAAAATTCAGTTTCGATTTGAATCTAGAAATAAAATTCGGTTTGCTCCCAAGAGTTTCGCAACTCTTAGATGTCATCACAATCAGTACCTGAAGGGTTATTGGCATTAAAAATAAATTTTACTTGAGTCTGAAGTTTCATTACAACTCCTTGCATAGAATATTAAATATCAAGTAATAAATTGGGGAGGTAATTTTTTTCGCTGAAATTTTAGTTCATGTAAGTTTGTAAAGAAAACTTACAAAAGCATATAATTCTTAGCTTAGCTATCATTAAAAGATTATATGATTTTGCAAGTTATTTTATAATAACTTACGCCTTTATATAACAAAGTTACTATGCAATAAATAAAGTTTAAAAAATGCAATACTTAAAATTATATATATATATATATATATATATATATATATATATATATATATAATTAAAATACTACATCAAACATAAAGTAAACAAATTTGAGATTCATCCTTATATTGACAATATGAAAGGAAGTACTGAATATTTAATATATTGTTACAAATATTTATAAAAGTACGGTGTCGACGCATATTTTTGATCTTTTAAAAAATTATGAAATTATTTTTATATTGTTTTGAAGAAAAATAACTTGAAAAAAATCGAACGATTTATTATTTAAAATTGAAGTTTAAAAAAAGTAAATAAATAACAGAATTTTTAAAATTGTGGAGTTCATTAAAATGTTCATCAGAAATATCATAGAGTCATCTAACTTAAAATCAGTGTCGAGTTTAATAACGAGATTTCAATTCATAAAACAATAAATAAGGCATCGAATTTAAAAGTTCAATATTTAAATACACCATATAATTAGAAAATTTTCTTAAAACTGGACTTTCCTTAAATAAATTTCAATTAAATATGAAATTGTCGGGGAAGAAATACCTTTGAATGTCGAATTTTAATAGTTTTATAAAAAGAAAAACAATTTAACACAAAATGAATTTACTTTTGAGTCGCATAACGCGAGGGTCATCCAGAAAATAAAGAATACTTGGTTACACAAAAAATGAAAAACTCATTTATTTTTTTAAAAACAATCCTGTTACATTTAAGATATTTCTTCCTTCTCTACATAATCACTTCTTCTACATTTAAACATTATAGTATTTGGTGACTCCCAATATTATTCTCTTCTACCTCCAGTTCATTAAACCATGTAATATTACAGCATTCACCAACTCTTCCTCACTTTTAAAATGTTCACCGCTCAGAAATTCTTTCAGTTCAGACAGGAGGAAAAAACCGGAAATTGCTAGAAGACTATAAAAGTTCTTTGTTACAAAATGTCTACATTAATTCAGGAAAAGATCAGGACAATTTAATGTTTCATTTTTGAATTGATTCAACAATTCTTGATTTGCAGCAGTAGAGTGAAGGTGGTGAAAACAATAAGAGAGAAATTCAGTTATTCCAAATTCACCGCTTATTTTTGATGGCTCACCGTAGTTTCCTTAATTTTTCGCAAAAAATATTTGTTTGGAACAGAGTGTTTTTTGGTGTGAAATGCAGGAACTATTTGGCTTAATGAGCTTAAGAAGAGTACAGGATGAGAATTCTGAAACTCTTGACTAGACATTGATATTTAAATGTAGGAAATGACCATGACTAGGAAATGAAGTTTCATATATGTAAGAATTGTTTTGGTCAATATGTTTTGTGATTTTCCATTTTTATAGCTAGTCGTTACTTTCTGGATAATTTTATAGCGAATTCTAAATAAATTATCGATATGAATTCCTTTTCATGAATTACACATTGAATTTTTTTATAAGACATATTGAGGACAAATATATTTTCAAAATTATTTTGATAAAGATCTAGGAAAAGGACCTCATTGTCAAAAAACGAATTTCCCTCTAAGCTATTGAAATATTATTAAAATATCTACTTAACTTCTTAAGAGTATTATGCATTAGTATAAGATTGTTGGAGGGATAACAACATACATTATTTAATATAAATGAAAATGAAACTAGCATAAAAGAGAAAATATAATTTAATGATAATTTCTATTAATGATCGATATTTTATTCCTTAATACAGTGACAAATATCGTTATTAATTTTAAATATAGCATTATCACGAAAATCAATCGAAAATCAATCTGGTTTTGCTGTCAAGCCACCACCTACCGTTGAGATCAATTTAGATCTGCTGGAATCATGTTCAAAAAGTGAACCAGAAGAAACTATTTGGAGAAAAGGTATGGAAACTATTACCAAGCTTTTTCTAAACCAGACCTTTTCACCGCTTACACTGACGGTTCTTCTAACTCAGAATGCGACAGGGAAGGTTCTGGCATTTTCCTTATCCTTCCAGATGACAGCCATAAAAGCATCGCTTACCCTTTACCTCACACAGTCAGTCCCTTTGAATGGCATCAACATATTCTCTGACTGTAAATCTGCTCTGGAGGCCATTAAAGGAGGTAAAACGAGACTTGCCCAAGACATCAACGCGCTTCTGTCCACCATAATTGCAAGGAAGAAAACCTGCATCATCCAATGGGTCACAGCACATGTCAACATCCAGGAAATGAACAGGCGGACTCCCTCGCCAAGGAGGCTAGAAATATCAATCCCCCTCCCTCGACTACCACTTGCTTCGATGCAAACGCTGTTGCAACGTATCAGCTCTGCGGGGGACTACGGAAAAAATGGTGCCTACCGGAACTTAATCCTGTCCGTAGTATCACTTATATACTGCTGTCATGACACCCTCTATACCAAAAAAAGCTGAAGATGTGGCCCAGGGCAGTGCTCCATGCCTTTGGTCCCATACAGCTTGTTTTTTTTACCTTCTCTCTCTCTCTCTCTCTGCACTTGTCACGCGACAACAACACAACAACAACATCAATCTTATAAAATGAAGCTTTAGTTCTTTCTTCAGATCAAGCTGCAATAGGCGTCAAAGATAGTTTATTACTAATGAATGACTATATACATATCTATCTATCTATATATATATATATATATATATATATATATATATATACATGAAGAGCAGTAGCTAACTAATCATGCATACTAACGTACATATGTACTGTAGGCATACGAGCTAGCGGTATATATGCTAACTAAGACTTTTGCCCATTATTCAGTAGGTTGGGTTGATAAACTGAGTGGAATTAAACACTGGGAGTTTCGCGTTAGGCTAATCACCTAACCAGGACATATGTGTCACACTCCAGAGTCCTTGATCAGGAAAACAGATATAGGCTCAGTAAACCTTGGCAAACATATGAGCTGTTGTGCCATAGGTTTATGTATATATATATACATATATATATATATATAATAAACTTAAACATCGGCAATCGATTCCCTCTATCTCGTAATTCATTTATTGATATTTTTCATGATTTATTAATGCTGTGCATCATAATTTATAATAAATTAAACTTCTTTACTGACAATGCTGTGATGCTAACCTTGACTTAGATGCTAATATTTCCCTTTTCGAAGTGAAAGGTTCAGAGTTCACTTCCATCCATTGTTAAATAACAGAAGGTGTGGATATTATTCTATTGCTTTCTTTATACACGGCTTTTGGGATGGATACGTTGAAATTTTCAGGGTTTTTGCTCATGCAACTCGTAAATACAATTCATCCGTGAAAGAATCCTCCAGGATGGCGTGACGAATGGATGTTCAAGTGCTTTGCTACAGTCGACGCATGTAAAACTAGACTCTCTGAAACTTAATTTGAACTAATTTGTTGATCATGTGATAACTTTAATAAAGTCATACATAATTTGCATGAAGATCTTAAATAAACAAAATACACTCGTGTATATATATATATATATATATATATATATATATATATATATATATATATATATATATATATATATATATATATATATATATATACAGCAAATAATTCTTTTTCTTTCTAACGTTAACCAAGCAAATCCTAAATAATGTCTTTCTCAGATGTTCACTATAGTTTATTTGCTTCAACTTTAATTTAATTCCATTTTGTAATTGCTAATTGGACATTTGCAAAAAAAATTACTTCCTATAAGTTTAATTGAACAGTCAGCAGATTATTTCAAGTTATCTTTTAATTGAGTTTTCATTTATTTAATTATGCAACGTAATGGTTATTTCGTAATGAATAAAACATGATCAGCTAAGGAAATAAGTTAAGTTTATTACCCCAAGTGAGAAGTAAAGACGAGATAAAAAAATAAAATTAAATCAATGGCTTTATCATAAAGATATCTACAAATACGACGATTTTATTTACAAGTAAATTACTAAATATGAATTTAATTTTTAAATAATTATCGTATTATCGACACTGTAATGATTATATATGCACCATTCTTGATGATAATGAATGCTTGGAGAAAATAGTTATCAATTTTGAATGATTTTAAAATTCAATTAGTGTGCAGAGCCTAAAATATTTAGGAAAGCTTTGAAATGATTTTAACTGTTCAGTATTATGGATCAATAAATCACACATTTTTCCTAATATCAAAAGATAAAATTGTATTATTTGTCACAATAGGCATTCTGGAATCGTATATAAAAATTTGAAATTTATATTTCCCATATAATTATGTGTTTTTCGAGAGAGAGTAAATATTAGTTCTCCCCCCCGATAAAAAAGCCAATTTGCTTAGCTTTTCCAAGTGGAGAAATATCTATATATAATAAACATTTCTCAAACTGGGCATAGTTTGGTTTATTTATCACTCAAAGATAATTTTTTTTTACACAAGAGGGTCAAGTAGACCTGGACTTGTGGTTTAAAGTGGATTCCGAACCACTATGAGTTTCCAAGCCCAAGGTGGGATACAAGCTATTGAAGAACCTAAGGAAAAAGACCTAACCATTCGACTACTAGTTCGGTCAAACTAAGAATGGAGAAGTCAACCTTTTTGAACATTACTTAATATCTTGTATTCACAGATTTCTGATTATTGCAAGTGAAAACAATTTTTATATATAAATTCATGGATGTTTAATGAATTTTATGACCCTATTCTTCAGTGTTTTAGTACCTATCATTTTTATAAAACACTATAGAACTAATATAAATACTTTTTGAAGAGTTAAGCAAAATTATATGTTAATTAATGTTTTGATAATACGTAAATTATGATAGTATGGAACTTTCTATATTTAAATAAAACCAGATAATAATATAAGCGAAAACTTTTTGCTATTTTATCCTGATTTAATATTTTTTTATATCCAGTTTTAAAGTATTGACAAAAATTCTAGAAAATTGTGTGTGTTTTTAATATTTAACATTTTTCCTTTATCGACGAAAGTAATATTACAACATTTCTGTTGGACTTCCGACCATGACACCACTTAATAAACAGCCTAATAATCATAGAATGCTATAAAAAAAACTTTGTGACTTCCGTATACCTTCTAAGTGGGTTTTTCATAATGAACCGTATCCTTCTGACACAATCAAGGAAAACTAGAAATATGTCAAGCACCCTCTCCAATAAATTCACCTGTATAAAAAGAATGCAATGCTTGTCTTGTCTTTCGTAGCATATTAGTGACCATGATAATAATTGAGATCTGTCACTCTGAAGAAGAACATGATGGAAATTTTGGGCGCTGATGGTCAGTTTTCTAGGTTTCAATTCAGAGGAGTTAGAGTCTCATCTTGAGCGTGAATGTTTGCGCCCACTTCATGGAATCCATTTTAAACTTCAGATCTTAGTCCAATTAGCTCTAGAAAAAGTGACTACAGAGCTTCAAACCAAACCAAAGTAGACATATTGTGGATAGTTTCATTACATAAAGATATTTTAAAGTTCTTAGAATAAGTATCAAAAGCTATGTTTCAAAAATGCTTTTAATACATATTGGACTGTATTCCCCGTTCGCAAATGTGGGAACTTGGAAAACATCCAAGCATCCACTATTCTATATGGATTTAAATAAATAGTGTCAATATGATATCAAATACGCGTCAACTTCTGTTCACCTTACCTTTGAAATTTGTCTTATCACTTCATTCTGATAAATTCATGTACTACTATAATGGATAATTTTACATACGAAAGCTGTGATAAAGCTTTTTGGATTGCATTGTTTACTTAGAGGAATTATCATGTTTCTTGAGATCCATGTCTCAAAGAAGAGATCATGTAATCTCTTAAGCATTAATTCTCATAGATAGGCAAGCAGAAATCAAGCATCCATCTTTTTAATAGTGGAGGGATTAAAATCGGAACTTTCCATTCCAAACAACGTGATCATCGCAGAGTTACTATGAGTCCATTCTTTTCTGTATTGACACCATGTAGAATTTGAACTAGTAGGTGAAAGGGTTGTGAGATTGCTGAGTATTTACCACATAATTTTTTTATGGATAATACTATCACACGTACTTTTTGTGGATATCACGTTCACGTAGGACTTTTCATGCATAATAGATCTAATTCGAATACACATTCCCAAGTACTTGAGGCCACGGTGGACTGGTTGTTTAGGGCGTCGTTCTCGTTATCGGAGGGTAGTAAATTCGAATCTCGGATTAATCGAAGATTCGTCGTGTTTGCTAAAGGTGGGTGGGCATGGTCGCAATGTCCTCCAAGTGAAAGGATACCACTGGGAATGGCAGGCCGAGTATTGGGGGTCTTCTGCTTGGTCCTTGTTTCAAAATCATGAAGACTCAAGCCGGTTGCTTCTATCTAACTGGTAGAGCCCAACTCAGGACTAGCTACAGGGAAGCATGCTGGTGTAACAACATTCCCAAATACCAACTTCAACAAATGTGTTAATGGGAAACAGAACGAATCAATTTTCCGTAGATCAGTAGTGACTGACATCAAACTTGGGACTTCTACTTCGAAGAACACATTCCTACTATTGGCTCAAGGTGGTATCTGTGCACTTTTAGTTACATAATAATGTCGCGAAAATATGTCTCGAAAATAATACAACATTATAATAATTAATTGTAGAGCTTCAATGTTACATTAACTGTAATATCATCTAATATAGCGGTATAATTTTTCCTTCTCCAAACTATAGTTTCATGTTTCATTGTCCAACTTTGATGACTAACAGCAAAATATTAATATTTAATAGATATTAATAGCATTGATGTATTTTCATCTGAAGCTTTATGAGAGCCCATTCCAGATCTTTGCCATTAATTGTGAAATAACATGTCGTGCATAGGAAGGTGATAGTTACCAAATTATATATAATAATTATTTTATTACTATTTTCTTATTTCTATCTTGTTCTTTATCACTTCTATGTACACTAATAGTAATTAACTAGACATCTCTATACGTTAGTATAATAACATATGATACCTGTTTTCCTGAAATATCTGCTTCCTCGAAATTTCATATAACAAACTAATCAATAGAAAATGAGTATTGTAACATTACGTACTTTGTGAGCACAGGAAGTTAATGTTTGCTTCATGTTGCTCTTCCAACGATCCCTCAGTTAGAAAAATTACTGAGGAATGTGAGTTACTTCACCTATGCACACTTTTTATGAGTAATTCCAATTGAGAACTGTTTACCATCTATTTGTCTTAAATGCACTGCTATGTATATTCTATAGGTTATGGTTAAGATTGTTGTCCCAAAGTATAATTACTTGTAACAAATTACCCTAAAACACATCATGAGAGTTCGAATTTGACTCTTCCTCAGAATTATCTACTTGAATTAGTCAGCCCCACTCACAGTAAATAATTATTTGCGAACATGGGTACACGTAGTAAAGTTATATTTTTTAGAACATGTCTACAGTTAAAATCATGCTAAGAAGTTGACAGTAAGTAAGCAAGATATGAAGCTTGATATTAAATTTATTCCTGTACATGAATGTCTCCACATTTTAATAACCAGATATCAAGATGACTTAAAAGATCACCTATACATAAAATTGCTTATCGTTAGTTATTATAACCTTTAAGGAATTATTAATCAAACACACAGAAATCTTATATTAATAAATGTGCACTTAGAGAGATAAAGTCTTATCACATTCCTAAATCTCATATTTAGGAATGAAATATACATGAATAAGGAGCATGTTCGATGTTTTTCTCTTCGATGGATGCTTTAAGGATCTTACTTCGACATTAGAATCGATTTAACACATACTGACGGTTATACAAATCTTATTCACGAATATTTTATCACTTAATTTCGTCTCCAAATAATCAATATTTTACTTTTACATAAAAAAACTGTTTGTTAATAATTTGTGTCAAGTATTTTTGGCTGTCGTGATTATCTTTCTTCTGATAAAATAGAACATTAAGGATCAGCAAACAGGCATCCTAAAAAAAGAATTCATGCTGAGGATATACGGACATCTTCATTCACACAAATTGTTATTCATGTCTTTTGATCTTGACCAAAGTACACTGCTGGCCACCGTAAATCCAAATTCCTGAAGGAAGCATGCAAATAACATGAAATTTCTAACATTGCATTCGCGGAAGTGAGATATGCAAATGATTAGAATTTCAAAGCAGGCACACATCATACGTGCATGTGTCGCCACTTCAAAGCTCTATTTAAGGCTAGGAGATTTCGATGATTTGAAGTTCGGCAATTTTGTTTTTCTAGTGGTTTTTTTCAAAAAAAGGATGAATTGTACCTCGTAGAAAACAGTTATCATTTTTTGATTAAATATCCGAGTTCAACAGAAGAAAAATAGTGGGGCCTACCGATATTGTGGATCATCTTTCAAAGAAATCGATAATTGTGTTGGACGAAACCAAATAACTGTAATGCAGATATGTGATTGTTGGATACAGGAGGGTACGACGGACCGACGTGTTCGATGGCATCCACCTCAGTACACCACTTCACCTGATGATAAGCAAATTACACGCAAGGCAATGATGGATCTCTCAGCCACATCACGAAAAGTAGCACAGCACATTCAGTCCAGTGTCAGCGAGTACCATTCGACGCCGTTTACAGCAGAGTGGTCTGTCCGAAAGACGTCCACTCTTTCGATCTTTCACCGAGAGAAAACATATAGTTCATGGTTTCTCAACGATTGACCCAGATTACATCCCTAGCTGCCACATCAGATCAACTTTGGCAACGTGTGGAAGCTGCTTGGTCTGCTGTACCCCAAGAACACATCCAAAGTCTCCTTGAATCAATGCAGACGTGTAGCAGCAGTGTAGCAGAGACGTGTAGCAGCAGTGATCTCCAACATTGGCAGCTACTCTGACTACTGATTTTGGCAGGAACCACACTTCACTGATGTCTATAAATCTAATCATTTGATACTTGGTCAACATGTTACATACATTTTGTTGTGATATCTCTCATCTTTCTTGGTGTTGCAATTTGGGTGACCAACAGTGTATTAATTTTTTTCAGAATCCGTAGATTTTAAAATAGTACAATTGACATAGATTTGAGAAACGAAATCAATGAATCCATTTTCCACGAGTGATTCATTCAATTCTTTTAATTAAAATTAAATAAAACAATTATTTTAAGATTTTTGCTGCTTTTAAGAGAATCTAAATTCTGAAGCACGCTATGTACACTACTGGCCATTAAAATTGGTTTACTAAGGTCGTGGTATCCTGCGCAGTTATAATTCAGTGGACATTGTGATATTAAAAGAATGAAATTTTAAAACATTCAAGTGGAGGTGGTTACGTTTCTACAGTGTATTTATATATAAATGAAGAAATTGCACAGCAGATTTCTCATACCCAATTTGCATTTGAAACTCGCACCTGGTGAAGAGTTGTTATGATGCTCAATTGTTGTTGTGTTTGTTGTCGTATGACAAGTGCAAAAAGAGAAGAAAAAAAAAGAAAAGGTAAAAAAGACAAGTCATATGGGACCAAAGGAATGGAGCACTGCCCTCGCCACATCTTCAGCTTTTTCCGTAAAAAGAGTTCATGGTATTATTTGGGGTTGATGTTGAAGAAGGTCGAGGCAACAGAGATGCAGTTGAAGAGATGCCTCGGATCCAGCGGAACTCCTGTGCCGTGCCTGCATTCTGCGTAGGTTCTAGATCCGCCAGGCATGATTTTCATACCCCTCATGTGCCAAGTCCGCATTCCGCTGATGGTAGTTTGATTTGATTTGATTTGATTTATTTGTCGCTCAACGGTCATTTTTTGCACACGAGGGCTTATTAGACCGGGACCTACGGTTTAAAGTGGATTCCGAACCACTACAAACATCCATGCCCAAGGTGGGATTCGAACCCACGAACTGTTGAACCGAAGGCAAGAGTGCTAACCATTCGGCTGCCAGCTCGGCCCGCTGATGGTAGAGGTGATACCACGGTCAGGATTAAGCTCCGGTAGGCACCATTTTTTCCGTAGTCCCCCGCAGAGCTGATGCCTTGCGACGGCGTTTGTATCGAAGCAAGTGGTAGTCATGGGAGGGGGATTGATATTTATGATGCTCAATTAAGCATTTCGCCTTCTTAAGGATACTCAATTAAGAAGGCGAAATTTGCATTACACTTTTTGACTTAAATAAATGTTGAATTTGTTGTCCTCTGATATTGTGGTTTAATGCATCACAGTATTGTTTTACTTGAATCATTCGAGATCCCGTAACTGTCTGTCGAACATGGAATCGATGATTTCTGGAAGATCATATGGAATGCCATGTTCCATCTCAGTGGTTCAATATCCCTTACAACCTACAAGATCGCAACATATACTTAATAGACAGCAGTGCTAAAGATGAACCTTGTCTCAAGAAATTGATCACTTGCCAGACAACGAATGTTTACACGAACAGTTCGATACATTTTCACAAACATGAACTATCAACTCGGAAATTATGGTTTCGGCTTCTCTTTATGATACATCTTAGCCAATAGTGTCTTTCTTGATGTGATCAAATGTGGTCCTGGACGCAAGAAGAATTGTATCTTGATGGTCGCAACAGTGTTTGGCGCGAACGTAAAGAATGAAAATGGACAGCGTGCATTCGATATCGTCACATTAGTCCCTCACTTGGAATGATTATTTAGGTTACCATTACATACATGTCTCAGTTATCTTTATTCGCATTGATGGCACTGAACGATGGCCATTACATTTTTACCTTAAGCCTTTGCGTTAAACTCTTTGGTTCTACCCTTTGTTCCAACCTAGCAAAATGCTATATTTCAGCAAAATAATGCACGACCACATGTTACTGGTATTTTACGGGCTTCAGAAAATTTTCGGCTGCTTCCCTGTCCGTCAGGTTTTCCAGATCTATCATAGAAAATGTCTAATCATTGTACCGAAAGACTTATTCGACATCATACACCAATTACTAAAATCAATAAACTATGGTAGCACGTTGAAACTATATAAGCAGGTATAGAACCCCAGTGGTTAGTAGCTTCACCCCGTTTTCTGTAAGATAACCACAGTGAAGAAACGATTACAGGCAGTGATTGAGAGGATGACTCCATTATCCATCACAAGGTTACTAAGTCTCCATGGATTGGAAATTGTCCATGTTAATCTGAGACACTTAATGTGACTATTACGGCGGCATGGATGTAGAGAGGAATGGGCTAGCGCAGGTGTAGACCTCGTCACTTGACTGTAGTTTACAATTACGAGGTGCTTAGTGATTAGAAAATATTCCGAATCCGTTAAACTTTGGTACATTCCGAGGCTGGCCTGCATTGCTATGTATGTATGTACTTGTACATGTCATTCAATCTCTGTTTTACTCAATACTCAGGCTATAAGTGTTGTTATTGCTGCCAGAATCTGAAGTTCTAACAACAGATTTGTATGTTTTCAAATTTCTTAAAAATCTAATCGTATTATTTCCAACTTAATGTATTTGACCCTGACATTATGCTATTTACATTTCTTCCTGATGAACTATTTTAATAGCCAACTATAAATATAAAGATACTTAAAAGAAAAAGAACTGGAAAATAAGCAATAATTAATTAAGGGTATTTTTTTCAAAACTTTACCTTATATTTGGTTTCAATAAAGCTTTCCACGTCTATCTACTCCAAAGTATAAACCTCATTATTCGTGAGAAATTTTTAAAAAATAATTTAAGAGGAACAGTTAGACAAAGAGCTGAACAAAACTGAAATGGATAAACTACGAAATGCGTATGTAATCTCTCCAAAAATATTATGAAACCAATGATGTCTCTGTTATAGTCATCGATATTGTGGTTAAAAATATCCGATCCATTAATCTTAATTGACGTGTAAGCCAGAAAAATAAAAGAATCTCTTTTATCTAGAAAATAGCACGCTTAATCTTGTTTCTGTCAAAAACTGTAGTAACGAAAGAACAAAACCAGATTAAAAATTCAAAAGTCTTAATTTACTACCACAGGCAAAATTAAGAGAAGACAGTGCCAGCTTAGGTGTTGCCCTCATCACTAAAATTTTTACAATATTATGTCTCCGAAAACATATGTTTCCAGATTTTCACCAATACTCTATAAAATGGTTCTAATTAAATGCACTCTGTGATGGTAGCGCCGAGCTTGCAGTCGAAAGTTTTGTGTTCTAATCTTCGGTTTAACAGTTCGTGGGTTCGAATTCCTCCATTGGCTCAAAATTGTTAGTGATTCGGAATCCACTTAAAACTGCAGGTCCCGTTTTATTTAGCCCTCACGACCGTTGAACGACAAACAAACCGAGGTGGCAGCTTAATGGTCATGAGTTTGTGTCCTTGAGCTCAACAAATTATGGGTAGGATTCCCACCTAGGATGACGATATTTTTAGTGCATTGGAAACTACTTTAAATTTTAACTTCCATCCAGTTAACCGTCGCAAGCAAAAAATTACCACAAAGGGACAACTAAAACCAAATCTAATTGAATGCAAAGTACACATACAACTATATAATAAAGAATAGCTACAGATTTTTATTCACAGTTCCCCATTTAACTATTTTAATAATAATCACAATAATCGTACAGAGTTCGCAGTTAAATAAATTGCAGAATGAAAAGTGTTAATAAAAATGTTAATAAAAATATAAATATTTTTTTCGTAATCAAATTTCACAACTTTTAGAAATTATTATGAGATGAAAGTTGATTTTTCACAAACAATTTTTTTTAATTTATTTGTACTAAAATTAATTATATTTTGATTATGTAATCATATTGTAATATAAATAAATCCATGTAAAAATAATATTGTATATTAAAAAATATTTATATATGAGTACACATTCTATTATATTTGAAATCTCGGTGATTCTTTTTTAAATAAATATTAAAAAAATAATGAGAGAAAGAGCGAGAAAGACTTGGAACATTTATTAACTTTACATTAAACAAAGGTAAGCAATTAGATAACTTTACGTAGTTAATAATAATAAACCGATAATAATTTTCAAACAATGATAAAATAACTTAAAATAATTGTTCCTGAAATTTAATAAACATTAAGTTTAGTTTCTGTATTAATATTGTCTATGATAGTAAAAATAAAATTATTTCTGTATATATATTAAATATTATAAGAATAGATACAACAGCAAACAAATTACAGTATATAAATATTTAATTTAACGATAATAAATTATTTTAATATAGATTGCAGGTTATATTATCATAATACAGGGACAGTAATAATATTACTAGAAACAATCTGCAACATATTTCTCATAATAAAACGAGAATAATGTAAATTTTAATCGTAAAAGCGAATTAGAGTAAAAATGTTGAAAAATAAATTAACTGAAGTAATATAATTAATTATATTTTAATCATGTAATTACCTTTGTGAATCATTCATAGTATTTGTAAAAATGTTTCAAATTCTTTACAATTAATTGCACGATTGTTTCATAGAATTTTACTTTTATTTGTAAATAAGAGATTATTTACAGGGTATTGAAATGTAATTAACCGTTTCCCACGCTAGTTTTCAGAATTTTAATACTTGAAGCAATAAATTTACCAAACTCTGAAAAGTTTTTTATTCTTGGAACTGCAAACAAAAGTTTCATTATTTTTAATTAGCTTCTCTAGAATTAATTCGTAAATAATGAAATATAAAAAAAATCTTCGAGGGGGAAAGAGACGAATTTTTCTTTCAAAGCATTTGTAAAGAGCCTTTTGTCCGTCATACTACAACTACCATTAGCCTATTTATTAATGTGAAATGATGACTCACTCAGAAAAGAAACTAATCATTCCGTATTGAGTTCCCAAAAAAATTCATCCGAATGAAAGATATAAAAGAGAGAAATTTACGTAATATGCGAATTTGTAGTCGCAAAATACGCGAAAATGAAAGAGACGCATAACAACATTTGGGCTGGTGGAATAATAAAACATAAAAAGAAAAAGAATAATCTGCGAGCCGCGAATTTGGCCCTTTTCGGTCGCTTTCAAACGAAACGGAACAGTAGAGCAAAAAGAAGAAAAAGACGTTTTGGCTCAGTTACTCCATCGGCCCTCACACTTTGTTGCTAAGGCCGAATGCTCATCTAAAGGACGCTTCTCTAGCCAATAGGAATCGCTGAATAGTAGTCTATCAACCAATCAGCTTCCGGCGATGAACAAAGCTGTGTACCTGTTTACGCCTCAGAACGGAGTCATTGCGCCCGCCGCTTCATGTGACGCAAAAGAAACGAACTTCGTTTAGCGAACCTTTTCAAATTTTAATATCAAACAACGATTTGCTTACATTTAGACCCTGACACGTGTGTGGGATTTTATGTTTTAATTTTTTTTTTCGAAGCGGATAGGCAGAATATTGCCTCACTGTTTTACTTTTTTTTTATTTCCTTTATTCCACCAGAATTTTTATTCTTATTCGAAATATTTAAATTCTCTCAATTGGAATTTTATCGGGTTATTTTTTTTTCCTTTTAGCGGATATATTATTGGGTTTTTCTCTTTAAAAAATTGTTTTTCAAGTTGCTATGCATTTTGATGATGGTTTTTTTCAATACGGATGTGATCGTATTTTCTTTCAAAAAATAAATAAATAAAAAATCTAAACACATATTTTATATTTTTTGGAAGTGCGTGTTGAAAAATGAAATCTCGAAATTCGTCATAACAATGCGAAAATTGCTTAGCTGACTAGAAAAGATAAATTTCACAAACAGTTGATTTCCGAATTTCATATGATATGCGAAATAAAAACCGTAAATTTCATGTGATGCATCAAGCACAAAAATGTGCTTGCTTTATCCATCATTTCAATTTATATTATGAATAATTCTTAATACACAGGTGCTAATATTTTTTTCTAACTTTATTTGCTATATCTTTATTTTTGCTTTCTTCTTTTTACTACAGCCCTCACGATAAACTTTTTTTCGTCCTGATTTAAAATATTCAAAGTACATTTGCTAGTAACTTTGCGTTCGATTTTCCATATTTTAGTTATGTTCAATGGAGCCAATAGGAAGCATGATTTATTCAATTTCATAAAATTCTAAATGTTTCTTTCACGATCATTTGGTGAATTGAAAATGCTTCTGACTTCAGGTGCTTCTGTGTTGATACAATCTAAACTAATTTTATTACTCATGATTTCATTTATTGCCACTGTATTTCTTGAAACTTTATTTTATATCAAAAAAGAAACACAATTTCTTCACCCCAGTATTTTTATTATAAAGGTAATGAAAACCAAAAAACCCACTAAAACTTTTCTTCTTTCCTTGAATAGAAAATGAACTCATAATCAATTGTAACTTGTAGCTAAAGGACTACGTTTTTTGAATGGAATAATATTTTTTTCATTTATATAGAAATCGACTGAATTTCCGAAATTTTGTAAAGTTGAATATTGCGTTTCCCCTTATCTGACAAAACAAAAGTAATTTGCTTTTATAAAGAAAAATGTGCACGTAGTTCAATATACAGGTCTTGAACACCTAGAAAAATTTCATCCAACTTTGATATACATATAATTTTCTCTAGCAGGAATGAAGTAGTAGCCAATCCTCTCTTGTATGGATTGGAGTGAGAGAAGTAATCACAAAAAAAGTATACGAAAATGACCATATATGTATATGAAATGCGTTGTTTTGAGATCGTTAAGATGAATAGTGACATTAAAAGAGTGCACTTATATTTTTGTACTGTTCTCATTGATATGGGAGTACGAAGTTGTAACGAAAAATGAAAAGAGAAAAATAGACGACATTAAGATGGAATCCGTTATTTTCCTTTGTCCCCATACAACTGAATTAGTATAGAGGGTGTAAAACAATGATGAAAAAGGAAATGATCCAAATTAATGTCAAATTCAGTCTTCTGGGTCACTACTTTGATTGGTAACATCCTCAGTGTAATTTAAGGGCAAATTTAGTCCACTAGAAGCACATGTGTGGGAGATACGAGGACTGGCATTTAAAATTACCGAAATTGTTGGATATTAGAATAAATCGATAATTTTGGGTGTATCTGAAATGAACAGTAACAATATCTATTCTGTATTACAGCAAATGCATCTGTCCTTAGCTTGAGGGGATGATTGAGTGATTGATTGATTGGTCACCCTGTTTATCTTTTACTCGCGTAGTCTAATAGGAATATTCAATTTAATGCGGACTTCGAATCCTTATAAAGAACTCACTAACTATTGGACAGATTGCTAATCATTCAGGTAACAGCTCAGCCATAAATGAGTGAAAAACCAAATAATATATCTAAGGTAATCGGTATTGTAGAGTGCCAAATGTGTAATTTACAAGTTTGTGTTAAATTATATATAAAATCAAAAAAAGAATTTATTTTAGAATTTTAAAATTTTATCCGTTTGTTTAAATATCTATAAATTAAATTAAAATAAATTAGTTTTATAATATAGATTTATTTGATTCTTTTTCTATCAAGAATCCTTTTCTATTAGTAATAGATAAATATCAGTATTTCATATAGAATTAAAAGTACGAAACATTCATCGGATTGCATATTTGTTGTAGTTATTGCTAGAAAAAAGAACTTATCACAATCCAAATGCATTATAAATATAGAAAAAAATCATTAAAACTATCATTTCGACTGCTGCTATTTGCCGACTAACAACATCAATCAAATCCATAAAGAAAATATAACGCTCTTTCAAAAAATAATTTTCTAAAAAAAGCACATGTGAATCAAAAAAGCTTTATTTATTTTTATCATCTTTTAATGATCGAAGATCGCTTCCATTACACATCCTAAGCATAGGTTGATATCTTTTTATCCCTAATGATATCGCTCTATTACCTCATTAATGGCTTGGCTACTGTGTGCTGGTTTCCTCCTGCCCCTCAAATTATCCCCTCACCTTAAGATCTTACCTGTAAGCACAACCCCCTGTGCCTCTCAACACTCCATGCAGGGTAGGATAACGGTACAGATAACTAGAGGGTCAACTTCTTTTATTTATTTATTTATTTTTGCCTAAAAGTCACGAGGGGATAACGGTAGACATAACTGTGGTTGATTGATTGTGCCGACAGTGTTGAAAGTGCCCCTATCAGATATAGGAAGTGTGCTAAATTGAAACTAAAGCGATGAATTTTGCGCGTAGCTTCTGATACTTAGCGGTGACAGATTTCAGTCTTTGACAGGAGCCGCGAATAATTTCAAGGTCAATTTCGGTTTCGGCTTTCATGTTTATAAAATAAACAACGCGGCTTCTTTTGCTTCCAGTGTTTCCTTCTTTTATAGATATTTAGAAGCAACAGAAAGATGCCGAAAGATAAAATATTAATCAGATTTAAAATTCAGTTCTGGT
Source organism: Latrodectus hesperus (assembly GCA_037975125.1). Lineage (NCBI taxonomy): Eukaryota > Metazoa > Arthropoda > Arachnida > Araneae > Theridiidae > Latrodectus > Latrodectus hesperus. Next base: position 50,608,829 of record CM075859.1, on the reverse strand, counting down.
TTTTTTTACATGGTTTATTTATTTAATGTTGCAGAAGTTATTAAATAAAGATAAATTGTGCCGTTTACTTTGTGAATTTGATTTCCATTCAAATTAATTTTTGATTAATTTGAAATTAATTTTTAATTTTGTTTAAATTTGTAGATTATCATTAAATTTTTATCCTCGAACATGTATGCACATGTTTTGAAAAGAATTTTACGCCGACCGTTCAACCCTCAACGTGTCTCACAAGGGTTGAAAAGGAATATGTCGGCTCAAGTGTCGACCGAGTTTAAAATCAAAAAGGTGTTTCATCAACTCAAAATGATACTTCTTCTATTATTCATGCCTTAGAAATATATGCATACATTTATGACCATTAGAATTGTTGTTTTTACTTCGTAATTCAATGGACATCAAATTTGCACCAAAGGTTATTGCTATTGGTTTGCCGACCAATCATTATTTTTTGCACAGGGGATTTTTACTCTGTAATTGGGATTCGGTATTTCTGCTACTACAAACCTGCTGGCTGCGACACTTTAGGACTAGGTACATGGAACTATGTCGGCGTATACACATTATGCAAACATAATAAGAGTCCATGAACCATTTTGCTGAAGAACGCGGACTATTGAGCATTCAGTACCTTTTCATGATCTGGGCTCATAGCACAACAAAGGTGCTACATGCTAAACCCTGCTACTAATGCTACATGGTAAAACATTTTAATGCATATTGAATTTCGGAGGACTAGTACGACAAACGTGTTCTTCATACCTCAGGTTAGAATGTCAAATATATCACGCATTCTAAATAAGAAACTGTCTCATGTAAAAACGATAGTGTCTGAATTGATTAGAGGAATATTTCTACATCATCATGGATTGTTAACACTATAATCATTGTTCTGGCTTTCCTTAAGCCTTCAAAAGCAACTGGAGCATCTATAGTGGCTTGAGGTATGATGGTACGAGTTATAGAAGTAGCAACATGTCGTCTTTTTAAGCGAATCCAATTTTGTGTTAAATCTCATGATGAAAATATTTGTAGGTTGAGGCACTGATGTGAACGAATGTTTCTAACTTGCTGTTATAATCTTTTCACTAGCCTAGTCCAGACGAAATGATTTGGGGTGGCAATGGAGGCACATCATGGACATTTAATGATTACATTATTAGAGATGATTATATTTTTCATTACATTTCTGATATGTGTTAAGGATTTTAATTATATCCTATTTTCAAATTCTACGTGACACAGTGTTTCATAAAGATAATACACTACTGCATAAAGCTGTCCTGATTTTCCACAGTGCCTAGGATATTAAACTGTCACATCTGCTTTTAGATCTATCCACATTAAAAAGATTTATCTGATCAATGTTTAATAATGCATTGGCACGTCACCGCTTGACAATTATTACTGTTGATTACCTCTGTTATATATATATATATATATCAAATTGAAAATGAATGCAATAAAATTCTCATCCAAGTTTAGTTCATTTATGATGTCCAATCCAATTATTGCTTTCATATTTTGCCAGATGTAATGGTTTTGTGAATTGAATTTTGCATTCATTGTGTCCCCAGAAAACTTAATTGTGCCTTCCTCCCATTTAGCTATATATATGTATATATTTCTTACAAAGTATAAAAACATCCATTTATATAACATTAAATAAATAAGTTTCAACTGTTTGTAATCCTTTTGAGTATTACAATTTTATTAGAAATTATGACGCTCAATCGATACAATTTTAAGGAAGATTATTAGGATAATATACTTATCTCATTCATTTTCAACTTTTTCGAAATTACGGGGATGTGAGTAAATTCAAGTTGTAACTAATTTTCTGCTTAAAGCGCTTAATCGAAGTGGCATTCTGGATTTAAGGAAGTTAGCCCTTTACTAATTTAAAAAGTGAGAAATTTAGTCCCTGATATTTCAACTAAGAACAATTATGTCTTAAATACTCTTCTTTTTAACCACATATTGAGGGTAAAGATAACTTAGGACCATTTTAAAAATCATCCCGTTCTTAGCTTTAAGTTAGATGCAAAAATAAAAGGCCTACACTGTTAACAAAATTAAAAGAACAATTTAAAGAATCTAAGCAAATGCTTGCATTTCCTTCTAACATCGAATAAAAATCCATAATTAAGAGATTAGCAGGAAGCAGCAGAAAAAGAAAACATCAAATACAAATCAACGCGCTCATGATGCTAAAAATCTAAAAATGAATATAAAATCTGGAGCAAAGATTCACAAAGATTTTCTTTCACTGAATCAGTTATTTCGATTTTTTTTCACTGAAACAGTTATTTCGATTTTTTTTCCCTGAAAGTCAGTCCTTCAATTCTAATTTTAAGAAACTTTAAATTTTAAGAAGTTTTGAAAATGCCATAACAACGTAATTTACTAAATCCATGACATTGACACTACGTCGTAGACAACCTAATATCTTAAGACTGTTGTGAATCCTTTAAAAGATCCACCCTGTAAATTCTCTTCAGTAAATTTCCTGTAAATGAGGATTTTTCATAGATTGTGGGCCGTATTCACTTATCAAATGGAAGGGAAACTTCCATCCCGACAGTCGTGCATGCAGAAGGTAAAAGTGCAGTATCCGCCTCCAGTTGTTTAACAGTGGCTGGGACCCCTGACCTTTTCAAAAAGTTTACCATTAGGTCACGGTGAGCCCATTCAATCCATTACTTAGCGTATAGTCGATAAGTTAGGAAAGCAAGTAATGTCAGTTCAAGGCTGTTGAATTTGCTCCCAGAAACAAAAAATATTAGGTCAAGTTAGGTTACGTAATTGGTCATCCATGGTAAATTATGATTTATATATCTGTTAGGTGTCAAGAGGGAACAGCCAACTGAAAAGACGCTTTAAAAAAGGGCGTAAATTTTAAGCCTAAACAATCCCAAATAGGCTTCATCAAGTTGGTCACTGTGCAGATAGGTCGATAATGTGTTGTTCTTTGACTTCAAGATACAAAGCAAAAAGAAGAAAGTGGGCTGCTGAACATTAAAAGAATAAGTGATTCTCTAACGACTACCATTATTCAGTTTGTGATATCAGTGAGTCATTTTTATTTTTAATCAGAAATCTTTGTTACAGTTCACACGTTTAAATTTTATGGTCTAAATGTTTTTAATTAAAATTGAATTAAGATGTATATGGAATTAATAATATCCCTTAGATCGTGTCGATACTTAAATATAATTTCGTTAGAGGAGCTTGAGTCGGGATTCCAAATCCCATTTATATAAGATTCAGAAACTTAAAATGCAATAATCAAAGATACAGCTCTAAATACGGATTCCAACAATGCTCACGTAGAACATATAAACATAACAAAATCACTGACCAATGGGTCAAGTTTTACTATCATAATCAACATTTCATAATTTCGAACCATTATCTAATACATTGTGTGTTGATACTTGTGTGCGTGCTTTGACATTCTCCTCTGTATCCCTCACTAAATTAGTGGAAGGACATAATATCCTATGAATATTTAATGTTTACAGAGCATCTGCTGTCCTTAGGATAAAGAAAATCAAATAATATTGATTCTTTAACAAATCGGACACCCACAGCCGCAAGCAATGAATTGTACACGAAAAGACAGGTGTGATTAACCACCCAATAATTGCTCGCAATTTGCAGTAATTGATTTTGATGAGTTATAGAAGCATGCCTCAAGCTACTATGTTACTCTAGGATTATTGCTGATGGAATAGTGAAACAACATTTTTATTTACTACTGTGCTAAATTTTACTTGAAATATATAAGGATTTTTTTCCTACTAAAACTATGTCCAGAATTTGCATGTAAAAGTTACAAAACATTGCTTACACTTCTCCCTTATTCTCTTTAATCAAATGGAATTTTTAAAAAATTAGAAAGTGGAATATCTTACAAGGCAATAAATTTTTAACCATTAGTAAAAATAATTACATCAATTTGCGGTAAAACTATTGAATTCCGGCTATGAAAATTTAGCATTATTTTTAACAAGTTATATGTATGGAAATTTATTATGTCATTGAATAATACAGTTTTCTTTATCGTTGAGATACATCTTTTTTGAGGGTGTTACATGTGAAGAATCAATAATATGTTCGATTTATTGCAATGAGATTTCAATGCCTAATGCTTAATTTCATGATTTCTCATCTCTAACAGCATCTGTGTATCGATACTAGTGCTTGTTCACGAAGCAGTTATTCACAACGCGTAATAAATTTCTAGTAATTAGTCATAAAGAACATTCTCTTTAACCATCACTACTCAGTATTTTTTTTAAGAAAGAGCTCATATTAATACAATAATTAATATCAAATACAATAATTAATATCAATAAATACTGTTATCTTATGATTCTACATTAAAATTTTTGAATTAGGAAGGAATAGAAATAACAGAACAATATTTATTGAAATATGGGAAAGAAAACGTCATTAAACTTTCAGGAAATTTGGAGATGTACATCCTGAAAAATATGAGCCCAGAGATACCAACATAATAGCACTTATCCATCAGCAATAACAGTACTTATCCATCTGTGCATAAATTCTAACAGGAATTATTTAATGTACGGATACAGAAATCTATGCAGCTTAAACGCTATGTCACTGCTCATTGATTATATGATTGGCTAGTGGAGTTGTGCCAACAGTTCAGCTGTCTTTGATAATCGCAGAAACTAGATAAACTGTTAACCAGAACAGTTAGACATCGAATCATTGAAGAAATGCAAAAGGAAAACCAAATCAGTTTTGATCACAATGTGGTTTTCACTGTCATCTGAAACGTAGCGTTACGTTACATAGTTCTTGAATTCTATTGGGAGATTCTAGCCCTGACATATCAGAAATCTGACAGCTGATGAAAGAAGTTCCAGCCAGGCAAACAAAAAGTAATTCAAAGTCTATCCAATGATTCCTCGTACCATTATTCCAAGGGAAAGGCTAGTTATCATGAATGCATTCGTTGTCGACGATGGCGTCAAACACGGATGTAGCTTTATAATTTATACAGAACCAGCATTAATTTGGATAAATTACATTCCGTCATGTTGACGTCCAAGTTAACTGTTGATCACACTATTAGAAGTTTTTTTATCTGTTATGACATGTCAAGTGTAACCAAAACCATATTTACAATGCTGACAGTTCATTCTGCTACAAACGTCAAGCTATTCTTTCAGATATTTGTTGTCTTGCAAACGACATCATTTTTTAAATCTGATTGAGTAGCATGGTTGTACAATCACTTAAATTCTTGCAGATAGCATACGTATCTTCTCAAATATTAGTGGTGAGAACTGCCGCTGTGTTGCATTATGTTGTCGTGAACTCATGCATTTCTTATTCTACTAATAGCAACTGTGAATCTCGATTAATCTCATCAGTATTACTAAAGTAGGATGGAACACAATATTGGCAGTCTTCGGTTCAACCTTATTCAATGACAGATGCGGTCTATCAAAGATTTCCCACCCTTATAGAAGACAACTGCTTTACTCGAAAACATAATTTAATTGGAAATTGTTTTTGAGAAACCTGCTTTGTTTATTGCAAGTTTTTCTACCTTGGTTTTCTGTACATGAATCTTTTTATCTTTATTAATGTTGCCAATGCTACCTTTATAATGTAAAAATGACTTGAAAATCCATAAACACATACTGTAAACGACTTTATTATTTTGAAATTTATCTTGAAAAAATTCGAAAAAAATATTCATGTTTAATTATAATATATTTATAAGTGATTAATTTAAAATACTTTCCATTTTAGTTTGCGATATTTAGTAGCAATTGTAAATTTTATAGTACAGGACAATTTTTGAATTAAATTCGTCTTCATTCTCTCTCACTCTTTTTATGTGCATGTAAGTACAATAGAAAGAAAAATTAATCGTAGTTTAAACTACTTTTTGGGGAAACTACTCCAACTATTCAATTCGTAATGTCGAACGATACTTTAAGTAATTAGACGAATAAATCTCCATAATTGAATTCAAAACTATACATTTATAATAACTAAGCAGAAAATTTATACTTTTCTAAAAAAAGTTTCTCAGATACAAAATCTCATTTACGCTCGTAATGACTCAATAAATACAAAATCTTAGACCCTAATTTGTGAAATTTTATAAATGCGTTTCTTTTATACAGTATTTAGGCAATAGGATGTGAGTAATATTCAGGGATACTAGTTACGTCTCGTATTCATTTTCCATAATCAAATGACCTGAATGACACTCAAGCTAATGCTCTTTTGCATCACAATTCCAGTTTTCCTGGAAATTAAACAACAATTAATTAACATTTAATATATGAGCTTATGATGTGCTCATATATTAAACTTTGTTTCAAAATCGAATGTATCCTTTTAATTTCATTAAGAATGATTTTTTTATCGTACTTTTGCTCTTTTCTTCCTCCAAAAAATATATAGTGAAATGGCAGCTGAATGGTTAGCACTCTGGCCTTCACAATTCAACAGTTTATCTATTCCCACCACACTTTAGGTTAACAGTTAGCCTGATCGAATTAGGCCTCGTGGGCAAAAAGTGACTGCCGAGATTTCAAACCAATCCCGAAAGATATTTCTTAATGAAATAGCCATGTGTGTTCTATAGCTATGGGCTAATTGTTATTATTGCTGAATGGCGGAATACAGATTGCATCAGCTTTGAAAAATTACAGTTATTCTCTTTAGATAAAATTAATTAAATGTAATCACTATTAATCTTTATCTGTATCACCCAAGCTTCATTCGGCAAATTTAAACATGATAATCAATATGTTCCACAGTTATACGATTAAAAAACGGTAATCCTAACAGATATTTTATGAATTCATTATCTAGTTATAATAAAAAAACAATACGAATTTAATTGCATTTCATTACTTCGCTTTGATTAATTTCTTCACTTGAAAATAACAACCCGGGTGAGGCAAGATATCTGTTTTTCTTGGAGGAGAGCCCCCGTGCATGAATGGTATGCGGAAAATCGCCGTTCTGATTGGGGTTGGAAAGAGGTGTGTTCAGACAACTCTCGCGAGATTTCGAAGTGGACACACTCGTGTTAAACATCATGTGACAAGCCACAAAGTTTACCCCCTGTGTCCAAAATCCAATGTGACTCAAACTGCCCCTGCCCACATTTTGGCCTGCATCGGTTTGAATGAAGGCCAGTCGAGTCCTGAAGACTGTGATCCATTGTTTGAAGCCGTTCGGGCTCATGGACCTGGTTTGACGTTACTGCCATCCAGGAGAGGTATAAACCACAACATGAATATATGTAATACTTTTTTATCTTATATACTATACATTGTAGAGTAAGTAATTGTACATTCTCATTCTAATCTTGTTAACCTTTTATTTCATTACAATTTTCTTGTTTACTTTGTAGAATTAGTCCGCTGTTCCTTTTTCATAATAATAATCTATGAACCAATTAAAATTGTTACCCCATTATTTGAAAATATATTAAAACATATGAAGCACAGGATATTAATGTAAGTTTTTATCCAGAATAGAGATACAAAATAACTTATCTTGAAAATCTTTATGTTGTCATTCCTAAAGCCCACATAGTGTGATTTGTTTTAAAGGTATAAACTAAAGAAATCTTCGCCCCCAAGTCATTTTCTAAGGTAAGATCAAGATTTGTTTTCTGGAAAAGTGCTTGTATATAATAAATGTAACAGCAATTCCAATACAAAATGAAATCTCACAAGTCTATTTTCCACTATCATATGAGATCAATGACCATAAAGTATTTCCTGCCCGATGCTCCAGCTGTTAAAGGATGCACCTCCCTAATTATGTCTTTATTTTTAAGTGAAAAAAATAAAGAGTTTTTATTAAGCGAGATGTTTACCGGTTTTCTGTGTTCAGTTTTCTCATAAAAATCAAATTTTTTGTTGGAAAAGAATGTGAATAATGCTATCTTTTGACAAAAAAATCTCTATAATATTTGTTTTGTAAAAGGAAAAGACTAGTGCATTGTTAGCTTATAGCAGATAAATATTATTAACTGTATTGAATTTATAATGAGTTAAATTGTATAAAATAATAGTTAAAGATTCTGTGGGAAATCCTTTTTTCTATTATTTGTTCGAATCGTTTGTGAAATGTAGAAATTGATTTTTGCCTCAAAATAAAAAATTAATATAACATGGTTTTCTTTTTTGAAAAGAATAGCAAAAGAATAATAGCAGAAAAAATTAGTTATCCGTAAACTAAAATCTGTAACTAGAGTTGCATAAAGTTCTATTTTGACATTGCTGTACACTATGGACAGCCTAACAGACCTAGTTCGTGAGTTTGAATCCTACCTAGGACTTGGGTGTTTGTAGTTGTTCGGAATTCACTTTAAACCTTAGTTCCCGGCCTAATTAGTCCTCGTGTGCAAAAAATGAATATTGACTGGCAAACAACCCTAAGCTTTCATAAGGCATTTTTGTGTGCACCATTTAAGGAGGACTTTTTAAAGATAGAGAGTAATATTCTTGTGATGCAAAAGAGGAAACGGGAAAACTCCCAAGCACCCACCTCAATAGACGGGATTGCAAAAGTCAAAAGAGCAATATCCCTCTCCCGTTGTTCAACAGTAACTGTGATAGAACCCGGAGCTTCATACTCATAAGAACGGTATCACTAGGTCATGTTAATCCATATATTTCTATTTGAAACGATCAGAGGAGAACCCTTGAAAAAATAACAGTAGGTACCTTTTTTTCGATTGAAAATACCATAACATTTTACTTTCCATCACTTCGCAAGTAATGAATATCATACAGAATGCAATATGTAAAACCCGCCCGTCGTAATATTATGGAATATTGCGTTTTTTACAATTATTTGCTTAGACTCGTACATTATGATTTTGGGAACAAAATCCTTGTGTGTAAGGCTCATAATCTTTGAGACGACAGTGAACAGAGAATTTGATTTGGGAATTTTAGAGGAGTTTTATTCAAATATTCTAGAAGAGAAGCTTCAGTTATATTACATATTCAGCAGGATGATGCAACATGCCACAAATCAGATCATGTTTGTCCCGTGTCCATGCGGTGTTCATACCTGAGAAGACAATCAGCAATATCTTGTTTGTCTTCTCGATCACTTGAACTGTCCAATTGTGATTTTTACTTTTGGAGATTGTTAAAGGGTATACGAAACAAATGCACTGAACAAATGAATTGAAGAATTGAAGGTCAGGATCCAGGATGTCATCAACAGTATCACAACACACGAACTGACAAGAATATACACAAATCTTTTCAAGTATGGTGAAGTGGGTGGAGGAGGACACTTTCAGCACTTACCGTAAAGGGAAGTAATCATATTTAATAAACTAAATTTACGCATTGACTTTAAGAACTGGTTTACTCTGTATTTTAAAAGAAAAAATATTGATTGCATAGTAAAATATAATGTAACTTGCGCAATCAAAAAATTTATGGCATAGTTTTCCAAAAATTCTTTCAAATATTCATAGTATTTTTTAATGAATGTCATATGTAATGAAAGATTTATTGAGCTACCTCCAAGCATTTTTAAATTTATGATCATTGATTACCAGCTAATTTTTCACTTGTTCGAAAGAACAACCAAAATTCAAAAAATTAAATCTTCGCTCCACAAAATCAATGACTTGTAAACAAGTGTAAGGGTCACAGTATTTATGATCTTAGAACTCTGATTTGAAAACAGTTCAAAGATTAACAAAAAGATTCCTCCCTCGCAGTTCCAATTATTTTTAATAGCAAGCTAACAACAATTCTACACGACATATTTTAAATAATCATTTATTAAGATAATTCTTATGAAAGTCTTTCATTTTCAAGTAAAATGTTTTCTCTCATTAAGGCGAATTTTGAAGAAAACATTTGCATTCATTTTAAAATCGATTTAAGCCTTTACCAAAACGCTTAGGCTTAAGGAAAATTTATGAACAGATATTTGCAAGAAAAAGAGGAAATTATTTTTGAAGAATACTTGTTATAAATTTTTGTAACCACTTCTATAATTTACTTGACATTGTAAACAAACTGAGACATTTAATTAATTTGAAAGCTTTTTATTAGGTAACAAATCTCTTTTTACCAAATCAATACATTGCAGCGCATTTTATTGCAGTGAAATCACTTGAACTATTATAATGTAATCTAAAAAAAGACAGCTGAAATATGAAACTTTTGATGAACAATTTTAAATGTAAAACAAATGTGCTAGCAATTATTTTTCCACTGGAAATAACAATAAATTATAGTTTTTTCCTGCTTCATACTACTTACAAATTGACTTCAGAACGGAAGATTTAAATTCTTGGCAATACAAAATTATAAATTAGTTACCATAATTAAACATTAGACTCAATATTACTGTTGCATCAGCATTATCTCATGATAAAATATTGATCAATTATGTGGCACGTATATGGACAAATATGACTTTTGTGAAATAAAACGCCAAATCAATTAACCTTTTAATTGATTACGTTCATTACAAATTAAGTTCAATTTTTATAATGGTATATATTTTCTTAAATTTTAATTTATGTATATCAATGTTTAATGCCTAAGTTTTAATATGTATTTTTGTGATCAAATTTGTTTAACGACTACAAAAATGATTTCAATACATTTTTTTAAGATATTGACGTAAAAAATTGCTTCAGTTATCAATACTTATTTTAATCTGCAAGGAAGTGGTTTTATTATTTCAAGAGTGTATAAAACTAATGATCTTATTTGAAAGTTCATCGAAAAAAATGAAGAGAAATATCTTTGAGTTCCCTTTAAAGAATTATTTCTTGAACGTCTGTGCTTATCTAAAAATTTAGATTAATTACCAAAAATAGGTTTCATTGTATTTTAAGACTTTTACTCCCGAAAATGACCTTATATCTTAGCTATTTTTAAGAGAGTTTAAAAAAATTGATGAATGAAACTGAAGTCTGCTATTTATGTGTGGAAATTATGGCTGACCGTCTTAGCACTTATGTCAGGAAGAAATTATATTGAGGAGTAACTTTGTTTGTCCCTGACTTCCCATACTAAGAATGAAGTGACCTTCATTGAGAGAGAACCATTGAATTAATAAAAACTGTATCAATGAAAGTAACTACTTTTTTTTTACTCACTGTTATGACGGAGAGTTCTTGACAAGTTCTCTCAATGAAAAAAGAAATGAAAAAAATTATTATAGTACTCAATTGATATTTCTTGAGTTTTTCAGGTCATTGTACAATTGTCAGATGACGAATCTCGGAGCTTCAATAATTTTGTTCTCAAACTTTTGTATTTCTTACTTCCTTTCTGAGTTCCGCTAAAATGTTAATTATTTATTCTGTTAATTATGTTCCATTTTTCTAAGAAAATATGTTATAAATATGTGTCACAAATGCATTTAAAACATATAAAAAAAACTATTATTGTATAAGAATACAAAACCCATATTTAATTAATATTAGTTTTAACAATACTTTTATTTTATTATCTGAATACTTAAATTATAGTGACAAGAATCGATATTAAAATTTTTTTCGATCGATATATATATATATTGCCTGTTAATTTTATTTGTGTTGCTATACTGCACAAAAATGTATTGTAACATTTTAATCCATTAATGTTGATTTATAATATATGCACAACACATTACAAATTTTCAAATTTTTAACAATAACTTCGATTTCTTTGAGATAAGCGTTTAAAAGCATTGAAACTACTTTTTGATAAAATTTCACGCATTTTATGATATGGATTTAGTCGATATTAAAAAGTTTTTTTCAAATAATAAATTACAAAGGAATTGAAATTCCACATCTAAAATAGAGCGTAACTTAAAATTAAAACAGCAAATAAAAAACGATCAAAATAAAAATTTACTCCTCAAAAATTAATAATAAGTAATTCAATATGCATGAAATATGCTTAAATGCATATAACTTGAAGTAAACTCTACAAAATAGGTTCCCAAAGTGGTCCAGGTGCACCCTCAGGGATCCATAAGAGACCACATGGGAGATCCATGTAGATGTGAAAAGAAAACAGGGGTTCACAAGTTGTAAGTGGGGGTCCACGAAACATTTTCTGGCTTTCATAATAAAGAAGAAAAATTTTGGCTTATATTTACATATCAACAGGCAGGTAGCATCAATCACTAGGTATGTACTCAAAAATATTCAAGATTCAGTTCAAACACATAATTGAATAGAACTATAGATAATAGTACAAAAGTACACATGTCGAGACTTGCAAAGTGCCGCCCGTGCGCCCTGTCATTAAAAGTATAACTATCTTTTATTGTTGATTTACATTTCGGAGTTCATGGCTGATTTTTTGTCAATTGTTGATTGTTTGTAATAATAAATGTTTATAATTTTGTATAACCCCAAGTATTATTTTAATAAATAGGACACAAGAAAATTTGCTACTTTCTTCCTTAACACCCCCAATTTAGGGGGATATTTTTTAGGAGTTTTGGAAATAGAATAGAAATGCAGCAGTAAAACTTTGAAAGTGGTCCACGAGAAAAAAAAGTTTGGGAACCCATGCTCTAAAATATATGAGAGCCAATGATGATATGTAATTATAAAAAACTAAGATTTCATTGTTTAATCTTGTTACTTTTCACACAATTTAACTTTTTAAAAAGCGAAAAAAATCTACGCTCATTGTAAAAGTAATATGAAAATTTTAGCTGAAGAAAATATTGAAATTTATTAACTAATATTCAATAATACTAAATAGGGCATTAGTAAAAAAATATTATTAATATTTATTACATTTACCAATAATTTTAGTTTATTATTCGAATTATGTTCCTGATAATTGATGTTAGAAAAACTCTTTTTTCATAGCTGAAAGATATTCAACTTAAGCAGTAAACTTTAAACTCTTATTAAAAATTATAAATGTCAAAGGAAATTCATGAGTACAGTTATAAACAAATAATTTAATTAATTGTTTATAGATGAAAAATAATTTAATCGTGACACTATTGCATTTAAAATGAAGTACTGCAAGAATGGTACACTCCCTAGTATCGCTTAGGTTCTTGGAAAACACCTATAAATACAGGAATAGGACGTGACGCACATTCCACCAATGCGTGTAGCCATCCTGGAGACAAAGCTCACTTTAAATCTTGCAGAATTAATCAAAATTCTAAAATGGAAAGAAGTGAAAAATATCTTTGCAGAGCGATATGCAGAAAAGCATAACAAACATTGCACCAAAATATTCATTTATAAGGTCTTGATGACAACGAAGGGCATTGAAAATATTGTCATTGAATGTACTACGGGCACCAAATATGCCCTCATTCGAAATTATGAAAATTCCGGCTAGCAGACGAATGATTAGTGTTCTGGACTTCAATTAAAGAGTTTGGAGGTACGATAACCGGCTCTGGTGTAGTTATTCACATTGGCTCGGGGTTCACTTAAAACGCTTGGTCCAGACGTACTAGCCCTAATTTACCATTTACCTATAGCTTAACCAAATCATTTTAGACTTTCCATCCTTATGAAAAATCTAGAGTTGACGTTTGGGGTTCATTATTTCACGAAGTCTTCGAGATACCAGTACACAGCAATTTAACAATTACAAATATAAACAAGATATGTAAAACATTACGATATACAGAGGTGTTAACACATTTTTAGAACGATTTTGGGGCCGTTTAATTAATGTTTAAAATGTAAAGACTATTTTTTTAAATGTTTGATCTGAAAGCTTTCTTTCTGGACTATAAGTCTGCATCGTGATTTCCATGATATAAGAGCTTTTCGTAAAATTTCCAGGGGTATTGCTTTCCATTCCTCTTCCACTACTTTCCAGAGTCTATCCATTGTGGTAGGTTTGTGTTTAGAAAGAACTCTTTTTAACAGACCAAAGGCACAATAGTCCATAGGTGAAACGTCAGGGGACTTCACAGGAATATGTTGAAAAGGTATATATGCAATACTTGTATTAGTCTTCATTTTTTCAAGGAATGCAGCGGTAGTTTTCGAAGTATGACTTGTAGCTTTGTCTTGATGAAGTTTCACTCTTTGAAAGTCTTTGGGATAAAGAAGTGGAATTTCTTCTGTAAATATTGGACGTAAAACCTTCTCCTGATAGTATGATGAGTTGATTTTAACATTTTTTCTACTCTTTTTATTTTTAATTTCCCATTGTAGGAGAAACCTGCGACTATCATAAACCCCTTACTGAAACTTTCTTTACATTGACGGAACCAGGTTTGTACATTTTTTTCTCCTCGTTTCCTATAGTAAATAGATCCTTTTTGTTGCAGTCATTTAGGTAAACCCATGCTTCATCAAATGTCACAAGGTATTTCCATTTATCTCTTGCTAAATGGTTTTCATACAGGATTCTACAAAATGTTTTGCGTTGAGCCACATGTCTGGCAAAAGCTGATGAACATTATGGTTTTTAGCTTTTTTAAGTTGTAAATCTTGATTTATTATTTTATTTATTGTTGATACAGATGTATCTAAAGACTTTGCAATTGATTTCTGTGTAAATGGATTTTCTCTTGTTACCAGCAATTTCACTTTAGGAACATTTGAAACAGTACGCACTTTTTACGGATACTGGTTTGGAGTCTTCTTTCCATGTAGAAATAATGATTGATGGTTTTTACCTGTCCGATTAATAATGTTGCTTATTTTGCATATAGAAATTTTAATACCATGCATTTCACAATGTTTTTGAATGCTGGAATAAGAATATTTCTCTTCGGAAAGTGCAAAACATATCCCTCAATCCACAGCTTGTTTACATGCTACATTTTGAAAGAACAATAAATTTAAAAGTAGCAGAAGATATTTCTCATTTCAAAAAATAAGCTGTTGCCAAAAATTTTTATTTCAAAACATTTACTTTTTTAAAATTCTTAATCGAAATCGTTCTAAAAATGTGTTAACACCCTCTGTATTTCAGTCTTTAATAATGCGAAGATTGCGCAAGTTAGCCTAAGCAAAGTACGTAGTTTTTAACGCACAACCATCAAAACTAGAAGATTATGTGACTTCAAATAATCCTATGCTGGATCATTCATAGGATATCTCTAACTGATTGTATAATAATGAAATCTGTATCTATATATGCATACGTACATTCATACATACTATAATAGTTATACATACACTGCTGGACAATTGCTAAGGACGGATCACAAATTGCAATGTAGCATAACATAAAGCGAGATATGAGGCCTAGTAGGATAAAATATAATTGCCACACTGTTCAGACATTAGAATAAAGAATATTTATTGTTCTGGAAAATACAAAAGCTGTGAAACATCTGAAAGAAAAAAATGTTCATTTGATGCTGCATACGGAAAAATGGAACAATGCATCTAAAAGTCAGCAGGCATCTTGAAGAAAGGTATCAGTACGGGATATGTCCACCGTGAAGTGTGATGCAACATTCCACACTACGTATCATACTTTGCACAACATTATCCAGCAGCTGTTGAGGCAGTTTATCACATTCCTCTAGGAGTGCACGGATGAGGGTGTTCTTGTTTGTCGGAGGATAGTTTCGACCAGCAACTTGCCTCCCCAAAGTATCCCACACATTTTTAATGGGGTTTAGATCTAGAGAATATGATAGCCATACGAGGCGTTGAATACCCTCGCTGTCTAGACTATCCTGAACAGCGAGTATTCGATGACCTGTTGCGTTGTCGTCCATAAAAACAAATTTATCACTGACAGCACCACGGAAAAGAAGAACATAAGGAAGTAGAACTTCATTAATGTATCGTTGGCCCGTCATAGTCCCATTCGCAACCACATGTAGGAGCGTGCGGCCAATGATCATGATGCCGCCCCACACCATGACACTGTATGTCATATATTGGTCCCTTTCCTGGATATTTTCACATACAACAGGTCTGCGGGCGTATAGTCTTCCTCCCCTCAAACGTCTGGCAACAGTTTTTCGGGAGATCTGTTTTCCTGAGGCAGCAAGAAACTGATTTGCCACCTGCTGAGCTGTGGTGCGCCTGTTCCTTTTTGCTGATAGGACGATATATCTGTCTTCAGCAGGCGTCGTACTTCTAACACGACCTCCTTCGTGCCACCTATTACACATTTCAGTAGTTTTAAATGACTTCCACGGCCCTGAAACAACGCTGTGAGCGATGTCGAACGCCCTGGCAACATCTGTTATTTTTTGCCCTTCTTCGATCTTTCCAATAATTCGGCCACGCATATAATCATCTAAGTGATGTCGGGAAGACATGCGAAAAATTTCAAGTTCGTCTATTAAATCTTTCCTGTAAAACTTTGACTTGAAACAACAACTGTCCACACGCGTCAAAACCTTTTAAAGCTCTTATGAACGCTATCACGTGATGAACAGACGTGGAAAAAGAATTTGCAAACGCATATTTCTTACTATATCCCGCACTTATTCTAATTTTCCACATTTTGCTTCCTTTCATTTTGTGGTTGCTATGGATGATAGTGTTATCCATCCTTAGCAATTGTCCCCCCAGCAGTGTATATAAATAATAGTTGGGTGTATGTAGATATCTATCTATCTATCTATTTTTAAAATTTTAAAATGTAACTGCAATAATTTATTAGTTTTTGATTGTTCCAATTTTTTATGATTTGTGTTAATATATTTCATCATTAGCTAGTTTGTACATTACGAAAAACTATTAATTAATCTATGTCATTCAACTATTTAATGATAGAAAATGTTTAAAATTTATAAAATGAAACTAGACATAAATTAAAACTAAAATCTACTTAGATCTTTTTTATCTTATTTCTAAAAATATAAATAAATTGATATTTTAAATAAATATATTCTAGACTTTTTCGTCCTCTTCAGCTTTAAATGTATTTCAATTTCGGCATATACAAACCCGATACATATTAGTATAAATAATAAAGAAAATGTATAAAGAAAATATATATATATATATATATATATATATATATATATATATATTCGGAAAACATTTTTAACTGAATTTTTTTCTGTAAAATATACGTCCAATCTAAATATATATTTATATGTATATATTCTTTTGAAGAAAGATCTCCCGCATATGCAATGGACACTGGGCAAGAAATCTTTGGACATGAAGATGCATTGGAAGAGTCCAATTCTAATGCAAGCTCAAAAGAAGGAGTATCAGGTATTTTCGGAATTAAAATCTCAATATATTCAAGAGTCTGTGTTTTAATTTAATTTTTCCTTCTATACGCAATTAATAATTATCTTCTACTTAAGTGAATCAACCTTAATAATTATCTTCCTCTCTGCATTTCATTTACCATTTTATCAGTTTAATAAAATGGTAAACGTAGTGCTGAGAGGTTTTTTTAATATTAAGTAATAGCTACAAAGACATCTCCATTTTTCCTGATTAGACTTCTAAAAATTCATTGGAATTTATATCAACACCATTTTTTTATTTTGTTTACAAAGAAGGCTACTTACCAAATAGGGAGGATAAAATAAATTCTGGAGAATCATAAACTCCTGGTGGAGATGCTGTTTTAACTTCAACCGTATTTTGGTAAGTGTTTCAGCTAGCTATACATGCTTATATAATATTTATAAGGAATTTTTTTTTGTTTTGCTTGTTATTGTTTGGGTGTCTGTTATGTTAAATTGATCGCTTTCATACTTATACATTACCAAATTTCCCGAAATCTAATCTTGCAGTAGGAAATAAATGTTTTGAGATGATATTTTTTTGTCTTAATTTTTCTGTAAACTGAATTTCTTAAAATGATATGAATGAGTATTTAGTATCCCCTAGAGGTTTATTTTTAAAGTAAAATGTATTATGTGATATTGTTTTATGAATAGCTTTAAAAACATTTTGATCCATTATTTCAGTCATATGTATGAGGATGATGGGCATCAGTATGAAAAGCTCCCCTCACCACAGCTTATCCATCTTCAATCTTAGCTGTTGAACGTATGATTTCTGTAGTCCATGTTTCTTGATCCTCAACCAATTTTAATCAGTATTTCCTGTTTTTATGCAAATGAGAGGTTATTTTCAAGGACTCGTGGACACAATAAAAGGGCACTTAGACCACGTTTTATGGTGTCCTTACTTACTGTAAGTCCATGTGATGCGTGGTGTGTTTTTGCTCACAATGATCTCAAGCACATTTCAAAAATGGTAGAAAATTAATTCAAAGTTAAGAAAATTAAAGTTTTGAACTGGCCGATTCACTCACCTGAACTTACTCCAAGTGAACAAACACCTTTAGCTACAAATCAAAAGCAAAATTGAAACAAGAAAACGTCATTTAGAAACAGAACACCTTTAAAATCTTAAATAGGAATGGGCAAAAATCCCTTGGGCCATCCTTAAAAGCCTTGAAAATTTCTTGCTCCTTGTCGACAGAATTAACCAGGCTTGATAACTGCAGTCTTCAAAACAAAAAGGCATGCAACTAAGTTTATAGTGCTCACCATGGGTTGATAGTAGGATGGAGCTCTTCAGAACAAAATGTCTCAGGTTAAATGCCAGGTACTTTTAAGAAATGGATGCTGCACTTTTTCCTTCTACATGCATATCTATCAGGATATTTGCTCGGGTTTTCACCCATGCGTCTCACAAATATGCCCCACTATTTATAAAAACATCTTCCGGAAGGAAATTTATCCGGTGGCCATTAGGCCGTTTGGTGGCTCACTAAATGGTGTAAAAAATAAACATTAAACACTGCTACTCTTCATTAAAAAGATTAACTTAATAAAAGTTAAGAAAACATAATCATCTCAAAACTTCTGTCTCAACTTTTCAAATTTACGCTTGGAATTTAAATTAAAAATGTTCATATGTATCATTAGTAGCAGACTATGTAGAATGGTTAAAACTACAAATTACTTACTTACATCATTAAGAAATTTTTCTTACCGTAAGAGAGAAAAACATATCGCAAAATATTTCTCAGTTGCTACACTTTCAAACGATAATCCTACTCTCTGGAGCTTTTTACTAAAATCTAAAAATTTCTTTTTTTTTGAAGAAAATGAAGTCAATTTAATGCTTTAGAAAACAGTTTTAATTTTTCTATAAATTTCTACATAAGTTATTCTTAATATTAAATAATTATTTACTTAATATGAAATATTAAGAATAATCATTCTGAACATTTCATTTTAAGTAAGTTGGTATTGTAATTCTCACAAAAAGGACAGTTATTTTTCTGAAAAGAGATTTGAGAGAATATTTCGGTGATACTTGTATTGAGTACTGGTATTTTATAACAAAATGCTATATTCAATTACTGTACTTAAATTTCTCATATGGAAATCTAAGACATGAAAATTTAAGAATTTACAGAAATGTTATTGAAAATGATTTAATAAATAACCTGAAAAACGAATTACTATATATTTTGTAATATGCTTAGAAATATGAAAATTGAAATCTGCAATAAAAAATGTATATATTTCAAATTATTTTGTTCTATCAATATCATTTAATAATATTCCCATGAAAAGAAGTTTTCCATTCTTTACTCAAGTAACATATGTATATATAACCTATATAAAAACCTATATTCCTCAATATGAATTAGACATGCAAAAAAATTAAATTCAGAAAATAATTATAAATTATAAGAAAACAATATTTGTCGAGATACAAATTTAGTTTTTTTTTTTTCAATTGTAAATTTGGATTCTTGAACAGAAAAGTTAGCTAGAAACTTTTAGACTAAAAAGATTGATTCGGGTATAAAAAGAAAGAACAACGATAGCTTTAAGTTCTTATGCTGTGTGTTTATATACTCTCAATCTTCTGTTCTTAAAACAGTTATGCATATTTACACCATATTTAGCAGAGCTAAATGATCTATTAGTATATCATATTTTTAGTGATATTACAAATCTGGCAATGAAAATTATAGCAAGGGAAGAAAAGTAAACATAGCATAAACATGTTTACAATTTATTTGGAAAATGCAAAGAAAAAGATGTCTGATTGAATTTACGGATAGTTTTTCCCTGAACAGAGTGTTGAATTCAGCATATAAGGCCTCCACATATGGCAGCAATAGCGACTGTAATCTAATTAAATATGAAGCAGAATTAAGCTCAAATGACAAAAAGTGTATCTTACTCCATGTAGCTTATATTTTATGCCAAACTTTCTCAATTTTAACAACTTACTAATGATGGCATCGCAATCTTTCGGTAACTGTTGACTGCATGATTCTTTTTGAGAGAGTCATATCTGAAAAATGTTTTGAAAACATCTATGAGTATTTGACAGTCAAGAACCCATCGCATTGAAGAAATTTAGAACAATGTGAATCAACACTCGGAAGTGTAACACAGCCACAAGCCTAAATATTTCATAAAATGTAAACCTGACTATTCAAAGTCACCGAGATATATATAATATCACCCATGCTATCACGGCAGAAACAACACTTTATGACAATGACGAATTTAAACTATCAACATTCTTTCTCCTCACTTTCTTTATATACGAGTACGTTTACTATGATACTATTTTTTAAATATGGAATTCTATGAAGACACGGCAAGATGAAACTCTAATGTCCAAAATCATATCTATCTAATACAGAGTGAAGGAAAACTATAAATTGGTAAGTTATAATTTCGTAATGTTGCAGATATCTTCGTGTGTGTTGTCTTTGTGGCCACTTGTTCTGCATTTAAATCTAGCTGATAACTCGGAGTAAGTGATTGATGTATTTAAATTATCAAACGAAGGCAATAGTGTTCTCTCTGGCACTAGTGTTCCAGAATCATTGAAGTCCTTTATGATTTTTAACAGGATTTATTGATTTCTCAGTTAACTGATAGTCACGGGAATCTAAACAACATGAGCAGGAAATTCGCGAAAAAATAAGCCACGATCCTGACTGGATATGACTCTTTTATCTATAGCTTGTGTTACAATTTCACCGTTTTCATTAATTTTAAACATGTGATGATTGAAATATCCCCTTGCGAATCGAAAAATAATATGACCTTTACGCAAACAGCATTCAAATGGGATTCAAAATACAAATGTAATAAAATAAATTCTTGTATTATCAATAAGAAAGCTAATTTCCACTAAAGAAAGGAAGTACGCAACTGTATACAAAAAAACTATCATATCGAATTATCAAAATTTCCTAAGAATTTTATAACATTTTGTTGCCGAGTCCAGTTCAGAACTTTAATACAATGTAATGTACTAATTACTCCATTTCAGGTTAGTACTTATGGTTAAGTAAGCATACTGTAGCCAACAATAAACAGCAAGAACCACTTATGATTGATTAAAATGTCACTTATTCATTGACTAACGCTTATAAGTACTTGGTAAGATAGATCCTCTTCATCATAAATGTATTTAATTCTAATTTTATGTGAGATTATTATAACTACCCAGAAAAGCCCCTCTTTGAAGCAGAAGATATCGATATCAAACTTTTTACACTTACAAATAAGATTAGATTCACAATTAGATAAAATTATTTTAATCTAAATCTACCTAAATTCATCAGTCAAGTGCTAGATTCTCTCTGTTGGTATGTTTTGGAATTTCGAGAGCTATATGTACCAATCTAGATAATTTTCTTGACTCTTAGAATCAAGTCTTAAACTGTGGGTGTGCAGATATCATCAGATGATTTAAGAATATAACCTATATGCTCTCGTCAAGAGCATATAATTTTGGGCTTGTTCTGTGTACCAGGACAAAAAAGTACTTTTTCAATTAATCTTGAAAAATGATTCCTTTTTTCGCTTAACTTTTTTTTTTTCGTCAGTTTAAAATTTCATATTAGTTGAACTTTAAAGAAAAAAGAACACATTTTCTTTCCAGCTTATTTTATCCCTAATTCTACATTTTTTAATTCATTCATCTTTTTTTGAAATGTTATTGAACGTAAAACATGACACCCCTACCTCTACGCTGGTCGATCAATTCTTTAATCGATCTAGAATTACATCCGGTTTCTATTTGAAATAGTCATCTTTTTTTTCCCCTTCTTCAACTTTTTTAGAGGGAAAATGTTTGCTTCTTTTCCCCTTCTTTTACGGTTGCATTTCGTAACGAAACGAACGAGTTATGCGATAAATTAGGTGGAAAACGAGAGTTTCTTTTTTCATTTTACTCAGCAAATATGCAAAATAAATAAATAAATAAACAATGGAAAGTATCATTTAATATTTTTTTATTTCTCGTCCGTTTTATATATTTTTTTTATAATATTCTAAGAAATAAAGCGGAAATAGTACTCTGTTTCTGTTTACTCAATTGGTTTGGTGAAATCAATTTCAGAAAAAAGCTATCGTAAATATCATTCTTTTCTATTTAGCCATTTTTTATCAAGCAATTTAATTCTCTTCTGCTAAGCCCAAATTGAATAAATGCAATCTTTTGAGAAAATTATTTTCTTACATGCCTAAGTAAATTTAGCTTATTAGTGCTTCTCTTTAAAATTATTATGCTACTTAAACAAGAAATGAAAATGAAGTGGTTTAATTAGTTTAAGCAATTTATTTTAAAGGAAATACTTTAAAAAAATTATTCATTTAGAGATATATAATCTTACATTTTATTTATCTCATTTTCAGCGGTAAATGTTTCCCTATAACTACTGTTTAAAATTTATTAAATATGTATAGGCGTTTCTGTATTTTATTGGAATATTCATTAATATAACGTTCACTGTATCCCACATTAATTTCTTTCTGTTCCAGTTATAAAATGAGTTGCATCATTAATTTCTAATGCAATCTTGTTTCTATCGTAAATTAAAAGCTATAAAATTTCTTTCATTCATTTTATATGTATTATTTATGTTGAGACTTATAATTGTTGATTCTCATTTAAATTAATATCTTTTACGGTCATAAAATTTGAAATGAAAGCTTAAATCTGTTATATATTTATATATAATAGTTGGATGAAAATTAGTGGAGCATTAGGAGCTATTTTCGGTAAAAGAATGAAACTTTTGAAAATAATTATTTGAAACATGTGTTTTGTACTTTAGAAATATTTTCAATAGTATTTCTTGCTTCTTAAAAATTTTATAAGAATACTTTTAAATGACAAAAGGGACATTTTAAAAATCATTAAATATCATATATCTAAAAAAAACATTAAATTTATATTTGTTCTTAATATGTAAAAGTCAAAATATCTTCATTATTTTTAATTAATTAGCTATATAAATAATTGTAGAAATGAAATATAAAATATTAAGTATTTTTTTAATTTTAAAACATTTTAAATTAAAAACACTAATACTTTAAAGTCGAATTATTAAAAATTTAAATATATTTCATATTTTTATATAATATATATTAAGTTTATTTTTATCAATAAATCAAGCGAAATGTATTTCTAATATTATTGCTTTACAATTTTATTACTACTAAATATTCAAAATATTTCAATAACAGCTTGGAGGATTTTTTTTCTTAAGGAAAATTTTAATCAATCACAATAACATAAAATATACTAGAATTTAATACATTTATAAAAATAAATGTATATATTTTTGAACTTTTACATATGATTTCACAGTTAATATTACAATAGGCATTAATTAGTTCAAGAATATAAATTAATAATATTTAATGAGCAGAATCATTATAATACTAGTTACTTAAGATTGAATTAAAAACACATGTTTAATAGTAACTTTCATCTAGTCTTTCTGATATGTACGTTTTCTTAATTAATTGATATAATTCTAATCATTTAGATACTTCTAATTTATATCAAATGTGTTAATTTCATATACTATATTATTATTTGATAATACGTTATTACAAGCGATATCAATTTCTCTCATTAAATACTTAAAATTAAGATGTTAATAGCCTAGATTAAATAGTTTTCCTTTATTATTATATTTACTCTTCGAAAATCGAATAAATATTTCTTAATCATGGATATTTCCAAATAAACAATTTGTGAAAGTGTTGAGTGTTACTTAATTGCGATAAATCATGTTTGTAAAGCATGTTTTTGTAAACATGTTTATGTAAAATTTATATGTTTATGTAAAACTGAATGAATACCTGATAACATGTGATTTTGAGTAATCTCTGTTTTCTTTGTTTGCTCAGTATATCTAGTTATCGTCTTTAAATATTTACGGCACATTTTTTCCGGGAAACTAACGGAGAAACTATATTTAAAATTACTCTAACCCGATCGATCTATTGCAGTTTCTTGATCTTCAAAAAGGACACGGTCTCAATTGAAATCAATTTACCAATTATGGCCTAATCTAATGACGTTTAATTGCTTCTTTAACAAATGCATGAGTAGGAGGTAGCTTTAAACTAATGTATACATTGTTAACGTTTCCTTATCGCCCATCTTAACCGTTCGGTGGAGCATCTTACTTTCCGTTTCAATTATCTAAAGAGCTAATTAAGAAGGTAATTTATTTTTACTCCTTCATACCCTGGAGAGTATCCATTCTCAAATTCTAATCCCGTTGTGGCAAGTTACGCTGTTTCCTCCCCACCTACGAAGGGAGCTGTCTTCCGACGAACACATATGATTGGAGGTGGCGGATATTGCAGCCTGGTCTCTCTCTAATTACTCGGATTGTGCCACTTTTATTTGGATCTATTGTTTGTCAGAGTTCCAAGAGAGGAACGGGAAATGTCACTTCATGCTGAGAATGATTTAGAACAGTGGAAAATGACAATTCGTTTGCTGGTGTCATTTGCTTTGCTTCGCCTCACCTGTAGCTATCCCGGATTCTGACAAGCGGAGGGCTCTTTTGTTTGATGAATGAAAATGCTAATAAGCCGGGATAATGAAATATCCTGGAATGCCAACAATTACTCAATAAATAATAGGAAAAAGGGTTCACCTAAAAATGTCAACATGATTTTTTTTTTATACAGAAAAGGTTAAGTTTCTGTTTTTTTATTATTATATCTTTTATTGTAAAATGATGTTTTTTTTTCGTAAGTACGTGGTGTTTAAAAGAAATGGAAAGAAGAGTGAAATTATTTGTCAATTTGATTCAATTGCGATTTTAAATTATGAGGGAACGTTTTTATTATCACATTTGTTACTATCAGACACAACTGCATGATAGCAACTCTGCAACCTACATGTTTGGTAGCCTGACGCCAATGACCTTAGGCCGAATTAGTTCGTGAAGGCAATGAAATCGTGGCTGCGAATCGCAAGTTCAATCTCAGTCCAAACTTTAAACGAAGAGAATGTTGTTGAAAGCATCTAAATTTTTTATAGAATAATTTTCCTATTCAGATACAATGTGGACATTTGGAGAAGATACCAATACAGGTATTGACCTTATTATTATGTGGTTTAAAATTACAGATCTATTCTCCAAGAGAATTCGATCGTATATTCAAGAAAAACGCTAATAGTGTAAATTATGGCTTGAGTAAGGCAGATATTTCAATGGAAAAAGTAATAAAAAGAGGATAAAATCATTTAAAGCATTATAGAAAAATATTAAAGCAATAAAAATTGTTTTATATAAAGACAAAATACATTTTTTAGATCTTTAACTGCTTAATTTTTATTTAGTCATATTTGAATACACATTCTTTAACTAGATACTTACTTTTATAAACAATGATTGAATTAAAAATGTTATATAATTATTAACAACAAATATGTTACAAAAAATAAAGAGCAAGAATATATTTCTTACCATACATTCTACTGATACTTTACTCATTTTATTCGTTACTTCCCACCAGTCAATTCTTTCAATTTGCGCATGCCAGGTTTCAAATTCTGTCTACCCTCTGAAAAATAGGTCAACATTCGTCTTCTATTATTTCTAGATGAAATGATTAATCATAAAAACTTGAAGATCTGTAATTACAATCCCTAAGGTATTTTTAATCAAGTGGTTTGACCTCACTCTTGGAAATGAAAGATGTTGGGAACGATTACAGCCATCGTTGAGCAACGGAAGGTCAGCAATGCGTTTCTGCATGCACATCTATTAAAGGTGGATGCTTGAGAGTTTTCCAGTTTCCTCCTTTGCTACACTTGGGTACGACTCACTATGAACGAAAAATCCTATCTGAACGTATCCCATTGTGAATTATCTTAATCTTCTTCCCGGTATCAATACACCAATCTCCTGTTGATCGGCGGAGAGCAGAAATTTATCAGCAATTATAATTGCTCATCAGTGATTGCATCAGCATGCTTCCCTGTACCTTGCCCTTAGCTGGGCTTTATCAGTTAGACAGAAGTGTCAGTTAGACACAGCTGGTTGGAGTCTTCGTGATTTTGAACAGGTACCTAGCACAAGACCCCCAGTACTTGGCCTGGCACCCCCAGAAGTATGATTTCACTTTGAGGACATTGCGACCACCCCCAGTTTAAACATGCTCCAGCCACAATTAGTGAAAACGACGGACCTTCTGTTGAGCCTGGATTCGAACTCACTACCTTCCGATAATGAGAATGACGCCTCAACTAACCAGGCCACCGCGGTTTGCTCATCAGTGGTGATAAGGAATCTTCTAGATTTTTTTTTAATAGAAAGATTTTAAAACTTGGCTCTGTGGCAACATAAAACTTAAGATATTTATGCATACTTGCAATTCAAATTTATAGTTTAGTATTTAATGAATTTAACAAAATTGAATTTTTTTAATGTATTTATTTTTAACTAATCTATTATATGCATTATTAATTAAAAATGATATTTAATCTATGCAAATTAGATACTACAAAAAATGCAACAACATTGATATATAGTACTAAATACATCTCTCTATGAATTATAAATAAATCTTTAAGGACTATCGCATTTTTATAACATGAATTATTAACTCGGATAAAATATTTTAGAAATATTTCTGCTTAGGTAATATGATAAAGAAAAGAAAAAAAATAATACATCAATATTTATAAATAAAAATGCTTTAGTAACTTAATATATGTTTACAAAATATTTATGAAAGAATGTATAACAAAATTTGACCCATTTTAAGAAAGACTTCTATTTTTAAAAGCTTTAAAAATAATAACAAAAGCTATAGAGAAAATTTTAGAAGTCCACTCAAGATATTTATTTTCTTTTCTTTTGACAAACAAAATAAAAATATTTGTCTCAAATAAAGGACAAATAGTTGCCCCATTTATTTTGCCAATTAAATAGGATTTCGTTCAATAATCGGAAACGTTCTAGAAGTTAAAAGATCAAAATATCCTTACTTTTTTCTCCCCGAAATCTAAAGATAATTTTGTGTTACATAAAAACTTAACTTTTCACATTTTTAAATATAAAGGCGATTATTTTAAACTAAACGTTCTTTTCATATCAAATGTAAACAAATCCCATTTTCTTTCTTTTTTTGTTTTTTATTATTATTATTATTTTAAGAAAGACTGCATTTGAATAAATTCATAATGAAAATAATAATTTTATTTTTTGTTGCGAAACTTAATGTTATTTTAACGATCTTTAAAATGGGGGCAAATATTGAATTGTTAGCGGTGTTTAAATTACTCTGTCAATTATAACCATTGTGAAGAAAGATATTTTAATCTCAAGCCAATTCATAAAAAAATTAGCGCTTTAATAATAAGCGTATCAACACTTATTCATAACAAAAAATAATAATTGTACTGATATCCCGTAAGAGCTACATAATGAGCGGTTGATAAAGTATAAGATCCAGCATTAAAAGTCAGGCGGAAACAATACCTTTTAATTCTTCCGCGCTGTCACTCGTAGTAATTGATAGCCGAGCGCTTATCTTCAAATTTCCATATCACATCAGCTAAGATACATTATGCAGAAATAGGTTAATGTTTGTAGACAATACAGTATCCCAGACTATGATTAAATCGAGTATTAAATTAAGTATTTCCTAGTTATACTAAGTAGTACTAAGTATTTCTACGGGGGATCATTATGAGAAAAAATGTTAATTATGTAAATATGCTGCCAGATAAAAGTTCTCAATTGCACAAACTCTCAATTTCGAGTTTCCATATTAATAATATTCGTTCAGGCATATTAGTTTAATAAATTAGATTACAAAACAATTTCGCTATGAAAATTGAATTTAGCTTTGAAATAATCGCACATTTTAATGTGAAAATAAGGATAAGGAAAATACTTTAAATTTAATATATACATTGCGATATACTATGAATTTAAACTTTTATAAATTATAAACGTAGACATTATGCGAATTCTGTTTATTGAGAAAATAGTATTCTGCAGAAAGAAGTATTTGTCACATATAAATTAACAAATTATAATATACATTATTTCAAGTTTTAAATTAATAAATAAGTTTCAAGATTTATATGACTGTCAATATTATTAAATTATTTCAATTGCTAGACAATATATATATATATATATATATATATATATATATATATATATATATATATATATATATATAGGTAAATAAGAAAGTTCTTGTGTGTGTGCCGTTTTTAATGACATAAAAAACATTAAAACATGAACTACAGAAAATGTAGCCAATTTTAGTTCTCGAAGTAATCACAATCGGCATCCAGCACCTTTCTGACAACGAATCTCCAGTTGTTCAATCTCCTGGTTGTAAAACTCGGGCTTTTGGAAGCAAAGAAGTCCGTGAGTTCTTGGCACAAGTCTGTGCTTCATTGGTGAACGATTTTTCACGAAGCTGATTGTTCAAGGAATGGAAGAGGTGGTAATTTGATGGTGCAGGTCAGGTGGGTAAGAAGGATGGCATAACGTCTCTCAAACAAGTCGCTGTATGGTATTACTAGCCACCCGCGTAACATGCAACTTCGATATATCGGCTAAGAACAGTACATCCTTGCCATTAACAAGTGCAGGCTCTTTCTGTTGAAATGCCTATTGCACACGTTCCAACTGCTGATAGTACAGATCCGCAGTGACCATTTGGATCGTTGATAGTAGCTCATAGTGAACGACTTGACGACTAGTCCACCAGGCACATACTTCATCTCAGAGGGACAAATCTCTCGACCGGATTTTGTGAAACCAGTTCCTCGCTGTACGCTTATCCACAGCACTATTCCCAAGCACTTGACTTATTCGGCGACTTGATTCCGCAGCTGATAAGCCTACTTTGCAGTCATAAAGAAAACAACACCAAACGAGCTGTTTCGACACGTCCATTTCTATTCGCGCTACTGTACGAGTTGTGCTTTAATGAATGTGAGCAGTGGGGGGACCTGCTTTTATTACGATTATACGTTCCTACTCTCGACTGATAGGTGTCTCAATACACAAATCAACATACTGATTCTCACTTCATTCAATGGCAAACTTGAAACTATGTATGTATATATATATATATATATATATATATATATATATATATATATATATATATATATATAAAGAGAGAGAGAGAGTTAACCTTTTAGAATTTTAAAACAAAAAATTAAAAATTAAAGAGCAATTTATATCTCATATCTTATTTACAAGGAAAGATTTCTGATAATTCCGAATACTTTTATCGATCAAAGCTTTAACTAAAGCTGTAATTAAATATATTTTACTGCCTAAATTGTGGGTGGGATTAAATAGTTTTCTTTCACGTTCTAAAGAGTCATTAATATATTATGTCTGTTAAACTCTTCATGAAAGCAAAATTTCAACAAGAAATTTTGTAATATTAACTAAATATACTTTCCAAAATATATTTTCATAAATAATGAAACTTTTTCGCTTAATAAACGAGTAAACGAGAAACTTAAGAAATAATGTTTGCTCAAATATGTAGATATTATTAAAACAATCGTTGTAAGCATATAAAGAACCATTTCAAGATTTTTTTAAAAGTGACATAGCTGATAAAACCTTTAGTATTTGTGTAATTTTTTATAGCAGATACTCATTCTGCAATATTACCAAGTAAAGTATTTCTTAAGTAACATGGTATAAGCCATAGTTTTTAATTTTAAGAGTTTAACTTATACAATCTACTATATTCATCCTAAAAAGCCATCCTACTAATAATATTTCTATTATGTTTTAAATTTATTAATTCTAGATGTACAAAATATTTTTAGTTACAATAGCATAAACAGTAAGATATAATGTTCAAATATATTTCATCATATTCAACTATGGGAAGTTCATTTATCTATAAAGGAATTTTTTCATAAATGCATGTTAAAATTTTATATTAATTATATTGTGTGAAATGCTTTTTACTATTAAAATTGCTTTTCACACAAAATACAGTTGTCACTAAATTAAAAGAACAGATTCAAATTAGATAAGTAAATTTCATCTTTTCCCAAAATTTAAGTAAATATCAAACTTTTATTGGATATCATATTTATAAACATTTATAAGAAATTCAAGTAAATATGATGCAATTTATTTCCTAATTTTAGTTGAATAGAAAAATTGCGCAAAATGTAATACTTTCATAATGTCATAGCTTACTTAAGTAATTTTAATAGAAATAATTAATACAATTTTAATAGAAAAAATTACCATGAGGTTTTATTGTAAAATGAAATTCTAAACACATACATAACAAATTCTACAAAACACCCAATAAATATATAGAGCAGACGTTTCAAAAATCGTTGAACAGAACGAAATTAAATTGTTAACCACGGAATTTATTATTCAGTGAAAATGCAACTTATTGTGTAAATTAAGATAAAGTTCTTAACTCTTTTACGTATTTAAGTACCTCCTACTTATACTCCCCAGGCACGAAATAAATCGCGAGTTCAAAGCAAAGTGTTTACACATAAAATATGCATGTTAGGAGATTAGTTATTCATAAGAGGCCTTGACTTTATTTCACTCTTGTTAGTATAATGGGTAACAATCCTATTTCTTTGTAAAACCACGATAAGAATCACAGATTTAAGTTGCAAAGATTTGTTGATTGAGATGGAATTATTGCCGGAATCACAATTTACAAATCTATTTGGTGGATTTACGGAAGTAATGAAACCGATAGCGCTGATCTTCTAGAAAATATTAAGGTTTGCATTACAAATAAATATTTAATTCTGAAGTTACAAGCGAATAGTGTTGCATCGATTAATTTGCCTTGTCTCAAATTAATGAGAAACTGAAAGGTTTTAAAATAAACAACGTAATTGATTAAGGAAATAAAGTTTGCTTTATGTGAATTGACGAGATGATGAAGATGGGTAGTTTCATAAAATTTATTGCATTGGCATAAATCTTATATCATACGATTAATTACAACTGTGTCAATTACAATTAATTACAACTGTATTTGCATACAACTGTGTCAATTAATTTATTCAATTATTGGGTTTATTTTCTTTCGTGATCTGGAAAACAGATTCAGCTAACGTGCTAAGATTTTTTTTATTTATTATTTAATTTATCAGATTCTTTGTATTCATTTCAAAATTAATATTTCTGCTTCTCAATTTAAAGTTTATTTATACACTGCTGGCTACCCATATTGCAACGGCAAGAAAGACAAGAGATATCACAACAAAATTAATGTTGCAGATAACATGTTGACCAACTATCAAATGATTAAATTTATAGACTTCTGTGAAGTGTAGCTCCTGCCAAAATCAGTAGTCAGAGTAGTCGCCATTGTTGGAGATCACCGCAGCCACACACCTCATCATTGATTCAAAGAGACTTTGGATGTGTTCTTGGGGTACAGCAGACCAAGCAGCTTTCATGTGTCACCAAAGTTGGCGTGGTGTGGCAGATGGGTATGTAATCTGGGTCAGTCGTTGAGCAATCATGGACCACATGTTTTTTAATGGCGAAAGAGCCGGAGATTGAGCAGGCCAGGAAAGCAATTCAATCTGGTGATTGGCGAAGAATCCTTGGACAATACGTGCCACGTGTGTTCGCGCATTACCCTGTTGAAATATGGCTGTGGGCAAGCCCTGAAGGTAAGGAAGGACAACTGGCTCCTACACTGGATATTTAAAGTACCGTCAATGCGTACTTGACTAGTGTGAGAGTAATATACAATACCGGCACATACCATAATAACCGGTGCTGGACCAGTGTGGCGGAGCATAAAGCAGCTGTTAAGCATCCTTTCTCAGCGGTGCCTCCAGACTCGAATGCGACCATGGTGGTGTTGCAGACAGAAGCGTGATTAGTCAGTAAAGACAGTTTCATTCCATTCTACCGTCGACAACTTTCTTTCATCACACCATTGGCGGCGGAGACGTCTGTCGTTCTGCGTCAAGGGTAGACGAAGCAATGGACGTCTGGTGAACAGACCATTCTGCTGGAAACGGTGTCGAATGGTATGCGCAGACATTGGATGATGCGTTACTGGAGACTGAATGTGCTGTGCTACTTTTTGTGATGTGGCTGAGCGATCCATCATTGCCATGCGTACAATTTGCTTTTATCATCAGGTGAAGTGGTGCACTGAGATGGATGCGATCGAAAACGTCGGTCCGTCGTACCCTCCTGCATCCAACGATCACATATCCGCATTACAGTTGTTTGGTTTCGTCCAACACGACTGGCGATTTCCATGAAAGATAATCGACAATCTCGGTAATCTACTATCCTTCCTCTTTCAAACTCGAATACTTGATCAAAAAATGACCACTGTTTCCTACAAGGCATAATTGATCCTTTTTTTAAATCCCAAAAAAACACAATTGCCGAACTTGAAATCGCCAAAATCTCCAAGCCTTGAATAGCACTTTGGAGTGGCACCACAGACGAGTATGATGTGTGTTTGCGCTGAAACTCTAATCATTTGCATATCTTGCCTCTACTAATGCATGTTGTAAATTTCATATTATTTGCATATGCTTCCTTCAGTAAATTTCATATTATTTGCATTTATGGTGGCCAGCAGTGTATTAATATTTTATTGTGTGATGAGTGATTAATGATGCTTATTTCAGTAATGTTAGAAATATGTTTTCAAAATATTAACTCTTGAGAAATAATTTAAAAGTAATTTTTATATTACCATCGGATGACATTTGTAGTACTAGTATGCTATTATACAAATAATAATTCTGAAGTTTAAATAACTATAACAGTTTATTAAAAAAACATTTCAGATTGTATGGATGTCATCATACTTAACAAACGTACACATAAGGAAAAAATTTATTA
Source organism: Latrodectus hesperus (assembly GCA_037975125.1). Lineage (NCBI taxonomy): Eukaryota > Metazoa > Arthropoda > Arachnida > Araneae > Theridiidae > Latrodectus > Latrodectus hesperus. The sequence continues at coordinate 50,575,713 of CM075859.1, read as the reverse complement.
ATTGTTCGAAATTTATGCAGTGTGTTCATAAGCATATTACAAAGAAAAACACACATTTATCACATTATCATACACAGTATAATTATATGATAAATATTTCCCAATTCTCTCTCCTCCACATCGCAGTTTTAATCAATAAAAATATTTATTCTAAAATCAAAAAATTTTCTAGTGACTTATAGCTATAGAAAGCGAGATAATTTTACTGAATAAAAATGATCAATTTAACTGTTTAAGGAAATTTTTATACTAAACATATGAAATATCGAAATGATAAATTATGAAAAGTAATGGTAACCTTAAAAAAAGATTAAATTTAATCAACTAGCTGCCGTAAAAAATAAAATACAAAAAATCTAACTCTACGACAATGACAACTTATTTTAAAGAAAAAAATAAGCAATAAAAATATATCATTGTACTCACAATAAACTGCTTAGAATTGATAAAGAAAGAAGTTTAAAATATTTATACTAGTAAGTATAAAAATACTTTTAACTTCTTTCCTGATCATTTTAAGCATTTTCAGATTCTTCAAAAGCAATTTTTTTTACTTAATAAAAGTGTGTGTGTGTGTTCAGTAACATAAATATATATAGCTATTTCTAGGCAAAGCACACATATTGTAATTTCAAAAACATTCCATTTATTGTCTATTTTTAATAGAATCACAGTTTAATTTTTTTCAGAATTTCTCTAGTTTTCCAATTAAATCGGACTTTTTTTCAACCTTATTTATTCTATGCAGAATACATCCGGCTCAACTTTAAACGCAACATTCGAAGCAGTCAAATAATTGAAGGCATCCATTGTCAAGCTAAGAATAGTTGCTATTTTTGTTCTTTCTTTAACTAGACATAATTCTTTTCCATAAATGTTGTCTACATTTTACTCAAATTCAAAGAATAGCAAGCATAAATTTAAGAAAACTGTATGAGATTCTTTTGTTAAAAAAGTGTCTTTAAGTCTTTCAGTTAGCAGTAAAGGAAATAATTTTAGTCAATAAATATATAATACTTTTGTGCTCTCATTTGATACAAGAATCATAAATCGTGATTAGCATCTCATTTTATTACCAGTTATTATAAATAGTATAAAAAAGTACATACAAGGTTTTTTAAACTACATGTCCATCTAAATAATTTTTGTAATTTGGTCTGCAATAATATAAAGAATAATATTTTCTTTATTGATTATACTGAACTCAGCAATATTCTAAGATATTGCTGAAAACAATAGGAATTAAAATTAAATCGTTCTTCCTAATATATATATATATATATATATATATATATATATATATATATATATATATATATATATATATATATATATATATATATATATATATATACATATATATATATATATATTTAAATGGTAATCTCCAGCAAGTACCTAGAGATATTTTAAGCCCATTTTAAAAAATACAATACTGAGAAACATACTTGGCATTGAATCGAATCCAGATCGATCTTTGATATTGAAATGCATGCATATCAACCTGATATGTACCGAGTACTTGTTTTTGTTAACAAGTATAGCTTCAGGTCCCTAAGGCAAAATGACATGTTCACGATATGCATTAAACGATATCGATAAACAGTGGATAGGGAAAAAAATATATCCTATAGCATATTTTTTGATATGGGATACATCAGTTTCTTAAATAGGTTAAATTTCTGAATACCAAAAAAATATTTATATCTGCTAATAAATTTTAAATAATTAATTGTAATAAAATCAAAAAAATATAGGTATATGTTGGATATAACAATTATTTTTATGATGAGACAAAATTAAGTAAAATTGTTAAGTTTAAAACATTATGAAAATCCTTTATAACACTATAGAAGGAAATGCATATCATGCCCTTGTCTTTGTAATTGGTGGTTGCAAAGATATATAATGGAACTATTCAACCAAGTTATTACAAAAAAATCAATATTTTAAGTTAATCTCTTAAGTTCAAAGGCAAATAAATTAATGAATGTTAAAGAAAAAATTCATTTGAATCAAATATTTGAAAATATATCTGTATTGTTAATTAGTTACGTAAATTACATATATTTTTCAAAGTTACTTTACATTCAAAATTTCTTTATTTATAAACATCTATTTTTTTCTTGTAGACTATATTTTCGAAATATTGAGACTTACTAAAATAAATATTTATAATAAGCACATTTTTATTTAGATTATTTTAAATTTAAACTAGTATGTAGAATATTCAAATGTTGAGATTAAAGTCAGATTAAAAATTATATATATTTTTCTTTTGATTTATCAGGCTAGACATATATTTCGTTACGCTCTTTAAAGTTTTCTTTTGAGTGCAACTATTTTTGCTATTTTTCCTTTCATTTTGATGGGTTCCTTTTTAACTTCACTTCATCATACACCGAAAAACCGGTATTATCTGTCAGCACAAGAGATTTCATATTTTTTACATCAACTTTTAGTCTAACTATTACGATACTATAAACAGGGTGGATTCTGTGCATGAAAGCCGACGATGTATGGGTAGTGAGTGACGTGTCCGGTATAGTTTTCATTGTGTATCAGTTTTCTTTATAATATTAAAATGAAATTTTCGATGCTTTAATTATTGAAGCATCTTCAGGCAGACTACGAACTTCCTTAGATTTAAAAATGTCAAATTTGTATTTTAAGACAGATATACTTAAATACAATCTTTCTCGAGGCGCTGAACAATATTTGATTCAAAAATTTTAACTATACACATTCTACGAAAAAAAACTTAAACTTACAGTTAAAATCTGTGTTTAGGTTAAATACACAATCTGCTTATGTAATATAAGTAAGAGATTAAATTATTTAGACTTCTGTTTTGTATTGACACATATCTTAGTGAATAACGTACGACCAAGACAGTTAATAACCAATGTGGATTATAGACATCCTGGAGGCATTTTCATAGATAGTGGGCCGTATACACCCGTCGCAAGAGAGGGAAACCGGAAAACTTCCGAGCACCCACTCCGATGGAAGTGCAAAGACAAAATTACAACATTCATCTGCTATAGTTCAACAGTAATTTCCAGTGGCCTAGTCACGTCGCTTTCTGTAAGATCAGCAAAGTGAAGCTTCGGTTGCGGCAGACAGCGAGTGGGAGGACGGCCACATTTTCCCTCACTAGGCTACGTGGGAGAGGAACGTATCCACGGTTCTATGACGGCAAAATCATCCCGGTGGTGTTTCATGAATGCAAAGAAAAGGACACCTACTCAGGTATCGATTTTGTCATCTGACTTGGTGCTAGCCAAGTATTCTTAACACTTTAACTTTAATTACAATCCAGGGATCGCCTGCACCGCTATGTATGTAGTTCAACAGCAGCAGGTATCGAAGCCGAGACTTTCCACTCTCAAGAATTATGTTGCAGGAATCCAGCCGAATGGTTAGCGCTCCGACCTTCGGTTCAAAATTTCAAGTGTTCGAAATTTACCTTGGACGTCGATGTTCGTAGTGGTTCGGTATGCACGTTGAACTATCGGTCTCGGTTTAATTAACCCACGTGTACAAAATTGATCGCTAAGAGACAAGGAAATCAAACCTATCTACTTCATGGCATCAAAATATATGTCTTTTAAAGCCGAGAGAGTCTGCGAGATCATATTTGTACATCAATACATACTGTAAGACTATAAATTCCAAATTACTTATTTAATTTTATAAAAGTTATTTCCCTATACATATCAATGTATTAAAAATTTTAAAATTCTTATAATATTTAATTATAATATCGTTTTAAAAATATACTTAAAATACATTAACTTTCATTTTTGATTAATCAAAATTAAGTTGAAGGAAATTAATGATAAGCTATTAAACATACTAAGATAATTTTACCTGAGTGGTTTTTACAAAACGATGAATTGTTTCTTTAAAAAGTTTAAGAAATATATATGCACATATGTGCATATACCCAGTAAAAAAATCCTTTTTAAGGATTATCCGCTATATCTACGTTCAAGAATTCCATTTTCTAAGATAAATACTTCAATGCAAAGGAGAAAAACTTAGGAATTATTTTCTAAAAAGGATTCTAATTTTCTGAAATTATATTAAAAACTAACTACAAAAATTAATAACTACTCAAAGTCTCTTTAAGTGTTTTACAAATTTATATTCACTTTCGTATATTTATTTGAATTAAATTTATTAAATCTTTACGGCAGTGTTCGTATCGATTAATCTAGCTCAAATATAAATTGTATAAATATATCTTTATATGTCAAAATATACTACTTTTTCTCCTATGTTATATATATATATATATATATGTATATATATAATAAAAAGTATATATATAATAAAAAGTTCAAGTTTTGGCTACAACTAATATTGTTTTGTCTACCAACTTAAGGACATCCAACTTTCTTTGTTGCCAAATGGAGAAAATTCAAACAACGTTAATAACCTTTCAAGTTTATTAGCTTTACTTAAATTGAGTTGTTTTTTTTTAAATAAAAATTACCGAAATCTATTCTAAAAATCACACATAACTAGATTGTTTTTACAGATTATGCATTGTCAGTAATTATTAATAAATTTTTATGTCGATAAAGTAGGATGATTATTTTTCATAGGCTCAAACTGTTTGAACTTTCTCACTCATTTGCACACGGTCTTCAAGCTGTCATAGCGAGTGATAATATTGTACCATTTGAATCGATACTAATTTCTTTTCGTTCGCCATGAATAAGTCTGTAGTTTCTACAGGAAACGTTTTATCGCATGAATTTTCAATGAATTCCAAAAGAAAGAGAATTTTTTCAGGTAAAAAATATTTGTCCGATTAAATTTTAAATTACACATTCTTTATTATGCTAATAGATATTTTATTTGTAATCCTAAAATAAAGGATTGACTCCGTACATATTTTAAATTATGAAATAATTTGCAGATTTTGCATTCAATGAATTATGATTTCTAAGGTAGATTTAAAAATATGAAGAAATATTTCTAAACTATATTTAAAACTGTATTTTCACTTTTCCTAAGCTATTCAAATTTCATTAGTTTTTAATGAATGTTATTTGCTTCGTGTGACAGTTCTTAAAAGTTAGTTGATTTAATTTAAACAAAATATTAATCTTGAGACCTGGTACTACTTGATTTTCATAGCCCCAGCAAACAAAATGTTGGTAAGATTATCTCTAAATTAGAACTATTCCCATAGTTTGTAACTTCTTGATTGCTTTTAATAGCAAAGGTTATTCTTCAAAAGGTTTATATTTTCGCACATATTTATCGCTACGGGAATTCCACAAGATGAAAAATACTCTTTCTTGTTTACATTTTTCACGCTACACTTCCATACTTTCGCTTATATGTAGTTTCATTTTGTGTACATTTACGCATATTTGATTGGGAGATAATGTATCTTTTTCCAAGTAAAATAAAGTAGCAGCTTCCTTATGCCTTGGTAAAATAAAAGTTTTTAACAGTTTTACACTCTTCATATTGATTAAATAACATTACGAATTCACGCGGTTCGTAAAATACAGCAAATACAAGACGAAAGTGTATATATTTCACTTTCCTTTCTGCGTGATATTTGTTTTGGCTGGGTTTTTTTTTTTTTTTTTTTTCCTTCATTTTATTTTTGGGTTTCCCTTCATCTGTCTTTTTTTGGATGTTATTATACATAATTTGAAGTTTACCACGGAGGTCATAAAAATCAAATAATACCCTATAAATTTATATTCATGACTGAGTGAACGTATTTCCTTTTGAAACTTTTCAGCAATTTTAAACTTATGTTTGAAATTATAAAACAAAAATTTTGAGCTCATGCATTTTTGATACCGATATAATTTATTACTTTTTTTGGTATTTTAGTTATATTAAATATCTTAATAAAATTAACAGCATCCAGCCTATTACTTAAGAATTTTCAAATAAAATTAATATTTTTGGAAGTTTTAGCAATTTTTTATTGAGCTAAATAAGGCATGCTCACCCAAATAGTGAATTTCAGAAGCATACTTCCTTAAAGTTTGTTCAAGATATTTGTGAAAATGGTTTTGCAGAAATCAGGATGTTGCAAAAATTATTCTTAGAATGATTCTGTAACCTCTCTTAAAAGGAAAAATGAATATATTGTACAAAAAATAAATAGTTAGACAATATTTTCTCTTGAAATTATTTTATTTTTAGAATTCGTTTTTAAACTAAAATTATATATCTTTTGAAAAACGAGGTTCAGATTTTGTATCTCATGAAATATCCTGAATAAATAATTGATCAAAAGATAAAAGAAATTGATTCACTTACAAATGTTATATTTATAAAGGTTTTCCAATTGTGAATTATCAAAAATAAAATAGAATTAATTTGAAGCAGTTTCATTACGTCTTAGTTATTTCAGCATTGATATAAAAAGACTGAATATGCTTTTATTAAGACAATGAAGTGACTATGTAACTAAATTTTTGTATTTAAATGTACCATCTTTTTTGCCATTTATATTGGAACTTTAATAATGATTCATGTATTACTGTTCAATTTATTCAAACTGAACTAAGTTTTACAATAATTTTCAAAAAATGTGAATTATAATATCACGGTAAAGAATATTTTTAAAGAATAGTGAGATATTTGGAAATTCTTCAACTTCTTGTGTGTGTTTAAACATTAACTAATAAAATTTCAATTGATTGATTGATGGGTTAAATAAGTGATACTAAAAATTGTTTTCATTTCAAAAATTAAAATATATTTTTTTATTGTTAATATATTTCTTTAAAATTTGTTTCCATAATTATTATTTCAGTTTACCTAGTTTAAAATATTTTACGATTTCTCTCACAATTTGAACTCAATTGTCAACTTTAATTGAAATATGGTTAGCCCATAGTAAATATTATTTAAAATTATTGATTTTTAAAGTAATTTTTGATATAAATTTCTATTTATCGTGTCGAATCAGAATCAGAATAAATTATTCCTCTAGAATAATATTTAGCTTTATTTTATTTTGGATATAAAAAAATTAAATTACCAACATGAAATGCTTAACTGTTTATTAATAAATTAAAATTTTGTGATGTACGTATTACGATTTTTTTTAAAAATGGAATAAATAAGTATTTAAATATTCATTGAGATTTAATATAATAAAATTATTGATTGGGATAGAAAAACTATATTAATTAGTAGGAAGCTTTGCTTCGAAACAAGAGACATTTTCAAATTATTGATACATTTTATAGATTCCTACATTGCACTACGACAGTACATGTATAAAAAGAGGAAACGCGTAAATAAATTAAATTTAAAGATGCGTAAAATTTTTAACTTAGTATTAATTTGTTAAGTATTTAAATCGACTTTATTTTATTCATTTTAATTGAAAAAACTTTTATAATTTTTTAAAATCCAAGTTTAAAAATATCAACTATAGAGAATTAGTATATTTAAAAAGTTAAAGATGTGTGTATATATATATAAACCATATATGTAAAAATTAATCTTACATCGGCCACATTTAACAAGATTTTAATTTCCTTCAATTAAAATGAGTGTAATTATTTTTATATTATACAAGGTTAGCTTATTTATAGAATAAACAAAGACCTTCTTTCTGTAAATAATAATTAACACTAAAATTAAAAACAGGTGTTATTTTTCCCAGTAAAGATTGCCTTATTTAATTGTATAAGTATTAAACGAGATAAATACCATTGATAAAAGCTTAAAAGTAAGCTAGCAACAGATTAGTTTAAATTAGAAACACATATTTTAATAATATAATATTTATTAGATATCTTCATAAAATGAAATGAATGACCAAAGAAAATTGATAGTTAACGATGAGAACAAAAATCAGATATATTTATTTAAATCTTAATTAATATAATGTGTAATAAAATTAGAAATTATGTCATTTCTTACAAGATCAACACTTTAATAGTATAAATTATCAAGCGTGCAGTTAACTCTATAATAAAACTGAAGCAATCGTACCTAATTTAAATTTATTGAATTACTTTAACAATCACGCTGAATATAAATAACAATTGATGTTAATTTAATTGAATGTATATTAAGTAAGCAAAATATGTATCATAAATTTTTCAAGAAATTAGGCAATGATTTTTTTTTACTTCTGAAAAGAAAGAAATTAATAGCAAAAATTTTATTTTATGTTTAAAAAAAAGAACGAATTTTTTTCGATATAAATAAATAGCAATCGCTTATAAGAAAAAAAAGTGACAGTAAAATTTAAGTTTTGGTAACAACAAATTTACATCTATAAAAATGAAATATTATAAATAATATACATGTGTATAAATATACACACATATTCGGTTTTCTTTAAGTAAAAATATTGGTATTTAAATTAATCTATTTTTAATCAAAAGTGGAATAGAGATAAAAGCAATATCCGATAAATAATTTTACTATAAATGTAAAACAAACGAAATATAAATTTTTATAATTATATGCTTCACTCTTAAATGTAGATCTTCGTGTTGTTGGAAAAACTTTTTTTTAAGTTTACTACATTTGAAATGGTAAATGAACTCTTCATATTCTGTCTACTCAATAAAAAACAATTTATGCTATGAAAAACAATAGGAAGTTTATCTTACTAAAGAGATCATAAAAAATGGACTCATCACTACTTTAATTTCGTACTACATGGAAAACTTCTTTTTTTTATATATTCATTTTTCTTTTTTATGTATCATTCTTCTCTACTTTCAAATTGTTAATAAAAGCAAAATATTAAAATAATAATAAATAAATATATGTAGCATAAATATTTCTTATTAATTCTTTAAACTTTTGAAATTTCTTTTCCAGTTGTTTGATATCTCTATATGCATTCAATAATTAACGTTAAAGTAGGCCTTAAATCTAAATGCACTACGATTTTTGTCGTAATAATATGAAGAAAAATAACCACACATTTTAATAATTTTTTTTACATGCTTTAAAAATGAAATAATTTCGCGCTTTGAAAAAACAAAATAGCAATTGATGCTGAGAGCTTCGTGAATAAACAGCTCAATTTGCTTCATGAAAATTTATAGCATGGATCAAGAGCGCTCCCCTATGTTATAATATATTCTTCCATTTGGGAATGGGGAAAATGGTAGAACACGTCATGAGTGTTTTTCCCCTTACACTTATTTCTCTTATCCTACCCCATTTCAGGCTCAGCTTTGTAAAAATAAATATAAAATATTTATTTGTTCTCCCAAGAGGAAAATTTGCCTGGTGTGACTTTAAATCTTAAATATATTTATTTTTCTAAGGTTGCTTTCTGTTAAATTTTAGCTATTATACAATTCTGCAAATATTGAATCTCGTACTTATTTTTTAAGCTATTTTTTCTGGTCAAGGCTTCATTTGTAAAGAAGGATGGTGTAAAGTTCTGTTTGCATTTGCACTTTTCCTTTCTTTGGACTTCCTCAACTTAGTCTCAAGTTAAACATTAAACAGGATATTTTTTTATCCTCAATGTATCTTTCACATTGTTTTCTTCTTTATCTTATTCGCATACATTATATGACCTAAATAATCTATACTATTCGGTTTACATGTTAACGAACACGATGATTTTTCCTCTGAAAACTGGTAATACATTTATTTACTGGTAATGAATGCATTTATTTATCAGTATTTATTGCAATTTAAATTCATTCATAATTTAAAATATAATTAATTAATTATGAGAGCAAAATGGTTCACTAAAGAATGATTGTTCATGAGATTGGAGTCTTTTTTGAATTTGCAACGAATTCAAATTTATAAAAGTTTAGTGCTATTTACGTTATGTTTTATGAACACTCATAATTTTGATTTTAAAAACACTATATAATTAAATTATATAATTAAAAATAATAATAATTAAAGAATAATGATATGTACTTTCTAAAATTTTGTATTTATTAATTCAGCTTTTTATTATTTAACAATATTAATAATATATAAGAAAAATTATCGTGTTATGTTGAAATTTTATTTATAATTATTAGATCTCTATGATTTGATGTAAAACGAGAACTACATTCTTTTAAACTTATTCAGTCATCTGAATTATAATTTAGGTACAGTAAAATTGCGATTATATTTGTAAAATTTTGTTTATAAAACGATCCCAACAGCTTAAATCAGTTTATGGGAAAAATCAACAACATTCAAACTTAAACTTTGTGTAGCTATTGAAAACAAAAACAACTGATTATATCCTGAATTGTTTTTGTTCTTTTATTTCTACACAATCAACATACAAACAAATTTAGCATTTTCACCTAATTGCAAGAAAATGCCAGAAATATATTTAAGCAATATATTACTTAAAGAATGAATAATTTCGTTTCAAAAATAACTGCCAAGTAAACTGATTACATTATATCGAGTAACACTTTAATTTGTTTTCTTTTTTTTCTCCGATGAATGATATACACTCGCCAAAGGAGAATGTTACTAATTACGCACCAATTATTTCTTGGACAAAATTCATTTTCATTATTTCAAAAAAAAAAAAAATAGCATTTATAAAAAATGTATTCTCTTAAATAGTGATATCACCATCAATGTTTTTGTAAAGAAAAGGATATACTATTGCTATTTGTCTCCGAGACAGTCTAATTGAAACATTAGTATAGCAGTTCCTTCCTAATTTAATTAATAGTCTCTGAAACAAGAATTGATCTGCGAATTGATACGTTTTTAATTAGCAGTATTGATTATAAAGTAATTAGCTTAATTAGATTTATAATTCCTTTAACTTAATTCAATTCAGAAAGTATTTTAAAGTAATATTTAGACAAACATTACGGTAATTAATTAAACAAAAGTGTTATTTTAATTTACATAATTAATAATATTGACTGGAGAGTGTTAAAGAAAAAAGCATTTTAAATGTTGCTATTTTCAAATACATATTAACTATTTGCGTTCATTTTTGTAACCCAATAATTGATAAAATTGAAGAAAAATAATGTTTACCAAAAAGTAACTTAGTGAAAGATATACTAATTCTATAAAATGAAATTGGTAAAAATTAAAACTGTGTTAATACAAATAAAACTTACATGTATTATTTCAGATTATTAATAGAAAACGCAATAAATACTTGTGAGATTAAATAAAATAATGCTTTTTTATTTAATTTTTTGAATGGATATCAATAATAATTAACTTAGTTCAATATAAGATCTTTAAATATAAATTTGAGGCATTTTTAGAATAAAATTTGTGATACGAAAATTTTTATAAAATGAATTCAATTGGTGCATTTGATACGAAAAACAATTGTGTATTTGATACATTTAATATTTAAAAAAATAATGTTCATATTTTGATTTATTGAAACTTCATTATAAATTGTAACATTTTGGCATGTTTAAAATTCCAAAGGTAAAATATTTATCTACACTTTTAAAACATTTAAAGACTGTTATTTATTCAAAATTTTCTGATCGTATAACTAGTTTTCATTTTTATTGAATGATTTTTCCTTTTGTTCAGATATGTAATTGTGCTTTACAATAAAATTGAGTTCATTTCAATACAAAATTAAAAATAGAATATTTTTAAATAAAAATTTATAATTTTCAGAAAAACAGAATAATTGAGTGAAATTAGTAAATTTCAGAAAACTGAAATATAATATTTACAAATCAAATATTTAATACTACGTAATAAAATATTAAAACATTACAATGAATGCATTCTTGATATAAGTAATTAATAATTAGAATAAAAACTTTGATTACATAAAAACTTATTGTGAATATGAGTTTTGCTCCAGTTTAAATATTATTATTTTTATAATGTATTATAAACTAATTTGAATCCCATTAATATCAAATTTAAAAAAAACATTTGATTTAAAATTAATGTTGACGATCGAGATTATTTTTAATTTAGAATTTTAAATAAAACATTTAAAAACATATTTTCAGTATCAATTCGTGTATTTATTCAATTTATTTATATTTTTTTTATTTTAATTATTTTAGAATCATGTTTTCGTATAATATTGGCTAGTTTTTAAATTTTTGTGAGCTATAATAATCAACAAAATAACAAATTTTAACGCAAAACTTTGTTATAGTTAATAACTTTGCCATATTTTTATTACTTCGATGAAATTAATCAACTATGGAATATACTTTAAAACCATACGGACAATAATATACGTATTTTCAGTAATAGAATGTTATAAAAAGAATGTATATTACATTAAAACATTTAATAAATTCTCCAACATCCCTATTATGGAGTGGTGCTGTAACTGCGGATAAACTAAATCCATTGTATTAATCCGTTAAGTGGATAAAGAAAGATACATGTGAACATGAAAAAGCTTTTAAATCTTTTCGATTTACTTAGAAGCACATACAATTATAACTTAATATTCAGTATCTTTCTATACTTAGAATTAAGTTTCAATTTACTTTTTCATGTAGATACAATATAGCTTTTTTCAGTATAGAATTATGTTATATATATTGTATAAATATACATATAAATTTATATACATATATATTTATATACTATGAATTTCTAAAGATACAGAAATTATTTCATTTTCCGTAATGAAAACTTTTCTTTTTTAACTGAAGCTTAAAATTATTTTATCATTGTGGGTTTCCGTTTAATATTATAATTTAGCTTCTTAAAATGTAAATTTATTTATTAAAAAATAAGACTACGGTTAATAAAGGATTTATTGTTGGTTGAATAGTATAAAACTTATTTTTCATATCAAAAAAATTTTATTTATATAAATATAGCTGTTAACAGTTTTAAAAATAATAATCCTAATCTTTTCATTCTATTATAATTTTTAAACTCAAAATATTGTAGTTTAAATTAATATTATTGAATTGTGACTAACTTAAAAGTAAAAACTTTTCTTTATAAAGCTAGTCGCAATTCAAAATATTAGTCCTAAAATTTTACTCTTGAAGGTGAAACACGAAAAATCATAAAAAATACTAAGCAATGCTACAACTATTCGTGGTAAGCGGAAATGCCAAACCACAAAACCGCGAGACAAATTAAAAGTATCACAGACAGATATTTTGGTATTCGAAACCGCACCAGCTATAAAAGGTGCAGGAGTAAGGTCGATCTGTTAAAATTGTATTCACGGACACACAATGCTTTGAGTAATCGACGCCGCTGAATAGAATATATAAAATTCGTTATAACATAAATAAGCTTATAACAAACAGTGCGTTATGAAGAAAGCAATAATTGTAAACTGCGTGATGTTGCTAAATGATAGAATTTTTAAAAAACGTATGAAAATAAGAATTTTACAGAATAGAGAAGCTATGCATTTTAATTTTAATCTCTTTATATGAAAATGTTTTATTTGGTAGAAACATCTCGTCATCTCAATACACTGTAAAGATATAAAAACCACTTCCTTAGATTTGTGTTTGAAAAAAATTAATAATATTATATTCGATTATCAGAAAAGAATAACTGGTTTTTAATAATTAATCATTTCAATACTATTCCACATGAAATCTCTATATATGAAAATAAAGAAAGCAAGTTTTGTGTCCCTATTTCAAATAAATTGATGATTTGTGAAGCCTTCTGTACACAACCAACATCTGATCTAAAGTCAAATTGATTTCATATGTTTTGTCATTTTACATCATTAATTGCCCTTAAGCAGATCTGATTATCTTCTTTAAGTTCAAAATATACAGATAAAATCCGTTCAAAATTATGGTGCTGGCATCTCGCCTGATTCATCTTTTCTTTGGAACTTGCATACACGACATAGTGTCGTTCCTTTGTCATTGGAGCCCTGAAGTCGCCGTCTGTTACTATGTTACATTGTCAAGGACAGGCGAGGAATTAGTCTACGTGTTGACAATCCATATCGCCCCGAAGCATGGATTGTAAACACGGAGTCCAAGCATAAGGTTCCGGATACTATTGGTGATGGATGTTGTGCTTCTGTATGCGTGTCTGTCGGGGTGGGTGCTTGGGAGTTTTCCTGAGTTCCTCCCTTACTTCACGTAACTGTGATCCATTGTATATGAAAAGGCCTCCCAGAAGGCAAATTTATGCGTTGAATGCTAAAATGTCTTACAATGGCTTATGCAGTTAGACTGTCTACTACTTAATGTCAAAAACATCATCCCTGGCCACTACTGCTTAGTGGTAAGATAGCGCTCTTTGGATCATAAAATCCCAGGTACAATTCCAATCACTGTTTAATAACGGAAGATATATGTTGCACTTTGGCATATGTGTCGCTGTAGGTGCTTGGAAGTATTGCAGCAGCCACCTCGACACGTTTCCTCCCGTATGACACGTGAATACAACGCACTCTCTATAAAACGCCTTTTTCCAAAGGTGATTTATGCGATGGAAATTAAAATATTTTACCAAGGCATTCAGCCCTTACTCTGTCCATTACGCTTTTTCGAAACGTCGTCTCACGTTTCGGATATCGGACGTGCTTCCAACAAACTTATTTCTTGATTAATGATCTGTGATGTATTTTTTCGGTTTTCTAATGACCATTTCAAAATATATCCGTCCTTTTGAGTGTTAAACATAGAAGGATGTTGAGATCCTGCAAGCCATCAGTATGAACCTCAGCAACCCATGTATTCCATATTTCCATGACACTGAGTTTCGACCAATGCGAATGGCAATATCTCGGAATGAAAATTCATTCTCTTTGATCCTACCTCCGTCGAGTTCTGACATTTTGCTGGCCATTATTTCTTTTTTGAGCCAAAACACGATACGCTAAGAAAATTTCGATCTTACGAAGCGATATACGAGTAAGACATTTACTGCACAATTTGTTTTTTATGCAGAGCTTTTGATGTCGTTTGTCCGTCTAATGTTGTCAAAATGTTCTAAAGTACTGATCATTTTCACGTTCATATCTCTTCTTCCTTTCATGGGATTTTGACGTTTGTAAAATCATTCCCTCCTTCCTTGTGTTACAATTTTAATGGTCAGCAAACCCATTTTACATAGGTAAAGCTTAATAGAAATTCAAGTGCAACTAACAAAAGACTGCTAAATAGAATAATGTAAAACTGTAATTTTTGGTTATTTCGGTATTTGCAATGATTTTCAAAGTATTTGTGAATAATAACTAATAAATCTAAGGAATTTTATTTTTTAAATTTATGGATATAAAGATTTTGAACACATTAAAGACCTAATTAATTTGTGCTTCACTTATATGGTTTTCTGGAAGATGTTGCAAGCGATTTGGTCTTCGATTAAGTAGTTTTCTACCCTGTCTGAAAATCAGATGTAGTTAAAGAATCTTTTACAGTAGATGAGGCTACCATATTTCAGTTTATTTCCAATATTTTATTCGATAGAGCTTTATGATATAATTCTTTGTTTGCAAAAGTTTATGTAATCTTCCTCATTCTACATCTATTAGCTGCTCTGAATATTTAGGCTGTTCTGGAGATAGTAAGATGTCGTTTCACAAAATAAAAAACTAGTAATAGTAGCAATAAAATAACATATGTAAAAAGTGCTTTCACAAGAGGTTTCCCATTCAAAACTTCTATCTAAATATTGATTTGGTGTAAGACAGTTGCAACGTTTTCTTTCAGAAGACAAATGTGTACCAACATCTGTCTGTCTTAAATAGAAGCTTGTCGATATTGTCATTTATCCTATCACAATATTGCCTTTCGCTTTTTCGATCACCTATACCTTGTTGTACCAATGCTTGTGATGATCGTCATACTGTGCGTATAACAGTGATGGATATATGCAATTACAGCACGAATTGTAGCACAACAGGCTCAGTCTGTTAATCATCATTAAATATTTCCTTGTACTATTCGACGTTGTTTGTAACTGAGTGGAGTGTCCGCAATTTTGCCATTGCTTCGTTTACCCTTAACTCAAAACCGCTGGCGTTTGTGCATGCAATGATGCAATGAAAGATGGACATGGACAATGAAATTGAATCACACTGTCATCACTGATAAATTATGCTTCGGCTTGCAACACATGAGGGTTTCATGAGTATAGAGACACCATGATGAAAGACTGCCGAACTGTTTGTTACTTTATGCATTACCACACTGGTCCTGCACCCGGTATCCTGTTTTCGGGTTTCATTGGGTTTCACTCCCGCATCCCTCGAGTATACATTGCAAGTAAATTGAACATCCAGTACTATATCTCTGAGATATTGGAGCCCGCATTCATTCCATGCCTTCAGCTCTTCCCATCAACCATATCCAAACAGGATAACGCATAAACATATACGATACGAAATGTTCAAATGTTCTTCTATCCATCAGAATGAATGGCTTCCTTTGTCTACTCTTTCTTCCAGTGTATCAACTATAGAAAAAGTATAAATCCATGCTTGAACAACAACTAGTCTGAGGTTTACCACATGCTGCTACACCAGATCAATTTGTGCAATTTGTAGGAGCTGCATGGACTGCTATATTCCAAGAATGCATATAAAAACTCTTTGATTTTATACCGAGGTGTGCGACAGCGTTTATAGCCAACAATGGTGGCTACCGTAGCTACGGTTATTTTCATCATTTCACAAGGGGCTATAATTTCATTCATTTGATCTTTCTATAAACTGTTATCTGCCAATTTTGCTGTGATATTTTTGGTCTTGCTTGGTGCATTTTGAGGGGTCAACAGTGTATAATTCATGCCAACCTATAAGTTCGACTCCCTGCCAATGTAGATAAGTGTTTTTAATCCTCTGTAGTTCACCGATTTATCAGTAACTATGGCCCTAAATTTCTGTAAAATTAATGATTTGTTCTTCTTAGCATATCGTATGAGCCCAATAAATGTCATAATATCCTGTAATTTTTATTCCTTCATTTTATAAGAGTTTTAAAAGCCAAAGTATATAACAAAATGAACTCTCGATAAAGTTGAATTAGAAATATTTATACGGAAAAAATTAATAGACGATAAAATATATTAAAATTGTAGTAAAAAATAAGTGATGATTTACTTTATACGGTATTTGTTAGTTTATCTTTAATGGAATAATAAGAAGTAAAATAAATATATGTAAAAATTCATAAAAGCTTGATATATTAAGTGTAGAAATTAATTTCATTTTAAAATCAAAGAACTTGTGCGTACGAATAAATAATATTTGAACACAGATCTATGTATTAAAGTAGTTTGAAGTGTAAAGTATTCTTTGTAAGTAATTCGTTCTGAATATTGAAGAGCTGAATTCATTGTGAGTTTTCGGACATTGCTCAACATTTCGTGATTTTGATACTTACTTCAAGTACAGATGCTTGCAATGGTTCAGAATCCACGTTAAATTCTAGTCGAATTAGCCCTAGTGCGTAAAAGGAGACATTAGAACGATAATCAAATCTGTAAGATAATTTTAACTTCATACATTATATAATATAAAAAAACAAAAAATAAATAAAATTACATGGCAAATTTCTTTGTTAAGATCATCTCATCAATATAATGAATTCAATTAAATTTGGATACAAATTATTGTGACCTAAAAAATTCATTCAAGTTAATTAGTAATTTAAGAAAATAAAATAGAGCAAGCAATTTAATTGTCTATAGAATTGTTTTTTTAGAATTAATTGACTTTTCAGAATTATGAAGTATATTGCACATAAAGATGCTAAGCTATTAGAATTGTATGGCTGTAATCTTTGAAAATCTACACAACCATTCAAAATGCTAATTTTTGGCTTCATTCAATCAATCTAAGGTAATGTTAAATAGAGTGATCAAAAGCTCCTAGCTTGAAAAAAAAATTCTAATCTGTCTTCACTCTCTCTAAAACATAAACAAACAAGATAGACCCAGTTGTAGCTAGCTGCGTTAAAAGGTGAAGGGAGCGACCTTCAATTACTTCCCTGTGAGTAACATGATAACAGACAGACAACTTTCTCTTATCCTCACCCCTCAAGTGAGTGAAAGTTTCAGGGGTGGAGTATAGGAAAACAAAAATAAAAATAAATAAATACACTTAAGTTTCCCAGAGAAAGTAGCTGGTAATTGCTTCCTGGCTGGCTCGTGTTTCAAGAGGCAAAAAATTTGTAGGGACACAAGTAGCAACAAGGAAGTTGTAGCTCATGGATAGGGGGTGGGGGAACGACCCTGACGACCTTTCGCGGGGGTGGGTAAAGATGTTTCTTCTCTTCTGTTCACAGCTAAGGTCAGAAGGGGCTTTAAGCGATCCGGAAAAGAGAACAGAAGTTGCTGTCGGAGAGAATAGATAATGACCACATAAGGGTGGGTAGCTGTTTCATTCAAGTCCACATTTCAACACATCACTCACAATCGTGTGAATAAACTGCATCTAATACACATTAATTGAATTACTTGCGTATAAGAATGGGTACCAATCAAGAGTTTGGAGTACCCTTAGAGTCAGTTTCCCTTAAGTTCCAGTTTTGGAATATCCATATAAATAATGAGTTTCATAAATTATATTGATAAGATAGGGAAATATTTCTAGATAATATAAAATAGTTATTACACGCTAATCAAAAGTTACCACATATGTTTATTAAAAATTATTTTATTAAAAGATATTCTATTATTTTGTTGTATTAAAGTTTTGAGTAAAATAAAGTAAGTAATAAAGAAATTAACATAAAGGCGCTCTTCCTTTTCAAAAATATAGCTTCTATAATTTACTAACTAGTAAATTTCAATTTTTTAAATGGGAATAAATAATTATTTTATAGATTTTGTAAATAAAATAAATCATAGTTAATTATTTGTTAAACTGCTATTATGGTAAAAGTAATTTATTTCGTTGTTACATTTTTAAAGTATACATGATATTTATGAAATTATTTGCAATTTTCTCAGATCTATAAAAGCAATATTTCTTAATTATTAAGTTGAATCCTCGAAATATTGTTTTATTATTTTGTATGCTTTGTAAATGCAAAATTTAATTATTATAATAAGGTTCTTGTGGGTTGAATAATTTGGCTTTAAATCCATCGAATTTTAATTGCTAAAATTTGAGATAAACTAAAAAAAAATTATGTGTGTATATATATATATATATATATATATATATATATATATATATATATATATATATATATATATATATATATATATATATATATATATGTATGTATTATTTCATAGTATGTGAAAATATACAATTAAACGATAATAAACAAATATTTTTTCGAAATCAGATTTATGATTTAATTATACATTTTTAAATGAAAATAAATATATAAATTTTATACATATGATAATTATTCTTAATGCTTAGCTAGAATATCATTTAACAAAATTTGTTTCACAGATTTTCAAAAAATATCTTGTTGAATTCGGTCCACTCTGATTATAGTTTTCCACATTAGTTTCTTATTTATAAAAGCAATTTGATCATTTAAGGCTCGAAAGTAGTTTATTTTAATAGTTCTCAAATAAATTAAATTATTAATTTAAAACAAAAATGCGGTTGTTTCTAGAAAAATGCATTTTGTGGAATTTTTTTCTCTCACTTAGAATTCAATTCAAAATGGAAAGAAGTAATTGAAAAGTAACAAAAAAAATATAAGTAAATAAATAAACAATACTGAAGGAAAATCCAAGTTCTGGATAAGTCATACATTTGATTTGGTTCGTTTATCTCTCAGCGGTCATTTTTTGTACACGACGGCTAATTTGTCTGAGACCTATAATTTATGATGAATATAGAACAATAACAAACATCCATGTTGGAAATCGAACCCTTGAACTTCTGAACCGAAGAATCAGTGATTCTGAAGGCTGCCTACTCGGCGATATAGCACATTGGAGTTGATTACTATTGCAATGCTCTTCCCTAAGTCATCATTGTTCGAAATTGTTGTGTAAATTACAATTCCAAGAAAGATTTGAAAGTGTCACATTTAATGTACTTTAAACTTTATGAATGTTTTGATAATAATTAACTTCATTTTTTAATTTTTTCCCCAAATCAATATAGTTATATTACGCTGAGCAAAAAAGGCACGCATTTACTAAATTGTAGCATCCTTGTTCATAAAATCGAGAGTTCGTAAAAGTGTATATATATTGAAAATGAAATTTAATATGGACACACATGTTTCCTGTTTATGATATTCATCTACTGTGTGGTCACATTAAATCAGAGGCGTAGCGACGGGGGGGCAAGGGGGGCTACCATGCCCCGGGCGCAGCATACAGAGGGGCACCAAATTGTTTCAAAGCTAAACAAAATTTTTCAGAAAATTTCAATCTTTGTATTATCATAATATCAATTTTATTCGGAGAAATTATCTTTGCATTTTACAATTATTGTGTCATGTCCAGGGAAAAATAAAAAATACTCCAGAGGGAGGAATCAGATTTGGAAAAAAAAAGAAGTTGCTGATGAAAAATGAGGAAGAGCTGCAGGAGCTTGCCATAAGCGAAATTCTTACTCTTATATTTCTTTATTAATAATAATTTTGCATGGTTTAGTTCCTTTTAAAAATTGTGATCTTTTAACCATGCTTTCGATTTTCATTTCTTAATTAGTTAGATTTTCGGTTTTCATTCTTTTAATCTTTTCCTTTTTAAGTTTCATAGTTTGCTCAAAGTTTGTGGTATTATTGTTTTGTACTACAAATCTTGTTAATGTGTAAATAACGAAAATATGTTAATTTTTTTCATACAAAATTTCTGGAATATTAGATTGGTCAGTTCCATTTTAATGCATATGAGAGGTTTTCATTTTAGTAAAAAGTTATTTACTAAATTATTTGTGTTAATGTTATGTGGTAATTTTTGGATCTATTAACTTAGGGAGATTACAGAAGAGTAAGCTCATGAAAGACACCTATTTAATTTTGTGAATACGCCAAGATTCACAGTGTCCTTTATGACTCAATTGTTATACAGGTTATCTAAGTCAAGTCATATGCTAAAAAAAAAGTCATAACAATAATATTAACAAAACAAATAAGTTTGTTTTACTCAATATAAAAAAATAAAAACGTTCAATGAATATTATTTTCTCTGGACCCTTCTGGATGCTATAATTATTCAAAACTTAAAAGTTTTTTTGTCGAAATTTCAGTGTTTTGAAATATTATTTGACGTGCTATTTTTTAATTTCTCATAACAGATTAAATAATTTTATTTAACAAGCAGTACTTCACTAATATTTTTGATACACTTTTATGATAAAAATGTGAAAATTTAATCTTATTTTGATTATAATAACGTAATAAATAATAATGCGCAAAAATAAAAAATTTCATATGACTGAAATATTATTAATAGAAACTTGTAAGAATTTAAATGTACTATTAATAACAGAAAAGTCCGATTTTATATATACTTAAGTTATCAAGAAGCAATATAGAAAGATCAGTTTTAGTAGTTATTGAGACTTATTGAAATTGTATTATTCATTGTCCCAAAATAAAAATAAAACTCTTGTATTTTTTATCTCAGGCTGTAGCCATTCAGTCTAGTGTCGCGTTACACCCGTGAGGAAATTCCTGCTGAAACGTGTTTCATACTAGCGGTTCCCTTTGTCCAAAATATTGTGTCCGGCACCAGACTGACCTTCAAAGAAAGGGGGGAAATTTTTCATAAAATAGCACTACAGTATGCCGCGTAGGGGGTTGTCTTCCTGGAATAGAAATGGAGGGCATCGAGAACTAATTATCCCCAATTTCTAGGAAAACACATAAACTTTCCTTCCTTTTTATTGCTCACACGGTTTGTATTTCGTTTCTTCCAAAACATCGCTTCATGGGAACAAAAATGTAAACTTTTGAAAATCTGGAGTTCTGACATTTAAAATATTATCGCCTTAAGTTATACTTTCTGTCTACTATGTATTCTTTCAATTTGAATATTTATTTAATATTTTTGCTGGTATAAGTATTTACTAGCATATGCTTGCAGAGTTTTGAAAATTAAATATTTAATTACTTATTAGTTAAAACTATTCATTTAAAAGTAATTTACTTAATGTTTAAATGTTTTTATTTGGAGAAATAATTTTTATTTGACTTCGTAATTTTGTTGGCTTTACATTAGCACCTTATATTAAAAAATTCTTTTTTCAAATGGTATAAATTAAAAAGCTTTGAATGTTTTTGTTTTTTTTTCCTTTCTGTATGCTTAAACAAACAGAATCTTCTTCTTTAATAGCGTAACAACCTACTACAGGTCTTAGCTGCCTTTACAGTACGCCTTAAATATACAGAATATATTTCTTAATTAATTAGTTCAATTTATATAAATTTAAATAAATCTTTTAACTTGAAAAATTCGTTCAAGAAATTTATAAAGAAATCGTACATATTTCTCATTTTACATTGTAAAATTCTAAAAATAAGATCGCCTTTAAATGATATAAATGTATTGAAAAAGAAAAAAAACTTCCTGCCATTGCATGAGCAGCACTTCCAAAATGATTCTTAATAGAAATAAATTTTAATTTTAATAAAAATTACTCTTTATTTTAATAATAAAATATATTTTAATATCTTAAAAAACAGTTTTATTAAATGCCTTAAAAATACGAAGAAAATTTTCACTACTACGATAACTGAAAAAATTTCTTTAAATAAAATTAAGCGATATTACAGTTAAAATATATTTTTTATCTCAGCAATTGTAATTCTTGATAATATTTTGAATCGATGAAAAACTTGAAAGAACAATATAGAGTGCATCAGTTTTGAGAAAAAAGTATTTTTAATAATATAATATATATTGTTTGGCTGAAAATTTCTGATTAGATTAAATATACACAATTTTACTTGAATTTATATGTGTTTTGATTTTTGATTTTAGAAATTTGAAAAATATTTTTGTTATCTATATTGGCGTTCCGTTGCTCATCAGATATTTGCATTGATAATGCTGTGGCATAATTTAGTTATCTAAGCTGAAATTAGATGAAGACTTATTAACAAGGTCTTCTAATTTTGGAATCAGAAAAATATGTTTTATGGTATAAAAATGAAATAATATAAACTATCAATATTAAGTTTTGTGATTTAATTTTTTTACAATATAATTTTGGTTTACATTAATGGTCTTAATGATATAATTTAGATATTTAAAAAGATATCATTGTGAAAAATCAGGTGAGCCGATCCTAAATTAGGAGTGTAAAGTCTTACCCAATTATTATTTTGCAATAAATAGCTAAAGTTTGGAAAGTTAGTAACATTATAGAATTTTTGAAAATTTGTTAAGATAAGTTATAGCATTCGTTCAACACCTAATAATCAACAATTTGTCGAATCTTTCATAAATAAGATAATGCACAATTAAAAGGGAGTAAAAATGCTTAATTGCTTCAATTGGTTAACAAGCTAGAAAAAATACATTTAAAATTTTTAAGACATTGTTAAGTACATGTTAAATCACTAAAATCAACTTTCTTAAAAGTTAAAAATTAATTGATAAATCAATAAATATCCCGACTTCAAAATTGTAATATCCGGATCAAGGCCTACAATGCCCATCTGTTTTCCTAACCGAGGGCCCTGGGATGCGAAGCATATGTCCCGGTTAGGTGGTCAGTCCAAAGCTAAATCCTTGGTGTTTAGTTCCCAAATATGATTGGTACTCAGTTAATCGATCCACTGAAAGGATGAAAGGCTGAGTTGACCTAGCCTGAGAATCGAACCTCGGACCTGTAGCTTGGGAGCGCTAAGTCACCGTGATTAACAAATGTAAAAGTTTGGGTGAATTTTGTCACACAGATTTCCATGGGAAAGAAGTCTATAAAGAAATGTGGGATTGAAAGATGTTACTCAGCAGTAGAAGAGAAACCAAAAACTCTATTAGAACTTCCAACATGCCTTATCTCAAACGGTGAAGATAGTGAGAAGAGGTTGCTGCTGCTGCCATTCAAATACATTTTACTATTTCTGCATCAATTGCAATCTGTGAACGTTCATTCAGCAGAATAAAATTAATTTTTGACTTATTTATGATTCATCATGAGTCAAAACCGTCTAAGTGATTTAACAATTTAGAAAAAGAAAAATTTGAAATGATCAACTTTGATGAAGTAATTGATCAATTCGCTTCAGTAAAGACACGAAAAATGTGAATAGTGTAGTATATTAGATTGCGAATATATCTATGATCTATGATGATTGAGATATTAACCTAATATTTTAATAAATATGAAAGACTTTCATTCATTTTTATTGAAATATAAGACATTAATTGATGAATTATTCTGGTTTAGTTATAAAAACAACAATTTATATCAGTTATTTCATTCTTATATATATATATATATATATATATATATACTCTTCACCTTAAAAAAAGTTGATTTAAGAAGTTGGTTTACCAAGACCACGAAATATTACTTATCATTTCTTTTCGGAAGTAATCAAAGTCCTAATTTATTTTCGAAAATATCCTCAAAATTCAAATTAATTTTAATATTTCTGCTTTCATCCAATTACTTTTTAAATATTTAAATTTTTATCATCAAATTAAAATTTCTTTTTAAAAAGAAGACATCTTTTTATGAAGTCATTTAACTTGTACTTCATCATAATTAAAACTAATGAACTTCTTCATTCCGCTCAATTGTTTGATAAAATGTATTTTTGTTTTCCGTAAGCTCAACTAGAAGAACAATTTAATTCGTGAGGGATTTTTTACTTTCAGTAGCTTATAATATAGAGACAAAAGTTACTCTAAACTCATGAGAGATAATTCGACTCGTAAATTGAAACTTCGTAAAAACTAGTGTCCACTGAGTGTTTGTTTTATTTTTATTATGTATTTAAATTGACACAAATAAATTATAAATAATTTACTAACACTTCTCTTTTTCTTTGATTTTTAATCGTATGAAAAATTATTTATAATTAAAGAAAAGTCTAATTTTTTTCTGAAAAAGAAACTTCAGTATTATCGCAACACAGGTGTATCGTAATGCGGAAACAAAACTATTAAAAAATTTTTGTTTTCCATAATTGAAGTTTTAATGTTTATTTTATATTATTATTATTTGTGAGTTTTTTTATTTTTTTTCCTTTTCTCTCTTCTATAAGCGATGTCGAAAATGCGTGCAAGCCGATAAACCCATTCGGTATATTTTTCTAAGAGACTTTCCCTTTAGATACAACACCTCTGCTATCTTATCACCTAACCTTGTTCCTACTACTCCGGGCGTTAAGCGTGCATGACTCACGGAGTAAGTAAGCCCCTTTCTTATTGGTCAACGGATAAATCGGTCTTCTTGGCGCCGCAGAGCCTCTTCGCCAATCGCACTAGTCGTTACAAATTTCTGTCGCGCTCTCGATGACGTTGCACACAAGCTCCTCCTTCATTGATATCTCTCCTCTTGTGTTGGCTGCTCCCCGCTGTGCGCGAGAAAATTTTTTTTCGCGATCGATCTATGCAATTTTGTGTTTCTTCGGTTTTACGCCCGAAACTTATTGTGTGTATCCCCCGCCCCCAGCCAGTGTTTATTTATTTTATGTAACACAATTCTAACCCGATCGCAAAGTGAGCGTGAATACGAAATACGTGAACGAAAAAATCGCACACGCGTGTGTGAAGTGAAATTTCATAAAGAATCTCGGAGACTAAGTTCGTGTGTTGTGTGTTCGCGAAAAACCCTTATGTTGTGCGTTTCTCCCGTCGTCTGCTGCTGCTTCGTATGTGCATGTGGGTTCGGGCGTCCATGTTTTGGAATGGAGGAAAGATTCGGTACCGACAGCTGGTCCAATGCTGCGCTAAGCGGACCGGATTAAACGCAGCTATCGCCGACACTATTTTTCTCCAAATGTGACATGAATTGTGTGATCATATACAATTTGCGATGTTATGGTGTGTCGAGGCGTGTAACAGAGAACAGTAAACAATAATACATCCTCGTGCGGGATTTTGGGAAAAATAATTATTCGAAATATTTTCCCACCCCCACCCCAAAATACCTGCATGTATTTGTTTTTCGATGGTGCTGGTCAGCGCTGAGGGATCGGAGCGGAGAGCGGATATGGAAGCTCCCGAAAACCCTATCTTGTTACCCAAACAAACAACTTGGACCAAAGGAGAGGATCACATGGTTTTCCTTGACAACACGCGCCTTAAATGTAAGTGCTTTCAATTCCTCTTTTTCAACTCTTTTATTTTTTTTATCTTATTAACTCCACTAATGCATACCACGTCCTACACTTCGATTTTGTTGACGTGTTAAAGGAGCGTAAAATCACAGACTAAAGGAGATCACATGGTTTACCTTGGCAACAGCTGGTTCACGGGTGTCGTTGCGTAACTGTATATGTACGATCGCTTGCCGAATTTTGGATTTTTGGTGATGTAGCGATGTAGAATTATTTCATTTTTCTAATTTTAATTTAAAAAACAGTTTTCGATTTTATTTATAAATTTTTAGAATTCCCTTCTGGAACAGTTTATGTTATTTTAAGCTGTAGTTTACTAAAGATAGAAAATAACATCATGTAGAGTTATTTCCAGAATCTATTTATATCTTCGTTTTTGAACACGGGTTAAATCGGTTTTCCGGAAATTTGTTCCTACTTGTTTGATTCGGAATTAAAGAAATTGATCTCGTAACGGATTGTAACTACTCTTAACATTACTTTTCCTATTTATAAGCTATAATATTTTCATTTTTTATTTTCTCGGAGTTTTAATTTGCAGCGCATTAAAAATTTTTTAAAAATAAAACGGATGAACCAGTTAAAATTTATATTTAAATTTTGTGAATTAAAAATCTTAACCAATTTTTTTTTAAATAATATAACTTATTTTTTTCAGGTTTACAATTGATATTTTTCAAAAAAGTTTTACATAAAATATTAACTAATCGAATTGATTTTGATAAGCTTGGTAAGCATATCCTTGATTTAAATAAATAATAAAAGTGATTTTTGTGTCGTTTGATCACATTTACTTTTCTGTTATTCTTAACATAATTTATGACTCAAGATCAGATTCATATTATACTTCCTTTAGTTAAAGACATTCTATTTAATAAATGTAAATATTAAGTTGGGGAAATATTATTTTATTAATAAGCTATTTTTATTTTATTTTGTTTTAATTAACGTAATTTTCTATGACAAGCTCTAATCGAAAAATTGTACATGTACGAAAAATGTATGATTGGTCAATAAACTAATTATTTTAGTAGAGTTTTATTACCGCACATTGTTAATAATAACGTCATTTCATTTTAATATAGTTTTACTCGCATTTGTTGTCTCTCACACACACGCAAAATATTTATTTATAAAACTACCATTTAAGTTTTGCAATTTCTTTTATCGAGGTTGAGAATTATTTTTGTAAATAAGATTTGACGTCACCATATTTTAGTTGTTTCTTATCATTAGGAATTTTTATTTTATTACACTTTTATTATTCTATTATTATTAAATATTAGAATATTATCACATTTTTCTGCTAAATTAATTTGTAAGAATTAAGATTTTACTTGATTTATTTATGCATAAATGATTGTAATATTTACACAACTGTTTCATAAGACCCAGTATATGTAGCCGAGTCACATCGATGATAAATATTTCAATTGCATTTTAAAGTTAATTAAAGAGGGGAAAAATTAGGGAATCAGTCAATGCTTTTATCAGTCAAGGAACTTTATTGAAGTTTATTAATTATTATTGCCAATAATTCAATTAATGTGCGATAAATTAAGTTGATGTAATTTAATTACGTTAAAATTTTACTTACTAAAAGGTAAATTATTTTAAAGACGTCAATATATTTATTGTGTAAAGATTACCTTTCAGTGTTTAATTTTAGTAAGTTTCTGGATATGCTCGATTTATTGAATGTGCTAAAATATTTAGAGTTATATTTAAAAAATTTAAATATTATTTTATAGAATATTATATAAGCAGTTTCAAAACTGAAAACTGCTTATATAATATTCTGCAATATAAGTCTTGAAAATATATAATTAAAAATTTATTTGATTTCAAACTTTTGTGGAAACCATTTGACATAACATTCCTTCAACTTTTCGTTGTTGTAATAATAGTACATTAAATGTTATTATTGAATATGCGAAATAAGTTACCCCCTTTATTTCAGAATAGTGATTACGTCAGCATTTTCTATTTTTCGCCAAAAATGAATTTGCTCGCCAAACGTACACATGGTTTTGTTTATGTGTTACCTCATCGTTTTTCTTTTCTTTCCTCTTGACTTTTAATTTCCTTTTCTTCATTTTACTTTCGCTTTTACTCCGCCCGGTTGTCTAATAGATAATCATATTTCAGTTTTTATACGTGAACACGAAAAATAAGTACTCTTTATAATAGACCACCGCGAAATTAATTGTATTAACAAATATTCTAAGGTCATTATTAATCAATATAAAAGGCAAATAATTACTTGTTTATATGATCACATAATTTTATTTTTCTAAAGTTATTCATTTGTTTTTATTTAAATATTAAAAAAATAGCAAATATTTTTAGATCAAAACAAAATGGCACCTTTTTAAAACTTTTTGCCAATCATTTCATTGGATTAGTTATTCAAATGATTTATAAATATATCCCCAAAACGAAATAAGATTAATATAAAATAAGCTGAAATTTTTTTCGCTCTTTTATTTCCAGTACATCGTAGTAAGAAAATTTAGAACACGCATCGTAGGAAGAAAATTTAGCCCCGAAAAAATAAAGTGACTCAAAATTAATAACTTGTGCATCAAACATTGTGTAATATTATAGTTACTTTTTTGTAGAGTCTTTTGTTTTTGTAAATGTTTTTAGTTTTTTCCTTGTAATTAGGATCAGGTGTAAATCAGAATTCTTTGTTTTGCAAACTATATTTATTTCTGACTGGTTATAAGCCTTTAATTTTTGCATTTGGTATTGCAATACAGCATATATTATTTATAAGTATATCATCATTGTAAATGAAAAGTCATTGTTTGATATTAAATTAGTTATGTTGTGTTTAATTTGATTATATTTACTGTATAACTAAATATGCTTAAGTTTAATTTTTAATTATCTGAATATTTTTTATTATTTTTTCCTTGGAGGGCAAATAACATTTCATAATTAGTACATTTACAAGAAAAATAAAAAAGACATGTTTTCTTGTCAAGCAGTGAAAATTTTTTCTCTATTTTATATTGTTTACAGGAAGTAACATTGCTGTATTATCTACAGGAAATAAAATAACTTTATTATTTTGATCTTGATAAATTTGTTTAACAATCAACCATTTTCTTCCCACGAGAAAAATTTTTCTCACCCTGATTGAAAAACAGGAATGACCTTTACTTCTTTAATTTCGTCATTCTTGATAAATTTATGCAACTATTAAAATAAATACTTTGCCCCCTTTTCCATTCATTTTTGCCATTCACTCCCCCTTTGCCAAAATCATTTTTTTATAATAAAATAATTGATAGTGAGATAGATGTTGTTTTACTATATCATTTTTTATAAAATCATCCCGTCAAGAATGTTTCGGATCTAAGATTAAAAATAATTTTCTAGTCTAGAGACATATTTTTCCAGTTGCGCTTTAAGAGTGGTTTATACTTAACAGATTATGCCATTTCCTAATCTCATTATGTTCACTTTAAATTTTAAATTATTAAGATATTTATATGAAAAATTTTCATATTATCATACACAAATCTTCTTTTTTTATTTTTAGTTTTGTATATAATTAATTTATACTTATATTTTACTTAAAAATTTATTCATTCTCTAGTATATGATGCATTTTATAACGGAGCATATGTGCTTTATTTCCTCAAAGTAACCCTTTTCAACAGTTCGGATGACTAAGTTTCTATTTATGACCCGAAGATTACATCGACAAATCTAGAAAATGTTTACCTTTGAAGAGTTAAAAATCTTTTTTCGGTCGCTGTTCGTGTTGGTTCGTTTTCGCTATTTTTGTTAACCGTGTTTCCTGAACAGTTTTAAGATGTACATCGCAGAGTCATGATAATGCTAATTTATTAACATGGTATGCGTAGCAACAACACATAAGTTAGGTAATTTATTCCGCTTTTTAAGCCTACTACTTAAGCTGAGGAAATGTCTTTTGTCTGAAAAGTTTTTCTTACTTTTTCCCTGTCGGAAACGAACTCCAGTTGCGTGATGCAAAATGCAGCTGCTAACAAGATCACACTGTAATATCCATGCACTTTTAGAACTAGATTAGAAATATGGTGTGGAAAAAAAAAAAAAAGAATTGTGTTAAAATTAAATGAAAAAGTAAGGATTTTTGTATATTTCTGGAATAGAATTATTCAAAACTTTTAAACACAAATATGCATTTCGCAGCTACATTTTAAAGACATTTTCCATTACTTTTTTGTGTTCGTTTTACAAATGAAATATTCTCACTATTTCTAAATTTCGGATAATATAGAATTTTAAAATTATTTTATATGTCGGGCAAAAATGTTTAAAAGTATAAGTAATTTATTTCGTTTATGTTTGCTTAAAAATATTAATTGATTTCATAATGTTTTCTACAAATCTTTCTATGTTTAAACTTGTACTGTTTTATTTCTCGAACTTATATATATATATATATATATATATATATATATATATATATATATATATATATATATATATATATATATATATATATTACCTAAAACGTTGTCTAAGTTTTAAGTAATATAAATTCAAAGGAGAACTATTTAGAATAAATATGTCGTTTAGTTAAATTTTGATTTTCGTTATACACAGGATTCTGTACATTTCTTTTTTAACAAAATAAAAAATATTAACGTTTTGTTAAAAAAAAATGTATAGTGAATCAAAAAACTACAATGTATAATTATAAATTTATCTAAAGAAGTCCGTTATTATTGCTTAATGTTTGATTACTCTATTTTAATTCACTTGCCATTTTAGTAAACAATTTTGCTGTATATAGGCAAATAACTTTTGTCAATCACAACTATTTATTTATTTATTTTTTATAATGAAGCCAGATTGTACTTGTGAAAATTTGAACAAATTGGATTTTTTATTGTAAATATTTTAATAAATACGAAGTTACTAAATAAATCGAATATTTTCCATCTTTGTTAAGATCTTAATGAGGGCAATAATATACATATTAATATAATATTTTTGTGCATGAAATTCTTATCTCTCTATCTTTCAATTTCTAAAGCGATTTTTCTTCAATATCATAAAATTAATTTTTTGCAAAATAAAATCAAGATAGATCTTATAACCAAGTAACTGATGGATACCTTCATAAATTGGAACTATTTTTAGAGCATACTTTTTTCCGCGGACTATACACACGTTTTAATTTTAATATTCAAACAAGAAGCCTTAATGTGATCGTTTCCAGAAACTACCATGGTCCATTATTACTTCTAAAAAAGTTCAGTGACTCCCCCACCATCTTTTCCTTTTTTTTTCTTTCTGTAATCCACGGCTTCTTCCTACCCCTTGTATTTCAACCCTTCCCGGAACAACAGAGACCAACCGAGCAACATTCTTAGCATGCCACCTTCTATATGTGAAGACCGCTGTTTTGCATGAACCAGAAAGGAAGCCCGCCACTACTTTTCTTCCCAAGGAGCAATAATTATCCCTCCGTCTATCTTATGACAGTCTAATTTCAACTTAGTTCCCAGAGCATGAACTTGAAACGGAAATGTGGTGCTACGAAGTTCAAAGCGTGGTTTGAACTGAAGAATTTTTATTATTTCATCTCGAAATCTGTTCCTGTGATTATTTCCTGATACTTTGTACAAAACCATTTACAATACTTTTTTTTCTCACCTGATATTTTTTGATTGGCTTAAGATTATTTTTCTTTCTACTAATTCGAAATGGTATGTACTTATGATGATGCGAAAAGTAAATAAATTAATTAAAATAATTGCTTTATTTTTTTGTAAAATTGAATATTTCTTCGAGAATTGAAAGCTTTCCCCTTTAATATTTTTTATCTTTTTGATCTTTTGTTTGTATAGAAATAGAATAATTTTTTTCTTACTTGAATTTAGTTATGCTAATGCAAAATTACATAAAAAGAATATCTAATTCTTGTAATAAAATTCAATAGCGCTATAAACTTTTATTTCTTTTCAACGTGAAAACATGTTTTTATTTTTAAACTTCATTTAAAAATATTTCCCTTTGTAAATGAAATAAATTAATTGACATTATGAGAATTTTTTTAAAGATTATCAAATGTAGTAAAATCAGTATTTTACTGAAGATGCTTACAAGTAAGAAAAGAATCGCGAAAATATTTCGAGCCGAATTTTTATTTTGATTTCTCCTAATCTCTTATTTTAAACTTTGCTTTTAAATTTTTAATGGGTATTGATTCAATCATTATTTCAAATAAACTAATATAAATACGAATTATTTCATGTAAACTGCAGTGTTCAGTGTCATAAATGGATGTTCTTAAATGTGTTAAATGAAAAATATTACATTTTTATTATGAGGTGTAAATAATATAGGGAAAATATTTAAATTAAAATGTACTTATTTGTTAGAAATATGTAATTGTGATATATATTAATCGCACAATGAATTATTAGTATAAATTAATTATTTTATCATTTGAAAGATAATGGAATCGAATGATATTTTCTGTTATTTTATTAAAAGCAGATTTTTCTTACTTTTTCTATGATGAATGAACGCAATAAACATGAGGCATGCGTGTTTTTCTCTACTTTGAAAACGATTTTTTTACTGAATATAATACTTTGAATTCAAGTTTATTTATTTTATAATTCAATATGCAATCATGCTGTTAGTTTGTTATTTTGCTATGTTTTACATGCTTTCTCTGCTTCTATTCACGAACTAATGTGGCTGCGATTATGGCAATTTTTTTATTTACTTTTACAACTATATCTGCCGAGTTAAAATGTGAGACTCGTATTTTTGTCCGTTAACAATAAAAACTGTTCCTCCAATCGAATTTCCGCCTTTAAATTCACGTGATAGCTCGGCACAAATCGCGTTTGTACAGGTAAAGGTCGCGCGATCTTAAATGGCAATGTGGCGTCTTTTTTTCTTTGTGTCTGCTGTTCTATATAGTTCTTTTATTTATTTTTTCTTTTCTTTACTACCTTAATGCCGAACAAAAAGAAAGACTATTCTTTAAAGGAAGGTTAAAAAGGGGGATGTGGAGGAAAGTTCTGCGAAGAACTTCCCTTTCTCTCAGTCTGGGGTCTTTTTGAAAGGAGAGTGGTGTGGGGTTCTAAAATGTGCCCGAGGGGGCAAACGGATGCTTATGTATTGACGGTGAGTTGAGAGATCTCGGAAACGGGGTCCTCAACTTTCACCTTCTATTTACCTGGGCCTTTAGGGTTGCCCGGTTTTTGGTGTTTGGAGGACACAAGTTTACCTTTAGCGATCCGTGTCCTTGAAATCGTGTGTTTATGTTCCAGGGATACGATTGAGAGAGAGGGGGGAGAGAGAGAAGTGTAATAGAAAACATTCTGCAGCACTCTGCAGAGAACTATGTTTATTGCTTGCAATTTCAATTCCACATTTATTACTTATTTATTTATTTGTTTTTAGTTTTCTTCTATATTATAGTATGTTATTAAAATTCTTGAGACTCTCTATTTTGTGATTTGTTTGCATCATTTGATCACGAAGCTGTTTTCCCTTGTTTTTCTTCTTTTAGAATTCGATGTCTACTTTCGAAAACAATATCTCTTGATTTTTTTACTTTAGCGTTCGTCATCATTTTCAACAGAGAAAACATTTGAAAGATTTTCCCCAAAAACCCCATTCGCGATTTATCTATTTAATATTATTATTATCTAATTTTCCTTGCGTGCGATAAGTAAAATTTTTGGCATGTAATTGAGAAATGCTAGAAGTTATTTATAAAAATTTTTTGTACATTAATTTTATTCATAAGTATTTATATTAAACTTTCTAAAATACAATGCAAACATATGCGTGTATGAACTTTGAATATCAATAGTTTTACATATTATAATTAAATAATTAACATATATTTCTAAAAGTGTACAATTTAGAAACTTAAGTATGTAAATTATCACTATAATAAAAATAATTAAAAAGTGCCTGTATAACTATTTTTATTATGAAGCGTACTAGTGTAGAATGTTTTTGTTTTTTTCACCCTTTTATGTGGCTTTTCTCTTATCCAGCAAAATATGTTGCTAGTGAATAATAAAAATATTTTAAATTATTTTATTATTATTATATTAGTCTTGAATAAGTGCAGAATATCTTTACCATGAAATATTTCTTTTATAAGACCTACTTTCTTGTTTTCTTTTAACCGTAACAGGTTTGTAAAATTTCCTTTTATGAATTATTATCTAAATTTAGACACCCTTGTGTAGTTCAAATATTTAGTAATTTCTATTATGCATTGAAAATGCACTTTATAATATTTGATTATAAAATTATATATCGATATTTAAATTTTAAAGCCATTTCATTATTTTTCACTAAACATTTTTTGCTGTGTTTTAATTGTTGAGAGTATTGAAAAAATTGCTGTATTTGCAAACATGTTCGCTCTAACCTTCGCTCTAATAATAACACTACGCCGTAGTGTTATTAATTTAAATTTGTGTACGCACAATATATTGTATTTATCTTTACCAACTATTTCAATAAACAACGTAGTACATGAAATTAGTTTTAAGTATACTGAGTATTGTTTGCTATTATTAAATCAAGTTTTTTTTCCAATTTCAGTTCTTATACAAACGTTTATTTCGTAATTATTTTCAAATTTTAAAAATCTGTTGATGAAATAAATGAAAATATAAGATCTGACATAAATAAAAACAAAAAATAAATTATTATCGACTTTTTATCAAATTTAATTTGGATTTATTTAAACATTTTCTTTTCGTAGTTAAAACTTCTGTAGTATTTAATTATTTGATTATTTTGGAAGTCCTTCTCTGTTAAAATATTCTTCATGAGAAAGCTTTTATTTGGAACTCCCTCCTACAGAAAAACTCTCTTTCCAAAGTTCATTGTTTCACTCGCATAACAAAAAGATTTTTTATATGAATTTGATGGTTACACACAGCAGGTGCTATGCAAACACCTGTCCTTACCGGCTTTGCGGGAAACAGCTCTGTTAAAAACTTTTTTTATCGTCAAACTAACGCAATATTTAATTGCTTGATGTAACTTTGTTATTGAATTTTCTTATAAAAGGAAGCATTTTTTATTAGAAAATACTGTTTATTCCAAAAATTATTTCCGATTAAAAAAAAAGCTTGCTTCATATTTTTTTTAATTTCATGCACACGTTTTAATTTTTCTTATTACTGTATTTATAATTATTTTTTATTTGATATTTATAGCTTTAAGCATTATTATAGTTTTAACATATTTATAGTTTTAAGCACAGTTTTAAGTATTTAAGCATTTTTATAAATTAGCTGAAAAAAATTAAATATATTATAATTTGAACAAAAACTATTGAAATTAAGATTCGCTTCATTTGTTGTAAATTTACTGCGTATTGGTATTTACATAAGGAATGTGTATTACTAAATGCAATTTTGTAGACCATTATCTACTCAATATATGTAAATAAAAAAAATTTTCAAACTATAATAGAATAACCCAAAACCAGTAGATATTTGTATCTTATTTTTACGCTACATCAATAAATAACATGAAATAACGTAACGTTTCAAAGTTATCAAAAAAGAATTGAGTATGCAAAGTTGGCGAGCATATGATCTTTCAGGACTATCGTAAAAGTGGGGCGAAACAGCCAACGTATTGCCTAGATCTAGAAAAAAATGCTCGTCCTACAGATAGGCGACATTTCCCCCGCCCCTGCTCATCGGTTAGTAGCACAGCTACTGTATACTTGAAATATTGTATCAGTACTTCTTGTGTGCTGTGAATGCTTGATAAATTTGGAGTGCAATGTATGTAACAGATAAGAGGAAGTTGTATTTGGGATGTGTATAGTTATTGATTTGAAAGTGTGAAATTTATATTTAACTCAAAGTATGTAGAAATTAATAGCTGCATTTATCTGAGCAGTGATTTGTTTATATGTTTCAATTTATATTAAATGTAACGTAAATCTTTTTTGCCGACTTGCATTTCCTTAATATTATGTATGTTTTGTAAATTCATTTATTTTATTCTTAATGTTATGTTAGACTAAATTGGAAATTTTATCATTTAAATAACGTTTGATTGTTCGAAATTCTTGGAATTTTATTAATATGGTGGGGAGATTCGTTTTTGAGAAATATTTTAAAATATTGAAGTCTTTAAAGTATAGTTGGTATTTTATTTATGAAAGAAGTTGATTGTTATTTGGTTTTTATTATGCTGTTTATAAATTTTGTCTTTAAAAAGGGAATAAATATATGCCAGTTTGCTCATATGTTTCGTATAAATGTATACTAAAGTTAGCTTCGTCATTGTTTTTCATTATTATTTCTTCAAAATTTGAATTTATTATTTTATCTCGATTTTTTGGCATAATCCACTTTGAATTTTAATTTGTAGCCCAGTGTAGATGTATAAATAAAAATAAAATAAATGAATGAATAAACTGAATACAGAAAGAGTAAATTTACTTGAAAGTATTAAATTTTCAATTTATATCCTTAACTGTATATGCTCTGTATTTTATCACGAATATATAAATCACATATTGTGCTACATTGCACAAAAATATAATTGTAAATTTATACCATATTATTTATTATGATCTAGTTAGAGATGAAGGACATAGGATAAGTAAGGAAAAATATTTCTCAGTGATTATTAAATGAGGCACTATAGTCATTATTTATAATTCTATATCGTGGTGTTTGTTTACAATTTCGTTATTAAAATTTCGAGCTTAGTTTTATATAGTTTTCGTATAGTAAATAATAAAACATTGTATGGAATATCTCAGATAAGATTTTTTTAAAAGAATTTAAATTTTTAAATTATTTCCAAAATTTAAATGTAGATCTTTCCGGATTTAAAGTAATATTTTATTACGATTACTATAAATGTGAATTGACGCATTAATATACAAACTCTTTCGTATGAAGTACATTTTAAGGAATGAATTACTACTCTTCAGCGAATTATTTTAATTTTTTGTACTTTTTGATAATATTTTCATATAATAATGTAAAATTATTATTGTTTATTATCACTTGGACTCAGTTTTTAATTTATGCAAAACAAAATGTGAACATTTATTATTCATTAATAAAACAGTTTAACACAATTAATTCAACAACAATTCATTCATTTCGTATCATGCAGTTATAATGAAGTAAAATCTGATAAATTGTAAGTCTGGTGGCTTGAAATTTAAGGCATTTTATTTTCTGAGATTTCTCTTTTAGGTAAAGTCTCTTAAATAAAAATCAAATTCTGTTTTTGTAATATATATCTATGTATACAAAGTTTTTGATAAATTCTGTAATTGTAACTGAATGAGATCTTCAAATTAATAATAAAATGGCTTAACGAAATAAATACTCAAAATAGAGAAGAAAAAAAAACCTGTAGAATTCTGTTTTGGAGAAATTTAATCGAGCTTCTTTTTCTTGGACTGTCTAGGTTTACTTGTCCATCTGATGATATTTAACTATTACAAAATTTTATTTAGGTATTTTACTCTTCAGAGCGTCGCAATTCATTGTGCAACTTTTTTTTTAATACTCCGTGCTCCAAAAATGACCATAACCGTTATGAAACATCGGATAGAGTCAGGCATGTGGGGGTGGTTAGGGGTGTGGAGGAAGGGAAGTCTCGCAAAGTTACGTCTGCAACCGCAGCCTTTTGCTATGGATCGATAATTCCGTGCTGTGATGGAGTTTTCGGCCATTCGGTGCGTCTGCCCTCAAAAAGTTCACCTGAATATTTGTTGGGAAGTATACCTTTTTTTAGCGGACCACCCCTCCAATTTCAGAGCTTGATTGCGCACGGTTAATTTGAGATATTTTAACTTCCCCATAATTTATTCTTGGACTCGACGGGCGAGTACACAGTTTATTACCTGAAAAATTTTCACGTCAATCTGGGAGAGAGAAAGGGAATATTTTTCGACTTCTCTCTCACGTTAAAATTATAACAAATCTATTGATTCTTTTTTTTCAGTTATTGTTGATAAAAATAAACAAAGAAGAGTACGCATTTTCATTTTTTAACTCTGTGTTTTAAAGATAATAATTAATTTAATTCTTTTAGTTATGTTTGTTGTCTATAATCTACTGCCATACAGTGAATAGAGGATAAATAATAGAACATTTTAAATCCATAGAGCCTTTGTTAAATTCCTTATGGTGAAACTATTGAAAAGGTTTGAAAGAATTTGTTCGATTGCGAAATTGTCTGGCGTCACTTTTAGTGCTCGCAAAACGCTTTTCCCTAAGTGATTTAAAAACAGGATGTTTTAAGTGATAAATTACAGGAAAAGTAATTAAACTAAAGTGAGAGAAATTCTTAGAAATACATAAAAATATCCTGAATGCTGTTTTTTTTTTAAATAAATTATTATCCAGTGTAACTATCGAAAAAATATTTAAGAAAATAATATTTATTACTATTTCTAGATAACTTATATATTATTTATAAAATTTCATTGCATTATTTCAACAATTGTATTTTGGTAGCAACAATTTTAATCATAAATATAAAGAATTTTTTCATTAGTTTCATTTTTCATATTGCCCAAGACATTAGTTCTTTCATTTTCACGGTGTTATATAGATATACGAACAGTCTATACAAGCACAGGTTAGAAGTATGACATCAAAACGTAAATGCATAAATAAACTTCATTACCAAACCAAAATTATCTTAATTTAAATATTCTTCTTAAAATTGAAAACTATTTTCTTTATTTTTTATAATTTAATTTTATGATATATTTTTAAAATATGTTGGCATTTCTTAAATTCATAATTTTTTATTTTAATTTGCTCATTGAGAGTACTATTTATGTTCTGATTTCACAAATGTAATGAAATTGACTTGCTTATTTTTATTAAAATCTTAATTTTTTTATGATTATTAGAAGAAGAAACGATAATTAGAACACGTGAATCCCTTTAAATATTTTGCAAATTATATGTGAGAAATAATTACCTATAGTTTAATGAAAATTTATCAATTAATTGTTTTAGAATTCGCGCTTTAAAACAATTGTTCTAGTGCACCCAAAGAACAAGGAAAAAATCTTTCTTATCTTTTAAAAAGCAAAAATGAGATAAAACAATTTCGATCCTATAATTATTGTTTCATTTTATTATTTTTTCATCACTATTAATTTTAACTTTTTGATTTCTATCATTACTTTTTATTTATTTTTTTACTTTAGAATATTCCATGATATTATAAACGATTGTTGATTGAAAGGGAATTAAAAATTTTTGTTTATACATGAATATTACATTATGTTATATATTTATCCTTTTTGATTATCATTGATAAATTCATTTTCTAAATTTTTATTGCAACAT
Source organism: Latrodectus hesperus (assembly GCA_037975125.1). Classification (NCBI taxonomy): domain Eukaryota; kingdom Metazoa; phylum Arthropoda; class Arachnida; order Araneae; family Theridiidae; genus Latrodectus; species Latrodectus hesperus. The sequence continues at coordinate 50,536,235 of CM075859.1, read as the reverse complement.
AACTTTTCCTTTGCCTTCTTTTTCAAATTATCAAGTTCTTATCTTTATTTAAAAATGAATAATTAAATTGGAATTTAAATAAATTCTAATTTTATAAATGAAAATTCTAAAGAAAATAGGAAAAATGAAACTTGCATTAGTAATTATTTACGACATCATAATAAAAATTATGCTGTGATAGTTCTATATTCAGTTTTTAAAGGTATTATACAGGAAACATTTCTACGGAATGTTGGTGCTATTAGTAGACATCATTAATCATTTTTAACTAATTGTCTGTGATTTTTGACTATTGGTTGACCATATTTTTGCTATAATTATAATAAATTATGTACTTTATAAAGCATTAAATATTATAATAAATAATATTCGGAGAAATTATTTTAATAATTTTTAAACTCAAATTTGTTATAGTATGATTATTATATCTTAGAAAAAAAGTCTACTGTAATTGCAGTATAATAACTGCCCTTGAAATTATTTTAAATTAATTGCTTTTAAGTTAACGAAGAAGTTGCGAAAATTGCGTTATATATTACTTCGCACGTTTCCTTTTCCATGTAAAGTTCCCCCCCCTCTTGTGTGGCGCTTGAAAAAATTCTTTCCTATGCTTCGTTGTGTGGTTTGGCGCTTAAAATCAATCAAACGTCATTATTCATAACGCGCCAACTTTTTATATTTATTGCCTTTCGTCGCCGTCGTCAATTCAGCTCGTAACTCATCTCCAAAATACGATGAAAATTATGATAAAATTTTTTTTAAAAAAAGATTATTCACTATTCTTTCTATTCTCACAGCGAAGATCCTTTCTTAGAGAGGATAATTATGAACGAAGCGTCTTTTCATGACGATAATCGCACCCCCACCCTGTATCGTTTTATAAAATATTTCGAAAAGCATAGCCTGACGCTTGGCAGAAAATAAAAAGAAAAGTTGAACGCCTTTTCTTAAATGAGAATATTATTCATAGGTTGTGCCCAAATGACTATATTGTTTTTGAATTTTCGTTATTCTTACTCCGGAAGCTGAGGCTCATATCTCTGCAATAGCTATAGCGCAAAGGTATGGGGTTCTCTTCGAGTCTTTAGTGTGTGTATTGCTGTTGAAGCTGAAAGTGAATTCCTATGGCGGATAGAATAAAAAGAGAATATTAAGTCATAACCCCCAGCCCCTTTCTCCCCGTGCAAATATTTTTAGGACGTTTGCCATCGAAGCATTTATGCGATTATGCCTGGGCTTTGCGTCAATAATTATTGCTTCCCTGTTTATATTTGGCGCCTGTGGAACAATAACTTCGGAAGCTTGTCCTTATTTTTGTTATTTATTTACTCTTTGATGAAAATAAACAAAAAAGAAAAAGAAATGTTATGCGGGGATTGGTTTTTTGAACTCTGACGGGATATTGTGCGGCCTTCTTTAGTGGCATGACATAATTCACTGCCGTCTAGGGTATTCTGTGAATTAAATGACGTGATAAATTCTCTGAAATTGTTGGGTGACTGCTCTACTTGTGGTGATTGTTACTCCACCCTTTTATATTCCTACTTCCATACTGCTTTCCTCTACAATCTGCAAGCAGGCGTCAGAAAATATTGGAATATTGAAATTTTCTGAAATACGTATTTTGAAATAATTCCGCCATAGTACGTCTTTCTTACTCTATGATCAGAAAAATACGTCTTGTCATCACGTAAAGCATCATACGTTTGTGCATTACTTAAATTGAAAAAATTACTTGTCTCTTGTTTTTTTTTTTTTTTTTTTTTTGTCTCTGATGGTAATTGAAGGATATAATGAGTAAACGAAAATATCTGCCTTATTTGACTTCAAAAGTAATTTATTACTTCAACAAAAGTCATATCTTCTCTAAACATATTTTAAGCAATTAAAATATTAAAATGATACAGAAATATGGAATTTTAAATTTACAGTTATATCCATTATTTTCGTAAACCAATAGACACACAAGTGCACAGATGTTTTGACTTGTTTCATGTCCTAATAGATCTTTTACGTGACTGTAGTAAGACATGAAAATTACAAGAGTTATGTAAATAAAAATGATCATTTTTTTTTATTATCTGACTGATTGCTAAATGGTTTGCGTTCCTGACCCCTAGGCTGTTAGCCTGGGTCCGAATCTCGGTTCGGAGATGGATATTTCTTTCTCTGTGTTAATCTGTTCTTTTTTCTGAGATGGTATGGTGTGGGGAATGCTACTTGCCTCTGTGATTTGGTTCACAGGTGCCCATATGATAACGATAAAGGAGTAGCAGTTTCCGGCCTTGTTTGGCAAAGGGTTAATTAGTCACCCAGTGCTCGCCGTTGTAAAAAAAAAAAATTATTTTTCTTATTTTCGAAACTACGATATTTAATTAGTTCAATTACAAGTAAAATAAAATAATAATTGTAAATATAAAATATTTTGTTTTAAATGATAATTTCAGTAATTAATAATTTTAATTACTCTTTTCGATATTGTATTTAGACTAAGACAATGTAGGGAAAACACTAGTGTAGTAAAATCAGCATAAAGTAAAAAAATAACTGTTATTAATGATAACTTTGCGTTAATAATGATATTCAGATTCTTCTTAAATAATTTATATATTTTTATTATTTCTTTTAATAATTAGGTATTAACGGCCAATATACATGAATTATTTCAGTTTCCTGAACTATTAATTCATGTTAACTATATATATATATATATATATGTGTATATATAGTGTGTGTGTGTGTGTGTGTGTGTGTACATTATAAACTAAATTCAGTGGCATGGCATCTCAAATGGGGCCAATGCCTAGTGTTCACATCTATTTTCATGACGAGGGCCCTGCGCTGCGAAGCATAAGTCCCTGTTAGGTAGTCAGCCTAATGCGAACGAATATAAGTACTTAGTTCTCAAGCATGCTTGGTGCTCAATTTTATCACCCACTGAAGGGAGGAAAGGATGAGTCAACCTTGTCCAGCTCGAGGATCGAACCTTGGACTTGTATAAGCATGATGGTACTCTCTCTAGATTAGCTATCTCGAATTTCTTTACGGAAGATTTTCTCACATGATATAAAATTAGAACATTTTTAGGATGCAAGGAAGCATTTCTGTACTAAAAATCGCTGTAAGAATATAAGTTTATATGTGACATTTATGCTCAATTATTGCATTTCATTTTAAAATTGTCCTGAGAACTGAATAGTTATTTTCATTATTTCTGTGTTTTCTAATTATCAGTATTTCCAGATACATAAGTATATGATTATGTATATCAATTTGATGAATTGCCAATATTAAATAGATACAAAGGTAATTTTTATTTGTTTAGCTACTTTTTATCCTGTGCTGAATTTCTGACATATTTTTTTCACCTACTTTTCTGAATCATATCTTTGAATAAACCGTTGTTATGCCTAATATTCGTTCGTGATCGATTATCAGAGTGAGAATAAGAGTAATGTTCTTACTCAGTGTTGCTCTGATGAAGTATTCGAATCAAATTTATTGTATGGATATTGGTAAGTGAAGCACTGAAATATAAATCAAAATACAACTAACATTTTTGCAGCTTTAATTTCTTCCCGTAACTTAATAACTGTTAATCGAAAGTAAATTTCATGGCAAGTTCAACATTTATTTTAAAAAGACTATAAAATGCACAAATTTTTGAATCAGTGAAAGACTATAGAATGTAAAATTGTTGAAATGCACTGATTTTATGAAAACATTTAAATTCTGCGTATACTAACTCGCGCGTTCTGTAAAAACAACATAAAATTTTATATTGGAGGGGGCATGATAAATGTAGAAATTCTGCATATATATATATATATATATATATATATATATATATATATATATATATATATATATATATATAATACTCTAAAAATTTTTATTACTGGGAAAGCTAGAGAACATTTGCATCACAGAGCGGTTGATAATCACGGTGCTGCTCTCTATATTTAAAAATATATGATAGAAAATTAAATGAACTATTTTGACATTCTTTGATAATAAATATGAAAGTTTTTTAAAAAAATTGCTAAATAAGTAAAGTATACATGATCTCTTTCTTATTTTTTTAAAAACCTAATCATTAAATTTTTCATTATATTGATAAAACAGTAAAATAATTTGAAATGAATGAGTTAAATAATTTGAAATGAATTTGAGTATTTATACTACAAAATGTGTAAAATGAACATCACATACAAATATCTGCTGCCATTTTTATTTTGATTTGAACCAATCATTTTGTGTGTGAGTCAGATATTGATTATAAATTTTATACTTTAATTTGAATGTCATAAAAAAACGCATTTAATTTTTATTTGTTAAAAAATTTAAAATAATAAAAGAAATAGCAAAATATAAGTACCATATAATTTTAGTTTGAAACGTGTATATACATATTAAACGAAAACGCATTTTCGTTTAATGGTTGGCCAGTTCATTATTTTAATCAATTTATAACAATAAAATAAATTTAAAAATTAAAATTTGTTAATTGGTGGAGTAAATTTGAATAATAAGGAATTGATATTTATTTCAAAAAGTTCTGTTTTTTATTCACATTTAATGTACGTATATTAAAAAAGACTTTATCTGAAGAAGACAGATAAAAATAAATATACCATTTGTGTTGCAGTAGTAAGTTCTTTCTTCCTGTACCGTGACGGCAGACTGATGCAGCTGATAAGTTTAAAACAATGACTGTTCTATTTTGCAATTGTTATTAGGTCGATTGTGCAAAAAGCGTCCTTGAAAATACAAAGAGTTGAGATTTAATTGTGACTTTCGATATTACAGAAAAAGCTTTTCATAACGTGTTTTATTATTTTATTTATTTTTCCTTTGTTAATCATATATTATAAAATTAGGGATAATGTGTTAGTTAAGATTGTTTAAAATGAATTGATTTAATAGAACAGAATTATTAACAACTTCGATACATTGTTTATTTACAAAATGTGTCTTGACTTTTTTCTGTCCGAAATCATGTTTCAAATGTTTGATTTACAGATGTGAAAATTATATTTCCTTTAATAATTGTGGTGATAATTTTCGTCTATTTTATTTTTGGTTAATTATTAAAAGAAGTATGTATTTCAATTGAAATATATATTTCGTCAAGACGAAAAAATTGGCTTCATTTTTCCATTATATCAATTAGTTATTATATGCATGCATAGATGGCAGCACATGAAAATGCATTGTAAAAACACTTAGGTATTTCTGCTTACATATGTTACAGCATTTTGAAATTCATAGAAATTGATGATTGAAATTTTGAATTCATTTCATCGAATTAATAATAATATCGTCAATTTCAACTAATAAAATCTTTTCTAATCATTAATTTTAAAAATTTAAATATTAAAGAAAATATTTCTAAATGTTATCAAGCATATAAAAATGCTTTCTTTCTTTAAATACTCTAATTTTTTCGTTTCAATTATTTTTGATGTGCACTCTATATGAAATATATATTACGTATAATTATCTAAATTTTACCTATTGACACATTTGTCATTTTTCAAAGTATGGTGAAAAGTCATTTTGCTATTTTTCATATGGAGAGTCGGGTTGCATAGTATATTAAAAATTCGTTTTATATTCAAGTTAAACATTAACGTTTATATTTTTGTAGAGTTCTCTAATGCCGACGATATTGTATAAAATTTTAAATTAGAAAGTGAAATTTATCTTAAGATAATACATTTCCTCCTCGTGATGAAGTTTTTCCATGGATTTAATTTTTTAAACATTTTTTAAAACTACAAAACTTTACCAAAAAAAATACTTGTTGTATACACATACATTGCTTTAATATATATATATATATATATATATATATATATATATATATATATATATATATATATATATATATATATATATATATATATATATATAATTTCAAATTAAATATTATTTATTCTAACTTTAAAACTAAACTATATATGAATTATAATTATTTTTTAGTTCTAAATTGTTCATTAAAATGTAATTGAAAAAATATATCGCTTATAATTTTAACGTAAACAATTTCAAATCTTTTCAAGCATGCTTGGCGAGCAATCATTTTACTTCTTTCGCCAACTCTCTGGTTAAGCCAAACTCAACGTTGCGTGTAAATGGACTGTTTGTAATGCTAAAGTGAGCCATTAAAAGTCTCTCAAGCAAACTTATCAGTAAAATATGACAGCTGACACGAGTAAATCCGGATTGCTATTCTTCCCTTTACATGCCTAGACTTCCCTTATGATTTTTATTTATTAATGGGTATTTTATCTTTCTGCAGACTTCATTGTACTGTCATGCTTCCAATGTTGCAGATTCTTTACCGTTTTACCAAATATGCATCTCGAATATGTCTGATTTTTGATTTGTGTATATAAATGCTTAGAAATGTAAAGCACGATTTTTAAACATTTTAATATTGGGAAATAATTTCACATGTTGAGATAATGAAAATTTATTTAATAAAATCGTATGATTTGTATTTACTTATTTTGCGTTGCAGCCAAATAATTATATTTATTTAGTTTTACAAAAAATTATAAATTTATTTCTATATTGTAATTGTATTATTCACTTTGTATATGAAAACTGGAGAAAACAATTGTATTTTTTTCCTGATTTTTCATTTTATTTAATTGGATTATACAGAATTATGAATGTACTATAGGGCAATTTATACTTTTGTTATAACTCATTTAAGCTTTTCACATGTGCAAATTTTGTCGAAATATATAGTCCAGATATATATCAAACAGTGCCTCTATTTATGATTATAAATATTACATTCAACCAAATCTTGTGAATTGAAATTGTCCTCAAAACGATTGCTGTATTGTATGATTTTGAGGCTCAAATATAAATTACTTGTGATAAAACGAGTCAGTATATTCCTATGTATATCATCTGAGCAGTAATTAAAATTTTAATTTTCGCTTAATCATCAGTTCATAATCTTTCTGAAGATCCTATCAAAAAATTATATAAATCAATTTGTAATTAAAACGAATTTTCTCTATTTTATTTTAAAAAATTTTTTGTAGTTGGCTAACATTTTAAATTATTTCTCATTTATTAAAAGTAGTCATTGTATTTTTTACTTCTTTCCGAATCGTTTCAGTTTGATTTAATAAATAAGAAACGAATTTGCAACCAAATTTTCAATTATTTAATATGTAAATGAAATGTTGCCTTATTTGAAAAATATATATTCGTTTTTTTTATTATAAAATTTTCCACAGCCTGGGTAATCTATTAAAAACAATAAAATGCATGACCTTTTACTTATATTTTGTTAAAAGATTTATTTGGTCACAAATAAAAAATGCAAGATCAAAACCCGTAGCAAGAAAATTTTTCTTTAGGATAAATTGTAACAATATCACGAAAAAAAATCATAAAATAAAGAAATAAATGTCGTTTGTTTTGACCTTCTTTCATCTTAACCCATTTATTACTTGCGCGTAGTGTACATTGAGAGTTAAGGAAGAAAGAAAATTTTTCATTCATAATTTTTAAGAATTGGTTCCAGAGTTGTAAGAAAAGAGATAAAAACTGTAGTATGAAAAAGATAAAACATAGTATATGTTGATGTGACATCACTGATGTGGTTCAACTAAGAGTCAAGTTATCCTCTTTGCTCCGGAAATGGTATCTTTCATATGTATTTAAGATTTATTTACAAATAAGTCCGGGCTCTAAGCATGAGATAAAATAAATAACCTTATCAATAACTTTCTGATCTAACGGAAAAAAAACCTATGATCATATTTCACTTTAAATTTTATTTATAAAAAGTAGTTTTAAGAGATTTTTAAATGAATTAGATCTTGAATAACGCAATATTATCTTCATATTTCATTTCGCTCACATAGTAAATTAGAAATGGATCATTCGAATTTTTTTTGAAATTGGAAAATCCAAAAATAATATCTTAGTGCTATTAATCTTCGCTTGAGTTTGGAATCTTTAGCTAAAATGTTATTTAAATTTTAGATTAAAATTTTTACTTACAGTAGCTTGATTGATGTCCATAAAAATATAATTGATGTTTTTTTATATATTATTTAACGTATGCTTATTACGCTCTATTCAAAATTTATATCTTAATTTTCAATGTCTAATTAGAGAGAAAAAAAACATCAATTTAATTTAGTATAGAATCATGGTGCATAGAATGTGTAATGTATTGTATAAATTTAATATAATATTATTAAAAGCCCATGAGCATATCAGTTAATTTTTTTAAAATCTATTAAATCATTTCTTGTAATATACCGATCATTATCGTAACTATTGTATTAAATGCTGAATTTAACAAAAAAACGCTACATCTATTTTATATTTTTTGCAAAAAGGAAGTTATACTTTAGTGTAATTAATAATTTGTAACATTAATTCACGACTGTTTTTCAATTTCATTTTTTCATCTTTTTAATAATTCTATTCAATACTTTAAAATCGCAATTTTTTGTTAGTTGTATTTAAATTAGTGTTCAAGTTTTACTTACATGATTAAGTAATTTATAAGTAAAAAATATTTTTATTTTGTTAAAACAAATTTTATTTAAGTTAAATTCGATATATTATAATCACTAAACCATATATTACTGAAACGAATTTTATTTCAGCAAAGTGTAGATTTTTTTAATTATTTTTTTTATCTAAAATATAATTCATTTTACTAACAAGGTATTAAGACAATTAAATTAAACAATATTCATTCTATGTATCTTTATTATTAAGTTTCCATCTAAGAAAATTCGGTAACTGTCAAAGAAATATGAATTTTCCTTTATTTTAAAGTTACTACTTTTAAAGAAATGTCGCAACAGAATCAATCATCTTTAGATAAGATTTCATAAACTTTTAACTGAAATTTCCAGCTTAAGATACTAGTAAAACATTCACTTCATTGTGCTGGAAAATAACATAATCGAATAAACATAATTATTAACTTAAAGTTAACTTTTTTTTTTGCTGCTTACATCTATTCCTTGTGAATGTGTTGTGTCTGAATTTCCTTACAAACGTACACACATGATGCTGATTTCAATCTTACTTTTCACTCTCAAACGGTAAGTTGATGTTATTACAGTCAGCTGGTTTTCGATTGGCGCCACGAATGGGAGACGACTTTGGATGGTTTTCCCAAAGACTACGTCTACTGTAAAATCAGCTGTTTCATCCATCAGATTTGGTCTGTGCGCAACTCGACTTTATTTTTTTTAAAATTTTATTTTTCATTTTTTTGTTGCTTCTAAGATTGCGAATTTCTTTTCTTTTTTGAGGGGTATTTGCAGTTTGAATTATATATATGAATTTATCGAACAATCTCTTATTTTATTTATTGGAAAAATTATCGTGTTTAATGAGCAATCAATCCAGCATTTAAGCGGTTACTTTACTATTCTGAATGATTCCGTTTTAAAATTTATTTACACATTTTTAATTATTATCGATAAAAGTAGATTCTAGAAACTTATTTTTGATATTAATACTACAAAAATTTATTTCAAGTTAAGTATATTATTCGCTTAGAATGAAATATCTCATTTCGAATAAAATCTCCGAAATATTTTTCCTTTGTTTCTCTTTTTTGTGTTATTTTTAGTTTTTTTCTCAGTAACTTTTTTGCAAATGAAACTTGAATAATATAAATAATATGCATTTATTTTAATCCGAATTTAAATAATAAATCATCTTTCATTTAAAACCCTATTAAACGTCTTAAGAATTTGAAGTTTTTATTTATGTTCAAAAACTTCTTTCTTACGAATAAAATTAAAAAATTTTTTAACTGTATATTTTTTCCCTTTTACAGATTTACGTTCCTAGCTTCCCAATCTTGTTGACTGGAATTAGTTAAAAACAGCAAAATAACTAGTAATTTTGAGACGGTTGATGAAAACAGAATCATGAATTTCCAACTCCCACGCATAATCTGCTGGGAATCATTTGATCGTTATTTATTAACATGTATAGAATCTGTCAATACGATAGTCTTGTCTGTATTTAGATAAATACCGCTATTTTTTTATCATAAGAATAACACCTCAACCAACCAGGGTACTGAGTCCATTTGCTTTGTATTTTTGTTTTACAGTGGACTGCTGGAGGCTTTAAAAGCATACTACTGTTGAAAATGTATTAATTTTGAGCCACCTTTTCTAATGAAGAGCTTAACATTTGAGTTGTACTTTTATTTTTGTACACTAGTATGGATTTTCATTCCTAAGCCCAGATGAAACTGTAAGCAGTAAAAGACTATCTTCGAATTCGTGGTGGAATGTTGAATCCACTACTTTGTACAAAGAGTGCTATCGATCGGTTGGGAAAGATATTCCTTTTGTGATTAGAAAGCAGTTATTTTACAATTTTAAGGATCATTGTGCTGAAAGAGTATATGGGGTTTAAAAGTTCATAAGGCTTATGTTTCTTCATTTGGGTTATGAAAACTAGAAGTGTGGCACTGTGATTAGTGTTGTCACGTGATCGTGAAACTCCTTGAAATGTGTGGCCTTCGGATTCTTCATAAAATCCCTCTTAGACCACAGCCATTAGGTCATTGCTTACAAATAATTCCAACGAACCTTGGAAGTCAAACGAAATTTTTAAATGTTGTTGGAAAATCAGGAAAACTGTAAAATTATCAGGGATTTTATTTTTATTAAGATGTAAAAATATTTATGTGTTTACCATATAGTCAAAAGGAAAAATCGGTTACATAAAAGTTATTGAAGTTAATGTTATCTGTGTATGTATATGATTTCAGGTTTTTATAATAAATTATTATACTTTATTTTTAATTGCATTTATTATTTGAATATCCCAATGAATGTATTTTGAAGAACCGGTTCCAAACTCTTATCTGCAGTAATCAGCACCACTGCCTTTTCTTTTGAATACCGTACCTCTTACCCCATTGAATTTTTTGAAGTTCATATTTTGAACTAGTTTCCGACTTTTTTAAACCTTTTAAATATAAATGAGAAAATATTTTAAAACATAATGAAACTTCCATTATAAAAATACTTCATTTTAATAATGTTTTAAACACACCGGAGTATATATTATTATTCAATTTCTTCATAAATGTTTTTAAGCTAATCAAAAACAAGACATTTCTTTTATGATTATTGTTATTAATTTCTCGTATAATTTATTGTAAATATTAATATTAATGCATTATTTAAAGGTTATATTTTCTTTCTATTTATGTGAGAAGTTTAATCCCAATAAGCTATTAATAAATGATAAACAAATTGTTACAGATTATTTCAGTATAATTTATCAGTGTAATAACGTTAAGATATAGTGGTTTATGAAACGACTGACAAGTTTGAAAAGTCGCTTTTTGGAACGGATATTTTTTCTTTTAGATTCTCAGTAGAAAACTTGCTTTATTTCCAGAAAAGATTGAACAGTAAACAGACTATATCTTTAGAATATATAAGAATATATTTTCTGAAGCTGTGGCTGAATTGCGCTCTCTTTGGAATGGAAGGTTCTAGGTTCGATCCCATTTACTGTAGAATTACGGATGATGGGTGTAGCATTTTTCCTTTTTACATGCACATCTGAGAGAACAGTGTGTTAATTTTCTGGAATTTCTGCTTTGTGATACATGAATATGACTCAGTATATGAGAAAAGTCCTTCAGAAAAGCAGTACGCGACGCAGATTCAAATATCTTACTGCAACTTTCAGTTGTTAGGTTACATTATATAACGTTTCACACATATATAACCACACGTTATAAAAATTTTAAAATGCAACACACATCTTCCATTTTTCAACAGTTATAACCATTTCAATACTGGGATCGAATTTTGAGTATTCCATTCCAGAATGTGCAATCTTATCACTAGACCACTTAGAGCCAAATGTTTTATTTAAAAAAATCTTAAATTAACAGAAAAATATAAATAAAATTAAAAATGTAAAACTGCTTATGTTTAACACTTTTTATGTGTATACATTATTATGCATAATAAATATATATATATTACTCCGAATTAAAACTTGCTGTTTACCGAAGTAGTTAAAAGCGATCATTCACTTCTGTTAAAGGCAAATAATCTGCACCTTTGCTTTTTATTATAGAGATTTAAATGAATTCTTATTCTTTTTTAAAGTAAAAGAAAGAAAAGTTTTCCAGTTTAAAATTAACAGTGGTAAAGAACTATGAAAAACTTTTAAGTTAAATATTTTGCAAATGTTGTTGAACTTCAGAAAGAAACAATAACTTTTAATAAATTAATAAACTATTTCGAGAATTTTAAAAATATATTAAATTATGTAATAAATATGTGAGCGCTAAGAATATGAACTAATTTTATAAATAATAATCTAGTTATGAATGTTTAAGGATATTACAGTATTATTCTTATATTTCAAGGAATAGGAATATATTTCTAAATGCTTGAAAAAAATATTGCATGCAACTGCACAATAGCAATTATTAGAAACGAGATACATTGCGCCATCTATAGGTCATTTAAGTTAATAAAAGAAATGCAACTTTTTCTATCGTCGATGTTTATCTTCCTATGAATGTTTGTGGCCATTCTGTTTCTATCTATTTTTAAAACAAGTGATGAGATCTGTGTGAAAAACAATGAGAGGAAAATAGAGGCACACTGTTAAGTTAATTAAGAGAGGAAATATCCCTTGTCTAAAATAATTTGCCATGAACAGGAAATAACGTAATGTTTCCTGAAGTTAGTTCTAATTAGAAAACATTTTAGTCATCATAGCTTTTTCTTTGAATTCTTAACAACCATTTTTTTGTTTGTTTGACTTAAAGTAACGTTTTTTATTCTTCATTATATTTTTATCGTTTTTCGTTTTAATGTACATTCCGTTTTATTCAGTAAATTTCTTTCAGATATATTTAATCATATATATGTTTAATAGTTAAGGCAATGCTTTTAAATTTCCAGGGTGTTTTGAAAATACTAAGGATATAAATTGTAAAAAGGCATATTTGTAAGATAATTTTATTTTCTTTCATTGTGTACGTATTTTTATGAAGTTTAATAAATAAAATGTATTCATTCAAAAATAATAAAAATTTATTTTAATAGTAATTTGCAACATTTATAATAATAAAGAAAAGTATAAAATTAAATGCGAAAATATTCTCTTTACATTGTTTCAAATCTCCTCTAGCTCGTTCTCTGATATTTCTCATAATACATAGCCTAAACTTCTTTCTGTACAGCTTCCAAAACTACTTTCTTCCATGTCACTTATGTTTGTTCAATGTCACTTATATATACTTTGAAAAACTAACTTCTCATGATCTAATTTTTCGATTTGATACTTTTAAATTATTTAAAATTTTAGAAAAACATGGTATGGTGTTCTACTATGTAAGGGTCAACCACAAGGCACTTCCATTAAAGAAATGTGAATAATATTATTTAACTGTAATTTGTTATTCACTAAAAAAATAATAATATTAACATCTCTTTGTATTGTAATTTGTATACTTGAAATTGTTTGCTATATGGTATCTTATTTAAGTATTAAGATAACAAGCAAATAACTAGATATTGTTTATCTAATGTATGTACAGAAAATAATAGATTATAGCAAAAGCATTTTATAACTAAGAAGAAAAATAAGCATACAGTAAATCCACTCATTTGCAACTCACATATGAAATTCATATAATTTATAATATACAAGAGCTTTTAAAACTTTGAAACATTATTTAAAAAATCAGAATTTAGTTAAATTTTAGTTGGAAAATCAGATTTTTGTCGTAAGTTTGAATTGAGAACAACTGCATTGATTGGAGCAAAATTATATATATCAAAATTTTGATCCCTGACTTACTTAAAATTAAATTATTTCATTTCAAAATTTTGACTACACAACATTTATAATTACTTTAAACTAATTAGTGCTGATTCAAACTTTCTTCAAAATTGCTTATACTGTAATGGAATTAATTTTAATGATTGTATGCAACAATTCTATTTCAAGAATGGAGACACGTGTTTCTTTACTCCCTTTCAAAGTTATCATTTATGTATAACTTCTTTGGATTTGAGAAAAAAAAAACGTTTATGGGATTGATTGGATGGTTTCTACATATCTATGATTGTAATTTTTAAAAAATAATATTTACAGCATATATGCTTATACTTTTCCCAATACACCACTGATAAGAAATGATTTGGAATATGGATGGATAAGTTTACACTTCACAATATTTAATAACTTCACAACTAAAGGGAATTTTCAAGTACTCTCTATACCTCTTGGTATATTTTTAACTGATCTATGTAAGACCTCATTTTGTGATACAAGGCAGCATTTTAAATAGTAAATACTGTGAAAGTTATTATATATAAATACTGCTTGTTTTATAGATTGTGCAGTTTCTCATCCAAAACTTGCTACATGTTTTCTATTAGTAACTAAGGCCTACAAAAGCTTCCAGACTTGGCTCTCTAGTGTTATAGATTTTCATTTGGACTGTTATTTTTTTTAAATACCTTTTGTGATGAATGAGTGGTAGTTAAAAATCTAATACTCCTGTGGTATTTTAGTATTTTTAAATACTAATGATGGAAATTTGATTGTTTTTCTCATTTTTAAATGAAATAAAAAATAACAAACATTTTTTGATAATCATGTTAAGTGAAGTATACTATTTGCTATTAGTATGTCAGAATTTTTTAAACTTCACTATTCAAAAGTTTTATGTACATATGTTAACACTCTGTATGTCATTGTGCAAAGATGAAATGAAGAAAGAAACTTGCGATCCACACACACATGTCATCTAGAATCATTACATGAATCTCTTAGAGTCAAAGGAATAGAAAGTAACACATGTGGAACTTAGCATTATATAATGAAATTTTTTGTAAATTTAGTTAAATCTTATGATTTGTTTCACATATTATTTTGCTGCTAGTATGTATTAAATTTCAAATAATTAGTTAATTTAACATTTTGAGCATGCATAGCAACATTACAGTTTTTAAAAATTAATATCCCTTAGTTCATTTGTAAATATTTTCCCTTTCAGGTAATAATACATTAAACAGATTTTTTGATTCTAAATAGTCACTCATAATTTCAAAGTTATATATATATATATATATATATATATATATATATATATATATATATATATATATATATATATATATATATATATTCATTTTTGTAAAAGACAATTTTGTAATAAGTAGCACTTTATTTATTCCTTTTTATCTTAAAATTTTTTGTCCTGAGTTGAATGGTTAGGGCTCCGGCTTTTGATTCAGCATTTTGGGGGTTTGTTTCCCACCTTGGGTGTGGATGGTTGTAGTGGTTTCAGAATTCATTTTAAACAGAAGGTCCCAAGTAAATGAACTGTTTGTGTGAAAAAACATCCATAAAGTGTTAACCCTTCCAAACCTTTGAAAAATTACATTTTTTTAGAATATAAGTTTTTGTTACTATTTTCTTTGCAGAAAATCTTTACTTGTATTTTTAATTTTATTTTTTACATTCTCTTTTGGAGTCTTGGTTGAGCTGAATTTTAACTGATCATTTTATGTATTCAATTTTTGTACCTGAATGTGGATCTTTATAGTGATTAGATTTCCACTTTAATAATATAGGCTAGGATCAAATTAGCTCTTGTGTGCATAGTAACAAACTAAACCTAATTTGTAGAGATCTGGAGAGCCAAATTTATATATATTTTATTAATTAAATTTTATTTATGCACACTTCATTTGTAATAAACATTTATTCATCTGAATTCAAAGTAGTGTTTTACAAATTGTTTAAATATTTCTAAAATTTTTAATATTTTGTTTCAAATAAGAAGTACAACTATATTTTTCTACGACTGAAACATGTACTGGTAAAAACAAAAAATCATTTTATGTAACAGGAGAAGGAGGAATTGTAAGAAATATCTTTGCATAAATTGGCTTAAAAATTATATGAATGAAGCATGCCAATGTTTTATATAATATTACTAAATGTAACTAGTTATGATTAGGAATATAGTTAGTTAAAAAAAGTGTATTAAATGTGATGGTGCAATAAATAACTTAAAATAATTTATTTGAAAAATTAATTTCCCTCACTCTTTGAAAATATTTTAATTTATTCTTCCAAAACAAAAAAGCATTTTTTTCAGTAATACTTTGATAACAGAACTAGAAATATTTTTAATATTGCAAAATTCTTTCTAATAAAATATTAGTTTTTTCAGATCTTTTATGGTACTTCCTTCTTGGGTTATCTGACATCCCGGTGGTAATTACAAAACAAACTTCCTTTTTAAATATTATAATTTTGAAGCACTAATATTTCATTGTTTTCCATAGGTGTCAATAATGCATCAACATATGGTCGTTTTTTTCTTGATGTGGAAGATGTACGCAAAGACAATTTTCCTGGGAATTCCACCGACAGTGCTAGGGATCCAACTGAGGCCCCATTACGGAAACTTAGTGTGGATCTCATTAAAACTTACAAGAAAATTAATGAGGTAAAAAAATGTTTAATATATTTTTATTTCAACCATTTATTAAAAATAAAATTTATCTGAAATAAAATTCTGTGTTGTTGTGAATTTTTTGTTGTGTACAATATTTAATAGAGTTAAAAGTTTATTTATACAAAAGTTTATTTTAAGGTAAAATCTATTTTTTTAAATTTTAATTTAGGTTTACTATGCAAAAAAGAAACGAAGAGCACAACAAACTCAAGGGGAAGACACAAGTCATAAAAAGGAAAGAAAACTTTACAATGAAGGTTTTGATGATGACAACCATGATTACATAATTTTGAATGGAGAAAAATTTTTTGATAGATATGAAATAGATTCTCTGATTGGAAAAGGCTCTTTTGGACAGGTAATGTTTATATTTCTATGATATACAAATTACTATTAAGTTAATAGTAATATGCAATTACATTTGTATGTATAGGTATAACATATTTAACTTATAATATGCAAAATTTAATTTATAGTTTGTAATTTGCATTATTATGTTAATATTATATAAATATATATTTTATTATTAAAAGTATGAGGTATACTACATACTACACTGATGTTCAAAATTTAAAAACATGTATTTTTACCATTGCTCCGTGAAAAATCATCTGAAGGACATGAACTTCTGAAATAAGACAGCAATTTGTAGTTCAGCAATGATTAAATCATAGTTGTGCAAAAATGAATGTAATGCATACAGAAAGGAATGAAACAAAAAAGTCTTTACTGAACTCATAGTATCTTTACTCATCATTGTCTGTCCAAAAGGAAGAACAGTTGTTCTTTTCTGTGAGATATACTCTTTCTTTACTGCAATGCTGCTTTGCTTCATTTCTCCATACTCATAATCTTGGTGTTTTCTAACAGTTCTTGAGATAAGAGTGCCCATTGCTCAATGAGCATCTGCTTTAGTTGTTGGGTTTTCTTTAGAGGATGTAATCGTGTCACAAGGTATCTCCCCAACTCATGTTCCATGAGATTTAAATCAAGGAAGTGTGCTGGGCAATCTATTTGATTGATATCTTCCCTTTCCAATAGCTGCTGACTAGTAGATGTGCAATGTGACTGTGTATTGTCAGTAAATGCACATGGTGGAGAAGGATCTCCTCTTAACACTAGCAATCTCTGGTAACAGAGTATGTCAAAAACATGGAGTAGTTAGGGCATCATTCTTATCAGTGGAAGGTAGTAAGTTTAATCCCAACTAAATCAAAAATCGAACATGTTAATGGAAAGCGGTTAAGACGTGTTAAATATGCTGTGGTCATAATGTTTTTCAAGTGAAATGATATCTCTGGAGATGGTAGGTCAATCATTAAGGGGTCTTCTGCTTGATTCCTGCTTCTAAATTACAAAGACTTCCTCTTGGCTGCTACCACTAACTGGTAGAGCTCAACTCTGACCTAGGTTCAAGGAAGTATACTGGTGCAATAACAACTACATAATGCCTTCTCAAATGACAGCTCAGATCACCGTTATGGTCTTTTTTATTGAAGTTATTGATATGAAACCAAGTCCCAATCTCTTTCTAAATAAACTGATGTTGAGAATAATTTGTGGAATTGAAACGACTCATTTGTGAAAAGGACACAGCAATTAACTCTTGATGAGATGCTCAATTTTTGTGCTCATTTCACTACTCTAAAATTGTGGTGATCATGGCCAACTTTCATAGGGATGCAGCTTTCTGGGCAGCAGGCAAATGGATCACCTTTAAGATTTTTACTGTTTTGTTTTAAATCTTGTTTGTATTAATTTCATTATTCTGCTCATAAAAATTTAAAATGATACAGTTAAATATTTGTGATTGGAAAAAACGTCTGGGAGTGAAACTACATGTTTTTATAAAATTACACATAAAATTATGAGACATTTAGTTTGTAAATGAAACGAAATGTCTTTTATGTATATCATGTTTAATGCATATTTATTGCTGTGCTATTTACATCTACTAAAATTTTCTCATAATTATGCATATTTAAATCTACTATTTTGATTACAAATATTTTTCGATTTAATGTAAAATTTTAATATTTTGTTAAAAATTTTAATTGTGAAAGTTATATAAAAATTATAATAATGGATTATAAATAAATATTAACTTGTTTTTTAAAAATTAATTGTATTGTTCTTGTATTTATTTTTTGCTGCAAATTACAAATTCTATTATATGCTCTCAATTTAAGACTAAATTTGTAAATAATTTGTGCCACATACAGATTTTTTTTCTTGGAAAAATTTTATGTTTTGTTTAAAGTTTTCTCTTTAGTTAAGTAAAATTTCTATTTTTAAAATTTTATTCCGAATTTAAGACATCTTATGTCATATTTACAGGTTGTGAAAGCATATGATCATAAAGAACAATGCCATGTTGCTATCAAAATAATAAAAAATAAAAAACCGTTTTTAAATCAAGCACAAATTGAAGTCAAACTTCTTGAAATGATGAACAATCATGAAAGTAGCAGTAATTTTGAGTTACTGGGTCAAGATAAAATTGGTATGTAAAAAATATTTTTAACTACAACTTTCACATGATTTTTTAAAGTATATATTATGTCTATCTGTTAAATTTCCTTTTCTGTGTTTAATTTTTAAAATCTTACTGATGCACTATTTCAGTATATAATTTAATTTCTTTGCATAGTTTTTAAGTTTTCATATACTTCCTCAGTCTAGTATTTTTTTAACATGTTATGGCAATTTTGAAACAATTGTACTCTCAAAAATATTTTCTTAACTCTTAAAGAGAGTTAATTGGTAACTCATGCATACACTATTGAACATCTATTTTCTCTTGCTTATTTAAAAAGTATATTTTTCTTCCCCCAATTCTGTAATGATTTAAGCTTGTCTTTTTACATTATTTGAAGTTAGAAGTAAATTTAAAAGATATGAAATAGAAAATGTTGTATATAATATTTTTGATATGTTCTCTAATTTTCTATGATTTTATATATATTTTATGGTACCATTCTTTTTTTTCTGTACTTTTCAATTACATATTATATTAATGAAATCAGAATCATTTGTTCAAAAACTATAGTTTTGAAATCTAAAGTGAATGTTTGTTAACACTTTTTTATACCTGTTTTATTAACATTTGTTTGCTTAAACTTTTTTTAAAATTGAATTTTTTGCATTTAATGTGATAAAGTTATGAAACTGCATTTTATGTATTAAGTTTGGTAATATTTCAATTAATCAGTGGCAAAAGACATATTGTATGAAATTTAATGAATTTAATGAATAATAAATAAAATGTTTTTTTTTTTTTTTTTTGGATGACTTAAATCTGACAATTTTCTGTTCTTTGAATTTTATAAAGTACTTAAAAGGGAAATTAAAAAACATAAAATGTGCCAATTTACATTGTTAAAATTAAATAATGTTATCAATATTTTACTTATGTGCTTGATATTTTAGTATTTAGTTTTGTGTTAATATAAATATTTAATTAAAAAATAGATAATTTAATCAAGTTTATTAAATGAAATTCAGATTAATAGGTCTTTTGCGCAATTAATAATTTTGTATTTATGTAAAGGAATTGTGATTTAACTTAGCTTTTCTGTGTTTGTTATCTACAGTTTTTCATATTGAATTCAAATTTAATTTTTATGTATTATCAGAACTCAAACAAAAAATGCTCTAATTTTAGATCAAATATAATTTTTGAGTGATTGAAATGAAAAAATGTGTTAAAACTATTAGTATAAATAAAAAGTTTTTAAATATTCCTAGCATCTGCAGAATAGGAAGTCAGTGTCATTAGCAAAATTTTCTAGATTGTTGACCGTTAATTGGAACTGATGTTGCTATATACAGTGTGATTATAAAAAAAAACTATTCCGACATATGGGCTTCTAACTATCATACCATTCGCAGAAAGTGAATGTGTAATGTCACAAATTCTCCACATGACATCCTTCACACACGATGAGACTTTGTATGCAGCAGATAGTGGATACCACTGCAGCATGTACCTTGACAATAGGAGTCTCTTGAATCACAGTTCTGATGGCATCTTTCAAATCTGATATAATTTGCGGACGAAACTGATACAGTTTGGATTTCAGATATTCCCACAGCCAGAAATCAATTGGTGTCAGATCAGGAGACCTTGGTGACCATGGAAATGGTTGGAGATAATTCTGTCACACCAAACTGTTCACTTAATGCACATTTGAATGAAAACTTTACATATGGAGGAGCACCATCTTGCATCCACACAACTTCAGATAGAGTATTTTGCTGTTGCAATGCAGGAATTGTGTAACGAGTTAACATGTCCAGATATCGAGCACTCATTACTGTACACATTTGCAGATCACCTGCAGTAACCTCTTCAAAAAAGAAAAGACTGAGAATGAACTTACTCATTATACTACAGCGCACTGTCACTTTTTCCTTATGTAATGGACTTTCAAGCACATCATGTGGATCTCTGTTAAATTCAAAACTGCTGTAAACAACTCTGCCCAGTGCACACAATTTTTTGAATTCACATTACCAGTTAACGAGAAATGTCCCTCATCTGTCCACAGAATGCGTAAAGGCCAGTTGCTATTGTACCAGATAAGGAATTGATTCACAAAAACTAGACATAATTGATAGTCTCCCACTTCCAACATCTGAACACGCTAGAATCAATTCAGAAACATGTTTGGAACAAGAACACAGAATCTTGCAGACAGCTGAATTTGGCTGATTCAGAACGCTTGAAATACCACTAGCACTTGCAGAACAAACTGTGCTTATCGCCTAATAACTTATGCAGCAGATTCCTCAAAAACGGGAGGTCATCCAGACCAAGGTCAATCCCATGTGCAACCAGTTTCTTAAAATTTATGGATCAAGTCCCACATACAGCTTTGACAGTGCACGGGTCTCGCCATAATCCTTGGTTTCTGCGGTAAGCACGCTATGTTTCTGCGGCATTTTATTCATTCAGGTAATAAATCTTTATGATCTCCCCATGTTCGTTCCCTGAAAGTGTCATCTTGTTTGAAATGGCTATAAACAACATACATGACTTGCATTTTGCAGTGCCTTTTCTTTCCCCTAGCATGATGACGTCAGTCATAACTGTCTTACATAGAACCCGAAATTTTTGTTTCTTTGTTTCTTCTTCTCATTTTGTGGAGGATTAATCAGGCTGGGATCTCATCCAAAGAAATGGTGTGACGTAAATGACATAAAAGAAACATTAATGCTGTGGTGCATGGTAAAGTCCTTTTTACTTTTTCCTTGCCTAGCTCCAGGGATTTTCATAGTACAGGTGCTATCCTAACTCTTATGTTTTTCAGGATGGAGATTGCACTCCTATACAAGAAACTGAGTGTTACCATTTGAAATTTTAAAAATTATCTCTTTGTAACCATCATTGTTTGAGTGACACTGTTGTTTTCCGTATCAATCTTGAGCGCATACCTCAAAATACTTTATGCCAAAATTTCATTCAGTTTTTATGAATGATAAGATAGAGTTAGGGGTCCAAATGTTGGGATAGATTTCTTAAAATCACCCTGTATATCTTTTATCTGAATATTCGAATTTTTAGTATTGTTTATTATTTTAAGTATTATTTAGTATAGGAATTTTCAGTAAGTATATTTATTTTTTAGAAAAATTTTTTAAATGCATTGAATTTTCAGGACTTTTTATGTGTCATATTATATGCTAAAAGTAACATTTCATGTTATTTCAAAATTTATCTGATATTTTTTGTTACTTACAAAAAACTTTGCTTTCTACTTTCTTATTATAAATACTGTTTCTTTTTTTAGTGAAACTTAAAGGACATTTCATGTGGAGAAATCATCTCTGTTTGGTGTTTGAACTTTTGTCTTACAATTTGTATGACCTTCTGCGAAATACTAGCTTTCGTGGAGTCTCATTAAATTTAACTCGCAAGTTTGCTCAACAAATGTGCACAGCTTTGATGTTTCTATCTAGTGCTGATTTAAATATTATACATTGTGACTTGAAACCTGAAAATATACTTCTTTGTAATCCTAAGAGAAGCGCAATTAAAATTGTTGACTTTGGTAGTTCTTGTCAGCTTGGACAAAGAGTAAGTATAATTTATAGCTTTTCATTTTGTTATAAATTTTACATTTATATTGGAATGCAAATACTAAGAATAAAGCTTAAAATTGTAGTACAAATCAAATTTGAAATTGGTGCTCACCTAGTTTTAATATAACAATTTGATGTAGTGTTGGAAAAGCACAAAGAATGCTGACTCGAGTATTGAGCATTTCACTTCTGAAATACAATACATTTAACAAACAATCATGTTGATGACATATTATTGCTTTATGCAATATTAAATAATGGAAGAGAAAATAGAATTTATTGATATTGTTCACAGCATGGTTCCCAAGCTGACTTTGTGTTCATGCTCTGTGGAATAGCCATAAAAGAATTTAGTGGTAGTTATTCATGTGCAATTTTAGCAGTGGGTAACTAGTATATAGTCTTATTAAAAAAAAGTCGCAAAAACATGTTTGAATATGGAATGCCTGCTAATTTGTTTTGCATAGTTGATTTTACAAATGAGCATCTTGTTAATAATGCTATTTTGGTAATGTACAACATGGTTATGTCATTTAATGCATGTTCATCTGAAGTTTTCTATATAAATTGGCTTTGTTAAACAGAGGAGAAGTTCAAATGTTTTGTTGTATTGGGCTCGAAAGTACCTAGTGTCTTTTAAGTAGTTATTCCCAGAAGGCGAGAAGTATACTTGACAGTTTGTCATCAAAGAATGTGATGTTAACAATTCATTAACAAATTTATATAAGACACACAAAGTACTCAATACAGACAAGATAATCAGAGTTGATAATATTTCTTAAAAATGTATTGCTCAAACCATTTAACACACGTAATTTAGTCTTCCATCTAGTTAATGTTCATTTAATTTTAACTATTACTCTTGTAGTAATTTGTCTGTTGTAGTTATTAAGTCTTGTAGATTGCAATTGGTATTGATTACTGTAATTGAAATAAATTAATTTTGGTTAATTTTTAAATTTGTGTTTTAATGTGCTAAAGGTTAACTGCCAACATTTATGTAATGGAAAAACTTTTCTGAATTATTAAGTTTGAAATGTGTTTCACATGTTTAAGATGTGAATTATGTGAGTATATGCACATTTAAAATATCAAGTAGAGTGATAATATTAATATTATTTAAAGTTGAAGCTAAAATAATTTTTATTTTATTAGATAGCTGCTGTGTAAGTTAAATATTAAAGAACTTTACTATCGATTGAAGTGTATTAATTACATGAAACATGCTTATTTGTTTACTTTATGTTCAAAAACGATCTTGATGAAAGTGATTTTTTAGCCTGTTTTAAAATCGAAAACAAACGAGCAGTATAAATTTAGTGAATTAAGAAATTTATATCAGGCATTAAACATTCATTCTTGAATTGATTTTTCAAATAGTCATGTTTAGTTATGAATCAATAATGCACAGGATTCAATGATAATAAACACATTGAAAAAGGAATAGTCAGTTAATGAGAGAGGATATATTTTGTTAGGTAGGAGTGAATCTTGTGATCATTACATAGATACTTCTAAAAAACTTAACAGCTAAAATAGCTATCTACCTTTTAGCTATTTATTTTTTAGTAAATAGCTTATTTTTAGAAATGATAACTTAAAGTTCTAAACACTTGAGAACTTCTAAACACTTAAAAGAGAATGTTATTTTCTTTCCTTAAAGTTTCTTAAAAAATTTTTCTATGTAATTAGAGCTGTTTCTTATTAGAGGTGATAAGAACAAATAGAGAATAAAAGGCTATAATTGAAAAGGCAATACTGATTTCAATTTTCAGTCACAATTATATTACAACTGAGTAAAATCTAGAAATGTTTATTATGATTGGCATCAGCAAACATATACTTATCATTAATCTAAGCTAAAAGAAATTTGCCCAGAGCCTTAGTACTTATAAAAATCGCTTTAATACTTATAAAAATCACTTTAATACTTATAAATGAAATCGAAAGTAGTCTGTTCTTTGTTTACGCAGTGGTTTAATTTTATCTTAAAAAAAAAAAAAAAAAAAAAACTGGAAAGAATGATAAATTATTTATCAATTTTAATTAATTTTAATAAATATTGAACCTTGTTTTTATGAGACGTGTTGATTTAGTTACTGAAATCATACAAACACTACTCACGTGTTAATTTATTATTTATTTCAAAAAGTTGTGTATAAATGGAAGCATTTTATCAAAGTCGTGTCACTTCAACTATGTGTGTCCCCACCATATAGATTATATTTAAAATCTAGATTTGTGAGGCAATTAGCTTAGAATCTTCACAAATTCCTACTTAGTTTAAAAACTTAAGTATATATACCTTTAGTTTTATTAAACTTAAATATGTTAAATAGGGTAGTGTGGGGTTATACACTGGCAGTCTTTGTTGTCTGAAATAGTGCTTAAAGGTAGGAATATGTAACTATGTTTTGATTACATTAAATTTATTTTTAATAAACATAAATGAATTTTTTTACAACATTATATTTATAATAAAGTCTTGAACTTGTATTAATTCATACTAGACTGGTGCCAGTTGCTTAATAAATTAGAATGTTTTTAGCTATATGCTGCTTGAGATTAAAAATATATTAGAAAAATATTCAAATATATAGGACTAGGGAATTTAATTTACAGTGTTGGATGTTTCACCATGAATATGTCAACAGTGTTTGATATTTCACAAAACTTTCTTCTTTGAATTGAGTTTTTTAAATTCAGTCATGTGTGTATGTTCATTTACTGTTGATTAATAGGAGATAGATATGCATGTAGAGGCACACCTATAAAAAATCTTGCTTCATATCCAAAATTCTATAAAAAAAAATATTAACAATAACATATATGTTTCCACTGTCTATGTAAAGTCTCTTTTTGAAAAGTATAGAGAAGAGTTTTATTATAAATAATTAAAAGCCTGATAGTTTTTTATCTCATAATTTTTTATGTCGTTTTTATCATTGTCTGGTTATGCAATGTGAAATCTAACTTTGTTTGTGCAAATTGTTTAACATTTGCTGCACTTCTGAGAGGCTTTGTTGTTTTCTGTGTTATTAACATTGTGACTTGTTAAATTGAATTGTGACTTATTAATTGAATGCCATGTCAAATTTCACTTGTATGGAAATAATTTTTGACATTATAAATATATTTATATATAAATATAGGATAAGTAAAAACTTTTTTAAAGTATGCAATTCTTAAGCTGCACTTCCATTTTCCATGTGTTTCTTATTTTCTGTCTGGAAGATTTCAGATAACTGAGACATTATTTTTACAGCAAGACAAAATTAATACTTTCAAAATATATTTATTTTGCATTTCCATGCATATATATATATTTATTTTGCATTTCCATTATGTCTTATTGAAAAAATTATTTATGTGTGGTTTAAATAAACCTTGAATTCACAAATAATTTGCTTACAAAATTTAAGTTTATAAATGTTGAAACCTTAACTGTAATTTTACAGATAATGGAATGTAGATTTTATAGACTATGTGCATAAAACTGTAAATTTTGTCACTGATTCAAAATTTCTTGAATTTATAAATTTTTATTTGTTTCTCAAAATCACATTTACTGAAAGGATTTAATTCTAATTTCTTATATTAAGTGCTTTAATGGAGATTTTTAAGTATTGTTGCTGTCAGTTTTCTGATTTCATTAAAAATGGTCCTAGATTAATATTTTAATATGATTAGTAAACAAATATTAGTTGAACTACTTTCTTTACATCATAAGCAAATTTATACAATATGAATTGTTTTAATGGAGATACTACATTTAAAAAATGGAAAAATAGAACTAAAAGTCTGTTAATAAATATATAAAAGATAAATTGGCTTTTTCATTTATGCATTTTTTTAAGCACTTTACAATTTCATTCATTTTTTTTCAGTTCAATCCTTATTTCCTTGTTTGAAATTTTAGTTAGTTTTATGCATTTGCAAGAAGCTTTCTTCACCTTTTAGCTATCTTTTGCATATATTATAAGTAAATGATTCATGTTCATGGTTTTAATTTCCTATAAATTTTGCTTTTTTCTTAATGAAAATGCTGTTTTAAAATCTATTTTTATGATTGCTAAAGTCTTGACTGAAATATATGTTAATATTAAGATATTTCTTTTTAGATCTATCAGTACATTCAAAGTAGATTTTATCGTTCTCCTGAAGTCCTTTTGGGTATTGCATATGATATGGCTATAGACATGTGGTCCTTAGGTTGTATATTAGTTGAAATGCATACTGGAGAACCTCTTTTTAGTGGTGCAAATGAGGTAATTTTCAATTAATCATTTTTAATGCCATGTAATATCTTATTCTAATCAATATTAAAAATTATATTCTATGATAAAAATAGTTTTCCGTAGAAGTAATTTTAAGAAGGTTTAAAAATTGAGTACTTTGCATGGGAAAAAATAAATAAATAGAATAAAACTAAATATGCACAGTTTATTAGGAACATATATTGTAACATTCACTATGATATATGACTGTAATATTCTTAATATAATTTGTCTGATACCTTATTAAAATATAAAGTTAATTAAAGATTTCTTGCAATATTGCAATTTGAAATGGTTAAAATTTATATTATAATTTCTGCAGATTTTAAAGAATGAAGGGAGTATTGACAAAGCACCATGGATCCCACACATTCTCAATGTGGAATGTGTCTGATGAAATTGTTAGCCATGGCATGATATCTACAGCTTGTATGCAAGCTATAAATTTTACATAAGCATGCATCATTTTACTAAGGTAGCAGTTGAACTTGGATGATCAAGAATGATAATGTAATTGGCCACAAACCATTTTTCTGTAATGTTTATCAGGGTTACTTAAACAAATACCAAAACTGATTTAGTATTTTTGCAATTGAGCCATCTTACATTAAACTGCAATGTTGCAAATTTTTCTGGATTTGTGATGCTACACAGTAAATTAGTATCTTCATTGTTGACTATATTGTATCTAAGCATCTAATTTGTCGCTTCTATTTAAACAAGCCAGATTCTTTGACAAAACTACATGTAAAGCCACTAGCCTCTTATATGTCCATCAAGCATATAACATTATTTCAGTTTTTGCTGATTGTCTTATGTTTTAGAGGACAGTCATCTAATTTTCTAGTCTCATTTGGTACTACAGTTAATTCCTCTAACTATTGTCTGGCTGAAGTAGAAGCTAAATGGTTAGGGCTCTTGCTTTCAATTCAACAATTTGTGGATTTGATTCTCACTTTGGGTATAGATGCTTGTTGTGGTTTGGAATTCAATTCATACTGTAGGTTTTCATTGAATTAAATCTAGTGTGCAAAAACTAAACTAAAAAATTGAGTACTAACCAAAAAACCAATTAATTATTGCTTGTGAACACCTAACTGTTGGATTTATTATGTGCATGTTTCATACAAATTATAATTCAGTAGTTATCATTTTCAGTTATTTTAATCTTATTTAGGTCCAGTTTATGTAAGCTGTAATAGTGCATTGTTGTATTCTATCCAATGGTGCTTACGAGGTGCAACTATGCAACTCTTATTATTGGTACAACTTATATCATCATTCATTTTTCAAAGATTAATTACACAGCCTCTATGGATCATTTTAAGTTTTATAAAGGACAATTCTCAGAGTTATTATTGATTGTGTCAAATATGATGCGCGATTAACATTTGTCAAATTAAAGTTGCAGTACCACTGCATATTATTTGGTTATTAGTTTTGTATTGAGCTTGAAAGAAAGTTGTTCTGCTCCTATCAAAATGAAAATGCATTCTGTAAATAAGATTATGTGAATTCTTGGAATTATAACCACCTCTCTGTTTTATTTATGTCAATCACTAAATCCAGGAGCAAATTTTTTTTCTTATCTTGGAATGTGTATAATATTTAATGAGATATATTGTTTTAATTGTAAATATTACAAATTTTTTAATGAAATCTTACATACTTTTTAAAATATTAGATATTTTTTAATCAAGTCTTGTTTAACTTTATTATCTTTATCATTTGATATTTGTTAATTTTTAACTTATTTTATTTCCTGCTATCTAGATTGACCAAATGAATAAGATAGTTGAAGTAGTAGGAATGCCACCTAAACATATTCTGGATCTTGCTCACAAATCACGAAAGTATTTTGATCGCCTTCCTGATGGTACATATGTTTTAAAGAAAACCAAAGACAGTAAAAAGGTGATTTCCCTATGATGTCCTTATGTTTTACTTCCTCTTATCTTTTGAGTTGAAAAATATCTGAGCTAAAAACCATTGTAACAATAAAATTTTTTTATATTAGTTAAAATTGCAGTAAAACTTATTAAGATTTGAAGGAGCTTACAGTCATAAATATAAATTAAATTTCGATCTATTCAATTCTGAAAAAATTCAAATATTTATTTCAATTAGTTATATAAATTTATTGATAAAGTCCTTATAAGAAAAATATTTAAAATTTAATGATACCTGTGTACTCACTCCTTTATGGGGAAATAAAAAGTAAAGCATGTGTATACTCCAAAAATTATTATCTTTATCAGAATTTTAAGTATTATACTTCACTGTTACAGTGGAATAAATTGAATATAAATTTAAAACTTTTTCACATAGCTAATTGATTATTGAATATCATTTGTATTCAACATACTCGTTAATTTAAATGATAAAATTTCTTGATTAAATATTTTTTTGATTGTTAGAAACTGGAAGTGTGGAAGGTGGTTTAAATTGATTAAATAGATTTTGATGAAAAGATTTTTGATTAATCAGAAGGATTTCTTTATTAACGAAAGTATTTAATACAAGTGTTACAGACAGAATATTATTTACCTACATCTTATTTTTTTTTGTTTGAAATTTTATTTTAAAACTACTGCTTTTCAAATAAAAATATTTAAAAATGCATTAAAGCATTAAAATGCTCCCTATTGTTCAATATTTTGAAGTTGTTAAATGAGACATAGATATCACATTTCTACTTAAGTATAGCTTTGTCTGATATGATAATTTTAATATTAATTTTGTTTAGTTTGTTAAATAAACAAATAAATGAGAAAAAACAAAACAAATCTGAATTATGTGTAAAATAAAAGCCGTTGCCAAATGTTGGATTATTAAATGTACAAATTTATTTGACAAATGTTGGATTTTTTTGTATTTTGTTTTCTATGGTATTCATATCATTGTTCAATCATTTTACTGTGCTTAAATTTTTGCTTTTTTATTATTTTAGTATAAACCGCCAGGATCCAGGAAACTTCATGATATACTTGGTGTTGAAACTGGAGGCCCAGGAGGAAGACGATTGGGTGAAACTGGACATTCTGTTTCTGACTATCTTAAATTTAAAGATCTCATACTTCGAATGCTTGATTATGATGCGAAGACAAGAATTAGTCCATATCATGCCTTACAGCACAGTTTTTTCAAACGTACAACAGATGAAAGTACAAATACTACTCATAGTGCCAGCACAAGCCCAGCCATGGAACAAGGTTCTGTTACAAATACAGGCCCATCAGGATCTAGCTCTGGTAGTTCTTGTAAGATACTAAACTTAAATTGATATCTCAAATTGTTTCATTAGACATACATTTCTTAATTTAATATTAATTTGTTTAAATCAGAATTATTTATAACATATAGTTTCAAACTTGAGAGTTTACTTTATCCAACTTTTCCCATTTTTGAATTTGAGCAGTAAAGTTACTTTAACTAGATAATTATTTTTTATTATTAATTTTAGATTTTTGTCAAATCAAAAATTATGCTTTGAAAAAAATTTTTTCAACTGTATTTCAGAAGTATTAAAAATGTGTATAAAATAATTCCATTTAAGAACTATCATGCAAGCTTATTTCATTATAATAAATTATACTAAAAGTTTTGCTTCACTATTGTTATGCAGAATTTAAAATATATACCATATTTTCCAGTATATAGTCCTCAGATTATATGTTAAAAAAGTTTCAAATTTCGTTGTGTGTATTATACTCTACCATGGGTAATCTGATAAAAAGCATTCTTTGTCAGAAAAGCTTACTATAAAGAGTGTTTGCACAACTCCTGGGAACTCTTTAAATTTGAAAAATTTTTGTAAGGGCTTTTGAAACTTTTGGAATTTTTACTAACCTTGATGCATTTATTTATTATTATTTTTTAGAAAATATTGTAAGCTTTTTGAGTTTTTTGTTTTAATATTTTAAAATTTGTAATAAAATTGTTTGAAAACCTAACTGAATATTAGGTTTTAATGTTACCACCAGATGGCAGCACATTTGACATTAAATTGCTGTATTCTTAATTGTTGACTGTTGTAGTCTTAATTGTTTAAAGATCTAATAACACAATAATTTCATTACAATCTGGTTTAGTAATATTTAGTTTTATGTGTGTGAAGTGAAGTTAAATAATCACCAAACAAGACTGTCATGCTTTGCAAACAGATAGACGATTTTAATATTCTTTTTCTATTTGCTTTTGTTTTCTTTATAAATTATATAAAATTAACTAAATATTAATATTTAAATATACTTTCCATGCTTCCCTTGGTGAAAACTGCATATAATTTCAGTGAATCATGATAAATTTGTTTATCAATGAAATCATTTAAATTATATTTAATCATTAAATATAATTCTAACTTAAATAAAAAATTCTGTCATTAATTTTTGCAGTTATTTATTTATTTAATGATAAAAATCATAGAATTAATTAGTTAGTAATGCAAACATTAAAAAGTTAACAGTTGATCAAACAGTCAACAAACATTAAAATGAACTGCATTTAAAAGCAAATAATTTTATATGTTAATAACTAAATTATTATATGTTATTAATTCATTATGATGTGGTTAGTTAAAACTGAAAATATTAACTGCGTAAGTAGGATAATATAGCCTTAAAAGAAGACTACAGATTAGTTATAAAGCAAAATAAAAAAATTTGATGTTTAAGAAATCTAATTTTGATAGTATGTGTGTTATGTTTGTTTTGTTTTACTAAGAGAATGCTCTCCTAGAAAAAACAATATGATTACTTTTCTGTTAACATGACTCATAGATGATTTGCCAAATATTAATTTACATAATTTGTATATAAAAATTTCAAATACCTTGAAAAATAATGGCTTAGAATGCATATTTAATCAGAATAATATAGCAATTATTTTATATAAGTTAATTATAATGGAATTTTAAAAATATATTGTAATATGTTATAAATAGATTATGTGGGTGATGTAAAGCTAATGTTTTCATTGAATATTAATTAAACACTGATATTTTATTCAATTAATATCCCGTAAATTTATAATCAAAATTTTTGTATCAAATGGCTAATTAAAGCTTAATTAGCCATTTGATACAGCCTCACTACCTTATGATTGTATATATCACTCCTCATTAAGGTTCCTTTTATGTTTGTGGTTCCTTTGATGCACATTAATACTCAGTAATGACTAATTCTTTCAATAATTTTCCTTTGTTATTTTTTGGGGATATCAAAAAATAACAAAATAAAATTAATGTTTTAGCCGAATGGGGACGCTGACTATGTTTAGTTTTTTTTTATGCTATGTTATATAAGATTTAATACTTATGCAGCATTAAAGGACAGCTTCATTATATTCCATGTCAGGCTATTTCATTGTGAAGGACTGGACTTCCCTCCCTTGAATTCAGTTGCAGATAAATATCAGAAGTTTGGCAGTATTTAAATCAAGCAATCCATCATCTCTAAATCCCCAAAAGAGATTTAAGAAAAAACATTTAAAATTTTTGGGAGAATGGAATTGTGAGATTTATTTTCTTTCTACCTTAAGTAAATGATGTGATATTGTAGTTCTCGATGATACTGAATGAGTAGTATTCCAATAAAAAAAGTGGTAGACAGTAATTTTAGTCATGGTATTCTTTTTCACATATACATGAAAAAAATCTCTTGTAATGTTTCCAAATATTAATTGTGCTATCATTTGGAATAATGTTGTAAATTTTTAACTATTAAAAATCATTTATTTTGCAAAAATACATTGAAAAGAAGCATATTATCTTTAAAGCAATGATGTTATCCTTCTTGCAGTACATATTTATTTGCCTTTTATATTATTAGGGGTTATATAGATTCCATTAGAAAATGTGTACAAACTTTTGGTAAAAATTACAATTTGGAAAAATGCATTGCACATAGGCAGTGGATTGGGTTTGGTTAGTTTGTCACTTATGGTAATTTCTTGCACACAAGTTATAATTAGGCCCCAGCGTATTGTGGGGAAAAGCATAAACAAATACATTAATCTTTTATATTCAAGAATTTTTTTTCTTGAAAATTTGAAAAAAGAAAACGGTAAATATATTTTTAAAAATATGTCTTCTGTGAGGAATTTTAATCTACTGTGAAAAATTGAGATAACTTGCTTTAAATATTTTCTTCACTCTTAGCACGAACACAAATCACAGTTCAAAAAGGAGGATAAAAGATTTACATTAACATTTCTTCCAACATTATTAAGATAGCTGCAATGCACGATTGCAAATACCGCAATTCAAGTGCAGGAGTATGCGGGAACTAAACTTATGTCCATTATTTTGTTCAAAGAAAAATTAAGCATTATGAGCGGAATACATAAATCAATTTTTCTACATGTTCTTTCTTTTATGCTACCACTCTTACAGTTATTCATCACCCCACCAAATGCACTTGTGTCCATCACTGCCCCTCTAAATCCCTGCAACTCACACTATAGGGCAGTGATGCCCATTTTGGGTATCACTCTAATCTAACTGATAGATTCCAACTCAAGGCTAGGTGCAGGAAAGCATGCTGGTGTTTACTCACACAAATCTATCAATTTGTTTTATTGTCTATTGGATTAAGTGCAGTTCTATACCTTATGTCCAAAAGTTAAATCCTTTTGCTGAAATTTTATTCCTCCATGTTATGTTAATCCTATTCTGCACCTGTTTGCATCACATTTCATCAGAGAAGCAATTTTGTTATCATCTAACAAAACAAAAGTTGTGATTCATGTGCTTTACATATTTGTCTTCTATGTTGCTTATATTTTCCATTGACATTTATGTTGACATTATCTTCAGATTAAAGGTGCCTGTAGGCAATATGATTTGAAACCCTTCAGAATTTAACAGATGTGAAGTAACAATTGTCAGAATGATATTTTCTTCAACTTTCTTTATGCAAGTAAACATGTATCAGTATCGATTAATATTGATGTCTAATATGTAATCATTATGAAATGATGTGTTTAATGGATTTGTAATTTTAAAACTTTATTAAAAGTTTTTGAGCCCTAGCATTTATTTGTTTCATTAAAAATAATCCCTGTATTTTAAATTATTAATTTTGTAAAAATTTGTTTTGATGTTGTAAAAGGACCACAGGGCATAGGTCAAGAAGCATATTAAACACTCCTTTTCTCATTAAGCCTTCTGTTTGTACTTAACAAATTATTCTATACAAATTTAAAGTATGTGAAATCAGTACTTCTAAAATTTGCTTCTTTTTCCAGCTTTCACATGAATTAAAAAATAAAATGTGACAAAATGTCTATTTTCTTTATTGGGTTGTATGACTATTATCTATTAATTCCAATAAAAGTATTGTTTTTCTAGGAATTCAGTGTTATGAGAGTTTATTGCAATTGAGATTAGTAAAAAAAAATTTCTTTTATTTTAGCCTCATCAGCACCTCCTCAAGCTACTGGGCGAGCAAGATCTGACCCAACTCATCAACATCCATATGGACAATTGCAACATAGTTACACACAAACTGGATCTTGCAATCTTCAGTATGGACCTACTCTGATAACCACTGCTTCATTATCAGCTATGGAATGTGAGAGCCCAATAACTAGCATAGCTGGTACTGGTATGTTTCGTTCCTCTCAAAAAATTCATGCCTGGAGTTCAATTGGTGTATCAAGTGCGCCTACAGCAGTCACTCCAAGTGCAACAGGGACAGTAACTGTTGGTCAGCATACTCACTCCAGTGCCCCCACTAGTCGTGCGGGTTATCCTCATCTTCATAGCCACAACCATTCCTATCGAAAACATCTTCATCCAACACAATCTAGTGCTCCCAGTCATGGTGGAGTAACATCATCACATGTCATTGGTGCAGTTGGGTTTGATCCCCTCCAGTCTTTCCAGCCACCATCAACTTTTAGCGTTGTCAACAGCAATCGAAACCAAGCAAGCTCTTCCTTAACAACTGTGTCTTCCCAACTAATGCCGATGGACATCAACTCTAGCAGTAACCTTTTCACATCAATAGATTGCGCGCCCACATCTCTTAATGTGCAAGTAGGTGGTTATCAACCGGTACTTTACACAGGAACAGTTTTTAGTGGGCAAACAACAGTTCCTTCATATCTTGGCACAAACTTTTCACAGCTGGGACTTCACCAGTCTGGAACGCCTACCACACAGCCTTCCACTGTAATTTTACCTGAGATGGTATCTCAAAAACAGTCATCGGAGAGAGATGAATCACCTATGGTTGGTGTGTGTGTTGAACAGAGTCCTGTTGCTAGCCATTGACAAAGATATCTTAGTAGTGCATTAGATATTTTGGTAACTCTCTGTTCTTCTGCCATCTTCTTTCATATTTTCATAAGCTTAGCTTTAATAAGCTTATCACTATTTATTAGGGTTTTTGTACCCATTGTAAAGTTTAATATTGTGAAATATTTAATTTCTGCAGAGAATATGGCAACAGAACAGTTTATTCCAAATGACAGGAAAACCATTGTCAGTAGATTAGATGTCACTGGTTCATTTTGTAAATAGCAAATAGCAATATAACTATTTATTGCTTCTCAGTGGGAACATCATATAAATAGTTTCATTCTATGCAAATAAATATCTCATAGAAGAATCATGAATAGAGGCATAGGATGTGTTTGGTGATAATTTTCCTCAGTCTGTTTCAGATGCAAATAATGAGAGTGGAAACACTCTCATTTAATTTTGATGCATTTGTGTACATATTATACATAATCACATATGTATATATGCATAAATAAATAACTATACCTACATATATATACACACATTTACACACAACACATTATTTATATGTATACATATATGCAGTTAGCAATCAATAACTTCTGCTTTAACCCCTGTCTCTCATTCTACCTTCCTGAAGATTCAAATAAAAATTTTATTCTATCATGGGACATCAGGGTTAATATTCACGTCAATGTATCAGAATATAATTTATCTGAAAATCATAAGCTCATTTCATGTTGTCCAGTTTTGAAATTTCAGGGAGGTAAACTATACTGGTGGTGTCTTTCATCTGAAGAATTTTTTTAAAGAAATATATACCAGTTAATAGATCACAAAAGATGTTCCTAGATTTTTATTTATCCCATTATACTTCAAGCATGTCAAAAATAATTCTGTTGGTGACTGTCTTAAAATGCATTAGCTTGAAGTAATTTTATAAATTCAATTTAAATCGAAACATTACATATTGCATTTCTCATAAATTCATCATGTCTTAAATGTTAAAGTGAATAAATTATTGAATATTTTATTTATTTGTTGGATTTTACTGAAAGGTGTTTTTAAAATTATACGAAACTAATTGATTTGTTATTGTTTCTCCCAAACAAATACTCACTTTCAAAATCTGTAGTCTTTGTGATTTGAATCTTCATTCCTTGTTGTTAAGAATGTTATTTTTCTGATATATTCTTAAACCTTTACTATGCTTTTGCAATAAGTAAAATAATTATGCATATAATGAAGTGTTGTTTTAAGTAATGAACATATATAGCTTTGTTAACTTTTAAAAAATAATTGATTTCTTCATATGTATCAGTTATATTAAAATTTCAAAATTTTACAGTTTAATTTTGTAAAATATATGTATAATTTCTTTAAAAGGATATTGTAATTTTAAATAATTCTTTCTTTGCTGTATTAGAAAAGAAATAATCTGTATGATTCTGGTCTTATTTAGACCACAGATATTCGTATAAGTTAGTTTATTGCTTGCACAGATCGCTTTGAAAATGCAACAAAGCTATTTCACTTTGAATGATAATTTAAATATACTTGAAGTAAATGAGTTGTGTGTGAGTATCTTTGTTTTGTAAATACCATATTTGCTCCATTAATAAACATTTGATCACACACATTTAGTATTGTACTTTTGATCTGTAATTTGTATTTGTTATATTTTAAAAGTTGCTTATATTTTATGAAACTAAAATGTCTTTTTCAAAATTTGAAGTTGCGTGTTTAAATGGTTGTTAATTTTCATTAATATGGAGAGAGAGAGGTAACCTTTCTCCATTTCCTTAGTCATTTGATTGTGATTTTTTGTCAACTTTGTTTTTACTTTGCAGATAGAAACAAGGGCTTGCAGAATTATTGTCTATATTGATTATATACCTATGAATATATTTGCATATATTAAAATATATATCTTAAATATTGTGCGTTGACATTGTATTTTTTAAATATCTGAGCAAAATATAAGCAATTATTCTTTTTTATTCTTTAATATCAAATAATTGAAATTTGCATCCATGATCTTCATGGTGTTGATATAATGTGTTATGTTCTAAAAAGATTAAGATGTATTTTATAATTTTTTATATTTTTTAAAGAAATGCAAAAGAATAAGTAGTGTATAAGAAATTAGTAAAAGTTATTTAACTAATAAAATAACATTTAATTTTACTTAAAGCAATTACATTTTTTATGTAGAAAACATTAAATCTGCAAATTAAAAGGATTTAAAAATAAATTGTACATTAAATAGAATGGAATCTTTTAGTTTTTCCTTATTTTTAACAATGTCACTAAATATTAATAAAATTGCTTATATATAATAACTTTATCAAAAAATTTTAAATGTTTTTTAATAAAGCAAAACTTTAAATGCTTAATTTTTAATAAAGGATGAATTTCAAATGGCCTAGGCACTATTTTTTAATATATTGGAATTTAGAATAATATCACTTTAGAAATACTGAGCGAGAGAATATTAGTGTATTCCATCTAGTTATATTAGATTGATTTGAAGTTTAAAAGAATGGATATATGTTTGCTTGATATAAATTCATATGTGATTTCAAATGAGAGTTGTTCATGTTGCATTGTATAATTAATAAAAGTTTTGTCTCACATAAATTATTTAATTTATTGAAAACATGTTAATTGATAAAGAAAAATATATTGAATTACACATTATTAATTATTTCAGTTATCTAATTTAGATTTTACTATTCAAAGTATTCTCTTGTTTCAGCCAGTATTTTTTCTGAGAGATTTGTAAAATTTTTATTGCTTATACTGTATGGCACATAAGACTTTTTAGCAAAGAATTATTTAAGTACATAATTCTTCGCTAAAAATTTTGCCGAAGACACTAATTGTCTAGCAAAATTGTTATGACAAATAACAAAATATTAATAAATTGAATTTATAATTGCTTAATCAAACAATCATGCATATTTTATAATTGATTAAGTGCTATGAAAATTTACTTAAATTTTGTTGCTAATAAATGTCAATAATATTTTTCTCACAAAAATTTGTTTAGAAACCAGAAACTTATTAATTATTTTTCCCATCCTAACTGTCGCTCTAGTTAATTTAAATGATTTAAAACTAGCAATTGAAGTGTAAATTGAATTGTTAATATAACATTAAAATTTGTCAAGCAAAAATGTTACTCGTTCAAGATGTTTACTATGTATACCAATTATAGTAATTAATATAATATGTGATACAAATGAGTTTGAATTTTAATTACTATTAATTTGACAATAATTAAATTTTAATATTATAGTTTATTCGTATTTTCAGTTCTTGTTTTTATTCTTGAAAGTTAATAGTACTTTGTACTGTAGCGAATGAGTATGAAGAATAAAATAAATAGCTATTGAATGCTGAAATCTGTAACCATGTTCAGGAAAATTTAAAAGAATTTTCATACATTAAAATATATAATGACAAGATTTATTAAATATGTACAATTATCAGGAAAGTTTCAAGCTACCAAAATCTTAACATTAACTTTAGATACTTTCAGTTACAAAATAATTCAAATTGATAAACATCCATTTAAGAATTTTAATGCGAATTCTCACTTTTAGGTTCCTGCTGTGAAATGAAATGCTTCTTTCATTATATCTGCAATATAAAACCTTTGATTATCTTACTTTTTCAATAAGAACAAGCTTTTTGGCAAGTTTTCATAAATATTTTAGGAAGTGAAACAAGTTATACTGCAAAATTATTTTACTGACAATATTTATAAATTATCTTATATTTTAATATGATACATGTATAATATACATGTTAATATTAAATAAATATTTGTTTATAAGTTTCTTACTAATATCATTTGGAAACATAAATGTGATATATGCACACTCTATTTTTGTCTGTTGAATTTAAAATTGTTATTTAACAAAATTTTAGTTAAAGTTCTGTATATTCATATATATATTACTACAATATTGTTTGATTTGCAAAAAGAAAATTCAATTAAAAAAATTTATCAGTAAGGTTATCCTGTTTGCTGTAATTATACTTATGTAGAACCTGATATATAATAAATTTATAGAAGACTGTAAATTGTAGTTAATTAGAGATACTTTGACAGTAAATTTATTAAAAAAAGTTTGTGATTTTATTTAACTTCAGTTATTAAGTGATGGCATAAATGAATTAACAGTTAGTAAGTGATGGCATAAATGAATTAACAGTTAGTAAGTGATAGTATATTATTGAATGATAAATAATAAGTATAAAAAAAGTTTCTTATCAATGTTTCTTTAAATTTTTTCCTATATTGGTTATTAAAGAGTAATATAGAAAATTTATATGCATAAAAAATGCCTTAGTAGTCACAAAACTGAATGTTCTTATATCTTTAGAAATACAAGAATAATTTTTGTAAGTATGATTAATCAAGAAAACTTTTCTTGATCCATCATATTGAAAGTCCTAGTTTTCATATGAATGGTTCGTGCTCTTGCCTTTAGTTCAGCAGTTTGTGGGTCTGATTCCCTCTCCAGACCTGGATGTTTGTAGTCGTCTGGAGTCCACTTTAAACTGTAGGTCCTGCTCTAATGTCATGTATGATAAAATGACCCTTGAACAAGCAACCCAACTATTGAAGACTCGTGAAACTATATATAAAAGTTAAGTGTCATTTGTAATGAACAAAATTTCCATTTTAAGATTATTCTCAGATAAAATTGACAGACTGAATGATACTATGCAGTATTAGATATGTTTTAATTAGGTGAATTAGACATTGTTATGTATTGTTAATAGATCAATTTTTAGGTTTTTAGCACTATCTTACAAAAACTGATAATCTAATAAAGAGAATATGAGGAAAACTAAAATACTAAACTAGGTACCTATTTTAAAAACATTGTACTGAATGATTTGTTCCGTTTATTGAATCTTGAACGATATTTATTAAAAAAAGATATTTTGCTCTTATTCATACGATTTATAGCACCGTTTATTTATATTAAAATTTAAATGATTGGTTTACGTCACTTGCAAGATAATGTATCCACTAAGCTTGAAACAATTAAATTTTTATTATCACAGAGTTCACGCTTATTAACCAGAACATGATGATTCATCTATGCATGAAATTTTACTACATTCAAATTATCTGTTTTCTGTTTTGGCATAGATTGTACTGGAACTTGCCAAAATCTGATTTTTGATCAGAAAATGTTTGTAAGTTAGATTTGCAAAAAGAAAAGAAATATGATGTTTCTATATATTAAAATTATTTTTATATGAATTTTAATTTGTGTGTGATGCACTTTACTTAACGCGAACTTAAAACTTTCATGATATATTCAGTTTTTGGCGATCTATGATTTAGATTATTCTCTTATTTACTCCATGGGTGTCTATATTGTTTCTAAAAATTTTTTTCAACACTATTACGCAATATCTGATCTCAATTTTACAAAGATAAGGATTTATTTTTTCTCATTCCAATTTTTTTTTTACCTTATGCAGTTAGGAACTTTTCTCTTCAGCAACACATAAGCTTTATCAGAATATTTTTTAACTGTAGATATGTTGTTGAATTTTGGCCACAGTATTGTAAATTACTCTGATGTTCTTTTTCCATAAAAACTCATTTATTTTACTGAAGAAATAATTGTCTAGATAATTTTGATGGATTAAATATTCCTATTTTAGTTTTCAATCTATGAAAAATCCAATTAAAAAATTAAAGTGAATGAATATTGCTTACCATAATTTAATTTTCTGCAACATAGCAATAATCATCAACCTTTTCAAGAGTCGCTCATTCTTATAAATTTTTGCCGCAGAATTTCATATGCCCTTAGATTTTAAGAGTTAAGTAGTAATGCTGAAATTTGTGTGTTGATAAAAGATAATCATATCATTCAAATTCAAATATTTTAAATTATTTCAAAATTTTGTAAAGGGTTGATGTGTGTAATTTTAAATTTTATCATTAAACATAATTACTGTGCTTTGTTTAAAAATATCTTTTGATATCTATTTTTTTCTTTAAAATAAATCATTTTCGAGTGTTTTCTACGAAGAGGAGAAAGGCTATATAGTAATGAATTTTACTGATTTTTTTATCCGTTCACATTCTTATTTTAACACCATTGAGGAATTAAAAATAAACATACCCCTGAAATATATAAGAATTCAAGAATGAAAAACAAGATCAAATTCGAATAAAGTAAAGATACGTAAGCGATTACAAATGGAATAAATTACAGAATGCACATGGTCTAATTTATCAATAGTCACTGAAGAATATGATGTTTTTCGATTTTTATCATGTTGGGAATAGTATAATCTATTAATTCTTCACTGATTTCATGAGTTAAATGGCTAGTTTTATATTTTGC
This sequence comes from Latrodectus hesperus, assembly GCA_037975125.1. NCBI lineage: Eukaryota > Metazoa > Arthropoda > Arachnida > Araneae > Theridiidae > Latrodectus > Latrodectus hesperus. Next base: position 50,494,697 of record CM075859.1, on the reverse strand, counting down.
ATAAAATAAGTAATGTGCAAAAAGTATCTTATAGCGACAAATCATCCCTCATGACCGCAGCTTTTTCACGCTGGAAAATTTAAAAATATGTTTATAATAATTATTAAATTTTAATCATTATATATATGACATTCGTCTTATTTTGCTATTCATATTTCTTATTGATGTAGAATAATAGGACCTGCATATGGAATAATTTTATGTAATTCCAACTCCTATATATTCTTTCAGAGCTTACATGTGTATGAAATTTGTGAATGAGTAAAAACTGATAAATAATATATCTTTAGTTTCTCTAAACATTTCGAAAAAAATTGAAGTAATAGGAAATAATGAAAACTTATGATACTAAATGGTATAATATTCTCGTGATGTTAGCTGCAATTTCATATTTATAGGAGAAAAGAACTTCACGATTTAGAGTTAACACTTATTTTAGTTTACTCTGAATTTAAAAATTTTATCTTTGTATATGAAGTAAAAAATATTTTGAAAATTTTCTTAATTGAAACACAAATCATTTTTAAAGATTAGTTGCAATTAATTTCTATCGATATCATATATATTCTGTTTAAGCATTATCAGATTTAAAAGAAAACTCTTGGTTCTTATTTAAACAATATGATATTCACAGAAATTTTCGTATTGACGAAGCTTATGAATACTTAAGCACAGCGTTTCTCAACTTTCGGTATACGGAGCCCAATTTTAAATCATAATTTTCATCGCTCCCCTCGCATACAATAAAACATATACTATTTTAATATATGTTGAGTATTTTGGCTCTGAACCTACTCGATGACCTAAATTTAAACTTTACAAATTATCAAGAATACGGAAATTTATTAACATTTGGCAACACCGATTCTCAACACTGACAAAACAAGAATCCTATGCCTTTTTATTGCTCTTGCACCCACCATATCGGACATTCTCGCTGTTTCCAGAGAAGTTTTGATTTGCCGTGAACATTCCGGAATGTCGACAAAATACCGTCTCTAGCATGGTTGGGTTGGGCTGTGGCCGGCAGTTTTGGAGCTCTTTGCTAAAAGTGCTTATAGCTCATATTGAGGCGAGAAGACACACAAATAGTTGATTGATTGGTATCGTATTGTTGCATTGCTCCTTAATGTAGATTGTTCATGGCTGTATTTGATACAAAGTCGCCGGATCTAAATTAGCACTCAGCAGGTAGGTTTCATGGGATTAGAAGATGGTTCCTCTTTGATAAGCAGAGACAAAAGTTCTCCAATAAGCACTAGATGACGTTTTTATGACGTATTATCATTATGTCAAAATTTGTAAGTTTTTTTCATGAATTCGCATAAATCTCGAATTTTTACTTTTGGATTTGCGGACAGTTCGAACATCCAAGAAAATGATAAAGCTCTAATTCCCAAGGATTTACGGAGATCATTTCTCGGGTCATTATATAAAGGGCGAGATAATAGAATACGATAGATTGTTTCAGGCTTCCCACACAGACAACGGTCTGTGGGGGACATGTGGAATCTGTATAGAACAGATTTTGCAGGATAGGTTCGGGTACGGACCCTAGATAGAAATATATCTTCTAAACGAGATTGGGAATAGAGACATTGTTGACATTAATCTGCTGTGTCATTTTATTCAACAACTTTCATTTATTTTCTTGTACTAAATAGAGATTTTATTGTTGCTACGTAAGAATAATATTAGGGAATAAATATATTTCTTACTCTATCAATGACATATCATTGATATTTATCCCATTCTTTGAAACAAATTATACGAATTCTAAAAATTATTACACTTGAAATTGTTTTACAGAAAATTAAGTGAAATTCATTTGATATTTAAAAGCTAAATTAAAATGTTTACTATAGAAAAACTCTTCATATAAGGTATTATTTAGAAAGTGGGTTGTGTGTTAGGATTAGTTAAAGTCTTATTTATCCTTCAGCGAAAAATTTAATCTTTAAAGCTACATAAACTAATTATTTACATTTTTGACAAAAATTTCATTTCTCTGATGTAAAAGCAAAATTTTTCAATAAAAAATTACGATTTTTCTCAAGAATCGATTCTCCTCTTTCCTGAGAGATTTTGAGAGTAATTCATAGTACAGGAAATTAAACTGTTTTTCATGCATCCGGTAATAATTTAAAATACATACAGACATAGAGATATAGACTTAAAGACATTATCTTCTATTACACTACTTGATATTGAAATTGAATCTATGATTTTTATTGATACTATCAACACATTTAAAGGATTTTTAAGAAAGGAAATCATTATGAACTTTAAAATTTTTAAATAATTTGATCAATAATGACATTTTTATTTTCCTTATTCATATTAGGTTCCTTCTTTGCTCAAAGTGGAAGAAAAACACCCAAGTATAGTTAATTTAAAGAGCAATTATAAATATTTAACGGCGAAATCGTTAGAATTTTTTATGCGACATTAATTATTTTTTTCTATAAAGTAAAGATTTCTGAATTATCGATTCACTTTCATTTATATTTATTGAAGTCCTAACAATCGAAAGTAATCATATATTTAAATACCTATACCCCCTGTACCTTATTAAAGTTTTTCTAAGACTGTATTAAACATGTACTATGCGCTAATTTATTTTATCCTTCGCAAATCTTCGAGATCTCAGCCATTAGTTGACGAGCAAACCAATAAAGTGATGATGAAGTATAAAAAGAATTAGAATCAGCGTTCTTAGAGTTGCCTAAGTAACGCCTTACATGTAGACTCTATGGTAATTTAACATGCTAATAATTAAGTCTTACTTAAAAAAGTGAAATCCAGAGATAACTTATTTAGTTGACAAAGATTGTAATACTATCATTCAATTCTCATTTTTGTGTTAGCTAATCGAAATTGCAGCAAGCAAAATGACTTAACTTATGCAGTTATGATAGCAGTAATAATAATAAAAGTAATTTATTAAGAAATTTGTGACATGAAATACTTTACATACACATTGGCTCATTTTATTCGAAACGAAATATTTTGTTGGTTATACATGTTTCCTACTGAATATAAAAGTAGCAAATTTTGTAAATTTCAATTTTTGTTTGCAATTTTTTATTTAATATTAAATTTAATCGTGTTTTAAATGTATTAAAATTTTCATTAATATAATATTTCAGTTTTATAAAATTCCCTTTCTTGGCAAACGATTTTTTATTATGTTATTATAGTCAAAATGTGATTTAAATTTCCCATTTTTTATTTATAAAAGAAAAATGTAAAATATAAGCAAAATATTGCTTGTTAAACAAAATGATTTAATCACTTATAAAAAAATTAATATGCTGTCAAATAATATTTCAGAGCATTAAAATTTCTACAAAAAGTTTTTATGCTATCAATTTTTAAATAGTTAATAATTACATCCAAAGAGGTCCTAATGATGTATTTGTAAGCTAAAACAATATTAATTAGGTATTATGTTTTTCATTTTGAATATTTATTTGCTTAATCATTATTAGAAATTTTCCTTGATAAGTAATTTGACTTAATCTACATTCTCTAAGAACTAACTAGAGTAATATTTCAGAAATTTTATCAGAAAAATTTAAGATTTTTCCGTTATTTACGCACGTACAAGATCTGTAATATAAAATAATGATATAGCATTACAGATCTTGGGCGAAATATAAGACTTTGGTAGATCATAATTGAAAACACGATTAAAAGAATACAATCTCTAAAAGAAACTAAATTATGTAAAATTATTTATATAAAAATATAATAAGAAGTTTCTCGTTTATGGCATCCTTTCAGGCGCGCTACCCTTTAAAGTTGAAATATTAACAAAAAAATTTGTAGGTTGTTTATTTAGACCAATATGAATATACAGTGGAAATTTTGTAAAGATTGCATGTACCATTTCGATTTTGTGGGTGTTCCATCACATGGAACACAGCGCCGCAAAGGTCGTAGAAAGTAAGCATTGCAGTGAAGCCCATATATGCGTAAATGTTTTTGCATATGATAGAAAAAACAATGCATTACACCAGCGTAGCAAATTTAGCGTGGTTCAGGGCGCATCACAAGAAGGTCTGCTACTCTACACCATAAAAAATAAATAAAATAAAATAAAAAAAGATTTCTGTACAATTTTTTAGCTATCCAAGTAAGGTTTTGGGGCTGCATAGAGGAGCCTGGTTGAGATAAATCATCGCCATCATTTTCACTGGCATCCAACACAACATTATCAGACTGAGATTGATCAAGTGGTTTAGGAACATATTTCTCTGTATCACTATTACTACCCATATGTTCGGATTCACTAATAGAGGGCAATTTTTGAAGCATCTTTATTGCTTCAGAAGGGCTAAGACCTTTACGTGTCATTTATTTGCAATTAACAAATTAAAAAAATTAACTAGAAATTAAAATTATATTTGCAAAAAGTAAACTAAAAATATATAAATTAAAAGAAAATGTATACACAATATTATAAAACGAATAGCAGCGAAAAGAAAAAAATCAAGAGCATAAAAGTAATGCTTCTCTAACTAGAGAGGATTCGAACTAACTGATATAATCCTATACCACACGGAAGCTTCCCAATTCAAGAGGCCAATAAAGTTGTAGAAATATTATCCATATAAGTAATCCTTCCTTGCACATTCCTCAACATTAGTTTATTACACCTCAAAAGAAAAAAAGAGTAAAAAAAAAAAAAAAAAAAAAAAAAAAAAAAAAAAAAAAAAAAAAAACCACTGCTGTTTCCCTCACTGTTTCCCTTAGCATTGAATTCAAGGCTAATCGCGCCGCTATAAATCGCCTAAAGAAAAAGTGCCGTTGCGGCGCAGTGTTCCAGATGATGGAACACCTTGTTTTATCAGACAATTCTACGTATACTTTATGCGTAAAAAATTTAAAGTAATATAGAGTCAGTAGTTCAAGGTACAGGCAACAAAATAACATAGAAATTTCTTTTCAAACAATTATTTTTGTATAAGAAAAAAAATTCGGAAATATTCCTTCAAAATAAAGGGATTTAAATAATATGCTATGATTGAAAATTATTGATCATCTTATGTAGTGCTGCCATCTATTATCAAAAAAGAGAGTTTAAAGAACATTTTCAGCCAAATTTCATCTTTTTATCATAAAATGCAAAGATTTGGTAACAATTTAAAGTTTGGTGTTCCATCACCTGGAACACTGAACCGCAAAGGGTTATAGCAAGCTCTTCCAGCTCTTCTCTCTCCTTTTTTCACCCCCCGTTTATTTCTAAAAGTAACACAATAATTTCCCAATTTTGATGATCAACTTCGATGAAGCAAATTGATCAACTACGTTATCAATGTCTTATTTTAAATGTTTCTAGTTCACCACTTAAATATACTTGGTCACTTTGGTGATAATATGTCACATGGTTGATCTTAAATGCGTCTGAATTAATTTTAATTTACTGACACACAATTAGCAGTTGATGTTGAAATAGTAGGGATTATTTGAAGTGAGATTTTCATAATTGGATAAACGTCTTCAAAGGTAAAAAGCTTTATAAAGGTAAAAAGAAGTTTAAGTTCTAATTTATATTTAAAATAAAGTCACCTTCTTATTATTTTTAATAAAATCAGGAATATTCCGAGCTAAATTTTGTAAATTTATAATACTTCTAGCATTTCCAAAACTGATACGCTGAATATTATTTTTTCAAGTTTTTCATTGATTCAAATTATCACCAGGAATTCGGATTTTAAACTGTTGGTCCCAATCTAATTAGATCTCATGTATAAAAAATGATTGTTGAACGTTAACAGGTATTATTGAGTTGCAGGTATTCACAGATTAAAAAAAAATTAACATTCATATTTCCAGATTTTACATGCAGAAATTTTCTCAGTTGATTTCTCAGTTAACAATGACAAACTGATTAAATTAAGGATATTGATATTAAGATATTAAAATTTTGATTTAAAAAAATTATTGAATTGCCATTCTTAAGTATATTTTGTTCAGTGAAACAAAGTGTACATTAAGAATATCATAAATATCATTTTACGTGTAATATATATGCATATATACAATTACATACATTTAAAATATAAAAGAATAAATTCTTTTAGAATTCCAAATGACATTACTGTGATATTTTTCTAGTGACCTATTTATGCTGACAACTTTGTAACGTTGAACTGTGAGGAACTTTTTTTACGATAATAAATTTTGGATTCGATATAAATACATTTCTGTTATTTGTTAATAATTTTTTCTTTTAATTCAAAATCTGATTATTAAAAAAATTACTGACATTATGAAGAATTTAACTGTACCCACAACCCGTGCTATAACACGGGAATGACAAGATTGACGGCATTGCACTTCTTTTATTCCAACGTGGTAGTGCGTGTTTTATTCATTAAAACAAAATATTTTTTCTTAATTTATTTCTTAATTTTATTGGTATAAAGCAAATGACGAAATGTGAAGCCGAGTTTTTAAAATTTTTTTAAAGAATAAAAAGTCTGCTTAAATAACATAGATTAACAACATGTAGATTACACTTGTGAAATATTTCAAATGTACTTCTTTCTAAATTTAATCTTGATTAAGGTTTTAATTTTTTTATATGTTGAAGAAATCATTACGAATTCCGATCATGTAATTTAACAATTATTATATATCATCTGAATTTTAATTAATAGTTATACGTAGTGATAGAAAATGGCAAATAATTTTAAGGCTTTTTGGAAAGTTAGTTAAGGCTGTAAGTTGTGTGTTTAATTGATTATTTGTCTTACATATGTGTGTGATATATTTGTCTTAATTTAAATTTGATTTTTAAGTATTAAGCATCCAAGTATTACTTATTAATTTTTTTGTTGTTTATTGGGTGATTATTAAATTTTCTGTCTTAACAAGAAATCAAAAATTACTTAGAATAACTTTTTTTAAACAGTAAAATTTACTAAAAATGGAGTATATTAAAATAATTTTTACTAGCAGTACAACAATGTTTTTAAAGTAGTCTTCGTTAAAAAAGTATTACAATATGTTCATTATAATAATTTTTCGTGAAAATGTATTTTTCCCTAATTGCTTGGTATTTTACAATTATTAAGCATTAAAATTTAATTTTATTATTTAATCTAACAAATTATTTTTTAAAATCTATAATAATTAATAAAAAATATATTCAGATATCTTTATTTAAAATTCTGATACGAATTAAAATTTCGAAATTTTCATATAAATAATTCAATAAATTAAAGTAATAGCAGAAACATAAGTTATTAACATTATAAAAATTAATTATTAAGCAATAAAAAATATAAAAAATTAATATAGTTTGTTAAAAATGTACTAATTGAAGTTTAATTATATATGTGCTGGTTATTGTTAGATTACAAATGTATTAATAAACAAATATTGTTATCAATAAAAATGTTATTAAATAAAAAAAATTGAAAATTAATTTACTATAATTTATTAATTTTAAAATTAAACTTCCATTAGCATATTTTTAATGAATTACAGTAAATAAATTTACTATAATTTATTAAAAATATGCTAATGGAAGTTTAATTTTATATATTCTGGTTATTATAAAATAATAAATCTGACCGCAAATTTTATTTTTATTATTATTGACTTATACACTTTTTATTTATCATTGACTTTGTGCAATTCTTTTGTGTTTTCCCGCTCTTTTTTGACCATGTCGCATTTTCGGAATAACCCTAGTAGGTTAGCAGCATCCCTCACTCTCTTTCCAAAAATACTGAGATCTAAGAAAACGGTTTCGTCGTCGTCGTTTAAAAAAATATGGTGGACAACAGGTTTGTACACTTTAATACGAGACTTCCCCACTTATTTAAAAATATTCAGTTAGATGCTAACTACTAATTGTTTTTGAATATTTTAATTCTCGGAACTTCATTTATAGAACTTCCCATCTCACTGTCAGACTTTCAAATATTATTTTATATAATGTTATTTCATATTATTTATTAAAATAAATTTATATCGTATCTCTTTGAGGTTTCTGAACATTTTAACTTTAGTTCACATCTCGCTGTCAGACTTTCAAATATTATTTTTTTCTTTACATGAGAAACAACGTAAATAAAAATAAACTCATGCATTATTTGTTAACAATTTAAAATTAATTTTGAATAAATGTTGCCCAGTTATAGAAATATTCTATCCTGAAAATATTAACTTGACAGTAAAACAGTTTAGTCTAAAATTTTTATTTTAAAAAAGGCGATTATTTTTGCAATATAGGTAACATAAGTTATTTCTTTATATTTCTAAAATTCAGTTTTAAATGTTCTTCACTATAATCACTTAAGCTGCCTCTTCACTATAATTGGTCAAGACTAGAACAGCACCTATAAATTTAACAATAAAAAATTAATGGGATAAATAATTTTTTTTTCACACATGCATACATTATATTTAAAAAGAGAGAGAGTAATCAAAGTTCTTTTTAAACTCCATATAATTTTTTAATTAAAAAAGTTTCAAGATTAAATTAATTTTTTTGGATGACATCAATTGTTGATTCTTTCAACTAGAAGCAAATAATCTTATCATAAACAAAGATTGAATTACATTATTGTAATTGTTCATTTCAATAGTGTTTGTTACTTTGTTACCTTAAAATTATTATTGAAATGAATAGTTGAAAGAAAAACATCCTATGATGAAGACTTTTGAGCAATTATAGCACTATTATGGAAACGGTCTATAATTAATGTCCAACATAAGTATATGAATTGTTTTTAATATTGTATTTTGACTAGGTGATTGCTTAAAAGTAGGCATAAATGTTATGAAGAATCAAGATTAGTGTTTTACAAACTCCATAATGTGTAGAGTTATTGTTCTTTTATTGTGTAATTAAACATAAAACAAAATAAAAATGTGAAATTTTTCATGTAAGTAACTTTCAATAGGATATAACTTCATGATATTTCATTAGAGAAATACAAAACTATTATTAGTCATACCTAACTATTATAAGTAATAATTAATCATAATAAGTAAACTACATAACTGATCTGTTGATGTACTTTTAGGCATAGAATACTCAGACTCATGCCCTAATGGAAACATTTCATACAGTTTGGAAAGGAATAATTTACACTGGCTTCAAATTTCTGTTGAAAATGTAAAACTATTCTAATATTTGTATCATTTTCAAAGGAACTAATAATTAAAATTACTGATAAATATAGCTTCAGATATTTGGTAGTTATTTTGAATATTGCGAAGTAATTTATAAATCAGAATGAAACTTCTATAACAATATTAAAATTAGTAACAATTTGAATTCTAAATAAGTTTTATTAATTTATTATATTTTATTAAATAGAAGAGTCATATGCAATTCATAGTTCAGTCAGTACAAGATGGAAATAAACTAAAATTTATGCGACTCTCTTAGGAGTTACAAATGTAAAAAGGTATACATAGCACCATTCTGGAAACAGTTTTTAATTAATACCCAACATAAATGTTATATAGATTATTTAGAATTTATTTTATAAATATTATACTATGATAGGGTGAAAAGTTGGTATAAATATGAAAAATGATGCATCAACATTATATTCATGAGCTATATAATATGGAAAGCCAGAGTTAATTTAATGTAAAATAAACACTTTTGCAGTTTTTATAAGTGGGAACATTAAATAGGATACTTTATGTTATATTATTAAAGAAATGTAAAATTACCAATAATCAAACCTTTAATAAATCCTTAATTTTTAAATAAATTATATTAATGTACTTTTAGACCTTTTTGACTCTCAAGTGCATCAGAAATACTTTACATGTTTTAAGAAAGGAATCACTTTTACGAATAAGTTGGCACTACTTACTTGATAATTAATTGTGAAAATATTTGTATTGTGAAAAACATGGGAAAAAATCATTATAAAATAAGAATTTAAGTTTTTATATTTTTTAAGTTATTAGTGATGATTTAGGGCCAATATTTTAAAAATTAATGTATTCAAGTTTTTAAGAATGAAAGATATATTATTTCTAGGATACTCAGAATTATAAAATAAACAAATTCGTTTACTTAGAAAATGCATGAGCAAATGTTATACATAAAAAAAAAACTGAATTTATGAGCACCTTTTCCATAGAAATCCTATAATCTAGAATTTTTTTCTTTTTTAGTTTTAGATAATTTTGTTTAACAAAATGTTTTTTTAATATCATTTATCTATAAGTAATATACTTATTTAAATGATTATTATATCTTTAAAACATTACAAATTGGCTTGAACTAAATGAGTATATCAGTAAATAATAAATTAAAAATTTATAAATGCAACAGGACTATTATAAAGAGAAAACTCAGCAATCAGATAATCAATGAAACCAAATAAATTGAAACAATAGTTCTTTTCGAATAATATTCTGTAAATAAATTTATCAGAAATTTATATGTAAATAAATAAAAGTAGATAAATACTTGTACAGCTAATTTATCAATGTTACTTTATGTATAACAATAACATCGGATTTTGGTCTTTGGGATAGGTCCATTGTTAATAATATACAAAACAATTGCAAATAAAAAATAAAATTAAATATATTTAAACATAAAAATAGGAAATACTTTGATTTCGCTTATAATTTTAAGTTCAAATAGATTAAAAATTTTCATGGTAACCAAAATTTATTATTACAAATATGCGAAAAATCAGGCTTACCAATACGGCGATTTTTTGAAAACTTCTTGATAAATTAATAAAACGGTTGCGATTAAACTTCAAGAATCGAAGTTTCAAAATGATTGGAATTTAGGAACATTAATCTCAATTAGTAAGAAAATTCTTAATAAACAAAAACGCAAGCAAACAGCTATGAAAAAATAGGTAGCCATATTGGAATTAACTCGCTATGATATATTTTGGCAGAATCTTGGCATGCCCAATATTGGTAGCAATTTGGCTACCTTTCTAGGACCAATAATGGCTTATCATGGCAGACTGGGGAAAACTTGGCACCTCCTATTAGTTCAACATTGGCTTTTCTTGGCATTTCCTACATTGGAGAAACATTGGCCCCCATGATAGGATCAACCTTGGCTTATCTTGGCATGCCCAATATTGCGGAAAACGTGGTGCCCATTATAGGTCTGTGATTGGGTTTATTTTTTGACATGCTGTATATTGGGGAAAACTTGACGTCCATCGTCGGTCCATTATGGGGGCAGTAGTTTGTAGTTATGGATCAATTTTACTTGCAACAATTATTAACAGAGATTTAAAATGCTCTTTGGTTAACTTAGAGTTATTAACATTCTTTGTGTACTTCATTTTTGAGAATGTTTTCTCACCCAAGTAAGTAGTACCAAAAACTGAAAACAGTTCAAAAGAAAATTTGTAAATTATCAAATTGTATCAGTGGAAGACTCTTATATTACATATATCTTATATCTCCAACAAAGATGGGTTTTGATATTTGTTCATAATAATATCACTGCACTGTAAATCAATAAGTTTCATTTGAAGTTCCGTGCCTAGGGTTTCAGTGTCAGTATCAAAAGGATTTTGAAAAACTTAATTTCATTTGAAAAGACATCAAAGTCTGAGAAACGAGTATAATTATTTGTCTTTAAAGCACTCAAAACTTCGATTGCAAAATTGATGGGAAAGTCAGTCTCAGTAGAAATTTGAAATATCAGCTCTCTCGGCTGGATATTTCACATGTTTTAAAATGTGTGAAACATTTTTTACGTAAGTGTGATTGAAACAATATTATTTTCTGCTAGAACAATTTGATATAAGTGTATAGATCAGGGAGAAGTTGGTTTTCTCCTTGCAATTTCAAATTTAGTTCCTTCATATGTTTTGTCATCAAAATTGAATGCTAATTTCCACGCTATTTTGTAATTCAGTAAGAGGACGACTCTTTTCATTCAAAAAATTTTGATCTGTGCTCGAAGTTCAAAAAAACCATTGCAGGATTTTTCCACAACTAAGCTAGCGCATGGCAGTATGATATGATAAATCACTTTCGTCCATATCCTCAATAAACTCGAGGAATTGTCAGCCTATTGTATCTGATGAAATTAACATCAGATATGACTGGTTTTAGAACTTCAGACATATTCAAATATTTTCCGCAAAAGGAATGTTGATGAATGATAGAATGTGAAACTATTGGTTTTGAACCACCATAATTTTCTACTGCCTGTGACGCAAGTGCAACCACTCTTTTTGTACCACACACATTTCTGCCTTCATCAGTAGTTATAAACGATTTTAAGTTTTCCCACTGTAGGTTTTTTTTATTAGTAGCATTTTCAACCCCCTTAAAATATCTTTCTCTGCAGTCATGCCGTTACTGCTATTATTATCAAGAAGTTCTTCATACACTTCATTAATTTTAAATACTCCTCTAATAAAAATCAAAACCTGAGCAGTATCTGACTCATCCGTGGACTCATCTTAGGCCAGGGAAAACCACTGAAGATGTTCATTTTTTTCAAACAGCTGAGATGATATATTTTCTGTTATGCTTTGTACCCTCCGAACCACGGTGTTTGCTGACAAATTGACAGTTTTAAATAAATTTAGCTTTTCAAAGCACATTTCTTTGGGTACTGCAATTACACATCCTTTGATTATTTCTCCATCAGTGAATGGTTTGCCACTTTTTTGATTTTAAGAGCCACACGAAAGCTGGAATGAGTTGCAGTCTCCTTTTCAGTACTTATTTTACAAAGATTACTTTTATACAAAGATTACTGCAATTTCAATTCATGTTTCAAATATTTTCTACGCTCAAACTTCCTGTATATTTTGAGTCTTTTTGAAAATGTTTCGTTTCGTAATGACATTTAAGATTATATTCCAGGGGTGGCTAAGCTTTTTGATTGTCCGAGCCCTTTTTCAAAGTTTGAAATTTTTCACGATCAAGCAATTAAATACGTATTTAAAAGGCATGAAAAAATTTTTTTACAGAAATTAATTTATTGGAAACATAAACAAAATTACAAAATTTGAGTATTGAATTTAAACATTAAAAATTGAACACATATATTTTACTTCTTCTGATAATTATTTGAAAATTAATGAATAATTGGTGACAGCACTTCTCAGTAACTATTTGAGATGCTGGTTAGTTAATGCTGATTGGTGTTTCGATTTCACGAATTTTAAAGTGGAATAAAATGATTCACGTAAGTATGTTGTTCAGAATATTGAAATAATTCGACAAGCAGCCTTTTTTATTCAGGATACTTTGATTCTGGTACAAATTTCCAAAATTCAGTAATCGGCGTCGATTTATATTTTAATTGTAGAGGTTGATCTTCTTACATCTCTATTAATTCCAATCCTCCAGACGCTTTTTGGGTCATTATTATATTGTAAATGGAAAACTCATCTTGAATTATGTTGAATTCAAATGGAATCAGAAAAAAATCAAGAGACGATTTAAAATATTTCAAATCTTGATATCTATTTTGGAATTCCGTCAGTATTCCTTCTAGCTTTTCTATATACTAGTTGAATTTTTCTTGTTTAATATTCTAGTAGATTTTTTTAATTCGAGGAAAATGACAAGATGCTTTATTTTTAATGGCCTTTTGAAAAAGTTGTAAGTTAGTTTGAAAACTAGATATACTCTGTGTGTGAGAGGTCAGATATTATTTTATATTCACCCTGTATTTGAAAATTCAGTGTTTGTAAATGTTCCATGGCATTCGTCAAAAACATTAAATTTTGTAACCACTCGTCATTGTCTAATCCTGGATACGTTATTTCACTTTTCTTAAAAATGCAGTTATCGGATCAAACAAATCTACAAATCAATTTAATACTTTGTAGCTAGATAACCATCTAACAATGCAAAAGAAATTAACGTCATTTGAAAGTTCTTCCTTTAATTCTTCAAAGAAATTTTTAAACTGTCGATGATATTTTGCATTGGTGCGAATGTACACTTATGTCCATAAGTTAAGGATGATTCAGAATCATACAGAAATTGAACTCTAAAATAAAAATTTCACATGTAGATTTATCACACACATCTTGAAGAATAATACGCAAATTACGAGAAACCACCAGATTAAAACATGAAGAAAACATGAAAGGTTAGATTTTTTTTGCTTTACAACCAAGTTAGTAGCCGTATAATTATTGCTCTGATCTTTTGGTTCAGCAGTTCCCTTGTTTGAATCTAATATTTTGCTTAAATATTTGTTGTGGTTCAGAATTCACTTTGAATCGTAGGTCACGGTTTCTATAACTTTCGTGTTCAAACAGCGACAGTTGAGTATCAAATAAGCTAAACTGTTTGATTTACATCTTCTATCCATACTGAAGACAAGGTTTTCAAAATGGTTTTGGAAATCATATCTCATTTTTGCAGTTACCGACAAATCTAATTCGTAAGAAACATTTTTCAACTCTTATTATACACTCATGTCCATAAATTAAGGATAATTCAGAATCGCATAGAAATTGAACTCTGAAATTAAAATTTCACCTGTAGAATTATCACACACATCTTGAAGAATAATGCTCAAATTATGAGAAACCAGCAGATTGTGCCGATAGTACAACACAATGATGAGAGTGTAAGAGAGGAGTATACAAGGAATGGTTGCAAGTAAGTAAAATTTTTCACAAGCGCTTGAAAAGTCTTCCAGTGCAATAACCGATAGTTATGGCACAAAGGAAGCATTTGGAGGATGTTTTACGGAGTGGAATTATCGGCCGTCTGAAATGTGGATATACTCAGCAGGAAGTATCCGAGTAACTTGGAATCGGCCATTGAGTCATCTCCAGGCTTTGGCAACGGTTCCAAGATGATGGTAATGTGAGTAGACGTTACAGCACAGGTCATTCCCTAGGTTACAACGCCGAATGAGGACCGGTATTTGGCAATTACATCTTTTTTGCTCTTTACCTTTTGTTTAATAAATAGACTTCACACAAATAAGTCAAATTTGTTTTGTTTCTGCCTCTTTCTTTGCCTGAACTTGTATTATCCTTAATTTATAGACACGAGTGTAATTTAAAATGTGTAACACTGTCTTCATAACAGCAGGATATTTTAAATATTTTATAACGAAATATTCTCGGTGAATTATGCAGGGAATTGGTATGAATATTCCAATTTGAGAATCATCTTTTAAAAGCTCAATAAGACCAATTTTTCACCCAGGATTGCTGGAGCTCCACCAGTTTCAATGCTTACAAGTTTATTAAGAGGCACATCAAAAGTTTTCATTATGGAATCTAATGTATTTTTAATATCGACACCATGGGTTGACTCTTGAAGTGCTACTAAATCTAATAATTCATCTTTAACAATGAAGTTAAGTGAAACAAAACGTTTGAAAACTGCCAATTGCGGAAGATCTTTGATATCTGCCGATTCGTCAAGGGCTAAGCTAAATGCAACACAGTTCTTCAAATCATTTTTTAAATTAACTTCAAGAGATGTGTTAATTGCAGTTATGCATCATTCTGTTGTGTCTCGAGATGGGAATTTGCGAAACAATTTTGTGCAATGCTGTATTATTTGGAACTGAAACTTTAAGTACATCTTCCAAATTTTTTTAATAAACTCTCCCTCTCCATACGGGAGTTTTGCACGAGCAATATTCCAGGAAATAACAAAACTGGTTTTAGCTACATTATTAGCTTGATTGCAAAAGTGATTGTTATTTATTTAAATTTGATTTTAGAGAAGCAAGTTTATCTGATCTTAATTTGGAATTTGGTGGATTCTGATTAGAAAACTGAGGATGACTGGTTTCATAATGTCGACGTAAATTGCTAGTTTTATAATTTCTGATCGTAGAATTACAAATAACACATAATGATTTTCCGTTATTGCCAATAAAAAGAAATTATCCTCCCACTCATTATTGGAACTTCTATTTTCTTTTTTTATTTTCATTCTCTGTCGTCATATTTTTAAAAGAACCGTAAGCAAATAAAGAAATTTAGAAAATACAAATTTTGCGTAATTAAAACAGTAACAACACGTACATACTACGAAACAAATTATAGTTTACTTACCAAAAATTCCAGATTGTAAATTTTATCCGTAACCAGAGCGTTACAAATTGTTTCCTCCAGATCACAATGTCAACTTTCTGGACGATTACACCATGTTTATGTTCATTCGCGCAGTTTTCGATGAGTCATATCATTCTTAATTTGGACGCAAATGAAATATGTTACAATGTTGCACTTAGTCTTTCGTATTTGTTGTTAGTAATTTAAGAGACATTTTGAAAAACATACGGAACGATAGTAATTTTTAAAAATATATTAACACAAATATATATATAAAAAGAGAACTCGTTTACATTTATTGAGAGTCATAAATAATCTTTCAAAGACCCAAATGTGTCTCGTGAGCCCCAATTTTGGTTCCCCCTGTTATAATCTTTGAGAACACAGCTATGGTTTCATTACAAATCAAACATAACTTCTTATTACTGGACTAAATCATGAATTCATGAAAGTTCCATTGATCTTTGAGTATTCTGCATTCACTGTTTATTTATTGCATTTACGGAATCATTTCCATACTAGTAAATCACATAAAAATTACAAGTTAAATCAAAATACAGTTACATATGGGCTTTGGTCAGATCGGTCTTTTAAACGGGGTTACGTACTACTTTATTTCACAATACAGTTCCGTTTCCTTCGCCTTCCGTTTGTAGACTGAGTTGCTGTCTCGCCGTTAGCTTTTTATACCCCAATTACAGTGATCTCGAAGTGAGTGGAATGCACCAGAAGCTTCTCGAAAAAATGAAGTTATTTACGAATGTTTAATTGTTACTGCGCTTACGAAAGTACTACCAGCGCCATCTGTTAAAGATACAGAATATTACCTACCTATTTCGGCTACCGGTTTACTAGTAGATGTCGTTGTCGTTAAATGTCATATGAATGCACACAATAGTAATTGAATCGGCAAATTTAGCAAGCGTATGCTTGCTCAGAACGCGTATTCGGCTGTTAATTTAGAAATTATAGATAATGACAGAAAAGTTAAAATGAATTTGGCTCTTGAAACATTCTGGAGTAAACAATAAAGACCTAGGGGTTTAAAGTTTGGAGACCTCTGGTCCATTTTGTAAATTATAATGTCTATTTCAAAACAAAGAATAATATTAAAAATAATTTTAAAATTAATAATTTATTTTCACCGTATATCAATAATTGATTATTTTTACCATGCTCTTATAAAATTTATCAAAAATTTCTAGATACGCATTAATTTACCCTAACTTCAATAACTGAGTTTTAATTCCCTCATTAATGAGAATACCACTTTTTAACTAATTACTTTTACTTTAAATTATAATAAAAAGATATATTAATTTAGTATAAATAATTATTCTCTTTATTACTGATAGATTTTGAATTTGATATTTTATACCTAGATGTTGTCTGTTTTAGTAAATTTCCTGTATATTATGCTTCTATTATCATATGTCAAAAAAATCTCGTTCTATAATATGGAGTAAATATATGATAATTCTGGTAATATTTTTTAAAATGTATATAATTTTAATATAGACTATTGTTACATTCATATCTTATTCCTTGACATTTTTTATTGTTTGAAGTCAAATTAATATTAGTTTAATTTCTTTATGCAGGCAATTTCAAAGCCTTATTGATGTTAATAGATTGATTACCTGTTCCAGTATCAAGAAAATTAAAAGAAAAATGTCTGTACTTGAGCTTATTTATTTGCTATCTTTATGAATGTAATTTCCTTGTAAAATTTAGAATTCTCAAATGTATCTTTGGCCTCTTTTTTTCTTACTGCATAGTGAATAAATTGTTTCTCAAACAGCTTATTTTGTTAGATTCTGTTTAAAAAATTTTAAATTTTAAAATTCGTTTTTAACACAGTACTGACCGATTAATACGAAATCCATATCAAATATCAGAAATGGTAAAACTTATTGGAGTAAGTCGTATTATAATAATATTTCTGTTTTTGTAAACGATTGCGTAAAACTCTAAATAATATATAACAAGTTTATTACTTACTCCTTTGCAGCAAAATAAGGGTTTATTTTTTGAAATATTACTCTTATGAAATTTTAGTATTAAAGTTTAAATGAACACTTATGAGAATGCAATATACTGTTAAAATTTTCGTTATAATGCTTTTCTTTCGAATTAGCTGAAAGGATCTTTAGAAGAAGAACAATGCTCAAAAGTAGTAGTTCAACACTTTTTTGTGGCGGTCAAAAGCAAGATCTAAATATGAAATATTTTTTACCTGTGGACAATGAATTTATTGACATTGGATATGAATAATTGAAAGCGTTCTATATTTTATATAAATATCATCATGTATGTAATGTTAAGTAGATGATAAACTTGATATATTTTATTCTTTCATAGACTATACGATTTATAAATTAAAAAATGATTCAGCTGGGTCCTTAATTGAAAGAATACATACCTTACTATGTGCGATCAAAATCCAAATTTAGCAAAATTCCTGCATTAAAATGCATACTATTTTTATAGTATTCTTATTCTGTTTTATGTCAGTTCAAAAAGAAATTAAACTCCAATATTTATTTGAATCTACAAAAATAAGAATTTCTGTACATTATTATTTTTTATGTATCAAAAATTTAATAAATGTTTTTTTGCTTAATATTGTATTTTATTTGTTTATTTCATTGAAATGGTTTTAAGTTTAAACCAAACCTGGAAAATAAAATGTATCATAAAACAATATTTATTTGCTGAAACATTTATAAGTCAGATTTGTTCAACAGAATAATCAGTTGATATTTGTCTTTACCTTGCTGTAACTTCAAAAATAAATAATTTATATTTCCTATAAATACATAGTGATTTCAAAAGAACTCAAGTTATATATTTACTTATCAAAAATATTTATGTATTGTTTTAATTGTGTACAATTTGTTTTACTGGTAAAGCTTGTAAAAATTAATTTTATGCTTAATACGTCCATAGTAAACTAAACTGAAGACCAAGTAGTGTGAGGATATTTTGTTTAGAGAGTGTTTTGACACACACACACACACACACACACACACACACACACACACACACACACACACACACACACACACACACACACACACACACACACACACACACACACACACACACACACACACTTAAATGCATTTAACTATTCATGTCATTGTAATTAATGTCATAAATAGCTGAAAAACTTGTTTGATACTAAGTGTATTTTAGAAAGCACTATAATTATCAAAATCAGCTAAATTGAAATATTCTACTGTACTGTTATGTTATTGAATTATAATAAAAGACACATTTTTTTGTATCATATATAATTATCAAAAATATTCATAACTTCTTAAAATGAAGAATTCAGGCATCCATTTTGTGCATTATAAATTATCGGTCTGAAAAAATTCTGCAACACTTCTATAAAATATTGAAAAATTCACTCCTTTTTCAATTTAATTTTCCTCTTTAAGCGATTTGTTGTTATGTCCTTTTAAAGAGCATTTTCAGAACATATTTCAGAAGTGTCAATTTAAATCTTAAAGATTGGTTGAGTTTAGTCAAAATAAAAGAGCAAAATTTCACTCCCGAGTGGAATACACTCGATTTTTTAAAGAGTGCATATAAATATTTTAATGAATGCACTAATGTATTATTAATAAAAATATGGAGCAATTTAAGTATAAATGTCGACAAATTAACTAAAGAGTCGAATTCCAACAAAATGCAAAAAGCATTTTTTCTTTTTTGTAAAAGAAAAAGCACCAATCTTGAGGACAGAGTAATTGGTAAATATTAAATTTTTTCTACTTGTTTCTGCTTAGAAAATGGATGTATATAAAAGTTCGAGAATTACTTTATAAAGTTATCCATGAAAAGCATTCATAAAGTTATCCATGAAAAGCCCTCTTAGAAGCTAAATACAAAGTGGATTCTTAGAAAATCTTCCAGGACTTCCAGTTATTGGACTATCCATTATGCTGTATCAAAATATTTCCTTTAAGACTCACTATGACACGTAACTTGTAGGACCCTATTCTTTAGAACTTAGGTTCTCAGGTTTGATTCCCTCTACTGTTTAACAGTGGAAAAAATTTCTGCTTTTTGTATCAATAACTTTCTGGAAGGCGCTTGATAATTCTTGGATTTTCTCCTTCACGGGGATGTTAAATTATAACTTTGCACCCGGTGGCACTAGAACTTGCTAAGGCACTGGATTATTGAACCTTTCTTCTTAACCTGGGAAAGATTTTAATTCTATTATATTGAATTCTGTGATAAATTAGCCTGTTTTGGTAAAAGATATTGCTATTATATATTTGTTTTATTTGCTTTTAATACATTAATTTTTCTTAGATAGTTTCAGTGCACATTTGTAAGTTCATATGATTTATATTACGTAAGTATTATTTACGCTTATATGATTTATGTAATTTGTTTATGTAATTTGTGTGTGTGTGAGGCCGTGGCAAACTGCTTCGCTCTCGTTACAGTAAAGTACTAAGTTCTATACCTGATACAAAAAATGATCATTTATGTTCAATAATGACAGCTGGGGCACCTAAAATACATCATAGTCTCATTATTCTCCAAGTGATGTTATTCCTTTCGGGGGTTCTTCTACGTATTTCCTTCTCCTAAATTATGAGGATCTACGCATTTTTGGGCCTACGATGCCACACCTTCAGAGCATCCAATTATATATATAAGTATTTAATGGGATGCTCTGAAGTATTACTATTAATTCCTCCCCTTATATCACCAAAAAGTGAATTTTTTCTAGTAGCCGGCATTAGAGAAAAAATATTAAAGTAGATGCTTTGATACTTTACTTTAACAAATTACATAAAAAAGTGCTGAAAGAAAATCGGATTTTCTTTATATGGAGCTCTTAAAAATTATAAGAAATTTTTTTATATTACTGTCTTTTATTTTAATGATATAGTCTAATTCATATTTGAATTGGCTGCGAAATACCTTTTTCTGTCTTATAGCCTTTTACTCTGAACTATGTGATCTGAAATTTTATACTACACTGGACATCAAATTGTTGGCTTGTATCTCTGTTTAACTATTAAAAATGTATTTCTTTCCAACGGCGGGCACACTTGGGTGACGAACACTATGCCACAACAAGGCCAGCAACTGTTACTCATTTGTCGTTACCCAGCGGGGACCTGTTAACCAAGTCACGGAGGCGAGTAGCGTTACCAGCGCCATACTACCACAAACCCATTTATAGGGCGAGCCACATTCATACAACCTCACAGAAGAAAGGACAGAGAAACACAGAGTGAACAGAGAAGGAAAGAAACATCCATGCCCGAACTGGGATTCGAACCCGGAAACAACAGCTCAGGTGTCATTAACGCTAACCACTCAGCCATCGGTGGGCTCATTAGAAATGTTAATTAAGCGTAATTTATTGCGAACATTTTTTTAACTTTGTTTTCAGTAAGTCACTTTAAAGGCTTCCAATACTGAAAGTAAATGATCTTAATATTATCATTATCTTTGGTATATTTATGACATTTTTTTGTTAATATTCACAGTATCCTTAATACGGAACTTTTTAAGCAGTTGAAATATGTACCTGAATAGAGGCACAAAACTGTCAGCTTTCTCGAGACTTAACTTACAGTGGAAAACGTGTATAAAGCTTCCAAGGAAAAATTGTGATTTTATAAATAATATCATTTATTATTTACTTATCTTCATTCAAATTACTACTTTTAGATTAAACTTGTGTGCTATACCCGCGTGCTTCCTCGGGTAATAAAGTGGATATTTCTATTAAATGTTATTAAGCTTAGTTTTGGGAATAAAAATACTCCCAAAATCTAGGTTGACTGGAAAATGATAACCCAGATTTTAGAAATATTTTTATTCTTAAAAGAAATTTACTATTTACATAGGTATGTACATAACGATGTTTCAAATATAAATAAGCTAAAAACAAATCGAATGAGGTATCGGACGTTGGAAAGCTCTCTTTAGTTAGAAAGTTTTAGCACCAGAGAGTACTTCCCTATATCAAGCCTAGAGTTGGGCTGCACCACTAAGTTAGCATGTTGATAAATGCTCAGTTCAGTCACATTAATATGACCACCTCGTACTTTCGACTTAGACGTTAAACAACAAATCACAGAAGTCAGGTGGCAGCACAGTGTAGTTGAACGTATAAAATGGGTAAAGAGAGATTATAAAAGAGAGATTTGGAAAACATTGCAGTCGTTGGTGTAATGCAGAAACGGAGCGATTAATCATACGTCCTAAAAAGCTTGATCATTGGCTTTCGGACCAATGGTGGAAGTATCCGAAATGGATAAGTTTAGTGAACTGCTTATGTGCCTCCATGGTAAAAGCATATCGGGCATGAAAAAACGGGATTGCCCGAAATCAAGTGACATATGTGTGACGTGACATAAGAAGTGGCATATATGGGGCACCATAGATATCAAAGGTGAACGATGGCCGTGGAAATGTTTCGGGTGAATAAACGTGCTACCGTGAAATTGCTGACATGTTTGCCAAAAGAGGCACCGCAAAGACATTGACTGGTTCCTACTCACTCGCATTCAACCAAATTTCTTTTGAATGGAAAAGCAAATACAAGCAAAAATACATAGCTTACTCCTTCTCTGTAGGGTAGGAGATTTAAAGCAGAGATTTTATTTGCATGAATAACTAAATTATGGTAGAAAAATTATCTGTGTTATTTGTGCAGAAGCTTTGCTATACATATTATTATTATTTTGTATATATATATATATATATATGTATATATATATATATATATATATATATATATATATATATATATATATATATATATTATATTTATTTCGTATGACTGAAAATATTTCATAAATTTTAAATAAACTATTCTTTAATAAATTTTCATAATATTTTTACTTCAATCTGCCAAGTGTTTCTGAGAATAGCATTAAAAAAAATTTAGCTAAAAAAAATTGCATGGAATAAGAGAAATTTAAGTGATTCCTTTTTGAGTTTTCGAAATAAATATTTGTAATTATATGACTATGTGCGAGATTTTTAATCAAATACTTACAGTCTTTATAGGGTATCAGAATAATCCTTTACAGTAATTACAAGTAATTTTAAACTTTGCAAAGGATACAAGTTTAATGAAAATGTTATTTTTATTTAATATGTGTCATTGTGGATTAAAATAATTGCAAGTCTCAGCAAACACTTTGTCACTTAAAATACTTAATATTAAATACGCATTTTTCTTTCTTGTAGTTTCAAAAGAGTTCTTTTCGCATTTCGCCAGATATTTAATGAAACATCTAAAATTTAATGCAACCAAATATGTTTAATTAGACAGAACATTTACACTGACTAAATTTGTGCAAACTCTTAATGTAGGTCTGTTTGACAATTTTTGTATTCAATAAATTACGCAAAACTTTTCAAGATAATTTTTGATTGGATACATTGCTAGTATCTAATACAACTTAAGAGAAAAGCAAGGATTCTGTTTTATCGCTCGTATTTACACTTGAAAGTTTGATTATTGAAAAGGATCGATAGTAACATTCTCATGATTTTACGCTTCCACACAATAAAACACAATGTGAATGAATAATATAATGGGTTTCATATGTGTCACTCTGAATCCTAAAATAAGACTCAATTTCCTTTTATGTTAGAATATTTTTTACTTCAAACGGTTTTCTAAATCAAGATTTGATCAAGTGTAAAATAAGAGTTAATCATCTGATAACAAAGATTGATTGAATGAAAAGTTACGAGAAAAGGATAAAAGAAAAAGAGGAAACATAGTATTCATCTAAGGAATTGGTTTAATTTTCTAAAGCGATGTGAATTTCAAAGTTTCTCAACAGGCATATTTAATCATTAAAAACTAATTTTGAAATAAGGACATTCAATTGCATTGCTGAAGTAACGTGTGGAGAATTCTTTAAAATTGTAGTTTCAATATAAATTAAGTTGACTTAAATATAGATGTAAAATACTGCACAAAAGGGTACCATTATTTACATTTCTTAATTACTTATAAATGTACCATTGTTACTATGTAATAAAAATTTTAGCTAAAAAATTGCATAGAATAAGAGAAATTGTTTCTATGTAACAAAAAAAATTTAGCTAAAAAAACTGCATAGAATAAGAGAAATTTAAGTGATTCCTTTTTGAGTTTTCGAAATAAATATTTATAATTATAAGACTATGTGCGTGATATTATTACGCAAATGCTTACAGTCTTTATACGGTAACCGGAAAATCCTTTACAGTAATTACAAGTAATTTTAAGCTTTGCAAGATACAAGATTAATGAAAATGTTATTTTTATTTAATATGCGTCATTGTGAATTAATAACTGCAAGTCTCAGCAAACACTTTGTCACTTAAAATACTTAGTATCAAATACGCATTTTTCTTTTGTGTAGTTTCAAAATAGTTCTTTTCGCATTTCCCCAGATATTCAATGAAACATCTAAAATTTAATGCAACCAAATATGTTTAATTAGACAGAACATTTAAATAAGAATATTTTAATTTTAACACATTTAAATAACAAATAAAATAATTCTGAACATTTCGATAAATATTTTATTATATATATATATATATATATATATATATATATATATATATATATATATATATATATATATATATATATATAATGTAACATGCATATAATTATTTAAAATTGTAATTCCAATATGTACATCTATATTAAGTTCATAGCCTTAAAATAGATATAGATTCGTTAAAGTTGGCAATTAAAAAACTGACCAAAGTTTTTATATCGTATTTAATTCAAAACCTGCACGAGAAGATAGTTTAGTAGATACAAACAGACATTAATCTACATATATTAGAATATCTGAGATCCGGTAATATAGTTTATCATATCCATAGATACATTGTGCAATAAATGATGGAGGTTTTATAAGCTTCGGCTTGATTAAAGGTGAAATTCAGAACGGCGAGTATCGATCTTTACTCTTTAGTATAGTTAACAATTAAAAAACATTGTTTTTTTATTTGCCATTTATGATATATCACAGACTATCAACAATGTTCTTATCATAACTATCGTCATTGTGTAACTTTTAGTAAACGAATTCATGAAATTTATGTTACATTATAGGTTTAGTTAAGATATGACATTTACTATAGAATGTATATTGTATAAAATGGGCAATGTGCATATATATATGTAGGATTATTTGATTTCTATTTAACTATTCTCATAATAAAAATTTTACCTCAAAAAATTTACTTTAATCCTGAATTTCAATTGATTTGTCTTAGATAAATTTAAAAAATATTCCTGACATAAATTGATTTTGATTTGTAATTTTTTGTGACAGTTTAGAATAGTTTATTGACAAACTAAGTAAAACACAACTACGCTAAAGCAATTTTATAAAAATAGATCATGATTAACACATACATCATATAAGATTATTGAAAGTGTGATAGAATCACTGATCTCTCTCTCTCTCACACACACATCGCCATATTTTCAGAGCACGTAAGCAGATTCATGAAGTGTACATTATATTGTAGATTCATGAAAGTCATATTGCGAAACATATAGTATTATTTAAATACTATATAGTATAGTATTATTTGTATAGTATTATTTTATAAAGGTATAGTATATATTTAAAATAAGAGCAATTAAATTCATTGTCAAATTTAAATTTCTTTTCTGTACAATCTATTCCAAGAGAAATCCAACATAAAAAAACTATATTTTAAATTGTATATTTTAAATATATGTTAATACAAGCTAAATTTTAAATTGAAATGAATATTTTGCATTAAAAAATCATCACTTAAATTAGATAAAACAAACATGAAATAATCAAATTTATATTATTAATTAAAACTAAGATTTAAAAAGGTTTATTTTTAAAGACTTCTGTGGTATTTTTGAATTGTTATTTTGTTTTAATAAACAATTTGTGGGGAGGATTTTAAGAGCTGTGTTTTCTCTAAACTTAGTTTTGGTATTAGTAAATAAAACGAGATATATAAATCTCATACAAAAAAAACTCAGCAATATTTCTTTCAAAAGACATTTTATTAAAGTAATAATTTTTAGTTTTGTAGAAATCAATAATTTTAATTGTTATAGTATATTTATAATATTTATATTTGCGATCTTTTAAATGTTTAGCATATTTTCAATAATATCATTTAAGTGGTTATAAACATATTTGATAATCACTTAAAAGATTTTGAGAAAAATGAAAACAAAGTTTACATTAGTTTACATTTCTTGCTTTCATGATAATGTCAATTGGAATAATTAAAATATCCCACTTGGTAATTTCAGGAATCAGATCATATCCTTTTGAAACAACTTTCTGAGTAAGATTCCTATAAGATCAAAAATGGGAAATCATGTAATCAGCTTTCACCGAATTCCTAATACTTAAAAATTTTAAATGCAATAATATTTCTTATGAATTTTATTTTGAAATCTACCAGATGCGTATTTTTTTTTGGATAATTTAATACTGTGTGAAATCAGGGCCACAGAAATTTCAAGCTATAAGACTAACTTGGTTTAATTTATTTACTTATTGTTCACGAAAGTTCATTCAATATATAATAATGGTTAAAAAGGGATTTCAACCCACTACAATTAGGCACATTAGGGATCAGTTATAAATGTATGAACTGTAGAACTGAAGATAAACGTGTTTACCATTCATTTACTAACTCTGTTTTGAGAGACAGTAATAAAGTGATTCAGCGGCATTTGTCTGTGTCTCTGAGATATTACAGTCCATTACAGCACTACTTGTGCAACAATTATATTGAAATGGTATACCATAGTGTCACATGTTGGAACAGACTTGAAGTGATTGGAGTAAGGGAATTTTCAATGCCCAAACCTATTTGTTTTGATGCCTACAGAAGGGTAAAATGTTTTTTTTTTGTTTAACTAGGAAGTATATAAAAGAAATTGTGTAGACATTTTTGGAGCACCATTGGCATCCATGTATATAATTCCCTAAGAGTCATGAGAATATGATTCATTGTCTGTGAAATGTCATATCAGAAGGCATTCGCAGTAAAAATTGTTAAATAACTCACAAAACTCTTGTGTTGTTAATGTTCAAACAAAACTCTTGTGTTGTTAATGTCTGGTTATCAAAGGCAAGTAGTACTAGGTATACAAGTAGTAAAATTGGATATAGATATTGCTCGAAAACACGTAAAAGTAATCCTTTTTGAATAAAATATAGCTAGAGTAAAATTTCAATAAAACTAATTTTTATTGGATATGATGCTTGAGTGTCTTATTACGAGACATAATATTTCTTGAAACTTAATATGAGACAGTAATGTCTCTGAAAAAATAAAATGGAAGTAAAACTTGTTGATTTTACAAGTTACTGTTCCTTTCATGCTTTACTTTTTTTATATGAAATTTTTTAATTAAATTCCACGGAAATGCTGAGTAGTGACTTTTCCTATAATAAAATAAAGCGTATTCATTTCGATTGCAAATAGGTCCATAATTTATTGCCCAAATATCAAGTGCTAAGTACTCGATATCATTTAAAATCAAATAATTATCAATAAAACAAAAGGAAACCTGATAATGCTTTCTTTAAAGCAATTATATCCATAAATGTTTCTAAAAATTATGCATTGATTTCATTTTGTAATTTGCTTCAAGCTTTTTAATGAGGGAGATATTATGGCTATTTGTTTATAGCGGATAGATATTTAGTATTTCGCATTTTATAATTATTCTTTCACATCATTGATAGTCGGAAAACATCTTTTTTGTCCAATCTGTGACTCCAATATTTCACAATTCTATCAGTGATGTTTCACCTTTTCCAATAATCATGACAAATTAGTCATTTTTATGAATGCAAATATACCAGCACTATGTATTGGAAAGAGAAAACAGAATGAAAAAAGCAAAATGTATGTTTCCATTCATTACATAAATAAAATAAATGTGCTAGTTTTCTTCGTCCCATCTATCTGGATGGCTACGAAAATCGCTAAAAACAACAATCTCAGTGATTCATAATATTTATCAATGTTGCAAATTTGGAGAAATTTGTTTTTATATTTGCTTTTGATACGTTATGATGTAGATATACTTTTTATCACTTTATAATTCGTAATTCAAATGGCTAATTTTTCAATTATTAATAGTTATTCTTATATGTAAAACAGTTATTTTTATTAACAGTATTAACAGTTATTCTTATATGTATATTTATTCTTCTATTATATGTAAAATTATATGTAAAATTTATATTGTTTTCAATTATGACACTTTATTTCATTAAAAAGTTTTAGTTTCGACACAAATTTTATTTATAAATATTTTATTGAAGTTATATGTTTGAAAATCATTTCTGAAAAACGAATCATTATTTTTGTGCATTTTAGATTATAGATTATGCATTTTAGACATTTATAAAGATATAAAACTTTATGACTAAAATACTTGTATTTTAACGATTGATTGATAAATATTTTATTACAATTATGATTGAGAGAGAGAGAGATTGAGTTTGTTGAGAATTTCTGATCAAAACAGGAAATTTAAGTAATTTTTAAATGTTTGAGAGATGAATATTTATAAAGTTTCTCATAGATTTAAATATTTTAAAACCAAAATTTTTAAATACTGTTTAGAAAAAAACCATAATTTTGAGAAATCCAATGACGCATAAATATTTATAGGTAGCGTCAAGGTTTAGTTTCATTTACATTCAATAGATGGCAAATAAAGCGTATATTCACTGCTTTATACATGAAGTAAGTTAACTTTTATTTCATAGATACATCAAGAGATGGCGACACTGCTCTTAAGAGTTCTTTCTTTTGATATAATTACTTTCACCTTTTTCCTTGATTTTTCATTCTTTTTTAGTTTTCTATTTGGCGATAGTAAAATTGATTGATTAGTTTTAATTTCTTGATCCTATATAATGCTTAAAAGCTAATTTTTTTCTAAGCTTGGAAAGTTAACATAAAGAATTAACATTTAGAATGCAAAATGCATTCTGAAGATTAAAGTTATAATTAAATATAAATAAATTTTTTGTAAATAGAAAAATCATGTGATTATATATAGTAAAATAATTGTAATATGAATAAGCAATAAATATAATATTAAGATAAAATTAGTTTTAAAATTATAAAACTAATTGCTGAAATTAAAAATTATAACGATAAATTGCTAGCTAAAAATAAATATCGCATTAAAATGTAATGCTTACATTTGCCAAATAAATTACAATAAAACGATTAAGTTTCTCTTAAAAATATTAGAACTATGATTTATCAAATCCATTGATTTGTGATGTTGATTAGTATTGAAAAATAGTAATGATTATCAAAATCAATTTGTTATTGAAAATCATTTTAAGAGAATTGCTATTTCATATTGCTAGAGTGGTTTCTTATTTATATTACAGATGTATACCCGACAAACAATGAAATATTCTTCATACTATACTAAAAAGTATAGTATTT
This sequence comes from Latrodectus hesperus, assembly GCA_037975125.1. Lineage (NCBI taxonomy): Eukaryota > Metazoa > Arthropoda > Arachnida > Araneae > Theridiidae > Latrodectus > Latrodectus hesperus. Next base: position 50,465,166 of record CM075859.1, on the reverse strand, counting down.
ATATCGTTAAAAATTTAAAACCTTGATACTAAAACACACACCCCTTTTGAACTTAATCTTTATAAATTTTATTGTTAACTACGGAGAATATAGTTTTTCTCAGATTTTCAGTTAAAAGATTTTTTGAATGAGTAATATGTGATCGTAAAAATGAACTTGAAAAAGAGATAAAGAACAATTTAAATAAAATAGGCATTTTTATTCCTTTAAGCCATTGATTTAGTTATTTACATGTTGCTTGGTTGTTTAAATATAAATTTTGCATAAAAATATCGATAACTGTGATTTTCTTACAAATAATTTTTCAAATACTGAATAAAAGTATATTTTTGATGAAAGATTGATTTATATATTACAGGAGAAAAAACTTTTTCCAAAAACTTATTCTTTCATTTCAGTCTGTTTTTTACTTGAATAGGCATCGTTATTTTTTCTTATTCGATCTCTACTGAAACGACTACCACATAAAAAAAGAACACTTCTTAAGGTAAAAACGGAATTTTTCGCTTGCAGATTGATTTATGTTTTCTTTTAAAAAGAAAACAGCGGAGAAAGAAAAAAGTTACACTCAAGATTCAAGTGTGATATCTTTAGTTACTAACACTAATGAAAAAATCGGTGATTTCGGTGCTTCTATTTCAAAAAAAAAAAAAAAAAAAAAAAAAAGAAAAGAAAAGAAAAAGGAAAAAAAAAGGAAAGTATTACTAGTGAGCCTAGATCTTTACGTAATATAGGTGTAACGAACTGGTTTAGTGAAATAAAGAGCAAAATACTTTTATGTAATAAAGGAAAGGTAAAAATCTTTCATTTTTCAAGTGCTTCTATGGGATGAAGTATTTCTTTATCTATCTTTTAAAATAGCATATTTTGTTATTACATATTTTTATTCAAGCGAGGACAAGGTTCTTTATACTGAAATGCCTAAATTACATGTTGTAAGAGAAACTTGGCTAGATATTTGTGCAAATAAATAAAACTTTTCTCCCTCTGGAACTAAAATTAGAAAATAATATAATTTTCTTTCGTGAAGATTGCTATATTGTTTAATATTACTCTTCGGATGTTTTCAGAGTATCGCTGATTCAGTATTTATAGAGAAATAATATATAATCTCTTGACTTATGCTATCTACATATGGTGCTTTTAAAGAGGAAAAACACACTGTCTATCACTTACAAATAAAAATATCATACTCACCTGTAAAATGTACAGATCGTGTCTGAGAACCATAATTTGAGATGAAAGAGAATGACTTAAAGAAAATTATGCTCACTTGCTGAACATTTACTTTATGTCAACATACTCTTTACAAAATATTATCCTTTTTTTAAAATTTTAGTTTGCTTACTTTAGTAAATAGTGCAATGTAAAGAATAAAACTGTCTGAGAATTTGCTAAATATTTTTAAGATCTTTACGATATGCTCTTAAATATTTCTTCTACAATGATGAAAGACATAAATCAAGATGGAAAAACATTCAGTTTTACATTTTAAAGACATTAATCTTAAACTGTGTACAGTGATAAAATCAAATTCAGATCTAAGATTTGTAATTCCTGAATGCAACTTATTTATTGATTAGAAGAATAATCGTAAGTAATAATTTACTATAGAAATATAATATTGGTTTTACATAACCATAAATAGTCTAGCGAAATGTATGTTTCAAATAAATGTCCAACTTGGAATCGAAATATTTACTTTGTTAAAATCAATTTGTCACGATTTTAAATTAATTCCATATTATTGCTATACTAAATAAATTGATTCGCTTTTATTCAACATATTAAAACTTTATAATGTAACTTAAATATCATTTTTTCATTCGCTTAGAAAATATCTGCTCTGATTCAGATTTAGGAAAATATAGAAAAGTATTTCTATAATGTTCTATTGAGAATATATAAATTAAACCTTTTTCACAAATTTAAAATCAAATAAATGAGAGAAGGTTTGTAGCCCTTGAGAACTGGTTTCTTCTTTAAACTTTCTCATCACATTAGAAATAAATTCAATTAAAAATAATTACATAATGATAGTTGCGCAACTATATATTTATATATTCTTAAAAACCCTTAATTTGCAAAATGATATTTATTAGGTGAGCATAATGCTGCTCACATCAATAGAAATGACACATCAATTGAATGCCAACTGAATGTAAATGCTCACATTAATTGAATGTAAAAATTACATGCTGCTGACTCTTTATATTAAGATTTAATTTATCTCGATGTTTCTCGTGAAGAAATGAATTTGTATTAAATATTTTTTAAATATAACTTGATATTCGAGGCTATTTCTTCGTATTAATTTCCGCACATTTTTCGCTCAAAAGGAGCATATATTTCTTATTTGGTCGTCTTGATTTACACAAAAAATGTTTCTTATATTCTTCCTTTCCTTGTTAAACTCTGTTTATGAAGTCATATGTCATGCAATGTGGAGTCTTAGAAAAAAAAATCCTGATAGAATAAGAAAATGATGTCTGAATTTTTGTGTATAGTACTGTGGAAAGAGAATGAAAATTAATTATTCACTATCACTGATTCATCGTTTAATTGAAAGCTGAGAAAATATATTGTAAATTATATTTCCTATTTTATATGAAATTAAGGATTTCAATCAATGGATAATATATTATACAAAGGAATTAAAAAATAACAGCATGAGAGACAATATAATATCTTTGTCCTGAATGACATATAATAACAAATAACCCTTTATATTTATAAACTATTTTTGAGCTTTTATATGAATCAATTATTTCTAATAATTATAATGTAAACCTTTACCAGACAGAATGCTAGACTTTGTTTTGTTTTTAACTCATGAGAGTATTTTTCCATGATTCGTGATATGATCCGTAAAATAAAATAAAATACGTACTGTTATTATTAAAAACTTCATGTCTCGAATATTTTCCTCATTCTCAATTTCATTGTTTACACAGCTTTCGTCACACGTAGTCTAATGTCTGATAATATAATAATGTATAAATGAAATATTTAAAATTTAAAGTTTTACATTTTGTCATCAAGAAAAGGTTAAGTTGTTCCTTTTTTTAGTTCTAAAATGTCAATCACGAATCTTTATATAATATTTAGTTTTATTTCTTTATTTTTTGAAATTTTTTTATAAGAGTTGATGGAATTCGAAGTAAGCAAATTAAAATAATTCTTTCTCAGATTGTTGCAATATTAGAAATGCAACAGTAATATTACTTGTTTAATATTGTTTTCTCATCTTAGATTGAAGGCAACATTTCTTTATTCTCGGGGAATGATTTACAATCGCAGTTAGAAAGAATGTATTAGAGAAACTGGCTAAAGAAAATAATTTAACCATGAAGGTTCATGAAAAGGAATGAATAGTAAAATAATCTAGAATCCGGAATGTAAAGCTAAAATACATAAATAATACAGAAGAGGAAACCGTTCAAAATGCAAAGTATTGGATTAATCTTAGTGGAAATAACAAAAATGATCAAGTATTTGAAATGAGGATAAACTCTTGCTACATGAATATTTCCGCTGATTTAAGATTAGATTTTTTGCTCCTTTATTTGAAAATAATAATGCTATTAAAACAAGCCTTTTATCCAGTCTTAGATAGTTTTAATTAATATTATATTAATTTGATTTAAAACCATGTGGAAAGTTAAAGTTATAATTTTTAAATTTATATTCAGAGATTTAAGTTAATAAAACACTCTTAACATGCTTTATGAATAATTTGTATAATTTTAGTATTTTATATATTATATTAGTTCAATTTAAACAGATATATCTAAGAAAGTTAAGATTGCTAGAAATATCTGTTTAAATTGAATTATTAAGTAAGAGTTGAAATGCTATTATATAGATTTCTAAGTAGGAGTTGAAATGCTATTACAGATTTCTAAGTAAGAGTTGAAATGCTGTTATATAGATTTCTAAGTAGGAGTTAAAATGTTGTTATATAGTATATTTCTATAAGTAGGAGTTGAAATACTATCTTACAGATTTCTGAGCAAGAGTTGAAGTGCTATTATCTAGATTTCTGAGAAAGAATTGAAATGTTATCACATTGCATTCTGTTAAATCAATATCGTTTACTATTTAAATTCATTTTTTATAATATAATTAGAATTTAAGTGTATTTTCCAGAAATAAAATTATAAATTCACATCTTTAGAAATTATGAAACAAACATGAGAGTATTTTTATATGAAATAGTAAAATAGTGAAATAATTTTTATTTCAATTTTTAATTCCTTAAGTTGTTTTAAGGAAATAATCATGCTCTGAAATTAAACTTACACAAATATTCAAAATACTAGAATTTTTTCTTTATAAATAAAATTATGTATTCCATATTTCATTTGAGTATTACTAAAAGGAGAGTATATGATTGTGAATAATTTGTGATATTTCTATATATATATATATATATATATATATATATATATATATATATACACTTGCTCTCACAAAAGTAAGTATGCAACTCATAACTTAAGAGAAAAATATCTAGTTCTCAAATAAATATAAGAAAAATATTATTTTGGAAAGAGGTTGTTTATAGCTTCTGATTCAAGTCATAAAGTAATGAAAAATAAACCAAATTATTATATTTTAAAAAACTTTAAGAGTAATTGGTTAAATCTACAAGTAGGAATTTAAATCACAAAAGTATATATGCACTCTGAATTTTTGACTTTTAAATAGGCTGAATGAAACTTTTCGAGTGATTTTTTATAATTCAGTGATAAGTTAAGAAGTTCTGCTACAAAGCTTGTAAGTTTGAGCTTTAAATACATCAACAATTCACCAATGCCTCCACGTGGAAGAAAATTATCAAAAGATCTAAAGGATGCAATAATAAAGCTCTATAAGGAAAACAAGTCCCAAAGTTATCTTTGGGACTTGCTTTCCGGTAAAATCATAGGCAAAAGTCCTGAAACAGTGAAAAAAATATTGAAAAGTTCCAGGCTGAGAGAAATACTCTAAACAAGCCAAGAACAGGACGACCACTCATTTTCACGGATTGAGAAAGGTGAATTATTGTTGGAAATGTTAAAAAAATACGAAGATTAGCGCACCAAAATTGCAAACTGATGTGAAAAACAATTTTGCGAAGTCATGGAATCCTGAAACAATTCGCCGTGTGTTACGGAAAGCAGGATACCATGGTTGAAATATGCGAAGAAAACCATTTGTTAACAAAGTGAATCGCAAAAAGAGAATAGATTATGCAAAAAAAGAAAAATGTGAATCAGGACAGAAATTTTTGGAATTCCGTGATTTTTTCGGATGAAAGTGAATCCACGGGTCAGATGGACACCAAAAATGTTTGGAGGAAAGCAAATGCAGCTCTAGAACCAAAGAACATGAGAGGAACTGTAAAATACGGTGGTAGTTCGATTATTGTTTGGAGTTGCATGACAGCAACTGGAGTAAGAAATTTTAAAGAATAATTTAAGCCAAAGTGCTTCTAAATTGGGACTCGATGGATCCTTCACTTTCCGACAAGATAATGATCCCAAACATATTGCTCTGGTTGTTTGGGAATGGTTGCAATATAACGTGCGAAAACCACTAAAAATCTCACCGCAGTCACCTGATCTTAATCCCATTGAACACTTGTGGGATTATCTCGATCGCCAAATTAGAAAGCAAGAGATCAAAACTAAGAATGATCTAAAAAAAAGCCCTTTTGGAGGAGTGGCAGAAAATACCATTTTCTGTCACTCAAAATTTAGTAAAATCAGTGCCATATAGACTGAGAGCTGTTATAAAGGCCAAAGGCTATCCAACAAATTACTAATTGTTTTGAAAAATTGTAAAATTTGCAATATTAATGTCTGTTGTTTTTTTTGCATACTTACTTTTATGATGTAAATTACATCTTTTTTAAGTTAAGCTCATCTTGCTAATTAAATATTTGTATTTTTTAAATATTTTTCATTTTGTAATTAAGCTCGATTTTACTGTAATCGAAATAAATCATTAATTTGAAAACTCTAATATTGTAGGTCTGTTTTTTTATAGTACATCACATCACATACACTCTGCATACTTACTTTTGTGTCTAAGTGTTTATATATATATATATATATATATATATATATATATATATATATATAAAATTTCTAAATTTAATATAATTCCTATGCAATATAGTTTAAAAATAAATCTCGGCTGAATTTATTCATCATGATAAATTTCATCTAAGACAACTTTTTTTTAATATTTAAATATTCGTGAAGAAACTCTATTGAATTCGTGGTGAATGCCTTTTCAAAATGTGAAAAGAATAACTGTAAAATAAATAAAAAATCAATGAATGCCTGAAGAAATATGCTGATTTTTTGAGCAAAATTTGAAGTTTGTCGCATCTTCTAAAAGCAGCATTAGATTGACTCAGCAAATTTCAAGAATATACTTTAACTCTTATGACCATTTAAAATTTGAGAGAAAAATTTAATTCATAAAATGTTTTAATAGTAAACTCTAAAAAAATTAAAAAAAACTTAATACTTTAAAAATCCTTAAATTTTACAATTTAAAGAAGGATAATATTTGAAATTATTTATATTTGTTAAGAAAATTATAAGCATTTTTATTATTGTCGTACTGATGATGTACTGAAGATTATTAGAAAAGTACCAATTGAATGTTTGATAATCCATTACATCATAGAATTATTGGAGTGAAAATAGTATTAGATGTAATTACAATATTTTCATATTAATTTGAGTTTAAATGATTTTTTGTTTGAGAAAGACAATCACAAAAATGTCCGATTTACGAATTTGATGAATATAAATGTTTGACGTTAATCGTTATTGTGTCATCAATTTTTTTTTCAAATCTCTGTTTTTTTAAATCAATCATATAATTTATTTTGTCCAGTAATTTTGTGAGAATTTAAAAGGCATAGTTACATATGATTAAGTAATTTACTGAAAAACAATATAAAGGAGTGTGTTAGTATTTATAAGATTCTTATACATATTTCTGTACATTATATACAATACTTTTTCTATTTCAAATTTTGACTTTGAATGTTATGTTGCTATAAGTTTTGAATTAAATGCAATTTTCTCTTTTCTCTATAATTATTTATTTAAGTAAAACCTATTTTAAACTAAATAAACCCATGAAATACTTTGGATATTTCAATTAAATATTTTGTTAGCAGGTGACTGGATTATTTCGTTGTGAAAATACAGTTTTCAAAACAGAAAAATAATTAATATAATTAGAAAATAAGAAAAAGTAATATTATACCAACTTAACATCAGTATTTATAATAAATTATTAATAAAGTGTTGTTTCTTACTGAAGAATGTTTTCTGTTTCTGTAACTAGATGAGAGAATTTATTATAAGAGTTTAGTTTCTCGACCATGTTTACTTAATTGAATTTACAGTTTGGAATATCTAGCTATTGTAGACTAAAGTTTTAAAAGCATGACTTATGTTAGATTAATATTAGATTATAATTAACTTTCATAAGCCACATTAAAGGGATGATCTTGTTGAGAGTGTAAAAAATTAATTGATTTGTGATTTAGTAATGAATAGTGAATACTTTTCTAAGTTTATCATAAAAATACAAAGCTTACTTAAAATAATTATATTAAAAATGATTTAAAAATCTACACTACTGGAAAGAAGACATTTATGCAAAATATAATTACTCAAATAATTTCCTATGAATAAATATATGTAAATAAAGAAGATTTTCACACATATGCTTGTGATTATCATAGCTAATATAAAAGTGATTATCATAGCTAATATAAAACTGTTATTTAAAAGTGAATTACTTTTCAAATATGAAAATATTCTCAAAAATGCGGACAATTTTTCCAAAATATTCGCATTTCTTATAAATTTAGGAGTTATTTAAAAAATTAATGAAAATAACTGAATAAAGATTTTTTCCCTTTTGCAGTTTAATATTAAGTTTTGTTAAAAATAATATTTAAATATAGTTTAAAATATTCTTACATTGATGTGAAAAGAGTAAACGCATCACATAAACTAAGACAAAGAATGAATCAGATGGTAAAACAAATGAAAAACCAACAAGGAAATACATTTAGATCTCATACGTAATAATGAGCATATGTGGCACAAAGCTAAGAAAAGTATTTTTTTTTTCAGCACGACAGCCCGGGGTGGGCCAAGGCTTTCTTCAGAAAACTACTCCATTGTGTTCTCCGGGAGGCGACAGTTCTCCAATTTGTCCCTTTCAGTACTTTAAAGTCCTCTACACAACCTCTACAACCCTTAAAAACCTCTACACAAAGTCCATCTAAGTTTGGGCCGACCCCTAGATCTGTTTGCAATGGGTCTATAATTAAAAATTCTTGAAGTCAAAGACGAGGAGTCCATTCGACAGATATGGCCCGCAAATCTCAAGAGACATATTTTAATATAATTGATGACTTCAGGTTCATTAAAAAGTCTGTAGAGCTGGAAATTGTATCTGTGCTTCCAAACTCCATTCTCATTTACAGCACCAAAATTTTTTCTTAGGACTTTTCGTTCAAATATTATAATTTGATTTGACTGAGTCTTTGTTAGTGTCCAGGTTTTGCATCCATAAGTGAGAACAGGTCTTATGATGGTTTTGTATAACGTGATTTTTGTAGATCTTTTGATCAGTTTCGATTTAAGGAAAGTATATTAAGATGGTTATAAAACATATGGAGATTGTATGTTCAGAATTCGGTAAAAGAATCTAGAATATATATATATATATATATATATATATATATATATATATATATATATATATATATATATATATATATATATATATATATATATTAATGTAAAGGGTATCACAATTTTGATCATGTGGTGCTATTTCAAGAATAATTTTGATGATTTTGCTCGATGTTGAATTATTTAAAAACACTGAAAAGTGAGTGCAAGGAGGAGTTTGAGATCACTCACGAAACCGTTTCATAAGACTACATAGCACTTTATAAAGTAGGAACAACTACTGGACAATTCATCAGTAATCATCTATGAGTGATAAAGGTGATAGAAATCGATGTACAGCGCAATAGCCCAGAAGAAACAGGAAGAGTTCACAAGATACGGGAAAAAATTATAAAATAAACATTTATGTTCATTGTAGACTTCTTTGGTGCTAGAAATAGTGTAATTTAATACTGCGAACTACGTGGTTGAGAGTCTATTTATTTCGATGAACTATAATGAATATAAGCACTTCTGAAGGGAGAAAGGATCAAGTGATGAACTATACTGTTATCAAACGCAATAGTTTTGAAATTATCGGAATTCCGCTTACATTAATATGCTAATTAAGTTCAGAAACTGTTATTTGAAAACATAGGTCGAAGAAATTCTATTATTGATGTCACTGTTATACCCTGATTTTCATGCATCACGTATATCTACTTAAAGAAGATGTGGGTTTGGCATTCAATCAAAGGACAAAAATACATATCAGCATTTAGTTGTTATAGATCTTATGGAAAGAGATGGTATTCAATTCATGGATACAAAATACTCTCAAACGTTAATGCCAAGAAACTGCTACAGAGTCTTATCGCTTGTAAGCATTCCTACATAACTCAACAACAATTCCGCAAAGACAATTAGTAAGATAACTTAAAAAATCCTTGATAACCATGTAACCACGTGGGACAAGTGACACTACAATCAGGGATTAGAAGTATGAATTGAAATAGTAAAATTGTCTACTAATGACAAAATTATTTTAGCCTCGGCACCTGTCATAAGGACACTTCTAGCATCTGTGATAATAAGGAATTATCTTGAGGAAATTTAGTACAATTGTTCTTGACGGTACATTTTTGATAAAGTGCATTTGCACAATTTTTATTCTTTAATTAAATGATTTTATCCCCTTATACTATATTCTCAAATACTGTGTATTTTATAGTATTATTTGGAATGATGTGGAGTATTTTTGTTCACGGTTGACCTTGAAAAATAATCGTGTCCTTAACTTTTGCATACGTAAATTTCAGACTCCTAGGGAGACTAGAAACGGTCTGCAGCGTAAACTAGTCTATCAATTTAATGACAGATATGTTTTAATTTTACATGCCAATTGAAAGAGAAGAGTTTATGTCATATTTATATAATACTTTTTCATAGAATTCGTATTAAAAGTTTTCGTAACGCTATTAATAATTAACATTAGGCATTTTCTACATTATATTTTTTTCTGAATCGATCCTTTTTCGAATAATATTCTCTTTCAGATATTTAAATTTCAAAATTATAAAAAGGGCTTAAAAAGAGAGCGCTCTTTTTATTACTTGATAATAATGGAAAAAACGATACTGATCAAAATTTTGTAGCTTATGTGATCTTAAATGAATTCAATCTCTTAAGTAAGTTTAGTCTATAAGGGCTCTGAATCGAAATTAGTTCAATGATTCCAGACACTGTTTTCAGAAATGTATTAAAATAAGAAATAAAGCATTACTCTGTTTCAGATGACATGCAGACATTCATTCACTCTGTTGTTACTTATGACACTCGGACAAGTCAAGCTCGCTAGCCGACGGCTATGCGAAATTATGTCAGAAGAGTGTGTCTTTCGTTCAATCAGAGTATCACGAAGGTACGTCTTTGCTCTAAGAATCCTTCGATAGATGGCACCACTAGAGGATCCACTGCCTCAATTTTGACTTTCATCAGGAAGGGGAGGAAATTTTCTTCAGACCGTTACACCCATGGTAACTGCTCAACGACCTACCTCTGGATTTTTGATTCCACATGTTTAACGAGCACGTATATCGCATGTAGTCGATGGGTCTTTGGCGGCATTGGGAATTGAACCCCACCCCACCGGACGGAAGGCTGATGCCCTAACGGCTAGTCTCCTACGGCTCTTACATCCTCTCTACTAACCAGTAGTAAGCCTCAGAATGCTGTTATTTGAATGAACATTTTTTTAATGTTTTTTAATGTTATCGGTTTTAGTTTATGGAAATGGGAGATACAACCTTAATTATTTGACTTTTTTGGAAGAGACAGAATTTTTTTATATATTAATCTTCAATTTCTTTTGTTACATTTTAGGGGTAGGAAACAAAAAAGATGATTGGAACTTTAAAATTTCATTTATTCAAATTTCTAATTTTCTTGATCGAAATTTTAATATTTGAAGTTTTAAACATGTATAGTCTATAAGCATTTATACTTACAAAACTTTATATTTAACTCGTTGCTGTATTCTCTGAGTTCTTTAAAATTTATAAATAAAAAAAATCAAAGTCACTTTGAATCAACGAAAGAATATAATTTCATTAAAATTTAATTTTATTATAGCAATAGTTTTTACAGATGAAGCTACTTTATTCTGAACATTTTAAAGTTTTCAGTTTAATATATGAATTACAATGTAGAATAAAAATCTTTAAATTGTCATTTCTAAACTCTTAGAAAATCACTTTTTAAATCAATGTTAACGTATTTCTTGATAAAGAGGTATAGAAATAATCTGTTTTCAGTTATTATATATGCATTTATTTACCTAGCACTATAAGAAATTACGATTCATATTTCATCTTAAAATGTTTCAGCTTCATAAATTGATTGAAATAATTCATAAACGAATTTACTCGTTAATCAATGATAATACCATCATAACGATAAAATGACGTGTGTGGAAAACTCATTAAATAATATGATATGTATATATATATATATATATATATATATATATATATATATATATATATATATATATATATATATATATATATATATATATATATATATATATATATATATATATATATATATATATTTATATTTATATATATATATATATATATATATATATATATATATATATATATATATATATATATATATATATATATATATATATATATATATATATATATATATATATATATATATATATATATATATATATATATATATATATATATATATATATATATATATATATATATATATATATATATATACACACACATATCTATACACATATATATATTTACAATTTCGTTTTATTTTTCCTTGTACCATTTTAAGTATAACTATTATTATCAGAATGCAAATTTATTTTTGATTACTATAACCGTGTATTATGTTACAGCTGGAAAGCAGGAAATAAGTAAAAACATTTAGCTAAATTTAATTATCATTATTGTTTCATTAGAAAATAAATCAAAGACACATGGAATATTTTTCCAATGGATACAAATGAATTTGTTTTAATTTGGTAAGAAAATGGATAGAAAACTGTGTGTCTAGACATACAATTAAAATAATTAATTTACGAAATTCCATGACGAATATTTGTTTCAAGTGCTATCTATACGAATATACGAAATATATAATTATTGAATAGGGTTATAAAGCTGAAAATACTTACTAAAAGGATAGTGTGACGCTTTAAAAGTTTATTTTTATGATAATTTAATAATTTTGTCATTAGAAACTTTCAAAATATTGTATTAGAAATTATGTGTTGGAAGAAACGCAATTTTCACTCAATAATTTAATGTAGTTGGAATTAATTTGTGTAACATTTTAAGTTTCTTAAAAGGAACTTTTTCATTTATTATTTGTAGAAGCATATTTATTAAGTATTGCTTAAGATTGAAATTTATGTGTGATTTAATAATGAATAATACGATATTTAAAAGTTTCATCATAAAATTATTACTTATTATTTTATTCGATTAGAAGTTAGGAAATTTTTTAAATTAACATTCTAATAGATCATTCAACGTTGGATTAAAAACATACTTTGCAATAGTTTGGTGAAAACATTACACATAAATAATAGTATATTTCCTACAGTTTTAACACACAATATTATGTTATTAATGTTATTGTAATAATTTTTATCTAGACTGTCATATAATTATTTAATGTTATAAAAAAGTATTATTATTTTTTTTAAATAATGTTTATAAAAGGCATTACAAAAGTTTTAAAATATTGAATACTTTTTTTTAAATCAAAAATTATTAGTAATAAAGAAATAAATTTGTAAATATGAAAACGAAAATATAGTTTTTATTTATGAGTTTTAATTAGAAGTATTGTGATTCGAATATGTTCCTTAAACATAATAATTAGTGGTTTTTAAGTTCAGAAAATCTGATGAATTATATAAAAGTAAGAATAATATGAATGGAGTCAGATAACATTGAATGTTCTGTTATGTGACATAAAATTTTAATTTAAATATGAAATAAAAATTGGAAGTCAGCTGACAATAGATAACTTCAAATAATTTTAGAATATGAATAGTATTAGTGCAATTCTGGAATAAAAGAAAAATCAATAAAATTAAAAATTCAGTTTTTTAATTGTATTACAGTATTGAACTGGAATTGTTATTTCATTATCAAATGCTTTTCCTTTACAAGTAACAGAACAATATGAACCATACAAAATTTGATTTTTATGAAAATATGTAAAAATCTGATACGATTCATATGTAAATGACATTGAAAACAAGGCTTCCATAAAATGAAGTTTTTCAATTACATTAAAGGAAAATTGTTAAAAAGTCACACTAATTAACAGTGTGACTTTTTAACAATTTTCCTTTAATTAAAAATCAAGTAAAATTTATTTAATGTTACGTTAGCCAAAACATTGTTTATTAAAAATGTACAGATTTATATATTAAATGCGTTTATATATTTAGAGTATAATATTTGTAAGTTTTATGATTTGATGATGTATGTTATTTCTCTCCAGTTTTAATTAATGAGTGAATAAGTAGTATATGTGTGTTATACTTTTTTACGCATAAGAAATTTGAAACTATAAGATATAAAATCTGTACCCCTTAAAATACGCTTATATTTTAAAAAAGTTGATTAAAATCTTTACGTAAAGTATAATTTTTTTTAAATTTTAAGTCATAAATATTTTAGGAGAAATTTAAACATTATATTTCTTACAATAAATAATAATTTAAGTTTTAAATTCAGTATCATAATTTTAATAAAATAATCTAAGTTTCACTAGTTCTGATATTTTAATTTTATGCAAGTAATCACTGTTATATTATATTTTTATGCAAAAAAAAAAAAAATCATGACATTTTGAAAATTTTGTTTATTTTATTTATGACATTTAACGAAGTGCTCAAATTTATACTTTTCAATTTTAAATTGTGTATCTTCCAAAATATTTATTTTATTTAAATTTAAGTTATATAAATTTATCTTTATCTTATTTTTTTCCGTATAGTCTGCAATAAATACTTAAATTTTTATTCCTAATTTCGTTTTTTTGTAAGATAATTTTCATTTTGAGTATATTATTCTTACAAATATTTATTTAAGACTGTATCTTATAAAATATATGCAAAAAATCTAGCCAGAACATACTGAAATTGTAAAAATTTGTGACAATTTTTTGAATTAAAGCTCTTTACTCAAGAGACATATTAGTTTCTTCATAATATAACAAGAGATATAGGCAAATAATTTTGCTTTGAGTTATTTTCCAGAAAAAGATTTAAATTTAATGTAGTTTATTTGGAATTTTTAAATTTATTATTTTAATTTTATTATTCATTGTAAGATTATTTGAAATTTGCTAGAAGTGACTGAAAGCATTTTGGAATTCAACTTACGGTTAGCATAATTCGAGAATGTAAAAGCTATTACTGTTCTTCTTAAAGATTCGTTTTGCTCTATTCACTTTACATAGTTCATTAAAAGCAACACAAATTGAGAAAAATGATAGAATAAAATTTAAATTTCAAAATATTTATGTATCTGAATGCATATATTTTTGTGAGCATAATTTTATGCAACCAATTTCGAATCAGAAATAAATATCTTTTTCAGATTTTTTTTATTTAAAATTATTTTTTGTCACAAGAAAAAAATTTAAACATATTATTTTTTTTTATAAAACTAAAAGTCAAAAACTTTATCTAATTTAAAATATCATATTAAATATGTAAAATAAAACCAGATTTTAAAGTGAATTATCGGTACTGCTTAAATCGAATAAAATATCTATTATTTCATAATTTATTGAATTTTCTTTCCATTAATTTCTTAAAATAACATAAAAGTTAGACTAGTTAAACTGTGATTAGAATTCAAGATATAATGTCTTTCAAAACATGAATAATTAAGTAGGTAACACAATACATGTAACTCTGTTATATAAATACCAAGCTGGCCGCCGAACGGTTAGTACTCTTGGCTTCGGTTCAACAGTTCGTGGGTTCGAATCCTACCTTGGGCATGGATGTTTGTAGTGGTTCGGAATCCACTTTAAACCGTAGGTCTCGGTCTAATTAGCCCTCGAGTGCAAAAAATGACCGTTGAGCGACAAACAAACCAATCTGTTATATAAATAAATGTCGAAGCATTAAAATTAAATACATTTTAAATATTTATATATAACTGCGTACTTTAATTTATTTATATATTAAATATTAATTTATTTGCTGCAACGAAAAAGCTAAAGTTGTCCTTGTTTAAATAATATATAGAAGTTAATTTTTCCAGAGGAAAATTGTTGACGAACGGAAAACGCCTAATGAAGAAAAAATTATATAATAAAGTTTAAAATATTGTGACTTCTATATTTCATTAAAATATGTTATATTAAACATGAATTTCATAATTTGATTTTGTTTTAATATGATAATTCTTGGTTTTATATAATTAATTAAACATATGGTGGCTAAAATTTACAACTCAGGCCTATGTTTAAACAGGAAATATTTATGTTTTGAGATATGCGGAAGTCGCGCTCTTTCAACGTAAGGTAACGATAAAATCCAAGTCTAGTTTACATGTTTGCTTAAAATTATATGAGCAATAAAGTTGTCAGCAACACGGTATTCTGCTTTTGGGTTTCACGTGTATATTCGCAATAAGCACTGCATACACAATATATATTAACGTTAGAATAGTTCATGCTTAAAATAGTTGGGATGCTTTAATTCAGGGTATGTGTAATATGTATGATAAACGGGTATTAATTTACAGTTGAAAATTCTCTATTAATATATTTTTGACCTCTTGTTTAAAAAGGATGATATTACTTACTATTATAAACTGAAATCCTATTTCTAAAAGATAATGGATATTTCATTTTAAAAGTGTACTTTTTTAATGATTTTTGAACCAAAATATTCGTTTATTGAATGAGAGTTTACATGTTGGGAGTTCGACCCTGGAGAAGTTGCTGTTGTCTTATAAAAACTCTACTGAGGTTTTTTGATTATAATTATTAAAAAAATATTAAATGGATCTGTTTGTTTAACTGATTTTTGGTCTTGATATATTACATAAGCTTTATTATTAGAAGAAATTTTCATCTGTGCTGTTCATGATAGAATAGTGCAAGAATAAATGTTTAATTTTATTTTAACATTCACGTTTATCACATATTTTATACATATATAGTTACAGTCTTTTAAATTTTAATATTATAAATCCAAAATTATATACAATTTTTGTGTCATGTGTAAGATTTAATGTACTAAGAAATTTAAAATTCAAGTTCTCTTAAAGAGTTAAAAGAAAATTCAGGAGAATTTCCACAAAATATTTGAGATTTGTACACCCCAGTAATAATCCTTTTAATTGTCTTATACGTGACTCATTTACTTAACACTGTCTTTCCCGACATCATTTCTTTCATTATTATCTAATCCTCTGAAAGTTAAGAATGTATAACTTTGTTATATGAATATTTTTTTCCTGCTCAATTTTTAATCAATGTTCCATTTTAATCAATAAAACTTTCTAAACTTTTTCCCTGCATTAAACGCAATTGATAGTTATTAGATGCATTCAAATACATAAAACCCACTTGTATACTTCTCAAAAATCTCATATAACCTTAAAAAGTTATTTTTTCCTCATCTGATTAACACAATATACAAATGCGTATTTTAAAAAGTTTAGAATCAATCTAAACATATTTCTCTATTTATGAAGAATGAATAATTCTTCATTTTCATATTTGTGACACGTATTTGACGATTATCTTTGTTTTGCTAAATTTATCTTTGAGCTATAAAATAATCTATCAGCTCTTACAATTTAAAATAACTCCGTGGGCGAAGTGGGTGAAGAATGCCTGGAGTATATACTCCAAACAGGGTCACCCAAAGGGTAAAAACCATTCCATAATGTCCAGCTAAGATTTGCAGTGGAAGGAGATAATTTAGTCTCTTGCCTTCAGATGCTCCGGGTCTTCGACATTCAAAAGCTGTTCCATTTCTCCTTTTGTCATGAGCCTTACCTTTCCATCAAGGTGGATCACGTCATTCAATCCATTATTTGTAGGCTTGAAAGTGGACACATTAATTGCCTCTATTTTAACAGGGGGAAAAAGTCTATATGACATGGTCAAAATGTAACTCTGTCAAAATGTAACTCTCCAGACCATTTGATGAACTGTGCTGGTCTTGACAGGAAGGACATATTTCTCACCCCTCTTCTGGTTTATGACTATTTGAAGATCTTTATGCTCGTGGATCTGGTCTAGACTGTTGCTGGATCAGGTGGAATAAGTCAACAACAACTACTAAATAATTCCGTTGCTGTTAAGTAGAATACATCCATATAATATCCTTCATTTTTTGTCTCAACTCTTGCATAACTCAAGAACATTATTTGTTCAGGAACATTAAAACAATATATTTATGTTCTTCCACGATTTGACCTGCAATTCCCAGAGGTAGCTCTTTCTAACATAGAAACTCTAAATTTTGGTAGTAAATTTAAAATCGGCTCAAACATAATTTTCTTACTAAGTCATTTCATGTCCTGAGATTAAATCTTCACATTTTCACCGTTTTATTATAGAAATAATTTTAACTAATAAGTTAAGAATTAAATAAGTTAGAAATTTCATTTAGAGGACATTATATCCACAACCAGTTTAATTTGCTCCAGCCGCCTTTAATGAACACGACGGATCTTCAGTTAAGTCGGGGATTGAATCCACTCATTCCGATATTGAAAAATGAAACTTTTCCTAAATGATGGCCCCTTTTTGGCTCTTTCTAACATAGAAACTCTAAATTTGTGGTCGTAAACTTAAAATCGGCTCAAACATAATTTTCTTACTAAGTCACTTCATGTCCTGTAATAAAATCTTCACATTTTCACCGTTTTATTATAGAAATAATTTTAACTAATAAGTTAAGAATTAAATAAATGAGAAATTTCATTTAGAGGACATTATATCCACAACCTGTTTAATTTGCTCCAGCCGCCTTTAATGAACACGACGGATCTTCAGTTAAGTCGGGGATTGAATCCACTCATTCCGATATTGAAAAATGAAACTTTTCCTAAATGATGGCCCCCTTTTGGCTCTTTCTAACATAGAAACTCTAAATTTGTGGTCGTAAACTTAAAATCGGCTCAAACATAATTTTCTTACTAAGTCACTTCATGTCCTGTAATAAAATCTTCACATTTTCACCGTTTTATTATAGAAATAATTTTAACTAATAAGTTAAGAATTAAATAAATTAGAAATTTCATTTAGAGGACATTATATCCACAACCTGTTTAATTTGCTCCAGCCGCCTTTAATGAACACGACGGATCTTCAGTTAAGTCGGGGATTGAATCCACTCATTCCGATATTGAAAAATGAAACTTTTCCTAAATGATGGCCCCTTTTTGGCTCTTTCTAACATAGAAACTCTAAATTTGTGGTCGTAAACTTAAAATCGGCTCAAACATAATTTTCTTACTAAGTCACTTCATGTCCTGTGATAAAATCTTCACATTTTCACCGTTTTATTATAGAAATAATTTTAACTAATAAGTTAAGAATTAAATAAATTAGAAATTTAGGTAAGAAAATAGAAATAAATTCAACCGCAATTCAACAATTTAAGTCAAATTGCAATTTAATTTATCAATTTTGTTTGATAGTATTTAGTATTGATATTGATTTGTTCAGGAACATTAAAAAAATATACTTTTACCGATGCAATTCATTGAATGTTACTAAGAACTTACTTTTAAGACTAGGAGAGATTTCGTTTGCGTGAGATGTAATCAATAATATATTAAGGTTATTATTTTAGAATGATTTCAAATGTTAACACCCATAAGTTTCAGATAAATTCATTTCGACACACTAAGCATTTTTAACGAGTTTAATCGTCGACCGGTCATTAATCACAAAAGTGTAACGAACATGTCATGTTTTGGTCATAGCATTAAAGAGGATTCCACAACCAGTTCCTAAACTACCCCTTGTACTACCAATTTAATAAATTACCAACTTATATAATCCAAAGACATAAAATTGCCATTAATACCGCAAGAAATTATCGTTTTCAAAGCATTTTTAAGCTTATAACGGTTTTTAATGCAATTAGAGTAATTTAAAAAGACTTCCTAAAATTCCCCTTTTACTTCATTAATTTTTTTCCGCGTATATAATTCAGCCATGTGAAGAAGTGGGCGCATCTTGTGGAGGCATTTTTCCCATTTTTTTCCCAACAAAGGGAGATAGCCTCAACGACGGAGGATTTAGTTGCCGCATTTTTTCCTCTTTTTATCAATTTTCCTAGGAACGGAATTTTAAATAGGTTCTTATAAGTGCAAAACCGAAAAAGAGAGAGATTAATAACTCAGTGTGACCGAACGCATTTTCTTCTCCGAATAAATGCTTCGAATATTAGTCTTCAGAAAACGAAGCTTTTATGTCCTAATAAAATAGAAAAACAATAAAAAGATTTTAATTCCATCAACAAGGAGTTTAAAAGTAACACTTGGAAAAGAAAAAGTAATATGCGTATCAAAAGTAATTTCAATAAACTAGAGATTTATGTTCTTCCATGAAAAACTTGAGGAAAAAACATTTTTTTAATTTTTTTTTATCGGAATTAGAGTTTGTAAAAATAAACATATTTGTTTCTTCTGTTGCATCTTTCTATACAGAAAATTTTAAATGAAGGGATACATTTTAATTAAGTTACTCAATCAATGTATATTAAATTGACTTTTTTTGCTTGTTCTTTCCTTGTACATGTTCTACGAAAAATATTTACTTCAAATTTAATCTGAATGCTAGCTTCTTTTAGTTTAAATTATTTAAAAATATTTTTTATTTAATTTTATCTAAGACAGATTTATCTTTGCTTTACTAAAAAACTAAAATTTTGACAAAAGAAAATCCAGAGCATAATCTGATAAAAGGATTTTGCTTTGGATTCAAATTTACGCTTAAATAAAAATTAAAGCAGCATAATAATAAATAATTTATATTTCTTTTCATTTTATATTTGAAGGGAAAATGGTAATTTTTTTAATATTAACTGGAAGTACCATTAATCACCATATATCATTGGTGAGGGATATTTAAATAATAAAATATTTCATTGATATACTAAATACACAACTATTTGAAATACTCTCTTTTGAGAGATATATCCAAGAAAATTCGCATAACATGTACTTGAAAAGAACTTACTGCAGAAACCGTAAAGAGAAAAAAATGGCCATGTAAAGTATCTGGTATAGAATGTGAATATGTTCAAATTATGAGTACATTGATCACTTCAAAGGATGAACTTTTTCATATTCTTCAGTTCTTAATCCAATGGAACATTTATTGCTTATAACAGAGTAAGGATTTTCTTATTAGATAATAAAGAACGAATGAGAAAATGAAGAGATTTAATCAACTTTAAAGATTATTTGAAGTATTTACAAGTACAGATGCCAAGATTTTAAATTATTCTCAGATATTTCAATAAAACGATTGTAAATATAGAAAAATAAAAAAAAATAGTATTTGAATCTTTTTTTGAGAATGAAGCAAATTTACTTTCAAATTTGAAGTCGAGTAAGTTTGAAGTGCTACGCAATTTCTTATCCCCTTCAATTTGAAATTAAACAAAGCATTAACACTTTTTAAGGTATTAAATGTTAAATCGTTAGAAATTAAAACTTATATTCATTGAACCATATAAGCATATATTACATGATGCCTTACTTTTTTTTTTAAAAAAAATGAACTTAAGTCACTCTCAAAATAAAGGATTTACATAATCCATTTACAAAGATATTTTTTGGTTATTGCTTGATAAACTGATATACTGTATATAGCAAATTATTGAAATAAAAAAAATATCTTGTGTTGATATCCCTTCCCATATAGTTATTGTCTCATGGAAAGTTCTTGAAAAATTTCCCAAACTTTCTATATATATATATATATATATATATATATATATATATATATATATATATATATATATATATATATATATATATATATATATATATATATATATATATATATATATATATATATATAATATATATATTATATATATATATATATATATATATATATAAATATATATATTTATATATATATATATATATATATATATATATATATATATATATATTATATATATATATATATATATATATATATATATATATATATATATATATATATATATATATATATATATATATATATAATATATATATATATATATATATATATATATATATATATATATATATATATATATATATATATATATATATATATATATATATATATATATATATATATATATATATATATATATATATATATATATACACATTGTAAATGGAACAGATGTTTATATAGATACATGGTATGATTTTGGTTGTGATAATATAAATAAAAATATTTTTCTCTTGGATCACACACTAAAAAAAAAAACAATTTGTTTCAAGCATTATATCTTGAAATGTATGTTTATAAAAAATAAAAAAATGCTATCATTATAAAATGATTGCGCTTGTTTGTTTGTGTTAATTTGTCCTTACAGCATTTTTGGCAGTGAATCTAAGTTGTTAAACACAACCAATAGATTCGAAGGTTTGAATGATAGTCAAGGGATAAATTGGACAGACTCAAGTACAAATACAAGGAATAAACTCGATATCGGATGATAGTCAAGGGATAAACAATATTGATTATTACATTAATCTTCAAAAACCTATTAATCGACTGAAGGATATTAATTAATTAATGTATATTCATTCTATCACATAATCAATCTTTGATGGGTCAGCAACGAGTAAGTCTGTCATAGGTGTCATATCTTTACCTGCCAGACAATATCAAATGCATATAATGTCTGGATATAATAATGATTTTATTACATAAAAGTAATGATAAGCAAAAATATTCTGTTATTTATTTACTGTTACATATTACATTCATGCCGACCAATGGCGGAGTGGTTAGTGTCACTAATTTCGGAGCAGTAGGTCCTGGGTTTTAATCCTGGTTCAGCATGGATATTCCTTTTTCTCTGCACGTGTGTTTCTCCCTCATTTCACTTTCGTTGTGAAGATGGCACACTCACTGGGTGCTCTGTATAAGTTGCCATCACCATCGCCCCTTGTACAGGACTAAATTTCTAAGGGGACCCGGGAATCGAGATAAAGTATTATATTCATTTGTGTATAAACTGAATAAATTTATGTAGTTGCAAATTTATGAAACGGGAAAAAATCCCCAAATATGTGCTGAAAGACGATAGAATTAATCTTAATTTATTTAAAGAAATGTTAATAAGGTTTAAACATATATAATCAATCCCACTCAAAAGCGTTGATTTTTCAATGAGGCAGAAATTCTCTCCTTAACAATGTCATTCCATTAAAGAAAGATATTAGACAATGATTTGATTTATGTTTTAATTTCATTCCTTAAAATTGGATCAAGATAATATTTGCAATTTCGGTGAGATGAAATTACATAAATGTGAATGCCTGCAGCCTGATCATAGGCTCAAAATAGTGTCGTGGGTGAACGTCTTAATATCTGCACGTCTTTCAACAATATGTTGATAACTCAAAGGGTCAGTTGCAAGAATTTAATATTTAGAGCATGCTGGAATACTGATTTTAGGGTATTATTTTTATATTACATTACAAGACCAAACGACTCACCGGACTCAATATATTTGTAGAACCACTTTTGCGCAATTGTAATTCAACTGTTCTTAAATGATGATCAAAATGGGGCTTGTCTCATGATTCAATCCATAGCTTCCTATCTTTCACATTAGCATGGTTGGATATAAATTTCTGGTTGCAAAATGAACAATGCTCTTCTTACGCTACAACTAACATCTGCAATTATAACAAATGTTTAAATTATATCTTATTAAAAATAATGTCTTTCTAAGACTATTGTTAAATTTTTTTAATAATTCGTATCAGTTTATATTTTCTAGACAGTTACCATAGTACATAATAAAAAATTAAAATATAAATTCGGAATTTATTTAAAAGGAAACTAATTTTATGGACAACGTTTTTGCACATGCATACCTAAGCGACGATGGAGGTGCTATGAAGAATAATTGAATTGTTATAAAAAAATAAGAAAGCTCTTTGAATCTTAATAAGCTCTTTGAAAACTTCTACTACAAGAATATTCTTCCACTTTGCTTGATGTGGAAGATACTATAAATAACCAATTAATAATATTAATAATGAGTGTAATTCGTCAGGTAACGTTTTCATTATTTTGATTTTTAAAAATAAAATTACAATCTTGTTACAAAATGAAGTTAAGTATCGAAATATTAACCTAAAGCAAAATCTATCTCTTGTAGCTACAAAAATGAGTTCGTTGAATTAATTACTTGTACAATAAAAAAGTAAGCTTTCACGCTTTGAAATAGTTTAGATATCTTTTTCATATTCCGGTAATATATTTTATATTCATTCTCACACATAATTGAATTTTAATACGGAATTTGATTTATTGAATAGAACGTAGGAGTTATTTAAAATAAGGCTGAGAAACATCATACTGTACAATTATATTGTATAATTTTTAAACTTCTATTAACGATAAATGATTCTTGAAAGAATAATAAATAGCTTTCTGAGTTTACTGAAAGTTAATTGAAAAAAACTTTTATTATCTTAAATATTAGTTATTTTGCGCTAGTTATTTATACATACATACATACATACATACATACATACATATATATATATATATATATATATATATATATATATATATATATATAATAATAATAATATAAAATATAAGAGTAAAAATAAATGAAAATTAAATGGGAGTGTGTTATCAATAAAAACGAAAATAATTTAAAATATGTACCTCGCAGATGCTTCTTTCTGGAGAAATATTTGTTTTCTACTATAAATACTCGTAACAATTGAAATAGTTAATAATTAAATTATTTATAGAACGTAATTTTTTTACTGAAATTCTACTTAATTTTCTATTATAGTTAGGTGGGTAATAAAGATCAATTTTGGAGCTGTATGCTAACTAAAGTCTTAAATCTCCTATTGATGAAGGAAGAAAATTTCAAAAATAGATTCATTGTATACAAATATTTGAAAGTGGTTGACTCTATAATTTAGAAGCAAAGACCAAGTAGAAGACCATCAAGAATTGAACTGCCACTCCCAGAGGCATTATTTCACTTAAAGGACATTACGACGACAACCCATTTAACGTGTCTTAGCTGCGTTTAATGAACACACGGTGGATAGTTCAGATAATTCGGAATCGAACTCACCACCTCCCATTAATGAGAAAAAAGACTCGCAAATGGTGTTCATTTTCACTTAGATTCTAGTTTGTGGTTGTAAACTTAAAATCCATTCAAACATGTTTTTCTAAGCTACTTCCTGCCATGTGATAAAATCTTCACATTTTCATCATCTCATTATATAAAAATAATTTTAATTAATAAATTTAGAAATAAATAAATTAAAAATTTAAATAATAAAATAGAAATAAATTTTACCTCAGTTCAACAATTTCATTCAAATTGCAGTTCCTTTTATTGAATTTATCAATTTTTTTTAAACTCTTAGTTTAATATACTAAAGCGTAATTACTTTTAAGCATAATTAGTTTTAGTAAATAATTTAAAGATTAGAGGCAGATTTTGGCTTTTTTACAAATGAAATGAAGCTTATTTCTTTCCTTCATTGTGAAAGAGATATCTGTTGTACTGGAAATAATTTTTTTCGAGAGAGAAAGGTATATTATTTTCTTCGAAATACACTTTAAGAAAGAGTTTAATAGCTGTCCCTACTTATTCATTTTCTGAAAGGCAGGATTTTTTCCTGGATTTTTCTCTTTTTCAGGGAAGAACTAAAAAATATTCTAATAATGTAGAATCAAGAAAGTTATGATACATCAATAGATTCAATTATTTGCTCTGTGGATAGACTTTTTTGAAAATTATTACTTAACTATGGCTTATAGTCAGTAACCATTTCGGCTGGAAGAGTTACCCTACAAATAATCGTCATCTAACTATCAGTAATTATTTTTCCTGATAGTTAAATGTCACTTATAGAGCCTTTATTATTTTATTTTTTTCACTTAGATATCAAAAAGTGTTTCGGCACTCAATAACATGACTTATTTTTAACAATCTTTGCTCACACTAATGGTTTAATTTTTTTGATTAATGTATTCGATTACAAAAGTTTTCAAAAAATCAGAATTTTCTTTTCTAGATTAAGAAATCTGAATTTCAAATAAACTCTAATATTTGAATAGTTTTTAAGTACATTTCTTTCATCTTAAATATTTTAAAGTTTATGGAAAATTAAAAAAAAGTGTATTTATATTACGGTATATACTGATGCTATATTGCATTGAATAGATGTAACATTACAATGTAATGTTGTTAGATTACAATGTACTGATGCACTATAATTTACCGATGAAATATTATATTTTTTATAATATCAGCATTTGAATAGCATCATAGAATAATTTTTTATAATGAAGAAATAAATTTTTCCAAAGATAAATATATATGATACGTCTTTTTATTTATTTTCTCATGTTTGCTACAATAATAATAAATAGATTATATTAATTGTTCAAATTAATACACACACACACACACACACACACACACACACACACACACACACACACACACACACACACACACACACACACACACACACACACACACACACACACACACACACACACACACACACATATTAGTATTTAGTAATATATAAGTTATTTAATATTACTTCTATACCATATTAAATAACTTCTATGTTACAATTTGAAATTTCTTCCCATAAACCATTCGTATGAATACTGAAATATTTGTGTTACAGTTCTTAGTACCTGGATATGTCTGGTTCTCTACATTCCACTTAAATAATTTTACATCAGGTTCAAGGAATTTATAGTTACACAAAAAATTGCATACTTATTTATTAAATTTTACCAGTTAAAACAAGTACTTAGAATTCAGGGGTTCCGGCTAAATATGAACTGAAAAGAGAAAAATAAATGCAATGAAAACAGAAGCAGAATATATTCTAGATATATTTTTTTTTACTGTTTACCAAATAAGCAAAAAGTCAAAGAATTGAATTTAAACAGAAAAATATGAAGTTTCAATTTTAACATGCAAAAGTATGTGCATTACAAAATGCATTATAAATTTTAATTTAGTTATAAAGTGAATATACATTCTTGAAATTAGAGCAGTGAAAATAGAAACGTATATTTGTGTCCGGTATGCCATATACAAAAACGCTAGATTTTTTTTGTATGAAACAAAAAAAAAAAGAAGAACTGAAGAATTAAAAGAAAGCCCAATTCAAACTGAAATTTCTGTTCAAAAGTGAAGACATAACGTTTTACACTGTAATACATGAAAAGCCATATATTACAAAGTATTTGAAATAACATCTTAAAATAAAGATTTGCAACACGGAATGAAATATCACATATAAATTAGCATAAAAAATCGAATAAGTATTATACTTGAAAGCACTCTTTAATTATGAAGTTATTAAATACTCAAGTCTGGACTATTCATTAGCGTTCTAATCAATTTCCGAGTTGGGACGCATTGTAAAAGCAAAAATACTTTTGCCGAAGAAAGAAAAACAATACTTTTTCAAACATCAATATGTACCGTTTAATTTTTTTCATAAAAATATTACACTTTGCTCGATAAGTGAGAAGTTATCGAGTGCCCTAACCACTCGATAACCTATTGATTATCGAATTGGTGCCCCTCCGATGCATGAATGTAGAAAGAAGAGATACGTTATCATAAATAATTTTTCTCTACTTCCAATTTTAACTCATAAATGATAATTAGGAAAAAACCGTGCGCTTCTTTCTTGAAGCGAAAAGAGCTCCTGAAATGAATGTTACATCGTTTAAATTAATTATATTCCCTTATGTGTAACTTTATAAAGGGTTGAAATCAGTGTTAATTGCATTTTTAATTAACAACAAATATTGTAATTAAAATTTTGAAAGGAAACTTATTTGAAGTTTGCCAGAGTCCAACAATCTGACTACCGTGTTTCACTCACTACTGTGCATCCCTACTCGATCCAACCCCGGACAAAATTACGTATAAGAATTTTATTTTAAAAGAATAAGAATTAATTTAAAAATTTTATTTTAACAGAAACATACAATAAAAATTTTATTTTTATAGATAATACTAGCTTTATCAAAATACAATAGAAATTTTATTTGTTTGGGACAAAAATTAAATAAAATCAATATATTTGTTTCATCTAAAGCATTTATTTTAAAAACAGATAATGAATCAACTAATTAAACACATTTTCATCATTTTACTAAAAATTAAATACTTTTACTGGAAATAGTTAACTTATACCGTATTATTACATGCAGAATTGTACTGCTTTATTTCATTAAAATGAAAACCATACTATCTAACTCGCAATTTTCAGAATAACAAATAAATTTTTTCTTAGTAATTCAAAATAAACTTTAAGAGATATGTTTGTGTGAAGTGGAAAAAAAATTAGACTTTCAATCAGTTACTGAAATTATAATTCTTTGGAAGATAAAATATTCAGAGGAATAAATTTTTTTTTGAATTTTAAAATAGCTTTATGACACGTTAAAAAAAAAAACCCAAGTCCCGTTTTAAATAAAAAAGTTCTAATACGTTTTATTTTATTATCATTTTTATGGTTTATTGTTTCTTATGTTTAAAAAAGACTGTAAAAGCTCAGCATTCCCTTTTTTTTATAAATTTGAATTATTTAAAAAGAATTTTTAATAAGTACTATATTTCAGTTTTCTAGACAGAATACAAAGCTCACTTCCTTATTTCTAAAGAACAGAAGATTTAACATGTTCTTTCTGCAACCCAACAATATATTTTATTAGTTTTTTAATATTGATCTCAACTATATTATAGGGTACTAAGCAATTCCAAAAGCTCTTTTCTTATAGTAAAACATCAAAATATACAGAAAAATCTTTCACAACGCTTTCATTTCTTCCATGCAATTCATTTTTTATAAAAAATATAATAAAACATAATTTTTTTATATTTTCTCTAAGCTACATGTTACTGATAAAAGTACGACTCAATAGACACAAAAGAAAATTTAATATAGTGAAAACAAGATCGACGTATACTACAGTAATAATGTATGATACTAAACTTTTTTATGTAATAAAAATTATAAATAAAAAGGATGAAATAAACAATATTTTATACTATTCCTGATTATATTAAAAAAGGAAATATTAAGTTTTAGTTATTATAAGTATTGGAAGAATTATTGTTTACATTATCCGTTTTATTAATTCTCATATGCATTGACTAACATATTCAAAATATATACAGTATGTCCACTAAAGTCCCTTGCTACCCTCCTAACTTCGGAAAGGTTGCCGCTATATTCATAAAAGTGGTGTCTAGGTATAGTAAAGTAGCCATGAGCTACTGAATGAAACCTTCTACCGCGCCACTGGTGGAAAACTGTAGAGTTAGCATTCGTATCTCGAAAACGGAACGAGATAGGTAAAAAAAGTGATCTACAAAGCTGTAGAGCATCCTCGATTTAGTACGAAAAGATACCTTATAGGCATTAATGTGAAGAATACAACGGTTAAAACGCGCATTTGCTGTTTCGTGCTGTGACGTGGCACATCGTACGGGTGCATATTTGAAAAAACAAAAAATCGTTTTCGTGATTACATTTTTCACTTTTATTTCGAAATGGGAAGAGCGGAAGTATTCAAAATAATTCCAACAATTTGTATGCAGTATGCAAATATGTAAGAAACGTCACGCCTGTTCACCTGAGACAGCTATAAAAGAGACATCTTGGGGCTGTAGTATGTTGATGCTCATGGTCATGGCTGAGTATTCCAAAGCTGAGTATTGTGAAATGGTTTTACTGTACGGTGAATGTCGACGCAAGGCACGATCAGCAGCAAGGTTGTACCGCCAACGTTTCCCTGTAGGCCCGCATCCTTCTCATCAAACCATCCTAACTGTTGTAAAACGTTTAAGTGAGACAGGTTGTGTTAATAGTCGACCTCGATCTGGCAGACCAGCTAAGGTAGGATGGTAAGTTCAACCGGATGAGGTATTAGCATATGTCCTCGCATATCCGAAATGCAGCGTAAGAGAGATCAGTCAACATTGTGGTCTCTCCAAAAGTCAGGTTTGGAAAATCCTAAGCAAATCAGGTGCTCATCCATACCGACCAACTCCTGAACAGAGTTTAGTGGACGGGGATGCCGAGCGACGCTATGCATGGTGCAACTTCGTCATGAATCAGATACAGGTCCAGCCAACATTCTTGGCAGATATAATGTGGACGGATGAGGCATGCTTTTCACGGAATGGCATGTACAATAGGCAAAGAGCCCATTACTGGACGCTGAAGAATCCTAAATGTTTCGTCGACGTTCGACATCAAATGCGGTATGCTATTAACGTTTGGTGCGCAATTTACAATAACATATTGATAGGCCCAATATTTTACAATGTCACGTTAACGGGTGCACGATATTTACAATTGCTACTGAAGGTAATACCCGATTTTGTGGAGAACCTGCCGTTGTTTAATCTAAAGAATCTATGCTTGCAACATGACGGCGCGTCTGCTCACAAGACATCTCCAGTGAAGCAGTTCCTTGTCAAGGAATTTGGCAACCAAATACTAGGGTATGGTGGTTTCGAAAAGTGGTCTCCACGTTCTACTGATCTGACTCCACTGGACTTTTTCCTATGGGGATACTTGAAACAGCAGGTGTATGCGACCCCTCCACAAAAATTGCAGGACCTTAAATGACGCATTACGGTCGCGTGTTTCAACGTGTTACGCTGTATGCTCCAACGTGTGCAACGTGATCTTCAAGCGAGGATCCAAATGTGCATTGCAACTGAGGGTGAGGAGTTTTAACATCTTAAATAAAGTATATTGTTATAACTATTTGTTTTTTTTTCTTTCTTAGATCATTTTGTCACGTCACAGCACGAAACAACAAATGCGCGTTTTAACCTTTGTATTCTTCACATTGATGCCTACAAGGTATCTTTTCGTACTAAATCGAGGATGCTCTACAACTTTGTATATCACTTTTTCTCTCTATCTCGTTCCATTTTCGAGATAGGACTGCTAAACAGTTTTTCACCAGGTGGCGTAGTAGTCGGTTTCATTCAGTGGCGCATGGTTACTTTCCTATACCTGGACACCATTTTTATGAATATAGTAGCAGCCGTTCCGAAGTTAAGAGAGTGGCAAGGGACTTGTGGATATACTGTATAGTAAGAAAAAATATTTTAGGCAGCACAGAATTAGGAATGAAATACATAAAAGCACAAACTTAACACACATGTATAATAAATTTGAATAAAGATTATGTATTTCTGTCGTACTAAAAATACATTAATTATTTTACAATTAAAATAGAGTTGTTTTAATATAATTAATGTTTATCTTATTATATTGTATCTAAAATAATGCTTAATTATTATATGTAATAAAAGGAAATTAATAAATATTATTTGAAAGTAATTATACTACAATACGAATATAAATATGTATATGAATGAAGGAATTAAGAAATAATGTGGAGTAAGTAAGAAAAGGATAAATATTTACAAAACATGAGTAAATTTAAATAAAAACTTTTTATCATATAGAATTCTATTTCAAAACCAACCACTTTTATAGATTTGATGCAAAATGTTTTATAATTAAGTAAAATGTTATTAAATAGCACATAAATAAACCTGAGGGTTTGAAAACAGGAAAGAGAAAGTAAATAATTAATGGGTTAGTTCTAACTATATCAGTTACCCTATTGACTACTATTGAATTATTACGAGTAAATTGATTTCATCAAAAGTAAATCAATTAAGGTAAATCAGTTAAGGATGACTAAATGTTGATTTAATCCTCGTTATTGTACTATTTTCTTTCATGATTAAATTATTTATGTACATATACTACAAGTTGAGTCATCTTTTTATCTGTTCTAAAAGTTCAATAGTTATTATATTCCGATCCCAACTTGTGTGGGGACTCTTATATAGGTTCAGCAGCTAAGCACGAAAAAGTTTAAAATTAATACATTCCACCTTTAAAATCTACTTTAAGACCTGATTGCATGAGATATGTAGCAAAAAAGGATTTGAGTGTTAAACCAAAATAAACTTTCACATTAGTGTTGAAATAGCACTATTAAATTGTTTTGCCTAGAAGCAAAGGATCTTCTATAACCCTTTCTTAATAGAAGCAAGATTTGTGAATAATCCTGTATTTACTTTGTTATGGTGGTTCTGTATGACATGAAACATCAGGTTTCATAATCTTGTGCCGCATTCTCTAACAGCGATTATTTTAGCATTGTTCAACTTAAAAAAATTGTAGCATATTACCATTTACGGTTTAAAGTCTAAAACAGATCTATATGGCTTCAAAATTTATGAAATGTTCAGTTTTTAATTTAATAACATAATAAATCTTTATTTGCTGATGACCTGCCATTTTTGATGTGTTTAAAACCTTCGATCTAACAAAAAGCGATATTTATCGCTACGTGTAAGGAAGCACAAAGCTGGAATCAAGCAGATTCCCCAGACCTGTCCAGACACCCCGGAGGTATTAATTCATTAAGAATTCACAACTACTTGTGGTGTTGTTACTTATGACACTCGGATAAGCCAAGCTCGTTATGCCTTGTTTATACGAATATAAGTCAGTACAGTGCGTCTTTCGTTTAATCAGAGCACCATGAAGGTGAAAATACGATTTACTTTTCAACTCCTCCTATAGATGGCATCACCAGAGGATCTACTCCCTCAATTTTGAAATTGATGTGAAGGGTAAGGAAATTTTCTCTAGACTATTATACTCATGGTAACTGCTCAATGACAGACTTTCGATTCCACAGATTTAACGAACACGTTAATTGCATGTACTCGATGGGTATTTTTTTGGCATTGGGAATCGAGCCCCGCCCTGATTCCCAATGCCGCCAAGTACCCATCACAACCACTAGGCTACCACGGCCCCATCACAACTACTTGTAAATGTTTTATATGCCTCAGCCCCTTATAGCGAATAGGATGTCTCCAGCTTACCCAGCTTTTGTGCTCACAATTTTGCAGTCTCGAGTACGATACCTTAACTCATCAAACTAATACAATTGTTAAGAAAAAGATTAAAAGTGACAATTTCGATCAAATTTTAAGTTTCTTGCTTAAAATAATGAATTTTTCTTTCCACTAAAATATCTTCTAATTCTAAGGCAAATCTACATTTTTAGTATTTTTAAATTTCTGTATCATATATATGTAAATTTTTTTATAAAATTTATGTTGTAAACGTATGTAATGACAGAAATCTACAGAAGTAACAAGCACCCTCCACTGAGATTTCATTTAAAACAAATTTTAATAAACTTTATTATATAAGCTGTTAAATGTTATGTATTTAAAATATAGATACATTTCATATATAAGAGGTTATCATTGTATATGAGGTTATCATTATCATTGCACTATCCAAAATTGATAATTTTATGATATGAGTTTTCTGTTAAATCCAACTGAATAATGATATACATTTCTCAAATCATATGGTTAAACTAAAGAGACATAGTTAAGCATTGAAGTGTTTTATAAATTTTCCGATAGGGAAGTATTTACAAATTGATTTTTTTACATGTATTTAAGTTTAATAATTATAACTCAAATTATATTTTATCCCTTATTTGAAGAAATTTTAAACTTTTCAATTTTTTTACTGGTTTTAAAATTTTAATCAAACTTTATGTTCAACAGAAAATCCTATAAGGAACAACTGAATGCCTTCACTCGAAGTCGAATTGTTTTGAAATCAGAGGAATGTCGAAGTGTGACTAGTATGAGTACAGAATTCAGGATTGCAACTAGTATCGTTTTTTGGTCTTGGAGAGCATTTCAAGCAATATGAACAGCTTTTCGAGAGCTTAGCACTGGTCGTGTGCACCTGAGAATCACCTATTACACCAGATAGCGAGAGAAAGTGTAACTAACTACTAGATGCAGGATATTATGTTTTAAAACGACCAGAAAGTTGTATAATTGTAACTGGTCTGTTTGCACTACAACCAATACATCGCCAGCTATCAATGTCTACTCATCGGAGACTTTGTTTCTTGTGTTACCAGGAACACCAGAACAAGAGAGACGAGCAATGTAGCTGAGTTCTCTTTACAAACGAAAGCATATTTAATCTGATTTTTGATTCTAGTTGTATACTCCTCTGGGTGAGAGCAAGGAACACTCAAAACTCCTCCAACATCATCAAAAGCGAAATATTTGCATTAATTTTTTTTGTTTTTGTTGGTTTCTTTTTTAGTACTTTAATGACCATCATATCTTTTAAATTGATTCAGTCACTGTCAATCCTATAGTATAAAGGTTATTTTTCCTCACCTGCGTATTTTTAGAGCTGCTACGATTTATCAGTTCCTCTTGAATGCTACATCTCATTGAAAAAAAAGAAAACAGTCTATAGATCAGTTGGAAAAGGAAAATATTCAATCGTATGAGTCAATCCAATGTGATTGGTCGTAAGGTATCTAAGCCTAAAATCAATTGAGCATGTACGGTTTGGCAACTTGTTAACAGTCACTTACAACGACTCTGGAACTGTGATTGGCGTTATAGTAAGAATGGATATTCATTCCTCAATAGATTACTGGCAACTTTACACTAAGTATGGGAAAATGGTGTAAATTTAACACTATTAGAAGACGTTTCCTTAAAAAATAATCCCTCATTTTTATTTTTGCACACTAGTGTATTAAATCTTTTAATTGCGTAGTCTCTTTGAAGTTGGAATCATTATAAACTGGATAACTTCATTTAACTTTTATGTTTCCACGAAAAATTAATAAGTAGTTAATTCATATGCAGTTAATAAAAGATATAACTAAATTTTGTAAGGATACTGCTTTTAATAATTTTAACATTAAATTATAGCAGAATGCTTTCATAAATTCAGACATAATAATAACACATATTTATATGCCTTTATCTATTGAAATATAAATGATGTTGATTTCAACCATTTTAAAATTACAGGAGAAATAAAAAACTAATTATAGAATGCAATTAAATGCAGATTTTAAATTGCTTTACTTATATTATAATTAAAATTGGTAATGCACAACTATTGGAGAAATATAAAATTGCCCTTTCGAAAATATGTAATTTGATAAATCATTAATTTTGTAATTGAAAAATTTTTAAATTAAATCTGAAAAATTGTTATAAGAAAAACGTATGTAAGAATAAATTAATGGATGTCGTAAATCGACAATTAGTCTGTACTATAAATTTAAGCAATACTTAAAATATTGCTTAAAATACGATAAATGAAGTTGCAAAATATTATACATAAATTTCCGATATAAAAACGATAAAATATCGTCCATAAGATTTATTGAATTTATTTTGGATTGACATGAATGCCCGATACAATTTTTTAAAAAAAAGACTGGATCACATTAACATTATACATACGTGAAAAATATTTTATTATAATACAAATTAAGTCAAAATTATTTCTCTGATTTATTCACTTAATCTATTAACTAACACAAGGCTATGAAACTTTCAAATGTTGGTTTTAATATGAATGGTGGATTGTGAAATATATAGTGATCACAACTGTATATTTTTTCTTCATTTATTAAAAATCATTAAGTATATATAATGTTAAAACTGTGCGTGTATGTGAATATTTTAGAATCCTCTTGAGATTTTTGGCTTACATTGTAATTTATAAATGAGCTTACTAACTTAAATTGAAGGAAAATTTTAAAACGTAGAAACTTGAATAAATCATTAGAAAATGTCCACATATGTCATCATCTCTCAATTTAGACACTATAAATCATTCTACATTAAGATTTACTTTGGTTCAAACTACAGCTAAACTAAACTTGTTAAGAAAAATATATGAAATTAGCCACACATATATTGTAACTAATTTCGTATTCTGATCAATATAACATGTTTTGTATTATATGGCAATGTTTTAAAAATAGCTGAAAGTATGTTATAAATTATTTAGTTTATATAAATTTCGCAAACATTAAAGTGGGATTGAAGATGAGTTTTGATAGTAAATTCAAGAACTAAAATTATGATATTATTAATTAGGGAGAACAGATGAATGTGAGAAAGACATATACGATGGAAATACTATGAATTTATTTTACTTTTTTTCAGCCATTTTGACAAAATTGTATTTATTAAAAAACACATGTTCTTTAAGTAAGGTATGTGACTACTGCAACCTGGTTGGGAAAGTTGTGGGTTCGATATCTGTGAGAGATCAAGATCAGCCATGTTCGCTAATAGAGACTAGGGCATATAAAATATGTTGTAGTAGCATTGAATTTTAAGTGAAACGACACTTCATGTGGTGGTAAGCCAAGTTTGAGCGTCTTCTGCTTGATCCCTGCCCTAAATTAGGAATACTTATCCATTTTTCGGGGGTACTATGGCTCAACCACAAAGTACTCCATTATACAAGAGACCATTACCATCATTTATACTTCTTGTAATACTAAGGAATACTAAGTAATTCCTTATATAAGAGATATTTACTATCAGTTATACTTCTTGCAATACCAAAGAACACTAAGTACTTCATTATACAAAAGACCATTACCATCAATTATACTTCTTGTAATACCAAAGATTTAAACAGCAGTGACAGGGCTTTGGAATGTCGAAACAACCTCCAATGAAACGATATTTTTAATGAAATTGAATAGAATTAAACATATTATTATTCTATTTTTCCAACAAAAATGCGACAAACAGTGCTTTTGAGTTTGGATGTCAATTTGGATAATTAATGTCAACATGACAGCTTTTTCTACAACAAACAAGGGCTAGTGAAGTAATTTGAGATAATTGAGAAAAGAAGTGGGGTGTGTTTGTGCAAGCATATCTCGGGAAAAATGTCCTAAACAGCTTAAAGTCATATATATTTAAATAGTTTCCAAATATATTTAGAAACTGTATTTCAAAACATTTTACCTTTTCCATATTGAAACGATAATGATATTAATACCTCTTATTTCCATATTATTTACGATAAAGGTATTTGAAAGAAGACTTTGCAATACAGCTATTTTATTTTATTCTAAGAAAAATTACTCTCGATGAAAAATTCTTTGAAATCTTCAGATTATTCACACTGATCATAACGAAATGTTTCGTTACTTCCAGCTATTTCATTTTGTCAAGAAAACTTTTCTTTTACTCAAGATATGGAGTTAATTATTATATATTTAAATATAAGTTCGAATTCAAATTTTTAAAATAATCTCAGGTTTTGTTTAGTGCTCTGGATTTGGGATTTTTAAGTGATATACAAATACAAGAAGGGTAGAAAGATTTATTAGCAAAACATGAAATTTTTTAAAAATTAATTGACTTGATTCATTGTTTTCCGGCTGATGGCTGAATGGTTAGTTTCCTTTTGGCTGAGCATCCCGAGTTCGAATCCCGGTTCAGGCATGCATGTTTCTTTCTGTATTTCTTTGTCTCTTCTTCCGAGATGATGAATGAATGAAGCCTACTCTATAAACGGGTTTGTGCCAGTATGGCGTGGGTAATGCTACTCGCCTCCAACACTTAGTTCACAGGTGCTCAGCGGGTTATGATAAATGAGTAGCAGTTTCCTGCCATGTTGTGGCGAAGAGTTAGTTGCCAGTGTCCGACGTTAGGAAAAAATCAATGATACACTTTTATACAATTACAAATTTTTATAGAAGTGCTTAGGTTTGTAAGCAACCGAAATATGCCTCTAAATGTTTTTTACTTCGCTAAATACTGTTTAGTGTTGATAGAAGTATAATCAATTATTTTCAGTGAAAAGAAATTACATGTTTAATATATAAATAGATTTTAACCTATTATTAAGGTTCTGATTTCATAATTATTTAACAAATCCCTTTTAATAATCAATTTAATCATTATATGCAAATCAGAACCAATTTACTTTTAAAAAATATGAATTAATTTTTTATCGTTTCTTATTTATTATATTTAACTCTAATAAAAACAATTCTATTCTTATGACTGAAATAGGTTTAAATTATTTGAAATAATTTAAACCTATATATTAAATTTTTAAGTCAATTCAACATTAACTCTTTTATGAGCTATTTATTTTTTGTAATAAAAGATTTAAAATATTTTGGTACTGGAATTGGTACTGGGAGAGAAATTCATTCAGCTTTTTAAATAAATTAATTCGATTTTTAACATCTTTTTCTATGTGTTGTGACATTGTTTTAATAATAAATAAAACGCAAAGTGAACGCTATGTGAAACATACTTCATGATACTTATCATATAGTACGATTGAATTGAAGACATACACTACGACACAAATTAAAATCAGCTAATTGAAGAATGGAGTTAAATGAACTAATTGAAGAAATATAAATTAAATGTATAATTTAACTGAATGAAATAAGTAAAATAAAGTAAAAGATCTAAATAATATTTATAAAAGAAATGAGAATTTAAAAGAAAATTAAATAACATAACATGAGCATATTTGAATGTAAGTTTATTTTATTTTTTCTTTAGAATGTTATAATATTAAAGTTGTCAAGTTAATGTTTTTGAGATTAAGAAAAGAAAGAGTAATAAAAAGACAGAGAGAGACAAGGAGAGACACTAGTATGTGTGTGGGAGGTTCAAAAGAGAAAGACCTCCTATCATAGGAAGGATCCATAAGCTATTGTATTCAGAGATGAAAGTTGAATGATTAGCACTCTGGTTTTCAGTTAAACAACTTATTGGTAAGTCAAATACTTCAAAAATTTAAGGAAGGGAATCTTAAATCTAAATATTTCAGACAAAATTTTAAATTCAAACTTTATTACAAATGATCATGAGATATAAACACACCGAGGGAGAAATATCGTACATTAAGTACTTTTAAATACTTACTTATAAAATTACTTTAAAATTATTATGTAATGATGATTTATACTTATAAAAAATATGGATAAACAGAGCTGTACGAATTTTCTTCAATGTTATTATAGTATACATAAAGTAAGGTGAGTTAAGCAAGATCAATTTGATTGATATCAATTTTACTACTTTTATGTATCTTTTTTTAATGGTTTACGACAAATTAATATAAAAAATATTATTTTTATATACGTGATAAAATATCGAATGTAAGGATAATTTTAATATCCGGTATATGTAAAATCTATGTATGTAGATTTTATCTTATTAAGAATAAGCTTCTACTGTTTCAATATTGCCCATTCTATGTGAGAAAAATAATAAGGGTATAAGATCCTAGAGAAAATTAAGATTAATTTACCTATTCATAAGCATTTTTGAAAAGAATAATTAATTGTTTTAATCAGGCAAGAAAATTTTGTTATTAAATGACATTTTAGAAATGAACTGCAGTTCCAGAAAATGTCAACGCTTGTATATATAATCGATATTTCAAATGAAGAAGCAACATGTAAAAGTAAATGTTATTAATTTTCAGAACAATGCATGATTCGATTATTGCCATTTCTCCTAAATGTATCTATGCCTATTCTTGCCTTTATACGAGTGTAAAAGTCGTGATCGTCATTTAAATATTATTTTAGAATTTCAATTTATGATTGTGTTATGATGATTAAAATGTTTGCTTAATTATAAATAAAGATAAATTATTATTATAAAGATAAAAATGTATTTAAAAGTTGTTACACATAAAATTTCATTTAAATATAGTTTTTAATTTTATAATGAAATATAATCTTAATTTATTTGCTAAGTTTATATCAAAAAAGAGCAAAACAGATATTTCTATTCACCGCATTTAAGAATTTATTTTTTTACAGCTGATATATATTCATTTTAAAGAATTGACTGAAAATTCCTTTAAAAAACATAACTAAAGTATTTTAATCTCTAAAATTTTACTATAATTTTTGAAGTTATTTTCGAATGAAAACAGTGAAATTATTATGAAATGACTGTTGATATTTGAACCAATTTTTTTTGTTGAATTTTTTGATTGAACTGAATGGAAATGATTGAACCAAACTGAACCAAGTCAAAATAATTGATTTTCTATTGAACGCGAACTCAAAGAAATTGAAAATAATATTAATTTCTAAATTTGGTTTAGAGCACTAGAATAATTTTAAATAAATGAAATCAACGAAAATCTTGTAAATTTTGGATGATTAATGTTTAATCAAATTTTATTATTTAGAAATAGCATCATTATCTTCAACTGATCCTTTAGACACTGGTAAATCAAGACCGTTTTTGAATGTAAGTAACCTTTCTGAATATATTTCACTCAATAAGCTCTTTTTTTGCTTTCAGAAGCAATTTTTAAAAATTGTTCTAGTATTTTTTCCTAAATTATAACTTGAGTACTTGATTTCTAGAGCCTTTTATTATCTTGCAAGCCTATACAAATTGCTGGAAATTATTACTATTGATGTATATCTCAAGGAATATTACTTGCGTTTATTTAAGAATTATGTAAGACACCATTTTGGTGATATAAATAGTATTATAATTGTAAAAGAAATTTTAGAGTCGTTGACTGACAATTATCAGTTAAGTTTTTATCATACCTTAACCATAAATATCGGACACATTCGAAATAATCGTCTTCAGTTTTCAATTTCATTCGGACATATTTCATAATTTTTGGCCTTCATTGGACCTTCATT
The DNA here is from genome assembly GCA_037975125.1 of Latrodectus hesperus. Lineage (NCBI taxonomy): Eukaryota > Metazoa > Arthropoda > Arachnida > Araneae > Theridiidae > Latrodectus > Latrodectus hesperus. The sequence goes on along the minus strand of CM075859.1, from coordinate 50,425,063 downwards.
GATTAAAATATATTTTAATATTTTACTGACACTTTTATGAAACCATATTAACTTTCAATAATATAGAAAGCAATAAATTGTCCACTAGAGCTTTATCTATGTAAATCAACCATGTATGTTCATGAATTTCCATATTCTATTATATAACCGTGTTATATTCTGTTATATAACCATGTAGTTATAACTCTTATTCGAACAAGCCACAAGAATAAAAAGTTTCAAGTAAAGAATAGCTAACTTCATCCTTATTTTATTATTTTTAAAGTAACTGATAGAGATTAATTCATGTATTTTTTAGAGTTATAGTAAAAAGAAAACACCAAAATATTAATATTTTGTATTACTTCTTTCAAGTATCCATATAATGGGAATAATTATTAAAATTTGAGAGTTAAAATTTCTTCTTACTTTTTAAAAATACCAATTTTTAAACATACTTTGCTTAAATATAAATATAATTGCAAGCTTGTTTTAACTCCTTTCCTTGCAATGAAGCTAAAAAATAATTAAATGATGAATAAATGAATACTTTTAACAATTTGATTTATCGTTATATTTATACTGGGTACATCACAAATGACTTTGTCTAGAAAAGCATATCAAAATAACATACAATTATGAATATAATGTGACGGAATAAACACATGTAATTAATTATACAAATAACAGAATTTTTGTGCAGCATATTTTATGCTTATTTTTTAAAATTAAAATTATCCCGTAAAATAATTTTGAAAAATTAATAAACACCAGTTTTAAAAATTTATTTTAAATTTTATCATAAGTTATAATATGGGTTTTAAATGATAAACTGACAAAGTGTTATTTCTTATAAAGGCCATCGTTATTTAAATGCACATGCATTAATGAAAGAAGTATTAGATATTTTTATAATATTCCTTTACATAATGCTGTATTATTCATAAGAAATGAAGAATCAGAAACAATTTAATATTAATGGTTAAAATCATATCACTCAAACCAAAAGATTGTGATAATCTAACATTCCATCAAAATGTAAGGAAAAATTATTTATATTAGCAGGTACTTTTTTTTGGAATGTTTTATTCATTATGAGACTTAAAAAAGTATATAGAGAGAAAAATCAACGATCTAAAAATAAGTTAACTATACTTTATGATAATTATTTAAAATAAATACTATTCAGTAATTTCCATAAATTATTAAAACTGCTTAGCTTGAAAATTAAAATCTGAACTTAACACATGATGAAAATATAATTACAGATGATACAATAGAAAAAATAATCAACAAAATATTTAACACTTCATTTTAAAGATGCATTCAGTTTGAAATATTCAAATTATTAAAAAGACAATATTTTAGTCAGTAACTTTTTTGAATAAGACAATAATATTTACTAGAATATTTTGTTTAATAAGTATTTGAATAATTTATTAACTTTCTTCTTAGTTACACAAAAATTCTAGGGCTGGTTTAAGAATCTGATATGTTTAATATACGCACAGTCTGATTATTACTTTAATAAAAATTCTCTTTTCCCTTCAGAGTAGGCATCTGGTTTTAATTTCCATTTTGAAATATTTTTGAAACAGTTTAACTTTATTTAATCACTTCTCACTACTCCTTTATATCAAAATAAAATGAATTTATAATGAAATTATAAAAAATGCATTGAAATTCCTAAAACGGATTATTAAAAAATAATGGAAATTATAACTTATGCAGGAATAATTTTAAAAAAAAATTTTTTAGCTGCATTTAATAATATGTATCGTAAATAAATGTGATTTCTTCAATTCTTTAATAATAATTAAAGAAACCAAAAAAAGGATTATAAACATATTTTCTAGTCGGTTTTGCACATTTAAATAGTTTCCTGTTGGTTTCATTCTATAAATTATGTTTTATATGATGAGAGAGCTTACTCACATAAGAAGTTCTATATAGTCCAATGAACTTTCGTTGGTGTGACGTTACTTGAAGAAATGATGTAGACAGCTCAGGTGTCAACCCCGTCACTCACCTGTTGTTCGAAATTACAAAATAATTGGCTACATTTCACAGCGTTGGTCTGCCAATGTTGGTACATGAAAATGTATTGCAATAGGTTTATTGCTGCTATTTAGATCGAAATAAAAGCGCATATTGAGGATTGAATATATTAATGTTTTCAATTCATAATTTAGTAATTTTTTATCAAGTTTTTGAGAACCGAGAATTAAGCAATACAAATATTAATTAATTTTCCTAGCAAAGAGTTAAAAAATTCTCTGGAGCATTTCTTTGGGGCAAAATTTTGTAAAAATTATTTATTTTAACAGTAAACCTATTCCAAATTTCATTTTCAAACGAATCTAAGACTTCATGTTTTAACGGTTTAAGTTTCTATCCATTGGTTCTGATTTATGTGTGATAATTTCTTTTACAATGTATATTTCCCATGTCAAAGATAGTGAAGATCAATGAATTAGGGAATATAATTTTGTTTCAAGCTTGCAGAATTATCTTGTGCAAAATACTGAAACAAGTTCGTGAAGATTCCGAGTCAAACGTCTTTTTGTTTGGTACATGAAGGTTTTAAATTTAAGAGAAACTTGAACAAACTTGAAATACTTGATTATCCCAAGAAATTGTTCAGATAAGTGAACTTGTAAAAAAAATTGGTCGTCGTATTATTTCGGTTAACTTCTCAAGGACACTGCAAGTATCAAAACAAAATTCCTCTAATTCTCATAGAAGATTTAGAGAATAAAAGAAAGTGTATAAAAATCCATTGTTCATTTTCTGAATAATTCGATTATTATCACTGAATTTCTAATTTTTGAATGGGTAATTGATCACTCCCATTTTTTTATACTCCAGATTTATTACCTTGTGATTATTACTTATTTATTTTTACTATGATTTCTAACAGAACTGACTCATTCAACTATCTCATACACTTTCTAATAACGAATATGCGAACTGAACCAAGGTTTGAATGTTTTACTCATCAAGGTTTTGATGAGTACAATACATTCAAATCTTGGTTCATTTCATCATAACAATTTATTGAGTCCAGTGGAGAATTGCTTGAATAAACATAGTTTACAATTTTGGTTTCAATTAATCGATTTAAATAAATAGGAAATTTTAGGATAAAACAGGTGGACAATCACTTAAAATATTTTTTGCATTATAAAACCCTTGAAGATTTTGAAGTATTGAAATGTATTTTAGTATAACGCCTGGAGCAAATATTTTAGTATAATGCCTTGAGCTTCAAGCATGAATATTACATATATTACAGATTTATTACCTTGTGATTATCACTTATTTATTTTTACTGTGGTTTTTAACAGAACTTTTACACATTCTAAAAACGAATATCCGAACTGAACCAAAGTTTGAATGTATTACTTATCAAGGTTTTGATGAGAATAATATATTCATATCTTGGTTCAGTTCACTCATTAATACAAAAATTTGCGTATCAAGAAGTAAGAGCAGTATCGTATTGAAACTTCACATGACAGTTCGTTTAAGGTAAATATATAAATGATGAGAAATGCAGCATCATTGCGCACACATTGTGTAATACCACCAGAGGGAGTTGGGCATCTTTTAAAACAGGTACAGAAAGATTTTCATGTGCGTATAATCTGTTATAGAAGGACGCTTATGAACTAGAGATGCCATTGGAGACAATATGAGTAACTGTGAAAGTTTAAGAGGAAAGAATTGGTATTAAGGTAAAAGGCTGGACAGCTGGGCAAGTAGCTAGTGACATAGGCCGTTCTAACTTTACTACAAGGGGATGTTAGAATCAGTAGACAAGAGAGAAATATTTATTACACGGTGACCTGGTTCAGGGCGCCTTCTACAGGCCAGTGGTTTAAAAGAAACTTACATTATAAGACACGATCGCATTACACCAACTGTCGAATTGCTCCCCATCTATAAAGAGGTAGCACCTTTACTATGGGCCTCCGTCAGTTCGTATCATCGCAAGGCGCCTAGACGAAAGACAGTTACTATTGACCTCCTGTTTGGATATTCATACTGCTCGCGGTTTTGCACTCAAAGGGACTAGAACATGACTAAATGGAATTAGATTGTCTTCAGAAACGAATCCAAATTTAATTTGGGCAGTGATGACAAGTGAGTTCATATATCAAGGCAGAGTGGTATACTCCTCAGACTTTTCTTTGGTGAACAGTGACATTCTTCCCCTACAACTAGGGTACCTTCACATTCGACATACAATCATTCCTAATATTGATCCACTACACCATGTGATCTCAAAGGTACCTTAGTTACAATATTCAGCCAAATATATTGTCACTTGTAGAAAGCTCTCAAAAACCTTTTTAAACAGGACAATGCTCGCTAACACACAGCAAAGGTTTTATGAGACTGACTCCGTCCCATTTTCAACAATTTTTGGTCTGCCCGATTCACAAATGTATCACCAATCGAGCATATCTTGGAACATTAAGTTGGACAGCATATGATTTTGGTTTTATTAGAGGCTCGTTTACAGCAACGGTGGAACAAGAGATGTCAGAATAAATAACCATTCAAATTATTCCTTTTTGATAAATCTTTCTTGTAGCAACTTTAGTATACATATATAAACTGCATAACAAGTTGAATAACAAGTTTTGCATTTTATACACAGAACAAAACTTTTAGTAGAAAAGCTGATTTGCACCAGATAAAATCTATGAGTAAGTTACCACTGAGAACTAAAATAAAATTAATGAGAGAAACAATATATAAACTATGTATGCAATTGATTAAGAAAGTATTCAATTTTTAAAATAAGGAAAACATTTATTCCTTAAAATTTTTTTTTCAATTTAATACAAAACCAAAAGAATTTTTTTATATTCTACATTTGAAAGTTAAATTTTCATTTTTACAACTGTATCATTTGTATAAACGTTAATATTTTATAAATTATTTCAAGATGCAAAAATAGATTTTTTTTATGAATTCAAAATATTTCATTCGAATTTCATGATTCTTTTTTCTAATGTTTAATTATTAATCAGTAATAGACAATAAAGTTTCTAAAAGCCCAAGCTAAGAATGTGCCCAATCCAAAAAATTTAATACAAGAGTAGATCTTAAACTTTAAGGAGTATATATTAATTTATTTTTCAGTAGATATAAAGGTGGTTAATTGGCCAAAAATATTTTCATTTATGGTTTTCGATTCTCAAAGCTATGCAACATAAATATTTAGATAGATAACGAAAAGTCTTTTAAATATGCCTTTTAAAAACAGTAAAAGCACTATTAAACAATTGTTAACAGTTGGTTAATATTTCCACTGAAACAGTAATAAAGTATAGTCACTATCAAATAATTTTAAATTGAAGGTTTTTTTTTTTATTAAATCTAAAATACTAATAATGTGGTAAAATTATTGCTGTTATTTAAGTTGCCTGAGGTTCATTAAAATTCTTATTTTGTTTTTAGGAAGGAAAATGTAGCTTGCAAATAAAAATGAAATATAGCCAAAAAAATGATTTAAAAATATGGAAACTGAAATTACATAAAAAATAAATATTTTCATATTTCATTGAGATAAAAATTATGTATATAAATAATAAATTAAATTATTTCTTCTAATTTTTTATTTTTTAATATGTTATAAAATAATTCGTGTGTGTGTGTGTGACTATCTAATAAAATAGAAGAATTGGTACTTACGTATTATCGCAACCATATTTGCGGCATTATATAAGACCGGGATATTATATAAAAACGGAATACACGCATATATAACATGTAGTTAGTAGCTAAAAAGTACCATGTGATAGAAACAGTATGAAAAATAATAAATAATATATGAAGAAAAATAATAAGTAATTTTTATCCGTATAATTCTTACCTTTATTTGACGATAGATCAATTACGTTTTGGTGGAAAATATTGCGAAATGGTTTTTAGAATAGAATCAAAACAATTTTGTTTATCCTTTTCTTGGTCTTGTCGCCTTATGAATTCTGCCAACTACGATTCAAGATGGCGTCTTGCTGTACCTCGTTGTCTCTTGTTCCTCCATTTCACTGAACCCCACATTCTTTCGATTGTTTGGCTATGCCCACCTGTTTCGGGGTCAAAGTTCTCCAACTGTCCGAATAAAGTGTATTCTCTTCCTCAATGTTTTTGACAATTTTCTGGAAAAGCGTGGCTGCAGTTCTATCAGGAAAGGTTGTTAAAAATGTTTGTTTGGTCTCTCGACAGACACCACCAAAAATCCATTGATCTGCCAATATTCGACCAGAATTATTTTTCCTTTTCGTGAACAAGCTTTCATCTATTTCCACAATGCTGCCAGGCCCACCTATTTTCATTCTTTCTTTGCCTTCTATGTGAAGGACACAAATCTCTCTCATATAATTATTCCCGTCTATGACTTTTTTGTCAGCTAAATTAAGTTCTTTGTCACAAAAAAATTTGACTGTTGTTAGTTCTTTGCACCAGCAATAGATGAATCTTACTGCTGTTAATAACGGGATACGGCTTCCCTCAAACCAATTACCACTTCTTATTCCCGCATGTTGATTAATGGTTGTAACGTTACACTTCCAAAAAATCTGTTTTCTTTAATAAAGCTTCATCGGGTGAGAGTTGGTACATTTCCTAACGTCTGGTAAAATGTTATATTTCTATAAAAGTGTAACGACATCTTTTTCAGAATTCGGTAAATCTCAGATTCACGTTTTAGTATTCGAGCTCGCCATTTTCAACGAACGGTTAGGCTGAGAAAGGTGGCAAGCGAGGAAATTTAAAAAGAAACAGATGGTTGCCAATTCTGCACCTTAGATGCGTGCGACATTGGGATTGCTGGGGTTGCCAATTTGGCAAGTTATCCCTGAGGTTGGCATGGTTGCGATAATACGTAAGTACTTGACAATTATATAATGAAGTTATATTTTGGAGTTCTCTCCAATTAGTATTATTTAGAGTGAAGGATCTATAAATGGAGCTCATTGTGAGGTTAGTGGTAGGACGGTAGTCTTCAGAGTATAAAGTCTAGGGTATGATCCTACCCATTCGTAGAACAATGTAAGAAATATGTTTTGCTTATACCTTGAGTATGCATGTTTGTCGAGGAGTGTGCTTGCGTGAGTTTTCTGTGTTTCCTCCCTTGCGGCTCTTGATATACAGAAAATATCTATGAAAATTCTAAGGCAATTTATGAGGTGGACATTGAAATGCCGTACAACAGATTAAGCTGTACCCCTGATGAGTCAAAGCATTGTAAAAAAATTTTTACTCAAAACGTGCAAAACATCTATAACAATTAGAGACTACTCATGAGGGCAATATATGCCATATATTAAATGTCTCAGTCCCATTTGTTCTTCAAGTGATTTAACGATACTTTCAAACACAGTATCTTTTTAACTGTTGCATCATTCGCTTACAATTTAAAGCAGTAATTCTCGTTGGTTTGGTTTGTTTGTCGCTCAACGGTCATTTTTTGCACACGAAGGATAATTAAACTTGGACCTACGGTTTAAAGTGAATTCCGAACACTTACAAACATCCATGGCCAAGGTTGGATTCGAACCCACGAACAATTGAACCGAAGGCAAGAGCGATAACCATTCGGCTGCCAGCTTAGCGTAATTCTCGTTGGAGCATGATAAGCGATTTCTTTCTCAAATTTTTTTGTGAGTACCTAGTCAAAGGAAATTTTAAGTTCGTTTCAAAATGCTCTGCATGAATTTTGAATGCTATAATAAAATATTAAGTACTGGTTGATCCAACCAAACATGCCTTGTTCATCCTTGTTTGTAATAAAAATAAAATTAAATAAAATTTTTAGATACTCTGGAACAGATAAACAGATTATTAGTAAAAATGTAACGTGGAATTCGTATTCGAAATGCATTTGAAATCGAAATCATAATTACACTTTTATTTGACTGTAATTAATGATCATTATAAAATTGAACTGAATACTGTTGGGTAGAATGGGAAAAAATCTTACGGGATTTTGTATTTTAACAATCAAAGAAAGAATCAAAGATTTAATGAAAAACATTCTTTACTAATTCTATACATTATCAATTTTTCAAAAACCATGTATTAGGCTTCATTAGGGAATCTATCCGCTCCACTTTATATAAGTTCCAGGATTAACTAAATAACTATTTTCATTATGTTATTGTTGTCGTGTGCCAGCTAGGCTGGCAATATGGGGTGCGCTGCTCCACTTTTTCAACTGAACCATATTTTGGTGTGGAGTCCGACTTCTTCAGTACACACATGCCATAGGGACCCGTTTATAGGGTAGGCAACCATTCATATCTCGTTCATACAAGGAAAGGACAAAGACAGGATAGAGAGAGAAAGTACATCCATGCCCAAACCGGGATTCGAACCCAGGACCTCCTTATCCGTAGTCAGGCACGCTGACCACTAGACAAGTTGGTCAGCCTATTTTCATTATTTTAAGTAAATATTCATGCGTCTGTATGTATGATTTCAGTTTCTAAGACAATTTCCATTTCTCCAGCATAACGGTACTTAAATTATTAGATTTAAGAACTTTTAAGTTTGATAGCATTGCTAATTCTCAGTTATCAGTCAAATCTCCTCTAAAAATGAATTTATTGAAGATTAATTTAAGCTTTTCAATTATCACTTCCATTGTCTTAAGGAATTTGTAAAAATGTCCTCAAATAAAATTCATTTAGATTTAGAAAGCTTTTATGTCAAAAGGTTAAAAGCTTCCTAAATTTAACAAAAATTTCATCTACCATATTTTCCATATTTTATATAAAATGAAGGGAAATGAAATTTTCAGAAAAAGGAATAGTTTAGTCATTTGCTGAAACATTACTGTTTTTAAAATTTGTTTTAAATTTTTCTTAAGTCATTAAAGTTTTTAATGCATGTTTGTTGTACTTCCCTGCTCCAAGAATAAGTATAATATGTATAACATTGTTATTTAATTTGACAACAATACAAATTTTATTTCAAAATTACGTTTTTGTTTGAAAATATACCCACGAATAAAATATAGTCTTTATTCGAATCAATAAACTTTCAATCAATTTCAGTTAAATATTAATTTCATTCACCAGGGATATCCCAAATTAATTATATTTAACAATTGTGAACTCTATTATATTATAGGATATATACTGCAAATTTAAAACAAGTTAATATACACTAGGGTTTGTAGAAGTTTTTAATGCTATTACTTATGATTGTGCTATAAAACTAAACAATAAATTTAAAATTAAATATTGTTTACATATAGTATCATTTACCAATAACTAAAAATCTGAATTAAGAGCGATTGAATTAATAATAGCTTGCGTTATGCAAATTTTGAGTTACGCTCAATCCTGGAAATAACTTGCAGATGACGTAATCAGAAATTTGACAAAAAAAAATAAAGTTGCTGAAGGTGTTAGTAACATTCAAATACAAAATGGATTAGAGTATGGATATAAGCACATTTGATAGGAATCAAATCGCCGGACCACGATGAATAAGTCGTTGCTTTAGTGAAGCAGTACAGGCACTCCAACTTTTACTCACTACTGTGTCGGAGGTTTATCATGAAGTATACTGATACCGTTAAAACAATATTTTTCTGGTTTAACTGTCGAATCAGCTGATAACCTTAGTAGTGGGCTGTCAAAAATGAATATATAGGATCAGACAGTCATTAAGGATATCCCTGTAGCCGTTCACTGTAAGAAATGACGTTCACACACGCGAACTGCCATTTCATTCCATGTGAATATGAGTGACAAAATATCTAGACAACAATGACAAATCCTCCACCTTGAAGAATCCTCTACTAGAAGCAAAGATCCATGTCTTCACGTGTTTTATACTATACAAGTATTTGCTGTTGGAACGTACCAAAGGGAATATCGAACCATCACTCCTGGTAAATTGTTTTCGCATTTTTATGGTTCATTGGCGATGTCTCGAAAACAAGCTGATTGTTACAGCCATTTATGTGCAGTCATCAGGGAAGCTCTCATAATGACATAGACTTCTAAACTTCATTGGAATGAGATGTTTTTGTATGATTTGATAAATTTAACATGGCTTAGAGGCAAGTCTTACGGGATAAGGTTGTATAAGGGATTTAAATATCCACTAAGTAAGAAATCCACTGAGAGAGGAATTTTAGTAAATAGAGGAGAGTATTCATGTGTTGCAATAGATGAAGCACAAAAAGTCTCAATCACGCTTCTGACAGTCCTTCAAACAGAAGGCAGAACAGAAGCTCAGTATTCATCTCTCATTGTTCATCTGTGGCTATAAGAGAATTCTGGACTCTTCGATCTGAGGAGTGTTATCCTACCACTAGCCCACGGTGAGATATGATATGGGAGCTTTGCTACCATGTTGTGGACGCCTACCCATCGAAGCCTTGTTGTAAGTTTTTTAATATTTCAGGTGTAAACTGCCTTTCAAGAGGACTTTTAGTAGATTGTAGGGCTATTTACCTGTCGCAAAGGAGGAAACGTGGGAAACTTCCAAGCAATCACACCTACATACGTATATGCTAAAGGTAGAAGTGGAACATCCATATCCTTTTGTTCATCCATGGCTGCCATCGAACCAGTGGCCATTCACATTGAATAGTGTTATTAGGAGACTACAGGGAGCCATGAAATGGCAATTTATATGTTGGTGAAGATCTTCATTAAATGACACATAATAGACGCACTGTGACTAATATATTCATTTTTACAATGCTAAAGAGCCGCTGCTGACTTCAGTCTTTCATACTATATTTTGTCTTCAGAAGTTGATAATACCGAGGAGTTGGCAGGAATGATATTATAAGAGAATCAGTTTATTCACGATATACTCTTGACATAGTGGTGTCTGAAAATCTGAATGTTTGCACTACTTCCGAAATAGATTTACCCATTTATTGGTTCCCGATAATTTGGCCATAATCCAATACTTTTTGATATTCACTTTTATTAATTTTTCTTTTTACTGTACATAGCTCAGAAAATTTGAATTAAGGCAGATTATACTAATTCAGTTTCTATGCAGTGTGTATACAAATAAAAACGCTACTTATTTACGAATTTAAATTGAAATATAGCTTGAAGATCAAAATAATATAAGGTTTCAGAGTAAAATTTAAACTGTAAGCAGTTGTTAAAGTTAATTCATCATTTATCAAGTAATTTTGAATTTGAGTAAACCTAATATAAAATAATTTCAAAATAAATATAAAACACCAAATTTTGGAAAAAAGCACGAGAAGCAAATCAATAAAATATATGTATGATATATTGGTGTATCAATAAAAACATATGAATGTATGAATATTTAATTATTCTGCGAAATATTACTTATTTATGTAATACATTTTTAAGGTCCAATTCCGAATGGTGATAAAAATCATAGATTCAATTGACAAATGCCATCAAATCATTGCATTTACTTTAACAATTTCTATTTTCGGAAATCGTAGACATAAAAGTATCATATTTCACATTATTTGAAAATCTTATTCGTCTTGTTGAAATAAAGATTTGAATCTTAAAAAGAGATTAAAAAAATAATATTTACCCTTTTTTAAATTAAATTTTGAAAAATTATTGCTTTTGCTTTCTTTTGCGACCGCGTTTTCGCTTTTGTCTATACGTCCCTGATCAGAACCACATTAGAACGGAGGTAAAAAGAATATTGATTTCAATATTTAATAACTTTATAACTAAAGAGAGTTTTTAAACATTATATATTTTATTCGATTTAGTCTTAGTTTATCTCTACATGAAACTTCATTTTGCGATATTTAAATTATTTAGGTGCAATAGATACTTAATTAAAATTTAAAAGAATAAGAATTCATTTTGAATAAATTGTTTGAATAACGAATGTATATCTTAATAAATAATGTATTCTTTTATTAAAAACTTTTAAATAAGATTTTTGATTTTTCTTATGATATTTGAACTACAAAATGAAAAAATAGTAGAAACTAATTTTTTGAAATGTCAAGTGAAAAACTTACGTAAATTTTAGTTTCTTTGAGATAATTTATTTATTTATTACAAGTGCTTTGAGAATATTGGCCATGATGTCTTTAGATCTCTAGGCTTCTAATATTTCTGGACTTAACAATCCTTTTTAAGTACTAAGATTATAAATGTTCATGAAATAGACTGTTTCGTTTCTAAGTGCTTTATAATAGTTTTGCAGTTTTAGTATTAAAATAAGAAAGAAAAATTTATTCCTTTATTTTAAAATTCTCAAGCAAAACTTGAATTTAGAATGAATGTGAATTTAGTATTGTAAGTATAACATTATCTTAGCAGTAACTTTGAAAACGCTTCATCAAAAATCCCACACATTACGTATGTAAAATACTAATTGAATTTCAAGGGCAATGTATTTTGTAAGCCTAAATTTCATACTGATGTATTTATTTATTTACTTATTTAAATTTTGCTTAATTTTTAATGTGTTATAACTTATAGTTTGGGTGCATCCTTATATGCTTTATTTGAATTTGAAGACAACATAGAGTTAATTAGTTTAAAGTTTAAGAGAATATAAATATTTCTAATTAACTAATTATATAGATAGGAACGGAAATTATGGTGCTTAGTATATTCCTTTATGAATGGTAATTTACAAAGAAGCTGAAACGAAAGATTTTTATTTTTATTTAATTACTTAGTTTATATAAATTTTGGCTTTTTAATTACTTAATATTTTATCCAATTATGTGAATAGATAGTGAATGCTAGACTTTTATCACGAATATAATATATTTTCGAATTTGTTCAAAATAGAAATTATGAGTATTCACGTAGTTATGTGATTTTACATGTTGTATGAAAATCTATTAATTGGATTAAAATACTGAAATAAGTTTTTGATGATTAGTTCTAATTATAATTATAAAAGTAAATTATTCATTAAATAAAATATTCAAGAACTATATGATTGATAAATTATGTCATTTAATTAAAAATTTAGGTTTCTTACTCATTAAATTTATCGTAAAAATAATTTGAAATACATATGATAACATTTAAAACTATATAAAATTTTAATTATTTGCGTATTGTGTATTTACGATTCACATAAACTAAGTTTTATCCCAAGAGTCTAATTTAGTTATGTATTTTACTTATGTATATATAAAGATTAATAAAATTACTCTAATTCAATAGATTATCAGATTTAAATAAAAACATAATTACGAATAAATAATTTAATTATTATTCAAATTTTATAAACGAGAAAAATTTTCTTGACTACATTTGATAAATAACTTATGATAAAGTTTGTAGTACTCAAAATTTGTTTTACTAATACCATCTCAAGTATGTATTATTATGTAAATTATTTTGAATAAATATACAATGCATTGTAACTTTTTTAGAAATACAAATCAATGCAAATTCGCCGATTGAAGTATAATTCTAAACTACAATGTGTAATTTTATCCAGAAAATTCTTCTTTTCATAATACAAAGGTACTTAATTCTTCCATAAAGTATATCTTGCTATAGTTTAAGTTGAATTGAATGTATAACATAAGGAGGATATTGAAAGATATGTAGTTTAAATGGTGACAGACAAAGCAGTTTTCTATTGCACCTACTCTCTCATTTAAATTTATTCAATGGAGGCCTTGATTGAATACAAAATATTAATGAGATTTCAAGTTGAATTGAGAAGACATATGAAATTCAAATTTCAGTCTATACAATCAAATTTATCATTGGTATTGCTTGGTAATGAAGAACAAATATTAGAATCGGCAATATTAAAAAGTTACTGTAAATAAAATGCATTAGAATCAAAAGTTTATAAATTATGGAACTTTCTTTGGTGTACAAAATATATCATTGAAATACTTGTTACTTTTACTTGTTATTTCATAGAACACTATCTATCAGTTAAATATGAATATATTTACCTTGCTGCTATTCACTTTATTTACAACAAAACTTATGGGGATGAAATATAACAATAAAAGAAGTTTCTGGTTCCATTTTTCAGGATGTAATTAAAATGCATGTTGATTTACAATTAACTTCCTGAAATCTTTCCCTATGTACATTAATTTTTTTACTCTTTCAAGTATTCAGATGATATTGATTTGTATCCTTTCATTATATATATATATAAATTATATAATATATATATATATATATATATATATATATATATATATATATATATATATATATATATATATATATATATATATATATATATATATATATATATATATATATATATATATATATATATATATATATATATATATATATATATATATATATATATATATAAAATGCAAGATTAGAAGCATCATTAAGCGAAAATTGAACGATACAAGAATAGATAAAAACATTTATGTTTAGCAATACATTAAAAGCAAAAGCAACTGAAATAGAATTACTAAAATATAATTAATAGTATATTTTATAAAAACAATCAAATATATTATTATTATCCATTTGGTATTTTCAATGTATTTTAAATGTGTTACTCTCCATCTAGTATTTGATTATCAGTCTCAATCTGATATTTGATTATTTTTATAAAAGGAAATATTAATTATATATATATATATATATATATATATATATATATATATATATATATATATATATATATATATATATATATATATATATATTTAGATTAAAGTAAAATTTAAGTAATAACGAAATAAATTAATTAATAGTGTAGATTCTTTTCGGAACTTTTAACAGAATAAATTGGAAAAACAAAAGTAACTAAAAATGTTAAAATCAGAAATGATTTTAAAGGAGTTATAGAAAGTTTTGAATAAGAACAAGATAAATTATTTAGAAGATAAAGGAGAAAACAATTAACGGTTAAAATGAAATATGTAAAAAATAATGTTTATTTAACTGATTATTTATTGTACTCCGTATTAATTCGCAATAGTCTTTAGAACTAATTTTTTTTGTATCAAGTAATGAACTGTTCACTATATATAGTTTTGTAGCAAATTTTCAAACGAGGTATTTGCTTTTAAATAATATTTAAAATATGCTTGAATCAATGTGAATAGTGAGAAAAAGTTTGGAAAATATTGCAATCTAGAAATATTTATTTTAATGTAGAGAAATGAATGGTAACCATAATATATAACGTATTTATATAAAATCTTCAAACATAGTCCATACATAAATGTGTACTGTATTTTAACATTTAAAAGAATGCCTATTTTAAAAATATGCATATTTGAATGAATGAGATTGTGTCTAATATTGTATTTTCTGTTTTATCACCAAGTTTGTGCGAAAATAAGTTTATCGACATTTTGCTAAGAAATGGTTGACCATATAGGTCTAAAGGTAATAATTTTTTTATGATACTTTATATATCTTCATTTTAAAAAATTGAATGGGAGTCATAATTTAAGTAAAATAAAAAGGAAATCAGAGAAAAATAAAGTAAGGTGTAAAATTCTTTGTTATTTAATAATATGTTACAGTAAAAACAAAATGTTTTTTCATATGTTTTGTTTTAACATAATGTTTTTTCATATAATTTGTATGAGAGCTATTCCATAATGTGTCCTACACACAAACTAGTTCATAGTTTAAGACAGCCGTCACGAATGTGTTTAGAAAAAATGAATAAAATTTGTTTGTAATATTTTAAATGCTAGCCAAAAATCACCAAGTCTGTGGTACCACTTAAAAGATAAATGGTTTTATAATAAAATTAAAATGTAGGTAAAAGTGTATATTAAGAGCTTGTAAAATCACACTGAAAATAAATTAATCAGAAAAGTGTGAATCTTTCTCTTAAAATACTTTAAATATGATTATTTTTTGCTTGAACTTTTCCTTTCTTAAGTAAAGAGCAAAAATAAATGATTAAATAAATAAAGATCTATGTCAAATTTTTGTCTATAAGTTGATAATTTCAATTTCCGCACCAGAGGATTTCATGCACAGAGTAAACTACGAATTGATAATTTGAATGAACAAGGAATAAAGAAAAGCTCATATGCTTCTAGAATAATTATTAATAAACATAATTGAAGACATTTATGTACATACACAATAAAATGTGTAAAAATCAGAAGTCTATTGTTTATATTCAGGTAGTTTCTTAGTATTAGAGCCATATTTCTTATTCAAAATATAAACGCATTTTTCAGTCAGTTCTTTTCTATGTATAGTTTTTAGAATTTACAAAATTCTTCGTCTAAAATAATATTTCATGCTAATACGTGGAACTATCATCAACCTTCCATATTCGGATAAGTCATTATCAAAGACATCTTTTAAATAACAAGAAAAGTAGAAAATAAAACTTTTTGATAAAATTCCTTAATTTAACATATTTTAAATTTTTAATGTTGAAAATTATTATCTGTGCTGTACTTTCAGAAAATTTTATTTCAATTTGAAAAACTTTTTAATATTCAAAAATAAAATTCTCAAATTTATTTATTTATATTAAGTTGTCTTGAAATTTTAATAAATGCTATTTTCATATCGTGAATATCTAATCATAAAAATTTGCTTAAATCCATTTTTATGTTCAACACTTTTGTGTACACATAAAATAAAGAGAAACACATTTTACAGTCAATAAGCTGAAGAAATATATCATAAAAACATTGCTTTATTACCTATATAATGATTATATATATTTTAATTGCATTTACTTGAATGACAAGCGAATTTTCAATAATTATTGTATTTTTAAAATGTTTTTGTAACTAATAAAAATATTTCAGGATATTCATTTTCAAAGCATTAGTGAAGATATTAAATTCTGTCATAAATATTTCAATATTATCAAATGTCATAGACATTTGAAAAGATTGGTTATCCAGTTTGATGAGATTGAATGCCCGATTTCTTGAAGTTTTTTATTCCCTTTATGAAATTGCCTAGAGATACGAATAAAGAAATTCAATCATTTAATCAATCTGTGTGGGTAAATTTGTAATAATTATTACTTTTTCATTCAAACATACCTCCTTTATTTCTACAAATAAACTTACAAACCCATTAAGAACTTAACTTCAAATGAGAAAACGAATGTTGCTTTATCTAAAACCTCAGAAAATTGGCACTCAGCTTTCTATAAAATTATGCAAATTCTCGCTTATTAAGAACTCTTTTATTTGTAAAAAAAAATAGATGACTTTTATTACAACTGAAAATACTTTCCAAATGTTTTTAAACCTTGCTTCCCACTTTAAAATTATTAGTGTAATAATACAATAAAATTCAATTAAAGAAGAAAAAATATTATGTTTAAGTTGTTAAATAAATCGAATGTTTTTTCTACCATATTGCATATTCATTTGTTGTTATAAAATTTTTTTTTGCCTGTTAAAATTGTATCATCAATTTTCGTCAAAATATTAAGACAGATGCACTTCCTTTTCTGCTTTATTATATTAGCTCTAATGCAATATATTAGAAGATTTATTTTAATCAAAAATTTCTAGAGTTGCCTAATCATTCTCATCTCTACTCTCAACTAAAGCAATTAGATTTATTTCTGCATACAATTTTAACCGTTATGTATTTAAGAAGAAATATTTCATATAGTTTTATTATTCAATCCATAATTATGTTGGGAAATGTTGATTGCAAATTTATACCCTTTATAATAAATTACTTTTATTTTTAAATCCGTAAACAAAGAAGTAATACATTATAAAGACATTTTTACTTTACGTTTTACAAACTCGTATTTTAAAGATGGTTTTCCTCAGCTAGAAATGGAAAAATCTAGTGAAAAAATTACTGCTATAATATGTTTTGAAATAAATTTTTTTATGAAGCTGTGACTTAAGAATTATTGTTTTCCTTTGATAAAATATTCTCTTTTTTAATTGTCATTTGAAAAGCTGACTCTCAACTTTCCAAATATCTTTTTACATTGAATTTATGTAAAGTTATTTTTAAGTTACAAATCACAGTTGTTCTATACTCCACAATCATATCATATTTTTCAAACCATACTATTTGGTGTGGTCTGAAACTGGCATCATCTTTATTTCTTTAATTACTGATTTAGTATTGTGTTTCAAAAATTTTTATTTAATATGAAATACAGTTTTTAAGAAATTTTTAAATACAATTGGTACTCAAGAATATGTAGATGAGACAAAATCTAATAATAAAGTTGAATTATTAAATTATAATTTCATATTATCTTAAACTAGTGTCAGTTAGTAAGAAAATTAAATCTCTCCATTGGGTTTTATATTTATATATATTCTCTTCTATTTCTCAGTCATATACAAATAAAATATATTAGAAATTTTTATTTTTGATGATATTTTGATTTCATTTTATTATGATAAATTTATTATGTTTATTATATATATAAATTTATTATGTTAAAATAAAAAAAACTTTACAATATTTGAATTTTTTATATACGAGGCACATCCAATTTCTAGTAAATTCGGAGAATGTAAGAAGCAATAATATAATGAACATATTGACCATATTTTCATATAAATTTAATGGTCAAAAACTCATGAAATTCTGGAATATCAGAGTTTATAGCATTTATGTAAAGAGATTATATATATTATAAATAAAGAGAGATTATAAATATTATATAAATAAAGAGAGAGAATATATCTTTCGAGTGTTAAATATATGTATGAAATAGAAAGAAAAATATGTTTTTTCTGAAGTAGCTGACAGAAATTAAGCGGTATAATAATTTGTGTCAGAGGAATACGGTACTTGAAATAAACAAACAATTGAACACTAAGATAGATTTTGTTTCTCGAACTACTAAGCATTTTACATCTTTTTTAATGCAACCTTTTAGTATAAGTAGAAAACTGTAACTTGTGCATAAATGTAAGAAATATCTTTTATTTTTTGTAGAAGTGAAAATATCGAACAATTCTTCTCAAATTGTGTTTTTTTGTCTGGGAAATAAAATAAAAAAATACTTCTTTTGAAAATACAAATACTCATTTTGCCAAATAAATTTGCTTCTATTTTTCTTGGCACACAGTCAAACATACAAAAGTGATGAAGAGTGTTGCTCTAAGAGCCTAAAGTCTCTCTTCTAGTTTTAATTTTATAATTACAAGTGTGAATCAATTAATAAACATTATAAATTGATAAAATTGCAGACATATAAGATTTTTAGAATTAAAATTATTTTCTTTTATGTAAAAACTATCATAATTAATTACATGTAAAACTGGAAATTATTAATACAACAAATTTGGATGTTATACTGAAATTCTTGAAATATTTGTATGTGATGACAGATGTATTTAGTATACATATATACATAAATGTGTATGTCTTAGATAACTGAATATTTACTTTAAGTGTGTAAATTTGTTACTGGAACGTTATATACTTAACAAATAACAATTTGTACATACGTAAATAAAAATTTGTTTATGATTAAAATAAAATGACATAATATTAAAGAGTTACTACTGATAGTTTAAAAAAAGCATTTTAGAGTTGTTTTCCATCACTATATATATATATATATATATATATATATATATATATATATATATATATATATATATATATATATATATATACATATATATAACAAATTGAAAGAACAATCCAAGTTCCTTCAGATGTTAAATTATATACAATCTTTCAGTTTCAGAGATGAAAATTGCATTTGATAGTTTCCAAGTTTTTTTATATCCTATTATTTAAGCAATACACACAATATACATTTCTCATAGAAACGAAAACTTCTAATGAATCACCAAAGATAAAAACAAGCAAAACCATAAATAAGCTATATAAAATTGTTATAACAATGTGTCTCAGTAGTTAACATATTATATATAATGATAGAATCGTTAAAATTATGATTTATTATATGAAAAAAATATATTTTGTTTTTATCATTCCAAAACCTGTTCAACCTTGTATGTTGTTAAATCTCATAGCTTCTTGGGTTTTGCTTATAAAAAATTAGATTAAAAATAAAAATACTAAGCTTTTCTAAAAATACTGAAAACTCAAGTATGATTCCAAAATAATAAAAAATATGAATTGCTTCGATAATGGGATTGTTTTCAATTATCAGTCAAGATATCAGATAGTAAAACATGTTTCAATATAATAATTTACTATTAGAGTACAATAATCACAAGTTTTTGTGAATTTTGAAAATAATTTTATGATCAATAACTATATTTCATTTTAAATATTTTAGCCGAATAGATTTTTCTTGGTTTGGAATTTCTATATTTTTTATGAAATTTTTTATTCAAATTAAAACTTGTATAATTTGAAATTACTTTTAGTTATGTTCTGATAAACGCATTTATCTTAGAGTGTTTCTATCTTTTTCTCCAAATAATTATAGGTAATTTATAACTATTATATTTAGAAATGTGATTTATCAATTGAAAAAAAACTTTATCAATAATAATAATAATTCAATAAATAATGATTATTATTGATATTGTATATAGGAAGATAGGAAGTTTTTTTTATTGAGATTTTAGAATATGTTTCTTAAATGTATCTTAAAGCAATCAAAAGGAATATCCTTGCTTTTGAAAATAATTTTAAAGTTATACATATCTTGTCATCCTCTTAGTTTTGAACAGATGCTAATATTTTTATAAATAAAGTGTCTAGATATAGTAAATCAAATATGCGCTACCGAATAAGATCACTCTCAGCACTACCAGGTGGAAAATTACGGAGTTAGCTTTTGTATTTCGAAAATGATACCAGATAAGAGAAAAAGTTAATTACAAAATTGTAGGGCGTTATCGATTTAGTACAAAAGACTTATCCTTGATATGGATGTGAAAAATAGTACAGTTAAAACATGCATCTTTATTTTCGTGATTTCCTACACTGTAACGTTATGAAATGTGAGCAGAAGGAGAAAATATTATCTTTCGAGCTAAACACGACACAACAATGTAGCAACTTGCAATTTCTAATCCAAAGGACTCTGGTTCAAACCTCGAGAGACGCATCTTTGTATTGATCTCGACATCAATTCAAAGCAACTTGCACTTATGCCTTGCCCAGTATCTCAGGCAATGCTGGGTGGACTTATATTACCTGAGCTTATAAATTGTTATCTTGTGGCTGAAAAGACACAAGAAATAACAAGCCTTTCTGCATCTACAGGTGATGCCTCTGAAGTTGACCTTGCTGAAAAAGACAAGTGAACTCAGAGGCTGTCTTGTAAAGGAGCAGTAATGAATCCTTCACTTGAGGTAGAAATGACCTCCAAACCATCTTCTGGTGAAAGTCAGGAAGCTATCCCTAGTATGACTGACTCTCTGACCAGATGGGACTATTTCAGCAAGACCCTATCTGCTGGAAATGTCATACGCAAGAGGAAACGGCAGAGCATATCATTTATGAATGCGAGGCTCTTGCCCTCCCTAGATTAACCTCTTTAGGCATCATCCATACTAGAGAGTTACACCTAGACTCCATTAAAGGGTTATCGGACTTTATTAATAAAGTGGGAGACCCGAGCAACTGGAACTAGGAAACATTGGGTTTGGAGTTAATGGTACAAAATGCTGATTAAAGCAGAGGTGCCCAATGACATACAAACCCAATTCTAAGAAGAAGAAGAAGAAGAAGAAGAACTTGCACTTAATATTCAAAATTATTTCAGTATGCAAATACGTAAGAAACGTCACACCTATTCACTTGAGACCACTAGATGCATCTTCTTGGGTTTATATTATGTTGAAGGCCATTGTCTTGGAGTGATTTTCCAAAGGTGACTGTTGTGAGATGATTTTACCGTACCATGAATATGGATTCAAGACATGTTCCGCAGCAAGGTTGTTCCGGAAACATTTCCTTGCAGGTCCGCATCATTCTTATCAAACTATCCTATCTGTTGTAAAAGGTTTAAGGGAGACAGGTTTCGAGACTAGTTGAGCTCGATCTGGCAGACCAGCAAAGGTAGGACGGAAAGTTCAACTAGATGAGGTTCTAGAATACTCCCTCGCATACCTGAAATGCAGTATAAGACAGATAAGGGAACACTGTGGACTCTCAAAAAGTTGGGTTCGGGAAATCCTACACTAATCAAGAGCTTATCCTTATAGTACAAAGCCTCATCAGGTTTTACTGGACGGGGAGGTCGAACGACTTTATTCATGGTACAACTTCGTTATGAATTAGATACAGGTCCAGCCTCATCAGATACGTTATGACTCAGATACAGTTCTTGACAGATGTAGTGTGGACGGAACAGGCATGTTTTTCAAGATATAGCATGAACAATAGGTAGCACATCCATTACTGGGCGCCAGAAAATCCAAGATGTTTTACCAATGCTCGACATCAAATGCTGTTTGGTGTTAACGTTTAATGTGCAATTAACAGTAACAAATTGATCTGTCCAATTTTTTTACGATGGTACCTTAAAAGATACATCATATTTACAACTGCTATAAAAATAATGACCAATTTTATGGAGAACCTGCCGGAGTTTAATCTTAGGAAGATATGGTTTCAATATGACGGAAAGCCTGCTCACATGACACCTCTAGTAATGCAGTACCTCATCATGGAATTCCGGAAATAAATAATCGGGTATGGTGGTTTCGGAGAATGGCCTCTAATTTCATCTGACTCCACTGGACACTTTTTGTAGGGATTCTTAAAACAGCAGGTATATACGAGCCCTCCACAAACACTGCAGGACTTTAAACGACGGATGCTTGTGTCAAAGTGTCACCCTCTATGCTCCAAGGCGTGCAATGTGAAATTCAGACGAGGATCCAAAATTGAATTACAGCTGATGGTGCGAAGTTTGAATATCATAAATGAAGATATATTGTTATAAATAACTATTTTCTTCTTTCATTGATCATTTGTCAACTTTGCACAGTAGGGAATTATGAAACACACACAAAAATGCGCGTTTTAATCATGCTATACTTCACATCCATGTGAATGAGGTGTCTTCGAACAAAATCGATAACGCTCTATAACTTTTCGCCCTATCTCGTACCATTTTCGAGATGCAATAGCTAACACGGAAATTTCTCATCAGTTGACGTTGTGAGTGATCTCATTTGGTAGCGTTTATCCGATTTAATATACCTAGACACCACGTTTATAAAAACAGCAGCAGTTCCAAAATTAAGAAGGTGAAAAAGGACTTCAGTGGGAATCCTGTGTATATATACATATATATATATATATATATATATATATATATATATATATATATATATATATATATATATATATATATATATATATTTGCTTCATTAGTTTTACAAGCGTTTGGAGGTTTGTTTATGTGTCACTCAACAGTAATTTTCTTCACTCCTTCACTCGAGGATTTAATTAGATTGAGATTCACGGTTTAAAATGGATTTTGAAGTACCATAAATTTATATGCCCTACAGGAGAATCGAACTTATAAACTGTTAACTTAAAGGCAAGAGCGATAACCACTAGACTGCCAGCTCATTTAACCACGCTGAAATTATATACCATGGACTTTAAACGGTATAAGCTTATTTGAACTGTTTTTGAGTCAATTTAATTTATCTATTTTAAACGGTATTAAGTCACTTTGAAAATCAATTCTCCCACAAATCTTTAATATATTTTTGAAACTTTGTGATAATGTTGTAAGTCATGTCATCAATAAACCATGAGATTTGAATCCAATAAACTGATACTTATGTGTGCTTTAATAATAACACTTATAACAACGCACATATTATGGAATAATACAATGCATTTTTTTAATCACTCCAATTATTTTCTTTTTTAGATTTTATACCTTAGTATGACATTTTTCGTATTACGATAGCTGATGAAGATCGAGTAGCAAACTATTTTATCTGCTAGTATAGTTCATTTCATAAGAAAGTATTTTAAATTATTGTATATGAATCAGTTGATTTTTTACAGTGAATCACAAGCAGAGGATTTCATTGCTTGATATTTTCCTTTAGCTTTCTTAAAGAAAATGTTTTCATTAGGTTCTAAATAAATTTCTTCCTATTGTGGTTCAATTTTAAACAATCAAATAAAAAATGAAGTATCCGAAAATAATAATTTTTCATTGATTAATACCTGTTTTGATGAAACCATACAACTTTCATGGATTATACAGAACTGAGTTATTTTTTTGAAAATTGTAATTAGCGAATTTAATAAAAATCTAAATTATAATCATAATATTACTTTTAGTTACCTAATAGTGTCAAAATATTTTATTTAAGTAATGTAAATTAGAGTAGAAAGCTTAATGTTTATCTTTACTGAAATGATTAGGTTTCATAATATCATTAAAATATATCCTTAGATTACCTCATAAATTTCTTTCTATAGATTTTGGAAATTAATTTAATCATTCCCAAAGAGAATAATTTTACTTTGTTCAAGTGCAAGATTTTCTACTAAATAAATAATACTGTCCTTAGAAGTATATTCACACTAAAATTTTCTAAATTTAATTATAAAAGTCTGTTTACATTAATTACGCGTGATATTATTCAGTACAGGCTCTATTTATAGAAGGAATTATAAGGTATGTAGACTGGAGTTTTTTAAGTTCGATTGAATACTCAGCCGTCACATACGAACTAAAATATATTTCCTTTTCAAATTGATTTAATATTTTCATTAAACATTTATATTGTTAAAACATTTTCAAATAAAAGTCAGTTAAATTCAGATGACTTTCCTGTTAATATATAAGCTTTTAGTAGGTGCAAATGACAAATATCTTTAATTGTAAGTTCTCAAAAAAGAATGTGCTAATAAATTTAAGTACATAGTTGTAATATACTTTAAATGATTAATATATTCTTTTTTGAGAGCTTCCAATTTAAGATATTTGTCAGTTTCATTTACTAAAAACATGTACATATTTACTAAAGTTTTATAGTTTTAATTTTTGAAATGATTTTTAATCAATTATACTTATGTATATATTTGCCACATTTTCTTCCAATGGCACACATAAGTGTTTCACATAAAACATTGACTTTCAACATGCTGATAATAGAAATTCCATTGTCAGAACAAACTACTTAACTGTCCGAGCAAACAGCTTAGACCAACTTAAATAGAACAAAACCCATTGAAAACATTTTAAACAGCTTGTTATAAGAATCTGAAATTATTTTAATTAATTTAATAAAAGCTATTTATTTTTCTTTGAAATCTTTTTCCAATGTATATGATTAAAAAACGTAATTTGTATACTTTACAACCAAAAGTTAGTTATATAATATCTAAGTTTTATCAAGTAATAATAATTAAAATAATAATTAAAATTTATCAAATGAATTGTTTTGATAGACCTAAATTTTTATCATATTTTAGTCATATTATTATCTAGAATAATAATAAACGTTATTATTTAGAATAAAATATTAAAATTTATGTAACTGTTTAGGCGAGACAAATGTTGATTACATCCAAATTAATGGGATTGTAATTTAAATTATCGAGGGATACATAGATAAAATCTCAAGCTACGTTCATTTCATATTGCATTTTTGGTAATGTTGAATGAATATCATTATACAATACATTTCAAAGATATTACCCATTCTTCAATTAAAAACTTCTAATTCCAAGAATGCAATTAGATTACTGCAGTGAAATATTTTTAAAATTTTTACTTTTTTTATATATTGCAGACTTGAATTGTTACTATTTCTTTTCTTTTTAATTGCATCTTTGGAAACAAAGAGTTAAGAAAATCCTTCCTCCATCGTCTAAAAAAGAAACTTAGACAATTATGTTTCATTTGATTTAACTTAACTAAAGAATAGTTTCATGAGAAATTAATTTGCCTGTATCAGTCAATGTAAGTAGCATTATTTAATGCTATCATTTAATGTTTTTTTCTTTGTGTATGTTTAAAATATCACACACACACATACTATGAAATGTTCTTACTTATAACTGTGAGAAAAGAATATTTTAAAGGTTTTTAATTTAAAATAAATAGCTAAATAAATTTGGTAAATTCATGGACAACAAATTACAAACAAATTTAGTTTTGCAGCCACTAATTGTAGATATGTTTTTCCTTGGTGAAATTATTTGATTTCCTCAGTTTTTCTGGTAAATTATATTCCAAACAGAAAAAAGTACATTTTTTTAAAAATTTTTTAAACATGTTACATGAATTCTATACCTCAATATGATACTTGATAAAATTTTTAAGGAAATGTTTTTGGTAAATAAAAGCTTGCAATATTAAAAAACCCTTGTATTCATAAAATTTATAGAAGAAAGAAAGATTATGTTTTGTCACTCATACCAATATATTCTAAAAATGACATTAAAATTTTTAATCCAGTCCTTACGAGATAGAATATTATTAAATTTAGAGATTGTCACTTTCTTTTTTATATATGTTTACATTTAATATTTTAAAATTGATTTAGTTATGAAAAATTATATTGCATGATAATTTATTTACTTAGAAGACTTAATAATACGCGATAATTTATTTAGGTGACAATGAATGAGATATAAAGTATTATTTATTTATTAAAATGATAATATGAATGATAATAATAATAATTTATTTATTTAGGCGAATATGAATGATAATAATAATTATTTATTTAAAGTGATTATGAATGGTAATAATAATAGTTTATTTATTTAGGTGAATATGAATGATAATAATAATAATTTATTTATTAAAGTGATTATGAATAATAATAATTTATTTATTTAGGTGAATATGAATGATAATAATAATTATTTATTTATTAAAGTGATTATGAATGATAATAATAATGATTTATTTATATAGGTGAATATGAATGATAATAATCATAATTTATATATTTAGGTGTCTTTTAATTACAGACATTTAAAATAGAATTATAGGTGTTTGTATGCATGTATTCTATTTATGTTTATATATATATGCATTGAATTTCATCATCCTAGTAAAATTCAGACCCATTTGAGCATATTTTAAGTATTCTAACACAAATGAGTATGGCTTTACTTATTTTAATATCTATACTTGAAATTGGTTCATCTTTAAATAAAGAACTACGAAAATTCAATGAAATAATCTTTAAAAGAATTTTAATTTAGAAATCAAACAATAAAAAATATTTAATCTGTTATTTTAAACAAACACAATGTATCAAAAGTAAAAAGTTTACATAATCAGCGGCGTTAAATATCTCCCTCAAAGAATATTCGGGTGATTTTTTATTAATTGAACTGCCTTTTTTGCAATTTACTATTTTCTAATTTTATCAAAAATTTAAAATTTTTCTCATATGTTTTGAAACTATGAAACACTTTCAGAGTTCTGAAATAAATAATTAGAAATATGATCATATATTCAAAAAATATAAAGAAAAATAATTGTAAGATATAGTTAAAAATTGTTTCATTGAATGTTTTCAAATAATATTTGCTTAATTTTACTTGTAAAACATGTATTTAAAATTTACGTCAGTTATTTAGCAAAATTAAAGGACTGTAGCTTTCGCAAAAATTTCAGAAATATATTATATGTAAATATTCAAAGTACATTTCTCTGGTAAAAATTATTTGTATTTGCATATGAAAGGGAAAATAATTACAGCCAATGCATATATTTTCTAGAAATATAAATATTTGTTTTATTAAATGAAAATCATAATATTTTTAAGGATTCAAAGATTTGAAACTATGAGTGAGTTGTATATATTTTTTGTAAATTAATTTCATTCAGAAATAACATACTTTGTATTTACTTTTAGGATTTTAGTTAAAGGTCAAAATATTAGAGAATCATACATTTTAATAATTGGATTTTAAAACAACTAAATAGTCTCACATACTCTCTGAGTTTTAGTGGTGGTTTATACATATTTATAGTTTGATCATAGCAGGAATTCATAGAGAAATTTTAATCCATTTAACAATAGCATATATGCAAAAGAATGAGAACTTATTTAATTTAATAATTAATATATTTTTTTAATTTAGATATGAATTTAATGATGATGAAAACTAAAAGTGTTTCTTCTTAGCAACTGCTAAACCAATTTCTAAATTATGACTGGTTTTGAATTTAACTCGAGAAATGCTTGTTGAAGTTCAAAATCTAAATGGTAAGTTTAATTTAAATATCCTTTCTACGAAAGAAGTAAATACACAGTGACAAATAAAATTAAAAACTCTTTAGCAAGATATTTGTAAATTCCTAAATTTAGATTAAATTTTGAAAATTTGCGTGATAAATACTATCAATGAAATAATTTATTATGATATAATTATATACATTCTTTTCTTAAAAGCAAATTTATAGAGTGCTTTTGTAAGTTTTAGAATTTAGTCACCTTTTCACCCCAAAATGCACTTAAGTAATGCATTTTTGTAATCTATTTAACATTTAAATTATTAAGCGTTGAATGTTTGTTTGAATGTGTTTTATAGCTACAAAAAAGAAGATTATTTATAAAAAGCTCAGCCTTTTATAAAATATATACATATTAAAGCTGGAAACAAATGTGATTCTTAAGGGAAATGGAAAATGTAATTTATTTCAAAATAGGAACGCTGCCAAGCTGCTGTCAAGACTTTCTAGATAGTGAGCATTTAAATATATTAATTTAACACAAAAGTCCAATAATGACATTTATATTTTTGTAGTTAGACTTTTATAGCTTCTTATTTTTTGCGCGCATATTTCACTTTTTATTTTTTACAAATTTGAATTATTTATATTTACTTTCTGTAATTATACATGGTTTAAAATATTCCTATAATTTTTATTGTTTGAAAAAAGAATTTGAGAAGCATGTACAGGAAAATTATAACATTTAAAGAAAGTTTTATATTTATTGCAGATTATATTGTTTTATTGAATATTTAGGGCATATTTATGATCCAGATAATCTGTGAGTAGAAAATGTGTAAAAATATTCATTTTTTTATTGTTTCTTGTTAACTTTTCAAAATAATATAAGTTATAAAAATGTGTTTGGCATGTATCAGTTTTAAGAATTAAGAAAATTAACAATATATTTAGGGTGTTTGGAAAATTTAGTTTGAAAAAAATATTTTTTTATAGTGAGAAATGAGTAGCTATTATTGTTGCAATAATAAATAATTACATTTATAATTAATCCTGCTTATTTAAATCAATATTAAAATTATTATACATACGCAAACGCACACTGTGGAAAACGAAGAAATTAGAGACTAAAATATAATTATTTATTTGAACATATAGGATTTATAAGAATTTCAATTATGTATACATGTATATACATTAATTAAACACGCACACAAACATTGATAATAATTCTTATTAAATAATTTAAGTTTATATAACAAATTGCATAAATAGCTTAATGAGAATTATTATTAATTCATAAAAACTCAGTTATTTATTTAAATTTTCTTTAAGTTTATTTCTAATAAACTAAACTGGATTCAAAAAAGTCAGAACCACATAATGTACAGATTATTTCTTAGTCTATTTGTGACAAAGATGACACTTTTTTATCATTTGCCTGTTAATTTTATTCTAAGATACGAATGGAAATTAATTATAGCATTAATTATGTGCTATTTATTGTTTTTCATAATATTTGTGCATACTTTAAAACGAAATGAATCAAATTTTATATAATTTTATTCGTTTTTCTTTTGCAAGTAATTGGTGATTTTTTTAATATAAAAGTACATTGAACAGTAATAGGTGTATAAAATTGTCTGGGTTATAACTCATTTTGATACTAAAGTTTATTTTTGTAATTTAAATACAAAATATAATCTCTCATATGAGATAGTTTATTCTTTAGTAAAATAACGATTAGTCTTTTCTTTAGATTGTTGATTCTCTGTAGATATTTTATGAGCAAATTGAGTTTCAGAGTTCGATTTTGGTACATATTGTTATTTCTCTTTTTCATGTGAATCATCAAGTTGCTTCCTCTTTTTTATTTATTATCTCATATCATACATAATAATGTAGCAAATGATATTTCTATTAATTGTATAAATAATAATATTTAATTAGCTATTTGTAATATAATAAAATGAATAACAATAAATGTTTCGCGTAAAATATTTTTTTTACTGTAATAATAAAATATTTAATTTTTCTCTTTTATTTTTCTTACTAAAGTAACGGTACCTTTTTATGTTTGTTGATTGATAATTTTCTGTACATGTTTTTTAACTTTATTTAGTTATCTATATGCCATAGGAATCTCATATGAAAGAAATATTTAAAAAAGAATGTAAAAATGTTATGGCTTAAAGTAATTTGTAACACTTAATGTTATTGAAATGTTTTTTACAAGAAAGTTGAGGTATTTAACTTTATATATTAGTTATATATATATTATATATATATATATATATATATATATATATATATATATATATATAGTTTAATTATAAGTTTAAAAATTAAAAATATCGCTGTTATATTTACTGATTATTATTGCAGTACAAAATTCATAAAAATATTCATTTCTTATCATTTCCAAGTATATATTCTCCTGAGCATTTTTAATCAAATTTGTTATAAAAAAGCGTTATAAGTAAATGTGATTAATGTAGCATACAATATATATTAAAACTTTAATAAGTTATTATCTCTATTAAGGAGTATTACAATGAATTACTGATTTGATCTGTTTAATTTGAAATTACTTTAATTTTTTTTTATAAAAAAGATATTAATAAACTCTATAAATAAATAAAATTGCTTGGATTCCCTCAATTTTTTTTCTAATTTTAATTTTGAGTTTATCTATGAAACAGACATTATCATTTCAACTAATTTGCTATTAGATTACGATTGATATGATTGCATATAAATTTTATTTTAAGCATATAAACTCTCTTTCTCTCTCTCACACACACATTCAACATTTAAGGATTTTTTCATGATGAATTAATTCTAAATTTCAATATAATTGATACATTATAAATCCTTTCTAAAGTTTCATTTTTCATAAGAATTATTTGACCATAATCTTCAGCTTTATATAGGTTCAAACGGGAATGAAAAAATCTACGAGACTAAAAAAAAAGAAGCGAGATCACACAAGCGTTGATTATCAGCCATAAATACCTCATTTACCATTATATTCAAACAAAATTTCTCAAAACTACTTAATTAGAGTAATAGTTTGAGATAGCAATTAAGGAATGTTTTTTTAACAAAATATTAATTTCTGCTTACGTTAGGGATTCATGTTGGTGTTAAAATGCATATGCAAACATTGTATGAGTTTTCTGCACAAGATGCACAATTTATTACCTATCATTAAATGGTTTTTCAGTTTTTCTGATTAGAATAAATTAAATTACACTAAATATGAAAAAATAGAGTTTTAAAATGTGTCAAAGTTTAAAAGATGTAAAACTGTGTAAAAAATCAGTGTACTAGAAAGAAATTCGTTTTTATGAATTTTGTTTCGAATATCGCTTAGAAAACGAAATAATGAAATGTAGAAACGTATTTACATTTTATTTTATTGAGTTATCAGTAGAATTATGGAAACATTTAAAGAAAGGAATCTTTTCAGTTTCGGAGTAATCGAGTGATCCCTCCGGTAACTTGATCAATGCAAAGTGGGAAGTCGATAAGTCATTGGTTCATCCCTGGTGTATGCTTCCCCCAATGTGACACTGGTTGTTGAAAATCTTAAGTGATCTCCTGCTGGAATTTATTACAAAGTCCATGTAACTTTTGTGTAAATTGACAACAGTTTAGGATAGTTAATTTCATTTTTCCTGTCGTGGAAGACATCTTGAGAAATTACATTGTTGTAAAGTAAATTTAGGTTGACGAAATAAAAATAAAACAATGGCAAATTAAAAATAGAAAAGAATATGAAATATGTGAGGCTTTATTGATTTCATTCATTTGTTCTACACAAGAAACTGCATCTTAGATCATAATACATAACTATGAATTGAGCAGTATATGATGTTAATAGTGAGATCCAAATGTTTAATATGTAGTTGGAGTCTTCAGATATGGCTAATGAATGTTTGACATAATTAGAGCTTGTTTATATAAACTTTGTCACCTGTTATTATATATCAGTGTTTATCAATCCAAAAGCTACAATGATGGTGCTTAACGGTAATTGGTATCACAATGCAATCATGGGAAATGTACATGGTGGTATGAGTAAGAATTCCTTTATTAGTAATCAAATTTGAAATTTCTGAATATATCACACATGATGTAGTTGATGAATTTGATTCTGTGGTAGCTATCCTAACAGTATCGGAACTTCTAATCTTTGTTGATTCTCATTTTCTGGTACGATCACTTACCTACATCGCTTTGACCTAGATTTTGAGTTTCTTTTCGATTTGCTAACTAATCTCTTTCAATCATATGAAAAAAGTTTTTGAGCTCACTGGTTCTTAATAGACACAAATCGTTTGTTGTAGCAGTGATATATTCAACCAAAGTAAAAGTAATGTAAAGTGAACACAAAATATAAGCATTTAGATAGAGTATTGCTTCTTATACATATTCTGCATACACAGGTTTGATCTCCCCTAGTACCACAAATTCATTCAATAGACATGAAATCACCAGAAATAGAATATTTTATCATATTCTTTTCATAACAGTAATTTCATTACAAGTCCCTCTTTGATAAGTTAGTTTGTTTGTTATAAAATGGTTTTGAAATGTAATTCCAATTGTTTTGTTTAAATCAAAATTTTCAAAATTCTATGAGAACTTTGTAAAGAATTTTTTTTAAATATTTATTTTATAAATCTCAATCAATCAAACTTTAAAATTCCAACGTCAAGTGAGAATTTAGATGATTGGTTTGATTTGATATCATTACCTTGGAGTTTTGACTAATAATTTTCAACTAAATCGTAGTTAGTTCTTTCATTTAATTAAATAAAAATTTATAATGCAGAAACTATTTTTTAAAATAATCAGCTTATATTCTTAAGTGTATCCTTGTAAGTTTATGAACGGACTGTTGAAAGTTAAACTTAAATTAAAATCTCGTATTTATTTAAACATACATAGAACTCCTTTATACTTATAGATAAAATTTGATGCACTTGTTATTTTTTAAAATTTTATCGTAATTTTCTGCAAATATTAAATTGATCAAAAAGATTTAAACCTTAAAACGAAAGAAAATAAGCATTTTTATATTTTTAAATTGATAAAAAATGGTTCTTATGATTGCATGCTACATGAAATGAAGTGTACAAGCACATGAAAACAAAAATTCAGAATATTTAAATAAACAAGAGTATTCAATTTTTAGATTAATATTTAGGTACAGTTAAATTAAATAAAGAATTCTTTCCATTTGGATAAGAATAAAATATGTATATAAATTTTAAAAATAACTTTTCCCAAATAATATTTAAGGAATGTTACTAATTTGCACAAGTGTAACTTGGGAGAATGATGGTTGATAAATGTGCAATATTTTAGGATTATAAAACAAAAAATCATAACACTCAAAAATATTTTATCTTGTCTCTTAAAACTACATCATAAAATCACAAAAAATCACTACGATTTATGTAGGCTTATAAATATATATTAGAAATTACATTCTTTATGCATTTGTGCATAAATATGTATACATACATAATTTATATATTTATACTTGTGAGGGAATGGTTTATCACGTAAAAATAGTGAAACAATATGAGATATTTGAGCAAATAAATTTCTCTGAAAACAATTTGAACAGATTTAAAAGATGATCTTGAAAATGAAGTGAAAATTTCTTTTATGTATTTTTATGTAACTTTTGTGTATCATAAAGTAAGACAGTGTGTTATCAACATTTTGATTACAATGATGAAAACAAGGCAAATTACTAATATTTGACTTTCTCACTTTCCATTACTAATCTTCTTTTTTAAATTAAATTAAATCAAAATGATAAGATTATAAAACGAATTTCTAAGGGATTTGATTTCTAAATGTTGGAATGCTCTGACAATTTTTCCTATGCTTTGGAAAACTATGAAAAAGATATAGGTAATAATGAATTGGGGCATCAGTCCATGATTATCCATTTATGATTGTCTATGAATTCTTCATATTCTGTAGAGAGATATCAAAGCACTTTGTAATGGGAATTAAATGTTCTCATAATTCAAAATTTGTTTTTGCTATTGTAAAATTATAATTTAAAGAGAGATAAGCCTAAAAAACTTAGAAAGATAAACCTAAAAAAATATTTCTTACGCTTGGTTGTATTTTAAAACGGGAAACCAACTTTATTCTAATATTGAAACAGAATTTGTCATGTTAATAAAGTTAAGTCTTTACACAAACAGATAAAAACGTAAACGTATTTTCTTAATAAGCATAATACAAAAACACTGCTGATAAATTATTTTACAGAAGGCTTTAAAGGATGCTCCGGAAATCTTTTACTGTATTTCTTCTCTAATTAAGAGCTGTTTTTTTAATCTTATTAACATAACAGAAAGCACGTTAAACCACAACATTTCTATAAATTATTCATTTATAAACAAAATAAAAAATGTTTAAAGTGCAAATACTGTTTTGTTTCATAGATAATATAATTATCAAGTGAAATAGCTTGAGAAGTTTGGTTTTGATGTTATTTGTAATTCGTTCCTTATAACTATCTTTTTCAATTCTGCATTTCTTCTAGCCAAGTGAAAGGAAATTTGATATTGTTACGTGTGTCATAAAAACTAAAGTCAAACACTTAAGTTTAAGATGTTGACATTATTGAGAAAGAAAGAGAGAGAGAGAGAGAGAGAGTGAGAGAGAGAGTGAGAGAGAGAGAGTGAGAGAGAGAGTGAGAGAGAGTGAGAGAGAGAGTGTGAGAGAGAGAGAGTGAGAGAGAGAGAGAGAGAGAGATTGTATGATTAATTTTATTAAAATTAAATATGTATAAGACTGCTTTTTCAATCTGATTTTAATTACTTTGAATTTAATAAGTGTTTTGTTAAGTTAAAAAAATTACTTTTGTATTTAATAAAACAGTTATTAAATGCAAAAAGTAATTCTTTTTGCATTTAATAACATTATAAACTAAAGATACTGAGTTACCAAATTTAAAATGTTTTGAATACCAAGCCTTCACATTCAAGCAGAAAGTTATTTAATTATTAAATATGAAAAAAAAACATTTTCGTATGCCTCACAAAGCATTCTGAATTAAATTTCTATTTTTAAACAAAATTCCATAAATATTTCCCCTTTTATTTTGAAAGTGGTCATAAATTCTATTTTATTCCCTCACTTTCTTTTTTGTTAAGTTAATCACGCTTCAGTAAAATAGAAGATAATTTTTTCTGTGGTATTATTGTAATAAAATAATATGGAATGCTTAAACGATCTTGTAACAGGCTGTTACGTAATTTTTAAAAATAGTTTTGAAAATATCAAAATTTTTATTAAATATTTCAAAATATCACTAAATATTCTCTCGAAATACTAGTTAAAATTTTCTTTTTACTTAAATGTGTTACTTATATTCTATGCACCCATTTTTACTTTAACTAGTTAGCAATATTTTGTAGGATGAAAAATGTTTAATGAATGTTAATGTGAAGGCGTTATTATGTTAACATATAACTTTTTTACTATTTTTTTTACAAATTATTTCATTATATATAAAATAATAAAATCTTTTACAAAGAAAATTGAAAATTTAAGATTAATGAATTATCTATAGTTTATTCACAAAGTGAATTTTGAAATAATACATGGAATATTTGAACATTTAACTGATTATTTTTACTGTTATATATATACATTGTATAATATATTAAAAATAATCTGTTATATAAATATCAATTCATTTACAGATAATTTCAATAACTATTCATATTATTGGGATTAACTACAAATCAATTGATATTAAATGGTTTTTATACTGTTATATATAGGAAAATATTATTCAAATTTAATTTCTTTATACTTAATTTAACACAATTATATGCATCTTCTTTCATTTTATTACTCTTACAATAAATTATATTATATTAAGGTCATCTTCTTCCTCTGCACTTTCAATAAGTTAACTATCCTTTGCCATTTGAAATCTTGAAATCCAGTGTTTATATCATAGAAATTTTAAACATTCAAGAATTTTAAAAGGAATGATTCTGAATTCCTCAAGTGGCATGTCATTCACATTGTCTTTTTTCTCTCACCTATTCTTTTCTTCTGCTTTTTTCTTTTTCTCATTTTTCGTTTCTTCTTCAGTCTAATTTATTTTTCTGAAATTCTGAAAACGATTCGGATAGGCGGAGTTCAGATAATTTTAGTTCTACTCTACTTTAAATGAATCATTGATGCATTTAAAATGTATTGTAAGTATATATATATATATATATATATATATATATATATATATATATATATATATATATATATATATATATATATATATATATATATATATATATATATATATATATATATATATATATATATATATATATATATATATATATATAACTGCTTAAATATAGCAAGATGATTAGAAGAAAAAAGTTATAATATTTTAACATGCAGTTTAATGTGGATCAGCTTATGTTGAAGTTGTTTTTGTAATTCTTTATTAATTTGGGAAGCACTCTAGTTTCAGAGATTAAAAAAATCCAAAAATGTGTATATCTCTTCCAACTTATACAAATTTTGAACAAAATTTCTCTATAATTAAGATATATTTTAAATTAGAAATGTGTTGTTAAATCTGAAATATACCAACTTGTTTCACTGAAGTTGGAATACATTATTTGTGAGAAGCATAAAATACATATGAATGTGCAGTTGAAAGTTTCCTTATATTAAGATGAAGCATTGCATATATCCAACGTTTTAGAATAATGACTACTAAGAGTCATATGTTTGTGGAGAACATATGACTCTTAGTCATGTCTGAAAATGTTGAATAATGCTGTACTATAAAAATTTGTGAGGCAGCAGTTAGAGTGTAGAATTGCCATTTTAAAGCAAGACTGACAATTTTACTGTGATACTAAGAAATAAAACTGGAATATCCACTTCATATGAAAAACCTCAAATAATTATTTGCCTTTAGATTTTATTTCTAGATGTTTTTATTTTGAGAATCTTAAAAACATTGATTTTGTGTATTTTTAATTATTTACATTTTATATTATTCAATCACTTATATATATCAAATCATCATGCATCACCCACACTATATATTTTATATTAAATAAAATTTGGTATTATTTGTAACTATATAATTTTTTAAGTTTAAATAATAAGTTACATTTTATCATATAATATATTTTCAACTAGTGTTATATAATTTACTCAATGTAAGGACCATAATATTCATAATGTAGCTTGTCATTCATTTTTTAATTTACAAAAATATTCTTGATAAATTAAGAAATATATTCTTTACAAATTAAAATGCAAGTAGCAAAACAAATATAATCATGAGTATTTTATTTTACTAATATTTTGCGAAATTATTTGAAAAGCGTTTATTAATTTAATTACAAAGAATAACGTGATTCACATATTCCTTGTTGTTTTAAAAGAGAGCTTGCATAAATATTTTTAAATATATTTCAGTATTTATTGAGATACTTAAGGGAAAATAATAGAAATAAAAATAAATGATATATGAAAAGAGAAATTTTTAAAAAAAATAATAGGCTTAAATTTTCATTTCGTTTTTTTTACCATGAATTGTGTTTATGAATGAACATTTTGTGTATTAAAATAGAAAATAATTGCATACATTAATATACTCTAGAGATATTAAAATATTTTTACAAATAAAAAAAATTACATCACGTATACAAATTAAATAATAAAGAAATGAAAACTTCTCTATTCAAAATATCTTTCTAGAAAAATTTTTATTTATAACATTTTGAAGTTCATTTTTGGGAATAATTTTAAATAATTTTGAATGCGTAGATGTGAAATGACAAAATATAAAAACACTTTTGTATTAATAAAGTATGGTTCATAAAAGTGAAAATTTTTTTATTCTATATTAATATAAGTTATAAAGATTTTGTAAGTTAGATTATTAGTTAGTATACCTAGATTATGTAAAAATGGCAATATTTCATTCAGGATCAACTAATATATAAGGAATTATATAAAAGTAAACAATTGCATCAAGGGAGTAATGAAGAAGTTATTTGTAGTTATTAAGTGATTTGTGAAATTACAGTAAATAAAGTTTAGTAAATTAATCTTGTATTTTTCTTCAAATCAGAGAGTAACTTAAACAGATAAAATATTTCATTTCTTGTAGGTTGATACATTTTTAAAAATTGTTTCACAGTTAAAATATTCAAAATCTTAAAGAAAATTAAGATAACTAATTGTTAAGATAAATAAATATGGTATGTCGTATAAGAATCTTTGTCTTACTATTGGTTAGATTATACATCACCCATACCATACTTATGCAGACAAATTAATCTTGTATTAATTAATCTTGTACTAAATACAGCCAACCACTTCATAATTTTGAATCATTGTTAAGTGACAAGGACAAAGCCTGAGTT
This sequence comes from Latrodectus hesperus, assembly GCA_037975125.1. Lineage (NCBI taxonomy): Eukaryota > Metazoa > Arthropoda > Arachnida > Araneae > Theridiidae > Latrodectus > Latrodectus hesperus. The sequence goes on along the minus strand of CM075859.1, from coordinate 50,386,574 downwards.
GGTATCTTCGTCCTCACGCCATACCATCTGAACGACATTTGACTTCACAGAAATTTAAACGCGCGTAGAGCCCCTTACGGTTTTCAGCTGGGTCTGGAATAAAAGCCCCAGATTTTTGTCACGAAAGAAAGGTTTTCAAAAAATTAGGGTTCTACGACCTTAATATAGAAAAGCCTTTCATTATTAAAGTCGTAGTTTTATTATTTTTAGACTTTCTGTAAGGTGGTTATGGTTTTTGTCTCATATTTATTTATTAATATCTCATGTTTATTTAAAGGATTCCCTGACCTTGTATCGATCTTATCACGTTAAGGCTATACTTACACTTATATTAAGGCTATGTATTCACCTTAGCATATTAAGACTATATATTTAGTTGGGCATTAAAGTTCCAAAGTAGAACAATAAAAAACTTCTGGCACAAATTTAAAAGTAAACGTAATTCTTATTTTGTCACAAATTTTTACACCCAGTTACATTTGAACTTATATATAAGCAGATATTAAAACATTTAATGCCTTAATTGATTTTACAGTTCTTGAATTGAATGAAAAACTTGTTTTACAAATTTAATTTTATTTATAGGCACTTAATTGAGCATAAAAGCTTTTAGCTTTGGGTTCGAGTATGAATTTCTTCCTTTATATATTGTTTTTTTAAATATCAATAGTTATTTATTGGCATTTTGATTGAAATTCAAATAAGAGAGAAAGAATTAAAAAATTATTTAATCTTGAACACTTGCAGAGTGTATATAATGTGCACTGAGAATTTAAATAAAATTCTTATTACGTCATAGAAGAGATTAAAATTCTTATTGAATTTAAAACTTCTTTAAAGTTTAAAAAATAATCAAAACATCTCTTCTAACAGTTTTAACTTATCATTTGTTGACTTAAAAACATAAAAGAACTTGTGTGTTAACACAATTTATATGTCGTACACGTCTTTTATACATAGTAAATGATACTTTGTAAGAGTAAATATTTGTTAAAGATGAACTTTGCGGGAAAAAATAAATACTTTTTTTCAAAATGCATCTAAATTTGCTTTCAATTACCTATTGTTCTTTAAATTTCCTTTTTACAGAAGATATTTATATCTTTCTCTTATATTTATATTGATATTAAAAGATGTGGACCCTATTATTAAAAGTGTACTATCTAGATTTATCTGTGATACAAAGAAATAAATTTAGGCAAATAATTTAATAAGAGGTATTTTGGCGAAAGGATTATTTATTGTCTTTTACAATATAATGTGAAAAATAAACGAAATTTTTCAACAAAAATAAGCAGATTTTTAAAATATTCTGAAGTAACAAGTATTTTTTGATATTCTCATTTAGTACATACCTAAATAAGGATAAAAATATTATTCCTTGTTTTGGTTAAAACAGAACAAATAACAGATCATGTAAAACAGAACAAATAACATGCATGATTAAATAACAGATCATAAATGTTGCTGCAAAATATTTATCTTACTAATTGAAAATTTGTAAATAGTAAACGTCATAGAATATTAGATTTATGTTAGTTATTAAAGGTTTGCGTTTCTATCATATAGATAAATTGAAAAAATAGAATTCTTTAAGAATATATATATATATATATATATATATATATATATATATATATATATATATATATATATATATATATATATATATATATATATATATATATGTATATATATATATATATATATAATACAATTATTTCTACAATTTCAATAAATTTTCAATTTTATTAATTTAATAAATTAAAAATCACGCTCTTTGGGAGAAATACCACTATAGGAGCTAGAAAAAGTTTCATTTTTCTAACAAAATCATTTTTCTATTTTGCTAGAAGTACTGATTAAAAATTTGGTATTTTGCAATTTATTATTTCTCATATCTAAGATGTTATTCATTATTTTTTATAACATTGTTAAATCTATTTTAAATAAATAATAAGTATTAAGCTCCACAAATTCAAGAATTTCTTCATAGTTTCAGTAATAAGAAATTTCAAAATTCATTGAAATAACGCATATGACTTTAACGAACTTTTAATGCTTCCTGAAAACAGAATGAAGCATTTTACGCGTTTCCTGTGTTAAAATTTCTTAAATTTCATTTAAAATAAAAATTGTGTTAAACATTTTGTTTTTTTCATTATTCGCTGAGTATTTTACTGATTTTGCAAAAAATGTAATAAATGGTTACAAATATTTCATTTAAGACTTCATGAAAACAAGATTAAATATTTATTTGAAAAGATATATTTGATATTGGACAAAAAACGTGTTCATATATTTACTCGGAAATCAAAATAGTAAGAAAGGTTTCAATGTTGATACCAGATAACAGAGCATTAAATTATTATTATTCAAGTGTAAAAGAAGAAAATAATTTTTAAAAATATTTGATATTATCTTATAAACGATGGAATGTTTGAATAAAGTCAATGTCAAATGAAGTCAAATATTTAACGTTAAAAATTCCGTCTCACATGCGTAATCTAGTATTTTACTGTACTAGATTATGCATGCGAGAAGGAATTATAGAGCTAAATATAAAATAAAGAAATTTAAGTGATAGAGAGGGAGAGAGAGAAAAGAGAGAGAGAGAGAATAGAGAGAGAGAAAAAAGAGAAGAGAGAGAAAGAGTGATTAAGAGATGATTTACGATTCTGAGTAATTTGCTGATTCTAATAATTTCTTATATGACTAATAACTTCTAATAACTTCTTCTAATAACACATTATATGGGACGTATATATACATGTGCACCATATTTCAAAAATTTAATTTTATAGTGCTTGTTCACACAGTGAAATTGGTTACTGTATAGAAAATTTCTTCTCTATGGCTATTTTAAAATCATTTCTACACAGTAAATCTTAAGAACTCTATTTTAATTCACAGAGAAAGGTATTAAAAGTTGGAATAACCATTCTCATATTAATCATTATTCATTTAGTATATGCATACTCATATGTTTTGATTGGCAATGAGATTTTTCAATTGAATTTATGCTAAGAAAATTTCACTAATTTTGGATTTTAATTCTGCTCTGTTTTACTTAAAATTATGATGAATCATATTAAAAATATATATTCGATATGGAAAATGATCTTATATGGAGGTTTCCGTATACTTGCGAAAGTTCACATACATACCATCAAAAAATATCCATTGAAACTTTTGACGCTTATATCCTTTAAAGTTAACAGTTTTAGTATTTAACAGGTCACACATAGAGAACCCTAGGTAATAGCAAACCTCTTATAGTTTGGCCGCTTGCTAATTGATTTTTTCTTTTCTTTCCCAAATAATTGTTTCTTTTCTATGCTGAAGATGACTTCTAAAATTTGTTTTGAGGATAATTTCTGAATGTTATTCAAAGAACATCTTTTGACCATCAACTGACCACAAAACTAATATTTTATTTATTTTTTAAATAAATATGATCATTGATAGTTTATCCTATTATACTTTAAAATATTATTAACTTTGTCACCTACATAAATTAATTTTGGTGGGCATCAAGAAAAACTTGTCATCTAACTTTAATTTTAGTCGCTACTTTTTAGAATATTGATAATCAATTAATTCAGACAAGTCGGAATGAAAATGTTCATTTTAAAACACATGTTTCCTGTTTCTCAGCTGGTATATAAGTTTGGAATTTGTCAGAATTTTCTATTTTTAATAAAGCAATTCTCTCTAAAGGTTTCAATGTTCAAAATTCCTGATGAATAATTTTAACATTACTAGGTTTCAAAGCCCACAATCACTAATGAACAATTCTAAAACTACTAAAAGGGGTATGCAAAACTTCATAAGTTGAAAGAGACGAATTGGTTGGATAGATTTTGTAGCTCAAGATCAAAGTGAGGATATGAAGCTCTTGAACTGAACTAGAAGTGATATTTCAGAGCTTTGATATCCTCTCTCATTAACAGAATAATGGAAGTGGTAATGGTCTGATTTTATTCTAGTTTCCTCTGATATTGCAGTTCTTGCAAATAGGAAACCCATGCATGCTACTGTTTGTGGTCATTGTAGTAATTTACCACATTTCATAATAAGTTATCTATTTATTTTAGTAAAAAGTGTAAAAAAGGAGGAATTTCAAAATGACGATTTAGATGCGATATAAACTAGCCTTTAAGACAGTATTTGGATTGACATCCAAATTTATATGCTATGAAATGAGTATTGATGAAGTTATGCACAGGACTTCTATGTGACTGTTAAGGACCGTGAAAGATATTGGATCTCAAGAAGTAAAGAATTTAAACATAAATTCTTCTGAAATGAAAATCTAGCATCATTAACGGGTATTTTCAATCTGTCTCGAAGTACGGCTGAATAAAGGAAACAATGACATTCAGTTGATGTTCGAAAATTGAGAAATGCCATGTCCTTCTTAAAAGAGAAATTCTAGGGGCGAAAAGTAAATTTCATTATTTATTTCAGTTATAATGACTACAGAAAAAACAATAAAAGCTTTATAGTTTCGTAAATGAAATAAAAAAACAGGGTACATGGTAGCGAGAAGTAGTCTATGATAATGTGTTGGATATTTCTTACAGTTCTCTGCAAGTTTGTAATGCTTTTAATATTGTTTATGCTTAGAGACATTATTTGAAAAGTGAATTAAAGAAGATTCAAAAAGCATTTAAGAAGGTAATTTCTAAACGTATTTCATTAAATATTAACTTTATTATTTAACAATAGTTTTAATACTGAAGAACTATGAGAATACATTGTGAAAAATAAAATGTTAGAAAAAACTCAAGCTATAACAACATATATGCCAAAACTATGGAAGAATTTCAGTTTCAATTATTTGCATGCTCTCATAAACCAAACAGGGGTTGAAATTCTAGTCTTTGATAAATAGAAAAAAGTAATATTGATTACTAGCTGTTGAACAGTTGAACAGCTATAGACACATAACGTTAACAAACATGTTGAATAAATTGAAAGCATGAAAAAACTCTTACCTCACGCAACTAGCACTTAGAGTTTAGCAGATTCCTGTCTCCCAAGCAAACTTGACTCAGAAAATAACACTCCTTCAATTAACAAGTCATCATCATAAATCAGTTTATAAAAATATTTTTACTGAAAGAAAACTAGTGTGCTAGCGGTTTTTGTAGATTTTAAATCTAGGTATGATAATGTTTGTAGGATAAATACTATAAAAAATTACTGGTTTTTTATATAGGTGGAAAGACGTTTCTCTGGATTTAATTTTTTGTCTCAATGGTTTTGTCTGACACATTATAGTACATGTACTTCAAAATTTAAGAAATTTAAGACAGATTATCATAGGGTACTTAATCTCAGTCCCATTTTGCTTGACAATTTCATCAATGATTTTCTAGATTTACTACCTCCTCCACACAGCCAAAATGGCTCTGTTCATTTTGCTGATGATCTTATTTTTTGAGTAAAGCTAACAAGACCAAGATGTTTTAAATAGCAATTTAACTCTTCAGAAGTAAGAGATGTGGAGTTCTAAGAGTGGTATGAGAGGTGATCTAGACAAAACCATCTGCCAAATTTTCTATCCGGTGAATGAACAACCCTTCATCCAGGGATAGTTTTTTCGACACAGGCGCTCAGCTTACTCTCGAAGCTAGTTTAAAGTTGTACGATGTCATCCAGAGATAGTGTAAGATAAAACTCTTCTAAATAAAACCATCAATGCTATTTAATGGATAATCATCTAAACTGGAGAAAACAAGCAAAGAAAAGTGTTGTCAAGGCTGAGAGGTGTTTATTACTCTTCAAGGCCCTAAATTTGTCATGTAGGGTTCATAGTAGAGAAATCCGAAGCATGGCGTACAAAATATATATGAAGATAGATTCAAATTTCTATGTCAAAAAATACTTTCCAATGTTTGAGTCTTTCCAAACGTAAGTACTTCGCTTCGAGATTTGAGTGGTACAATTCACCCTTACATTAGTTAATGACCAACACTCAAACAATGGAAAATCAAATTCAGAAAAAAGGTTTCTTCCATTTATAGAAAGTCTTTCATTTACTAAGCAATATTTTTTGAGAAAATTTTGATTTAACACAGATATGAAATCTGAAAATGCAAAATAGTTTTATGCTCTGCATCATATCATTAATGCTTATATTAGTCTTATAATGTTTCCAGCTTATAAATGTCTAGGGAAACAGAAAAATTGAAACCAGAGCCGATATTTCACCAAATCCCGAAGATCATAATGATCTAGATTTGAAACTGGATCTGGAGATGGTGGTAATTTAGAAAAACATGTGTCTGGAATATATAAGATAAATCACGCTCGAAACTGTTGAACAAAATTTCCTTTCTGAAGATTATATATATACGAATAGTTCTTCGATTGGCTGAAAATCAAGACTAGGTAATATTTAGTAAATTCTTTTGTTCCTTTTTTCCATTTGGAATATAATGTACTTATTTTGATTGTGAATTGTTAGTCATGTTAGTTTCACTTCAGAAATCAACAATTAGACCCACATTTTTATCGGAAGGCGGTTGCTTCCTCTAATTCAATTTCTGAATTATAGGCCATTTCATGTGACCAAGAGTGCAAGAGTCAATATTATCAGATGTTTGGAGATGCTAATGTATTTTCACATAGAATTATTTTAACAAAAAGGGCATTATGATGCTTTGAAAGCTTAAAATAAAAATTGATTACCATATAATAAAACTTTTCTCTTTTACAGGCAATCCTTTGAAGACTTAGCTTCTGGTGCAAATTCTCGAGCGTTCTTTCTGTAGACCCAACTGTCTGTTTTGCTAAGCATTTCACACATCATTGGTTCTTTTAGATTCCTTGACACTATGTAGTCCTGACATTATCCTTGACACATAGACAGCCTGATTGCCTAAGGCCGTTGTGAGGCATTTTAATGTTCATCGCGTTCATCGCATTGATTTCCGGGAAGACTTTTCATAGATAATGGCCATATTCACGTTTTGCAAGGGAGGAAATCTGGAAAATTCCCAATCACCCAGGATAACAGACGTGAATGCAGAAGAGCACCATCCACCTGCCATTATTTAACAGTGGCTGGGATCGAACCTGAGACCTTTCGCACTGAAGAACACTACTGTACCGCTGAACAATGGTGTGTCTATTTTAGACTTCGGTCGGAACACGATTGTATATTAGCTCATTTACATGGTATTGGTTTTGTGGATTTTCTTCTGCGTTTTTTATATCACTCTGTTCGACTAATGATTGACAAGTATCAAGCACTTTTTCAATTCTTTATGGAATACTGGAATACTATAAATTTGATAGCTTAACTACTAATGCAATTGGTATTGAATAAAAATCTTTTATAATGTTAGAAATAAATCTTTTTTTGTTTACTTATGTCATAATTTAGAAGTTTTATGATTATTATACTTTAAATATAATGAGAGAAAAAAATAGATTTTTAAAGGAAATATAATAACTTTTAAAAATTGAAAACATTACTCCTAGAAACGTTTTAACTTTATTTAGAAACTTATATAAATATATTCATGTAATATCTAAATGGCGTTAAATTATGGAAGCCAGCTTCTCTTATTAATTGCCAATCAATAATTGTTCTTTCAATAATGGCCTACTATTCTTGAAAAAAAGTTGAGTACATAGCTCAAAATTTGAATTTTATATACAACATATAAATTATTATTCTCTTATTATTCTTAATTTAAGGAATTGTTACAACAGATATCATTCAGTGATAAAACTGAATGTCATTAAGAGCCCAGTGTGATATAGTGATGATATGACTGTTCACCTGTACTGTATACCAAAAATAAATAAAATAAGTTTCGTAACAAAATCACTTTTTAATTTTTATAAAAAGTAAAAATCTCTAAATGTAAACATATATTGGTTCAAAATATAATTTTCTATTTTCTAATTTTAATATTTTCCTATTGATAGAAAGTTATTGGGCTTTTATTACATTTTATAAATCTGAAAAGTTTTCATGAAAATAAATTTTCAAAAGAAAATTTTGATTTTACTCCAAGACCCATAATTGTTTTTAAAATATATTATCCATTAACGTAAAAAATATTTATAATTGTGTACTTTCAAAAATCATATTTCTGTATGATTACACAAATGAAAATCTAGTAGAGCCCAACTTATAGGTCTCGGTACAGAGAATCATGCTGGTGCAACAACAACAAATGAAAATCAGAGAGATATTTTGATAAATAATTTTAACTGCATAATACTTTGTCATTGTAAAAACCAGTGAGAAAATGCCTATCATATAAATGTTTGAAAACAGCATACGCGTCTTAAGAGTGTAGTTGTATCAAGAAAGGTAAGAAGGCAATGATATTTAAATGATAAATAAATCGCTTATGGAAAAGTAAAGGAATAAATTCAATATTAGGAAATATGCATGACTATTGAGCAACACACATAAAGAACAGATTTAATATAAGATATGAAGAGGAGCAACACATTATTTATCTTAAAGATCTTCAGATACCTTCAAAATGAATACCGTATGAAATTCTGCAACTTAATAAGCACTGCCTCGCGTTTTTTAAGAAGTCTATCCTATACTGTGATTGATGCCCTTGGAGTAATTTTCAAAATAGGAATCTTGCAAAGTAAGAATGAAATGGTGATGACTTGTTCCAATAAGGTACTAAATATTCTTTATCGAAAATAAATCTGAGGAAGTGATAAACCCAAAAATGTTGAGTATACTCTGTTGAAAAGCTTTTTTAAAGCAACGAAAATACGTTATTATTATTTTGCTTAAGAAGTGGCTAAAAATGAGAATTTATGTGTTGAACTGCAATTATCAAATGAATATTTTGAATAGAACGTTAATGTATTTACATTACAGCAAAAAATATATTAATTCGGTATATGTAATTATGCAATTACAATATACGCAATTGCGCTTTACAAAATGACACTAGTTTTAATGGACATGTGTTGATCACCTTTCTTTTACACATAAATTTCTTTATTCTCATGGGCAGTGTTGATGCTAAACTCAAAAACAGACAAACGTGATGTTGTATATTTGACTTGTACAACAACATACAACTAATATTTTTCAATGATAACAATTCAATGAATTATAGTTGTACCAATAATCTTGTGAAAAGAATCCCACAACTACATCCATCGAAAAAGGATGTCATTTATTGAATGAAATAGGGACTTATTTCCTGCCTATGTGGTGTCTGTAAATGTGGATGTAGAATTATTATAAGTATTTGTAAAGGTTTCATTATCAACATTGAAGTTTTTGGAATAATTTGTCCAGACCATCCTCTCCAATTTATTACGTCCGTTAATTAAAAGTAGCTTCACCTTAATGAATTAATAATATGCTCATTTGCAAATACTTACACTTTGTAACTAAAATATTTGATTATTCTTTCCATTATTGTTAAATGATTATATCGTATCATTTTAACTATGATGCTTTGATCTGTACGTGACTCTGCCAAATGCTTTGCATCTTTGAGATTTTTATCAATGAACACTGTTAACTTTTTATTCAAATGGTAAAACTCATCCAAAGAATTATGTGGAAATCTCTGTTAATGTTAAATTCTAGACCACTTTCAGGCTTCTTTAGTTATTATGTTGCTTTTAATGAAACTAAAAGGAGGAAATGATAACATCATTTTAATAGATATTCAGAAGAAATGGTTCGATTTCTCAAAGCGTAATTATGTATTTCCTTCTGAGCACTTCTAACAGTTAAAAATGCTTGCGAGTTGTTTTTCAGCAAACAATCAAGTATTAATCAAATCAAGACAAGCTTAAAAATATTACCCATAATGTTGAATGTCATTTTATTACCAACCATTATGATGATGACCTACCCAATAAATTTATCATAGGATTAAAAATTGTAAATTTGATATACACACACACACACACACACACACGCACGCACACACAATTTCCTTCTTTATTTCCTTTTTATCACATATGAATTTGCTGGAAAATGAAAAGGTAGAAAATTTTATATGAAGACGAATAAAATTTATCTATGAAAGTTAATTACTTTTAGATTTCTCGAGAAAGGAAAACTCTAATTATGAGATAAATAGCAAATTTTTTTACTTAATTGGTATAATTAAATGGAGTTAAAATTTTACAAATTTATTAATCCTGAGAGTTAGTGCAAGTAGCACTTTACGTAAAATATGAAAAAAAAATGTAAATATTTTATTACATATCAAATGTAAATATTATTTTATCAAAAAATGGCAATTATTTTTCTTGCTTATAAGCTTTACGTAAAATAATTTTTATTAGTTTTCTGTTTTAAATATTTTGAGTCTTTATTTTAGAGTTAAAACATTTAACACTGTATTATTTAAGATATATTTTAAACAGAAATGCAATTTTGAAAATGTCTTTAAAATTAGTTTTATGATTCCATATTCTAAACACGATTTATTTACTAATTAAAGTTTTTTTAAAAATGTTATTATATATGAGCGACTAGATATTTTGAAATTTTTGATACTTGCATTTTTATCCACTGGGACTGAAATATATTAGGTATATAAAATGCCAAGAGAATGTATAAATGGAAATTGTAATGAATAATAGTATAGTTGAACAAAGAAACACTTATAAATATATATTAAAATTGCTGAAAATATTTTTCGAAACACGTTTTTAAGAAACATTATCATTCATATTATTCTGATGTCTATTATAAGAAAAAGACAATCAGTTTCATAGTATTCATTGTTTTCTGAATTTTAAAATATTTAACTATTTTTTCTTCAATTATATTATTTGCTTTGGGAAATGAATTTTCTGAAAGAGTTTTTGTTGCATAATAGACTCATCAATTATTTTTTATATTGAAGAAACAAACCATTTCATATTACAAATATGAATAATTAAGTGCATTATTTCTTTTTGAGATATTCTCTTGTAATCAGTAATCGTAGCTTAAATTTCATTAGCATTAAAATAACTGAATGTATCTGTTTAATATACATATTTTGTTGATAAAAATGTATCACACACCCAAATCATTGTGCATGTTTATATGAAATGCCATTTTTATAATTATCAATAAAAGAAATTTATTATGATTGAAAACTTATAATAAATAAATTTATAAAAACATGAAAAATTATTAATCAAAAATTATTTTTTTTAAATAGCCAGATTTTCTGATTGATTTATCATTCAACTGCCACTGTAGCAATTACTGTTAAATGGACTTTAAATAAAAACGTTAAAAGTCGTAAATTATCTAAAGATGTACGAAGAATAATCTGCTTAAATTCCCTAGTACTGAAGAAAAATTGTTTGCTCTAAATTTACCGACCACATAAATACACTCTCAGGGATTTAGAAAAGAGTTTCTTTGAAGAAACCAATTTCTTAATGGCAAACTTTTCTGGCAACGGAGCATGTAATTGTAAAGGTTGTTTTTAAATATGTATGTAAATCTCAGCAGAAAAACACTTTTTCCTCAGTGAAATATTGTCTTATGATTGTTGAACTCTAAATTAACTAAAAGCATTCTTGCGAAACTTTAAAAGGAATGTTTATAAATCTAATTTTAATTTTAAATAGCAAATTATTTCGCTGATATGTATACTGATATGTATTTATTAAAATATTTTTGTGAAATATATATTTTTAAACATGAAATTATAAGAGGCCTTAAAACTCTAGCACGTGCATAGAAATGAGTGAATAAAAAAAAATCGAATGTTAAATCATCACATATTGAATAATAATTGTCTTAAATTTTATGAAGGGTTATGATACCTACTTTTAGTTTAAATTTATTCAAACTTCCTTTTTGATATTTTAGAGTATATAAATAATTTTTTTCCATTTTTTAATAATTCTAAAAAATTCTCTCGCTATATTTCCAGTGCAAAATCTAAAAGTTTCAATTTTCCAGAAATTCATCCTTATTTTTTAATATACGTATGCAGTTCTTACTGAATATAACGATTTAAATACTATTAAATGAAATAGAGCTATTTCATATTATTTTTATTTGCAATTTGAATTGTAATTAATTTTGCTGATTACAATTATTCTGCTCGTGATGTGATTTGCTAAAGCATTTTCCAACAAACCTGCCGGCTCATTTCTTCCACTGTTACGCAAGTCCCAATCAAATTAACTGTCATTCAAAAAAAAAAAAAGTAGGTTTCTCTGAACAGAGATAAATAAAACAAACCAAAATCTCAGTTTCCTCATGAAGAGGGAGTTATGAATTTAATTTTCGTCTATATTTATCTTTTGTTATTAGTCTTGCAAGTGGAAACATAGCTTTGCACATCTGAATTTATTAATACTTAGTTTAACAATAAATCAAACAATAGATGTATTTTATTTTGCATTTTATATGCATTTTAGAATTCATCTTCAACATTTTTAACAATTAAAAATTTTAGACAGTTGCTTAATGAAATATAAGGATGACAAGACAAACATGATATTATTGCAATTTTCTTAGCCTAAAATTCTAAGTAAAGACAACCTATGACGCTTGAAAATGGACTTATAAGTTGGAATGAAAAACAAGCGTTTTTTATCCTTATGTTCCTAAAATTTGAGTTTTTAACAACATCCAATACTCCTACTACTTAAGTTGAGATGGTATATAAGAGATTTTATTCTAGTTTGAGTCATGCAAATGTTAACATCTTGATTAATGCATATAATTTAATTTTAAAAGTAAAAGAAGAGATTTAAAAATAGTACTTAAAATATTTGCAGCTTAAGAAAAAATTAAAATATTTTTATTGTAATTTATATGAGTTTTTTTTACATAATTTCCATGAGGAAAAAGATGACGCTTTATGTGTGCTTAGAAAGTTTCGGTGAAATTATTTCATTAATTTAAAACTGTTAATATACTCGGCCATCAGACAATTAAATTTGAAAACCTATTTAAGCAAGGAATATGAAAATAAAAATAATAAGGAATTCAGAAATATAAAATCTAGTAAATATAGTCAGAATAATTTGCTGTTAATAAGCAGTTAATTATATCTGAAATATCACTATATATATATATATATATATATATATATATATATATATATATATATATATATATACATTAAAAATTTCATCTTCTTTAAATATTAAACAATTAACTATATGATTAAGTTAAAATTAAATAAATTGATATGATGATATGACATTTACTTAAGAGTCTAAAATATATAAAAAAAATTAAAAGAAGTCGTAGAAAGAATCTTTAATACTTAGACCTCTGCAAATATATTTTATACTCTTCAAAAATTTCCTTTTAAAGCATTTGATTGTACTGGTCACATATATTTGGAAAACTATTTTGATGGGACATCTTTATGGATATTTATTTACATACAGGAATATGCAAAACTCTCAAGAAGTTTCCATTTGAGACTTGAACACCTATGAGCATTTGAGAACCTTTCTCTTGGAAAATATTTTAGAGTATATTGATGCACTCTGGTATAGTATGGAAATAAAACAGCAAATACGAGCGATTCATTCTAGTACATTTAGCTATTTGATTAGCTATTTCTGTTTGATATCATTTCTGTTCGAAATGGATTCGTTGGAAAATTCCATAATCGTAAACCTGAGCACATCACGTTTTCTGTCTTCTAACAAACTACTTTTTTTTCTTTTTATAAAAGAATGATGGGTTTCATACTCGCGTGTTAATAAAGTATGTAACTTAACAAGATTAATGTTATCAAGATTATTTTATGAGTAGATTTTAAATTGATTTCATTCAAAACAGTGCAGTTTCAGTGTAAAATGCATTATATTTTCAAAATTTTCCGTATTTTAATTTAGTTTAAGAGGTGCATCATTCAAGGAGTAACTGAACTCAGTTTTGAAACAAATCTAGATGAATTATATAACTGTACTAATTTTTATATTTTCAATGTTTTATACTCTGTACACAAATTACGCAATTATATTTAATGATGAATATCAGTAAAGTAGGCTAATGCTGTATATTTTCCGGTATTTTCCAGTATTCGTAAGGAAACGCAGGGAAATATTAGGTATAATGTATTCAAATCATAAAAATGATAAGTACTTTTTAACTATTTATGTGACTGAGTAGCCGAGAATTGCATGAAACTGTATAAGCTTTAGTTTTCATGAATGGGGTTGAAATGTGAATATTTTATGAAGAGTACTCACATTTGTTAAACGAAAAAGTTAATTCTCAATAAGTTAACACTATAGCTAGAGGAATGAAAATGAACTAGGTTAGTTAGTCAGAGAAGAGAAAAAAATTATCAAAATTTTTTGCAGAATGAAGAGATAGATAATGATATATATATATATATATATATATATATATATATATATATATATATATATATATATATATATATATATATATATATATATATATATATATATATATATATATATATATATATATATATATATAATAAATGCAAAATTAGATGTATAGCCAAAAGCACAAGAATGTATAAAGATATAAATGTAAAGTTAGACACATAACCAAAAGCACAAGAATATATAAAATTTTAAGTTTTAAGTTTAGCAGTTTTATATCTATACATATATATATATATATTTATATATATATATATATATATATATATATATATATATATATATATATATATATATATATATATATATATATATATATATATATATATATATATATATATATATATATATATATATATATATATATATATATATATATATATATATATATATATATATATATATATATATATATATATATATATATATATATATATATGTATATATATTTATATATATTCAGATGGTGGGCACTTGGATGACGAACCCTGTGCAACAACAAGGCCAGAAACTGTTATTCATTTGTCGTTACCCAGAGGGTACCTGTGAACCAAGTCACGGAGGGGAGTATCGTTGCCCGCGCCATACACCTACAAACGCATTTATAGGTTGGGCCACATTCATACATCATTACAGAAGAAAGGACAGAAAAACATAAAGAGAATAGAGAAAGAAAGTAACATCCCTAGAAATATTCCATAAGAAGGTAAATCAATAGCCAGAGTAGCCGACATTGTTGGTGATCGACGCTACCATACGCCTCAGCATTGATTCAAAAAGACTTTGGATGTGTTCTTGGGGTACAGCAGACAAAGCAGTTTCCACACGTTGCCAAAATTGATCTGGTGGGGCAGCTAGAGATGTAATCTGGGTCAGTCATTGAGCAACCATGGATCCCATGTTTTTTTATCGGCGAAAGATCCGGACAGAGAGCCGGCCAAAGAAGCAGTTGAATCTGGTGGTTGATGAAGAAGCCTTGGACAATGAGTGCCATGTGTATTCACGCATTATCCTGTTGAAATTTTGCTGTGGGAAAGCCCTGAAGTTAAGGAAGGACAACTGACTGCAACACCTCGGAGATGTAGCGATGGCTGTTTAAAGTACCGGCAACGAGTACTAGAGGAGTGCTAGAGTTATATCCAATATCGCCGTATACCATAATACTCAGTGTAAGGCCAGTGCGGCATTGCATAAAGCAGGTGTTCAGCATCCTCTCTCCACGGTGTCTCTATACCCGAATGCGACCATCGGATGTTGCAGACAGAAGCATGACTCGTCAGAAAGGACAATTTCATTACATTCTGCCGTCCACATCCTTCTTTCATCACACCGTTGGCGGCGGAGACGTCTGTGGTTCTGCGTCAAGGATAGTCGAAGCAATGGATGTCTTGCGGACCGATCACTCAGCTGTAAACGGCGTCGAATGGTACGCGCAGATACTGGATGATGCGTTACAGACTGAATATGCTGTGCTATGGTTCGTGCTGTGGCTGAGTGATCCGTAACTGCTATGCACACAATTTTCCTGTCATCACGTGAAGTGGTGCACTGAGCTGGATGCGATCGAACACCTCGGTCTGTACCCTCCTGCATCCTACGATCACATATCCGCATTACAGTTGTATGGTTTCATCCAACATGAGCACCAACATGGCCCCTATCCTTCTGTCGAACTCGGATACTTGATCAAAAAATGATCGTTGTTTTCTACGAAGCATAATTGATCGTTTTTGATTGTAAGAAACATAAGAAAAACATAGTTGCTGAACTTGAAATCATCGAAGTTTCCAAGCCTTAAATAGCGTTTTGATGTTGCCCCACAGGCATGCGTGATGTGCGTCTGCTCTAAAATTCTAATCACTTGCATATCTCAACTCCGTTAATGCATGTTGTAAATTTCATGTTATTTGCATGCTTCCTTCAGTGTGTTGAATTTACGGTGGCCAGCAGTGCAAAATTAACTTCTTTTCATCAAGGTTAGAAGAAAATATAAAAGTAAAACCAATGCTCTGAATATTACAGTGTGAATAAAGCATCGTATCTTATTTCACATGTCTAAAAAATTAAAATAATTCACAATTTAATTACTGTTACTGTAAATGTCTTTAAAGCTAAAAAAATTGCCTGTTTGAATCTCTTATCTCCCTATATGCTTTTAGTGCCGTAGTTGATTTCTGTGATAAGAATTTTTACATTTGTAGTACGCTATGCCTTACTTTATGTATTATTTCGTTTATTGTAGTTGTTGTACTCTATCACTAGGAATATATATTCCTAAAATCGAATCAATGGTGTGACAATTGAATAATCAGTAATTTGGTCTGCAATTCTATAATTTGTGAGTTTGATGCTCTTCTGATGCAAGATTATTTGTAATGGTTCAGTATCCATTTAAAGTTTTAAGTTTTTATCGGAACTTGTGTGCCTCATATGCAAATAAATGTGTGTTAACTGTCTTTGCTAAGCCAATCACTGCCAGATATATTTTGCGAAGTAGAAAATCAAAAATGTTTAATTATGAAAATTTCAGCGTGTATATGTAGCAAAAATACTTAAAAGAATGGGAAGATGAAAAAAATATTTTTAAAAAAGCAACAACACTACATGAGCTTTCTATTTAATTTCAAATTCAAATAAAATAAATTGTTACAACAATAATTTAACAATGCTTATTTTTGATTTTAATGAATAATTTAGCAATGTGTTTTTCGAGCGTCGAAAAATGGTAAAATAAATAATTTAAAAAATGAATAAACCAGAAAAATAATAACTGCAGCTTGTGAATAATATCACAATAATAGAGAAACATAAAAAAATACTTCTAATGACTTTCCTTTCTTCACATGAATTTTTCTTAGCTTTAAATAAAAACTTTATAGCATAGTTTTATTATTATAGCTATTATAAAATAACATTATTATTCAATATACAAAATTTATTTTATTTTTTAAAAATGTTCAAATTTTAATTATCTTTCTATAATTCTAAATTAATGAGTAAATAAAAGGAAAATTGTGGACTAAGAAAATGTAAAATTAATAAGACTTTTGAAATACGTTTGATTAATAAATAAAAATATAATAATTTCATTTCCTATTTATATTTAGTATCTTCTAGAATACATAAGGCATAATGAACTTTATAAATAATATGGAAGAAGAACTTATTATAAATTCTTATCGTTTATTCTTTGCGAATAAATATTTAGATAATGTAATTTTTTGAAAGTTGTACAGATAAATATCTTTTTCCTTTAAACGCGTATAAGAATAATATAATGGAATGAAATTTTGAAGATTTCACTGTGATATATAGAATCTACTTCATTAAAAGACATAAGTTGTTCTAGTAATACAAGAAAGTAATCCTACACCAAATCAATTCTGGAAAACGTTCACCTATATTAAATGTATCTTTCCCGGATATTACCATGGGATTTAACGAAGAACTTATCTGATTTTTGCTGTTTGTGCCAGGAATACTACCAACGACTTGTAGTTTTCTTTAACTGAACAAGTTTTGATGCTTTAAAGTAGTGCATCGAATCCCGTGGGAAAACCAGACATTTCTTTGACTAAAGTATTTCTTATATACTTGAAATATATAAGTAAAACTTCCATTTATATAAGAATTTATCTATTACAAAACTGAATTTTAAACACCCAAGTAGTTTTTGAAGCTGAACTGCTACGTATGTTTGTTTTTGTAACTAGCATACTTTATAAATGTTATACTAAATATTTCATGGTACAGAAATTGGTTCTAAAAGAAGTAGAGAGTTTTGGGGAATATGGCACGAAGCATGAAATTTGTTGTCACTAAACTATATCAATTCAAATTTAATTATTGTTATTTATGAAATTAAACAGAATGCTGTATAGCTTTAAAAAACAATTTTTATATAAAAATGATCATCATGATATTTTAATTCTCAATTAAAATATTCACGTAAGATATGTTTTAATAATTTTTATAATCATACCTCTCAGTGTTTGTTTTCTTTTAAATTTTTATGCTATCTTTACATTTGATATAAATTTTACTATGCATTTAAAAAGAAATGCACATCAATAATATATGTATTTAAATATTGCAATGTATTTAGACATAAAAATGTAAATATCATTTATAGAATTTAATAATATAGACTCTATCACAAAGGAAAATAAGTTCAGGATGTTAAAAAGTGCTTTTGGTTTATGAGAGGAATAAACAGTTTTCAATTAAACATTAAGAAGAATTTTTTGAATTGGAATATGTAAATTATTTTTTGCATAGTTGAACTTTGTAAATGTCATTTTAGTAACAAAATTCTCTGAGAAAATAAGCTAATTCAATTTAAATTATTCTTCTAAAAGCCTTCTTTAAAATGTTTTCCCAATAAAGTTTTGAAATTCATTTCATGTCCTGTTTTATTTTATTTTTACATTCAATAAAATGAAATATTTATGGCAATCTTGATAGTAAATATTTTACTTTTCCCCACTCATATGCGAAAAATGTTATCTCATATGCAAAAAATCTACAAATTTCAATAAAAACTTTTTAACTACTCTAAATTTACGTTCATACTTTGTCAACACTGCTTGAAATAATTAAAGAACATCGAGGCTGTGGTTTGATCTTGTGGCTGGAGAATTGTTTGGTTGATTGATGCATCATTGAGAGATGTAGTGGGCAATATAAGATAAAAATGACATTTTATTGGTAAAAAAGCCGTTTTATTAAGCTTTTAGGTACAAAAGAAAATAAACACAATTTATGTAAATGAGAAAAACAAATAAAAAAGGTGCTTCCTTAAAAGAAAATTGTTTTCAGTAAAGAGTAGGGTTTACCCAGAAGGCTAGTAATGTTGAACGCATTTGAGGTATCGAATAGATGAAGCTGTGGTATTCTGTCTCACTTCCCCAGAAGATTCCTTTTCAGTTCTTGGAGAGTTTGTGGTGGTGGTAGGCGAATAGCAACTCATCTGCCTAGAATGTCTTAAACATGCTCTATTGGGTTTACGCCCAGAGAAAATAATGGTCATTCCATTCGTATGATTCTTTTCACCAAAAAGAAATCATTCACCAAGTTGGCACGATATGGTCTGCAACAGTAGTCCATTAACATGAAGTCATCTCAAATTGCTGCAGCGTAAACCTCTATAGTAGGTTTAAGGATCTCACTTCTACATCAGGCGATCTGTCCGAATTTAATTTTGAATTATATAGAAATCTGTGTGCCCATCAATAAAGATGCCAGCATAGACCATTACCCCCAACCAAACCTGCCAATTTCGTACAAGAACGAAGGATTGTTTCTAGTGCCATATTCCCTCCAGATAGAAATGCGTCTATTATCAGGATGAAGAAGAAAACCAGACTCGTCAGAGAAAAGAATATTGCGCTGCTTCAGTTTACTTCCTCCGTACACACTCTCAGTGGGAGAGAAGTTGCTTTACTTTTAATAGGAGACACACTATTTGTTGGCGAGCATACAGCTCTACAGCGAGAGGGTGGTTTAGGACAGTTAATGTCCAAACTGTGGTATCAGTAGCTGAACGATGTTGTTGTTGAATATGAGTACCATTCATATTTCGGTGTTTCCGAGCCGTTAGCGTTAAATAATAGTTTTCATCGGGTGTTGTTGACGTTTACGACCTTGTCCTATTCTTCCGTCTGCATTTCAATTCTTCATGAAACGGTTCGAGATCACTCTTTGTACATCTACTTCGGATTGTGTTTGGCCCTCCTCTATCCCGTCAGCAACTTTCCTAGCTTTTGGTTCAGTAAAATGACTACGTTGAGAAAATGCACTACTTGAAAGGAAGCACTTACTGAACTTCGATCATTATTTTTCGATTTGTCTTCCATTAAGTTGAAAGTCAAATCTCATCCACTAAGCGTTGTCTCCTTATCTAAAGCGTTGTCTCCAACTACAACTCAAAATTTGCATACTTTCAAGTAAGAAAATGAGAAATTTTTGCATTTGTGACTCTCTTCCTCCATTTAATGCAAAACAAACTTGCTTACATCGTTATTTTATAAAAGACTTACAATATTCTTTAATTATTTTGAGCAGTATATAAAAATAAAGATATGAAGTTAATTTCTGTAATAAAATGTATCGATTGGTAGGTATATATAATTTATAGCATATATTTTAACATAGAATAAAAGTAGATGGTTTTGGCTAATTTTTTGAGTGAAATACTTTTAAACAGTAATTAGCATTGTGAAAAAAATAGTTTAAAATTAATAATTGTTTATGATAATTTCATTTTAAAATGAAGAATAAAAATAAATAAAATGCAGAATGAAGAAAACAATAGCTTATCACATATAATTTATTATAATGTCGTAATTAAATTGTCATAAAACAAACGAAATACAACTACTTATGGTGAAGTTTACTTACTTAATAATTGTAAGATAAAATATAACTAAAACAGGCTCATAATGGCTTAATGGTAGAACAAGGTTTTTTCAAAGCAAAAGATCTCTAGTTCAACCCCACCTATGGTTGAACAAAGAAAGATGGATATTGCCCTTTAAATTTGTGCTTGCACTACAGTCTGAATAAGTGATTGAAAATTTTCCGAGTTTTTTCCTTACAATTATTAAATACGGCCAAATAAAGAAAGATAGATGTTGACTTCTGCATACCTATTAGTGTTTGAAATCCTTCCTTCCTTGTAAAACTAAAAAAATTGTGAACCCTGAAGGCAAAAACGGGGCAGATGTTCAAGAGCTTTAAAAATCTTGTTGTTAGGAGATGTCAGCTACCTATTAAAATATACAGAAATATTAATTTTGTAAAGAATGATAAAATAAAGAAATACAAAACTAAACATTCTTAGAACATAATTAAATATTATGTACATAATTTATGTATCTATATAGAGTATTTTTCAAAACTATATGACAGCAATGTAAAGGCACGAAGAAAGGATCTAAGATTTAAATAAGCAGATCTCGCATATTAATATGGTCATTGGTATTATATTAATGAAATAATCATTACAGATTAAATATCAAAATAATGTGGGTAATTAGATCCAGCGTTTTGTGGGAAATATATTTGTAAGATATTGTCTCACACATTTTCTGAAAG
The DNA here is from genome assembly GCA_037975125.1 of Latrodectus hesperus. Taxonomy (NCBI): domain Eukaryota; kingdom Metazoa; phylum Arthropoda; class Arachnida; order Araneae; family Theridiidae; genus Latrodectus; species Latrodectus hesperus. The sequence goes on along the minus strand of CM075859.1, from coordinate 50,365,118 downwards.
TTAAGTTTTCACTAACAGTATTAAGAAAAGTATTACTGCTTATATGCATGATAATTTTGTTTCATAATATATATAAAAGATATAAACTTGAATATCCTCTTTGTATGACGGAATCATAAGCAAATGCAAAACATTTTGATTACACATATTTCAAGTAGTACGATAAATCTTGTTTCTGTAGAATAGCTATTTCTTTTATAATTGGAAAGTAAAATTTTGCAAAAATATGAATTGCCTAAGTTAAGAAAAACCATATTTTTCATAATCAAAACTTGTTAATTAATGAATTTTAACCTCTCTAATATATTTCAAATGTATAAAATTTTTGTAACTGAGTGCTAAAATAATCCTCCAGTTCGAAAATAATTTTTATTGGTGTATATAATTTATTATTTAATCAAATTAAGCTAGTAATTATACAAAACATATTTGAAAAATGTTTACATTTAGGTAAACATATAATGATGTACTCAATAGTTGCACAATTCTTATAGAATATCTCTCACAAAAAATCAATAAATTTTTGAATAATTCTTTTTCCTTGAAAATGAAAATCTAATGTAAAATACTATACTCATCAAGAACAAATTTAATCTTCTATCTTTCTTTTGGAAAAGAAAACTAGAGTTGAAGGAAAATAAGTGATGAATGAAAAATGCGTATTCATCACAAATAGCTTCATAATGGTGGGAAGTTTCTCGGCTTCCTTTGATAAGTGTCCACCATTAAAATTAATTACCACAAAACTACTCTCTTTGTGTAAATATCTCAGCAACTAATTATATAATCTTCTTGGACTGCATGTGAATATATATTCTTCAGAGCACAAGACAATGTAAAACTAGAGATAGAAGAAGGTTCTTCAAGGATAATGCGAATCGTTATCTAGCGAATCCTTCTCCTTAAAACATAATGAAATAATTCCCTGACTAAACATATTCTCAAAGTGCTTAGGAGAGTTTTAGTGTGTACTGCTGTGGTAAAAGTATCCTTGAATTTAAATGTCGAATGCGCAAGATGTGATTTACCTGCGCTATTTCATCACTTAATTACTTTCCTTGATATAGCAATACAATATATTACAAAACAATAAACACAATTCAAACGGGAGTGTGTTGAAATTTTAACTTGAAGTTATCTAAATTTATCTAAGCATTTTCTAATAATGTTAGGGAAATATAAATATGAACAAATTACTAACTGAATAAGGTAAATTAATTAAAAATTGAATTTTTAAAATAAGTTAGGCTTTTCAAATGGCATAGAAATTATTAATAACTATGAAGAAAGTTTCTTTTCTGGTTGCGGTAAAAAAGTTTTGCATAGTCACTATTTATAATATTGTTAATATCACTTGTACAAATAAATGGAAAATATCAAATAGGTGCATTAAGAGAACAATTCAAAATGCGGCACCTAATTGGTAAATTTTTTTGTAGAACAAATTCATATAGGATAAATTCACCTTCATCACTTCCTCAAATTACGCTGTTTAGTAAAATTCTTCGCCACGAAAAAAAAAAAAAAAAGCTAACAAAATAACATCGTAACTACCAGTTACATTTTTAATGCTGTCACAGCGTAACTACGCAATCACTGAGTGGACGACACACAAAAAAAACTTAATATCAACATAATTATTTAATCAATTATCTCTGTTAATTTAAATTATTATAGTAGAAAATGAATAATAGACGGTGAACATGTGGCAGTATGTGATCTTCGCTTCAAACTGATATGCATTGTTGTACGGACGAATGATTAATTATCTAGGGTTAACAAATATTTCACTTTTGATATTGTCCTAGCCTGTATCTTTGTCTTGAAACTGAAATTTTTTTCTGGTTCAGTGCTAGTAATAATTTCTCATAATTCATACGATGTAGTTCTATTACATGATAATAAAATCTTGAATATATTTATTATATTCAAAACTATGCCTTTTATGTTATATACCTATATAAAAGTATGTTATATACCTATGTTATGTTATATACCTATATAAAAGTTTTAGTGTAACTTCAATGCGGTAAATTTATACTAATTATCTATTTTGAGCACACAGCACACAAATTACAGCAAGAAAATTACGTATTCAGAAAAAGCTGTGTATGAACTCCACTGAATTGTAAATGGGGTTTGTTAGATTAAAGAAATGATCAAATATGAAACACCACTATTCGTTGTATAAAATTAGTATGAACTTCGACATAAGTAAGATTCCAAGGAGATAGTGCACTCAGTGTAAATCGAGTTCATATTTCAAATACTAGACATTAACGTAAAAAATATCACACAAATTTGACGGTGATACAAGAACTTGCTCGAAGTTGAGCAGTTTCACATCATAGACCTGACAGCAAATGTTTGCTTGGGAAGACTAATGATTATGTTTATTAGACGACAAAAAACCGACTGATCAATGATGTTATCATTATCTAGCATTTTAAGCAGTCATTTACAGCAGCTATTTCTAAGTGGCTCTGAATGTATCTCAGTATCATTGTTTTAGAGGATCAAATAATCAAAAGAAAAACTTTCTTTTGATTATTTAATCCTCAAAAACTTTTTCTCTTCTTATTTTTTCATTGAAGATGTAAATGGTAAGCAGTTTATCATTTACCAGGGATGTAAGGAAATCAAATGATAGCACCTTGAGATAATCTGAAATCTGATTTAAATATTTAAAATTTTGTTTACTGTCTTTGGCACAAAATGGTACTTTTTGATATGAAGTTAAGCAGTGTTCAATTAAAAGAAGTTATGTTTTTGCAATGAATATTTTTAATTTAATGCAGGCCACAGTATATGTGTGTGACTACATGATATAATCAAAAGTTGAATTTAAAATTCACAATTGAGATTACACACTGTATAATAAATTTATTGCGACATTTTTTTGGGCATTTTTTAGGGACAACTGGTTTTCTTTAATATTATTACGCACAATAACTGCTTTTAGGTAGAACATTTTTCAACCAACAGTCTTACTTCTGTTATCTGACGAAAGAGTTTCTGTTACATATGTTATCTGTCAAAGGAAGATGTATGCTGTCAGATGTTATTTTTAAAACGGTTATTCTTGAGTAGATTGTCAGACAGCTATACTCATTTAGACAAAAGTTAAATTTGATTCATTCTCAATATTAAACCTGATGTGAAAGCATTATTAGCATTCTACTAGAGCATATGGTATTCTTTAATTCTGCTTTGAGTTATTGTAACTGCTCAACGGAATGATTTTTTATAGCCAATGGTTTTGCTTTTATATTGTATTGAATGTAATGTTTCGTTGAAGACAAAGCTTCTGGTTAGTTGTTACAACAATACTTATAATATGTTTATGATCTTTACCAGCCTTCACAGGTTTTCAGACTTTCCGACAATTATATATGTTAGAGACTCTGGCTAGGAAATTTTAGTCACCTCGAAATATCTGTTAACCAATTCTGCAGAGGCTATATTGGTAACAAGTTCTAAGCCGATTATTGAAACTATGATTATTAAATGAAATAGAATACCAAGAGTTTACATTTGAAATTACACAATTCAAAATATAAATGTCTTATAATTGAAACATTGGTTTATTTTGTGATTCTAGTTCAAATTTAAAAGCGATATTCTAATCACTCTGCTTTAATCATTCCATTTTCATCGGTTTTAGACCGTTATTTAAAATCTGTTATGAAATTTTTTGGGTAATAGTCACTATAAGTATTACTATCATAATTGCCACTATGTAAATTTTAGTAGTCATAAAGGCATGATTGTTGCTATTATAATTTACAGTAATATTAATTCCTTTTTCTTTTATTTGTTCTTTCCTTTCAAGTTTCACTAAAATGCCTTTGATCTTTTAAGTAATTAATCTTTCTAATTACTTACTTAAGGAAGTAATTAGAACGATTTTTGATATTAAGAAAAAATTTTCTAATTATTTCCTTATTAAAACTTCCTTATTTATGTAGTTTTCTACTCTATATTGGCTATTAATTTTTACTAAACAAAAATTAATTTTCTTATTCCATTTAAAAGTTTTAATTTAAGAACAAATTTAAAATTAACACAATAATGACATAGGATAAAACATTATCAGATAAAATCCTTGAGTTTATTGCTAGATATTTTTACATGTGGAATGAATTTTTTCCCTGTTTTTAATCTAAAAGCTTGTCTTTTTTCATATTTTATGCACTAATGTCCTTTTGTTGTACTTTATATTCTTGTATTGATGTTTCTTTCGAATTAACTTCCATTGGGAATATAAGTACATATACATGGTAGAAGATATAATTACCTCATTGCTTATTTGCCCAAAACACGAAAAATGCTAGTAAAATTCGAGACATTACAGAATGCAAAATCTATCTTTAATATCAGTCACTAAATGGTTTCACTGAGTTATGCTATTTTTCTTTAATCTTTCCATTATTAGAAATTTATTTCAAAGTGTGAGTTACATTTTGCATTGTAATACAAAGCAGAACTTCCTGACTAAGCTTTTTCATGTTGTTTTTAATTTCGTGGTTTCAATGATATTCGAAAGAAAAAGAATGAAGAGAGAAAGAGAGAGCAGGAAAAATAATTGCATATTCAGTTCCTTCCTTATTCAAGCACATCCTTTTAAAAATTTTTAGGAAATTTCAAGATTTACAAGATTGTCACTCTTGAATAAGACTCATTAACAATAAAAAATGACTTTAGGAAACAATTCACTGTGAATGAGTAAAAAAGAACATTTCAGAAAACTTGATTTCGCAACGTTCCTTAAGCTATCGTTCAATGTATGCTTCAATTTCAATTTCCAATGAACCTCCAACTATATATTTAAGACTTATCATGATAAAAATGATATTTTTTTTCTTAAATTTAGTCGATTAAAATTCTTTCATTGATAGCAAGAGCAATTCTAATACATGCATTTATAATTCTACTTTAATTAAGGTAAAATTAAAAAACAATTGTAACAAAATTATAAATATATTTTAGTTTAAGAATCAACATATATTTAATTTAAAAAAAGAACATATTTTTTTGTTTCAAATATTAATAAGAAAGATAAAACAGAAGAGAAATAAATTCGTAAAGGACTATTAGACCTGAACTTTTTTATGTCTGAACTAAGAAATTAGCAAAAAGTATTGAGCTATCAAATTATTAAGAATAATAAGAAAGATGTATGCTGAAAAAAAAGATTTTTTGTTTGACTGGTACAGTTAATCCATTTATAAATAAATACTTATTTATTTTAAATATCTATAAAACTCACAAATCTTATTTACCATTTCTTTATAATTCAGCGGGATAATTTATTTACAATAATTTTTTTTTAAATCAAAGTAGGAATCATTGAGGTTTGAAACTGAAAAAAAATAATTTTTAGAATTTTAAAAAGACAAAAAAAGGCTGCATTTCTTAAGCAATACATTTTTTACAATTGTTTCTTTTTCACACAATTAATAAAAATAGCATATAATGAAGAAATTTAGTTACGCATTTAAAAATAAATATTTACTTATTTTAATAGGATTCTTTTCTCTTTGATATATGAAATATTTAATTGGATTTTAAATACAATTTATTCACAAGATTTTGGTTTTAATGGCTTTTATTAACAAAAGTAACTCATTAATATCGTTAATAGCTTATAGTATTAATCTAATTACAGCGAGATATACATATCAAAGTAACTCTTAAGAATTGAAAAAGAAATAAACGATGGATAAGAATATGTCTTTCTTTGAAAATCGGAAGAATTTCATTATTCCGAAATTCTTCAGCTATGAATAAATCAAAATGATTCGTTTATGAAACTTATAAACTTTAATACAGTGAAACATCATTATCATTCAAATAACGAAAGCGCAAGGCCTACTTCCATTCTGTAATTAATCTGCGTAGCTTTAATTGGTTAAATTCAAAATGATAATGTGTTCACAATTTGAATTTTCGTGGGATTTAAAATTCAAATGTCATGCCATTCTCACAACTTTCTCTTATTGACATTCTTTGCTAATTTGAGGCAAGAATCATTATGAATTCATTAGTGAAGACAAGTGAAACTGAAATACATTGCGCTGGTAATTAAAGACCTGGGATGATAAACAGGAAACATATTTTAATTCTGAAGAAATTTTCTTGTAGATCACAAAAATTGGTTTTATACTTAAAAATAATAGTATTGATTTATTTAGTTTAGTGTGTAAAATTATTAATGTATGACATAATTATTGACGAAGGAAAATGCTTCATGAAAAATTTGTCCTTCGTGCTTAAGACAATGAATGTTATTTAAAAAAGAATCATTATTATGAAGACTCAAATAATAATGAATTTTTATACAAATTTCTATCTTGAATTTTGAGCTTCGCAAGACCTTTTATTGTCACTAACAATTTATATAAAGCATACATTAACTTTTAGGACTTTACTAATATCCGTTTGGCTTTATCATTATTAACTTGTTGCAGAAAATGCTCAGTAAAAATAAAATTCTCAGTGAGAATGAAACTAATTCCTCACAAGACTTGAGAAAATTTAAATTAAGGTAGCAAAAAGGTGGCTTTTACATAGATTTTTTTTCATTATGTATCAAGGAATTATGATAGAAAGCTTTATTTAGAAGGCATTTTTACATTATGTAGATTTATTTTGTAAATCTAATTAAAAAATATTTCATTGATGTAAACTTATATGCAATTTACTATATAATGTAAGATAGTCTCAATCCTACAAGTATATGTGTTTTTTCCATTGGCTTTACCAGTTAAAAAATATTTTGAAGAAATTAAGAAATCAATTCTATCTTCAGGTACATTCTTTATGTAAAATGTAAAATCATGATAATGCGGTTGCATAGTTATTTAGGTTAATGCATTGAGAGAACTTTATGTAGATGATTTAAAATTCAAAGTTTTTCGAGATTATAGAGTTAAAAAAGGGAAAAACGTGGTGTATGAACAAATAGTCACCATTCTCTGTAGCTTATAGAATTAAAAAGTTTGAGAGTTTTGAATTTCAGAAAATGCCTAAGAGCTAGGAGATCCTTTGAAAGAGAACACAAAAGAGAAATTTCGGAATTGGATTGCGTTATGTAAGACAGAATAGCTGTTTTTTATACGGTTGTTACTATCTAGCAGTGATATTTCCTCATTGCTACTGTGATTAAAATTAAACCTAATACTCAAATCAGGATGAATTCAAAGTGCATAAAAATATAAATACAAGTACAAAAATCATGTTTTCCGAATTTTAAATAATTGTTCCTTTTATTAAAAAGATATTATTATAATTGACGTATCATCCACCAAGCAAACAACTGTTGGTAATTTATATATGTATTCAAGCAAACCATAAGCGCTATTGAAGATACTTTAATAACCCATTAATAAGAATGGATTTTAAGGATTAGCAACAGATAAATTTGACATGGTTAAGCTGATTAATCAGTAACAGGCTAGCATCCATCGTTCATTTAACGATACAAAATTTTGATGAAAAGGTAAAGAAAATTATCACCATTCGATACTAATTTCTACATAAATTATAATTTTTGATAAATGGGAAATATTTTTGAATTTTGATATTAAAACTAACGCTAAAAAGTTGTTTCGCATATTATTTTAGCATTAAAATGAAAGCTCTCATTGCAATCCCATTCAAATTACGAAAAATAATATTTTGCAACTTTCAAAAAATTAAATTTCTCAACAAATCCTTTTAGCAGCTAATTTAGCATTACAGATTATTTCAAAGATTTAAGTAATTGACTCATACACAAATAAAGCACTCAAAGTTTGGAAAAGTATAGGAACAAGTAGTCCAGAACTATATTTATGTATATATACTCAATATAAACATGAGGGTGGCGTGTTTACGACAAAGGAATAAATGAAGACAATAAATGGCAAGTCAATGCTATGGCAGTAGCAACTAAGAAGGCATTCATCTGAAAAAGCTCTTTCATTTATTTTTCACGATTATCACAATTTAAGTGACTTTGAGCTTGTATATTATTATTCTGAGTTTGACAAATGAGCATATTATTCCGAAGCTAACTTGAAATATATTTTTGGATGCTAAAGATAGAAAAAACCTTGCCCAGACTAATGATTATCATTTCTAGTTGCAAGTCATTTGGTTCCACTGGGAGTATGAAGAGTACTTATAACAAGGCATAAAACTTATTTTTCAGCAAGAGTTTTTTTCAATTGGAGATGAGTGTAGTTATCAAGATTATGATAATGAGATGTGTGTAATTATCAAGATTTAGTGTCATTGGCACTTAAACAATGAATTTGAAATATGATAAATATTACAATCATCCAAAGTCATTCATGTTATGCAAGCATTCAGACCTGAAATAATTTTACTAACAGTTCTAGTGTGTATGTTAAAGTTAACTCAAGCATTTTTCATTTTATTCAGTTATACAATACAAAATATTCGGCTTATGAGTTTTGGAGTATTTTCGCTCATAAAAATGTGTAACCTATAAATTTCATTTGAATTAAGTTATATTACATTGTGTTTTATTACAAAAGCCATCAATTGCATTTAAAATAAAATTAAATATAACTTGTTATATATTTAAGATTATTAATGTATCTTTATTAAAAATAAATTTATGCATTAATTCTAAATTTTGAAGACTATCATAAATATGATATTAATAAAAATTATTAATCAATAATTTAAGCTAATAAATGTCTAATCATTTTCATATATTTATTAACTTCTTATAACAGAGTTTTTTCCATTATATATAAATTTTTATTTTGCATGAATTACATTTTTAAATAAAGCATATTTCTCTATGTAATAAGTAACAAATATGTTTTTATATTTCTTTTTTGAATTTTGAGAATGCACCGAATTTAAACTACACTTTCTTTTACTTCATTAAAGTATTTTCATAAATTTATGCTGTTTTTCTTTTAGAATTTTAAAAACTGTTTTCATGTATTATGGCTTTTCATTTAATAAATTTTTTGTTAAGTAATAGGGGAAATATGTAAGATGGAAACAAAAACCCAACTCTATGCTTCATATGTAATCTGTCTAGTTTGATAATTCATTGAGATTAGCTAAATAATTTATTAATAACAAATATTAGCTTAGTTTTCTACAGCATGAAGTATATTTTTATAAGTGGTAAAAAAAAAGAGAGAAATTGTTGTTTCTAAGAAAAATTTCGATTTCTTCATTTTCACTAATTTTACAATTTTGTGTTTGTAAATATTACCCGTGAGAGCAATAAGGGATAAAAGAGAATTTATTTAAAATATCCTTAATAACATCATATCACTTAGCTAATTATTTAAATTAACCATGTAAGTTAATTGTCTCAAAAATTCTTAGTTTGGGTTTATATGAATATCACGGTTATTAATTATGCGATGCATTTGTAATGAGCTGCGTAGAAAACTGTTGAAAACATTGCTCTAAATTGCTTACATTTTGCAATTTTCATGAGTTTTTTGACATATCGATTTTTATTCTCTATATTTCTTAGAAATTAAGCACCTTTTTTAATACCTTAATAAATCTAAGCATATAATTTTTATTTTTACTAGAAATTAAGCACCCTCTTTTTAATACTTCATTTAATCTAAGAATATATTTTTTATTTTTATCTAAAATTCAAGTAAAGTATTATTACAAAACAAACTCCTTCTCACAATTTTTACTGTGGTAATTATTAGTATTTTATTAAAAGCTTTAATGTGAGCTTTGTACAAGAGTAACATGGTCTAAGTAAACAAAACATGGATAACTGAACGCATACGATTTTAAAAACTTTCTGTCTTATCTCCCAATTTTTTATTATTCTTGCCATCTACGACGTGTGCATACATTCATTGTTAAAAAATTATATACATTTTCTATTATAAATATTTAAACTAAGAATGAAATTGATCGATTTTACTGCTTCTCGGAAGATATTAATATATATTATTTATGATATGACGTGTTTTATTTTTGTTGGAAAAATATATTTTCTTTAAAGAGATTAAAATCAAAGTATTATGAATTAAATAAATCGAAGTTAAAGATATTGAAATATTTTAAGTTAAAATGAATACTTTAGAAACACGTTCACTTTTGTGAAATTAAAAAATTAATTAGGCGACAATAATAAAGATAATAAGTGCATAATTTATTATAACTCACCAAGCATTCACTGAAAACTAGGAGAATTATTATTAAATTATGTATTTAGTTATTAAGTTTTATAAAATATTTTGTTGACATATTAAATTAAATTTTTTAATAAATACATTTTTGTATCCTTAATCAATTGAAAAGAATTAACTCATTTCAAAATTTTAAGCATGAAAATCATAAAATTATCTAATATATATATATATATATATATATATATATATATATATATATATATATATATATATATATATATATATATATATATATATATATATATATATATATATATATATATATATATATATATATATATATATATATATAAGAAATCTATTTTATACTTATAGTTTGTGTAGACTTGTAGACTTTAATAGGATTACTCAAGATTAAATTGCTAATACTTTAATGTATGCATTTTCCTACTGAGTAAAAAAATATGAATAAAATATATGCATAAAAATTATTAAAACTTCTTTCTGTAAGGAAAAAATATAAAGGAAATTATGATTTAATACATTTTTAGATGTGATAAACGAAAACTTCTTTCTAGAAAAAAACTCGTGTTCCTTATTCAACTCAAGAAAAGTAACCTTATACGAATAGCTTCTAAAAACGTTTATGGACATTAAATGTACCATCCGAAGATATCCTCTAAGGGATTCAACGAAAAATTTTCCTGATTTTTGCTGGTTATCTGTGCTAAGTTTGGGATATTATCAATGCAGTTTCGTTTCCAGCTGTGTAACAGAATAAGGGCAAAGAACTTTATAGAATCTCCCAGGAGGCAGAACCGTAAGCCTTATCTCAAATACAAATTTCTGGTCACAAATAAAAATACTCTAAAAAATTATAAATTTATAATTTGAAAAATATATCTTAAATGTTCAAATCCAGATCATTACAGGTGAATTTAGTTTTAAAACGTTTCGTCATTGTTTTATTTGATGAATTAATAATCCTTAAATTATAAAATAACAAAGAATACAAGGGGAATAGAGTTCGCGTAGTTCAAACTTAACTGTATTAAATATTAAAAAAATTTTACAATATAACGATAATATAAAGGACCTTAAAATATATATAAATATATTTAGCAAGTCCAGGAAACTGATTAGTTGTAGAAAATTTTTATTTTATAATAATGAAGGAAATAAAGTAAAAATAGTTTTTAAATACTTTTATAAACTGAGACTGTTAACATTTAGTTAAATGTGTCTTATGATATGAAAAATATTGTAAAACACTTATGAAAGTTCTGTAAAATAAAGATTATTTCTTAAAACGTTTATTTTGTTAGGATATGTTTTTTAAAAAATTGAATAGTTTTTCATAAATTAGTTATTTAACTAATTAGTAGATTTACATAAATATACTTATTAACCTTAACAAAAAAAATTATATGAAATATAATCTAGTATTTTTACAGTTTATTTATTGATTACTTAAGGTACTCTGCTTGCAGTGTAAAGAAGCCATGCTTCCTACTTGGGAAAATCTCAAGTGGATCTCGATACTGTAAGAGTAAAAATCAGGAAATCAGAGAGTGGATTTCGAAAGGGATGGGTGACTGTTTCGGTGTTAAGATTTACGCTTTAATTTTTATGTGATGATTTCTAAATTTGAGTGTAATGTTGTGTTTTTGTATATGGTGTGTTTGTTTAAATGTAATAAATAATTAGCTCAGAATCGCTTCTTATTTCGATACGCCACAGCTGTAAACATTAGTTCATCAAAAAATTCCCTGATTCACACATAAAATTTTCTCCTCAATTTTCTCATCAAAAAATTCTGTGATATGCAAATGATTAGCTTTGCCATGTTTTCATATGAAATATGCTGAGTAATGATATTTACATGGATTGAAATGAGAAAATAACAAGTAAACCACTGGTGTTTCTCATGATGTTTAAACACTGTTGCTTAAAAACTTATTATGATTCTTTAAATAAAAAAGAGAAATGCTTAAAAGTGAGTTTTTGACTTTGATAGGTTAAATTTTAAAATACCAGGATGCGGCAGTTTATTGGAAAGCAATATTACTGTTTACTTTGGTTTAAATCACATGTCTGTCAGCAGGAAATGTAATAAATAAATATAGGGTGGTCATTCAGAATGTTCTGTTGGATCTCAAAAGTCTTCTATAATTAACAACTGAGAAGACAGGCGTGCACACCACTCCACAGAAAATGAGACAAAAATTTGGTCGTTTGAGCAAATGAAAATCGTCTACTTGAATAGTTACAGGTTTCAACATTATAAGCTGTCCACTCAGTGAGAATGAATTCGGCTACCCTTGACGTCACATTATAGACGGGAACATCTTCAATGATGTGGTCATTCACGAACCTAAATGTAGGAACGAGACATGACATGGTGTACTGAGATAGATCCTAGTTCTATTTATAATCTTGATGGCCCTATCCATGTTTCATGAAATCGTAGAGAATGCTCATTATCAGCAAGATTTCGACATCGTCATACTGACCATCACTTGGAATGATGGTATGGGATACCACTAAATATGCTTCCTGATTATATCAAAGCCATCAAGATCCCTAACTTTTTCCATGAAACATACTCGTAATCATAGAAATAGTGTTTCATATTCATATATATTTTTATTTCTTGAAATTACAAAGCAAACTGTAGCAAATAAAGCGCAAGTATTAAAGTGAAACTTAAGAGATTAAAATTTTTTCTTAACAATTTTAATTAATCAGTGCTTTTGAAAGAATAAGTGAAAACTTTAAGTGCTTAATAAAGTTATTTGAAAGTTGTATCTTTAATAATATACTTATTCTTAAATAAAAATTGAGTGAAATATAATATTACCCCAGCAAACAAAAGCCTATCGGCATCCTGATGGGTTGATATCAGCAGTGTCGGGTATGAGTCGGTATTGGTAATCTGATTTCGTATTGATAACGGTTCCATATCGGTAAACGACATCAAAACTTTATACTTTAATGTTATCGGAAACAAGTATTGGTTCTAAAGTGGCTAACTGTCGGCAAATTGTGAACGTCATCTGACGATATAGGTCTGATGCATGCTTTCCGTTTCTGGGCCTAATATCATATGGAATTTCAGTCCTATTGCAGAATTGTTAAAGTTAGTGGCACCATCAAATTTTCTCTGAATTCAAGATCTCATTGTTTCAAATGCAACAATGGCAAAGAAATTAGAAATTAAAGTTATTAAAATTATTTGACATATGAGAGCCCTTTGTCTTAATATTGCATTTAATATTCACACTGATTATTAATAGAATTGTTTTATTTCTGCAATTGTGAAATAGTCATTTAATAAAAAAATGTTTAAATAATTCATATTTAAATTTTTTTCAATAAGCAAATATTTTGAATGATAAGAACTTAGTTTAATATAAATAATAAATTTATGATTTATTGAACAATTACATTAAGGAAACTTATTTGTCAATTATAAAAAATATTTTAGAGGCGGGGGTAGCCTAGTGGTCAGGGCATCTGCCTTCGGTCTGAAAGGGTGGGGTTCGATTGCTAATGCCGCCAAAGACCCACCGAATACATGCGATATATGTGCTCGTTAAATCTGTGGAATCGAAAGTCCAGTGGTCGGTTGTTGAGCATTTCCCATGGGTGTAATGGTCTGGAAAAAAATTTCCCTCCCCTTCAGATCATTGTTAAAATTGTGGGAGTGGATCCTCTGGTGACTCCATCTATCGGAGGAATTTTGGGCAAAGACATACAGTGCTTCGTGGTGCTCTGGTTAAACGAAAGACGCACACTGCAGACTTAAATTTGAATAGTCAACGGCAATGCGAGCTTGGTTTGTCCAAGTTTCATAAATAACAACAAACAATATATTTTAAATATACATTTTTGTTCTATTAAAAATAGTTTTTGATGTCCAACAGATTTCTCATATGTATAAACACTTCTGAAGATTTTAAAATTTTGATTTCCGTTGAACAGGAATATAATCGAACATATTTGAAATATTTATTTTATAAATATTACTACTAATATTTAATAACTCGTACAAATTTTCTTTGCAATTGTTAATAATATTAAGGCAGTAAGTGAAACTTCTTTTCGATGATTTTTTCTGTAATGCACGAGATAGCTATTTTAGACGAAATCTTAAATGCAATGTCAGTCATTTAATGTTTGCCGAAGCATAGCCATTTATGGAAAGCATTCGGTCCACATATGGAATGATTTTGGTAAAATATCTGACAAGCGGCTTAGTCGACACCGTTCCATGCCCACGCCAGTAGCGTACCGGCAAGCGGTACTGCTTGCCGGTATCGCTCCAATACCACTCGATCGGCAAGCCGATTTAGGTCCTTATTGTAATCGGCATTACTGTGTTTGCTGGGACAAATCATATTTTTAGAAAGATGTGTCCTTTATTACATAAAGAGAGGATATACATTTGCAAGAATTTATGTCATAATTTTGTTAATGCTAAGTGATTATTAAGATAATTATAAATATTATGATAAATCTTGAAAACAAAAAAAAAAAAAAAAAAAAAAAAAAAAAAAAAACTAAAACTGCAATAGTCCTGTAATCGATAATCAATGCAATTTGAAATCATTTTGAACTAATCTATTAGCTACTTTTCTCCAAAGCATATGGTATTTGAGAAAATATCAATTAAATCTCAGGATAGTTTTGTCCGAGTTTCATATAAGTTTAAATTTAATTGGGATGTGAACCAAATTTTAGGATCTTATGCAAAGTTTACCTAAAATTTATTGCGTTCAAACTGATCACAACAAAGGTGATAAATAGACACAATTATCTGTATATATGCATTTTAGAAATTTAATAATAATTTTTTAGCCTGAAAATTTAACTTAATTTTACTAAAGCAACAGTCACATCAATTTTACTTAGAGATAGAATTACAAAATTTTTCTACACTATGTAGTTATCTTACTAGAGATTATTTTATTCTCATATAAGAAGAAACATTATTTATATAGCACTGCCCTTAAGAATGAAATTATAAAGAATGCAATAATGAAAAGTATACTTATAAAGATATTTCCAAAGAAACTTTAATAGATGAGACATGAAGAATGCATCATGATAATTTAAGAGTTGGAGGCTTTTTTTACTTAATTCAACATTCTGCGGAATATTACTCTAGTTAAATTAAAAATAACGCAATGAAATTGAAACTTAGTTACTTAAATTTCAATTTAGCTCCTACTTAGTTAAATTAAAAATAACTTAATGAGTTATTGTGTAAATTTAATTTTCAACTGTTTTAATTGGATTTGTTTCATTGATAAATGAATCAACTCTGGATATAGATTTCTAAAAAAAAGTTACTGTTATTGACACACTTTTCTAGAGAATTGAAACTTACTAAGCTCTTTTTATTTGCTTGAATTTTTAAAACAGAACATTAAAGTAATATTTAAAGCTTTTAGAATAGCCTTCCTGGTAGTAATTAAGATAATTTAACAAAAGGACCAATCTTTGGATTAGTTGGAAATCTCCTCTGGCTGCTCCAGATTTGTGTGATGGGCACTATTATTTTTGGGTATCTTACACACAACACAATGTAAGTTTTTAATAAACATTAATGCAATTTATATCACACTGTTTGATATATGGTTGAATTCAGTAAATAACATAGAATATTTTTAGAATACCTATTTTTATTTATATATAGATTTTAGTAAAATATTTTTTTTCATTTCTAAGACTGGGATTTTTAATGAAATTTTACTTGAATTATATAATATAGATTATCCTTCATTGATCTTTACACGAGCCATTGGGAGGAAACTACTAAGCACGTATACATCAAGTTGAAAGCAATATTTAGACTAAAATAGTTCCTTAGATTTCAAACCCTACACACCTCTAATCAGGGTTTTTTTGTTTGGGGAAAAGAAATTCATTATTTTAACGTCTTCAAGAATTTTTTTAGCATGTTTCTGATTCGCTTTGTGCAAATGGCTTAAAACTGTTTTATGGTAGATCTTTAGCTCCTGGGTAATGCTTCGATTGCTGACATACCCGTCAACTTTGAACATTTCTGTGATTTTATCGTCATTTTCGACGACGGGCTTAACCGTAGGAGGTGCTTTTTAACATGAAAAATACTGGAACAGAATAGGCAAAGCAAAATTGCACGTAATTGGCTGTTGCGGTATGAAGACCATAAACTCCATCAACATTTTCAGCCGTCTGGTTTGCATTTTAGCCTTTCTCATATAAAAACTGTAAAATGTACCCAATTTTCTCCCAACTAAATGGACTAAACAAAAAACAGCAAAAGAATTTTTTCGTGCAAAATGTCACCTTTCCAACATTAATATATTTGAAATTATATGACTGGTTCTTTACGAGATATTTATAACTACATATTATAACTATTATAAGCTACCAGAAAATAAAGAATTTGTTTTTTCCACAACCTAATAATATATATAACGATATAATATTCACCTGTGTGTTTTAATTACTGAAAAAATGGTGTTTTTTATCACAACAATACTTTAGTATATTTACATCTATTTAATTTTACTAAAACTGTGAACAATTATGTCCAATTAAGCGAAGAATTCTGCAAGTATAAAATAAATTAATTCAACATCATTTAAACTTTTAAAAATAAAATATTCTAAAAATAGATGTTCAATTTCGTGAAATCTTATATATTGCAATCCATATTTACACCTATACTTACAAACTAATTTGAATTAATATATTACAGAGAGGGGAAAAAGTTTTTCTTTAAAATTCCCATATTTTTCTATACTTATATGAGCTTTGTATTGAAAAATTGATATATAGGATGTAGAATATTCTATTTCATTTCTGGATATTACAGAATTTGTCAGATGTTTCTCTGTATATTTTACAAAACACTAATAGTTTCAGCTATCCAAATAGCTTTTTGATATAGTTTTGTGTATATAAATATACGATACTTTATATATATATATATATATATATATATATATATATATATATATATATATATATATATATATATATATATATATATATATATATATATATATATATATATATATATATATATATATATTGAATAATTAAAATGCATATTTTTCGCATATACTGCAATGTATCTTTATATTCATATTTCAAAATATTAATAGTAAAGATCCCTTTTTATTTAAACTGACGTGAAACAAAACCTAGGTTTCAATATAAAATAAGAAATTTTGCCACACATATGTAATACAATTTTAGATTATATCGAATATTTAATATTTGATAAATACATTTATACCTAATATTTAAAAAATTACGTAAATCTAAATGAGTATTGTTATCAAATTAAAATATTTACTGATAAATTTCTGATTGTTAATGTCGAGAAAATATTAAGAGCATTTTATAAGGTAAGATTTTATTTTGTTTATAATATATACTATCGATCCTAAAATAAGTCTTCTACTATTTTCTCTACAATCACACAAATTACTAAAATATTTCTCATGTATTTTGTACAGATTCATTTAAATATAATCTTGTAAAACTGATTAAAAAACATATATAAAAAATAATTTAATATTATTCATAGAATTATCTAGTCTTTAAGAAAGTATAATTCATTATATTTTTAAATAAAAGCTTTCATCGTCAAATTCTGAATATATTTTTTTATACAAGTTTAATATGTTATTTTATTTTATTTAATAAGAGCATGATAAAAAAATTCAGGAAATTAGTAATATAATAAATTTGTTTTGCTTATAAAGGAAATATAATTTAAAATTCAAAGCAACCTCAATTAGTTAAAACAAAAATATCAAAAATAAAATAAATTTCTTTGAGAAATGAAATTTTATTTAGTTATTTTTTTAAAAAAACATGTTAACATTTTAAGAGATAACTGGAAGAGCTTTAAATTAAATTAAAAAAACATTTACTCGTGAGCATTTGCGTTACAATTCTGGAATAACCAGCTGCAATTCAAATGCAAATGAAAAAACACTTTTTAAGTGAATTTTATAATTTTTTTTATCTGATGAACTTCATCCGTTACATAAACTCTTTAGTTAATTAAATGTATCAATGCTTTTTCGTAGAATTATAAAAAAAATCTCTCAGAAAGTTTTTTGCGTTATTTCACTAAGCTATTTATATTTTAATTATCAAGAAAATGCTTTGGTCATTAACTGTTAAAAGTAATAAGATATATCATTATTTTAGTTGTTTAAAATTTTAGTTGCGCGCACACACACACACACACACACACACACACACACACACACACACACACACACACACACACACACACACACACACACACACACACACACACACACACACACACACACACACACACACACACACACACACGCACGCACACACACACACACACACACACACACACACACACACACACACACACACACACACTTACCAGAAAAAGTCTGTAAGCACAGTAAACATTCTACAGAGAATAAATGTACATTAAATGGTCAATATTAATTCTATTTTTATATATATCTTTTCTTTAACAATTCCTTAAATATCAGTAACAATTTCAAAAAGATAAAACTGATGCCTTTAAAAGTAATAATAATAACTAAGAATTATGCAAAAAAGTTATCAGAAAAGGTTTGCGTACAGGTACAAATTACAAATATATTTGCAAATTAATCTTATTTTTAGCCTCCGTGAGCTTATTGTAAATAAAATATTGTCTGCATTTATTTTTCACTAATTATTCATTCAAACTCTGGTGGCAAAACAATAAATAGAATAAGCAAACATTGTTTTGTTGATATGATACATTAGTTCTAGCAAATAAGAAGATTTAAAATTCTAAAGCAAAGGAGATTGTCCCGAACGAAAAGAAATTCATCTTAAGACAAAGGTATGAAGATAAAACTGTTCAAGCAATTGGAAAGATAGCTGGAAGAACTCATACTTCCATCCAAAGAGTAATCAATAATAATCATCAAAATCTGTTATTTTAAAGCCTCGGAGTAACCAACCATTTTAAGGTGACTTTACGAGAAAAGATAGGCATCCTGAAATCCTTACGTTTAAATCTAAAGATTACTGCAGCATTATTGTCTCCAATGTCATTAAAATTGATATTAGAGAAAGGTTTAAAAAATCTCTTCATGAAAATACTATACGAAAAATTCTAAAAAAAATATGAATATCACGGACGTGTAGATCGTAGAGAGCCATGTATTTAATTTGCCAATAAGGAGAAACGTTTAGATTCTGCCAGTAAGTATGTAATAAGCCTTCTGAGTATTTTGGATGAAGTAATGTTCGTTGATGAAAGCAAGTTTTGTATATTTTTAGCATCAAAGAGCGTAAACTAGTATGGAGAAAACAAGGTACGGCTATTGAGAAGCAAGATTTTGTGACCACAGTTAAACAATGTAGAGTTAACGTAACAATTTGGGGGTACATGGCAGCAAGTGTATTTTACGATTAACTTTTATAGACTCCCCATTAGATCATGTGGAATATCTAAGTATATTAAAAGAAAATTTGAAACAGAGTGAACAAAATTTGAGCCTTGGAGATGGCTTTTGTTTTCAACCAGACAATGATGCCAAACACATTGCTCACAAAGTAAAGCTCTGGCTGTTGTGCAATATCAAATATCAGTTGCATACTCCTCCACAATCACCAGACTTAAACCTCATCGAACATTTAGGGGACTTAAAATAAACGTAACATTTGGAAACATAACATGATATCAAAAATATGCTAAAAAGAGTAATTATGATGGAATGGAATAATATTTCATCAACAGAAAACCGCCAAACTAATTTACTCTGTACTGATTGGAAGAGGTTCTTAGATATAAAGGTTTTCCAACCAGACATTAAAGTTTGACAGTCCATGGAGGATATTTTTAAAGACTTTTCTCACCTATACGCAAATTTTTTTCTGACTGCTTTTTTATTATTATTATTAATGTTTAATTATTATTATTATTATTATTACTTTGAAACAATGCGTGTTATATTTCTGAAATTGTTACTGATATTTAGGAGATTGTTAAAGGAAAGAATTTTATAAAAATTGAATTAATCTTGACACTATTATATACTTTTATTCTTTGAAGAATGTTTAAAGTGTGTTTGTAAACAGACTTTTTCTGGCAATATTACTCATGAATAAATGAGGAATGAAATATAAAATATTAGAGATATGCAGTCCTTTGAAATTTTATTAAGGACTTAATGGAAATCATAACCAAGTTTCTTAACAGAATCATCGTTAAGTTTATACTAATATATTTGAATGAGTTGTTCTTATTTTTACAATGGATCCTTTTAGTTAATGTAGAAAGAACGAAATATTTATATTTCAGAGAAATGAACTGTTAAAATTTTTTGTGTCCATTTAAAATTTTTCCATTTAATATACTCAATTCGGGAATTCATAGTCATTAATATATATATATATATATATATATATATATATATATATATATATATATATATATATATATATATATATATATATATATATATATATATATATATATATATATATATATATATATATATATATATATATATATATATATATATATATATATATCTCCACAGTATTAATGCGCAATCTACTTGGACTTAAAATTTCTGAAGAAAATCCAAACACTGTAACATTTCCACAAAAGAAACTTTTTTAAGAATATGAGAATTGTGTTACTAAAACAATCGTTTTGGCTGAAACGGAGTGAATTAATTCTCTTGTGGAACATACTTTCAAAATGCTCTAGCAAATAATAGAATAACACTCGGCAATAATATTATTATCATTTAAATGCTAAATTGCTGGAAGGCAATATTCTCTCCTTTTGCTTATTTTAATGAAATATCATAGATGCAATTAGTTAAATTCAAAATGATAATGCTATCACTGCTCGAATTACTGAGGGATTTGTAATGTAAATGTAAATTCCGAGTTATTCTCACACTTCTCTCATTGGTATTCCCTACTAATATAAGGCGAGAATCAGTATGCATGTATTAGAGAAGATAATACATTGAAACACACTTTGAGATGAGAATTAAATGTTTGTATCCTTAAGGCTTTGCTTGAAAATTCGAAATATAATCACTTGATATTTGTACTCATAGATTATTAGTGAGCATCTTATTTCTGATGGAAATTATTTAAGATATAAATATCATAATTCTCGTATATGCAATCATATATTTTGTGGAAGCACAAGTTATAATTTTGGAGTTGTACTTTCTTCTTTAACTTCTCAGCGAGGAAATTGTTTTGTTAGTACCATCAGCAGAAAGGAAAGAATTATGTAGTAAGTTTTATGAATTGTATTTCTAAACAAATATTAAGCATATTTAATCATCAGAATAAATGCTTCTTTTGAATAACTATTTATTCATGATTTAATATATTTCTGTGTTGAGTACATTTTGTGCTGGTACATGATAAATAAAGTGTATAGACAGTAAAAGTTTTAATCTTCAGCTAATTTATTATTTCAAAATATTTTAAAATAATATTTGTGAGTATGATCAGAAATATGGAAATACAACAAGGATATTTGAAGATTGATTAACAATTTGCATAATCAGAACTTTGATGGATAATTTTTCTTTGTCTTTGGTATATCAATTGGCGATAAAAATAAAATAATTTTGAGGTAAAAAATCATGCAATAAATCAATAATTTTATTAATATTCACAGCTATTTTAATAAATAGAAGTTTACGTTTTAATATATATTCACTTACTTGTTAATGAATATATTCAGACATAATTTTCTAGCCATTTAATAGCTTTAAATATTAATAAAATTACTGATTTATTTAAAGGATGATTTTGTACCTCAGAATTATTCCATTTCTCAATAACCATTTAGTAAAGGCTAATCTAGGATGGATACTCAGATACTGTATTACTCATAGAATATCTGAAGATGTAACCTAAATTGTCATCGATTGATAATTCTGTAACTAAAATTATAATACAAGTATACAAATAAAAAATACACGTTCAGGGAATATGAAATAAAGATCTATCACCTTAAAGACTGCAATCAAAGAAACAAAAAATGCACAAAAATCATTTTGTGCATTTTTGTGCGTTTTTCGTTGTATAATATTATTGATATTATTCATATTATAAATAATATATTAACATTTATATGAGTATACACAATTTTCAGAAATTAAAAATAAGAAATTTGTATAATATAATGAATTTAACAAAACAAATTTTTCAACAATATACTGACTGGAATAAAAAATTAGTTTTACTTCAGCCAATAAAAGTGTAAATATATAATTTTTACATACAATTACTAGAAAAATGCTATTCTTATGTACCAATGGTATTTGAAAGTATTGATTAGCTATTATTACCACAATTTGAAAATAAATGTAATTTTTTAACAGTTGTAAGATAAATATGCATTGATTCTTAGAAAATTTTCCCTCATTTAAAAAATCAATAGTTACACACAAGAATGCAATAGAAATATACATCCATATGCTTAAAATTACATTTTAAACATATGAATTTTGTGCTTGGAAATAAGCAAAAAATATAGAAGAACTATGTAAATAACAGCAAAGTATTTTATAGAGAATCAAATAATAACATAATGGTAAATAAAAATTTTAAAAATCATAAAAATGTAACAATTATTTAAGTGGAAATTTTTTAAGTGGTACTTATATAAATAATGCATTAGAAAATTAATTATAAGTGGTATTTTTAGTTAAAAATATTAAATAAAAGATTAAAATAAGCATTATAAATTTATGAAAAATTAGTTGTATGCGTGAGTAGTTTTAATCATCGCTATAATAAAAGCGTTAATTTAAATTGAAAATTTTTCCATGAAGAAGATTCTCTTTGTAAAATAAAACAGAAATATATATTATTTAAAAATTTAAATAAAACATAGTTTTGATTAATTTATTATCATTAAAAAATTTGCAAATTTACAATTTGTTTTAGCAAACAGCATAATAATTTACGAAAAACATAATTAATTCATAAAATCATAAATAAGAGCTTTAAGCACACATTAATTTATACAAAAGAAAAGTAAAATAAAAAATTCTTCTATTAAAATTTTGAAAAAAATTTAGCATTTTAATAACTTGAAAATTTTGTTATTTAATACTTTACTAGAAATAGAACAACATAAATATTCCTTCGAGATCCGAAGCTTTGATTGTCAAAATCGTATTTAACAATTCACAAGGTGAAATTTGCTAGAGTTTTGTATTTCTTTAAGAATAAACGTCTTACATGTATATTTTAAAATTTTAAGTTCTTTATGTCGACATTTTTGAAGAATAAGTACTCTATACTATAGAAACATATTTTAAAATAATTCTGAGACTTCTCCATTAAGTGAAATCATAATAAGATCATAGTTAAAAAATTTTGAGCAAACCTTTCTTATCAATGCAGAAAAATACCACGAATTAAGAACTTATAAATAAATCCAAAATCAAAAATGGGATATTTTTAAGAATTATTGTTGTATAATAAATTTATTTTACCAATTTAGTAAATTTATTCCTATAAATTTTATTTTTATATAGAATAGTAAATTGGGTTACAAAAATCCACCCGAATTCAACATAAACTGTATTGTTACAATTTTAAACATTGTCGTGAGAAATGTAACTCTTGCATATTTTTATCTTGTTTATGATTCAAACCTACAGATTCACTTGATGAAAGCAATATAATTTTTAATTTCCCATGTTCAGCATTAAATAAAAAAATGGAGTTAGAATTAATTTAATATTTGCTATATTAAATCAAAATTTCAATCATGTTAATCAGCCACAGCTTAGGAAATATGATGAATGATGCACATAATTGATTATTCATTGATTCAGTAGCTAAAAGATCGGGGGTTTTTATAAATACCAGGACTTTTGCTTATTGCCATCTTTAGAAAGTTTGACTTCTGAAAACATCTAACACTGAAACTTTATTATTCTTGTTATGTTTATTTTGAGTGGATGATTATGTATCGGATAGTATTAAAATTAGATTAATTGATGATAAAGTTAAATGCACAGTATATTTTCGATGCAAAATGAATTTCAAAGACTGACAAGCAACTACAGACAATTAATAACAAAGTAATTTTATTTTGACAATTGAGTAATACTTTGGTCACATTGGAGTAATTTTTTTTAATTGTAAGTACCAAATATGACTGTAACTATGACAAGTAAAAAATATAATTATGTAAAGGGTACTTACCAGTTATTTCAGAATGTGTGTGGCAAGTAAACGGTCAATTTGGTCACTGTTGTTGTTATCAATTTGATCTAGTTCTAATGTTAAAATGTTTTTAATAAATTTTATTTTCCGGCATAAGATATGTGTGTTAAATCCATTTTAGAAGAGTTATTTCTGCTTACATTTACCTAATTCTACTGTGCTTTTACTCTGTAAGTCTTCTCACAAACAGTTTTTAATTCTAGATAAAATATAAAGAACGAGAAAGAATTCGCTTTAATTTAATCAAATAACAGTAAAAAATGCAACAAAATTCAAATTTATTTAAAATAAAATAAAAGAATATTGATACATTAAACTGATTTTTATTCTTCGAATTTTATAATTTTTTAGTATAAAAGAGATACTGCAAGATTTGAAACATTAAGCTAGAAGGACTGAAAGAAAATATATCATCTGGTACATTCCTCTGATCATTAATAAAATTGCGAAATTATTTTGAGACGCAAAACTTTTCAAGTGGATAAAAGTGTAGAATCTTGGACAATATCTTCAACAGTACTTTATTTATTGCTACTCTATTTTGTCTTATTTATAGATTATAATATACATATTTATTTACAACTTAATATAAAATACCTTATTTTATTTGAAAATTATCATCTACAAATATAAAAAATTTTTTTATTCCACGTTCTTTGTTTATTTAATATTTTCTTCATTTATTACAAAAATTAGCATACAAGTAAGTATATTAACTGTAATGATATTTAATTCCAAATTACATTTAAGGTAAATAATATTATTTTGTACTAAACTGAAATTTTACATAACAAAATGAGCTTTAAATTTAAACAAGATATAATCAAACAAATCGAAATTAATAAGTATACATTTGTATTCTTAGATATAATCTTTAATTTAAGATAACAAACAGGAAAATTATTTAATTATTAGTCAATAAACATTTATAATTAGCCTTTAAATGACTATGAATGATTATGCTTGTTTTATAAAATAAAATAAAGTTATATATAAAACATAACTAATTTTTTATTGCATATTATTTATTTCACAGAATGGAAGTTTGCGAAACTAAATTTGTTATAAATTTACACAAAAATATTAAATCTTGAACAGTCATGCAAGAAGCTGATCGAAAATAAAGAATGTATCAGTCTTCGCTTAGATCATTGAAAGAAAACTCTTTAAATCCGTAGAGAATATTAAATTCTTCAAGAAAGGAGATGAATTTTCACACAATAAATTTACGAAACGAAAATTGACAGAGTTTAAAAATATTCATGAAAGCTCATAAATATCGTGATCATTAAACTTCAGTATTATTAATTTAATAATCAATTTCTTTCAGATAAAATATTGGAAGAAACCTGGGAGCGTGCAAGCATCTTCATATATTTTTTATTTGTACTGACATAATCACTTTATTTCTGATTTTAGTATTCATATTTAAATATTGTTGGGTATACGCAAACTTACTTATTCACTGCTTTTATTTTTATGATAGGGAAATTATATTTAAATAAAAGTGTGTCTTTAATTTAGAAATTTCAAAATGTGTACTCATGCGAAAGTTAAAACATATTTAATATTTTCATGATTACCTTTCTAAGTCAAATCCCTTCTGACATGTAAATGAAAATGTTTATTTAATTATAATAAAATATATAATAAAAGGCAAATTTCTCATTTGCGCAGTCAAATGAATTAATAATATTTTCATGAATTTTAAAGTAATAATGCAAAATAAGTACAAAATTTATTGGATTGAGATATTTATGTTTAAAATTCATAATAGTTTTCAAGTTTTAACTATGTTTATTATACATTGTTTCACTTTTACTTCGTATCTAATTTCAGACTGAAGTTTATTAAAATTGATTTAATGTGAGAAGTTATGATTTTTATTTGTGTTAGTGTTTCAACAGTCAGTATGTCAAAGTATAACACATGTTTCAAAGATTTGAAGAAAAAAGTTTCGTAGTATGTTGCTATATTACCAGAGTTAAATTTCAGAATTTCTGTAAAAATTAACTACGTGCTTACAAAAATATAATTGTTAATGTTTCATACCTATTTCAGACAACTTTAAATAAGTCATATAAAGCTAGGCTGTAATGAATTCACAGTGGCTTTGTAGTAAGACAGCTTTCTTACAATTCCAGGCACCGTTGAAAAAATGGAGATGGATGTTATATTTCTAATTTCTGCCTGTACTTCTGTCAGGGTGGGTGCTTGGGAGTTTTCAGGGTTTCCTATCCTGTAACAAGTAAATATGGTTTACTATCAAGGAAAAGTACTTCTCGAAAACCATTAAGTGGTGGACCTAGAAAAAGCTTTGAAAATGACTTTGGCCTTTAGGTTGCTCTCTATGCAGTTTCATACCTGCGACGGAAACACAGTAAGATTTTCCAGTTTTGAAATTTTATGTATTCAAATTATTCGGAAACTTTTCCAGAAAATGAAGTTAAAAATAATTTTAATAACTCATGCATTTGAAATCTCATACACATAAACCTTTTTTATGGACATTTTATCTGTATTGTGAACTGTGTCTCAAAAAGTTTTAAAAATATGTATTTCAATTTTAAAGATAAAACGCTTTAAAAAAAGTTTTGTTCTAAATAAGTTTCTAAATTTTTTTCAGAATTTCGTCATAATTTTAGAAGATTGCCATTGTGTTTTCCTAAACTAATATATCAAATATTAGTGATAAATGGGAAATGAATTGATAACTTCCTATGAAATTCTCTACTTTCTAGAAAATTTTAAAGTTATATAAAATATGTGATATTAATAATATAAATCTTTCTTTTACGAGAATTTCTGGAAATACGGATTATTCAAAAAGCAATCTTAGTTTTGAGGTATCCTTCCGAACTTACGATAAGCCTTAAAGTTTCCAAGAAAATTTATTTTCCAAACATAAAGTAATTTACAGAGTTAGCTTTCTAAAATGAAAGAAATTTTTTATTCTGAACAATTTTTTTCAGAATAAGAATAATGAATGGATTGCGTTCAAAGATTTACTATGATGAAATGCTAACTTAATATCACTTTTGGGATAACTTATTTTGAATATTTTGTAATAGTAAGCTTGCTTCTGTGACTAACAACTGAGGAATAGTTAACTGAACACTCTAGCCATCCCTCATAAAATAGTATTTGAGAAAAAATGATTTTATATTTCCACTTAGAATATTTTTAGTAAGTATGAAAAAAATTGTAATTATTGTCTTTAGTATTAAATATGACTCCCATTTATAGCCAAATATAAATATTTTTTCAAGGAATATAATAAAATTAAATTGATTAAATAACTTAAATTTTATTTGAAAAAAAATAGTGTGTTGATTCTTTTTAGAAAAAATGATAGTAATATTTCATTTATAATATTAAATATTTGCCTAATGTATTGGGGAATATTAAGTTATTAGCTTTTATAACTGCTTCTCCTAAATTTATTTTAATAAAATTTTCGGAAGAAATAATAAGTAATTAATTATAAACAGCTACTGTTTTTTGGGTTTATTAAATTTGATTTTTAAAGCTAATATATTTAGTGAAAAAATGTAATTTGCATGATCTTTAATATTCACACACACACATATAAGTAGTTTTCTCTTATATTTATTATGATTTACATGTGTAGGAAAAGAGTATCGTCTGATAATAGTCGAGATGACTTTTTTTTATCAGTTTATTATTACTAACTATAATAGCATTTCCGCTTGCTGTAGAATATTTGGTGAAAGTAAATTGTTGAACAACTTATGATAAGATTTACATGTTGTTCTTAAATATTTATTTAGTTTCCCTTCCCAGTTGTGTACTACAGAAAAACCTTTGTCGAAAATGTTGTTTTCAGCAATTGAATCAAATATTCAGGAATAAGAAAAGGAAAATAGTTATATCAAACAAAGTGACAAAATCTTAAAAATATAAAAAAAAAAATTATTTTATTCATAAAGAGGGAATTATATAAATTAATACCTACATAAATTTTATAACCACCAAATCATTTTTGGCTAGAACTATGTCTAAAAATATACATAGTCACTAGTTTTAATATGCTAGACTATATGATGACTCAAGCACTAACGTACATCACTATTTTTACTTTTGACCCTGATTTGCTATTTGATTTTGAATTTTATAATGCTCCCTGTACACATATTCCTAGTGATCATGTATAAGCACTTTCTTGCGAAGCTTATTGAATTTTACACGTGGTTACAAAGCGTGTTGAATTTTACAAGCACATGGTTACAGAGTTTATTGAATTTTACTAGCACTTTGTTGCAAAGCTTATATTATTTGTAGTCTTCAAAATGAACTAAAGGATGAAAAAATGCATATTGATATAAACAACTTGGAAATGATGACAAATTTTAAAATTTGTTGTGATAAATATTGAATAAGAATTTTGAATAAGCTTTCTTTTAGTATATTTGAAGCAATTAACCGGAGAGACTTCAAACAGTTGTCGTCTTCCTAAAATTTTTCTCTCTCATATAATTCTTCTCATATATAATTTTTAAGATAAAAATTTTCAAATTGAATTCAATGAAATAATTCAGTGCTTTATTCAATTTCTTATAAAGTGGCTTGTTAGCGTTAGTTAAAATCAGGTTGCCAAGGAAAATGATATATTTAAATTAAGTTTTGCAACATTTTTTTCCATAGACATCGAATTAAAAATATGAATACTCAAAAGCAATTTAAAATAATAATATTGAAGTGTGCAGAAATAGTTTATAGAATTTCATTCCAGGAAGCAAAAAATGGGGAATTACTTTTTTGCTTCCTGGTATATAAATATTTATATACATAAATAAATAGCTATTTCGGTCTGTAGTCATTAGTTACTAAAAATAAAGATCAAAATCACGTATCCTAGATAAAAATAATCTTGAATTTCTTTTCTTGATAGCTATTAAAATACTTGCTTTGATAGTGCACTGCAGATGAAATATATATATTTTTTGTAACTCATAGCAAATGAGTTAAGTATGATATATTTAAGATATATATATATATATATATATATATATATATATATATAATAAATCAAAGTAGGTTAAATAAAAGAAAATAAATTTGTGTATCTAATGACAAGCACGCTTTTCTAGTCTTTGCAACATAATTACATCAGGCAGAAATTTAAGAAAGTAGTAAATAAAAGTAAGATCATAAATAAGACTTTATTATGAATATAATTATGTACAATTAATAATTATTCTGTTAATATTATAAGAAGCTATTTCTATAAATTTCTGAAAACTTTAGCCGAAGCATCTGCAATAATCTAGACAATAAATGCAAGCCATAAAAAACACATAGTTTTACTAGGTATAAATATCTCAATATTATTCATGAAAATTTAGAATATGTTTAAATTGCAAAATATTTGTATATACCACGTGATGTGGTAAAAAATATCATATTAACTAGTGAGAGTGTTACGTTGCAGAACAAATTTAATTACTTTTTTATTTATAAAAGGATTATCAATTAAAATATGCAATAAAATGTGATTATTAAAAATATCTTCTAACATAATTCTTTTTATGTTAGTGAACAAAAATATTTTGGACGATTAGTATTTCTAACAACAGGTTTGTTTTGTCATCCTCAGATTCACACCGAAAACTGTCTCAAAAATTCCTCCTTTTTAAAATTGAATTCATCATCTGAAAGCACAGTTTTCCTTATGAAATTATCGAGTTCCAGTTGAGGAAGAAAACAGCTGTCGGCAATAAAATTGAAAGAAGCTTGAGGGTAATCGTGATAAAAAACCACAAATTCAGAATCACTCAAACTGGAATAACTGAACATTAGGAAATAATGCATTAAAAATCAAATTCAATAAGAGCAACCAATATTACACTAGCCTTAGCAACCTTGCCTTTACAGGTAAAGCTATTTACCATGTTCTGATGAAAGAAAAATTATATAGACTCATTTTAATTGAAAAATATGAGTTTGTGAAAAATATTTCTAATATATTAAATATGTCTATAGCTATCATAAAGAAATTAAAGAAATCTTAATTTTTTAATTTTTCTCCCGGGCATATATCAATAATATCATTCTCCGGAAGTTAAATGTACAGAGATATTTTGTCTTGGTGTATTGATAATTATTTGTA
Source organism: Latrodectus hesperus (assembly GCA_037975125.1). NCBI lineage: Eukaryota > Metazoa > Arthropoda > Arachnida > Araneae > Theridiidae > Latrodectus > Latrodectus hesperus. The sequence goes on along the minus strand of CM075859.1, from coordinate 50,334,569 downwards.
AGTGAAAAAAATGTTGCAGGCTAAGTATTTGATCCCGAATTTATGTATCAGTCACTCGAAATTGGATGCTTTTCAAAACACGCATTAAATGGAATTAATTTACTGCAATCTAGAGGACCACACCACTCACAGGTGTGGTTCTCAAACCTTTGACTAGTGATTTTATTTCAATGAAATAAAGTTGGCCAATACTATTGCTATTTGGGCACATGATATTCCAATATCTGGAAATTTTGTCAAATTATTTTAAGAATATTGCCCTTTCTAGGTAAGGATTACTTCAGCTTTTAATCAGATATAGTTTATGCCTTGTAATAAATTGCATGTAGCCAATAAAAATTGCACTGAAACTTGTTGAGAGTCTGTGTTTGAGACAATATGGGCCTTCATCCTACTCCAAGCCTATCATCAGCTCTTACTTACTGAATCTTCGTTCCATTTCACAAAATGACTTTATTTTTAGCCATTTAAGGACCAAGCGATAGGTTCAAGAGAGCAAGAAAAAACACAATTGCATTAACGTGTTGTTAGTATAAGTATTACAGTTGATCTTTTGCTGCCATATCCCTTCAATGATAAATTATGCTATGCTATGTTTTGAGTTCCAGCAAACGTCTCAGATAAATGGAGACTTAATTTTTTTGTAAGTTAATACTAATTACTACACTCAGAGGATTACGATTCGCCACTGATTAAAAATGTAGAAAAGTACATGAATAATATGCACATAACATCGCAAACAACATGTCAAATGTATGACATGGTACATACTATAACAAGTTTGATCACGCAATTTTTGAGATATATCCATCATACACCTTGCGTTAAATGTGTCTCAAATTTCTAGTGTTTGTTTATACTAACTATTCTCCTCTGAACTCACTGGTCTTAGCACATGAGGTCAACCACTACATTTTTTATGGTGAAGGAATGAAAAATTATTGAACTCCAAACAATCTCAAAAGTAAAATAGTCATTGTGACTAGTTCCAACTAACATTCCAAGTTTAAGGTCTATGGAATCTCATTATATGGCTGATTATTTGGAACTATACGTTGATTATTAGCTATAATGTTACCATTTTAAATGTAGCTCAAAAGCATATTAGTGCATCATGAAATAATAACTTTTTCCTGATTTTATGAATACAATGAAATACTTGATCTTGAGATAGTAATAAATACGATGGTTAATTTTCACAGTACGTTCGTTACTTGATATTTTATTTACAGGGGTTCCAAATAAAATTTACAATAGGAAACATCTAAATAACTCTTGATAATTATCGTTAATGTTTGATAATCTTAATTTTTGATAAAGCAAACAAAAGTTCATCTTCAAAAGAAAACAAACGACAAATTGACTATTGAAAAACTTTTAATAAGAAGTGAATACACTTTCTATCGAAACACGCATAACTCTGTTAATTTGCGAAAAATGTGTTACAAAGATGTCAACCAAATATATGGAACTGAAAGTTATACATTTCAAAAAAATTGGTTCCATAAAAATAATGAAAAATAGTATAAGCTGTGTTGAAAATACTATCCATTTTTAGAATCACATTCTCAGTATTTTCGCTCCACAAAAAGGAATATAAAACTGAAAAAAAGATGAGTGTTTTCGAAAACATTAAAGTATAGAATCAAATATGTTTTACTAAGCGATGAAATATTTGGTTCTTTTTTAGCAATAGGAACCATGCCAAAGTGCTGTCACGATTTTCCAGATGGTAAAAGTTTAATATATATTAAGTTAACATGCACATATGAGAATAAAGTAATAATTTATATGTGAACATTTCAAATGTAATTTCATCATTGTTGAACTCTTTCTTGAGTAAAATATTTTATGGTAAAAAGATTTTTGAAAGAATTTTATGCATTTTATTTCCTTTTTTGCGGCTCATTTTATGTATTTGTTTATCATGTGTGGATTTAGTTAGTATTTACCATTAAATTCAAATGATTTTATATTAATTACTCTTCGTGTAATTTTATTGAATTAGTATCAATAAAATGTAATCTATTTATTTACATCCTTCTAGCTAAATTGTTGCAAATGATATTCGTAGATTGTTTAGATTGGTTGTTGGGTATTTTTTGTATGCAAACTTTAATTTAGAAAACAATTTAAAGATGATTTAGATCACTACAAGGTATCATGAACTTCTGAACTGAAGGTTAGATAGTTGATACAAGCTCATCTCAAAAAGTAGCTTGTAAGTATGACCACTAGATTTAAAACCCAGTCTTTTCACAATAATTAATTTGTATATTTTGCGGTCAGTAAAATTGATATTACTATTCTTACAATTAAGAAAACTAATTTTTTGAAACTGAAAGAAGGAAAATATTTTGACAATAAAGTGCAATACAATAATTAATAATTTATAAAATTATCATTAAATATGAGGAAATAAAAGTGTTAATAACACCACATTACGGTTTATTTTGAAAAGGATTGCAAGGATTGCATAGTTTATTCCTTCAATCCCAGATTTGAGTTAATATTATAAAAAAATTTTATTTTTATTGGAATAAACATTGCATGTAAGATATTTTGTTTTAGAGAAATATAAAGTTTAAATACGCATATTCTTATTAAATAGGTATATTTTCAAGAATGGTTTTATGAAGGAATTGGCAGAAATTTTTTGAGTCTATCGGAAGTTTTTTAAATTTAAAAAATATTTCAAAATTAATTCAAAAAGGCTTAGTGCGTTTCATTTATTATTTAAAAAGAAAACAAAGGCTTTAATTGTATTTTTAAATAGTTCATATATGAATTTTAAATATTTTTTTTAGATTGAAGAGAGTTCCAGCTACTCAGTAGCTTCACTCCGTTTCCCATAAGATCAGAAACTTTTGCAAATTAGTATCACTTGCCCTGGGCAGGTATTAGGATTGATTGGGGTTGGATTGACGTGGGTTCGAGACCTGTACACGTAATTTGGGACGTCTAATATCCTTTCGCTGGTGTGTCGTGGATGTGAAGATTAGGTTGACTGCTCAAATGTGAATTCCAGTGATTGTGGTTCATAACTACCGAGGGGTTTTGTGATAAATAAGTATTTAAAATCCGTTAACATTATGGTACATCCTGGGACTTGCTTGCAAAGTTATGCATGCATGTAGTTTGAAGAATAAGTTCTTTGTACATGCTCTTCTTTATGTGATGTAATAATCAAAAATTACCTGAGGTATCAATAATCTAAATTTTATTTGCTGTAATATGATTTGCTTACCCCAATTGTGTCTGAATATTTTATATTGCTCAATTATATTTCTGCTATACAAGTATATTTTAGAACTTGAAAACATTTCACAAATCTGTATTTCTTGATAAGTCTCATTTTACATTATCAGACATTTTAATAAAACTGAAATTGTCATTTAATTTTACAAAATAAAATGTTAGTTAGATTGATTGAATGATTTCTATTATATTGACACACATAATACATAAATTTATAAACACATAAATTTATGGTAACATTATGGTAACACATAAATTTATGGTAACATTTTCCATTTAAAATAAAATTTCAAAATTCTGTTAAAAGATTTTATTTAATTGAAAACATATTCTGCTCATTGACTCTTGCTCTTCACATCATATGAATCATTTGCTTGTAATTTCAGTCTTCAAAGAATGACATTTTAGGCAAAATCTTAAAATACATCCTACCTATACTAATAGAAAATGTGTTGTATATACCTTCTATTTTGTGGATTATAAAAGTTTCATTCTATGCACGAGCTTATCCCAGTTGTTGGAGAATTGTAAGTACCAGTTACTGCCCAACGTATTGACAGGTATCTTCAACAGATAACGAAATCTGATGAATGTACATTATAGAAATTATCAAAAAATCTTCAGCTCCAAGGAAGCTCATAACAGAAAGATCAATATGAAATCAATATTTCACATCAACTTGTAAGAAGATAGAGAGCAGAAAATAAGAAACTGTCTCTGTTTATAATACTTCTGAAATGTAATGTTATTTTTTACTTTACCGATTAGAGATAACGATGGCAAATCCTACCACCACCGTAGTAAAAGCCATCATGGCGACTTTTGATATAAGTTACAACTAAATTGCTTGTTCTAACTTGTATCCAAAGTATTTCGTTACGTTGCTTAAATACACGAATAGGTCATCCTGCTGTTGGGTATTGAATTGAAATTACAACACAAAAATTCAGTTTTGATTAAATGTTAATCAATAAAATGAATAGCCCGTTTATTAATAAGATTTTTATAAGTTCATTACATGCTAAACTATGCTTCACTGTGAAGTTTTTATGAGATATTTAAATTAATTAAAAGTACAATAAGTTTATTAAGAGCTGTCTTATCATCAAAAGAGAAAATTTTAATGATTCTACAATGTTTGATTCAAAAATTTCATATTCATCATATTTTAAATGCACAATTTATTATTTTAAATGCATAATGCATTTTTTAAATGCAAAATTTATTATTTAAATGCGTAATTTATTATAAGTACATGTTTATAATATAAAACGTTTCTATGTTGGTATTCAGCATCTTTTTTTTGAAACATTAGTCTTCTATGTAGAATAAATCCCTATTCAGAGCAGATGATCCCACCAGTAAGAAGAAAATCGGTACCATATTCAGCATTAGCTGCTCGAAGTTGCGGAATTTTGCATATTCTTTAGAATGGTCTACCTGGCTCCATCAATTTTAGTAATTTTGAGATTCCAACAAGTGAGAGCAGTAATTTTCTGGGATAAAAGAAAAATACTTAAATAAGTATAAAATCATAATCATAAATAATTTTATACTTAAATAAGTATAAAAATCACCTTCACGAGAAAGAATGATGTCAATACACTCGAATTAAAATAAGTCGTGATTAAATTTTCTACAATTAATTTTGTTAGGTACAACATAGTTAGTCAAACACTAATGTCTAAATGTTCTTTTCAAACCAGAAACTTCGGCACAATCTGAATATTTATGTATAATATATAGACGGCATTATTCATTTTGTTGTATGCATTCCTCAGAATGCCACATATATGCAAACGCCAGTTCTTGCTACTTTTCAAGAAAAGTTAATTATCGCAAACTTGCTTCATGAGACAGATTTTTGAACAAATGGAAACTCAATAATTTTAATTATACCCTCTCATGTGATTTAGTTTGTTGAATATAACAAAGAAACTCATAGGAGTAAGTAAATGCAGATGTACTTATATTTTTAATAATAACTATGGGATTTTTCTTTAACAATTTGAATTGAATGGATAAAAATGCTATTAAATGTAAGATACAGATTAGCAATAAGAAAAATTACTTTTCCATGAAAAGAAATATGCGAGAAACGAAACTAACATATAATTTAAAAAAAGTTCAGAAAAAATTGAAATTCTATTTCCATTTACAGTGAGTTGAAACAGTCATTTATCTACATGATCCTCAAAACTTTGTTTTTTTGAGCTATTAATTGTGTCACAATTAGTTTCGTTTTATCATAGTACTATCTTTCACACATAAGAAAAATCAAAACTCTTAATCAGAAGACAAGGGTATTATAAATCCCATCTGAAAATTGGAATTTTCAGAGCACTTAATTAGAAGACAATGACGATTTCATAAATTCCACGCAGCCTCAATTGTACACTTTTTGTTTACACATGGATGTACAGCTTGAAATATGATACCTATGATATATCAAAAATACTACATGCAAAATTTATTTTATTGTAGTTTGATTAATTACTATAAATTCTAAGAAAAATTCATTAGAAAATGTTTTTAATTTATGATAGGTTACAAAAGCTTGATGATGATAGTAATTTCAGACTGAAATTTTTTCAAGACTTTTCCTAAATATCTACGTGCATTTTATTAAAATTGTTCGTACGTATCAGATAATTTCCATTTAGCACTTTTAGTTCATTGCAATTGTATCCAATCTTTTTACCTCAACGAGAATCTTTACTTACTGCTCTTTACTTATATCTCAAAGATTATGCTACTGCAATAACATAGGAAAATAGTTAAAATTTCATTTTTACATAATTTAATTTCATATTATTTATGTTTTATAAATATTAATATATGTCATCGTATTCCAGGTGTTAGGTAGCTATTAGAGAGTGTATTTTTAATGCTGGATTTCTTATACGTATTACAAAAGTAAATATCTAAACTTTGATACATGAACATCGTTGATTTAAAAACATTAATAATATATATATATATATATATATATATATATATATATATATATATATATATATATATATATATATATATAACTATTTGATATATTAAATCATAGAATAACAAATACAACATCACATTTATCTATCTCCTTTACCAGACTTAAAAACTTATTTTCTATTGAGAAACGGATAACAATTATCCACATATGAGTATTCAAAATAGTGCTAAGATCTATGGTTAAAATTAACTTTAATTGATAAATTCTATGTGTCGATTTTATAAGAAATCTCATTTTCTTTCCGGTTACTTAAAATTGACATTTATATGAATTTTATTTGTGCATTTTATATCTATCAATTTATCTATGTTTATATACACTAGTGTTCTAAACTTAAGTAAAAAGTTTTCTTTTGTCATAACTCCACCAGAAATCATCTGAGGGATATGAAATTCAGAATGAGAAACAAAAGTTTGCCCTTAAGCATGACGAAAGCATTGTTGCGGAAAAATGAAAGCAATACAAACAGAGTGGATTTAAACACAAAAATATTTACTGAACTCATAGTATCTTGACATATTATTGTCCGTGAAATAGGATGAACAAGAAGATATTCCTTAGTATGTCATATGTCCTCTCCTTACTGCAATGCTTGGATCGCATAGTCTCTCCATACTCAACACTAAAATGTCTAACAGTTCTTGAGGTAAGAGTGTCCATTTTTTAATCAGTATTTATTTCAATTCTTGAGGAGGACGTAATTGTGGCACAAGTTATCATTCCAAAGTAACGCCTCAGAAAAGACGTACATTGGGAAAGATCATTTCCTTACAGTAGGGATCTTAATTTAGAGCACTTCTGTTGAAAACGTAAAGCTTAGTTCAGCACAATGCCTTCCCTTATAACAACTAAAGGACTATCATAAGCATCTTTTCCTGTGATGTTACTAAAATTAAACAATGTTCCGACTGTACAAATTATCTGGCGTTAAGAATCGCTTGGGACACTGAGACGACTCTCATCTATCGAGAGGACATGACTGCATTGATGAGGTGTAAATTCTCAGTGCTTTTTGCACCACTCTAAATAGTTGTTGCTTAATAACGCCTTGTCGTGGTTGGTTATGGCGCTTTTCTCATTATAGGAAGGTAATGAGGTTGAATCTCTGCTTAACTGAAGATCCGTAATATTCACTAAAGGTGACTAAGGCATGATAAACAAGCCGCGATTGCAATGTCTTCTATGTGAAGTGATACCAATGAAGGTGGTAGGTTAAGCATTAAGGGATCTTCTGTTTGGTCTCTGATTTCTAAACTACGAAGAATTCCATCCAGCTGCTTCCACCAAATTGGTAGAGCCCAATATTTGGCAAGGTACAGAGAAGTATACTGGTGCAACAACTACACTGATGAAGTGCAATGAGGCTTGTTGACTGGTTTTGTGCTTTTTTCACCTGCACATTACAATATATTGGTCCTCCGCTGCAATTTTTTTCGGACAGCTTCCATCGACTTTTCCAACAGCTGTACCTTTAATTTGGAAGGCTTTCCAAGATCACGAAATGACACTTTCTTAAATTCCGAATTTTTCACTTACACTGGCCTCTAACATCTCCTCCTACTTCCCGATCATTCTCACTTCACCTAATTAAATAACTCCCTTTCACTTGAATCGAATGTGTTTAATTCCATCTCCGTCCTTCCTTTTATTATAATATAGCCTTGAACTGCACGCACCAAACGCACGTGTAACGCGTATGCTCATGTCGCCTGTGACATTTTATTCCTGATATTTCCATATGCATGACCTTTACACTAAAATGTGTGTTCATTATAATGTTCCAGAACCCCTTTTCTTTCCTTTCATGGCTCTACTTGAAATTTACATTTGTTCAGCTTAGAACACTAGTTTTCTTACTGAAAAGCTAACAAATAAAATACAATTTTATTTTTTATAACATCATGCTTAATCATATTCATCACTTCTTATAGGATCGTTATTTTAAATTGGTGATAACATAATTTAATTTACCTCATATATTCTTTTTATATATTCATAATAAATTTAAATTTATAATTATATAAAAAATTAAAATACTTACTTACAAGATTCAATCAAAGGATTCACAAATAAAAACATCAAAGGAGACTTTTAATTAAACATCTAAATGACAGTTGAAACTAAAGAAGCGATTGGTATAATATGCATTTGCATGATTTCAGATGCACTCAAAACTTAAAATATGCATATTAGTACTTGAAAAATTTTTATTACTCGAAAAATTTATATTTTGCCTTCAAGTTGTTTAACTGTATATAATACACTTTTTTGATGTCATCAATTTCCAATTATATTCATTTGATACTAATTATAAGTATGAAAAATCATCAGCTGGATATATAAAGCATAAAATATAAATGCTGACAACAATTATACCTTTCATCAGCTTGAAAATCATAAAATATGAATTCTCGTTCTCTCTCTTTTATAACAATAATTCATCCCTTTTTGTATGAAATAACATTATAAAAATATTCTGAGTTCTTGTACCAAAATTCACTTTAGTATAAAAAGATAATGTCTATGATCATAAGGCAGAAAAGGAAATGTGTGTCGAAAGATAAAATCAATTCAAGCATTAGTCTCAGAGAATATTTTTCTTCCCTTCGTTTAAACATCTTTACATATTATCTCATTAGTTAAGTAAGATGACAGCAGATCATAAGATTCTGCTTTGACAATATATATTCAGTTAATCTTTTTCGAGATAATGAGTTCATCTGGAATGAAGGAATGTTGTTTCTGTAGAGCAATATGTTCATTAGAATTCATTTTTATGTATGCATAATGAGCATTGAACCTTTTGGTGAGATTGACAATCGACTAGATTTACTAAAATAAATTACCTGCTTCTGATGCAACTGTACTTCACTATTCTAATTTAAAATTTTGATGATTCAATTTTATAAAAGTGAATAAGTTGATAGCATCGAATGTTTTTTATACTTTACACCAAAATTTATTATTTTACTGTAATTTTGTACTTTAATTTTGCAGTAGCTGTAACTTAAAATTTTTTTAAGCGAACTTATAAATTATTTACATTTTGAAGTACCACGAATTCTATGAGAAAACATAAATTATTATTAAATTAATTTTTTATACTACATATTATTATTTCCAATTAATAATCTAATTTAATTAGACGGAATATTACAGCCTATAACATCGAAATCCAAAACCCGGTTGAAAGGAATCTTTCAATTGCAATTTCTCATTGAATATTAATCATTAATTTAAGCACATTTAATATTTATATTTTACACAAGTAGCTTTAAAAGTTAAAATACAGTAAACAAATTTTAATTTTAAAATTAAAATGTTTGTCAACTTTATAAAAGTAGTTACATTTGTTAAAATATTTTAACTACTTTTTGGTTATCAATATGGTTTTCAATGTCAACAATACCTTAACAATTACAAAGAATTGTTGTTTTTTAGAGTATTGATGATGAAAATTTATTCGATTTCAGAGTTGTGACCTGAAACTAAATTCATAATTTTTTAAAGCATTATTCTGACGACAGATTTCTTTTCAAAATATCTAGTACAACTATTATTTCTAAATAGATAAAATACAAGAAAATACCCAGAAATACTCATTACTCTAAATTTTCTTTATTGATATACATGGAGGAAATACATTAGAGAAAATCTATTTAAACGGAGAAAAATAGTTGTTTTGAAGAACCGTATTGTTTCTTTGTACCAACATTTACATGTACAAGTTAAATGTGCTTCGTAAAACAAGGTAAATTAGTCGACGATGCTTCGAATTCGACCGAAAAATTAGACAAGATTTATTTTCATTCCTCAAAACTTCTCTGTTTCCTGCTCTGCATGATCCATTGATTCTCAAACTCGTCTAACTGGAAATTGACAAACCAGAAATATATTATCCTCTAATACATTACATAAAATTTGACTACATTTAGAAGCAGCATATACTATGATTGGTTTATTAACCAATTAACCAATTATACTTATAGTATAATTGGTTTATTAGTAGCTAAGATTAAAACAAAGATCGTTCAATTATAATAAACGGGATCTTAATAATTGGGCATGGCAACCTCTGTTGTAAGCGGAGTTCAATGTAATGCATTATTTTTATTTTGGACCACACTAGAGCGAATATTTAAACTTCTTTAATGCCAAATAAAGTTTAGGGTTCCATTTTAGAAAATATTTTCAATTGCGTCTGTAATTTTAAGAAAGAAAAGAAAAATTAAATTAATATCTTAATACTGTGGACTAAGCTTAAAAACAATAAAATGATCCTAACTGACAATATTATTACTATAGTGAAGGGAATGCTCACAGCATAGCGTGTGTGACTTCTTTTTTATTTCTTGGATATTTTAAGAAAGAAGTCATGAGGCTATTATATTTTATTCATGAAAAATATAATATTCCGAGTATAAGTGCTCTTTATAAAGAATTCAGAATCATAAATATATATTATTTTTAAGAAATTAGGCTAAAACATTACAGGTATTATTCACTTATGTTTTAGTATAAATGCTTAAAATTTGGGTAATCTTTAAAACTACTATTTTTTGTAGAAATTTAATTAATAATAGTTAAAAATTAGCAAAGTTAGTTAAGAGTGGTAGTTTATGTATATAAATTTCCTAAAAAAATGAGAATTATTCTACTCTTTGCTAATTATAATTATAACTAGTAAAGAAAAAAAGATTGTTGATAAATGACTCGTATATCAATTTGTTCACAATGGGAATTTCATTAAGAGTGCATTTTATAATTTTTAATTTACACTGCTACAATTTTGCAATGCTACAATTTTATGATATTCATAATTTCGTGATATTCATTTCAGCAAAGCATATCTCAAAAAGTATTGATTCTTATATTTAGTTACAGTCTGAAATCGCATGTGAAATAATGAGCAAGTGTGGTGAAATTCTGCTTAAAATTTAAGCAAAATGCTTGAATTGGGGCAAGAATTATATATATATATATATATATATATATATATATATATATATATATATATATATATATATATATATATATATATATATATATATATATATATATATTAAGAAATCCAAATGTACCAAATAGCAGAACTGAAATCTGAAGATTATGAGACGTCATACATTTCGCATGTATTTCCTCATGATACGTATTTCTGTAAAATAATTTTCAAGATATTCTGAACACACAGTATTGTTTGCTCAGAAAGTTCAGAACTCTAGCTTTCATTAAAATTGTGAATGACGTATTTAGTTTGGTACTCTAAGGCCTTTTTTCGGTATACGAGAACATATTTGACTAAGACTTACGTTATGAATATTAGAGTCAAGCATCAAAAGCAATCATTGAAATAACAGATTATATCAGAAGTTATTCCAAATAATTTCATAGATTATTGAATGTGTCTTGTTCAACGATCTTTTACATTGGACACTGATGGCAGTCTGAAAGTTTGAAGATATCTTCTTCTCTGGAGTGTAACTTCTCTTGCATTTATTGAAAAAAAAGCACGCTTTCTTTCTCATATACGATAGACATTCTTCTAGTACAAGACAATATGACAAGAATGTTACCAATTCAAGCGTCAACCTTGTTCATTTAACTATGATTCAAAATTACGAGACCGTTAACAGTGTTTCACGATTTAGTTTGACAAAAATAGGCAGCTCTGGAGCAGTTCATATTAATTTATATTTTTCTAGAATAATCAAATAAATGTGTGTTACTTTAAACTTTTTTACCTTTCAGAAGGAATTCGACACTAATTGATTTCTTCTTTCCAATGCTTAAACTTTCTTTAAAAGATATTTAGTAAAACTACCATTTTTTTAAGACAACTTTTCGCTCAAAGTGTGATTTAGTAAAATTTAACATCATTTTGAATGGCCTACGTAATAAAATCGATATCTGTGTAAAAAAATTCCAGAGCGTATAGAATTTGCTAAACACTATATTAAAATACATGCCCAATACAATCAATATCTCTCTACAAGATATTCTGAAATTTATAACATTTCTATATTATGTTAAAAATATGCAGTTTTCTTTTAAATTCACAAAGAAATGCTCTCTGGTGGTATGATATTTGCGATATTTGTAAGAAAATATTTTATAAAATCTTCTAGAATTTCTCTATTTTTTCATTTGAATATTCTAAAATGGTTTATAAGTTTTTATAGGTTTTTCTAGTTTTTCTGTTGGCAGTTATATTTTTTTTATTTATGAACACTATGCAAGATATTGAATAAATCATAAATATAGATCTATATTTATACAGCTTTGTCAAAATGTTTTATTTCGAATCGTAAATCTTATTCTTATAAAAACTCAAATTCTTTCTTTTTATTTGATCAATATTTCCTGGTGTTATATTTAAGAAATTTTTTAACTATAAGATCACATATTTGAGAGCCGTCCAACTTTTTTAGTGGTCAGCGTGCCTGACTGCGGATAAGAAGGTCCTAGGTTCGAATCCCGGTTCGGGCATGCATGTACTTTCTCTCTCTTTCTATCCTATCTTTGTCCTTTCTTTGTATGAATGAGGTGTGAATGGTTGTTTACCCAATAAACGGGTACCTATAGCATGTGTGTAGAGCAAAGTCATACTTTCACCTTCATGGTGCTCTGATTAAAACGAAAGACACTCCCAATTGACTTTAAATTCGCATAGCCAAGGCAGGGTGAGCTTGGCTTGTCTAAGTGTCATTAGTAACAACAACGACATATTTGAGAAATTCAATATGATATTGCAATGTGTGCGTTTCTACGCACATAACAATATTATATTGACTTAATATTAGACATTATTATTTAGTTTTCAAATAAAAATTATGTTATACTTCAAAAGTGCACTTTGAAAGCAAATAAAAAGCCTAATTTTTAATCTTATAGCTTATGGTTAAATTTACTGAAACTACTGCATGATAATAAAGTTAGAATGTGCTTAAATACTTAATTAAAATTATTTTAATGATTGCGCTGATTACAATAATTATAATATTTGAACCAGTTTTCCAAACATCCAGATGAATTTGAAATAAATAAATGAATGTTGTAAGTGGTTAATCATTAAAATAAAAAAGTGGTTATAAATTACCATAAAAATCAAGATTTATGCACAATTGTATAAATTTTAAACACATTTCAATAAGTAAACAGTCATTCAAATAAATAAATTAAACAATTAATGAAATTAGATTTATTAAATTGTAAATATACTTATGTAAATAATAATAGGCTATGGTAATGACAGGAATTTTTAAATATGCTTTCTATATCATCATAAATGTGACATTACATCCTACAAAAAAAAAACCCAATAAAATGGGTAAGGTTATAAATTTTAAAAAGATATCGAAATTAGAATTGTATATTTATAGAAAGACCTAAGAATTGATAAGTTGATCAATTTTATGGATAACTAAACTACTTCTCTCATCATCTCAACAAAATATGGTATATTTTAGTAAATTTAAAATAACAAACTAAAGTTTGATTTGTTGTTCTAAATTCACTTTTGTTACAATAAGGATATTTTAACTCTGATTTATGGTCTAAGAGATGTATTCGTTTTAACCAGCATTCATGCCTGAGATGGGATTCGAATCCTTAAAATGTTGAACTAAAGACCATCTACCTCCTCGGTATAGGATACATATTTCTACTTAAAGATAGAATTGAGCTGAGATTCGCAGTTTTTGTTCAAACAAGACGAAAGTTTAGAAACTCTATAAGTTAATTTAATTACAGACATGATAACGTTTTTGAAATGTTTCAAATGTCTTTAGAAAATTATATTTTAAGCAACTATGTAGAGAATTGAGAAAATTAACGAATTTATAATTCCTGGTGCCGCTTGCTTAGAGAACTGTCATTTTCTCTAATGGATTCGTTCTGAGTTTTACCTTGTATAAATATTCTTATAGGATGCCAATGGGAGTAAGTGAAGCAGAAGCATGATTCGAAATTCAAATTCCTCAAAACATTTAAATTTTGATCACATTATCATCTTGAGTATAACTAATTGCATTTACGGAATTTAATTAAGGGATGAAGAAGGCAGCCTTTGAGATTTAAATAATAATGACGCCATTCCACATATGCACTATTGTATTTCTCAATAAAGCTCTCTTAGATAGTTGCTTTCAAACATGTTTTGAAGGAGAAATATTTTAAACCAGAATATGAAATTTTATAATTTACATTATTCATAAAAACGTTAATAAAAATCTTGCTTTAAAATAATGTAATTTATAAAGTAGTTCTATAATTTAATTATAATAATGATATATTTACACGGAATAAATTTGCACTTTAGATATTAGCCATTTCTCTGAAGAGCATTTTCCGTTACTTAATGTTTGCCACACACAAGTTCTATTCATTATTTGGGAGAAAATTTATACTTTTCCTTTATTTCTTTGATAAAATAAAATTAAATTGCTATAGAAAAGTTTCAGAGATTCTTTATAGAACTCGTGTTTTTTTAAATATATATTTTCTAGTTTTATTGAAAAGTAAACCTGGATCTGTATTTCCTAATATCAAATTAAGCTGTGTTGAAACTAAACTAAATATCTTAAGTATATTAGATTAGGAATAAGATGGAAGTTTTGTTAACTAAAAATACTTTCTCATTAAAAACTCATTTACAAGAACACGTAGAAATAACAAAAAATCAAAACTTTTATCGCAAAATTAATCTAAAATTTTGCAGTCATAGATGGCGTTTTTTTGAGTATTTAGTATAAGATATTTTTACATATTAAAAAGTATCTCAGATAATCAATCATCAGAGAGTAAGAAAGATTATGTAATATTTCCCTCTCAAATCACATTTCTTAGCAATACTAACATATATTAAATATTATTTCATGCAATAGACAGCATTATTAAATGAAATAATTAGCTGAATTCTAAAATGCAATACAATGCTATTGGCAAATTATAACACTTATTTAGAAAATTAGAGCATTAAGATATTAGCATTTGTTTTATTGTTAGGCTAAATGAACTAATGCTAGACTTTAAAGTAAACATGCTAATATTTACAAGCCTTTATTGAGATTACAGAGATATAAAAGCATCATAAAGGATATATAATTCTAATTTTCTTCATTATAAAACAAGGTTTTAAGAGTTGATAAATGGTGTCGTTTTAAATACAAAATCATTCTAGCAAATACCTACCGGAAAAATTTCAACCAATTATTTTGTCTACATAAATTAATAATTTTTGTTACAGATATATATAAACATTAAAATATGTATATAAACATTTAAGATTTTTAGCAATGCAAAATTTCCTTATTGTGGATTACTTTATTTATGGCTTTGTATTTATATTGTTTTATTTTATAAAATTGTACAAAAATATTCTGTTCAAAACTATAAAAGGAAGAATTTTTTCCCATTAATCAACAAATCTATTTAATTATAAATCATGGTTATTTATGGTGAAAACTCTTAAAACTTGGAAACATTAGTAAAGGGAAAGTAATTATCATTGTCAATATGTTTAAAATATAAATGGAACACGTAACAAAAAATCACATATACAAAGACAAAAATCGATGCAATAAGAAAGCGTTATCCGAATAAGAGGAAAATTAAAATATGTGCAAAAACAAATAATTATATTTTCAAAAAAAAAAAAAAAAAAAAACTGATTATTTATTCAACAGAAAAACTTTACAAATTGAGTAAATAAATAACACGTTTATCCACTTTTAGCCTTATGTAAAGGATTATTCGACATAGCATTGATGTACAAAATTGGCGAATGTCCTCTTTCGGAATATTATGCCATATTTTGTCAAATATTTTTATTTAGATTGAAAAAATCTTGAGCTAGTTGGAAGACCCTGCTCTTAATGCCTGAAAATTTCTCCCTTGAGGGAGAGATCTAGTGATCTTGATGGCCAAGACACAGTTTTGGGCAAGCAAGAAGACAAGCAGTTGAAACTCTCTCTGTGCAGATGAGTATTATCTAGCTGAGATGTTAGATCAGTATGTCGTGATTGAAAGAGCAAAAAATGAGATGAAGAATATCTTTCACGTACTGCTGCTGTGAAAAAGCACAGTGGATGACAGCCAAAGGGGTATTTCTTTGAAATCAAATGGTATCCCAGGTCATCACACTGTCCATACACGTCATCAGTACCCATTGAGACTCAATTCAAAGTGAGACTCATCATTAAAGACAGTTTTCAGGTTGAATAAATCGACACCACAACAAACAGGCTTGTCAGTTTGCAGAGATCAGTGATAATCAGCGCAAGGGGCTCTGGAAGCTCAGCTTCTTTTTTTAGCAGCTTATTAATGGTCTTTGTGGTTTCTGAAGCACCAGTTTCAATTCAAATAGATGATAATGATTAATCTAGGGCTGTGAGTGACGCTTTCATGATTGCTTGGTCCTCTCTTTTGTCATCTTCCTAGGCCAACCGCTTGATTATTGACTCTGTGTTCAATCATTTTTCATCTATTCTTGCCAACATCCTCTAAAAGTGGCATCACTCCTTCCGAATTTCGAGTGATTCCCCTATTAGATCAACCAGCTTCTTTGGCCCCAATTACAAGTCCTCTCTCAAATGCACATCTGCACATATTGTTCGCGCACTTGTATGCGAGACAAAGTTACTGTCTGAGTATATGGAATAAAATTCACAAACATTTATGACAGGAAATCGAAAATTTTTCTCGTTAATATTATTCTAGTAACACAATTAAAATGCGCTGTAGCAACACATGTTCATTCAATGGCAGCCAAACTTTAACAATTTGCATTTTCAGTCGAAACATGTATGCATATCAATTAGTGTCCAGTTTGAATTGCCCCTTGTTGATACATCATTTTATTTTTGTTTTAGAGTATATATATATATATATATATATATATATATATATATATATATATATATATATATATATATATATATATATAACTAAATAAAAAATACATGAAAATATCAAATTCGCATCCGCTTTACTAGCTTATTGATTTAGTTTTCTTCAAAATCTCTTCATTTGTATGAAATTAAATATTTTTCTATTCTTTGAAAAATACTGCTATACATTTGTTATAAAAATTTACGCTATATAACTTAAAAAGTGATATGAGAGAAATGCTTATTTGAAAGAAAATAATTTCATTTTGCTTAGAAAAATAGTCTGCTTAAACATTACGTTAAATAGAACATTGAAGATTTTTATTAATTGTGCAAAATTGCTTAAAATAATTGTATTTTTCGCGATTTCGTGAAATTTCTGTCAGGAAGGGATACACTGCTTAGTATTAAAATTATTGGAGAAAGACATATCTTGTAATATTGCAAACTTTATCCTGTCTTTCAATGTTCGAAAATTGCTTAAAATAATTAATCGAGAATAATTAGAAACATATTAGTACGAAATATATTACCAATATATACATCTGCATATCTGTATAAGTAGATACGTTGATGAATGGATCATTTAATGATCTTAACATCTAATTTAAATTAGTTTATATGAATGATTACACACACACACGCATACACTACTTTACAATAATGAGCCAGAACACCAGCGGATTTACATAACATCCGATTACACGTCTGATTTAATGCAAATCCAGAGATCGCACGTCACTTGCGAAGGCTAAATATAATACGCAAAGCACGAGTTAGTTGTGTATGAAATTATAACAATATATCGAAACGAAATGAAGGGGTTTGAAAGATATGTTGTATTTGGCAGTCGTATTACAGGCAAGTCCTTCAGCGCAATTGTGGTGAAAATAACAAAGCCATTCTGTGGTGTTTGTGGTGTCCTGAAGAATCAGAAACATTACAAGAGTGCTACATACGTTGAATTGCAGTATCGAATTTTTCAAAACAACCAATCTCATAATTAAATGACTCTAGGTGTAATTTGCATTGTATTGTTATCAAAAGCCATATATATACTTGAATGTCTGTTATAAAATAAGTATATGAAAAAAAGGAAAAAGTTTAAGGAGGAACAGCAACTTACCAGAAACATGAGAAATAAAAATCATTAAAAAAGCCCGATTTTAGCACTATTAAAAGTATTTTACATTATTACTATATCAGTTAAACATTTACATTAATAATGTAATTGTATTTTATATTGACTTGCTTATACTATATAAAAAATTTAATGTACATGTTTCTAGTTAATGAGACGAATACACGAAACAAATCTTAGTAATAAGTGTAACATATAACGATGAAAGCGTATAATTTGATTAAAATTAGCATTTTTGTCTTACTCTCAGTACTTCATATTGCTTCTGAGCTGCCTTCTGAGTAACACGACCACTGGCGTATATTTCAACAGTTTATGAGTTTGATTCTCCCCGTATAGTCATGAATATCTTCAGTGCTCAAAATCAACTGGAAAATGTAAGTTCCAGTCAAATTACTCTTCATGTATAAAAATTACTTCAGTGCAATTAACAATCGTATTCTGTGGCAAAGTGTTAAATGTGACATTTGAATTTCTCAATTTTATATTCCTCCATTGCTATACTGAAAATTTGATTTCTAAAGCTTTTTTACGTTTTCTATATAAAATAAATATTGTCTTGTGTAATGATGTTCACGTGTTAGGAAAATTTTATTCTAACTGAAACATATTTATAGATTTTAGGATATTTGTGTTACAATGACTTTAAATAAAAATGAAATACACAATGTGAAGGTTAATGCCCGTAGAATGATTTCATATAATTCAGAATTTCATTAAAAATTATTTTGCGGGTTGATATGTATATGAACTCATTTATTTGCCTATCAATTAATCAAACACACACACACACACAGAACAAGAGAAACAGAGAGACAGAGAAAAAAAAAAGGAGAAAGAGAGAGAGAACCCGTTGTGTGTCAAAAAATATTTCGCCAAAAGAAGTTTTTTCCCTCAAATTTCATCTCATCTTTTAAATAGATTATAATGTTTAGTTGTAAACAATATTTTAAACATCATAGCTGATTTAATAGAAACTAAAATAAAATTATCAATGCAGCATATATCAGTGATTGTTCTTTTCAGATAAATTCATATCCTTTCTTAATTCAAATTAACAAAGAATGCTAATAACAAAAAGTGTTGCGTGAATTAATTGTCATATGAACTTTTAAAATATTTCAGAAAGTCAAAGTATTATAAATTGAATTAATTAGGGCTGAAAATTTTAATTATTGTGGTATTTAGGTGAGAAGAAAGCTTTTTTCATGCAAAGCACCTGAATAATAATGATTTAATTATCAAGTACATATAACGTTGTCTTATACTTACAGTATCTTTAAAAATATGATTTTAAAGAAAATCATGTTCCCTCTTGTAGACTGGGAATTGTAAATATAAAACGATTTGCATTATTCGTGAAATATTTCATCTTGGGCATTGTTTGGATCTTGTTAAAAGGTTTTAGCTGATATTAACAAGCACATAAAGTGAATTAATTAAAAGTAAATTAACTCTTGTTGTAAAAATGTGTGAAAAAACAAAAATACATGTATTATTTACCCAAATTATTATAGAATGTATTTTAAATCAATTCACCAAGTTGAGTAAAATTTTTATATCTTTGTTTTGCTTTTCAAAATTTGAAATAAAACTAAACAAAATGGTAAAAAATGATTTTGTACTAACTGTATATGTTAAACTCCTAAAGAATTCATTATGTAAAGAATATACTATTTCTACTGTTATTTGCTACCAATACTTAGTTATTATTTTACTTATTAAAATGCTACAGCTTTCATCGTTTACATATAAGTATTATATCATAGTATAAAAGTATGTCTAGAATTGATCAGGCGAATTCATTTCTTAACTATAAGAAGTGTATTATTTTTTATCTCATTAAAGATTAGTCACAAGATCTTAAATTACTAAGAACAAATTATTTCAAAATGATTGATGAATTACTAAAAATTTACTGCGCAGTTTAAATAGCAATTGGAGTAACCTATTAAAATGTCTGTAGTAATTTCGATAATGACAGTCACTAGTTATCTTCAAAATGTAGCTGACGCTGTGTTATAAATTTGTACATATTATTTTGCAAGATCATATCATCTTTATCTTTAGGAAGAATTTTTCATTTATTCTGGATAAGTCATTAAAAAAATTTCCTTTGAACTTGTTTCATAAAAGAGTGCCCACTCAAAGTAAAAATACAACAATCTTCCATTATCAAGATAGACAAGAAATAAGGGAAAAAAGAACCTGATATTTTCTGTTGAAAGAGGCTTTAATTGAAGAATTTATAACAGCAATATGAATTATGTGAAAAAATTTGCAATACATATTATTTATGACTAAATACTTATTGATAATAGCCTTTATAATCACATTGTAAAATCAGAAGTAATTTCTCAAGATGTTTTAAGGCATTCATTTTTAAACAAATAATATGCGAACTGTTTTACGGAAAACAAATGAGATGAGGTAATTACTTTTTCATTAATTAATAAAAGTCAAATGTGTAAAACATTTTATGTATGCAAATGATTTGCGTTACTCGTGTAATATAAAAAAGAAAATGAAATACTTCAAAATACTGATTCTCGGAAAATATTTTTCAGTTGCTGTTTCACATCCACAAATAGAAAATTTGCAAAACATTCGTGAAAAATTTAGCTTTTCTCTGTCATGATAAAATTATTAATCAGAATTTAAGTATATATATATATATATATATATATATATATATATATATATATATATATATATATATATATATATATATATATATATATATATATATATATATATATAAATATATATATATATATATATATATATATATATATATATATATAATGACAAATAAGCTTTAATCTGTTCAAACCGTATATAATTTTTGGAACTTTATTGTATATAACGTTTTCTGAAAGGATATTTTAAGATAAAATTTGATAGAAGACTGTAATTGTTATATGAAGTCATACGCATGGACTGACTGCGTGTACTTGCTGTTTAACCCAAGTTGTTTTTAGAAATAGTTTTTCTCCACAAAAAGTGATAAAAATATCTTCTCAGGGAAAAACCTATTCCAAATAAACCCGTATGAGCCTTTGTCATTAATAATTCATAAAATAACGAAAAAAAAGTATGTAGTCAAAGCATACAACTTAGGAAGTAGAAGAAAATAAGTCAAATAAGGATCACTGTAATTTAAAATTATCTGAACATTACATGTGATATAAGCCGCAATTATTTCATACTAATATGTTTCTATCTGTTTGTATTATAACTATATACGTATTCAAAAATGTTATTCATAAACTTAAAAATGCATTCTCTTATCTACTTTAAAAGGATAGTTTCCAAATTAGTTTGCAAATGAATTTTATATTCCTTTTATACATTTAGAGGAAATATAATTTTTGAGCTAAATTTAAAACTTTATTATTTTATTATCTAGTATACGACCATTAA
Organism: Latrodectus hesperus; assembly: GCA_037975125.1. Taxonomy (NCBI): domain Eukaryota; kingdom Metazoa; phylum Arthropoda; class Arachnida; order Araneae; family Theridiidae; genus Latrodectus; species Latrodectus hesperus. The sequence continues at coordinate 50,312,857 of CM075859.1, read as the reverse complement.
AACACACCAACATTAATTTGAAAAATAGATTTCTGTTACGTTTTATATAATAAATATAAATATAAAAAAATGCATTACTAAACAGTGTGAAATATTTCTTGTATTTATATGTTTCCATAAAAATAACAAATTTTTATGCAAATAAAACTACGTTTTTAAATGCAAAAAAGAGGACTATACAGAAAAATTACTTTAAATATACTACATTTTTCATGATCCAGTTTCATAAGATTCTGTTTAAAAATTCACCAATAGTTTTCCTACTCCAAGAAGACTCGTTTTCCATTTCTATTAAATTTATATGTCATTTTTAAACTTATTGTAAATTTTCAAGCTAAGTGAACATTTCTAGAAATTATTTAGTCTCTGTCTTATGGAATGAATATTCGGAATAAAATGTATCATTTTAAGAGCAAGTAATACTGATTTTAATAATTATGATGTAAGCTTCAAGATATGTATTGCGTAACTTGTTATCACTTTCTTGGTTAAAATGCTCTAATTTTTTTCACTACATCTTATTAATTAATTTTTGTGTCTAATATGCGTTGATTTTCTAAAGCTGAAAAAATTAAAATATTTATGACTAAGAGATTTTTTTCAGTTTGAAGGTAAAGAAATTTGAAAAAAATTTCTCGAAGTAGTAATTACTAATTAGTAAGAAGAAAACAATCATTTTTGTCTTGAAATTCAAAAAATAATTACTAAAAAAACAACAAAATTCTAAATTATTTAGGTTGTCATTATTAGTTGGAAGAAATGACTTCTTTTACATGTCAACTGTAAATAAAAGTGTTTCCTATTTAAAATAATAGATTTAATCAAGACAGCATAAAGTTCAATGATAACACAAAACACCTTGAAAAACTGGAGAAATAAAAAGTAGTTTCAAAAGAGTAACATGATTTCCCAAACAAAACTTTATAAGCTTAGGAAGGAAAAACACATTCGATAATTTAATAATATTTTAATTACTAGATTTACGGGAAGGTTCTGTCAAATTTGGAATAAAACAAACTATAAATTTTTCGTAACTTCATTACACTTTATTAAATAATATAATTGCCATTATTATTAATGACTTCTTGCCAGCATCAGGGCAATTTTTATAACCCATTTTTGAAAAATGTTTAATTTTTTCATGTGAAAAATTGAAACAGTGCTTGATTTTGATATCTTCTTCATTTTTCAATTCCTTGCCCTTCAAAAAATTCTGTAAGGACAAGAACAAGTGATAGTTTGAGGTTGATAAGCCCGGGAAATTTGGGTGTATGGAACAGAATTTCCCAGCCTCGTTCTTCAATATTTTGACTCTCTTTTCTTTGAACTCTTTTCTTGACTTCTTTCTTGGAATGTTTTTCTTGGAACATTGTCGGCACATTTTCTTGGACTTCTCGCCTTTAAATTATCCTGTTGCTGACAATACCTTCCCGAATTCAGCTTTTCGTTTAATTTTTAATGTTCATAATGTATTGGTCCTCAAATGTCCCACCATATATACAACATTTACTTATACAGAGTCAAATTTGTTTTAGAGTAGGAAGTGCTAGATTTTTCGCACAATATACTCTTCTTCTTACGATGTTTTTGTAGATAATCTACATTTCATCCCCAGTAATCATCCGGTTCAAGAAGGATTCAATTTTGTTCCGAACAAGTAGAGATAAACACGTGATCACTCAGTCATTGCAAAATTTTTCTGACTTAATGCATGGCACCCATTTTAAATATTTTCATTCCAATACTATCTTCCGAATATTGTCCAAATATAAAGAACTTTACCTATTTACAATGCTTGTATTGGTACAATTATAAAGAAATATGAAATAAATATTAATCTCTTAATGACTATTTTTCTTTCTTTGTTCCAGCTTCTTCGTAATAGCTGTTTTTCATATTAGATTGTATTTCACACTGTTCCTTTTTAAAGCGACTAAAATTAATTACTTAAATAAGGAAAAATTTAATTTTGAATAATCATATTTCAATTCCATTGAATATATGTATTTTAATTTGTATTACAGTTATTATAGTAATGAAATTAAATGACACATATACAGGGTGATTATAAAAAAACTTTGCCAACATCTGCACTTCTAGCGTCCATTCTATTTAACCGATCAAGATGATACTTCAAATATAGTTCTTTTGAGATATGCGCTCGAGATTCTGTGAATGGCAACACAATGGGCCTCGCAGTTACAGTTATAGTGACAGAAACTCGAAATTTTCGAATGGCAACGCCTACTTTTTACCATCGCAAAATGTTCAGCACATGCGAAAACCCTAAATAGCGTTGAAACGGTACCGATATGTCCGAAAACCGACGTGTTATACACATACAAACAGTTCTTCAAGGCGCACGGAGGAATAATGCATACGACAGAGACAAGACACTGCTCAATGATGAGAACACATAGAGAAAAAAATCTTTATTAATTTCAAACATTTTCCACATGAGTGCCATCACAGGCAATTACGCATTGCATGCGGGAGACGGTGGACAATGTCGCTGCACGCAACATGGCACGAGGGATGTTTCCAATCTCACGCCGTATAGAATCGTTTAAGTCCGACAATGTTTGAGGATTGCACAGATAAACTCTGGATTTGAGATAGCCCAAAAACCAGAAATCCATAGGCGTCAGATCTGGGGATCGCGGAGGCCACGGAAAAGGATAATAGCGTGAGATGATGCGATCACCAAAATGCTGATCCAGGAGCCTTTTAACTGACCTCGCTATATGTGGAGGTGCGCCATCTTGCATCCAAACAATGTCATTGAGTGCATTCAGCCGACGCAACTCCGGTAAGACATAATTTTTCAGCACGGCTGCATACCGAGGGCCCATTACAGAACATGTTGCAGGGCCAGTCGGGGTCGTTTCCTCAAAGAAGAACGGGCCCAGAACAAATGTAGCTGTAATGCCGCACCACGCAGTCACTTTGGCGTCAACAAAAGGTACTGGCGCCACAGCATGAGGATTCGTCTCTCCCCAGTGCACACAATTCTTTGAGTTAATGCTGCCATTTAAGGTGAAATGCGCCTCGTCCGTCCATAGTATGTGAAGTGGCCAGTCGTTATCCGCATCATATCGTAACAAAAATGCATTTGCGAAGTCCAGACGTTGTTGTGGGTCACCCGGCTCCAACATCTGGACGCGCTGGAACCGATAGGGAAACATGTGATGTACCGAGCGCAAGAGCTTGCGGACCGTTGAGTTCGGAATATCCAACACGCGCGCTATGCCTCTTGCGGTTTCTGTGTGTCCTGCAGTCACTGTATGGTGCACTTCCATGACAACGTCCTCAGAAACAGTTGGCCGTCCGGAGCGCTGTTTGTCACAGGTGCAGCCTGTATCTTCGAATTTCCGCACTAAATCACGCAGAGCTTGCAGAGTACATGGGCCGCGTCGTTGTCGATGATTGCGGTGATACACACGCAAGGCTTCCGCAGCGTTCATCCCATTTTGGTAATAGAGTTTGATCAATTCACCGCGAACTTTCCTAGGAAGATTCATATCGTCGGCATGTGCGAGTTCCCGAATGACGACTTCGCATACCCGCTTGGTATTTTATAGGTTTCCTACGCTGAATATCTGGCGACCGGCGTTCTGTGATTGGTTTCTTGACTCTGTCACATGCAAATTTATTGCGTGCGCCCAGATCGTGTTTTATTGGCCGATTTTCAGAACTCTTTTTTGTGTTTGAAGAACACGTCCGTTTTTAGACATATCGGTACCGTTTCAACGCTATTTAGGGTTTTCGCATGTGCTGAACATTTTGCGATGATAAAAAGTACACGTTGCCATTCGAAAATTTCGAGTTTCTGTCACTATAACTGTAACCGCGAGGGCCACTGTATTGCCATTCACAGAATCTCGAGCGCATATCTCAAAAGAACTATATTTGAAATATCATCTTGATCGGTTAAATAGAATGGACGCTAGAAGTGCAGATGTTGGCAAAGTTTTTTTATAATCACCCTGTATATTTACTTACGTTAATGTGAGGGTAGAATATCCCTGTGCTTGCTCTTGTCTTCTGAAGACATCTCTTTCTCGATAAAACTTTATCTTGAACAAGATTGTTCCAAGTTAAATGAGCGTGGTACCACTATAAACTTACTTGACCGAATATATACATGAAATGTTAGAGACCCAGTAGTTGGCAAAAGCTCCTATTGCAATCTAGGCCGTCTACCTGCAGCTGATACGAATGTTCAACAATCGTATTAGATATATATGTGCGGTATGCATTTTGAATTCTGTGCTGTCAGAAGTTCTCAGATACTCACTGTTCACCTGTTTCTTAAAAGCATATAAGACTACTGCCATTCTCTCGGTGACATCTGATCATTTGATCTTGACATCATCATTTAAACAATGCTTCATTGTGAACTATATTTAAAATGAGTGATTGATTCATTAAGCTTCATTCAGCATGAACTTTTTAAAATTCTAATATATTCTCTAATGATCATGAAAGTTTTGGTAAGACATCATCATGTGGAGGTAATATAGGTGTGCCCAGTCAAAATGTTGCATAAGTTTCACCATTAATATTAAGAATCTCTTCATTTTTACATCTTCCAATTGGACAGTTGCAACGCACTGAATTTCACGGCATTTTTTCATAGACATCAAATTTTAATGAGTGGCATGTTTAGTTCATGTGCTTTTTCCTGAAAATTGTATAAATTTCATGGTGTTTGGGTGACTTTTGTCTTAGATTGTACAATTAAAAACAAATCTTTATATACTCCATTGCCCATAAAATTGCTACACCAGTAATAGAAATCACATAATGTTATTTATTAGAATAATATGTTATATTAAAAATTACACGTAATTAAATTTTCAAGAAATTTGGAAGCATAAATTATACATATTAACAAGTCAGCATCCAGAACAACAAATTTTGACAGCCACAATAAAATTTACAAATCTGGTCAAATTTACAAGTCAAACAGAGATTGGATAACATATACAGGTAAAGCTGGCCAAGCAGCTTCAACTTTATGAAACAGTTCATCGATCAAAAGTCTATAGTATAGTAATTTCCCATCACATGGCAAACATTATTCAGGTGTTTTCTATTGAGGCCATTTATGGAGGATCTGATGACCAGTGACAAACTACTTTTGTATAGTAAGGAAAGTCCATACAATGTCAAAATGCTGAAATTTTTGTGCTGAAACTTAGAATTTCGGATGGCTCGAATAAAGGGTAGTGACATAGGCTATAACAAAATAGAAAAGTAACGAATATTGTTTTAGTGTCATTAATGCGAGTAAGAAGTAACCCAGACGTATATCCAATGATATCACGTACCATAATTTCAAGTGATGAACAAGTATGGCGAAGTTAAATGTATGTTGAAAACGTATGTTCTCCACATTATGCCATCAAACATGGGTGCGATTATCATGATGATCAAAGCAGAACTGAGATTCTTGTGAAAAACGACTTTGCATAGTTTCTGTGTTCAGAATCATCGTTAATTATACTACTGAAGACACTTCTAGCTGTTTATGTATCCGAAAAGCAGCCGAAGCCATTGCTACCGAGGTGATAGTCTAATGTTGCTGAAAAAGATGTCAAACGGTTCATGTAAGCAGTTGATGTCTTGCAAGCGATTCCGATTCTTGATTCAGTGATATTTTCGTGGCTGCAAGATTTAATAAAACCATGATTATAACATGCCCACTTTTTATGCTGTCAGTGATAGCGATTTGTTATGAACTGCACCGCGTTCCAGATTACCTAACTGAACCCATCGATTCCATATTCTAGAAACAAGATCTCAACCAAAGCTTGCAGTAATACTGCTATACGATGAAGTACAATGCAAATAAGTGCAGTTCAATCATTGTCAAAATTATAAACCTACTGGTAAGCAATTCTTCTTATCACATGAAACATCGTAAAGTGTTTTAACATTGTAGATGCAATTTGGGTATCAGAAATCTATTGTACAATTTCTTTATTATTACACACTGTATGTATCACTACAACCACCTATGCTGTGTGAATGAATAGAAAAAACACATCATTTTCATGATGTCATATGAATGTCGCGCATCTAATATGTCACTTTTTTGTTGTGACAAATCAATAGCCTGCAATCATAAAACATTACAGCCAATTGTTTTACGGAACCAGGTGTACCATTATGTTAATTATAATTCAAAAGTTAAAGGAAAGTTATTTATGTGCTTAAAATTTAAGAAAAGCTTTTGAAAAGAAAATATTTTGAATGAAATCTTTGCAGAATTAAATAGACTTTTATTATAATATTTAAAAAGATATTTTTTGAAATTTTGAATAAACAGTTTTCAACCTACATAAATGAAATAAAAAAGAAATGAAAATGTAAAAATATATGTTTTATTTCCTTGAATATTTTAATTGAATTTTAGAGATATTTAATAAACACCTTTTTGCTCATAATACCACTTGTGTAAGGTGCATTTTAAAGCTTCTCTTTATCATTTAAGCATTACATTGTTTTATTTACAAATGATAAAAAATTTAAATTTTTCATTAAAATTTTTTAAAAAAATAATATATTTATACTTTTAATTTTATTTCCATTAAAGTTTAATTATCATTGGATATTTCATGAAATGTAATTTTTGTATCAATATGATTAAATTAATGCATAATCTTATGATTTAAATTTTTCCTAAGAATTTTAATTTATTCGTAAACTTTCTCATTTTATGAGTGTTCACAGAATTTTTGATTGATTTTGTAAATCTATAGAATGTTTGGAACTTAATACACTTGTTTTTATATAAAAAGTAATTTTAAAAGCATAAAAAATCAGTCTTATATGCTTTCTTTTTTTAAATTTCTAAAGAAAATCAATTCAATAAAGAAGGAAATATGAAGTTATTTTATAAGTTTGCAAAAAATCCTAAAATATAATTTTTAAAAAATGTTATTCTTAAACACATTCTTTTTTGAAGCATCGTAAATGAATTGCTTTTTTTTAGTTAATCACTTCCAGATGGTTAAATGAATTTATTTTGAAGAGTTTAGTTTAATTAAAACTATAAATTAAAAAATTAATGGAAATAAAATATTATTTTTAAGGAATTTTTCCATTCAAATTCCAGCCCAATGCATATAAATTGATCTGTTCCACAAACCTAAAGACTAAATTAAAAATTTGAAATCTTATTTTGAAAAACTATTGCAGACATTTATCTTAATTTACATTTCTGGGGAAAATATTGAATAATAATACGGAAACTCATTTCATGATATTTAATTTATTGTGTTGTAAATGTATTATATTTTGATATAAAAATTTAGCATACAATTGCTTAAAGTATTGTTTAAAGGATTATAGAAGTATTTGAAATTTTTTTTAACAATTTAAAAGAATGAATCTGTAAAAATAACATAATCGTAAAAGTAAAAACTAGTCTCGATAGACATGGGGAAAATATTTTTCATTATATACGAATAGCCTAATGAATAGAAAAAAGATATAGTTCACATTTTATATTGACAATAATAACAGTAAGTATTATAAATTCAATCATGTAGATTAAATACAAGAATCTAATGTTTGTTTATCTCCAAAGATAAAAGCTTGGTGGATCAAAAGTAAAGCGAAAGCAGCTCATTAGTATACACATCAGATCTTGATTGATTTTCACCCTATTCTCTATAGATAAATTAACTATATATTCAAATATCTCATTTTTAGAGAGGGATATATAGTAAACACAGTACCCATCATTAATTTTCCTAGTTTCTTTCATTTAGTCTGCAATACATCTTCGTGGTTAAAAATATCTGTCTTTTGGTCTTGTAATTAAAAACAGCAGATCTAAGGTGAAACAATTATACATTTTTTTATGAAATTAAAAAAAAACATTGAGTACCAATCGACAAAGTAATTAGTATCCATTAAACTATCTTCAGCATACACAATTAAACTAAAGTGCTTATGGATAACTGGTTCCAAAACGAGAGAGCGCACTGTGTAATGATCAATATTTTAACATATTTCGGAGCCAACTTGCTGTTAATTCGCATATCGCTCTATAAATGGTTCAATTTAAAGTTTTGGTTACTTTAAAAGTAATTAATTATAAGTGTTATACATAACCATCAAGTGACATTAAAGATCTCTCATCACTATAAATCATCAAATAACTTAAATGTTGCTACTTAAATAACGGGGCATCAATATTATTTCACCGATAAAATATAAGTCATAGTAAATAAAATGTTCGTGATATTTCATGAGAGTATATTTAGTGAAGCTATTGTATTTCGTTTTAATATTTTTTAATAATAGTACCTCTGTTTATCTGTTAGTGTATAAATTTCATGAAATTTAAAAAGAACATTTAGTAAATTAATCATTGTTTTTAAATTGATTCCTTAATTTGTGAAAACTTATGTAAATATGTAGCAAAATTTTGAACAATCCCAAAAAATTCAAGAAAATAAATAATTCTGTAAATCATTGCACAAAGGCCTAGCAACATTCCTAATCAAAAAAGGCCAATGAGCGCAGTTTCTAAGTATTTCAAATTTTCTTTATAATATTTTCCTAAAAAAGTCATAATTCTGTATTTTAAACATTTAAACAATACCTCGGTGATAGAAATATTTAGTTCTTATCAAAATGTGCTGCACTGTTTCTCCCTCTCTAATGAAATTATGTTGATTCTTGCCCCACATTAGCAGAGAATATCAATGAGACAGAGACAGAAGTGAGTATTATTCATCATTTGAGTTTCAAAGCACTCTTCACTGAATCAAATTGTGAAGGTATTATCATTTTCAATTTAATTAATTAGAGTTGCTTATTTTATTTAGATGACGAAGATAAAAAGGCCTGTTGCCTTCAAATTTGAAAGATAATAATATAATCAATACATGTGGCGGCGTTATTTCTAAAGCTTTTTAAAGTATGTGGTTTGCATTAAAATAAATTTCACGTCTCAAAATGGAAAATAGTCTAGTCCACGGGGGGCACACTTGATACTTCCTGCAGCTAGAATGCAATTTATGGAGTTTTATTGGAGATCACTTTCAATATATCTGTCAGAAAAATAGCTTTTTCTTTCAATTTACAAATTAAATCATTAAATAATGTGAAAATATTTTGTCTTTAGACCCCTGTGATTACTTTTCCTATTGCATTAATGTGAAGAAACATCCAAACTTTAAGGCTTCGAAATTAATTTATGTTATTTTCTATTCAATTCCCATGATCCAGTTGTAAGCAAATAATACTTTCGATTTAATTTTTAATTTTATACATTCTAACGAACTATATAAACTGTAGTTTTACAAATATGGAAAAATGTTAATTTAAAAAATTATTATATAGTTTGATTCAATAAATATATAATATTGTAGATGTTATACACATATGATAGATTCAATATTATTTATGGACACAGTGCCAATACTTTAAAGTATTATTAATAATATAAATTAAAAGAAATAAGTTAAACATTAGTTTAAATATTAAAAATTTGAAATAAATATATTTGTAAAATAGTTCTTTTCATCAAATTTGGAACATCTTGAAGACAGTATAAGAGGAATATAAAATTTACATAAACGGGACTCTGAGATAACCGAATAATATTTAAATTCTAGATACGCGTGTTTCTTCTTCACAAATACTATTGGTGCTCTGAGTGTCTATATAAAAATAAAGTTAAGTTTCTATAATTAAACAGGAATTACAGTCCTAAAGTGTGTTAGTTACGGCCACATTGCGACAGCCTCATTACGTGATGTTCGGTATTTCTTGATTTAATTAAAATCCTATTTTATACTGAAAACATGAAATTCATGTTGATCATGTCTATCCCATCATGTGAAATTTGTGTATGATAGGCTATGGAATTTTCCATGATTATAAAATTCACACATTCATGCAATGGAACGTGTTTAACCGAGGCTTGAGAAAATCGAGAATGAAGTAAAACTTCTTAAGTTTGTGCCTTAAAATACTCCATCGTCAAATACAATAGAATAGCTATAGTCTATTTTAGAGTTTCCAATCCGTATTCGATATCCTTTTATAACCTGTCTTTAGGAAGTTTCCTAATACCACCATGAAGAATGATACAATATTCTCCTTAGTAGTATTTAACAGTTGTAGGATTCAAATTCCAGGCAAATTTAAGCTGTATTTATACATGCTACATCTGGTCTTAGGCCATATTAGTAATAGGTTTTTTTATAAATGCAGGTAATTTCTCCATTATTTTGACAGCAATCCATGTTGTTAATGTATTTTTTGCGTATTACTCTTTATTATGAAATATAAGTACATTTGAATTTTAATCCAGAGAGAACACAATTTTTTAAAATAAATTAGAGATTGAAAGAGTAATATTATTATTGATACTCTCTGGTGTAAAAATATACATTTGTGGCAAGATAAATATTCCTCTTGATCCTAAAATTTAGCATTTGCATTGAAAACTAATGATTAAAAATTTAAAAGAAAATAACTATTGAGAGACCAATAAATAAAACAGTATTAATTTCATAAAGTATTGATGTTGTGAGTATTGATACATGGTGGTATTTATTAATTTTAGTTCATGTAATCTTTTCCGTGAATATATAAGCACATTAACTAATTCACAGTGCTATTTCAAAATAGTTAAATTAGCTTTTCCTAATTGTCTAAGGCATCCTTTATTGGAATAAGATTTTATGCTGACTATGAAAGGCTCCTATATACTATAAAATTGTGGGAATTGTGTAGTAGATATTTGAGAATTTTATTGTAGTAAATGCACCTTCACAGTGCTTTAACACCTTTAAACAATGGTCTTCAAGCTCTGTAAGAAAAGTAAGATTTATCGCTGATGAACTCAATGTTCAGTTTGCCCAAAAATAAGTCTAAAAATGTGGGCTTTCTTAAGGTGTATTGTTAACTCAATACTGAGTTGGTAGATCTGATCTCAAAATCCTCAATTCATTTATAGTTGACGTACCTACATGGCTTTTGTATCCCTGTTTGTTGGTAAATGATTTAAAATCGATATTACCGATACTATTAAAGTAAACGAGACTGCTGTATTGCAATTCTTTATAGAATGACGATGTTCTCAGCTCAGATATTGCGATTACAAATCATGTTTTCTTTAATCCTATGTTATGAAGACAAACCAGCTAGTATATCTCTTTCAGGAACATGTCGAACTAGCTGCCGAATTATAAGCCCTCTTGCATTCGGTTTAACAGTTCTTGGAAACGAATCTCACTTTGAGCATGGATGTTTGTAGTAGTTCGAAAATCATTTTAAACTGTAGATTCGGCTCTAACTATCTTTCGTGTGCAAGAAATTACCGTTGTATGTCAAACAAACTCTGAGGAACATGTTAGACGATATATACACATATTTAAATTAGCTATATTTTAAGGTCTATCATATATTTTTCTCAAGGCCTCTTTTTGTGATAATTCAGAGTAACATTATAAAATTTGTAATACATTCAAATTTTAGTGAATACAGGAAGAATTAAGAAAACCACTTGAAATATTTTTAATAGTTTTTATATATCTTTACATCTGAATATAGGCTTCAAAACAAAACAAAAAATTCTGAAATACGATACTATGTTCAATTAACTGCATTAACCACATATAGCATTTTTTAATAATTTTAATGTATACCAAAATGTTTTAAAACATGATTTCTGTAAACAGGATAAGAATATTGTAATAAAAAGTTTCTTACAGGGAAAAGAGTTTCTTACTTATCATCAGTTTTACTTCTTGATTTAACTGAATACCTTTGTGTTGATTCAAATTATGATGGATTAATTTTTGTTAAGAGAGTATATGAATAATAAAATATTCGTAGGTTTCAATGCCTCCCTCCTGTTGTGATATAAAAACTTGAATTTGATGGTTCAGACTCAGGAATCAAACTCTCTTTCTCTAATTACTTGAAAATGATTCAAAGTACTTACATGTATTACTAGAGCTTGCTGATTTTTAACATTATTTTACTGATTATACAGGTATTTAGTTATGCTTATTTATAGTCAGTTCAGCTACTGAAATTATTTTAGTTGTATATTTAGTTTACATAGTAACATGAGTTTTGTCTTAAAAAAATTTTCGTCATAGAAATACTTTCTCTAAATTGACAAATATTAAAATGCTTTCACTCTCTGGTAAAGAAGAATAAACTTATATGTTGAAATTTTTATCTATATAAACCAACGAAAAAATTGTTTGTACATATTTGAAAATCTCATGTTATTCATTTTTTTATTTCTGTGCAACATTGTACGCAATTTCTAAAATTTGTAACAATTTTGTTTTCGAAGTAATTTAATATTAAAAATCTATTTATATACAAAAGGTTTTTCTTAAATAAAATTTCAGTAGAATTTGAAATCAGTTGTTATTCAGAATAAAGAATTTTGAAATTCTTCTTTTGTGTTTTTAAAATAAAAATACCAAATTTACGGAAAATCATTTTTATTTACTTCTTAAATTTGACTATGTAAAGTTGTTCTGATTTTTAAAATGTTGTTGAAAACATTAGAATTTATTTAAATTGATTCAAATTCCATGGTATTTTCTTCATTAAACACACACAAGCTATAAAATTAAATAAATAGTAAAATAAATCTGGGTTAAAATATTTATAGGAAATTGTAGATGAATAATTATTTGTGAAGCGTTATTATTTTTTCAAAAATGTCTAAAAGTGAGTTGATAAATTTAAATGATTTTTACATCACATTGTAGAATGTGAGTTTAAAAATAGTTATAATTTTTTTCAAAAATTTGTCAATATTTGAAGAATTTCTTGAGTCAGAATTAAATATACACGCGTTTAAAAAAGAGTAAAATATAAATCATTGTAAAAAATGTCTACAATTTAGGTTCCGAATACATAATTCTAATTTAGTTAAATATTATGATTGGTTTAAACTCTCTGGGAGAAATATTGGCACAGTGGAAGGATTTAAATATCGCGTTTTAAATAATAAGTGTAATGTGTGTGTGTGTGGAAACACTGTTAACAAACACAGTCATGAACACTTAAGTTCAGAAACTTATAGTTACAAATATACAAAAAATATTCAGATTATTTTCATAAATATTGTAACTAAATTTAACTAAATTGGTAAAAATAGTTCATTATTTTGAAAAAAAAATGAAAATTTTCAAACTGACTTTTTATAAAAAAACAGCAATCTTTTTACCATAAACAAACATTTTAATGGAAGCATAGTTTTTTATCATTTAAGTCATAATTATTAAATAATTATCATGTCATTTAAATTTCTAAGAGTTAAACTGCGTCATCACAAATCCTTATACAAAAAGAACATATTTTTTAGAAAAATATTTTGAATGATCAGAAATAGAGAGATTGTTAAAAAAATTAATTAAAAAAAATTGAGTTTTAGAATAATAATCAAATAGAGATCTTTGTTTACGATATTATTTCTTGGAATTCAAGCTCAGATTTGTATTACATTGAAACGAACTTATACTTCACTATGGGTCTATTTTCTTAGTTTGCAATAGAACAGAAATTGATTTTCAATCCAGTTAAATGAAGCGATAATTTTTAGTCCTAATAAACATCTATATAACTAAAATGGAAGTTTTATTTTCAAGCTCAGCATCTCACATATAAAAAACATCCCAAATATTTAGAATAATTAAAATATTCTTAATACTGAATTCAACGACAGGCAAATGGAACATTTAGTTTTGAAAGTCCATAAGCGCCTAAGCATCCGCAAACATCTAGTTGAAAAAGATTAAGAAGCTGATAAAAACACTCTAGGAATCACATATAAAACAAGTCTATTTTAATATACGGCTGCCAATATTTTCCTGCTCGTTTGAGAGCAATCTTAAAAAATTAGAACGAAAATTACAACTGAGTGCCGCTAGAATTATTTTGGGATTAAGAACCAGCTACTTTCTAGCTTAATTGTATATTTAAGACGAATTCATAGTCTTTGCATATAAGAAGAACCAGTTTTGTTAATTATTGCAATAAACTATTGCTACTGACCATAACATGGAACTTCCTTATACTTGCACACTTGACACAATAATGAAAAAACAAGAAATACATAACTTTTCTGCTTCCTCAAGTGATTATTTAAGTAAAATATCAAAAAAAAAAAAATAAATACGCGATAAAAATAAGAAATAATATACTACATGATTTTGTAGTTCATTTATAATTTGTATTTCCTAGAAAAATGTATAACTAATCATATAAGTTGTTATAAAGTATCAAAGAAAACAGGAACTAGAATGATAAAAGCACTAGAAAATGAGCTAGTTTAGACTGAAATTAAAAACGTGATATTGAAGTCTCAGTGTAGTTGAAAAATACCAATCATTGAAGTTTGAGAATAAAATTCTTGGAAAATACCTGGAAAAATTATTACACATAATATGAAGTAGTGCAATATAATATACTTTTCTTTTCCCGTATCATCAAAGAAATGATTATGATATTTGATACCATTAATTGGTTTTCAGCCAAAATAGGTAAATTTTGATTAATTGTCTTAGATATTGAAGTTGTGATTCTTTCATTTAATAGAGAAATGCATTCTAGAGAGAGAGAGGAAAAGGACAAATGGAAAGAACCCTTTCCGGGCATTTTCCCTAAGATTATACTTGTATCTGGTGGTCATCAAGATCTTTTTAAATTGCTTGTGTTTCATTTTTGCCATACTCCAAATTTTCTTTCTCTCTGATTCTATAAAGAAAACATGAAGTATGGTATTATATATTAATGCTATTTAACATCATGATTACGTTCTGAAAAAACATATAAAATTTTATATGTGTGCATGATTAATTATCATAGACTTTAAATAAAGGCAAGCTAAAGTTAAGAATATGTGTTCATATAATTCCTTAAATTAAATTAAGTTTTTGTGTTCAATTCAAAGCAAAGTTTTACTTTATTGAAACAATTTCAATTTTCTTAAACTGCTTTTATTAAAAAATAACTTTAACTTAATTTTTTATATTGCAGCAGAAAGAAATAGAATTAGAAGTATTAAGTTTGTCTTAACCGTTAAAAATATCTATTTTGTTGAAAGAACGTAAGCAAGATTTCAAAATCTACTAATCGATTTAGAAACTGATATAACCACTACCATGAAAATAATTGAACTTGGAAAGGTAATTACCGAGGATTCTTAAAAGAATTATTGAATACAATAACTGGGCAATAGAAAAGAGAGGAAGATGTATAAACAAAAGCAATGATAAAACGAATCAAAGGAACTAAAAAAGAAGAAAAATAACTAGACAAATAAAGCGGAAAAGAAAAAGTGAACTAAAACAAAAAGAAGAGAAAGAGAAGTAAAGACGAAAAGGAGAAAATCAGAACATAAACTTCAAAAAATTAGAATTGGCTAAGCACATTTTACAACCTAGTTTGTTATGTTATGTGCAAGCACAATGAAAAGAAAGGCTACTTCAGTTTATGTCTATTGGTATTTGAAAAACAAACAGAATGGAATAAAATTTAGAAAAAGGAGGATTTTGTTTTGTTATGATTTCACTTTTATAAGTTAAACTTGTTAATAACTTAAGAACTATTAAATTAAAGTAAGAAATATAATCATTTGGGAAAACTAAACGTTTAATAAATTGCACATAATCTAAGCAATTTCTACAGAAAAAATAGGAATTTATTTTACTTTATGAATTGTATTGTGAATAAATGGCTGATTTATTTTGGTTATGATTATGATTATTATTATTAAAGAAATCACAGGTTTCGAATCTTTCAATTAATTACAGCTATTAATGAGCAATTAAAAATGAAAACAATGTATGATGGTGGAAAATAATTTTATTGATGACTGAGGAATAATTATTTTTCTGAAATATTAAGAAAATAAAGCAGTTTTTCGATAAAGACAATCGTGAAAAGTTTAGGGACAATCTGCTGAAGAATAGAAAGAAGAAAATTTCATTTCTAAGTTGAAATGTTTAATGTTCCACTTTCCTTAAAAAAGGAAAATTTTTATGAAAATATTTCCTTAGAAAAACTAAAACAAAACTTATATACATAAATTAATCCTGCGTCTAAATTTGAAACAGAAGATCATAGAACTTAGATCACAAATTTAAAAATGGGAGAACATTTTGCAAAAAAGGACAATGCAACTGCGAGTCTCTTACTAACAAGCAAGATATAATTAGTTTAATTTTAAAAAGCTCTTCTGGTATAGACAAAAATATTGCAGAAGAAACATTTTTGTTACTCAACATGAATAGCTTTAAAATTCCAGTCTTACAAGTTTTTGTATAAAGCATTCAGTCACAAATATTTGAATTCAACAACCATTGAGGATGTATCATTAATGTTTACCCCTTACGAAAATGGAAATAAAATGCGAGCTTCACATCATGTAACACAAAAGCTGTTGTGATAAGGGAGGAATAGATTAACGGAAATTTCATCAGACATTTGACGATAAGTAAAGTTGCTGAGTGAAGAGAAGTTTTTTTTCAGAGCCCGGCTGATTTTAGGATTAATTCACTCAGCGTGACGAGGAGCAAAGGTAATAGCAACTCATACAGTGGGGCACCCAATGGGTGTGCCATTTTTGCCCCGAAATTGAAAGGAAAGGGAAGCACAGAGAGAGATAGGAACATCCCTGCCCGAAACAGGATTCGAACCCGTTATCTCCTGCTTCAAAGTTAGGGTTGCAAACATCTCCGCCATTGGTCAGCGTGAACGAAGAAAAGTTTAAACAAGGAAAAATCGGAAATGAGAAGATTCCACGAGAGATAAATGCTGTAAAATGAGTTCAAGGAAAACGCCAAGAAGACAAATCTAATATGCATTTTTAATTTGAAATATTTTGGATTAATTATAGGGCTGATTTTCTATAAAGGTCAATAATCAAAATATCTGTCGTTACTTTTTATGAAATATTTAAAGTATATAGAATCTACTGGTGGTGCCAATATTTTCTTACGGAATCATTGTAACAAATTTTAACCATAAAAGTTTTTTAGTGAATTTAAACTGGTCGATGAAATTTTACTTATTCTGATATCTTACAAAACTATGGATTTGAAGTCGTGAGATATTTCTTTAAAATATAGAAACAAATTCCTATAAAATACCTGTATTAAATTCTAAAACACAATTCTAAGGATTTAATATAGTGTAGTCATTTCAAAATTAGAAAGTTACTTGATGGTTTCATAATTACACTGTGATCTGTCCTACAAAGAAGTACTAATTTTTTCAGTTAAAATTAAGCATGGTAAAAATCTAACTATAGCGGTTGCTATAATTTGTAAGAAGGTGATGAAAATAGATTAAGAAAGTGATAATGCTATTGAATATATATTTGAGTTAATCAACCTCATGTATTCAAGATATTGCCTTACACAACAGGAAAAAAATTGAAGAAAAAAAAATTCTTTAAGTGAAAAGTAAAGTCTTTTCAGGATGCTTATTTTTATCTCTTGTATCCTATTCACAAAATACTATACAATTAGTAGAAGCTAACAGAATAAATGCTTGTTGGTAGCTCTAAGATAACTTGTTGGTCATGAGGGATAATCAGCTCTGAAGCCTATTTTAAAGTAGATTCTGAACTTTTACAAACATTCCCATCTGAAGGTGGAACGGAGACCACGATTTTTTGAACTGAATGCAAGACCTGTGGCAAAATAGAGAAAAACATCTTATTCCCAGTTGTGGAATAAATTTGAAGGAAAAAGTAACCTAAATGCGATGTGATATGTCCATGCAACTAAACATCATTAAAAGAAGTAATAAATCCTGTCAATGAAACTGAATGCAGATAGAATTAAGATGCTTCACTTAAGATCAAATGCTTCTATTTTTAGCAATAAAACTATTGCTTAACATGTTAAAAAAGATCTAGAAGAAAGATACTTTATTATACCAAATAAAAGAGTAAAGAATTACCTTTTAAAAATTCTTTGTGCTTTGTATTTATATATTACATTGAATGGTTTATAGTTTTCAAAAAGACGCTGACTTCCTAAATAATGATCTTGACAGAATCAAATGGTATAAACCATATTATATATTTTCTGTACTTGGGAATCCTCTCACAGAATTTTGCTTTTAAATCATGTAACATAAAAATGAAAGATTCATTAGACGAATGGAAACTTTTAGAAATAAATTTTCTGCGCCATAAACTAGATTTATACCTAGATTTTTAATGAAACCGACCGATGGTGGAGAGGTTAGATTTCCTAATTTCGAAGCAATAGTTCCCGGGTTCGAATCCTGGTTCTAGCATGGATGTTCCTTCTCTCTCTATGTGTGTATTTCTTTATCCCTTCATTTTTGGGACAAAATGGCATAGCCACTGGATACCCCACTGGACAAGATGCCATCATATTCGCTTCTTGTAACGCAGAATAGTTATATCCTAAGTGTAGGCGGGCATTGGAAAAGAATATAACAAAAAAATTAATTTAATAACTGAGATATAAAAAAAACTTATATTTTTAAAAGAAGTTTTGTTATTGTGAAATGAAAAAATGAATGAGACTATGGAATTTTTACAAGTAAGTTAGGAATTTTTGAAAAGAGAATAGATATTTTATACCCCAAATTTTGTTATGACTTCTAAGCAACACTTTTGTTTCAGTGATTACAGGGGTTTCATTTAAAACAGCAATGCCCTCAGCATTGTGTTTTCTTACTTAAATTTCAAGTTGATACATTATTGATAAGTAAACTAATGTTTAAGAAGATTTATAAAATTTCATTTTTACTTAGATGCAATATGGAAATTAGATAATTACTGATTTGATTATCACTTTTTTTACCATGAAGAAGTATTTTCCTGAATAAAACAGTTTTTTTGTTGATGGAGAAGATGTGATAATTAGCACATTTGTAATGCAAGAGAAGTGCCATCTTAATGAGTACTAGATTAAGACATGCGAAGTTTTTTGTAGATTTCATTAAAATTTGGTGTATTCACCAAATAGCGGAAAAGAAATAAAACATTTCTTTTAATTTAAAATTTTTCAAGCCGTGTTAATTTTATTTATGTTATGTTTGAATTTAGGAAATATTATTTAATCATTGTATTTGTTCAATGGCCATATTATAAATATGGTTTTGATTTGCAACTTATAACTTTTTTCTAGCATTAATACTTTCTTAGAGCATTAATGAAAATAAAACGTTTTGCTTAAAGTGGTTAGTTTTCCAACTATTACAAACATTGCAACTGAAAATTAGACTCCGATTCATAAATTTTATGTCTGAAAAATAGTATGCTAAAAATTCTTTAATTAGCTCAATGTAGTTTCCGTACATGAATTTAAATTTCAATCTAAAAATATACACATACTGATATAAATATAAATAAATTACAAATACAAAATTATATTAATGATATGTTAACAAACATGACCGGTTTCTAAACCAATTTCTCTATTCATGTCATCAAATTGGAATTAATTAGCTACTTTTCTTTATCCAGCTTTTTTGTGGGCAAACATGACAGATTTTCAAATAACTTTCTATAATCATGTCATCAATATGAATTATTGTCCCTTTTCTTTTACCAGTTTTTTTTAAACTAAATATCTATGATGCAATGTAACAACACTGTTTATTGATATTAATAGCTTATTATAACGGCAAATAGTGATGTGTTTTATTTTTGTCTTCTCATGTTGCATAAAAATGCACTTAAGCATTTCAATGCCATTTAAGTTTTCTTTTATACATTTTAAGTAAAACAGTCACATATCATCAGGTACAATTCAGATCTTTTAATATCTCAGTGTATCTAATTTTTACCATCAAGAAATGTTTTCTCTCCTTACATTTCAGTTTAGTTTGCCATTAGCCTATAATCAACAACCTAGCAGTTAGTAGCTGTTGGTATTATAGACGGTCTATTTAATGGATTATATGATAGAAAATGTCTAAATGCATCTTGAAATGGTTCTATAACTGTACTGTAATGTATGCTATTTTTCTTATTTCATGAAAAAATATTACAAGTTCAAGCTCGTAAACGCTCGTAAGTTAATTACGGTGAATATAATTTTCAGAACTTTAATTAATTACTAATAATCTCTATATCATAATGATAAACCTTTTAATTAATTTTCTTTTAGATTTACCTAAAAGTATATATCTATATCTATATTTACATCTATCTATCTATCTATCTATCTATCTATCTATATATATTTATATATATTTTAATATTACGACATCTCAGCAATAGTTCAATGTGCTTTTATTTATGGTAGAGGATAAAATAGTTAGAACTGATCATGCTACTCTAATTTTATATTTGTCCAGCAGGGATTTATCTAATTAATTTGAATCTTATTCGGAATGTGCGTGCATTTCATAATTATTCTTTGAATCTAAGCCATTCTACCAGCTCTATAAAATAGATCGAATGAAAAGTACTGCACCAGAACTGTGCCTCATTTCTCAATTCAAAAGAAATTCATGGGCCGTGGTAGGCTAGTGGTTAGAGCATCGGTTCTTCCAGAAGGGCGGGGTCAATGTCGCCGGGCACAATGCCGCCAAAGAGCACCGAGTACACGCGATATACGTGCACGTTTAATCTGTGAAATCGAAGGTCCTGTTGTCAGTCGTTGAGCAGTTATCATGGATGTAATGGTCTATAGAAAATTTCCTCCCCCTCCAGATCAATGACAAAATTGAGGGAGTATATCCCCTAGTGGTTCCATCTATCTGAGGAGTTTAGAGCAAAGTCATACTTTCACCTTCGTGGTGTTCTGGTTAAACGAAAGATGCACCTTGCTGACTTAAATTTACACAGCCAACGGCATAGAGAGCTTAGTTTATCCGAGTGCCATAAGTAACAACAGCAAAAGAAATTCGTTTCATAATTTGTGAAATATTTTTAAGAATAGTAATTCTAAAATAATTTCCCATAAAAATCATTGTATTAAATATGTCCAATGATTTTATACAAATGTGTTTACTAGCTTTTAAAGTATAATCTCTGTCTTGTTCATTTAAATATGTTATGAGTATGAATATATTAAGAGATATGTAGGAATCAAACTTCTCTAAGAATTATAGACTTTCTTTGAGCATCTTGCATTTTCTGTATAAATTATAGATATTAGTTTGTTAAGATACAAAAAAGTTACAAATTTAGGCTAATTTAATTGATGTTGATTTAGATTTGGATCAGAATTGAAAATATTTGTAATAATTATTATCCATATATGAAACAGACTCGTCTAATTAAAAGCAAGATATGAACTGTAGATAACATTCCACGTGAAAATCAGCATCAAATTCTTAAATGGCTGATGCTTACTGACAGGAAAGAGATTTTGGAAATTCTCTGACAACAGAGGTGTTTCATTCTATACTCATTAATGACCGAAATTTGGTTAATAGGAAGCATTGAAGAGTATTTAATAAATTCATTGCCTTTAGGCATTAACTGCATAGCTTTTCCTCTTGGTTTGAGATGGAAGAAGTCTTGATTCATTCAATCCAACTCCATGTATTTGGGTATTTGCTTATAATAGAAGAAGTTTGATTTTGAATCAAGATTTATCTTTTTCCAAAATACACTATACTTTTTTTAAAAAAAGAAATATTTTTCTGTGAAGGATTTTGATACATGAGTTAACGCTTTATGTAGGAATTTTGCTTACTTTTCTAATTTCATATTTTAAAATGGCTTTTAGTAAAGTAGAATATTTAAATTTGTTGCTAATATGTTAAGATAAACACGATATTGTTTTAATATAAAGTTGGTATTTTTAATACTGCACTAATCTAATCAAAAGGTTATAGAAATGTAATCGATTTGCACAAGCATTTATCACTTGATTTCGTTCGGTGGCTGAATGAATTCCTTAATCTGCTACGTCTAGACATTTACTAAACTAATTACTGACATACAGATATTTAAAAAGAAATAGTATTTCTTCCGTAACATAAATAGCATAAAGCTAATTTGATATTTAGAAAGAAAAAAACAAAAAATTTTTCCTGTTTTATTTCCTGTCTGCCTGTTTTCTTTTCCAGTTTTATTTAAAGTACCCAATCAATGTATCTCATTTTTGATATAGAAATTTTTAATTGCTCATAATATAATACACACTCTTTATTTTAATACAGAATATTGTCTTCTAAATAATTATATTTTTATCAAAAAAATTGTTTCACTTAACAGAGTCAAAGTCGTTTTTATTGTATTAGTATTTTACTTTAAAATTATAAACTTTCACATGAATCCTAATTATTTTCTCAAGAGTTAATATGATAATTTCACAAGAGTCACGATAATATTTACTTTATTTATTTCCTTAACGTGTAAGTAAAAAGGGTAGCATTTTTTAATCAGTGAATTAATATGTTTCAGCATATGATACAAAACCGTCTAGACTTAAAGTTAAGTCACAATTAATTTTAAGAACATAGAATTAATTTTCACTGAAGATATTAAACACCCAATCATAGACTTAGCAAATCACTTAAAATTAATATTCGTTTATAAAAATTTTAATGTTATGTAGTTCCATGTAGTTCGTATAATCATTTTTTGTAGCTTTGCATTTCTCCTTATTTTTTGGTAGTTGCTTCATAAAATATTATAAATTGCTTTAACCTAATGATAATTATTTGCATGAGTGCTTTTAAAATTACTAGAAATTTTTTTAATAAATTCATTATTCAATTAATGTATTCATTTAAATGAAACTAAACAATTTCATTAATTTTTATCTGTCTTAATTCAAATCAATTCCAAAATAATTTAAAGATTTCATATTTTTAAACCATATATTTGACTTGAGACATATTTTGAAAAATTGGGAAAATTATGAATTGCATTTACATATACTAATACAGAATAGCTAATTTTAATATCCTAAAAGAATATTAACTCAGAAACGGTTAAATTTCATTGAAACTATAAGAACCTTCATTTGAGCTTTATGATCTTGCATTTTTATTAAAAATAATTTTGAATTTTGCAAGTGTAAGCGTA
This sequence comes from Latrodectus hesperus, assembly GCA_037975125.1. Taxonomy (NCBI): domain Eukaryota; kingdom Metazoa; phylum Arthropoda; class Arachnida; order Araneae; family Theridiidae; genus Latrodectus; species Latrodectus hesperus. The sequence continues at coordinate 50,289,819 of CM075859.1, read as the reverse complement.
TTTTTGATGTTAGTAAATTGATTTTAAATAAAATGATTTCAAAATAAAACCTTCTTCATTTCCATCTGAAATTTACCTAACGACCTTAAGTGAGAATGTTGGATTACAGATATATTAATAATATGTGAATACAGCATTTAAATATGTGTTATGAGTTTTGTATTTAACCAAACAGAATATTGCATAAAAAATTAGTAGATAAAATTTAGTGATAAGAATAAAAACTAATTGCGAAATATATGATTTTAGTAATTCACTCTAAATTTCAGATAAATGTATTTGTAAAAATTGTAAATTTTTCCAATGTCTTCTTCAATTGATCAACTATAAGAAGAGAATATTAAAAATATTCTTATAATCTTGTATCCTTAGGTAAAGAAAGTATATTCTCTTATTTCATTTGAGTTTTATTCAAATAAAACTTTTGAATTAAGAAGTGAATAGCGTTACACCTGTAGAAATGATTCTCTATTTTGGTGTACCCATGTTATTACTTATTAATGTTACTTTATTAACTTATATTTTTATTTAAAACACATATAAAAGATTATTTAGAAAGATTATATAAAAGATTACAATAAAAGATAAGTTATTATTACTATTTATTTCACATTACTCTCAAGTAATAAAGAATTAAAGTTTTCAAAAAAATCAATATTATTATATATAGTCTTACTTTATTTCTTTCAAAACTAAATATTAAAGACATACTTTTATTCAAACAAATACGATATATCTATATCAAAATAAGTTATTGGTATGTATATATATATATATATATATATATATATATATATATATATATATATATATATATATATATATATATATATATATATATATATATATATATATATATATATATATAAATATATATAAATATATATATATATAAATATATATATATATATATATATATATATATATATATATATATATATATATATATATATATATATATATATATATATATATATATATATATATATATATATATATATATATATATATATATATATATATATATATATATATATATATATATATATATATATATATATATATATATATATATATATATATATATATATATATATATATATATATATATATATATATATATATATATATATATATATATATATATATATATATATATATATATATATATATATATATATATATATATATATATATATATATATATATATATATATATATATATATATATATATATATATATATATATATATATATATTTATATATATTTATATACATAAATATATATATTTATATATATATATATATATATATGATAAGGGAAAAGCACGAATTACATTCATCGTATATGCACATAACATATGAAGAAATTGAGTCTTACAATTATTTTCTAAGAAATAGAGGAAGGAATTTAGGAATTTAATAAAGTAATATATTTTTAATTACATAAATCCCTTTTTCCATTTTGTTAATTTCTATATGCATACGATTTTATGCAGTAATGTTATGTTATGCAGTAAATATACTTATAAATATATAATGTTACCTTACCCATTCGTGTATGGTTTATATCATATCACTAGTTAAACAGTTTGCTAAGCATTCATATGAAAATTCGCTTCAGTCAGATATTGGTTCATTATTAAAGCATATGGCATTATAGATTTATTGTACAGAGGCGTGTTGACAGGAAATTCTAATGTTTCGAGTTATGCGAAATTATACGCCTGTCAAAGCGAGTAAACGACAGAACGTTTCAGGCAGCAACATGTTTGCTTCAAATTACATATAAGAAATAATATTTCCGATGTAAAGGACACATAAACTAATTACCTATAAATTACATAATTTCTTTAAAAAATAATATCAATAATTATCGTTGAAAATGTCTTTAATATATGTTTACATGAATTTTTTAATTCCTATAGACATTTATTTATAAATATGACTTATGAATAGGAAATTTTTTATTTTTATGCAATAAAACAGATGTTTTTATTTTTTAAATGTTTGAAAAATTTTCTGAATTACTGATATGTGTAGAAATGAATTCTATTCTAAATAACATTAATGTAATTCACAACAAAGACAGATTTTGCTTATTATGGATTTTCCCTCTGATCAATATTTTTCATAATGCTTTAGAATATTTGAGATCTTTATTGACTTATATAATATGTGGCCTCCTAATTTTTCAATAAAATAAGTTCATTTCTTTTTATGGTGAAATTTTTTGTAGCAGTTTGATATGTTCGAGACTTAAATGAAAAAAAAAACAATATGCATACCAAAATGCATTTTATTTTTTCACATAATCTCCTTTTATAATGATGCACTTTATCCAATGATGTTCTAACATTTTTAAAATATAAGGTTTCTTAAAATCATCAAATAAACTATTTGTGGCATTAATGATCTCATGTTTTATCAAAAGTTGATAAACATAATGTTGTTTTATCAAAATAACCACTTTTAGTATTAATAATCTCAAAATTTGAAGAAAAACTCTTTCTATCAAGCCATCTTTTTGAATTTGCAAAAAGAAAAAATCATTGGGAGCAAAATCAGTGTGGAGAATAGGGTGGCTGAAAGGTAATCCGTGGAGTAATTTAGTCAGTTTAATGGCTGTACCTGCAAATTAGTAATTTGGCGCATTATCATGATATAAAAACATATTTTCTTGGAAAAATGGGTTTTCCATTTTTTATTGAAACTACGTAAGAAATTAGGATAATACTTCCCGATTAACATTTTTTCTTGTTTCAGATGGTAAATAAAAGTTGTTCCTTTCGAATCTCAGAAAAAGGGTAATGACATTTCAGGTAGAACTAAATGCTTTTACCTTTTTCGAATCATATTCCTTAAAAAAAAGCTACTGTTTAGATTCCTTTTTCATTTGTGAATTGCATTGTCCAAGTTTCATCATCAACAGTAACAATGCATACTACAGCAAAAATTCGCTTGTAACATAAATTCGCTTGTTAAAGAATTCACTTGGATTGAGATTGACATTGTCTAAAAGCTTCTTTGAAATGGTTACACGAGTACATAGTTGATAAACAGTCAGCAATAGCGGCATCCATCTTGCTGATAACGTTTTCATACACACATGCTCATGTAAAATATTAAATTGAAATGCTCATGTAAGATATGCATTCATTTTATACGTTTACTTTCACAGCTATTTCACGCACTTTTACATAGCAGTCTTTTAACATGATATTGTGGATTTTATTGGCAATTTTTCAGTCTTCATTCAACGTCCAGGATGATTTGCAGTTGTTGTATACTTACAACCATAAAGAAATTTCAAAAACCACTTGTGGATCAGACCATGTAATGGATCAGAGTCCTCGTTATGCCTTTTTATTTAAGTTTTGGTAGTTATTTTCCGGTACAAAAAATAATGTTTTAAAAGGAAATAAAATCATTCTTTAAAAATTTTTTATAAAACTTCTTATTCTAAAATTTCTTCTAAATCAAAGTAAACACGCTAAATATTTGCTTTTGACTCAAAATAAAACGCAAATTATTAAATGTAATGTATGCAAATTTTACGAATGTTGCCACAATGAATAATAAATTGTACATATAATAAGAGTGCGATTAGAGCACCATCTTTTCAAAGTCACGATTTTATAAAATTGAATCTCGTACATGATAGTTTATTATTGCATTCTCCTCTAAAGATTATTATAATATTTGATACTTTTAATCAGGTTATTATTGTCACATATGGGACTATATCCCAGTTTCAGGTGTCATTTTTCTCAATTCTCAATATTGTCTACGATATTTAATTATCAATTTTCCAATTGAATAATAATTATCATACATAGTGAGAAAAAAGAAAACAAACTCAAAGTTGATCACTTTGCATTATAAATTTAAAACCACGACGCTGATAGCCAAACAGTTGAGAGTTTTCAATCTGCTTAAGCAACCATCTTATGTTGCCATCTCTGACAAAACTTTTTTCAGATAATGGGCCGTTTTTGGAAAACTATCTGACATCCATTCCGACAGATATGCAACCATATAGTAGAAAAATAGATTCAATCTTTTGCTATACAAAGGAAACTGAGATTGAACCCAGTATTTTCTAACTGTGTAACATAGTGAGTCCTGATTTATAATTTACATAAGTGTTTTGTATTGATGAAGCACTCTATGTTTTTTTTTATCTTTATTTATAAGTTTTATGATGGATTGCGATAAATGGAAAGAAAAGGAATAAAAGCCAAATAGATTACTTTGCTTGTTGTTATAGGAAATTATAAGCTGTAAATATTTATAGAAAATTATGATTTGTAATTATGATTTCTTATTTGAAGAATTATTTATTTCTTTGTAACACCTTAAGTAGATAATTCTCATGGAATTTATACCCATATTTCACCAAGTTTCAGTGTTCTATTTACAGTTGTATAGTTATTTAAATGAAGAATACAATTTTTAATTGAATTTACTCTCTTGTAAATACTTCAATCAGCTGATTTTAAAAATGAATTTTATTTGATAATACCTAAGCAAAGCCATTCAGATTTTTAGAAATTCTATAAAAAAATTGGCAGATTTTTGAAAAAAAAAGATTTTCCGTTTTCATGGTGATGAATATCACAATGTTCAATATTTTAATACATTAAAAAATAAAAACTCTGAGGTAAAAAAAGAATTTTTTTTCTCTTCCGAAACATATTTTATCATTTCTTAAGAAGGAAAATTTATAGACAAAATTTTTTAATTGCTTTTAAGATAGCTTTAGTTTTAAAAATATGTGTTACAAAAATACATATTATTTGTTTAAATATTTTATCTTCTGTAGAACTTGATTTTGATAAGTTAATAATGGATAATCTGAGATACTTTTTAAAATCATCACCTCTTTGGATTTACATAAACTTGAAACAGTTAAAATGTCAAATATACATAGAGTTTTGATTTTAGAAAACACCATCTTTAGAGGTATTATTTAAGGAATTATATTTTTATCTCTGTGATTTAATTTTTGAGTAAAACAAAACTTTAAGTATAAAAATGAGTATGTAAAATAATTAAAACTAATACTAAGTATAAAATAACTATAAGTAAGTATAGAAATAAACTAAATAATTTATCTACTATTCTTAATATCTGACTGCAGAAAATAAAGCAGTGCATTTTTTTAATGTTCTCTTCGTTTTTAATGATAAATTAGAAGCTCTCTTAACATACGCATAAATATTTCAAGATTCTTCAGAAGGAGAAAAAAACCTAAGTTTGCTGTAAGATTATTCGACCAGAAACTTTCTATATATCATAAATTCTCCTAATGTTCCAAACATCAAAGTTTATTTTCTCAACATTTTAAAAACAATGACTTATTATATTTTTTCTTTGACCTTTATAGCTGTTAATATTATACCTAATATATTTTTTCACCCATATTTCCTTAGTAATTTTTTTAATATTGAATTTAAAACTTCTTTTTATCATTTTTACATTTTTAAGTTTCAATTTAATATGTTTTCAGTTATTGTCTTGTTTGTAAACAAATGTTTGGTTATTATAAGGATTATGCTAAAGTTTTTCAATTTTCCTTTTCGAATTCTTTTTTGTTTCATCCACAAAATTATGATGCTTCCATCAGAATTCGTAATGTGAGCACATTGTATTATTTTTCAGCTATACTTTTGAATAAAAGGAACTATGAATCATAATTTTGTAAGCTTTGAATACGTTAATAAATTTTAACTTACTGATGACAAAATGCTATATTTGTGTAAAAATAGCTTGTTTTTAATATAAATTAGCGTAATTTCTAAATGATAAACTATCTCAAGATCACACGATAAATTAATTCAAGTGTTATAAACTATTTTAAGGTAAAAATATTTATGTTTTTGCAATATTTTTCAAAATTCCCTTCATTCTACTTTTAATACCTTTTAAATTAATATTTTAACTATAATATTTTATTTTGATTATATTAAGATTTTACTACTAAAAATGTATCTTTAAATGACTATTATTTTCACTAATTTTAATTAAATTTTTTCTATTAAATTCCTTTCTTAAAATAGTAATGAAACTAAATGCAAAATGAACTTGAAAATTCTACAAATTATATTTTTGAAGGATATAGAATATATGGTTAGTTATAATCAGGATAGTTGATAGCTTTAAATAACCAATTCAACAGATAAGTAAGTATATTGTCTGTACTCTTTTAATATTCGTTACCTGAGATTTTCTTGGGAAATGAGTGTCTTTGTAAATATTGTGTTTAACGAAAATATTTTTATAATTTAATTATTGTTCCCAGAATAACACGAGCATTTAATAAGATAATAAATTAACAAAAATCAGTTGTTTTAAGCGATTATGTCTAGAGCAGAGATTTTCTTCCTCATAATAATTGGATCGGACTTAACAAAATGGGGAAAATAGATAATGTAACTTTTTAAAATGAATTCTTTTAATTTACACGGATTATAGATGCATAAACTTTCTTTTTATAATCGCACTAATTATAAACATTACTGTTAATTAAATTTATTTGATTGTAAAATAAACAACTACAACAGTCGAGTTAAGAATAGTTCCATTTACATAGAGCTGAGTAGCATTCTCTACAAATAAAGCAATTCTGGTCCAACCCATCATTAACTTCCTTTTTCAGCTCCCCCGTAATATATTAGGATAACTATCTCGGAGCTTTAATATCAATACACGTCTGTAAATTAACGCAAGGCAGGAAAATATCTATATAAACTTTACACAAATTCACAAATCCGCTTAGAAGTAATTTCGAGTTTGAAATGAACGCTTGGCTTGACGAAACGTCCTGATCGCAAATTTATTAAAGTCATGATTGTAAACTGATGCCAAACGGAAATCGCAATTTTCACATGAATTACTTTTAAAACACAAGGCATTTTTGATGAATTTAATTAGCGGCTGACCATTAATCATAGAAGTATAGTTCACGTGTCATGTTTTGGTCGCAGTATTAAGGAGGATTCACCGAAAGGTTTCTGAACCACCACTTGTTTTATCAATTTAATAGATTACCACTATTATATAATCTAAAGACATAAAATTGTCATTAATACTGAAAGAAATTATGGCTTTCAAAATATTTTCAGCTTACAACGGTTTTTAATGCAATTAGCGTAATTTAAAAAGAACTTCATGAAATCAATTTTTTTACTTCATTAATTTTTTCCATTGATTATAACTCAGCCTAGCAAAGAAGAGAAGCATATTGTAGAGATTTTTTTCTGTTTTTTAATAGGCGTAGATGGCTGAACGAGGTAAGATTTAGTCGCCTTCTTTTTTATTAATTTTATGCAGATAGGAATATTAAATAGGCTCTTAACTATAAAATCGAGTACGAAATTAATAACTCACTGAGAGACCAAGCGAATTTTCGTTGCCAAAGTAATTCTACGAATTATTTTAGGCAAAGGATTATATCGTATTTTTATTAATATTAAAATAAAATAAAATAAAATTGTAAGAATTTTTAATTTAAAAAGCGTAGAATTTTAAAGTAACTTTTGAAAAAAAAGTCCTGATTGAGATGCATCAAAAGTGGTTTTAATAAACCAGTCATCTCTGCTTTCACACAAAAAGCTTTATTGATCAAAGCATTTAGTAATATTTTTATTCGAGAGTAAAATCTTTAAGGAGAAACATTTGCTTCTTCCTGTTACATCTTTCAATAGAATGAGTTTAATTAAAGCAGATATCTTAATTAAATAGCTATCACTACATACCTAATTGGTTTTTTTTATACCTTTTTCGTTTCAGGAAAATAAATTCATTGACTTACATATGTTTTCTATTTTCTTTTATTTTAATTTTCTTGAAGGAAAAAACAATTTTTGTTTTATTTAATATGTGAGACTTTTCCTTTTATCTCTTATAAAAGGTAAAATATAGTTAGAAATATAGCAAATGCATTTAGCTTTTCATTACACTTTCTTCTACAAAAACGATTACAAAAAAGCTATGAGTTGAAATAGAAACAAATAGTTTGTTTTATTATATAAAATCTAATTAACATCTTGTGCATATCAGAAATATGCACAAGATGTTAATTAATGAGTAAATTTCGCTTTGAAAGAGAGAAAAATGATATTAAAATAATTAAATATAAAATAGTAAAACTGATTAATATAATCATGAAATAAATAATAAAAATACTAATTAAACTAAAATAAGCTAATACAGAATTTTATAGATATCACTCTATATAAGAGCAATACAATAAATGTTTAATTTTATATATTAAATATCCGAAATATTTGGCTTTCATGAAATAATTATTGGATTTTGTTTCAAAATAGTACATAACTAATGGATATGATGATAAATCCTCATAACCATCAGTTATTCTAAGATTATTCCATCTCTTTCTATAAGTAGTTTGTATCTGAGTAATCAAAATTACTTTAGTTATTTTTATAAATATAGATTATAAGCTCTGACTTATGAATAGAATGAAATTTCAGTCAAGGGTGATCATTAAAATCACCATACTTATTATGTTTGCCCACAATATTTATGTCGGGGATTAAATTAATAATTTTTGCACGGAATAGAGTGAGACTTACTTCAGAGTCTCTGTCTCTGGTTAACTTAGAATTCCATATAGAAATTTCTAATAATGGATTTCATATTTAATTTAAAACATAATTAACATCGACATTAATTCCTCAGCAATATAATTATTTTAAGCAATATGGCCTTCTGCTCCAGCGTTTTTCTTGTTTTAAGCAAGATATTTATGATTTTTTCTTTCTAAAATTATGATCTATATTGAACAATTGGGAGTAGAAAAAATATCAGATACTGGATCACTTATTCTTTTTACATTTTCACAGTGTAACTTTTCCTTAAAAAATAGGGATATATAACTATTTCTTCGATACCTTATTTCTTCGATTTCTGAAAAATAATTGCTTTTTCCCTCTGCAGTGATGAAGATTTTGTCTTTCACAATACGTCGCTATTTCGAAGTGCTTTAAAACGCTGATGAAAATAATAATAGTTTTGTAAGGAAAGGGAGTTTCCGCACTTAGCTTTCCCCACATTATTCCATAAATCTTCCCGTATTAAACTTCTTGTCCTTGAAAAATAATTAAATTATTTTAAAGAGACTTATTTTCTAAAAAACTTTTAATAAGTATTAATTCATTTTTAGAAATAATTAAATTAATTAAAATGAACTTAAAGTAAATTAAACTTTGATATGATTAACCAAATTGCTTTTTTGGTGAGTGAAATCATCAGGAAATTTTTAGTAAATTTCGTCAAAGTTTTCTTAGTTCTAGTATTGGTTAAAAAAATCGCATGTGATTATATTCATAATTTAATCAAAGAGTTGTAATTTTCTCAATCATTTTCAGAAAAAATAACTTCTGCAAGCAAATTAAGCTTCTAAAGTAAAGGAGGATAATATTTTCCATGTATAATTTATATAGTTGACTGGGAAAATAACCCCTTATAAGTAATAAAAATTTTCCTTACATTGTGAGTTATTCCTTTTCTAGGTAAATTGTTGGTGTATTTGTAATGAGATAAATTAAAAAAGTAATACTTTTGACATTTGAAACAATAATACTTTTTACATTTCAATCAATATATTAAGTAATTTTGTTAATTTATGTACCAAAAACAATTTTTATGACTATTTTTAAACATAATACAAAGTGACCCGAGTGGAATGATCAGGAGTAAGGAGAAAAGGAAATGTGAGATATTTGTAGAAAGAGAATTTGCGGAAAACCCCTTCTTCCTGTCTTTTCTTATTTCTGTTAAATAATACGTATTATAAACAAATGTTGAATGAAATAAATTGTATTTGTTTATGGAATGATTCGCTTCTTGAATGATGCAAGAGCTTAACATGAACTAAATGTAATGTTTCTTTAGAATTGTTTTCTAAATTTAAGCCACCTCTATTTTATTATGTAATTTTTTAACATATTTGCCCATTAAATTTGAAATGCGTCCATTTTAAAGGTTAACGAACAAACAAAAAGCTCCTCTAATTAATTAACAGCATGATAAATGATTTTTTAATTTACTTTTTGTGTTCGGAATGAAACAAAAATTCTTTATGGCAAATAAGAAGTTATCGTACAAAACAAAGAATTTAGTATAAAAAGAAATTAAACTGAATAAAAGTTCAAAGCAATGAAGTACTGAATTTTTTATTTTTAAGATTCATTTTGCCAAGAGACTTAAATATTATAGGATTATTTCTTTAACTCACTATCGAACAGCATGCAATATTAAATGTTAAATGTAGTGTTTTTATTTCATATTTAAAACCATGAACGAAAATGGTTTTCGTCAGGTGAATTTGCTAAGATAACTACTATTGGAAGACGTATAATATTACGAGTTTCTTATGTTTGCATTAAATTATTACTAAATTAATTTTTGATTTAAAATTTAAGCAAACAAACAGAATTTGATTTAAAAATATCTGAAAGTTTTTATATTATTTTCGATATATTTTTATTAAATGAGCTAAAATAAAAATGTAATGACATATTTAATTATTTGATTAAGATGAAGGAAATTTTTTAAAATGATATAATAAATTAAAATACATCATTTCAAATTACATGGTAAAATATTTATTTTTAAATTATTAGAGTTAAATTAAAAATAATTATTTATTATTAATTGTTCATGATTAATTTATAATTAGTTTACTGAATAGATTCCTTCATATCTTGAAAAAAAGTTCCTATTTTATTTTTATGACAAGCTTGTAAAATACCTAACTGAACACATTATGTAAATTATTTTGTGCATTTAATATCAAAAAATGAAATATTTTTAACTTCATCAAGTGATATAAATCATTAGATTCACCAAAACATCTAGGTAATTGATATTCTTAATGGAACACTAGTTCTTATGATAATTCTCACTCTTTTCAAATGATGTTACTTGAATATAATCAGAGGATCTGTGTCAAGAAAAATTTGACATTTAAGTTCAAATTAACAAACCGTATCACTTAGAATACTTTATTTTGTAAGTTCGTGGATTGTTAAGTCAAATTTGTCAGAATAGATCACTGGTAATTTTGAAGCAGAAAGGAACTAAAGTAGTGAAATAACGTATCGCGAAAAAAAAGAAACGTTTTTCTCTGAGAGATTAAGGATGTTTTTGTCTATACGTATAATAAGAAAATCATGATACATTCTAAGCATGTAGTGTTCAGAAATAAATAAAAAGTTCGTGCAAGAAATGCTTATGTAAGTTAATTTTCAAATTTATCATTTGTATCTAAGTATGTATTGATTTCCAAGACCATTTGTTAAACTAAATTTAAGTAATACTTTGAAGATCATTAACTTGCTTTTTATTCCGAAAAATAAATAAATAGTTGACATTAAATATTGCAAAAATAAATATAAAAATAAAATATTATTAAATATTGCAAAAATAATTGACATTAAATAATGCAAATAAAATCTTGGAAAGACTTTTACAAAATTTGAAAGGCAATTAAGTACTATTAACTATTACACTAACAATCGTTGTGAAATATGACCTAAACATTTATATCAAGAGTTTGAGGAAATGTATATGCACATATTTCAAATCGATAACTCATTGATTATTAAAAAACTATCGACTATTCTAATTATATACTAACTACAAACTCGTTAATACTAACCAGAAACTTAAGCATCTTAGATATTAAGTTAAACCTGTTTCTCATTTAGTAAAGACATATTTTTTTGTGTATTTGTATTTATAATTTTCACGCTGTTTTGTATACGATAACTACTTATTTTAAACCTCACTAAATAATAACAAATAATAAATATCATTGTTCATAGTAAAACTAAATTCTTTGGATTCGTAAAAATATTTACACACACACATATTCCTAAAGTATTGACTTTGATTTACATATATAATCTTATTCAGTAATATATTTTTAATAATCTAATCTGTGTGTTACTAGAATGTTTAAATAAAAAGTGTAAAAAAAACTGTATTCGAGAATGTATATATTTAGAGCTTTTCAAAACTTTTGGACTTCGAATTTTTAAAATGGTTTATAAATATTTAGAACATGTTGAAAAATTCATAAGAAGAATTTTTCAATGAATATAGAATAACAATTTTAACAGGTGTTTGCAATTCTGTAGGGATTACATCATATGTATAATTCTGAAAAGACATTTTTTCACTGTTGTAGATACTAGAAAGTTAATTATGTAATATATATTTTTTTCTAATGCCCGCCAACACTTAGAATATGCCTATTGAGCGTTACAACAAGCGAATATGATGGCATCTTTTACAGTGAGGCACCCAGAGTGTGCCATTTCGTCTCAAAAGGAAGGGATAAAGAAACGCACACATAGAAAGGAACATCCATGCCCCAACCAGGATTCGAATTCCGGACCTACTGCTTCGAAGTTAGCGACACTAACCACTCCGCCATTGGTCGGTCTTATGTAATAAATATTTACGAAGGAAAATTCACTTCTATTTTAAGAAAATGGCGTGGAAATAATGCATATATACATGAGTATGAGATTTAGTTAATAACAAAGCTTAGTTGAACTAATTTTTATCTTTTAGGAAAGTCTACTTTGAATATTCAAATTTTAAGCAGGAATATATGATTATTTTTTTGAATTTGCCTTTAAAAATAAATTCCTGCTTACTTTTATTTTTAAAATATTTTTATAAAGAACAAAGTAATATGCAGGTTTTTTGTATAATTTAGGAAAATTCTCTGATTTTCAATAATAAAATACTTTTTTGTCTGACATATAAATGTAATAGGTATTTTTCTTTTTAAAGTAAAAATAGTTGTTAAATATTTGAGAAATCAAGGAGGTTGAAAATCAGCAAAAAATGATAATGTATATTTATTGATATTTCGTTTATTAAATCCCTTTATGTTTAGGAGACACTTTATCTCAAAAATTTACCTTTCATCTCAAAACTTTTATAGAAATATATTTTGATGATTTATATATTTACATATCAAATATTTCACTTTTTTAAGTCATCAAAACATGAGATGTATTTTATTTTTGAAATAAATTTATATATTTGATCTGCATGATTTAAGAAGCTTTTAAAGAGATTAAAAGATATGCATATTCAGAGGGTGGTTGTTTGTTGCTTATTGGCTCTTTTTTACACACAAATGACGCTTAAAACGGGATTTAATCTTTAAACTGATTCTGGATCACTAAAAACATTCAAGTAAAATTTTAACCCATGAATTGTTGAGCAAAATCCGAGAGCGCGTACTACTGGCTGTAATTCAGCCACATGCAATCGAGCACTGAAAAACAAAATTATAATATTTTTTGATGGAAATCAAGTTATTTCTAAACCAAAGTAAAAATATCATACAAAATTATTCGAACAAGACAAGAATTTCTGTATATTTTAACCTACATTACTATATTTAAAATATTTAATAATTTAAATTACGTTAAAAAATTAAAAAAAATTATGCAGTTGTTGACGTTGTAACATGCAGATTTGTAGTGTTTTTCCCTTCGACGAAATTTATACATGTTTAATCAATTTTAACTTTATTTACCTCGAATAAATGAGATAAAATCACTTGCTAAATATTTTGATTCAGGTACTAAGCATTAATTTGTAATTTAAGTCGTGATGAAATTTAACTTAATATGACACACGCTAAGCAGGTTTGCAGCAATACGCGTGACTGTTATAAGCAGATAGCTTAGTGTAATTAAAAAGCTTTCAGTAGGTTTCGGGATCAAAATGCTCCGAATCGTATTAATTATTAATGAATAGTGGTCCAAATGGGGACGCTCCGAAACTTAGAAAGGTAATTCAGTCGTGAATTTTAATATCTGAGTTATTGATCCCTTTTATTCAGATTACATTAAAGCTGCTTTCTAAATGTACCATGGATTAATTTCACAATCCCTTCTATGATTGTAGCTTTTTGTTGAGTGGAAAACTGGTGCTTGTAATTTAATTTGCTTGGATCTCTTCTCTACTATTTTATATCAGGTTGAAGAAAATTCAGTGAATGATTGGAATATATATTCGTTTTGCCGAACTATGGTATAACTGTTAATAGTTGCATATTTCTTCATTTATTTAATCAAATATTGATTTTTTGTGTGAGTGGTAAATTGTGACACGTTTTGGTACTCCTAATTTCTATTGGTTTCAAGTCATAAAACAGCTTATTTCTTCTAATCTTTAAATCACAAGCAAAAGATAAGGTTGGCATACTAGTTGCAGTCTTCTTTACTAACAACTTTATCCCATCTGTGAGGGAACAACAAGCTTTACTAATACGCGTGGCATTTTATTTCTCTGGTTTATCAATAAATTCGTTTTAGCATCAAATTAAGATCCAAATCTATATTTTCAGCACAAATGAGGCCCTTTAATTAACTTCCTTTACAAGAATTGTAATTTGAGTATGAAAATATGTTATTTTCTGAGTAAATTCATGGAAGGAAAATTCATCAAATTTGATTTCAAACTGGGTACTGTCTCGTTAATCTTCAATGTCTTAAATGATTTATACTTATCTTATAAAAATAAATAATAGTAAGGTTTATTTAGGAAAAAATATAAAAGCAAAAATCAAAAATTGCAACAAATGAACACTTAATAATATTAAAAATGTATATAGGAATAATATTTTATCACATAAAATTAAATCCTGTTTTATATATTATTTTAGTTTAAAAAAGTTTTGATAAATTGAACATAATAAAGATAAGATTATATAAATATTTTAGTTAACGTGTTATTTTTTGTAGATTTCAACATCGAAAATATAATTGATAAATAATTCTCTTTAAGAATTTATTTAACTTCATATGCGCACAAATATATGTATACTAAATACTTTGCAAATAACTGAATAAAAAATGAAACAGACTCTTAATATAAATATTACTTGATACAGAAAACGATTGTGAAATTGCACACAGTACTTAAATATGATAAAGTTGCATTTACTAAAAACATGATATTCTTCTGCTGTAAGCATTGCAAGTAAATTGAATAAAAATTTGATAATACGCCAATATATCCTGTCCTTTATTAATATTTTTAATGCTTATGTACTTGTTCGATCTTTAAAAGATTGCTGTAATGCTACCAATTTTCAGAGAAAGGCTTATAACACCTAATCAAAATAAAATGCTCGTGTATATTTAACAGGTATCACTAAATATAAATGTATTAAGTTTGAATTATCCATTGCATAAAAGTGGTTATTAATAAAAAAGTTCTTACACGAAGTCTATTTTATTATTATACAGAAGTTGGAATTTAAACATTTACCTCCCATTGTTCAACAGCTGCTGGGATCAAACTGAGGGGAACAAAATTATCTCGGCTTGGTTCTGACTATTATTTGGATTTGAGATCGGAATTACAAACATATATGTTTTGAATTTTTTCTCTGTAGATCATGGTATCACCAATAGGACACGGAGAACCAACATTTTTTTTTATTTTCACACTACAATAAAAATTCTAACTGCGTAAAGCTGTTGTAAAGTATTTTGTGGTTACCCCGGAAGTTGCCCTCCATGAGGACTTTTCAACGATTTTGGGTTTATTCACCTATCACAATGAACCGGAGCACTTTCATGCTGTCACTGCTATCGATGTGTATTCAGAAATGCAAGATTCAACTTTTGTTGCTCAACAGCAGCTTGGATCAAATCTGAGTACAAATTGTTTGAAAAACACTGTCCTAAGAAGCCATGATGAGCGCAGTTATTAAAGTAGTTATAACCAGAAATCACTGAAATGGTCAGCAATGAGGGCACATAAATGTTTTTTTTTGATATGGATTAAAATCAGTTGGCAATGATTTATGCCCAATACATCTGGAAACTAGACAATTACGTAAACTACGCAAGCGATAAAAGTAAGTAAATAAAAAATATGCAATACAACAACGAAATAGTATTTTAACTACTTTAAATATTGAATCTAACATTAATCTATATTCAATTAAATAAAATCTCAATGTCTTTTATTTTATTTTATGATACTCTCTTGCATCTTTTGTTATTATAAATTTAATAAGTTACAAATTGATTACAATATAACACCAAAAATTTTTATTTTTTAAATCTAATCGAAGAAAACTGAAAAAAATGGCTGAAAAATTATTAAAAATATGATAAGTAGAATTTAAATAATTTTGAACATTGAATTTTGAAAATTGGTTTTTAAATCTAATCGAAGAAACTGAAAGAAATGGCTGAAAAATTATTAAAAATATGATAAGTCGAATTTAAATAATTTTGAACATTGAAATAGTAGGATTTTAAATTAGAAATAAATTTTATTCTTCATATAATATTTTATGGGTTTAAATAAAAAATATCTTTCTTTTCGGCGTGCTTATTTACTTTTATAAACTAACATTTAATATCACAATCAAGCATACATTATTTAAACTAAATTTCAGTAATAAAAGAAAGCCATGTAATTTTGTTGTCTCTTTTAAACATACGTAACATGATAAAATTAAATTTTTATACACATAAAAGACATTAAATTCGTCTTTAAATTAAATGAAATTTAATAATATTCTTAATAATGATTTACAATTAGGTTCATAAGCTTTTAATCATAACAAATTTGGCAGCAACTTTAATTTTATCAGAAAAAGTGTGATTTGTCTTAGTATGTATACTAGATTTTGTAATTTTGTTATTTTGTCAATCCTTGTATTGATCATGTTGCTACGTGTAATATTTAAATTGTTTCAAATACAAAATTAAGTGATATTATTAAAGGTACACTGAAAATTTGAACCCCTTCAATATTATATTGAAAAAAAATCTCAAAATATTTTTTCTTGAACTTGAATGATTTATATTCAAAATATCTAATTCTTTTTCAAGTCCAATAAGAATAATTAGTGATTGAAAAGAAATTATTTCAATAGGTTAAAAAATATTAATACTTTTGAATTTAATAGCTTAGATTAAAGAAATATTAATAATTCTATTAATGAGTTCCAAAGAACATGTTCTAATCATACCAGACGATAAATCATTTAATAACCATACCTTTTTTGTTAAATAAATTACTTTCAATTTCTAGATGAAGCACTTTTAAATTAAAATAAAAATCTATCAGGTAATTAATTCTGATAAAAGAAATTTTAACACAATGTCTTTTAAAATAAATTCTGACCTTTTGGAAAAAAAAATTAAATAATCATTTTAATTTCTCATATATTCATTCAAATTTTATGAAACTTTGAATAAATGGCGTTTTATGAATGAATAAATTTGGCTTAATTTTTTTCCTGTGTTATTTGAATATTATTATTGAATATATTTTAAAATAATATAAGACTTGGATTATGGAAAGTGTTAAATCAATCATTAATTATTTCTTCTAATATAATTTAGAGCTTTTCTTTCGTTGATTTTTAAAGATTTCTATCAAAGCGTTTTGATAATTTATTGTTTTATTTCTATGAGTATATTTCATTATTTGACATTAATTTAAAATTTGAAAGAGATTTCTATAATGTATGCATTTATGGTAATTATATTTTTAACCAGGAAAATACATTTGTACAGGTCAATGATATTCCACAAAACTCAAGATTTTTTTCCAAATAATTACAAATAAGCAATTTAAATGCAGCCTGCTATTAGGCATATTGATGATTTTATAATTTTAATGTTTAAAATTTTGAAGAAATGTATAAAAATATTTTCCCAAAAGAATTAAATTACATAAAATTAATTTTAATGCTGGATTTTTTGAAATCTTTATTAACATTGAAATTCAATTTCACTTGCATTCATAATAAAACTACTCAATATAATTTTGATGTTAATCAATTAATATTTTGAAATATAAACATCTATATTAAAACTATTAAAAATATTATTTTCTGGGAAAAGGATATAATTTATATTATTTGTGTGTGTGTGCAATAATCTAAACTGTCTATTAAAAAACGAATTAAATGATTATAATATCTTGGCTATTAAAATTGTTACATTAAAAAAGATGACAAAATATAGTGACGTGCAAATGCGTAATACCATTTAAGTGAATGCTTTTCAACTTATGTTTATGCAAAATAGATTACGGGAGAAACATTTACAATTCATGTAAATGAAGAAATAGAATAGCTAATATCGCGAGCACAAATTACATTTAAACTTTGTTGACTGGTGAAAAGAAGAGATGTTCTGTGTAAAAAAGAAATAATTCTCAGCATATCCTAACTTTGATAAAAGTCGAAATATAATCTACTGGATAATTAGTTTATCGTATCTCAGTACTACTTTACACATCACTCAGTATACCATTAACGTACAGAATATGAAATGGCGGGATTTAGGGAGGTGATATAAAACGCTATGCTACAGCCTGAGTAAAAACTATGGCCAGTAAAATTTTTTGAGAAAATGTAAAATGAAATAGAAGGGATTCAAATAATATTAATTATTAAAATTCATTGATGAGAAAATGCTGTAAGCAAAATTTGTAAATACATAATTATGAGAAACATGTGGTTATTTACAAAGTTAGTATTTCTGCCTGAGTAAAAACTTTAAGGCCACCAGTCATTTCTTAAAAATAAATATAATATAACCGTATAATTATCATTGCAACTACTAGCTTGTGACAACGTTGCAATTTCCCTGTTTGTTATACGTTCCTTCGAAGTATTGGTTATCTTTGTGAAGATGTCGAAAGATAAGAAGTTAACTGATCGTGTTAGAGGACATATCGAAGCTTTGTCTTCAACAGGAATGAGTAGTCGTGATATTGCGATAAAGATAGGAAGATCAAAGACTAGTCAACAATTTTTTAAAATTGAATGACAATTATGGTAAAAAGAATTCTGGGGAAAGACCTAAAGCCTTGTCCTCGCGTGATGAAAGAAGAGTTTGGAAACTTGCATCTACTGGAACTACTCTACCAGGAAATTGATTCCTACAACTGGTTTAAATGTTTGTCTAAAAACGATTTATAACACAATTAGAATGGCTGGAATTTCTACTGGCACATGATATAAGAAATGAAAAATAAATATTCTCCGAGCACCAATTAGGTGGAGGGTTTGTCATTACTTGGGGCTGTTTTGCATACAATGGTGTGGGCTCAATTGTTTTTGTTTCAGGTAGAATGAATTCACAAGGATACCAAAATGTTCTACAAAATCATCTTTTGCCAAATGCTGAATGTCTTGCTGGAGAAAATTGGTAATATCAGCAAGACAATGCATTGATCCATTCGAGTAACAGCACAAAAAATTGGTTCCAAGTCAACAATGTTGGAACTGTGAAAGGGCCAGCTAGATCACCTGACCTCAAACAATTGGAGAACCTTTGGGGTGACTTAGAAAGAAGAGTTTATGCAAATTGGAAACATTTTACATCAACAACAGAGCTGAAATCTACTATCGAAGATGAATGGTATAAAACCGACCCCACCCTTTGTTAAAAATTCGTTTCATCCATGAAAACAAGAATATTTGAAGTAATTTGAAGAAATGGCTCCTACACAACCTTCTAAGAATTTGTAATTTTTTTCTTATGTTATTTTCTATGTTGGCCTTAAAGTTTTTACTCTGGCTCAAATATTCATCTGTGTGTTGTGTAATATTTTCTAATAATAAAATATTTGTAAATGAATTTTTCTACTCTTTTTTACTTTAATTTAAGCTCAACAATTATCAATCAAATGGTATTTTATTCTTACAGTTTAAATGTTTCCATTTTCTCAAAAATGTCTACTGGCCTTAAAGTTTTTACTCAGACTGTAGATTTCAGCAACCTCCTATCTCTAATACACATGCAACTCGCGTAGATTTGGTGGCTTATCTGTCACATGAAGAGTACTTGTCAAGAAACTGAATTGGTTACAAGATAACATGCATAATTTAAAGCTTATAGCAACATCTACTTGTTAGTGTAGTAACCATATGTTCAACTACATTAGACACTGTATTACAGACAGGAATGCCCTCTGTGGTCTGCTCAACGACTTACATGCATGCATATTTTCCGACTAAGAGGGATTTTGTTATAGAAAAATAATGGTCAGATCCATGTTTGGCGGTCTAGGGTCAATCCTAGAGCACAAAATAATGGTCACACCCATGTATTGCCAGCTTGATTCGACATCACTATACTGACCAATCAACTGGAGAGTTTTGTTGTTCCAATGGATATACGTCATAGTCTTCTTTTGTTCAAATTGATGGTACTTAATGTAACAGAATTCACATTCTTGTTATGTAAACGGAGAAAAGTTTATACTTTATATGCAATTCCTGCAAAAGGATGCGTTTTATCAAGATATTTTACGAGCACGTTTCTATGGATTGATACGGAAAATGCTGTGCTGCTGACGTGATAAGCACATTTTCCAGATCTCTTACCAATAGAAAACGTCTGGCCAATATTTTCCGAGAAACTAGCTCTCTACTTAGCTTTAGCCACCAAGTCAAAAACTCTGGAATCGTATTGATGATGCTTGTGGGAAGCAATTTTTATACACGCCATCCAATATCTTGTAATTTTTAAATTACTTCTTGGTGTAGTGATTTTAGGTATGTATTAGAATTTTTTATTGTTTTTTTTAATAAATACATTCTATTCATTTGAGTTGTAAACTCCAGGAAAATATTAAAAACATGCTAAAAAACTTTCAGAGAAATATCAAGTACATAACAAAATTAATTTGTGAAATAATATAAACGTTGAACTCTTACAAACATTTTGAATAACAAAAAGTTAAAATATCCAATTAAGTACTTTTTCAATTTCTGTAGCCATTAGTGGTATATGCGAATTTTTTATCTTAAAATAAAATGACGTTTTAGAAATTATTTTTTAAATATCATTTACTATATTTCGAAAAAATTATCAATTTTTAAATTATTGCTTTCTTAACACCCCTTAATGCTTTCACTCTTAGCCAAAATATTTTATTATTAGCTAAGTGTATTAAAAATATGTTTTTTTTCCAGTTCAACTATCAAAAAAATCAATAAATAAGTTGAATTGGAGAATAATACATATCGTTTTCCTCAATTTTTTTTTAATAACGGCGGGCACTTGGGTGACTAACCCTTCGCCACAACAAGGCCGGAAACTGCTACTCATTTGTCGTTACCCAGCGGGCATCTGTGAACCAAGTCACGGAGGCGAGTAGCATTACCCGCGTCATACCACCACAGACCCGTTTATAGGGCGGGCCACATTCATACATCAACACACAAGAAAGGACAGAGAAATACAGAGAGATAGTAACATCCATGCTCGAACCGCGATTCGAACCCGGGACCCACAGCACAAGAGTCAGGAACGCTAACCACTCAGCCATTGGTCGGCTTTCCTCAAATTGTAAAACAATACACACTCGTGTCCATAAATTAAGGGTAATGCAAGTTCAGGCAAAGAAAGAGACAGAAGCAAAACAAATGTGACTTATTTGTAAAGTCAATTTATTAAACAAAAGTTAAAGAGCAAAAAAGATGCTATATATTTGATATTATTAATAAAAACTGTGATGTTTACTCCTTGGAGACAATTTCATAAAAGAACCTATTTACCAAAACCAATATAACATGGTTGGTATAATGGTTAATACATAGTATGCTCACCAGACGAAGCAATAGTACAAAGCCTCAAACAAATTATAGATCTGATCTCGGGGAATATTATGCCACTCATCAAGCAATGCTGTACGAAGATCCAGTAGACATGTGGGAAGGGGTTGACGGGCTGAAATTCATTGGCCAAGCAATTCCCATACATGCTGTATTGGATTCAAATCCGGTGAGTATGCTGGCCAGTCCATACAGGTGATATCCTCCGATTGAAGGCATTCGTCTACAACGTTTGCACGGTGAATACGGGCTTTGTCGTCCATAAACAGAAATTCTGGCTCCCATGGTGCCCCGAAACAAACGTACATGTTGTTTCAGAATGACATCCCGATAGATGTGGCAAGTCATGGTTACATTCTGAACAAGCAGGTTAGTTCTGGACCCAGAATAATTCCTCTCCTAACGAGCAAACCTGGACCACCGTAACGGTGTCGTTCAATGATGTTCTCTTGATGGTAACGGGTACCTGGCCCTCTCCATACGAAAGTCCGGCGAGAATCAGACTCAAAGCTAAGTCTGGTCTCGTCGGAAAACATCACACAAGACCACTGTTGCGGTGTCCACAATGCATACTCTCTACTCCAGGCTAACCGCAGGTGACAGTGGGTTGCAGTACATGGAACACATGTGACAGTCCTACGAGTATATAGACCAATGTGCTCTAAGCGTCTGTACACGGTCTGCCTTGAAACTGTCGTACCGGTAGCTGAAGAGAGCTGACGAGATAGTTCTGATGATGTGCTCCGTCTGTTTCTTTTGGCAGTAACTGCCAAATATCCGTCCTCATTCGGCGTTGTTACTTGGGAACGACCTGTGCAGTAACGTCTACTCACATTACCATCATCTTGGAATCGTTGCTAAAGGCTAGAGATGACACTCTGGGTGATTCCAAGTTCCTCGAATACTTCCAGCTGGGTGTGTCCACATTCCAGGCGGCCGATAATTCTACCACGTAAAACATCATCCCAATGCTTCCTTCGTGTCATAACTATGTGGTTATTGCCCTGAAAGGCTTTTTATGCTCTTGTGAAAAATTTTCTGTGTGCAACCATTCCACATATACCGCTCTCTTCTTTCTTCTTCTTCTTCTTAGAATTGGGTTTGTATGTCATTGGGCACCTCTGCTTTTATCAGCATTTTGTACCATTAACTCCAAACCCAATGTTTCCTAGTTCCAGTTGCTCGGGTCACCCACTTTATTAATAAAGTCCGATAACCCTTTAATGGAGTCTAGGTGTAACTCTCTAGTATGGATGATGCCTAAAGAGGTTAATCTAGGGAGGGCAAGAGCCTCGCATTCATAAATGATATGCTCTGCCGTTTCCTCTTGCGTATGACATTTCCAGCAGATAGGGTCTTGCTGAAATAGTCCCATCTGGTCAGAGAGTCAGTCATACAAGGGATAGCTTCCTGACTTTCACCAGAAGATGGTTTGGAGGTCATTTCTACCTCAAGTGAAGGATTCATTACTGCCCCTTTACAAGACAGCCTCTGAGTTCACTTGTCTTTTTCCGCAAGGTCAACTTCAGAGGCATCACCTGTAGATGCAGAAAGGATTGTTATTTCTTGTGTCTTTTCAGCCACAAGATAACAATTTATAAGCTCAGGTAATATAAGTCCACCCAGCATTGCCTGAGATACTGGGAAAGGCAAATTACTCTAGAAGTTTGCCAGGCAACTAGAGGCTCCGTTAAGACACCAATACCGCGGTGCCAATTAGCCCTAGGCACGGAACGCATAACACCAGGGTTTACGGGAGCTGGTTCGCGGCCTCTGATTCTATATTCAAGGCTATCCTGTCATTCCTACAGGACGTTCGGTGATCCACCGCCTACCGACGCGCCTGGTAGCTGCTCAGGCCCCAGGAATATTACCGCTCTCTTACACTCTCGTCATTGTGACGTACTATCGGTGCCCTCTGGTAGTTTCTTGTAATTTGCATATTATTCTTCAAGATGTGTGATAATTCTACGTGTGAAATTTTTATGTTAGAGTTCAATTTCGGTGTGATTCTGAATTATCCTTAATTTATGGACATTAGTGTATTACTTAGTTGGATGAGCAGTATCTAAATTCAACTACTTAAATTTTTTTTCCCTAAAATTCTAAAAAAATCTTTTAAATATAAAGAATAATAATTAAAAATTTCATTAAAAATAGTATACCATATTTCACTGTGAAATGTAGAACAAATCTGTTCTACAGCTGTAGTACCCAGCTGTGTACCCAGCTGCTGTACCCAGCTGTAGAACAAATCTGTTTGGGAGTCTTTCGAGAGAAATTAAATGAAAGAAATGCACTTTTACGGTATAGTTATAATTTTAACAAAATATGCTTTGTTCTAAAATGTCTAATACAATTGAGATTTTTAAGCTTTATCCAAAAATATTTACCTTCGAAGCGCTTTTTACTCTGTGAACAAAAATTTTAACTAAAGAAAGAGTAATTTTTGACAAGAAGGCAAATGATTAAAGAAGAAAATCAAATTTCTTGTTTAAATAGACGTCTTCGAAATTTCATTTGTTATTGGAGAGCAGTATTTTCCATAAGAGAATAACTTAAGATTAGCAGATTTGAATTCATTTTCATATGAAATTGAAGAAACCTTATAAACACACACACACACACACACACACACACACACACACACACACACACACACACACACACACACACACACACACACACACACACACACACACACACACACACACACACACACACACACACACACACACACACACACACACACACACACACACACACACACACACACACACACACACACACACACACACACACACACACACACACACACACACACACACACACACACACACACACACACACACACACACACACACACACACACACACACACACACACACACACACACACACACACACACACACACACACACACACACACACACACACACACACACACACACACACACACACACACACACACACACACACACACACACACACACACACACACACACACACACACACACACACACACACACACACACACACACACACACACACACACACACACACACACACACACACACACACACACACACACACACACACACACACACACACACACACAACACAACACACACACACACACACACACACACACACACACACACACACACACACACACACACACACACACACACACACACACACACACACACACACACACACACACACACACACACACACACACACACACACACACACACACACACACACACACACACACACACACACACACACACACACACACACACACACACACACACACACACACACACACACACACACACACACACACACACACACACACACACACACACACACACACACACACACACACACACACACACACACACACACACACACACACACACACACACACACACACACACACACACACACACACACACACACACTATATTATGTTTTAACTATGTAGTCAGCAGGAAAAAGAATTTTAAATGTAACTTGAAACAGCCTAAAAGATTTTAACTTTTATTCTTGTTAATGTATTATCACAAGTAAATTTGCGTTTTATTGCTATAAAATTCAGCTTTAAAACAACCATTTAATGGTAAAAATAATACATTATGCTGATATACTCTATTTAGCTACATAAACAGTCCTATAATATTCAAATATAAGTAAAGTAATACGCTATAAATATGATTCCTAATCCTAGTAAGAGTATGAATTTAACAATAGAAAACTATATTTGGAAATGTAAAAAACTTCTTTCCTTGAAAACAATTCATTTTGAATGCTAATAGTTTGTGGTTCGTTTACCGATAGTATCAAAGTTGTTTCTAAAACTGAAACACGTTAAGAGATTTTTTCATGGATTGAAAGCAATTATTCCCTATAATCCCTAGAAAAGACAAATACATTAACTACTTATGAATTACTAGTTACTATATAGAAAATCAAAAATGATGTTTATTCACCATCAATAGGTGAGGTGAAGACTAAAATTACAGTTGCGTCCTTCTACGAGAAACTTTCCTGTAAATTCTTTATCTCGTATTCAACATAATTTGCATATATTCAAGTAAGCATCATCAAGAAAAGTCTTTGTACAACATTTCTTAGTATCAACAGTAAAAACTGTTAAATATCATTGAATATTGGTTCATTATATTTTTAATACAGGGTTGATTAACATTAACGTACATCAAATAAAATTGACTTATAACATAAGGAAAGTTATATAAATAATATTTACTTGATATCTATATTTTTGGAAATTTCTAATACTGTGATTTGTACATATTTTACATGATTTCTTGTTTATTATATTTATAATGTAAAGTAATGTAAATTTTAGTACGATTTTTTCAAAAAGTAATTTGATAACTTCAAAAATATAAATTCAGTTATCTAATATTAACAATATTAATAATGCAATTAATTTCTGATTCGAGAAAAGAAGAATATTTTATTCATTAATATTCATAATTGCACTTAATTATAATACGTAAATTTAAAAAACTTCAAATATTAAACTTTATTATAATTTATTACTTGAAACAAATTTAGTTAATTACCTGAAACATTATAAAAATTTTCTCGTATAATCTCATATTATCTTTAAGATGTATGCTTTTCATATCATCCTTTGCTCAGAACTTTATTTCAAAATAAAGTTCTCAGCTTATTTTGGAATAAAATTCTGAATAAAGTTACATTTTGAAATAAAGTTCGTTTTTTCATTAAATGTTTCTTTTCCTTCCTGTATATAAGTGATGTAATAAACTTCGATATTAGAAATAATCTGAAACACATTTCTGAGTGAATTGATTGAAGTTATAAAAGTGTTTTAAAAATAAAATAAAATAAATAAATAATGGCTAAATTTAGATATTGTTGAAGAAATAGTTATCTCTGTGTGATGCGTTTAACAGTTGTGTTTATTTATTCTCATGAAAGAAACACAATTCCTTTTTGGAAATTCATAAAAAAAAGATTTATTCTATGTTATTACTCAACATTAACATTTCATTGCATTTATTTTTAATATGCAATGCACCAAACTTTTTTAATTCTCTGTTTCGTTATTTAAATGCGAAGATAAGAAAATAAAATAAGGTTGCGTTTTTCTTCTCTGTTCATTATAGTTGATCTCTCTCTCTCTCTCTCAGAATATAAATTTTTATTACCACTCCTTAATGACCAATGTCATTGTTAAGTAATATTTTTCTTGTAGTGAAATAATGTTTGCATTAATGCTCAGTAAATAGTTCATGAGAAATGGCAAAATATGCAGTTTTGATCACTGACAAAAGAAAATATTTTTGAATATTTAAACACATATTTGTTTATTTTATTAATTAAAATACAAGCATAATTAAAATTTTAATGACTTTTATCAGCAACCATAAAAATGAATAACGTAAACTTATTTCAGATCATAAATAATAAAAGTGATGATAAAGTAGTAGGTAAATACTCCTTTGAATGAGAGAGAAATAATAAAACGAATCATAAAAAAGGCGCTGTATATAAATTAAAAGTATTGCTTAACAATCCTACAAGAAGCATTATTTAGTTAAAACATTATTTTCAAGACTTAATCGCGTCAAATTATTGGTGATTACCTTTAACGTTTGATATCATTTTGGTAAGTTACAAAAGACAGCAACGGAAATGGATTTTAAATTTCTCTCCTGTGCATCCGTAAAAGATTATTTTATTTTATTATTTATTTTTTTGCGATCTTTTATTTCCTTGTTTTGAAGCTGGATATAAAGAAATGACTTAAAGCGGTTTTATATGAAAGCTTTTTCAATAGTTTTTTAGTTGTTTAAATCTTACAGAGTTTGTA
Source organism: Latrodectus hesperus (assembly GCA_037975125.1). NCBI lineage: Eukaryota > Metazoa > Arthropoda > Arachnida > Araneae > Theridiidae > Latrodectus > Latrodectus hesperus. Next base: position 50,262,283 of record CM075859.1, on the reverse strand, counting down.
TTTTTAAAAATAAATTATTAATCAAAATTTCAATATTTATGGTTTTGCTTATGAACATGTATTTTGGTACGGACAATGTAAAATTGAAACCAAAGCTGTAAATTTAAAAATATTTTTGAGAAAAATTTCTTAACTTCAAATGTATTATGAGCATTCATAAATAATTAAATAACCAAAAAGAAAGATAATATTAATAAAAAGCTTGATATTTTAAATATATGGAAATAAATCTATACAGGGTGAATATATTTCTTTAATCACATGTATTTAAAATTAGAGTTTACTTTTAGAACAAAGCAAAGAAATTGTATTTTGTTCATTATATTTTCCTTATGAATATTTTGTGTACGATTAATTAATCAAAATAATCACTAACAGCATCGATGCAGTATTATAATTATGTAAATTATACTACTATAACGTATTGTCAGGCATTATTCTCTATGGGCGCAATGTGGCCTCCGATCATCTGAATAAATAATATGTGTTACCAAAACATTTCAGAAACAAAATGTAGCTCAAATGTTGAAATGAATAAATTCATTTCAGTATAATTAGAGGGAGAACATATGATGAAGAAGAATACATTGGTTGACCAATTATTGAATATGCGGCATAGTTGCCGCCACGATACGAAATCTAGATCTAGTCAAAGAATTTTCTTTCACTTTCTGGTTGCCGGGTTCAAGATAAATAATGCCAGATATTTCATGCGGGCTGTGTGATATAATGAGTTCACTCGTCACCGTATAAAGCAAGATTTTGTTCAATGATGATTACATTTGCCCCAATCTAATATGTGTTTGCCTTATTTCTATGCAATTAGAGTGTGGCTTATGTAATAATCATTATATTTACCAATGTTTACTACATAAACATTATGTAATTTCTGTGGGTTTTGACTATCATCAACAAATTATTGTCAAAAATCAATAATTATATCCTATTATTGTAAATTTATTTCCCACATTTAGAAATACTTTGTGTAAGTTTTTAACTGAGAATTATTTAGAACCAAATAATTTCTCTTTGAGAAATATAAAGTTAAGTTTTTCCTGCTCGTTTCAGTCTTCTTGATTACAATAATTTATATACTTTTGTATTAAATATTATAATAACTCTCTTAAAAGTAGAACATAAAAATTAATTAAGATACTCTCAGAAAATTTATAAATAACCTATTGAAATGCCTCAATTATAATTCTTCAAAAGCAAGCACAAATTATTTTAATGTAGTATGATATTTAAATTTGGTTTTCAGAATCCCGCTATAATGACATGGTTACCATATAAAAAAGTTAGATTTTATGGTAAAATAATTTTACAAACAACTTTATAGAAGAAAACATTTTTACACAGAATTCGTGAATTTAAAGTTTGCCGAATTCTTTATTTGACTGAAAATAAGTTTAATATATGCAAACTATTACAAAATAAAGTTTGTATTAAATCTTCAACATAAAATTTAAATATTCTTAGCTTTTCGCAAGACCTTGAGTAATTGCATTACACATCATAAATATTTAAGCTGAAATTGTATCGATGATGCTAGCGTAAAGAAGAATTTCATGCATTTCTTCACACTAATCGAATAGAGTTTATCAGGTTTTGAACAGATAATAAACTGTGAATAAATTCTTGTAATATTTCTATATTTTGTTAATATTTCTTTCATAAATTTCAAGTTTTTATGAATATATATAAGTAAAGTATTATTGATTATTTTAAAATAAAATAAAATTTGAAAATTCCGAATACACAGCGTACGTAATAATGTTTCTTATATATATATATATTATGAAAAAGAAATTTTTAAATTTTAGTTGTTATGGGAGATAAAAATGTATTTTTAACAATAATTTAAGGGAAGTAGAGATTTGGAATTTACTGCCATCGAGAATTAAATAAATCTATTAATGTGAATCAATCTTTAATTTTGTATAATAAAGTGAACTACTTTTTGGAAGGTTGTTTATCATAAGAATAAATCATAAGGGCTTTAAACCTAAATTCTAGTTTATTGAGTAGTTAAAAAATATTTCTAAAGTTATATTAAAAGCTTTATGCACATAAATCATTATACTTTTTATATTCTAAACTTTTATTCATCTTTTATTATTAATACATTACAATGTTTAATTATTTACTTAGTTTTAATAATAAAGCAATATCTATTAAGACAAAGGAAATTTAAATAAGTGTTTGATTTTAAAAAATTAGCTTTTAAAATGGTTGCAAAACTGAATAATTTTAGATTGTACTACTAATTATTTCGAAATTACACAAGAGATATTTCCTATTTAAGATACTGTAAAATATGTTTAATTATTCCCTCAAATTCCTAACTGTTTTTTATATTTTTATGATAAATACATTATTTACGATTGAGTTGTATCTGCACATTTACTCTGGAATACAAAATTGTAAGGATATTTAATTGTAAGTGGTCTGATACAAAATTTGAATGACATACATTGGATGTATAAATGATCTTGTTTTCTTAGTTCAATATGATATAGCTAAAATAAATTATATAGAGATATATAATCAAATTTATTCCAAAGATTTAAGTATATGTAAATATTAATTCTACTGAAATAGCGCATCATCACAGAGTAACTGTTTTTGAATATACTGTTATAGGAATTTTTATTATATATTTGAGGCTATTATTTTCCAATATGTTGTTTAATATTGTTTGGAAATCCCAAAAATGTTGAAAGTCTGTGAGCAATTTTAATAAAATTTTATTATTTACAGAATATTTAATAAATTCTTGTATAATATTTTGGACAGCATTTGTATATATTCTACAATATTTAAGATATCAGTAAGCTCAGAGAAAAATTAAAAATTAATAAATAATTTGTAAAGTTCATGAATAATATATCATACTTTAAATAGATTCTAATATATCCTATAAATGTTTTCATTTTGGATGGATATTCATAGAAACCTACACTGTGAAAACAAAAATATAATATTTCTTAAAAGTTTCTCAAATTCGTAAAATTTTATTAAAAGCACCCTACCAAATTTATAAATGATCATAGAATGGCGAGATGTTTTGCTTATTATCGGCTCTGTTAATTCAGAATTACTTTATTTTAAGAGATATGTCAAAATTGTTACTGATTGCACACCAAAAGTCTTGTAAATAATCAGGAATTAACTTGAGATTAAAAGATTTGATTATGTATGTATATATATATATATATATATATATATATATATATATATATATATATATATATATATATATATATATATATATATATATATATATATATATATGGTTTTTGACTAATTTTATAAAAATGTACTATTAATTATATATCTATATATATATTTATGCATAATTATTAACATTATCACTACATTGTTCACAAAACGATTTTATATACCAAATATTTTAAAAACCAAAAGTTTGAGATTTTCATTGTTTAAAAATAGAACAACATGCATAAAATTAAAGCTCCTTAACACTCTGGAATGTTTCTTCGATCAGGCAAAATTTAATTCAAAGGAATATCAGAAATCAGAATTGATGGATTAAATTTCGTATCAACTAAAGAATATCTTCAGATTCAAGTTGATAAGCCTGACTTTTTTAGAACAACTCAACTATAAAATAATTTTAAGGATCAAATCAAGCAAAAATAAAAAGTTTTATAAACTCTTCATTATATATTATATTGAAAAAGTAATGAAAATAATTATTGTTGCTTTCAACTCGATAGAATTCCGTTACAAGTCATTAACTTTGGACGTAATCTTAGTTAGAAAATTTATTTCACCTTTTGCACAAAATTGAATACCCTCGTAGACCTTTAGATAATTATCTCTTAAATATTTTCCCATGTGAATGCATTTGCAAACCTTAAACATATAAAATTCATTAATCTTATTGAATTTTCGAAAGAATTCATTAATCTAATTTCGTGTGTCTGTCGCTGGACGATTATTTTATGCATACTAGATCTAATTCGTCAGGGATCTAATATTTAAAATTGAGTAATACAAGACTACGCTGCCGAAATGAGAGTCAAATTTTACAAATTGTCAAACTGAAATTCATAGCATTTGCTATTTTACATTACTTGAATAAAGTGAAAAAACGTGGGATAAATGAAAGAGAAAATTATGTTGAAAGTACATACTATAATTTTGGAATCATAATTTTTAATTTTTGAAAATTTCAGTAAATCTAAAAGCAAGGATTGCTAGAAATTATACATTATAAAAGTTAGATATTTATTATAAAAAATAAAAACATATTTTTTTTAAAAAATGTAATTAATTTTCTTTTAAATATTTATTACAAATTCAAAATGTTTACTAAATTTTTGCGAATATTTTCTATGGTTTTGTATTTAAATTTAGATGAGAAATAATTTACGATCTTGTAATTTACTTCAATGTATCTTTTTACTTAAATTTATTAATGTCGATAATCCAAAGTTATAATAACTTCATAACTCATTTGTGTCCACGTAACAAGGATTAAAACAAATAAGATAAGTTTTACCGTGAAAGTTGCATTTTTGGAAAATTACTACAACAAATGTTTAAGCCCATATTTTCAAAACAAACGCATCTAAATGATTGAAAATTAAAATTATTTTTATTGGTTTATTTTTGAAATATATTATCTGAAATTAATGAATGATTACCTTATACATTTACACCATCATATTTTTATTCTTTTTCCTAACGAATATAAATTAACATCACAAGAATACATTTCAACACTAATACTTTTGATAAATACTTTTTCTACGATCTCTTTATTTTGAGATGTTTATTGCATATATTTTCAATTATATATGCATTATCCAAAGTGTAAATAAACAATAAAGATATGTATTAAGTAGTACTGTATAATTTCACAAACACTAATCTCAATAAATATGGGATAATAGCGTCTCAAAATATGTGAGTGAAGATGAAATTTTTGAAAATGCAATTGAGAAAAAGAGTTATTAACATACTACAACATAAATATTATTTTGAGCATTGCGTGAGTTCATGGTAACTTGATTGTGTGAGAAAAGCAATGCTCTCTTGTGTACCTAAAAAAGCTTTCAACAGATTATGAATTTCGGTTTTCAACAGCTTATATACTATCCGGTTGATAGGACGAACCTAAATCAATGGGTGGCTGAAATGATGAAATGGGCTGATTGAGTAGAGTAAATTGAAAAGATAAAATCGATTAAACTAAGAAATCAAATAATGATAAAAATGCAAAGAAAAAAGACTGATGCGCATTCACTCCAAATGTGATTTTTGTTTTGATATGAAATTAGGAGATTACATACAAAGTTAGAATATATGAATTTTACTAGGAAATACGCGTAAAGCAATTTTAAAATAAGAATTTTGTTTAATATAAATAAAATTTAAAAACCAATTTTTTTCCAATGCAGCAAAAACTCTTTTTTAAACTGAGCTCTGTCACAAAGGCTTAATAAAATTTGTATAAACGCTTATTCAAAATAAATTCTATTGTCAGAGTTATGCATTTGAAAAAAATTTTTATTGATTAATAAAATCTAAAATATTATTACATCACTGAAAAAAGGAGCTCAAATGGGTGATAGCAAAATTCCTAGATGAAATTTCTAGCCAGCAATTTGTTGAAAATTGTTTGCTTTTTTCGCTTCATCTGTATATCTTATTCCCAGAAGAATAGTAAGGACTATTCTTCGTCAGTCGAATACTCTACAGAGACTACGGATTAACCTTCAGAGAAATCAGTGATCACATTGAATGAATCCAAGCAACTGTGATGAGTATCAGTTATCGATGAATGCAGGAGGAAACGGTGGACCGAAGGGACAACTCGCATCCACATTGTTCCACTACCGCACTTGATGACAGGCATATTGTGAGCTTGGTATAAATGGATCACTCAGCCACATCACAAACAATATCGTAACACATATTGCCTGCTACATATCATTCAGTTTCTTCTATTTCCATTTAAACGTTATTATTTGTTAGGTGGATCATTTACAAGGCTTCTGTTGCTTCTTAAACCTGCAACTCAAAAACAATGACTTTTGTGCCGTCAATGATGCAATGAATGACGGGTAGAAACAACGGGAACATTTCCTTACTGATGAATTGCTATTCTACCTGCAACACCACGGTGGTCGGATAAAAGTGGAGACACCGTAGTGAAAGTATGCATTGCCACATTATCCCTCCATACGGGTATAGTGTTTTGGAGTAATAATGTATTTTCCGTGCCACACCTCTCTAATATGCCTTGCATTTAATAGCCAACGATAGATCTCTGAGGTAAAAGAGCTCTTGATCCTCCCATACTTGCTCTCATCCATATTACAACGTTAAAAGGCGTGGACATAGGTTTCATGCAATGTTTAAGAAAACTTCTTTACCCATCAGAATGAATTATTTTCTTTCACTACTTAATCACTTGATCCAAAAATTTGTGGTCCATACTTGCACAACATTGGACCCGGAATGTACTACCCACTGCTACACTAGATTAACTTTCGTAATGAGTGGAAGCCGCATAGACTACTGTATCCCAAAGATACATACAGAGCCTCTTTGATTTTATGCTGAAGTGTGTGGTAGTGGTTCCAAAACAAATAATACTGGTTGTACTTTTTTCTGATTTTGAGGCTGTAGTTTCAATGTTTTGATATTTATACTACGTGTTATTGGTCAAACAAATTTTTGCTGTGATATCTCTAGTCCCTCTTTGTTTTGCATTTTGGGTGGCCAGCAAAGCTGATAAAATTTAAGTTCAGAAATACAAAATATATCATCTCATATATCATGCATTTATCAAGTGAAATTAGGATTCAATTATGTTCAATCATGAAAAAGATTATTTATTAAGTAGTTTGTCTATTCATTTATTTGCATGATATCACTACACTTTGACATTATAAGTTAAAGAATATTTCTATATTATGAAAATATACTATACATTATATTGTTAAAGACGTAATTTAACTATATGCATTATGTACTTAATATTATATATCACTTTATAAACCAATTATTGTAGATGAATATCTTGAAGCTCAGTAATCTGTATTTTATTTTACTCTACGGTCACATTTTAGATACGAAAGATTACAGAGCTATAAGTGGGTAATCATCAACGCTGAATGTGAGGATCGAACCTAGGAATTCACGCATTTGGAGTGTGTAATTCTAGATTGATGATTCATTTGCCTGCAACTAGTTAAAATCTTAAAAATTGAGCTATTAATTAGATGCAAGAATTAAAACAATCGTAGAAATACTTATCTTTCTTTATGCCATGCCTGAATTTCCCTTTTTATTCGTTAATGTTATGAAACACATTTTTGGTAACGATATAACAAACTTTGATGATATTCCATAACAGTGGGAATATAATATATCAAATATATATTACTGAATTTTACAATATTTAAGGTAAAAATTAAAAGTTCCTAAAATGTATATAATTAATAAAATATAAAACAAACCCACATAGTATTTAACCTTTGAAAATTAATTAGAAAAAATTAGATATACACACGGACAAATAATTATAATTTGACAGATGTAAAAGATATACATTGTTTTCACATAATTTTATAACACACTGCGAAGAGATTTGCTTAGATATTATATTTTGAGTGGTTAGTTATGCATATAGGGGAGTTCCGAATCAATGATTTTACGATAAAATTTAGTACTCCGGATATTGTCATATAAAAGTAGTCCGGCAGACATTCTATCTCATTGCATCCGTTCTCTTAATGTTCAAAGGACATAAAAGGGAAGCAGTTAAACACATCTGAACATAAATGTGGCATATATGTTTTACTGTTTATTGTATGGTGGCTGAATGCATTACATTTCGATATATTTTATGCGGACAGTTGTAATTCTCAATTTTTTGTTATGGTTTTTCAAGAAAGTGAGCACAAATTTGAAACTGACATCTTCTGGATGTATGAAAATATAAGATTAGAAAAAAATTAATCACATTAATATCAGAATATCACAAATCTATATTCCAAAGATGCGTTTTAAGGTTATTCTGAATATGTTATCAATTATATAAATTTATCATTCTTCTAATTTAAAATTTTACATTAGTTGTATAATATTATAGATTAAAACGTGTAATTAATCATTTATTTTAAAATGAATTTTCATTACAAAACTTAAACTGTTATTTATCTGCGAAATAAAAAATAAGTTCTCTGAACCTATCAAATTTTAATACACTATCCAAAATAAGATTATTGATTGAAATTATAAGTAGCAAATTGACTACCTATTGGGTTTTATTTTTGCTTTTTGATTTAGTTTTAGTTCATGATTTTTTTATCTTGAAATTTAAAATATATTCTTAATACGTCATTAAAATTAAAAAAAAATCTAAAGTCATTTTGAGTATCTATATAGAACCATTTTGTTTATTTATTTGTCATAAGAAATTGTGTCTATTGAGATAATTTCTCGCAAAAATTTTTATAAATTTGATCGAAAAGAGATATGTTAGACTTTATAATTGTAGATTTATAGTAATAAGAATGCGTTAGATTTTAAAAAACATGTAGAGTGTTGCTTCGAATTCTCTTCAATATTTTCACGTTTTATCAGGAACTCCACAATGTTCTTAAATGATTTTTGAAGAATAATTTTATTCGTAAAAGTGAACTCATAAAAAATATATTATCGCAGAGAGAGAGAGAGAGAGAGAGAAGAATAAGATGTATGATACATATATTAACCTTGCGACATGTATCCTCTGTTTTAGAATATCTAAAATAATAGTTTTGAATATGTTTGTAAAATTAAAGCAAATTGACCATATTTTACTGTAGAACATTCTATTTTACAGTACAAAAGCTCTTAGATATTTTGAAATTCTATCATTCGGCCAGGTGGCAACATCTGTTGCTTATTTTTAAAAAAATGAAGGCATAATTTAAATGTATATTTTCTGAAGTTCTTGTCATTATAACCTATATGGTTCTGTACCGTAATCCAAACTCCTCAGTTTATAGTTGTTTGACACTGAATGAACGATTGTATTCATAAAATCTGTTGCACAGTAATAATAGTACATGCTTGCAAATATGATGTGCTGTAGAATATTGGCTTATGCGAATTCGTTTGCTTGTAATTTATCAAAAAGGCTGGTGAGGAAAATAAATAATATGATTGTGAATAAAGAATGCAAACTGTCTATGCTGTAAGTAACCTCTTATTATCTTGTTGAAATATGACTTAAGCTTAGGCTTAAGATAAGCTTAATTTAGCAATTAAGCCTCAGAATGTACCTCAGAATGTAGAACTCACTTCTTCATATGCAGGCATTACGCATTGGCATTGTAAGTTATGATCGTACACTCTAATACAATCTTTAAATTAGAACAGTAGACAAAAGGCCAATATGGTGATGGAAATTCAGATTGATTCTACATGACACCAGATTTCAAAACAACGAAAATTAAGGTGATCATTAAGCAGGATGGTGACAAACCTTTTATAAGGTTAAGCATTGTAGTGCTATGAGAAAATATTTATTTACATAAAGAAATGAATCTTTATTACAGACTAACAAATCTGTGAAATAGAATCATAATGAGTGTTGGTTCCACAACGGCTGACAAATGCTGTCTCTATGAAGTTAAAAAAGGAGCACAATAGGTGATCAGATTTTTAAATAATAGATACTTATACTTTTTATGAAAGTTATTCCTTAGTATAGACATAGAGCAAATATATATTTTCGAGATTTATTTCAAGATTTTTTTATTTAAATTTAAAGCAGTGTGTTTCGACTCAGATATTTAATAACTGCTGGATGATTTTATTGTACTCATTTCTACATAGTATAAAGTTGGAATCAAATCAAATCTATATAGATACTATTGAAAATCTGGATTGCTTACTTTAAGTACAATTATCAAATATTTATTCGAAATATTTTTTAAAATTCATTACTGTTCAAATCGAAGATTATGTAAAGCATACTATTTTTGTTACTGTCAATAAATTTAATTTCTTTAAATTTAAGTTCAAGATGCTTTTATGAATTATGCTGCTGACTTTCTGAAGTAAGCTTTTATTGTTCACTTATTTAATCTGTGATTAAAATAATAAATTAATATTTAGTGTCTGATAAACATGGATATTTATATATCAATTAAAAAATCTCAATAATATATTAATTTACATAATTTTATAAATCAAATGAAAGCTAAAGTTTTTAAAAAGCAGCAATTTTTGTATATTTAGTTTAATGATTAATATGTATTAACTTATACACTGCTTTCTAACATAAATATCTTTGAAAAATGTCCTTTTGAATACATTCCTATTTTTATGCTCTTTTAGAATTCATAATTTCTCAAAATATATTTCCTTGAAATGGAGGGAGTTATTAAATTATACTGATCTTTTATGTAAGATTTATTTTTTACAAATCCATTAAGTTAACCTTTTCAATATTCACACAGAAAACGATAATAAATAGTGGTAAAAGCGCAACACATTTAAGTGATTTCAAGATACTACCTTGAAAACTACATTTGGAATGAGATAGTTATACTTTTATAAAAGGTACAATTTCATCATTACTTCAAATATTTCATCTCTTATAGTCGATAATGGGACTTTTTCAAGCGCTTTACATTACATTTACTTTTTTCCTGTACTTTGTTAATAATTGGAATTCTGTTATGAAATCATCTCTTTTTGTTTGAATAAATATACTTAGAACATTTTTGTCAATATAAAACAATTTGATTAGTTTTTCTACTTCCATAATTCTACACCGGGAAATACTCTAATTTGAAAATTCACTCTCTATTTGTATAAAGGATGTTATAAATTCCATAAAATTTATTAAATTCAATAATAATACTCATCTTTGTAATAGAAATAGTCATTTAAATGCAGAAAATTCATATTAAATTTTACTTAACTTTTCAAAACGTAAAGAAATTTAGAAGAAATGATATTTTAATCATTTGCAACATTTTCTCCAAACTTTATTTTCATTTAAATAATAATTATTATTAATTATCTAAATTATATTTGCTAATTTAGTTAACTGAATAGGAAGAAATATTACTGAACTCATTATGGAATCATTTTTAATGGCTATCGCAGGGCTAAATATTTCGATAATTTTAGCTGAAACGATAACATTAATCGTTAATGCATTGTAGATATTTTGCATTTAATTCTGAAAACGAATTAAGTGTTATCTTTGAAATATTGTACATTTTCGCAACTAATGAAACAACAAATGTAGATATAAAAGGTAAATAATTTATAAGATTTGGAGTTTTAAGATAAACATTACAAAAACGAAATTGCTATTATTTTTTAAATTTTCTGTTATTTGCACATACAATTAAAAAATTACAATATAATATTAACTCATTTGTATAGAAATGATTTAAAATATTTTTTTATAAAACGTAATCTTAAATAATCTTACATCTTTTCCATAAAATGTAGTCATAAAATATCATGAATATATTGTTGCACTGTGTGTTATACATTTTTAAAATTTTATCAAAACACTTCTTAAACTTATTTTAAATTCACTATCAACGGTGTAAATGCTATTTGTTCTAAGTACTTTTGAAAATGATCTCCCACACCTATCTCTTACCTATCTTCATCACTATTTAATCACATCACTTAAATATCACATCATTTAAATGCATGAAAACTTTTAAAATTTCAGAAAACTATTAATAACATAACTACGTTTTTGAAAGAAGAGTTGAAAAGATATGTCACCTATTTTGTTATTCTCACATTCACCCAAAAGCTCTTTTAAAAAGAATATTTTGTTATATTCATTGTATTCATTTCACATTCATAAAAATCTACATTCATAAAAAATTCCTAAAACATTCATTACACTACATTCATAAAAATATATGAAGTAAAAATATAATTATAAAATACATTAAGAACCTTTAATATAATATTTGAAATTATATTTGTAATATACACATCAAATATGTATTATATTTTTTAATATAAAAAGTTTTTTCTCATTTTCACACTATAATTTAGGGCATTACAAATCTACGAAAGTAAAATAATTTACACTATGAGGTTCATTGAACGATAAAATTTCAATGAAACCTTAGCGGACTCATTTTGACCGCGTTAACAGTCTTCTTCAGAATGAAGAATCCTGAATTCATTTCCAACCACTGTTAAACAACAGAAGATTAGTTTTGCGCTTGCTGTCGAGATGGATACTTAGAAATTTTCCAGGTTTCTTCCCTTGCGATACGCGAATATGTTACACTATCTAGGAAAGGTCTTCCTGGAAGACAATTTACACTGTGGATGTTAAAATGTTTTATAACAGTTTGAAAACGTTAAGTTGATCATCATGTAATGTCAAAAGCTCCGTTATATATTATAGTTTAAGGCCAAATAAGTAAAATCTGTTGGCCTGTTTTTCATATAAAAAGCATGTCAATCTTTTTTTATAAAAAAGCAAAAAATAAAATCTCTCAGTCTTAGTACAAGAAACTAATATTCTTATCTAGTCAAATTCGCGTTTGTCAGTAACGTATTGTAGATGAAAAAATATTGGAAATCCTTTCCCTATTTATTTTGTTATTTTTTGTGTATTATTTATTGAAGTCATTCATTTGAATTTACAAAGTATTTTTTGCAAAATATAATTTAAATTTTATTTTTTTATATATTTTACTTTTATTTGCATTTTAAAGGCTTGTAAAATGTTCCTTATTTGTGAATTTTACAAAAAATTTCACTAATTGTTTACCAATTAATTTTCTATATTTTAGAATAAAACAATTTTCTTAAAAAGCACAAACATAACTGATTGTATAGTTCAAGTTTCTCACAAATATATATATAATTCATCTAGTAATATATTAAAATCAATGATTTATTTAAACGTACACATAGATATTGGAAATTTAAGTTCTACTTACTTGAATTTAAAACATTTAATAAAGCGTAAAAAAGAAAACTAACAAAATTTGAGATAGTTCAATTTAATGCTTTTTTCTCATAAGAGTGCATGGTTTTACTTGTGCCACATAGCAATGTCAAACGTTAAAAAATGTACATATTTTTGTATATATGTTGTTACTAATGACACTTGGACTAGCCAAGCTTTTTATACCATGGCTATGCGAATTTAAGCCAATAGTCTTTAGTTTAATCAGAGCACCACGAAGGTGAAAGTACGACTTTGGTCTTAATATCTTCCGATAGATGGCACCACCAGAGGACCCACTCCCTTAATTTTGGCATTGATCTGAAGGGAGGAAATTTTCTCCAGACCATTGCAGGCATGGTAACTGCTCAACGACTGACCACAGGGCTTTCGATTCCACAGATTTAACGAGCATCGTAACTTTGTAAATGGTTTAGCTTCATATTATAAAACTAACTATTCTAACAATTCAAATTCATTAAAAACTATATATAATTAATAAATTAAGAATAATCTTTGAAATGCTTAATTACCTTTAGCATTGCAGGACTGAATAGCATTTTAGCGAGCACATCGATTAAATATTTTTCTTTTTTAAGACGTTTGTATACTGAAGTTTCATAAATTGCTGGTTTTACTATACATTTTGTGATAAAACTGTAATAAAATATAAATAATTATTATTTATTATATATATATATATATATATATATATATATATATATATATATATATATATATATATATATATATATATATATATATATATATATTATAATATTTTATTGGAGCTTCATATAGCGAAATGTATTTTTATTTCCCGATATATACTTTATAGTAAAATTTGTCTTTAAAGTTAAATTCATGTGTTGGTACTCTATTATCTGTGGGCCGAGCTGGCAGCCGTTTTCTGTTACAGCCTTCGTGAACTGAAAAATGATTTTTTATTATCTAAGAATATGATTAATCGTGTTTCACTCGTAGCAGAAAGATTTATACAAAAATATTTTGATACATTATTTTCACATTTACAATCATAAAATAAGAACCACATTTTTCAAGTAAAACGCTTGAAATAATACCTGCTTTGGTAAAAAATTTTTAAATATTAACATCAAAACAATTTTTCACTTTGTTTTTAAATATAGTTAATAATTTAGATACATTTAAAGAATATATACCTTTTTTATTTTCATAAATTTAATTAAAGTAATCCATGCTTTATCATGATGCGGTCTTTTTTTATACATAAAAGAAATATTGCACACAATCGCAAAAATATTGAATTATGAAAGAAATAATTTTATATTGAGTATCTTCAAAATTTTCTTGGAGAAAACAACATTTAAAAGAAGAAACTTTGTGGTTTATTAGATTTAATAAAGCGGTGTAATTATTTACATTATCTAGATTTCCACATATCAGAATAAAAGAGCCGAGCTGGCAGCTGAATGGTTAGCGCTCTTGCCTTCGGTTAAACAGTTCGTGGGTTCGAATCCCACCTTGGGTATGGATGTTTGTAGTGGTTCGGAATCCATTTTAAACCGTAAGTCCCGGTCTAATTTGTCCTCGTGTGCAAAAAATGACCGTTGAGCGACAAACAAACTAAACCTATTATTTGTGGCATTTATTCAGTCTTTGTATTTTTCAAACATATCAAATTTCAACTATTAAATATAGTTAAAAAAGTGATGTTTTATCTCAAAGCCAATGGTTAAATGCTTATTATTAATATATAAAAAGAGTGTAAATTTAGACTGAGCTCTGTTTGTAGTGATTGTTTCTATAAGCCTACGCAATAGATGAAACGCTTAAAATATGAAAAGTGATTTCCTCAATTCTGAGTTTCGAAACAAGTTTGTTTGTAGTATATTAGCTTCCACGAACCATATCAATGTACGTCTTGCATTTATAGAATCTCATTTAGTATCAAGATACTTTAGAAATAATATTCAAAAGTATTTATTATACATAGAATTGATTCAATGGTTTTAAGAAAATAAATCGATCAATAATTTCTATTCTAATGGCTTATATGATATCAGACATCATTCCTACTTTTGAGAAAAACACCCACAAAATATTCAAAATTTTGCAATTTAAAATAAATAATATCTGTAGAAACTAATGGCTACATTGAATTGAATTATGTTACAAAAATATATTAATAAATTTATAATAATATTATATTATAAGTCAGGCAAATATTTATTTTAATATATTTTATTAAAGCTATCTTGGGCATATTTTTATAAGACAATTCTTCGAAATTCATTAAACAGACAATAGATTAAAACAACTTATCAAGAACAACTTGTATGCATTTTACTAAGCTCTTAATACCAAGAGCATATGATACAGAAATCTTTAAAATTATGCTTTCAATTATAAGCTCTTTGGCTTCCTATAAAATGCAGTTAAGCATATTTTTTCAATTATACCCCTATAAACTTTATACTGCATATTTTGTGATGCCTATTACTATGTTCAGTATACTTCACAGTGTTTAATTAGTGTGTTATTTAATCACTCTTAAGGGAATTGTCAAAATAAAATTTTCCGTAATAAAATAAACTAAAAAAACGGTATGAATTTGAAAGAAAGTTTAAGCATTGCTGTTCTTGATTGTCTATAACGCTATTAATATTTTAGTATCAATTCAAACAACAAGAACAATTGAAATATTTTCAAAAGTGGTTGTTCAGAAATAACCGATTCCCATATATTAAGTATTCTATAATTTCTTCTATAAGGAAAGTAAAAGCAATCGGCTTGTAAAATGTTAGTTTACAAGCTTTTTTTTTTAGTTATTTTTAATTCCAGCAATTAGATGCAAACTCTCTTCTGTAATCGTTATAATTGTTTTAAAATAATTGTGTAAATGATTTTCAATTGCTTACCAGCTTGGAGTCTAAATTGTCTTATTTTAAATTCCTGTGCATGCTGTATTGCATTTATGTATAAGAAATAAGTGCTTATATTGACCACAAACAAATTTTCAGTGTAACTTCATTTCCCGAAACAGAAGACTAAATGTGGTGTGAACTTAGGGAATATTAGAAAGAAGGCATTGTTATATTTAGGTTCATGAATTTTTTACAGTGCTGATGGGAGGAAAAATGTAAGTAATCTATTCTATAGATATAAAAACCTAGGGCCAAAAGTTTATGTATTAAAATTTTCTAAGCCAGCATTAATCAAACGATAAGCAAATTATTCCTACTGATATTGTACAAACATTCCATCTTTGTACTGATATTGTACAAACATTTAATCTTTGTTTCCATCAGTCAAAACACACTTAGTATTCCAAAAAAGTAATTTTTTCTGCTTGTAGTTTTATGTTTTATCAAATCCAATTATTTCTAGTTCCATTTAATGCGTTATTTGTAATTTAAGAGAACAAAAGAAATCCAAAAAGAAAATAAGTGAGAGGAGAAGAATTATGAATCTCTAGTTAAAAGACAACAAAATTGCTAATGGTTTCAATTTCACTATTTCAGTAACATCAAATGCAAATTTTAGTCATTTCAATTTATCAACAAACATCTTACAGTGAATAATTTTTTTATTAAAAGGATAACGCGAATGAATTGAACAAAGAACTGAATATTAATTCTATTCACAGTTTAATTCAATACTTAAATAAACATTTTCATTTTTGTCTCAGATGATCTTCTCATTTGTGTACTAAATTTTTCGCATTTAAATATCAGATATAGTAGAGCTGGATCACGCAAAATAAGTCATTGTCTTAATGTTCTTTAAAGGAAATGTTACTTATGGGAATGCTTAGTCAAGTTTTAGGAGTTTTCTACCTTTTTCCTACTCCAAAATTACGATGGTATACCAATAGAATGATCCATAATAAAATATGACACCACTTCTGTCACTTGTAGTAAGTATGGGTGAAATATTCCTCATTGTCTGGTTTCATAAAAATATCACAAATTTTTATGATATTTGAGTAGAATATAATATACATTTTTAATGATGTTTAAGAAAAACATAGTTTAAAAATTCATTACTCAGTGTTAACATCTAATAAATATTTTAAAAAGCAAATAATTTTACCAACTAGTATTATGGAACACATTTTAATGGCACATTTTGATATTATTCAATAAATATTAAAACAGTGTTTTGAATTTATATTATCCAATAATATATTGAAATTTCTGTCTCCATTTCTTCAGTCTATTTTAATTCTTACCGATATCTCAAAAATTGCTGTATGTCAAAGCATTCTCTTGAATAGAACAGGGCGTTTGATGCTAATTGTTTGTTAACGCGGGAACAGACTTATTTTAAATTTTGACTCAACAGTAATATTTTCATTACATTTTGTATAATTTTGTATTTTTTCAAAATTTCAGTTTGAAGAGTCAGATTTTAACTTTTCATTTACTAAAAATGAGTGGGTTTGTGCATTAGAATTATAAAATATTATCTATTACAATGCAATATTGCGTGCGTGTTAAATAATAAAGGAACTTCATAAGCATTAATAAAGTTATTCTACTTAATTTTGGATATTAAAAGGTTAATGTTTCTTTAATCAAAAAATAAAATAAAATCATTTTTGGACTACTGAACCATAAACCATAATATCTATTCTAATTCCGATACTCATACCCAATAAGAAAAATTTTAGTTAAAAAAACTTGAAATTCTAATTTTAACTTACTAAAATTTTACAAATATATCACTGCATTAAAGTTATTCGAAGTGATTTATAACTTTCAAGTTCGTTTCCAATTTGGTGTCCTATAAATTCAAGTAAATTTTTCAATTTAATTTATTAATGTATTATTTAGATATATAGATGTTGCAGGATTTCTTGTGGGTAGCATTAACACTCATGGACTTCTTAAATATTTTTTTCCATGGAACTTTTTTTTTCTACTTCAAAAATCAATCGGGGAGGATAAAGTGTCAACTCCAACTCATTAACTTATCAAAATTGAGTATCAATTGTGATTAAGAGTGAATGTTACTATATATGGGTTATGGTTTGAAAAAGGAAAAGGGGGCAAAGGAAAACTGAAATATTTAAATAATCAAGTATGTATATTCAGAAAGGATAAAATGTATAAATATTTCTTAGTATTAGATGAGTCGAAAATTAAATGTAAAGAGCCCAAAATGATTTTTTCTGTTATTTTAAAAAAATCTTCTAGACTGCTCTTTTGAGATGCAGCTACAAATTTCAAATCCATAAAAAAGTTCACTTTATTAATTCACAAATTTCTTTAAAAGTTTTAAACTATTATAGTTTCAATTTAATTTTAGATAAGTCATTCTTCCATATAAATTCCAAGTTGAGTTCACGGTATCATTGCGATTGATATGTCAATGTAAAAACTAAACCCATTCGAGATGGCTTTTAAACGAGTAGCTGCTGCTTTTAATAGTTTTATATAATTTTTATGATATTATGATTATAGATAAAAATCTTTAAATTTTATGTGTTTTTTAAGCAAACAGCACATATACATAGACGCTCAAGCGGAACTATTTTATTAATTTTTATTCAATACACATCTGATTAAAAATAAATGAATTTATCACAAAATATCTTAATTTATAACAAATTATTTTTACCACACATACACAACTTTTTTTTTAAACATAAAGCTAAAATAGAGTGATATAATATAAAATGGCATTCGCAATAAAATGCAAAACAATATACATGTACTATCAGGCTTAAGCTAATAAATGTTTGTTAAAGTGGATGTAATAAGTAATCTGTCTCGTAGAATAATGATTTAATAGTCTATTTTAATCATATATAACATTGATCAATGACGTACTGATAATTAATTCATTTAGAAATGATTGGGATATTACGAGGAAGTGACAGAGTAAGCATAAAGATTATTTATCTTAAATTAATTAGTTATTGCTTAGTCAGCCATAGCTGTTGTTGAATAACAGTTTGTGTATGTTTGTATAGTATACTGTTTTATGCTTACTTTTCTGTTGGTGAGGTTGTATTTACCTTTTCATGGTTTCATCCCTTGTAAGACAAATATATTGAATTCTCTATAAAAGAGGGCATACCACTGATAACATTCAGAAAGAGTAGAAAAGAACATGTGAGAAATGTGTATAAACTTAAGTAATCTGGCAAGCTTCTAAGAGATATCTATAGATATTTGAAATGAATAAGCAAGGAATGTTAATGTAATCTTAAAAATCTTTCTTAATTAAATTTTTGGCATTAGAAGCTGATTTTGCATATTAATGATATTGTGATAACATCATATATGATGATATATAATAATATACTGCTCATTTTAATTTAATGTAAATATTTTAAATATATAAAAATACTTATACAACACCAACATTTTTCTAAAAAATATAAATGGTCAACAAATATATGATTATTATTTTGTATACATATTACTAAACTATAAAAAAGCATCAAAATATTTAGAAACTTACAAAAATTAAAGGTTTAAAATGAGACATTAATCATAAAATATTATTTCAAAAGCAGCATTTCAATTCAAAATGACTTAAGAAATTTCTCAAGCAAAAAATATAAAAGATTAACAACGTTTTATCAATGTTAAAAGTGAAATAATAAAATTTTCAAGACTCCCTTTTTCTTTATATGCATTCTCTAAAAACATTTTCAACATAACTTTCAAATTAAAGTTTAAGTATTCAACTCTGGAAAGTACACTACTGACCATAAAAATTGCTACACCAGGAAAGCGGCACACCACACACGTGAAATTTGCATGACAGGTAGAACTTGCTGTGATATGCATATGATTAGATTTTCAGCGCATTCATACAAAGCAGGCGACAGTAGCGACATCTGCAATGTGTATAAAACCAGAGATTTGACAGCAGTTTTCTCATACTCAATTTCCGTTTCAACGTTGTTTTCGGCAAAGAAAGTTGTTGTAATGTCTTGTGTAAGAAGAAGAAATGCCTATCACCATGTGTCTGACTTTGATCGAGGAAGGATTATAGCCTACCGGGATTGCGGTTCATCGTACCGCAATATTGCTGCTCGCGTCGGTCGTGACCCCATGACTGTTAGCAGAATATGGAATCGATGGGTTCAGGACAATCATACGGAACGTCATGCAGGATCTCAGTGACCCCCATCACTAACAGCAGAGAAGACAGACATCTTATCCGCATGGTCACAAGGGATCGTACAGCTACGTCACGAACCCTGAGTCGAGAAATGGAGTCATTTGCAAGGCAACAAGTTTCTGCTCGAACAGTTCGACGACGTTTGCAGCAGCATGGATTGTCTGCACGGCGACCATGGCTTCGGCTACCATTGACGCTGCGTCACAGACAGGAGCGCCTTCAATGGTGTTATCAGCGACGAACCTGGACGCGGGAATGGCATCACGTCATCTTTACAGACGAATCTCGGCTCTGTATACAGGACCATGATGGCCGCATCCGTGTTTGGAGGCATCGTGGAGAACGCGCATTGCCAGCTTGCATTGGACATCGCCATACTGGCCCATCTGCTGGAGTGATGGTATGGGGTGCCATTGGATACACGTCTCGATCACCTCTTGTTTGTATTACCGGCACTTTGAACAGCAACCTTTACATTTCCGATGTGTTAAGGCCCGTGGCTCTGCCCAATCTTCGAGGGCTTCCTAATGCTTTGTTTCAACAGGATAATGCACGACCGCATGTTGCCCGTACTGTTCTGATCTTCCTTGATACAGAACAAGCTCGACTGTTACCCTGGCCAGCACGTTCTCCTGATCTGTCACCAATTGAGAACGTGTGGTCAATGGTTCCCGAGCGATTGGCACGCCATCACTCGCCATCCACTACTGTCGATGAACTGTGGCATAATGTCGAAGCTGCATGGACTGAGATCCCCGTACATGCCATACAATCTCTGTTTGACTTCATGCCTAGATGGATAAATGCTGTTGTTGCAGCCAGAGGTGTCTGCTCTGGGTACTGATTTCTCAAGATCTATACATCCTAATTTCCTGTAAATCTAATCACTTGTTCTTTCCACTATAATGTATGTGTCCAATAAATATCGTTCTGTTATTTGCATTCCTTCTTGGTGTAGCAATTTTAATGTCCAGTAGTGTATATACTCAAAAATATTACATAGTGATATACATTCAATGATATCCTAAAAATGTAGTTTATGAGGTAAATGGATTTAAGTTTGCATTTTCTTGAATTAAATTAACAGGATAGTGTTTAAAAAACACTTATTGACTTAAAAAAATTGAATATAAGTATGCATGTCATTAATTAACAGATATAAGAAGCAAATGTATGTCTTCTTTGAATTATATTTTAAAAGTATCTTTCTTTATAAGTATCCTTTTAAAAGTATCCTTCTTTAAAAGTATCCTTCTAGTTAAAATTCTTCCTAAATAATATTTAGGAAGAATTTTAAACTGAAAGCATGGATAAGTAATTTGTGGCAGTACATTATATATTTTGTAACAGTGAATACGCAAACTACACTCAATAGAATTGGTAGCCTATATTATCATGGTTGTTTAGAAGCGATTTGATTGTAATCTTTTGTAGTGGAACCATTAAGAATTCCTCAAAATATCACATTGGTGTTTGAAAGTGTAAGTGTTTGCCAAACGTCTGTAGTAGCAGATATGAGAACAATAACACAAATTAAGGATATGTATTTATCACTAACGAAATATTAACTATAAAAAATGCACTAAGAATGCCACTTTATTGCAAAAGTCTCTTGAGAAATATACAGGTACCGAAACTTCTACTCAAACTAGGTTTTCTTATGTCAAAGAATAAGTAAACACATTTATGACCACCACATCAACGAGGATCACCACATAATATGTAAACTCTCATTCGAATTCTTGCATATACTTTGAATATATTATGCCTTAAAATTTATTCTCATTTTTGAATCTATGCAAAACTCTAGTTAAATTAAATAAGGGGTTATAAATGAATACATGTTCATTTTAAATTAAATGAATTCAAAAATCAGTTAATTAAAAAAATTAATAAACAGATTCCTTCTTTGAAATGTCAATGGTTTTACTTTATGATGTTGAGTGTCCAAGTAATATAATTGGTGTAAAGTCACCCCATTTTTATTTGTAGTACACTGAAAATAGTTGTACTTATTGGATCTGTTTGTTTTGAATTCGTCATTTTAAACAAAGTAGAATAGTCTCTCTGCCTTTAGAATTGTGAGAAAAAAGATTAATATTTTTCTATTAATATATATGGTGTAAATGTAAGCAATTTAATAAAATTGAAAGCCATGATTCTAAAGCACCTTCATAATATTTTCCTTGAAATTTTAAGAGTAGCTGATGAGAATGTAGTATACTATTTTAATTGAATCAAGATGATGGTGAAAAGCTATAATTCAATATATTTTATTATATTTTTAAAAATATTTTAAATTTATGTTTTTATACCTTATGTCTTTTAACCACATTCCATATAGTACTATTTCCCGCTAACATACAGCATTAATTTTTGAGAAAAATAAAACTTTACAACCTTTTATAATTTATTACCGATCTTGATACCAAATGTAATTTTCATTTTATGGTAATTTTAAAGTTAAGATTATTGTAAAGATACTAGAGAAATCGAAGATCAATCTATAAGGTTATTTAACGGGGATTAAAATTGTTTAGCTTAGTTAGTTGCCCTTTCATACATATAAAATCATTCTCGAGATGTGTGAGCAGATTGTATAAATTTCCCTCACAAGCATCATATACATATGTATGTATTTCTTTTTTATGTTCAGTGGATGATTTTTATAAACTGAATAAGTTAATTTTCAACTGTTTTTTCTTTAAATGTATGCATACACATTAGAATAGTTAATCATTAATAACCATAAGAAGTTTAAGTTTTCGTGGAAAAAACTTTTGAGGTAATTTTTATATTTAAAAAATATAATTTTCATATAGCTTTTAAAAATAATCAAATACGTTTAAATAGTGAAAGTAATATATACCATGTTTTATGCAAATATCAAAAATAAGGGCTAATTGGGTCTATGGCAAAAAATTCGATATATTTAAAAATAATTGTTAAAATATTGAAAATTAATAAGTGTAGTTATTTAGTTAAACTAACTTTTAACTTTTATCCTCAATGTACGAGTATAATAAGCATTTATATGCATTTACAAACATCTATAAGCATTTATAAACATTTATATGTGTCATGAGCATGTAATTCCTGACACATGTCACTGAAAGCTTCTGTGATTTAAATTTAAATTTTTTAATACATTTTTCCTTGTTTTTCAATTACTTTTAATTATTTTTATAAACTTTTCCATTTTGCATAAAAATGATAAATTATTGCATTTTTCCTATCAACATTTGAAAATTAAATTGTTTTTTCTCAAATTTCACAAGAAAAAGATATTAGTTGTACTTTCTTGAAAACTCAATTAAATTCTGTATTCTGGTTCCTTAGCTATATTTTATTTTAAAGGAAAATGAAGAAAAGGAAATATTTTAAGTATGCTTATACCAGCAAATTCAAGAGTATTTGCAGAAAAACCCAGTTATTTTGTATTTAATTTCATATTTTTTGAGAAATTAATTGCAGTATATTATTGTAACGAAATACATTGCTTTTAATTGGATTAAAAGTAAAGATTAAATTTTATATTTTTGTAAATTTAAATTATATATACTTTCCTTTAATTTTATTAATATCATTGTATAAAATGCAAAAATAATGTAAAATCATAGCATGAAATTTTATAATAAAATCATATAATATTAAGACGTGTGACTCTTAAATAATTAAGTAAATTTTTTTCCAAAAAATAATTTCTTAAATATTTAAAATATCAATTTAGAAATTAATAATTATTTTAAATAATTTAGAGTATCTCTATTACAGTATTTCCTTATTCATGAGTACAATTAAAGAAATTAATAAGTGTTTCTGAATTTCTCAGTGAATGATAAAGCTGATATTAAATAAATATCAATTCCAACATTTGTATTTAGTTATTGATGATTCGGTTGTACACACAGGAAGACTCAATTTTAAATAATGATTTGAGAAATATTTAAAATCTATATAAATAACAAAAAACTAAATGATCTAAAAAAACCATCCACCGCTATAATAATTAGAGTAGTAAAAATGTGACTGATGTAACACTGCAAAATTTGAAACTTGATTATTACTAAGATTATTTGTAAATGCTTAAAGCTGCATTATAATTGTAACTTATTTTTGGTCAATGAAAAGTATTAAAAATGGTTCATTTATTTAGTATTAATCACCTTAAATCTTTCAAATTATAATTTATCATTTTTAAATGAACGTTTAGGGAGTAGAGATATCCTCAGATGACTAAAAACTGCGGTTTATTATTTGATTTATTGGATAGTCCCATCTTATTTTCAGAGTTTTCACGGATTGAAGTGTGTGACATAAGTGTGTTCATAATTAGGTTAGGCTAAAATATTTTTCTTGAAATTTGTTCCATGACAAAACTGTAGACTTAATTCCCCCTCACAGAACAAACATTTTAAATATTAATCCAAATCCCATTACATTGTGTATTATAGTTACAAGTGGTAATTAAGTGTGTACTATGTTTTATAATTTTACCAACATTAATTTAAGTTTTGTATGTTTCTTCGTACTTATATCAACATTTTTATAAATAATTATATAAAATTTAAGTTTGTTTTTATCAGTTGGTGCTGTTGCACTTAAGATTTTTATAATCATGATTGTACATTCAATTTTTCTGGATAAATGATTAATATTCCATACTGTAACGTTTTATTTGATCACATATTTTAATATTCTTTATTTTTTATATCACACACAAATCATAAAGTATTACAAGACATCCTTAAAAAGTATATACCATATTTCTTGCTTAAATAGGAGTTAGATTTGAATGTAATTCCCTTCTTAATAATTGCATCATTGGAGTTAAGAAGTGGCATTAAAATTAGTTTTGCTGTTAATACGATATAATTAGATTTTAGAAGGTGTTCAATAAGATGCTATATTCGAAACGGCTTCAAAATCATATTATATATTCTGACATATTTTTATATTTAAAGAAACTCAGTGGAATTCTTTGGAAGTGTTAGAAAGGAATTAAAAAGGTCCTTCAGGGTACATTCTTAATCTGAGATAAGAATTTATCAAGATGAGAGGGATTTGAATAAAATTGATTCATAAAATAAAGCTGACAGGAAATAATTAATCCACATAGTAAATGATAATGCAAAATTATGCATGCTGATCATTTTATCTAAAGTAAAATACCTTATTTTGTATTTATAAATATAATCTATACACATGTCAATATATAAAAAAGCTATAGCCATGTTTATAAATGCATTAATTCGGGAGAAATCTGAACGTAACTTTACAATTTAAATCAATATTTGTTTCTTTTTATAATTTCTAAAATCAAAACATATATTTCAAGTTTAAAATAGCTTTATATATCTGAAAACACGTTCTTTTAAACTGTGATTATATAGATATATCATTTAATATCATATATGTTTGGTTTTCATCGACATTATTTCAGATTCTGGCGTTGTATTTTCAACTTAAGAGAAACTTAAAGCGAAAATTTGTTTTGAGTCTACTAGCTAGAAAACTATTCTAAGAATACTTACAAACCTAATTTAAAATTTAACATTTTTAAAATAGGTATTTTATATTATAGCAAAATGTTTAAGTTACCTTAAAAATTTCTAATTTTTCGCATCCAAAAATATTATTTGAATATGAGGCCTATAATTCCTGTAATCACATATTCTATTTTTAAGAATTTTAGGAAAATATTCTCATAATAATATGAGAATAAAGTAACAAACTGTGGCTTGACTAAGAATTCAGCTCATTTCAAATACTAGTTCTCAGATTATGTGACAATTCTTTAAATTTTATATTTTAGGATTCTCTTTATAATAAAAAATACATAAAAATAATTTTTGCATTTGTCTTCTTCATTTTAATTCAAAAATGAATAAATGAAATACCATAATAATCTATTTTTCAATGGCTGTCAATAAGGAGGAAAGTATAAATGTGATAAAGGCTAAAATATGGATATTATATATGCTTTGTTTTTATGTAATACAATTATAATTGTGTGTGTGTATGTGTGTGTAGTGTATTTGTCTATAACTTTAATGTTATTATTTACCTAGGTTATAACGTTTTGGCTAATTGTGTTTGATCATGTTTAAAAATCAATACAGAATTTAAAAACATCGCTCAATTTTCAATTATATTTGTTCAATAACGTACGTGACTTTATACGTGTGACTCACAGTTAATAATCAAAAATTTAAATATATGTTACACTTTTGTAGTTGATGAGAATTACTATTATTTAATATTTATTATTGACATTTGAGTCATTTTTAACAATTCATATTTCTTTTAACACTTTTATTAAAATTTTTACAACTATAAATAATGGAAGAATGGGAGAAAAGTATGTTATGTGGCATTCGGGTTACACATAGATATAACTCATAGATATAACACATAGATATAATAGCACTTTTTTAACGGCATGATTATAAGAATAATCTTTCTAATTAATTTTAATCTCTCACCAAAGGAGAGGTATCTTACAAATTAAACAAAGGAAGATTTGAGAAAATGCCCCGTTTTATATAATATTTAATTTATCTTAATTCGAAACATAACGAATTTGTTTTTCAATTTTAAAAATATTTATCACAATAAACACAGAGTTACTTCATCTGACGATAAATAAATCAATTTTAAGCAATAAGCCTTAAATTGCAGTTTACAGATTTGAAACAGTTTAATATGTCAAAGTTTAACTAATTAGAAAATTTGGCATTCTTCATGGTGAATAACATTTATTTTTCAAAGTTAAAGAAAATCCAAACTTTTACATGAGAGATTATTTTATATATACTAAAATTTAGAATGAATAAAAGCTCATATTTTGTAAGATTCAGAAAATATTTGCTTGGCACTTAATCAAAATATAATGCTGTAATTTTACACATCTATTAATTTAATTATGTGTCTAAGCAATTTAGAGTTATTCATAACATTTGTAGCTGTCGAGAATATTTTCTATTTAAATTAATTAGAATTTTTTAGCATTTATAAATTATATACAACACTAAAAATTTGGCGATGTAATATATGTTTATGTGATATGAATGGTAATACTTTGTAAGTCTTGTTTCTCTATAGCACTTGTTATTGCTCTATTTCTTAATTTAAATTCAATTCAATGGAAGAGTAAATTATAAGAAACAGCATTCAATATTTTTATGCATTTTTTACATTTTTTTTAATAAGCCCATAATGATAAAATTTCCTACATGATCACAGAATACTACGGAACATATGTATTAAAATATACTTGCAAGTTGTAATATTTTAACTTATATTTTGGTTATCATAATGTTTTTAAATAAGTAACGTAACAACAAGAATTTCTTTTTTAATATTTGTGTTCAAACAATTTATTATTTTAATTAATCAAAATATTAATTTTATAGTAATTATTAAATAAATGATTTCAGCATTTATTGATAGTATGTGAATAAATACTGTATTTATGTAAATTTTATTTCTCTAGAAAAATGGTATTCGAGTAAATGGAGAATTCATCAAACATTATAAATATAACTCTTATGTAAAATGTAGCAATCAAATTGTTTTACAAAATTTGTCTTTACTAAATAATGTTGTCTATTTGATATTTTGTGCAATCATTTATTATATATATATATAATAAATGGGGCTATACACAGGGATTTTCTTTACAATACATAACATTGCTTATTAAATTACAATTGAGTTTTTTTCATATAACCACCACAGATTTGTTCTTAGAAGTGTAAGTGTGACACTAAATTTTTCAATTACAGTCAATTTCTCTGAAATGATTTGTCGAATATCCTTATTTCATCTATCATTGATGTAAGACGCTTCTAAGGATTATTCGCAGGGAAAAGTTATAATATATGAGATTGGTAAATGGGTATGTGGAAGGAAATAGACGATTCATTAGTGTTGTTAGTAAAGGAATGCTCTTGCTTTAAATGTTACAACACAAGTCCGATAGGGGTGCCGCATCACATTGTATAAAATTCCTTGAATACAAGTTGACATATCTATCAAAATTAAACTACCGGTATGGACAAATTGGACTACATTCCAATTTGTCCATGAGTAAATGCACTAAAACTTACAAAGTTGTGATTTTTGCTGAACGACGGTGTATCTGACGACACAGCTTTTGATTAATACAATCCTATATATGTGGATTAATACTATTTACTTTTATAATTTCCAGCTCTCAGAAAAAAATGAAATCCATAAAATGTGGATAGCCATGTATTAATCACTTCCGTGAGTGATAAGAATTTCGAAAATTATTCAGTAGAATTCCCGCATCAATAGGAACAATTTATGAATGTAAATTTTATAACAATATATATATATATATATATATATATATATATGAAGGAGGATTTTCCCATTGATCATTGATGTATGGGAGATATCTGTTTGTCAATATAAATTCCACGCGAATTTGGAACACATCATTCTTTATTTTCTATTTTAGAACAGATATTACTTTTACTTGAAAGGATTCCGGTCCACAAATTGTAATATTTGGTTATGTGTTAAAATGTATACTTTCTCACATTCTGAAATTGTTTAAAATTTTTATTATAGATTTTCCCATTATAATTTAATTTTAATTTCAAGAAGCTATCTTTTCTTCATGGAAACAAAATCGAAAAATATTCACTAAAATGATGTTAGATTTTTATTAAGAAATAGCCATTTCATTCATAAAAAGAAGACTAATTTAAGTTAAGAAATATGTGTTTGTAAGAGGAGTAAAAATATTACGTAATTTTAAAACATTTTCAATGTCATCTATGGACTAATATGCTAATATCTAATATGCATAATTTTTGCATTTTTATTACTACTTAAACATTTATTCTTGAAATAAGTAGTTGTTTTAAAAATAAACTTTATAAATTTTACACGAGTTTTTCTTATTTTACTGCATTAGTGGAATTTCAGATAAATTTCCATTTGGCAGTTCTATTGTTAAACATATTTACGCATGCAAATTCACTAATATTTATTTCCTACATCCATTATTTTGCTTATGCCCATTTTGCTGATTTTTAAACTTTGGTCATTGCACAACAATTATTTCACTATATTAAATAAAATTAATGTTGATTCAAAAGTAAAATTGGAGCTATATTTGACAAATGAACTTTTCACTTGCCAATAAATAATTCTGAAACACGTTATTATCTATTTTTTGTGGCTATAAAAACTTTAAAATTTCTTATATTTCCTCCCTTAGATTAGGTCTCCGTCTTATTTAAGAAATAAATAAATAAATAAAAATTTTCATTTATTACTTCCGAGTGAATGAAATTCACACAGTTTCTTATAACAAATCCTGACTACTTAGTTTTTACAATTTTAAATTTACCTTAAGCTGGTAAAATGACCGACTACTAATATTTAAGCGCAATATTTCGCAATTTTTACACCCTGATTCAATCCTGGTCGGCAATAATTAATAATTATTCATGTTTATATATTATTAGTTAAAATATGTATGAAATTTTACGTAATATGATATGCCAATAATTTTCTGCTTTTGATTTTTAAAGAATATTACATTTGCTTATTAGAACTCAAAATTATTTGAAATAAATTAATTCCATATGTGAGTAAATACTGTTTAGCAGATTTCTTAATATTTTTTTTTATCTGGAAAATGAAGTATTTAAATTAACTCCGCAAAATCTCAAAAATGTTCTGATGTTTTTCTATTGTCAATTTTAATAAATCGAATCATTATTTAAACAGTTCATACTTTCAGTTTCAGTATGAGGTGTTATTTATAAAATTTACTCCTATAGATTTTTTCCAAACGCGTGAAATAAATATCACAGTCAATTGCATCATAAATATCTTTATTACAGACTGTGACGAAGGAAATCAAACCTTCTATGCCATTTGATTACAAACCATTAATTTGCATAGGATTAATTCAGAAAATCCAGACGGTAGACTCTAATAAATATAAGTTGGAATTTAAATATTTGAAGAAAATTTTATATTTTATAAAATATCTTACATCATTGGTGATATTTTGAATTTAAATTTAATGTATCGGCATTTGTGAGACACTGCAACACAATATTCGATTTCTGCAGTATTCTAAAATGTGATTTGTTAAGACGGTAGGAAACGCGTGAACTGGAATCGACTGAAATGTCACTGAATGGGCTGTTTCTCATCAGTTTTCCTCAGTGCGATAATTTCACATTTACAATGATGACTGATACGCGGAATCTAAATTACACTGGGAAAGTTCAACATGAAATGACATATATTATATATTATTCAAGTTATGTTTAAATAGAGATCAAATAAGTTATTTGCTTCTAAAAATTTTAAAATGCTTATAGATTTTAGTCATTTGTATATGTGCTTTTTTTCCATTTTATGAATTATCAACATTATATTTTCATAAAAATTTACTATCCTATAACACTTTCTCATGCTATCAGAATTATTCTTTCAATCTTTTTAAGCTTTTCAGATTAATGCCTAGTTTACAAAAGCAATTGATAGCAAATACACAATATGATAATTTCAGTGTTTTATTTTATTTTTGAAATAAAATGGCATTAGTTACCTATGTATCTTAAGGTAAATTATTTTATATCTAAAAATAAGTATTATCAAAAGGCTCATACCCAGGTGTGCTATGCTTTTTTATATATAGTCTCATTATACATGGTAAATCATTTTTAACTGGAGTATGAGTATGTATAATCTAATTTTAGAACAAAGAAAATAATTTAAGTAATGCAGAAAGGGATCAATGTAAGTTTTATAGATATGATAGTATTTTATAGCTTCGATTTATCAGTTTCGATTGCATTCTAATTTAAAAGTTTATGAAAAGAAATACATTTAAAATACTTTAGTTAAGAGTAAATTAATTTAATAGTAAATTATATCACTTCAGAAATATGAATCCGAAATCTTAAATATCTATTTAAATCATTACATTAATACGCAAACTTTTTGTATTTATGAAACATTCAATTCATTGGTTCTTAATTTAATTTAAAGTAGTCATCTGTGTCATATTAAATAAAATTAATTAATCTTGATTTACAGCAAAAATATTTGAAAATACACTCAGTAAAGGATAGTATTACACCATTAAAATATTATACATGTTTAATTTCTTTTATAAGAAAAATGATTATTTTGATTGATTGAAAACTGTATACATATTATTTAATTTTTTTACCGTTAACTCGTAACAGATAACATTACCAAGATTATCTGAAAATCTTCAAAACATTCAGAACATGAATTAGTTGATACAAGTTTTGAACACTTTAAGCAAAATTGTTAAGAGTGTAATGATGTCTTTTGAATAACTTAAAAATAAAAAGGTATATTTTTTTAGAATTCATATATGTACAGATATGCCTGCATACAAAGTTTAAAGTTGGAAATATTTTCTCTTCTTTACAAAAGTATGGATGATTACAAGCAAGTGACTACGACTTGAGCAGCAATATTGCGTTACTACCTCAATCTTATTAGAAATCAATATAAAATTTTGAGCGAATACTTCTTGTATTCTAGTATTTATTTTAGAATTTCTGTGGCATTTGATTAGGTCTTATGTAATATGCAACAAAGTAATTTTTAATTATTTTAAAAAATTTTATAGAACACAATATGCAATCATATTTATTAAAATATTTTTTAACCAATTCTTTTACAAAATTAAACAATATTAGTATCAGCAGCATTCAATAAATCTGTTTCTAGTATTATTGTAGCGAAGTACAATGAAGAAATATCAAATTATAAGCTTAAACAAGTGAGGCTCTATTTATTTATAAACCTTATAATACTAATTAATTGATTTTAATGTTAGTGTTTCGTATACAATAAATATATTGCGCATTGTTACTGAAGTTTAAGAAAAAGAGCATACTCCTTAAAACATTTTGCCAAATAATTAGGAGGAATTTTTTATGAAAACTGCATACCGTTTTCTTAAAAATATAATTTAAAAAATAATTATTTTGAGGATTTTAAATATATTTAAATAACACTTTTAATATTACCGAAAAAGACACCACAAAATTTCATTTACAAAATACTTAAAACTTATGTGAAACATGCCTTTTTTGATTGAAAAAATAGAAAATTTATTTAAGCAGATAAAAAGCAGAAAATAAAGGAAAGTAAAATTTTTATGGTACAGAATGAAAAAATATTGACAACACATTAACTACAGAAATTTCATGGAAATATTTTATTCCTAAAATTATTATTGTTATTCAAAATAACAAGATAATCGAAGAAAGAAAAAATAATTAAAATATGAAGTTGAATTTTATCAGAGAAAATTACAAAAACACCTTGAAACAGCTTTAACCTGTTCATTACAATTTAATAAAGTGCTTAGCGAATGATAATAATACATGAAGCACAAATGCAGGTTAGCACTTGCCACCTATTTGTGAGTATTACGATGAGGATATATATTTTTGGAAGAAGTTATACCATTGGTGTTGTGTATTTCTTCTTATTATTATACAGTTATACCTCGTTATTTTGGTCGCAATAACGACAGTGGTGTTTAGAAAATATCAATCTCAAGTTTTGATGGTTTTCATGCAGCTTTTAAAAGATTTAACAATCACTGCTTTACTAAGATATTGTTTTAGAGAAGCTGAATTTGTAGAACAATGTCTCTATCATTAGATCTTCCTAAACCAATCAAAAACTCCATACTGAGAAATTCTGTATCCGTTAGTATATTAAATAGCATTACAATATAATCTCTCTTAATATATATATATATATATATATATATATATATATATATATATATATATATATATATATATATATATATATAATATCTGTTAACTTAAATTATTTGTATTTTCCATAATTATATATTAAATTTTAATATTTTAGTGATTTTTTAGTATTGTAATAATTTGTTTACAGGATTGAGTTACCGTATTTTTAAGATAAAAATTTATATTGATAAATGATTGTCTTATTAAACATGTGTTTCATACATTTAGTCAGTTTTATTTGATCAGATGTGATTCAGTGCCAATATGGATCTATTTTTTATTCCATTTTCCTATTTCAAATAATATACTACTCGTATTTTCCAAAAATCAAAACTCAATGTCAGAAGTGATTAAGCAAAACAGGAATGTTGACATCCATAGTGTAACCACAAGTCACCTTAAAATGGAACTGAAATGAATAGCTTACGATTTTATTATTATTAATTGTTTTGTTGATGTTTTAAGTTGAGTTTTAATAGATATTATTTACTTGGAGACTGCACTCCACCCCATTACATGGTATGTAAAAGTTATACTAATATTGATAGCTATAGGAAATTATATTTTAAATTCTAGGTAAAATATAAATTTTTTACGAAAGCAAAACAGATTTTTTTAATTTTGCTTCCTATCAACAAATGTTATGAATAAAACAAACTCAGCGTCATTTACATTCCGGAAAAATTTAATGAATGAAAAAATTTAACATTTTGAATAAATTTTTTATAGCCTAAAATCTTAAATAAACTGTCAACGTAATTCTTTAGCAGTTTTCTGATCCAGTAAGCAAGCGTTTACTTGGAATGTAACATCCTGATGAAAGTTTACTTTAATATGAGTCTTACGAAGGTGGTTTTCAGTTATGTATGATAATGTTCTGGGCAGATGACCTAGCGTAATATAAAAATTTTCAGTAGACTTAAGAATCAAAATGCGTTAAATCGTATTAATTATTAATTACTTTGTAATAAGGTTGCTTAGCGGTTCAGAATGGGCATTCAATCGTTAATTTTAACATTGACATTTAAGTCGCTTTCACTCAAATTTACTTGAGAAACTAGAATATATAAGAGGAAAATGGCCTTCTCTATAGATTTTATGTTGTAACATGTTATATAACTGTTCTCAGTAGTGACGTACTGTTTCTCCATAATGGGTTTGGTATGGATATGTTGAAGTTGTTAAGATTTACAGCACAAAGCTATAAGGAAGATGCATTGTAAAGTAAATCTGTAAAGCTTTTAATTAAATTGTGTAGAATATTAGGATTAAAACATGTTTTGCCTTTAAAATTTCTTTTCAACCTATTTAAAATTGTAAAATAAATTACTTTTTTACAATTTTTACTGCACTCATAAAATAAAATTATTCAAGTTGTCAAGTTGGTGACGTGAAAAAATATTATGTATTACTCTTATATGTATTACGGTTCGGAAAGTTTATATTTTGATGTATATAAATTCAAAGCATAAGAAAATTATTAAAGAAGAGCACATTTAAAATAATCTGATCATTGATTTTTTGAAAATACAGTCATATATATTTATTCATATGTAATTTTATTTTATCCTTCAAATTAATTAATTTTATTTTGTAGTATATTAGAGTTTTTGCTTTGTAAAATATTTTTCAGCAAAACTACTAAGCAATATTATGAGATTTTATATTTCTGTAAATTTTATTTCATGAAATGCATACTATGTCTTTTTCAATAAGAATTCTTAGATGTGGCTTAATAGTCACAAATTCATTATGATTCACAAAACACAGTATGTTAACTTTATCAAAAACAATATTTGTTTTCAGAAAAAAAACTTAAACTTTCAATGATGAAATTTAACAAGAAATAGCGATATTCGACATCATGTCTTAGTTTAAAATTCTTTGTGTCTGAAAAGTATCTCTTGCCTCAAGTTTTAGAATTTTTCTTCCTTTTCCTCAAAAGGCAGCTGCGTGGCTGTAAAACCATCGATCAAGACGACTGACAATCTTTCATGATTTCTTCAACGGGATTCGACTCTTGAATCAATCACAAATTGTCAGTAGTTCCCAATCTGTGCTTTGACCGGGTAGTAACAGCGGAAAGGGAAAACTTTTTGATTGACAAGGTTAACTACTTGGCTAAACTCTTTTCATGCCACTCCATCATGATGGCTGTATTTTCTAGCAGTACCCTTGAGAACGGCTTGCGTGGATTCCACAAGACATCGACTAGGATTTAGGTAATCCTTTAATCTCTATGCAACAGTCGAACGTAATTATATAGGTGTTAACTACATTCTTTTAATGCGCTTGAGGGACCATTTCCGGGATTAAATAGAGGATCCATTCATGGTTCATATTAATGATTAAACGGATTCCTTCTAGAATATATGAAAGAAATTTTGTGGCATATTTTTTTCCTTTTTTGACTATTTAAATCCTGACTGTGAACACAAAAATGTTCTCGTAATAAAACTTTTTCTTTGATATTAACTTACGTATATATAGTAAATGTGATATTAAAATTGTATACGTTCTGTTGAAATATATTGCAATATAAACATTTTGAAATAATATATAAATCATAAATATCAAATAGATAGATGGAAATTGCGTGTGTGTGTGTAAAATAAAAGAAGGTTCAATTTTACATAAATTTTAATGATAAATATAATGCTAAAGAAGTGGAAAGTGTAAAATATTTATATACGATGAAATTTTTTCATGAATAAATATTTAGAATTTTTTACAATTTAGTTTATTTAAAATTAAAGTTAGATATTAGTAATGAAAAAATGGAATATTTATTGCTTCCCAGATAATGAAAACTAGAGGATTTACGTTTATAAAATAAATACATGAAGTGAATGGAGGATGTAAAATAATGTGAAAAATTGCCAAACTAGTTAAGAGTGCATTCACCAAAATGAAAAACTTGTTTGTGGTAAAATATGATCAACATTTATTTTCCTTTATTTATCTAAAAGTTAGAAAACAGGAAAGAAATGTCTTATGTAAAATAAATTTAAAAAATCAATTTTTGAGAAATAAAATAATCCTTGTTCTTCGTATAAAAGTAATAAATGACTTAATATTTAAATAAAAAAAACTGTGTGTTTACAATCTCTCAGATCTATTGAAGTTAGAATTCTTGCGTCAAATAAATTTAATTTGAGTTAATTAAATGCTTAAAATTTAACGTTTGTGTTATTAGTAAAGAACTTTAATCACATCGTTATGAAATCTGAATATTTAAAGTATTATTTTTGTTTGTGATTTTTATATTTGAAAGAATGAAAGGTGAGTAGTGAAAAGAAATGTTTGAAAGAAAAATCTTGTGTTTTAAATAAAGAAATTACTACTTATACATATTCACAATTTAAGTTTCTATGATAATTATTCATCTTTTAAATTTAGCGGTATACATTATGCGTTCGAATAAAGTTTTTTTTTTTTTTACTTTTAAAGACATTCTTATGAGCAGAACCGGTACTGGGAAATCAATGCTTTGTCCCTCAATTCAACACTCATTTCAATTTCGTCTCCATTTCGAAAGTGGTATTTTGTAAATATTTTGAACTCACAAATTAATCCCCATGTAAACAAATTGACAACAAAACGAGCAATCAACTAACTGTATACTCATTAAATATGTGGACTAGATATACATAGGTTTCCAAAATTTAAGAAATAAATTTAAATAAATTTTTGAAATTTAGATTTAGTCGATAATATAAAAATTTGTTTCAAAGAGCACTACACAAATCAATTACAGCAGCTACCATTCCTCGTCATTATTAAACATTTCAAAACTAGTTATAGGAGAATCGCTATTTAGACAAAGCCTATATATATCAAAACACATTATTAAGTGGCAGCTTGTTGATAGCTCAGTGATCAGTTGTCTTAGTAACCAATTCATAATGGTTTACAAAATACTGTTGGTGGTAAACCAAGAGTTACTTTCTCACCAAATGATCACTGTTTGTGGTATGATACACGTCTGTAATTAATTTAATTACAGAGGAACATGTATATGACATATCTATGTTACAGCGACGTATGTTATATTTTGTAAAAAGTTTTATACGTAATCTTAGATGCAACTCTCTATAAGATTCGATCAATGATTATTTTTAAAACAGAAAAACATAATACTAGCCAAAATTGTATGCAATAATTACATTTAAGCAGTCTATGTATTAAGTGACAGCCATTGTGCATGTCACTAATTTATATATCAGCTGTCAAATATAAGATCAAAGGATACATATCCTTGAATTTTGTGATATATATTAACACAAGCATACATTAGAAATTTAATTCCTATACTGACGCTATCTACTTTTGAACAGAAAGTATTGCTGATTATCTTCACTTTCTTATACCTTACTCTGCATCAATATATTTTTCCCTACTGAAATACCGTTTCTCTTTGTGTGGAAGAATTTTGTTTTCCTCTGTTTCTCTAACACAGAACTGCTTTACGTGATCAATGGGCATTCCTATACACGAAGTTCATTGACAACCTCATAAATAGCTTGGAAAATCGTTTTGAGGATTATATTATTGCTCAAGATTAGAAATTTTTTTTATTTAAGGAGTTTGTACGAAATTTTAAGTACTTGCTTGTATCATAAAATTTAAATATTCCCCTGAATGTTTTCCATTCTTAAGTTATAAGTAAATAATAAATCTTACCTTAAAGTTTAATTCAATTTTCTTTTGCCTATTTTTTGAGTTATAGTCAGTTTTTCATTTGTTTCTTAAGATTTGGAGTCAGGGCATAAAATATTAGTAAAATTTAGATTTAATAAATCTCACACTTTTTAAAATGACATACTCTAAAATACTGCGCAAATTTAAGATATCTCAGATAAAACTCAGATAAAATATAAGGCTAAATTCTTGGTTTAAAAAATAATTTGTTCTGCATGTTTAAAATAATATTCCGTTAGTTTTTTGTGTTTTTTGAAAATTATTTAAACATAAAATTGCTTTCAATTTAAGGAAACCAATGTTCCATTATATTTATGCATGTCTGACAAATATGTGTATCGCATTATCAATATTCATTATTGTGTGATAATATTCGATAAAATTTAACACCCAGAAATGTTTAATATATATAAACTTATGTTTTTATAAGCTATTCAGTTAATGTATATAATGTTCTCTTCATGATTTGGCAAGCTTATTACACAAAAATAGGCAAAAATGCATCTGTGTAAATGACAAGTGTAAGAGTAGGGACAATTGAAATAATTAATTCAACAGAAAAATGAATAAAATTTAAATAAAGATGAATTTTCATAAATGCTATGATACTTAAATTTATGAATAAATGAACTACTTTGTTATGCAATGACATATTATTCATATCAGATATACCAATATCTTCTTTTCCACTCCTTCCGTCAACTTTTATTTATGTTTTGAAGTATTTGAATATTTACAAATACTCTCGTTACAGGTATTTCAAATCTTTTATACATTTTACATTTGTCTTTTTAAAAATTTATTTTATGACTTTGTTGTATTATTATAAGGTGAATAAATTAAATTCTATTTAAAGTTTATTATAATGTTAAGATTTGCAGAAATATGGTAAACATTAATCTCTCAATAAACTTAGTTATTATTAAAAGCGTGGTTATAAATCTCCAGAGTTAAATAAGAATATATAATAAATATACGTGATTTGTTACGCAGATTTCATAGTTTAAAATGTATTTTTAATGTAGGTTTTATTATAAAATATATATAAGCATCTGATTTATATTTTATATAAATTGATGGTAATTTATTCAATTCCTTATTTAATTATTAAATACTTTATCCATTAGAAAATCTTGATATTTAATGAGATGATTTTTAATGAGGATATTTAATGAGAATAAGGAGCGTTATTTCAGAAATCAATTTTATTTTAAGATAAATAATATTCTAAATACAGGTGTGTAAATAAATTTCATAAATTAACAAGAAACTACAGATTTTCAATAATTAACAAATTAAAGATTTATAAAATTCTACGGAAAATATGAGTAATTTTCATCATTATAGAACAAGAATAAAAATTTACAGCATTTTCTTAATTTGATTTGAAGAAATAGTGCTTAAAAATAAAGTATTGTTTTCAATTTTTGACTGAAAATCAAACATTTAAACGTAAAATTATTCCACAAAATTATTATAATCAGTAATTAGTGAGGGCATTATTATAAAAATTTTTAATTTACTAAACTTTTAAAACCATCACATCAAATTTACCAGCATTCAACAATAGAAAATATTATTATTAAGAAACAAACACATATTTCTAATGTAAAATAGTTCTTTAAGTTGTTTTTGTTGTGAGAAAAGACCTCTGAATTGATATCTTTTGCCGCTACAGGTATTTTGATATTTGTGCTAGATATATAAGAGAAAAGAATGCTTGAATGTTTTTGAGCGATATTCCCCTTGGATAAATAAATTTAAGGAAGCGGAGCAAAAATTCTTTCGTAAATGGGAAGGCAGTGTAACATCTCTTGCATGTTATATTAAAATTTCAAGGATCTTGGATATTTGATGCGAATGCAGACTCAAAGTTTTCTTGTATCACTGCATTAATGGAAAATTTTAAACATATATTTGTTATTATATTTACTGAGTTTGCTTATGTAGCTGAATTTTTATTGTATTATTAGCTCCAATTTTAAATTTAAAATTATTATTATATTAAAACCGCTCTACTCAAAATGCTATCTAAGAAAATTTATTACTTCTTTTTTGGTTTCCTTGAAACACAATTTTCATTTTCTGATTATAATTTCTTTTTTCAATTTTCCTATAAATATGTGCTATAGTGAAGCTTTTTCAGTACAGCTGTAAAACATATTAATTCAAAATTTAATTGAATAAATTTACTTTATTACATCTCTTAAGAAAATCAATCGAAATAATCTTTCGGAAAAAATGAAAAATTTTTAGTTGTGTTTTTCCAGATTTAAGTTATTAAAAAATAAGCTTAGTTGATAATTATTTTATGCTGGGGAATAATATTTTATGTAATTTAATGAATGATATTTAAAATAATAAAGTAATGAAAGTAATTCTTATGTAAATTTACGGAATTAATGTTTGTCACTTTCTGACATTCTAAACTGTTTGAAATTATTTTGAAAAGGAAAAAAAATGCTACTTATCAGTAAAAATTACTATATTTGTAATGTCCTTATACGTTGGAAAATTTTTACAAATCAAATTTATTTATATGTGCATTTGAAGTATTTAAACATATTTTCTTTAGAATTAAATTAACTTGTGAAAGATTAGAAAATAAAATGAAATAAAAATTTATTTATTTAAAACTGAAATCTTCCATTAATAGTAAAATAACCTTTCATAAAAAGAAAAAGTCTGACTATTATAAAGTATATAAGAGCAAATTTCTGAATGAAAACTCGACTTATATAGTTATATAAAAATCTTAATTCTTACCTTTCTTTAACTCCTTTTCTTTTCTAAGTGCATTCTCTTTTCACAAGATGGAGCTACAAGTCAAGTTATAGTACAAATCAATGAATCGCTTCATTTAATAAGAGATTTTTATTTTAAAATTGCAGTATAAATAATTATTAACATATATATCTGACTATTGTTATTAAATATAATTTTCTATAACATGTAAGCCAGAAAAGTTTTGGATTAATCAAATTTAAAATGTAATTTGCAAATTTATAATTTCGTTACACTTTATACTAAATATTCAAGAAAACTGTTTCTTTGAACTGTAGAATCATATATACGGACTGCTTATATGTAGACTTTATAATATCATTGATTTTCTAATACTTTATTTACCCTTAAGAACTCACTTATGTATTTAACAAGATATAAAGTGTAATCAATAAAGCAATAAAATAAGTGGCAACACATTTTTGTTAAAAAATTATTTTCTTAAACTTAATTATATTTTACAATATTTATTTATTAAAAATTTAGTTAAATTTTCTACTAATAAAATTGACAGTGATTTGAAAGGAAAATGTCAGATCAAATCCAACACTTCTTTTGAAACTTCAAATTATGTTTTAACTTATTTCCTTTTCTATATCTTAAGCAAACAATATTTATCTAAATTAATCCCTGTAAAAAATCATAATTTTCTCAATTTTAACTTACTTTGTTTCAGCTTAGTTTATGTTTCTAGTTAATCATTACATAAAAAGAAAACGTAATTAAATACATTTTTATAATTAATAGTTATAAGAAGAATTTGAAAATTATAAGTGAAATGGTAACTTATTGTATAACATATTAAAAAATTACCGATTAAGGTGCAAAATAAAATGAATTGCTAATAGGCGTGTGTGTGTGATTCTAAAATTTTTATCACATTTAAAAATGAATTATCCATTTTGCAATACTCTTTTCTAATTTATCAAAAGTAAAAAAATTTTTTAGATATCAATGATCATTTACTACCAACACAAAATTTTATTTAGCTTTTACATATCTCATATATCACTGATTGGTTGTTACTCTGCATATATGTTTTGCATAGAATGGATTTTTAGTCTGACTTTATACATTAAAATATTTTTGGAACTTATAAAACAAGCCATGCCTGAACTGGGAATCAAAGGCAGGAACGATTCAACAGACAAAGAGAGAGACAGAGAGAGCCAACTAATAAAATGGCTGATTGGCAATTTATCCATTGGAGACATTCAACACAAGGAATATTATATACAATTTACTATTTTAAATTTATGAAATAATAAATTGTATAGAATATAAAATTTCAATAGCTTAGTGTTTTAATTTTCGCAAGATTTACGAAAATCGAAATTTATTTTTTAGAGGGACTGATTTACAATAAGGTAAAGGTAATTGTATATAATTTGATTAGATCCATAAGATTAGCTAATTTGAACACTGCGTTTTACATCTATTTTAGGAAACTTTAAAATGATATATGGGAACTAAATTGATGGAATATAGTTCGTAAGGATTTCTGTTGATAAAGCAATTAAATTTCAAATTTTCTCTAGATATATGATGTCGATTATTCCTATATGGGGTGAATGCAAACTAATACCTAGTGAGAAGAGGAAGATACTAATAAAATCTTTAAGAAATATGAAACTTATGACATAATTTTGGCAAACATTTTACACAATATAAAGCAAAAATTTTGTTAGTCTCTTCCTCTTCTCACTAGGTATTGGTTTACATTAACCCCATATAGGTTTGGTTTGTTTGTCGCTCAACGGTCATTTTTTGCACACGAGGGCTAATTAGACCGGGACTTACGGTTTAAAGTTCACCCCATATTGGAATTCTCTCTCTCTCTCTCTCTATATATATATATATACATATATATATATATACATATATATATATATATATATATATATATATATATATATATATATATATATATATATATATATATATATATATATATATAGTACCAGTCTGAATGAGATTAAGAAGTTAATGATGTATTACAGTTTGTCATATGAATAAGAAGAATACTTTTGCAAATTTTGGTATAAATACCTAAGTTATTAAAGTTGCAAAAGTTTGATAATTGTTGCGATTTTTTTATTTGAACATCGTAGTCATCTGTAAATTAATCTGTCATCTAAAACAGAAACTTAATTCGTCAAATATTGCGCAAAATGTTTCTTTCAGAATGTACACATTTTTGAATGTCAATTAATCAGAAAATTTAGGATGATTTGAGAGTTAAACATGTGGAGAAACGCATCTTTATTGGCTGTTGTACATTGGTACATCAACTCAGAGCTAGGGGGAGGGAAGCATGCAGGTGCAACAACTATTAGATATGATAGTAACTAGCAAGACTCAACGAATATATATATATATATATATATATATATATATATATATATATATATATATATATATATATATATATATATATATATATATATATATATATATATATATATAAACTTTATAGAATAGTCAGAATTAATTGTAAATATTAAACTCATAATGGAAAATCAGATTAAAATTGCGTTAGACAATAATTTCAGTTTATAATTGAAAAAAAATCAGTTCTACACAAAAGTAATAATTTATATATATTTGAAATAATCTATTATTTAATTCCTTTAATTTTAACTTCTGATTATTTAAATTTTAGAAACTTTAAAAGCCTCTATTTTTTGAGATATTCTCCATTTTTCTTAACATTAAT
Organism: Latrodectus hesperus; assembly: GCA_037975125.1. Lineage (NCBI taxonomy): Eukaryota > Metazoa > Arthropoda > Arachnida > Araneae > Theridiidae > Latrodectus > Latrodectus hesperus. The sequence goes on along the minus strand of CM075859.1, from coordinate 50,219,166 downwards.
TTTTGTTAGTAATATCCATTTGTTTCTATATTTATGCTTCTCTATAGTGCTTTGTTTCTCTAGAACTACTGTTAAACTGCAAAACTGCATGAATATGCAGTTAGATACTAATGTTTCTAGGTATATGTTTGATACATATGCGTATGGATATAAAGTGTATATTTTAATTAAAAAAATTGGGAATAGTTAATTTATCAAATTTATCTAAAATTATGTACTTGTATGATCGAAAAAAAATTAAGGATTTTTCTCTTTTCTTCAGCAGATGTGTTTCACTTTACTTCAAAACGCCAATATTTAAAAAATATAATTATTTTTAATGTACTTAATTTTTCATATTTATATTTTATCCCATTTATAATATCCTGTGTTATTTCTTTTAAATTGATAATTCTTCGCTTTTCTTCAGTACATGTGTTTGCTTCACTTTACGTCGAAACGTTAAATATTTAAGCAAATATAATTATTTTTACTGTACTTAAATTTTTCATTTTATATTTTACCATTTATAGCAGTCTGTTATTTCTTTTAAAGAGTTTAATTATAATTACATAACTTAAAAAACCATTAAAAAGCAAATAATTCTGATGTTTAAGTATTTAATTTAAATATTTATCATCGCTCTTTTAAAAATGTATATGGAATCCATTATCTGTTCTTAATTTATGTTGAAGGAAAAAAATGCTTCTATTGTTAAAAGTTTGATACGGCTTTTTTTTTTTTTTTGCAGGTTAGAAAAGTTTTAATTTTATATTTTTTTCTCTGTATCTAAATTACTACTGTATCAAACTTTGAAAAAAGTAATGAAATTTAAAACAATTTCTAATAAGCCCCTTTTTTAGAAATAATTTATTTTTCTTTTGAGTCTGAAGTAAAATAATGGTTCACTTTTATCGGAAAATTCAATGAGCTTTTTATATTTAAATATTAACTAAGTTCAATTGAGAGAAAAGGCAAAGCAGGCTCTGATTTTTAATGGAGGGTCTCGCTGGGAATTAAGTTTTTTTGTACTTGCTTAAACAGAGAGGTCCTGACATTAATCATAGTATATGTAGACCTTAATCTCTTGTGTAATTAAATTCTTTTAGTCACATCCTTCAAAAAAATGAAGCCTTATAAGATAAATATGATTAGCAAAAATTGTCCAGTTGTACAAGTTAGTAAAACGAAATTTCAAGAAATATTTGTGTATTTTTTTTATCGAATCTCAAGCTTGTTTGTTTTAATAGAAATTACTTGTTTGTTTTATTTGAATGCATTATTAACTATTGAGTATAGATGGATTTTAACTAAATGATAATTGGTAGGACTGGATGATCTCATTTATTCCTTTGATGATAAAAGCCTTATGACAACTTAACCTATTTAGCTGTTAGCAATTCGTTGTTAAAGAATTTAATGATGAGAGAGGTAAAACGATAAGTGTTATGAATAGGTATTTTTGAAAACATGAATCAAAATATTTATTTAACTTGATTATAGTCAAAATCATGAACAGAAGCAACCACATGAATTTGCTGTATACTTTTTATCAGCTGTAAAAGTTTTGCTTCAAGACTTTAATGTTAATTGATTCTTAGGATACCTGAAAAAATCAAAACATTTGATGATTGTTTGAAAGTAACATAAAGAAATGAGGATTGAGGTAGAGAGGTATTTGTAAAGTGCATGATTTTATTTTTAATAATGCAGTTGACAGTACTTCAACTATTTAAAAGAAATAATAATTTATTATTTGGAATCAGAAGAAATGAAAACAACATTTCCTGCAATACGTTATTTCATTTATGCTTAACTAGTTTCCACCACATATTTTCAGTCACTTAATCAGGTACCGTTTTTATAAATGATGATTATAATGAAAACTATCCAGTTAAATTTTCTTTATTCTATTTGAGCTTTATTTCATTAAATTGTTAAATAATTTCTCTGTTAAGAGTTATTTTTATACAACCTATGATAAGAAAGTCTTTTTTATGGTTAATAAAAAATGCATTGCATTAATAAGAACGGAGACACTTTGAAACAAAATGATGTAAGCAAAAAAGCCTTAAAACGATAAAAATATAAATATTACAAAAGAAAAAAAATCTCTAAAATTCGGTAAACAAACAAAAAACTACTGAAGTATATATTTGGTAAAAAATTTATACCTGGAATCTTATAATCTATTTTATTCATCTTTACTGATTTTATTTTTGTCTTTTATCTTTCCCTTTGCATAGTATTTTTATAAAAAATCTTTTGAGCCTTATGAGTAGACCAAAAAAGTTTTGTTTTTTTTCATCTAGAAATCTACAAATCGAAATTTCATAAAATACTTAGCCGGATGATTTGAGATTTTGAGCTGTTGGATTATCCTTTATTCTAGCTCTTGAATACGATAAGAATATTAATTAATAAGATGGCTTTTTAATACTTAAATCCATATATTCCATTAATTTTTATATGCTTAAAATGATTTTATTTATTGCAGTTTTTTAATTAAATTTTAATACTTTACAGTGACTACCTGTGGCCACTATGATTTTTTTGGTGGTAATGTTGTATGTGCCCAATTATATCACATAATTTAAGGAATATAAATAATTATAAACAGCATCCATTTATTTTATAATTAATTTTTCAACTTATTTTCATATTTGAAGGTAATAATTCGCTTTTGGTAATCCAGAAATATTGAGGAATCATATTATAATAAAATTAAAAAATATCATTTTATCAGTCGCAAAAGTTTCCTCTTCTCGCCAACAGTTAAAGATTGATTATTTTCTATTGACAAACGAAAATATTTTAAGCAAAGATTTATTGGACAGTTGATTTTTGTTTATGTAAATTTACTATATGGCACTATTAGCACCATTGAGCGAATTCTATTAGATCCCTTCACTTTCCTTCTTTCTCATTCATTTTCTCATTTACCACATTTCTCAAATTTCAGATTATTCAACAAATAACTCTGTAATTTATTTCAGGCTTTTTATAATGAGTCGAATCAAAACATTTTCATTGATGGCAATTGATGAATTGGTATATAATTCATTTTCCCAAAATTCGGAAAGAAATTAAACTAGACAAATTGAAATTCTTAAACAATTCAAAAATCCAAAAATATTTGTTAGAAGAGTCATAAAAATGTAGAGACAGAGTCAGAGATTTGTGATAATTAAGACTTTCTTCTATATTTAGGAGCTATTTGAAATAATGAAATGATTGCGATTTATGAAATGCGAAATGATTGATCTTAAACTAAAGTAGCAATATCGTTTACTTAAGTTCATTGGATAGGTGTTGAAAAGGATTCTTGGAAAACGTAGCCTATTGTTTTTTATACAATGCTCGGCTATTAGAGGATTTCCATCTTTGTAGTACCACAAGGGGTGGAAGTGGTGGCATCTTATATAGTAGGGCGTCTAGAGGTTGGGCTCCCATGATCCTGAAAATAGGCCGATGTTCATAATTTAGGAGCAGGGACTAAACAGATTTGATATGCTACTATGAGGTATTATTTCCCATGGAGAATATTGCGAACGCAATCTATTTAACGTGCCCAAATCGTTATCAGCGAATGTGGTGAATCTTCGATTGGGTCAGGATTCAAACTCACTACCCTCCAATGATGGCAACGAATGCCTTAATTAATCATTCCACTGAGGTCTTGCTTTACCCATTATATGACAATACACATTGGAAAGCATAACAGCTGAAATCTGTCGCAAAAAGTTTCTGAAATTCACCAAGTTTTGATTTGAGGGCTGAATTTTCATAAACAGTATATCATTTTATTTTTCAAAAGGTATAAAATCTGTAAAACTCTCAAGAATCAAACTTACTATATTAGGTGTGAATTTCGAAAACAGTAACGTAATATTCATCTGCAATTGTTTAAAAGGCTCTAAAACTTAAGTCAAAATTTCCACTGCAAATTTTGTTTTCGCTCAACGGTAATTTTTGCATTGATTAATTGGACTGGTATCTAAGATAGCAAGTTAACTCAAAAGTTGGGTTGTGTTTTCTGGCGCAACGTCCAAAAAGGACAAGCAGCTCCAAATCTTTAGTTTTAAAAAAATATCTAATTTAATTATTTATTTAAGTGTAGAAAATCCATGCAATATTAAAATTAAAATAATACACAAAAAACTGTGTATATAACAAATTTAAAATCCAAATTTTAAATTAAAATATATGTAAATAATAATATAAATTTAAAATGTAAAATATAACATTTAAATGAATTGGAGAAAACCTACTGCCTTTAAAAAGAGAAAATGTTTTCTATTTGGAGGTTGTCCCAATAAATGAAATAACGTTAAAATGTCTATTTTAAGAAATTGTAAACGTTGATTGTTAAAATCAGAACAAGAAATGAAGATATGATATATTGTGTTGATTCATCACAAGTTTTACACCATGAATTTAATACGCTTAAAAACAAATATCTGTGTCTCAACTGTGTGTGTCCGATACGAAGTCAAGTCAAACGGACATCAGTACTTCGTGTCGGTAAAATTGAAAAAGAGGTAAGGGATGAGAAAATGGTATGCAGTTTGTTGCCAACCTGAATGTTCAACGATTCCTGCCAAAGAGAATACATAAACATTTTAACACCCTTTTTCTCATCTGAGAGTGAAACCGATGGTAAGACTGAATCTGATACAGCCTTTGCAGCTAGTTAATTCAAAAGAGAAAGACAACAAATACTCACTTCCTAAATAGCAGTTGAATCTATAAAATTTTAAGCAGAAGGCTAAAACACCTGAGGATTTATTCATTACACTAAAAAGTGTGCGGACCTGTTTTTGAATCACTAGCCAGAAAGTGTTTTTTTAACAGATTTTGAAGACATACGACATAGTCGTAAGACATGATAGTTTTCAGAATTCACATGATTCTGACAAATCTAAAGAGATTTAAATGAATTTTTTTTATTCTTTTATGAACTTACTCTTTTCTTTAAATATAGGTTATTTTGCATTCTGGTCTTCTTAAAAACTTCATAAATTTCTCTTGAGCTAAAAATACCACCTTTCAAACACAGACAGATATGTACCCGGATTGTGATGGTATCTACACTGTGATTCTTAGATTAGCAGAAATCCAGCTTTTAAAATTGAATAGCTCAATTATTTGCATTTGTAAATTTCAAAAACTTTGTTTAAATGGTTTACTATATAAGAGACATCCTTAAATTAAATAAAAAATGTATTGAAAATTAAAGTTAACATAATAATTTTCCGGGTCAAAATGCATTAATATTCAATTTAGACTCTATCTATAGTAAGGATTTAATCAAATTTCAATTATAAATACTGTATTGTAATAAAATAACAAAAACAATAAATTAATTATAGTTAATAGTGAAAAATTATTACAAAAATAAATTATTATCAAATTAATTTATTTTTAGAAAAAATTTGGATGTCTATCACAGTTAAAGTATTAATTTCTTTAGAAGCTGGTTTCTTTTAGGTAAACATTTTGACTTTTAGTTTGAAAAAATCAAAGAAGGAAAATTGAATTTTAAAATAGTTTAAAAGTCCATATATATGAAATAAGATTAAATAAATTTTAGACATTCTTTCGAGGCTTTTTCTTAATTAAAATGACGTATTGTGAATTTCATACAATTTATTGCTTATTTGACAAGCGAAAAGTAATTTTTGTATAATGTATATATTTATATTTATCTATTGAAATAGACAAAACTATGATAAGCATAATACAAATTGCTTTATACAACATAAAATGAAAAACAATCATACTATAAGAAACTCTACATGGTAATTATCTATTTTTTTACTGAAATCATAATTATAATTGGAAGCTTAGATACAGTGAATGCTTTCATATTTTGTTTCATTTTGCATAAATATCCTTTCAATTATAACTAGGAAGAAGAAAGACATTTTTACTGAGCTTGTATTCATATTCTTTGAGTTTTTAAATTCCTCATTAATTTCTTTTTTTACAAAAAAAAACTATCTCTAAATTTGCAGAATTTTAATTTTACAAATACATAAACATATAGCTAAGAATTAATATATTTACATTTAAGAATTTAATCTCAGTAGTTGTGAATGAGAATATGTAACAAGAAATGTAATAAAGCAGATGCCATTTCAGTTATTTGATTTAAAATTTTATCTATCGGCTTCAGATTTTGTTGCAAAAGTGCTTTTTAGATTTAATACTTTTTAATCTGATTAATAAAAATTAAATTTTAAATGATTTAGTTTTAAATTTACTCTTAAAAACTTTAATTGATTAAAAAAAGTTATTTAAAATTATTATGTTCAGTAATCTAATTTATTGTCAAACTAATGAATACATAATTTTCTAATAACTGTTTTATTTAATATTTGATAACTTGAGAAAAATACCATTCAACATATAACCATAAGGACAAAAGTCATTATAGCAATTCAATTTCGTAATAACTGCTAAATTCTTTTTTAAAGTTTAAAAGATATGTGATTTTATCTCTTATATATAATTTCCTAATTCCTTCATTAGAAATTATATACTTATTTTAGATCCTTAAATAATTAAAACTAGTTAAGGAATTCTGCGTAGAATTTAGAATTGTTCAATGTAAGAAAAAGTATATTTGAAAAAATTAAAATCTGGTATATTTTGAACAGTTTTATAGAAATTACAAAATACCTTAGAATAATTGAAATTAAATATTAAGCTAAGAATATTTCCTGCTTAAAGTTTACAGTGAAGTAAAAAGGTATGTTCCTTTCACATTTTCATTTTTGTAAAATAATTTAACATAATCTCATTCCAAGGGTGTCTATATACAACTGTTATGATTATAAGGCACATAAATTAGCTTTTGCTTTTGATATATATATCTCGATATAAATCAATGCAGTCTAAAAAGAATGATGTGCTTCAATTATTTTATTAATATGACTTAAGAGACAAATTCAGAGTAATGTGAAGGTTATGATTATTCCTAAGTGCAATTTTGGAATGGGATATATTTGCTCTTTGTAAAATGGATTTAAATTTTACCACAAGTTTATGAAAAGACATATTTGGTACAATATACTTTTAAATTTCACATCCTGATATTCTAATTGGAAATTACGTGGGAAACTAAATTGAAAATGAACTATTAAATTTAAAAATTTGAAATTAGAAATTATAATAAAATATACTGTATAAGCTGAACAACATCAAACAGTAGGCTGTAAAATAAGGATTCTAATATTATGTCTTGTGATGCGATTGTACTAGGAACACTTATAAGTAATCTATTAAAAATTCACTAAAATATTGACAATAAGTATGAAAAGTGAACTGAATTGCAAAAATATTTTATTTGGAGATTATGGAGTCTAAGAGATTATGGAGGATTTGTTTATACCATTAAAAAGAAAGAAATAGAGTATACTTCTTTTTCGATTAAATTAAATTTAATAATTACTATCCATTGACTAAATTATCTTGATAAAATAATTAGAATTACATTTATTAGAATGTGAAATATCTATATAAATGTTAGCAATTTTAAATTTCTTTATATAAATTCTATAAATGTACCTGGTTATACACATATGTAGGAAAAAGTTAAATATTATTATGTTTTTTACATTGAAATTGATATACAAAAAAAACTATATTTATATTTTAGTGCATATTTTTGATGTAAATCTAAAAATAATAAATTTTCGATAGTCTATCGAATATAATTTTTAATTATTTACAATATAAAAATGTTATAGAAACATCGGAAAATTTCCCTGTGCATAAATTGATATTACTATGTTCTTCTCAAATGGTAATTTTTGATGAAATAAAAATTAGGGCCAAAATTTGCATGTTTTTTAATCACTTCATAATTTCAAATTATATACATTTACAAAATATTTATATCTGTTAATATATAAAAAATATTAAAATAGTATTCAATGAAATGCTGATGAAATTTCGTAATGAAAAGCATGTTGTAAAAACAAAATTAATTGAAAGCCTGTGTCCAATGAATGAGTTGAAATCTAGAGAATCAAAAAGCACTTAACAAGCATGTAAAAAGTTATTATAATACGATGATCAAAATTTCTGTAGCATTTCTTACAGCAGAAACTTTACACTGAGTGTAACAATACTTTACCTGAAGATTCGAGCTCTTAACTTTAATATTTAGAAAGAACTTGCATATGTATTCTCTTCTTAAAGTTGACTGCTAAGAATTAATTTTACTATAATTCTGATTTCAATAAAAAAGAAACATTTGTTCCTTAGCCACTGTTTTAAAAATAAAATTTTCTTTTTTTTACAGCTTCAAACAATGAGGATCTAATAGCAAATTGCAGTCAAAAGGAATATTAATTGAATAATATCCTATAACCAAGGAATAAAAAACAGCATTTTCGGTTCATGGGATTAGGAGTCAGATTATTTCTGACCCAAATGAAGAACCACCTGTGAATGTGCTGAGAAATCCAAATGAAGTGCTGAGAAAATTTAATCACTTTGAGTCTTTCTAAAGGTTCAGCTTTCCTCCATTGGTGTGTTGCCGATAAGAGAATGCCAGCTCATATGTCGATCTCACAATGTTTCAAAATTGCTGTTATTTTCTTCAGTTGGCTGAGATATTCATCCTGAAATTTATAGCAAGCAATCTAGGGATTAATTTGTGTGTGTGAGAACTATTCATTGTATTTTAATCTTTAGTAAACTTTATATTAATTTTAATTTTATAAGTTGTAAAATTCCCAATTAGAAATCAATATATCTTCCGAAAACGAATATGCTTACAGTATTATAAACTTCTAAACTTTTTCACAATTTCAAATTTATATTATTGTTACTCAAATTATTTTATTTAGATACTGACCCTCAAGTAATATGCCCTTTCCATTCAATATATCCTCTGAAATTTATGTTATTAGTCTATAAATTTCTCTTCTTGTATTTCCCCAGTTTCCAGAAAATTTATTACTTTTGCAAATGCATTAATAACACAAATATCAAGTTTATGGATCTTGTAATCAAGTTTTTGTAATCACGTTTATGATTACAGAAAAATGCTGATGATATTGGGAAATATTAAACCTAGACAAATAAATGTAATAAAGAGCAATTAAGCTAATTTTTGATAAAAAGAATAGTATAAGACTACCTAATTTTCTTTTAGTCATATTAAGTGAATATTTTTCGAAAGTATAATAAATAATCAATTTTACTTATAAATTATTCCCTTGAAATTAATTATTATTTGTATGCATACGAGTCTTTCTTGAGAAATTTATGCCATATAATTATTTTTCATACTTAAATCAACGAGTCATATATTCATTTTATACTCAAAATTTATTAAAATATTATTACTTTAAGAACTTACGAGAGCAAGAAGCATTGTTATTTAAGAGAGAAATTGGCAAATTTTAAAAATGCATTTTCACAAATATTTTAAGACTTAAAGCATGTATTTGTAAATTTGGAAATTAAAGTAACTAAAAGTAAATTAAAAGAAGCCAGTAAATTTGTACAACCCAATGCAAATTTCTTTCTTTCATAGAACATTCCTTACTGAATCGACTTCTCTGATAGGCCACTTAAATCTATTTTGTATTTTAGAGGTAGGTACATCTCTATTTTAGACTTTAAAGCCCAACCGAATTGTTATGTTTCACGTTTCTTTCCCGGAAGACTAAAACTTTCTCCTGAAACTTTGTAATCAAGTAAAGGGAATTGTTCACAACCCTTCAGTAAGAGAATCACTCAAATTACTTTTATTTGAACCTTATTCTCTTGTTCGGTTTCTATATTTTCGATTCTTAAAGTAAAATAAATCATTATGCAGTAGAAAGTTTAAAGCAACATTAAAAATGAGTGAATATGTTTCCTATTTAAATTTATTTTACAAAATTTAATTCAATAAGAAATTAATAACATTATTAAATGTTATTATTAAAGTTTAGGAAAATTAAGTTTTAAAGTTTAGGTTAGTTGAAAATTTATAATTGATTTAAAAATTAAAAGTAAGGGAATGCTATAGAAAACACTATTGTTATAGAAAGCATCATACTGTGGTGACACATCGCGACTTCTCTAAGAAATTGAGGTGACTTATCACATCTTTTCTGGAAAACTCTTGACCTTTTACAAAACACTTGAATTCGCGAAGTAAAGCTGAAAAATGCGAAGTGAAACTTAAAACTTGTCTATCAAATTTCTAGGCCAATGGTATTAACTTCATGAAATGAACCCAACTAATCAGCACATTTTGTAGGCACGGTTTATACATTCTCTGAGTAAGATCTGAACCAAACACAGAACACTTGCTCTCTAAATCTCATGCTAAGAGGACACGCTGTTTCAATCCTCCTAAACTGCTTTATTTCTATGTAAGTTATGTTGTCTCCAATAAATGTTATTTATTTTTAAAAAAAAATGCCTTCTCAAAAAATTAAATATCAACTAACTTACACTATAATATTATAAATATATAACTAATTTGTTTATTATAATTTTACAATAATGTAATTCGAAATAATTCCGAGAGAAAAAATTCTGTCAAACAAATATGTAAGAATCTAGAAATTTTTTTAAATATAAATAAACAAATTCAACAAATATTTCAGTGTTTCACTATATTTTTGGGGAATATACAATATTTACAGACCCTCCACATTATAAGAAATTAAACAAAAATTTATTAAATAATAACAAAAAAGTATTAAGAAATATTAAACTAACAAGCTTTATTCTAAAAGTCTCTAATTTCTCTGAGTATTTTTTTAAAACATAATCACGTAAATATAGGGTAAATTTGAGATAGATATTAACTTATAATTTTGCCATTTCTTTTATTTTATTATTTAATTCTTCATAATATTTTTTCTTCTAATACGTTATTTAATCATCCTCAAACTTTGTTTTAAATTAAAAATGATAGAAACAAAAATGCACTTCTTAAAAATGTTTTTAATTTAAATTAAGATTATTATTCTTATTAACTAAAAGTAAACAATGAAAAATAATCATTATCGTGTTATTAAAAAAGTATTTTTTTTATTAATTTTAACTCATATAATATCTGAAAAAATATTCATTTTTAAATTAAGATTTTCAAATCTAACATATTTTCAGATTAATTATGGGGTATTATTTTAATTATTACTAAATAAATGTTTTTTTCAGAAAATGTATATTTTGGATACTGATATTAAAAAACTATACAAATTATTTTTATATTTAAAAAAAATTAATTTTGTGACTTTTTTCATAGAATTACTGATCGCTTATGTTGGCACTTACATACATACATTCAACATTAAATATCAGACTCATTTGAATATAAATTCATAGGCAATATTGTATCATTAGCTTTGAAAACATCTTGCATTTTTCTAACATATTATGTCATTTCATCCTATACATTCAAATAACAAATATAAATTCAATATACAAGAATGATTTCTTTACAGAGTAAATTAATATCCCATGAAGAAAAAAAATTTGGCCTTTTTAAGCAGAAGAAAACAAAATCCTTTAAAATTGAATATTTCATACATATATAAGAAAAACTCTAGTTTCGGGACTGGCCGAATCCTATAATAGATGTTCGAAAAATCTAATGTAAAATGAAGCATTTTATACATTGTTGTTTGGCAATAAAAATTTTATACAAATAAAGTTAGTAAAACACGTGATTCAATGACAGAATAAATCTTCTTTTCTAAGATAAGCGAAATTTGATCATATGATTTTTCCTTTAATTCTATTATAATTCTATAAATTTTTTAAACTTTTATTAAAAATTTCTTTTAACCTATTTTTAGGATCAAAATACTCATTTTCATATAAGCATTTCCGATATAAAATTAAATAATTTTTAGAACTGCAACTTATAAGTATTTTTAGAATTACAACTTTGAAATAACATTTATAATAATTTGTTAAAAGTATCACCAAAAAATGTTTATTAAGCTGTTGATGGTTTGAATGCTATTTTGTTCACGAAATCATAAAAACTGCTTATAAGAAATCAGGTAAAAATAACAACTAATATATTCTCAGTCCTGCATTTGTTTTAAAACTTTAAGAATGGCGATCTTCCTCTTAAAGATCAAGGAGACAATACACAGATATATATTTGAAACCGTGACATTAAAAATTTTTAAGTGGTTTTATTTCAACTGATTCCTAAACAATCTTGGAGAAATATATATGTCGGACCACAGTTGATAAAATATTTTAAGCGCTTTTAATTAGAAATTTAAATACATTTTTTAATTAGAAATATTGGTACTAATTATTTAGAGAATCAAGTATTTGTTTCTAAATTCTTTAATTTTTTGGGACGAGAAATTGATACTACATGGAAACTATAATGAATTAACAAAATAGCTTATTAAACATGTGATGCCAAGCCTCTTTATCCAAAAAATATATTATGATTACTATATGGTGGTGTATATATATATATATATATATATATATATATATATATATATATATATATATATATATATATATATATATATATATATATATATATATATGTGCTTAATTTATTATATATTATAAGTATATTGCATAACTTAGCCATTTTAAGTTTTGCAAAACAATGTGAAATATTGGCAGTACTGGGAGAAATGTGAAATTGGGTTCAAGCAACTTTAAATCAGAGAAGTAAGATTTTATTCCATGATACATTTTCTTCACTTTATTTGTAAGAAGAAAATATGTAATTAAATAAAAATTTATAAGCTATTAGAAACGTATTTAAGTTATTTCCTTCATTTTTGCATTTTATCACATCAATCTCACAACAATTTCTAATTTTCAAGACAAATGGATAGCTTTAATTCAGATGTATTTATAAAATTTAAAATTACTGTAATGAGATTTGCATTAATCAATACATTTCACATTGTAAAAAAACGTTACATTGAAAAACATTCTGTTGCAGCCAAGTATCAACAATGTAATTTCAGAATTTGAACAATGATATTTCACTTTTTTCAATGTCTTATCAAAAAAATTTCAAGATAAACTTTTATAGTTTTCTCAAGTCGAATATGAATAATTCTAAATCAGTATGATATGTATTATTATGAAAGGAACTTAGATTAATTGAATATCTAAATATTTTCAAATATTTTGCATAAAAAAGCATTCAACTATTCTTATGACTAGTTAGGTAATTTAGGATCTCCCTTTTTAGTACAATGTTAATCCGGTTTGTATGTTGTTCAGTTGTGGATTCTTGCAGGGGTTTAAAGTAAATCTAAACCCTTCAAACAACCATTTTAGAAATGAAAGTTAAACCAACAATTATTTTTCCTTTTACTTCACCTATAAGTCTTTAAATTTTTAAACTTTTATCGAAAATTTCTTTCACCTTATTTTTAAGATAAAAAAAAAAAAACTCGGTCGTATCTATAATATAAGATTGAATAATTTTCAGAATTACAACTAATAAATTATTATAACACAGAAACAACATAATTGAACATAAATTTTTTAATAATTTGTTAAAATGATCCTCACAAGAAATGTTAATTAAACTGTTGATGGTTTGAATTCTTCTTTGTGAAATAATGAAAATTATTTAAAATTTACTATGTAATCTTGAACACAATTTTTACATATTTATTTATTTATATTTAAAACAAACAATTTATATTTTCCAATATACAAGTTACGCAATTATTTCGTGAGATGCGGCGTTTTAACTTAGACTTTATTTTATGTTAAACTGTATTTTCCATTTTTATAGTAGAACTTTATCCTTCCACAGTAAATTAAAATTAATAAAATAAGCTTACTGATGCTTAAAATTATTTATTGTGCAATCTTATGCTTAAATAATACATTTAATATACATAATTATATATATATATATATATATATATATATATATATATATATAATTATAAAATATTATATTATATTATATTATATTATATTACATAACTGATCCTACAATGCAGGAAAATTTCAAAGTCTGTAATTAAAGTGTGAATATATCTTACAAACTATCCTAAACAACTGGAATCCTAAACAATAAACAATAAAATAAAAAAAAATTCAGACATTGTGAAAAATCATATTAATGAATGAATAATTTATTTTCAATAAATTTTTACCACGTATTTTGTTTTAAGAATTACGGTTGGATAATTATTTTTTGGAATGAAAAATTAAATTGGTCTTTGATTAACAATTGTATCATTTAATATTTAAAAATGATATATTTTTGTTCATACTTACCAACTAGTAATTTACATGCTAGTTTTTGATTACGTTAGATTTGCGTTGCGCTATCAGTATTTCCAATCAAATAGCACCCAAAGAATTCTCAACCCCTTAACACCATTTTCTTCCAGGAACATTTCATTTGAGTAGTTAGCTGTACTTACAAACATCACATACTGCATACATCGTAGAAAATTATAGATAATTACAGAAGGACAGATATTCAACTTTTTCTGACATATTTGTTATTCCAATGCAAAACAATATTAAAATACTCCATGCTAATGAACTGAGGAAGAACATATATTTTAAAAATATATTTACTAAGCTATTAAAGGAAATGTTATTTTTGATTTTACCAAGTAGTTCATTATGGTAAACCTCAACTCTCATCATTAGAACAAAATCACTTTTTAGTGATTATTTCCATTTATACACAATAATTTACCAGAAGACCATTTTTAAATTAGCTTACTCTTTTTCAGACAAAAATGATTTGTATAATTATCCGAGTTTATATGTTTATGCTTGTAAATATATTTGTGCTATATATACATTCATTTCTATTTCTTTAGGACTGTCTTTAGACTCATTATTTTGCAAAAAAATTATCTATAACACAAAGTATATAGTAGAGTAGATAACAAATAATATATAGAATAACATAGATAAAATGAGCAGTATATAATATGTATTACAAAAAATATCTACCATCATTTAGGGTTTCACGTTAGACTTATATTTTTATATCAACCTACATTAAAGTTAGTATATTATGAGATTCAATATATCCCTCTTTTCTTTTAAAATGCAAATAAAGTTAAGGACGTGGTTTTAAAACTAAGCAAGTATATTGTTATAATTTTTTCTATTTAGAATTTAGTAAAGTAATCAAGCCATTTTTATACATAGAACAGTTTGAAATATTTTAAAAATTTTAAATTGAGTATTATCATTTAACTTTAATAATATTCGTTAAAATTAATCTAATATAGAATTTGCACTATAATTTTCCTTAATTATTCCATTAAATCTGAAAAATGTTTAAAATTGCTAACCTCACAGAATTCAGCTCCATTTAAAAAAGGTAACGGATATGAATCACCTATTATTTTCAATATATAATTCTCAGTCTCTATAAAATTCCACGTAGCTTCAAAATTTCTCTGTTAACAGATAAATTTCAACGTGTGTCCCAATAGGCATGTTTCAAATCCATTTATTACTTTTGTTTATTGCTCTAAAGTCCCTTAGTTCACAAATTACTAATATAAACATATTTCTTTATTTAAGTAAACGTATTAAATTAGTTCTTATGTATGTTTACTTAATTTTTTGTTTTAGTTGCTTATTTATGAAATATAAAGGAAACTTCCCGAGAATATTGAGATATTTATCTTTCTTATTCTAAAATACAAATTTTTTACAAACAAAAGTTTACGAAAATATTTCCACTTTTCGTATCACTCTCTGATAATGCAGATAATAATACATTGGATTTTTAATCAATCAAAATTTTGTCTATAAACTTATTAAATATATGTAACCATAATTCCAAAAAAGTAACTTTAAATAACTTAAATTAAATAAAAAACTAAATTTAAATAATTAAATTTTTCAGAATTACATTTTTATTGATAAGGTTATTTCATTTCCTCATTAGGTTATTTCAGGATAAAAACTTCAGTTAAATTTTTCCTGCTCCGCAAATTTTATTTAATGTTATTTTTTGCGAAGAAAAGTTACCCCAGTAAAATTTTTATATGTTAAAGAATTACGCTGATTTAGCTTCAAATTTATCTTCAAAACAGATGAAGATATTTAAATTTACAAAAATATGGATTCAGAAATAATGATGATTATTTTGAATACATGAATACACAAGAAACATAAGAAGCATGAAATAATGCATTATATATATTATGCTAACTGAGTTTATTTTTATTAAAAATTTTAGTATCATTCTTTTTGGTGATTCTAATACTTAGAACCAATTTTATTTATACTATAATATAAATCTTATTTTCTACTAAACTTGATTTACCATTAATAATACAGTTTCACAATGTTATCTCTTTTGAATGCATTTTTCGACATTCGGTATTCAAATTATAGAGTTAATATATTTGTGCTTAACAATACATATCATTAACCATATATTTTACTTAATAATGTTTTTCATAATATAAATTTGGTTGAAATATCACTCATTAGTATTAGATTAAGTAATATTTTTATTGACTTTCATGTAACACCATAATTTTTTTTTGTTTCTGGAACAAAGAGAAAAAAGACACTAATAATTTATTACATTTCTTAATAATAGTGTTGTTCATTGTTCCTAATGTTATTTTAAAACGAAATTCCAGTGTTTTCAACTACTAGGACAAGCGTCACATACTAAAGATCCTAGTCCAAACACATCTTGGGCAACGTCATTATGGGGTAACTTTAAAAAGTATCCGGCTCTAAAATTGTGTGGTTATTTAATACAAAATTCCTCTATTACTTCTGGCATCTCTTAGGATGAGTTCACCGGAACAAGAAGAAGCAAACCTGCCCTATAAAGCCTCAAGGCGCAAAGCTTTGAGATTTGTCTTGGTGCGACGTGCCCTTACTACACAAATAATATATTTCGAAATATCGTCGATCGGACTATAGTGGGAGTCGAGTCACATATCTGCTTTATCTTTCTTCGGTTTGGAAGCAAAGTTTAAAAGATAAAAATTATAAATTGAATCTCGTGAAGTTATGCCTGCACTTCATTGTCAAAAAATGATGTGAAAAAATAAAATTATATTTTATATTAATTTTGAAATATTATATTTATTTTGTAGATTGTATATAATAAAAGCAATTTTTTTATAGAATGGGATATCTCTAATCACACATACACAAGAATTTTTATCCATATTTAAATAGAGTTATATAATATATTATTTAATATTGCATATTTAAATCGAGTTATGTAAGTGTTTTGATAGCCTTATAATTATGTTTAAAGGAAAACAAAATACATTGAACAAAATTTGAATCATATTGAAATACTACGTTGCTGAAGTTTCGTCACTTAAAATAAGTGCATATTTCACAGAATTATTTACTATATTTCTAACATTTTGAAATGTGCATATTTACTAGGAATGATACGTAAGAGTCCGTGTTAAAAAAAGTAGGGTTTTTCTGTAAGGAATTCTAGGAAAGTTTCAGTGTTATAATGACTTTGGCAGAAAAAAATATCAAAGCATGAAATAATGGTTTTATTTTCAAAAGATTAATTCTTTATTTTTTAGAATCTTAAAAGCACAAAAATTATTATTATCTAAATAATGAAATACACTCTTCTTTATACTGTTTGTCTAAAAAATCTGTATAAATAACACAACGAAGAGCAATATATTGTAGAAACATTAATGGATTCTAGTTTTATATAATATAAATAGTATTAAGATAGTAATGATTTTTTTAGAAAAACATAAGCCTTAGTTAATTCATTAACTTATTTGATTTTAAAATATTTTCATGTTCTATTCAAAACTGGTTTCAATCTCATAGCATAATGAAGACCATTCATTTAATAAAATTTGTTTCCCCAATTAAGCATACAATTGCTCTTAACTTATTTAATTAAAACTATTATTGAAACATTAAAAACTGGAAAAAATCTGATTTTGTATTAGTTAACAAATGTAAGGGGAATAAATGGGAAATATGATACAAGCAATTTGTGATGAATCACTTATAAACTCAATTATAAGATTACACATGGCTGAAATCAATTGATTGTATCTGCATTATAGCCGAGTAATTTGTCAATTTTTATTTCTTTTCATTTTGCTTCAAACGGGCTATAAAAATTTATATTGAAATTATTTCTACAGAATTTTTGGGAACAAAGTAAGCACTCTCATATATGCATCCCGAAAAAAATTTGTAATCGATGTACAGAGTTTATAATCGATGTAATTTTTAACATCTTTCGACGTTGATAGTGCCTAGTACTAAAGATGTAAGCGTATTTATATTTCCCCCACCAGTACTTCAATTTTGCTTGTTTCTCTCCGTAAAATTTATATATCATACTATTGTAATGAAGCATTTTCTCACAACGCACAGGTGTATCTGTTGTGATTGATTATCAATAACCACAAAAGAAATCTAGATATCAGCACTTTATCAATAATACAATTTAAAATGGCTTCATATAGTTGTTATCATAATGTATACAGAATGCAGTATTAAATATTAAAATATAATGTTTCATCATTCAGACAAAACACTAGTCTGAACACTTACGAACAATTTAATGGAGAACACATAATACAAATTGATTTCCCTTATGTGAGTAGATAGTCCCCAAATAATAAAACAGATCACATAATTTTTCTAGAAATAAAGCGGTATAAATGGACCCATAAATTTTCTAGAAACTGATTTCTAGAAAATATAAGAGGTTGACAATTTCTTTGATATATTGTTATTATATAATTCTGCATAAAGGAAATTTTGGAATGCAACTATTAGGAAAAAACAATATGAATATTTTGAAATGAATAAAATGTTTACGATATCAATGAATGTCCATTTTTTAATTGATAAAATTATCAACCGAGTGGAAGAAAACAAAGCGAATCAAATCTATAGCTTTCATTAATGAAGTTCACTGCATTTTTTGCAGATATGTTCACAATGGTGAACCTGTGGTTATTATCAGAGCAATGTATATATTAATACACATAATTTAAATCCTTATTTATTTAAACATAAGCTAAATAATATCATTACTAAAGTAATACAAATTACAATTTTCTGAGATTCATTGTATAGTACATCCAAAGCTATTTTTCATTCTTTCATGTTATAAAACATTCTGCTAAAATAACATTTTTGCATAGATCTTAATGTTTCTTGTTTACAGAAGACTTAACAAAATTTCCAACAAGAACCCAACTATACAAACAAAAAATAGAGGAATCCCAAAGAATATCTCGTCTTATACACACAAAACAGGGAGTGGAAAATTCAAGCTCCCAAGCGGTAGAATATTTCGAAAATTGCTTACGTAGAGCAGAGAGGGATAATAATCATTTTCTGCACCACTCTTGGTGAAGATGGATTGTACTTGTCGTGCGATTGAATAGACAATCCATCACATTTCAGTCGAGATGTCTTTTCTCCCAGTTGTGAAACTCCATCTATATCAGCTTAAAACCCTTTCTCATAACGATTCGATAATTTTATTAAATTTACTCGTTTAAATTCTTTTTAATTCAATGCATCTACCTTATTCAAGCATTCTATACCAGAAACACGAATTTTAAGCAGAATATTATAAATAATGCAAGAGTAATACAGGCTCCTTCTCTGAATATTTTAATTTATTATCTATGTATAAAACGAAAACAAACTTAAAAATAAGCATTGTTGGCTGTAATGATGACGGTATCGAATATTAATGAAAGAAAAACTGGTTGTAAGGAATTTATTGTTTTAAAAATCCTGAATATTATTGCAAAATAAGTTAAAATTTTGGATGAATATATCAGACAATTTTTAAAATAGCAGATTGTCAATGTTCTATAACATGCAGATTTTAGTGTAATTTATATATTTATTTATATGAAAGTTTATTTATAAATTATTAGTTTGAACAAATTTTTATCAGAATAAGAGTATTCTTATAAATACAGAAAAGTCATCTTGTTTTTTATTTACTACAATGTCGGAAACATTGCTTCAAAAATTATTCAACAAATACTAGACATATTTAGTATACAGCAAAAAATAAAATTTAGTCAATTTAGTGAATCGAATTTAAATTTGCTTATTACTAAAGTTAAAGTTAAAGTTAAAAGAAGCATATAAAAGATAACGTTAAAATATTTTTTATTTGGCTTCATTTGTTTGCTTGCTGAATTCAAATTAACAACAGAAACCATATGGGAAATTCTTCTTTTCAAATATAAATTAAATTATAACCTTCTGTTTAAAAATAAAGGAATGAACATCATAAATAATTATGATCTTCCATTTACATAAATAGGAAGGTCTAATGTTACTTAATCTGGCTATTAAATAAAATATTCTGCATAATTACAAACTTTATATACATTTTTATAAATAATTAAGATAAAGCAAACTTAAAAATAACATAAAGTTGGCTTATATAAAGTACAATATTATTTGCATTATTATTTTTAATACATACACACATATACATACATACATACACACACACACATGTATATATATATAACAAATTTCTTTTTTGCTATCTATTGAGTGGAAAAAGCTGGATAATAATAAATGAGTTAACTTTTTTAAAATAGCTCATAAAACATTTCATGCAATGATGTATTGATTGGCATTATTTTTAGATATGTGCATTCTTTATTACATAACTTATAAAGGATAAAAACTAAAAATTATTATTAACAAACTTATACATTAATTTTATGATGTGTGAATTTGCTAATAATAATTTTTGCTTTTCATCATGAGTGATTTACATAACACCAGAATCTAATCTAAAAAGAGCATTTTTTTAAGCAATAACTGAGCATATTGCTTTAAACTTGGGAAGCAAACAAGAGAAAGGTAGAAAACCATACAAAACGGAAAAAGCAGTTTACAAAATGAAAAGAAAATATATTAAAACACAATGCTACAAGATACACTGAAAATATTAATTGAGAGTTTTTAATTCTTTATAAATTATTGCAGAGAAAATAGAAAAAAAATGTTTCGTACTTACAGATAAATGGTAGAAAAATATTCTAAAAAAAACATGATTTTTCTTATTGGTAAGGAATGCTTTATATAATTAGAATCTTATTCCATTTTTAGAAAGATAATCTACAAATCACAGCCGAAATTGGTCCGAATGTGTCACAAATATCTTAATCATTCTAAAGTCAAGAAAAAATATTGGCCATTTCCAATGTAACATTATTTGACTTCGGATATGTTCTTCATAATTTAAGTCTTCAATTATTATGGATTATGCAAATGGCCTCTAATATCTACAATGTAAATTTTGACATAAAGTCTGAGTATCCATCTACAGAAGTCCATCATTATCACATTTTGCACAGTAAATGAATTTTATCACTTTCAGTATGTTCATTTCGTTTCAACTTCTGTATAATAATCTTTGATGAAAGGACATGATATAGTTTAAACATCCCTTTTCCTTCATGTTTTTAGTTTAAAGTATTAATCCTAAAGATCGATATTAAAAGATCGATACTTAAAGAATTGATATGCTTTAAAAACTAATGGCAAATATATGAACGTAATAATTCCAGCTTAAAAAGATCTATCTCCCTTTAGTTTGAACAAAATCTCGCATATTATTACAAATAAATTTAATTTATACTAATATTCTTCATTTATAGTTTAAAATAACTAGATATGGTGTATAAATACACAAAATACACATATTTAGATTGCTAATGATACATTTCATTAAGATGGTTTTCTTTAAAAAATTTGTCTTTGTTTTCAGGTTGAATTCTTTTTATTAATGAAAAATTGGTAATACTCATAGCTGATTGTTTTTTAATAACTACGTTTAAAATCATTTCAAATTTGTATTAATAAACAAATATGAATTTTTTTTTCCAATTTGTTCAGTTTTACATTTATTGTAAAGAAACACACACGCATATATACTGAGACCTTTAAAATTGTTTATTCATATTTTGTGACTTTAGGTTATTATTTTCATTTCAGAGATTTATTATACTTTTCCTGGAACACTCAAAATTAAAATAAGGTTGAAAAGAGATTTTTGCAATACTTGATGTTTACACATTTCTATTTAATTCCAGTTTTTATTTTCCTATCTGGCTTGATTTACATATATTCATTAATAATATACAAAATAAAGGAAATTGAATGGAAACTAAAGGTCTAAATGTATATTTAGGAGAATCAAGTATTAATCTTTTCAATTAAAAAAATTCCTATATATCAAATAAATATTATCAAAAAAATTTATCCTTTTTGTCGTCAATGAACCTTTATACACTCTCCTAAGTTTTATTTTCTTATTTTCCCTTAACTTTGTTTTGCTAAGATATATTTATACATACCACACAGTAAAATATCATTGGATTCTATTTTGAATATAGCAGTGTGGAACTTAATGTGCTCTAAAACTTATCAAAACACTTCATTTAAACTTATCTAATAATCAGGTATAATAAGTAGAACCACTGGGTCAATTGTTGTAAATCCATTCACGCTAAGTGTCCGCTCCGACACCTGATATCTAAAATGAAATTATCAAAAGAATGATTAGTGTAAAACTTTTCAAGTTCCATCGCAACATACCTAACATCAAACTCTTCTACTTGCTTGAATATCTTTAGAGAAATTCTCTTTAACTAACAGAGAATCTACTACATTCTCCCTTTCTCAAATCTCTAAGGGAAAAGACTTGAGATTTTGCTGTTATAAATGTCTCTCTATTATACAAAAAAAGAATTTCCATTAATGTTAGACAGAATTTATTTAAATATGAAACAATATCCTTTATTGCAATCATTTTTTTTTCAAAACAGAGGTATACACATTTAATGATGTTCAATTTTTCCTATTGCAATGTGAATGAATAGTCTCTCGGATTTATTATTTTTTTAAAAATTTTATTAAACTCCAGTATTATAAAAATAAAACCTAGTTTTAGTTCTATGGCGTGTAGGACATTACATGTTGAAGAAAAATAAAATTGGTTATATTCATCTATTTTAAAAATACTCATTAAGTTAACAACAGTTCTATTGTAATTTATTTTCATAGCGAAGAATTTGATAATCAAATATAATTTTAGATTTAAATTCTAATTTAAATAAACAAAAAACGCTATATGAAACTTTTAATTATTTTTTTGCAACTTTTAAACCTTAAATATATTTTTTTACCCAGTTTTTAAATTTCACTTTACGCTACGTTTTTAAAGAAAATGAAAAAAAAAAATTAAATTTTTGTAAGTATCATATTTATTATTCTTTTTAAATTAGTTATTGGTAGTTTTAAATTTAATTATTTTTTAATATCTCTACATTTTGTTCTGAAGTTTTAATTCACATTAGTTTTTGAATAATGCATTGAACAACAAAAAGTGTTAATAAAAATTCACGCTAATTAGATAATTATCTAGGTTAGCAATAATTTTTATTGAGATAAGAAATGTTTCCTTATTCATATGTGAATCTACAGGTTTAATTTTACAATGATTCTGGAGATAAGAAAACGGAATAAAAATTGAGATTTTTGAAAGAATTTCAAGATTTTAAAATTATTAATATAATGAAGAATTCAAATGATTCTTTTGCTATAAGAGAAATGAATTAAATGAAAATTAAATAAAATGAGTGTTTTGTTAAGTCTGCAACTCTATTTTTATTTCATATGATTTGATAATTTTTTTCCTTTCTCTTTTTAAATTTTTCTTGCTTTGACTGTCCTCGTATTCGCAGAACTTTTTTTTCTTTTCTTACTTTTTCCTTGTTTATATTTTTTCTCCGTGCTCTCAGAGTTAGAATGTATAACAGAGCCTTCGACAGTCTTACAAATAGATGTGTCATATTTTATTTAAAAAAATTTGAATGACAAGTTTCATGGAACATGTTACGAAATGAAAAATAAATGAAAGAAAGACTCAAAGCTTAAAAAATTAATTACGAATATCGGCAGAAAATTAAGAAAAATAAAACAATGTGCTACATACCACCAATTTTATATAGGCGTTAAAATATGAAATGTTTATAAAACAACTATGATAATGAAGATCACATGTCTCTAAAAATTAAGTTCTCGTTTTTTAAAGGAAAGAGTTTACTGCTAAAATAATTTCATAACAACCTCATTTCACATGTGATTACTCACAATTTAAAGTTAGCATTAATAGAATCTTGATTTTAAAACATACAAGGTTTAGGTAGGAATCAAACCAAGATTTGTGAAAAAGAAAGGCAGAGAAATAGCTATATTGATGTGTTACATAGGTGATAAATGTATGAAATTTTGTAAGTTTACTGGACAGATTTGAGACAATGGTCTATTAAGATACTGTCAATGGATTGAGTCTACCTTTGCCAAGTGCTCAATCTGTTAGAAAATTTTAAACTCGTTCCAATCATTTTTAAACAATAAGAGATTGATGTAACATCTGGTAACATTAAGGGGTTAATGCAACATCTATCTAATCATTTTTTAACATTTTAGACAAAAACTCCTGTTTTGATGGTTTCTTGAGAAATTTTAGCATTTTCTCCTATAATGTGAATATACAGAAGGCCATTTCCATGATCTTTGAAATGAGCTTTTTTAAAGTATGTGCTAAGGAAATAAAAATAATTCTTGTGATCTGTGTGCTTATATCAACTTTGCATTATAAAATCAATCATTTTAAATTTAAATCAATCAAAAATTTATTTCATTTATTATATTTTTCCATCTTAAAATGTACTGTTTTCTCTTATCCATTCCTTTCTTGAACTGTTATTAGAGATTACTATAAATTTAGTTACAGTAAATGCAAATATAATGTCAAAGTACTAGAAAAGCAATGAAATACGTTGTATCCATTATGAAATATAGTGAAATCTGTTCACATGTATAAAGTTTCATAATTTAATATTTAAAATATTTTTCTACATGATCTTTTGAGATTTAAGATATTTTAAAATTTTTAATGATTTTTTATGTTTTCAAAATGATATAATACTTTAAATGAATTTTTTATGATAGATTTAAGTTAAAAGTATAAGATTCTACAAGTAATTTACCTGTAATTAACTATTCCAAAATTTATGTTAACTATCATATAAATATACAGTTATAATTTTATCAGTCATTAAAATTTATCATTGCTTTTTAGAAATCACTTTTTTTATTAAAAAATTGTTTTGAACCATTTTCTGTTTTCTTCCCCATATTTTCTTGGGAGTTTAAGTTTCTTATATCATCAAAACAAATATGTCGCTTGGCTTTAAATTATTTTTTCTGGGATACAATATTTTATATCAAGAGTAAAATACATCACATTTTTAACAAAAAAAAACAAAACAATGTAATTTATTATTTCGAAAGTATTTGTCAAAACTATATTTTTAACTTCTATTTTTTCTCAGTTGAATAAAATTAAGGAAATAAAAAAATTCCTGCTTAAATTTAAATTTTAATGTAATTGAGAAATAAGAGCGAAAATAGTGAATTTGAAAGTGCAAGTTTGAAGGTGAAAATCTTCAATGCAATTTTATTTTAAACTGTTAAATTAAATGTAAATGAATCCCTTAAACTCAAAAGAAAAACTCATCTCAGATTTATTGAAACCAAAATGCTTGGCATGAACTGACTTAGACGCTTTATAATGCAAATATATACTTTATACAATGACTCACTTCTTTAATATTTGAACTAAAAAAGAAACAGGAAGTGTGTAAAAGACTGGTTTAAGCAAATTGGATTTCTTAACTAAAATTCATGGTCTACTTTCCAGTTAAAATGGAAAAAATAAGTTTCTTGAAAGCTATATTTTAAATTTAAATAGTTTATTTAAATGAAAAGTTAAATGTTACAATAAAACTTTTGTAGGACTGAAAATCTAATAAAACTCTATTAAATCTTTCTTCGAAAAGGAAAATTGCTTTTAAAATGTGTGTATTAAGATTGCGTAAAATCTGAATACCTGAGTTAAATGCTGCAACAAAACTTCTATAGGATTGAAAATCTAATAAAAGTCTATTTAAATCTTTAAAAAGTAAAATTACTTTAAAATTACTTGTAATGAAAATACCTAAAAACTGAATACTTCCTTGAATGAATGGGAAGAATTTTTTTGTTCATTAATTTAATTCAAAATATTTCCCATATTACATTCAAAAGAAATTTATTGTTATCTTGAAAACATAGTAATTTCGTTTATAAAATAAAATTCATTCTGAGGAGCATGGAAAGTTAAGGCAGCAAGTTTAGATAGAAGTATTTCCTAAGAGATATCTTAAGAAGGTCGTTAAACATAATATAATGTTCCTCATAGCACATACACACACATATATATACTGAGGATGATTGGTTAACGAACAGTTCGGATTGCGAACAAATTGGACAACGAACACATATTCGAATAACGAGCGAAAACGAATTCTAACGAATATTTCTACGTTTTATTAACATAATGTGCAGGGTTGCCAAACCCAAAGGATCAAAAGTAGTTTTCCTTCTCTCTTGAAATATATTGCTTGCCTATTGAACTTCAAAATTCTATATTGGAAAAAAAAACTTTTTTCCTTATATATTATAAATAGCCAAAGTAGACCATCAGTTTCAGATCATCAGGTTTTGATTTCATGCAAAACCGAAACTGATTTCCTTTTAAACTCTACCCTCCACCTTGTTCATTCACTCTCTCATACATAGTCTAGAATAACGAATTCCAGAAAAGAGAGAGGCAACAACAACAATATTATTAATCACTCTACAACGGCAATACTATTACTTCCGGAAAATCCTGATAAAGAGAGAAAATTAATCGACATTGGGCATGTTCTTTAACGACCTATAAACAAAAAATAGAAAGGACTGATTAATATGCAAAAGAACAACAGGCGGACTCCCTTGCCAAAGAGGGCATTAATATCAATACCCCTCCCACACGACTACACTTGCTTCGATTCAAACGCCGTTGCAAGACACCAGCTCTGCGGGGGACTACGGAAAAAATAGTGCCTACCGGAGCTGAATCCTGACCGTGGTATCAACTATCTACTATCAGCAGAATGCAGACTGGGCACATGAGGGATATGAAAACAGAATGTTGGCACTGCACAGGAGTTCCACTGGACCCGAGGCATCTCTTCAACTGCATCTCTGTTGTCTTGACCCTCTTCAGTATCGACCCCAACTGCTGCCATTACACCCTCTATACCGAAAAAGCTGAAGATGTGGCCAGGGCAGTGCTCCATGCCTTTGATCCAATATGACTTGTTTTTTTATTTATTTTTTTCTACTTTTCTATTTAAGCTTGTCACACGACAACAACAACAACAACAATATACAAGACTTTATGTATGTATTATTTTTTTATAAACTTAATAAAGAAATTATACATCCTTTTTTCACTTTCATTTTTAGTGTCTCCAGAATGAATTAACCGATTTTACAAAAAAATCTTTGATAAATCGATGATCGATTTACGAACAATTCAAATAGCAAAGATAATCTTGTATATATGTAGGAATATAGTAGTACAAGCACACACATACACTTATATATAAAATAATCGGAGAATACCGATGTTTAATAATATGAATAATGTTTAAAAGTTATTTTCAGAATTTAAGAATTACAAGGTCTGAAATAAGGAAATTATTTCAAATGATGAATAATTCTAGGTATCCAAAAGAAGAAATATCATATGAATGTAGTTCTTGATTCATAAAATAAGTAACATTAAAAAGAAGAAGTAATTATTTTGGAAAATAATTTGAGTCAGAGACATAAGGAAATTATTTCTAATGTTAGTGGATAACCTAATAGTAGAAATGCGAAATACTGTTCGAGTCAATAGACTATCTCAATCCATGGACTCAAATTCTAATTATATATTAGGAGAATGTCTGATGTGATGATGTCCTTGTATCATGCAAATTTTGCGACGTCATAACAGCTGCCAACCAAGATTCATTGTTTACTGTGAATTTGAGTGCCATTTGGGATATAAATCAGTACCTATCCAAGATACTTGTATACATATTCCTTTATTCAAATATATTTATATCAACACTGGGCTTTTGTACAGTTTAACAAGTACAAATCTAGCTGTTCATATTTATTTGCATTACAGCGATTTTAAACAAATAAAATATATTGAGTGGTTTTTCAAGAGAGCTTTAATCATCAACTACATATTGTTTTGTATTGGCATTTTGGAACTAAAATATATCATGTACTTTTAAGATCATGATTTAATTAATTTTTATCATAATCACAATAATATGAAAATACAATAATTATATCATTATCATCCATACCATTTCAAATATTCAGAAGAAGATTACGAAAAGGCCAAATTAGAACCCTTAATTCAGATTTATTTCTTGGTAAGCATGCTGATCAGCTAACAAAATTCAACCTATGAAAATGTTATTAACAAGATTAAAATTTTTGAAATTTTAGTGATTGATTTTTTCAGTTTTGGCTAGATATTTTGCAGTTGTCATTTATCTGTAAATTAATTATTTTATTGACATTTTTACTACATTATTCCAATATGGTCGGTTATTTAAATATCACAAGTGTTTATGAAAAAAAAATTCTCATGAATTAAGAAATTTTACTAATAATAAATAGTTTATTAAGTAAAAATTACATTTTTGGTACACTTTTATCTCAAACTCGTTGAACCGTTAAATTGCTAAAGATGGAGGATCTCGGTTTTCCAACAATGATTAATAACAATACTGTTACTTTCTTGCATGTAGATGATATATTTTTGAGAATGAAACTAACTTTTACATTAAATATAACATTTTAAAATTACAATGAAAGTTTTTTAATTATTGAATCGTAAAATTCATGAAAAATATTTTTTACTGTTTCTTCTGAAAGTAGTAATTTCTAAATTATATTTTTAAAAATTTTTAACACCAATTAAAATTTTCTTTTATAAAGTCCTATTAAATTTTATGATTAATAAATTCTTTATTTTAAAAAAGAATATTTTTTCATAAAATAAAGTCTTTAATAAACAGATAACTATTTTTTTGAAGATAATTATTTTTCTGAATAACTTGAAATAACTGTTTTTCTGAGGATAACTATTTTTCTGAAATATGCTCTCAATTATGTTTGAAAATTTTAGAGATTACTAAAGAATAATGCATATTATTTGATAATAGATTTAAATGGTATTAGTTTATAGTTGGATTTTTAATACGAACTTTATTTAAAGTTAACTCTATAACATTTAAAAAAGATAACATTCAAAATACAGGAGTCATAAGAGATACTACCAATTTAAAACATTTTCAAACTAATTCATTTCTGAATAAAGATTTTAATTTCATATATTTATTTTTTTATTATGGAACACAGAATGCCAAAAATTTTGCTTTATGAAATAAGAGATGTAAATTTAAATTCGTTATGTAGATATTGGATCTAATGCAATTTTTTGAAGCAAAAATTCATATAACAGACAAGCTTTTACATTCATATTATTATCTTTTATTTTAAAATTTTTATCATTTATACCTGGGATGCACACATTGCTTTTATTAATTTAAATCGATTTCAGAAATTTCAAGTATATACTTGCATTGATATCAAACTCTCACCAAGTATTTTTCAATCAATTTTGTGTTCATTTTTCAAAGATTAAAAGATTAATTTTACAGCCATGTTTTTGAAATCTAGAAACAGTTTTAGAACAATAGCTTAAAATGGTTTCTTCATTAGAGCAAAACCCTAGAATTCCGGAAGACTTTAAGGGAGTATGTAAAAATAAGAATCGATAAAATTCCGTTTTAATTTTTCTGGTCAGAAGTAACTGTCTTAAGCAATCACATTTCTTTCTTCTATTCTTTATTTGGTGTATTTCCGCAATTTGCCCAAACACAAGATAGAAATTTTTCTAGGTTAGTAATTACAAAATATGGCCTTATTCATTATACTCAGTTCTTCCTTTTAAATATGGTGAATCATTTTATTTAAGTTGTAATGTTTAAATTACTAAAAACTAAAAAATAATAGAAACAATAAAATCAATATCAATATTTTATATCAACAGAAAGAGATGAATTTGCTTATGACTTACAAAATCATTCGAATATTAATTAAACAGATTCAAATATGATTCAATATGACGATAGATTTTCATTTAGTTTTATTAATTTAAAATTGTATATTTCTATTTCTTTTACATTTGAATTTTGTTCAAAATTAGCCAAATATTTATCAAATGAAGTAAAAAGACAAGGACATTTAAAAATGGAATTTTTCACTCCAAATTTTGAGATTAACTTATCACGATAGAATCTCATTGAAAATATCACTTTATTGTTAAATTTAAGTAAAATACTGTATTTAAAAAGTCTTCCAATATTTTATTAACATAAGTTTAAAGTAAAGCAAGTGTGAATTTTTACATTAATTTAATATAGCACACACACACACAAAATGCATGGTAAATATAAAATTCTTATTCACACATTCACATGTTTGCTACATTTCTTGAATTTTATAGGTAGCTGATTAATTAATTCAATCTCATCTGACTGAATTATCAAAAACATTGATGATTAAAAACAATAAAATTTCATTTCTTTATTTTTAGAAAAACTGAAAGCATTTTTCATTTGTTTGTTAATTTGACACTGATGAAGTATACATATATGTATCTCTGTGTGTATGTATATGTATGTATGTGTGGTGTGCCTTGAAGGAAGCACTGCCTGACCTTATCGTTTTTGTTTTCTTTTTTTTTAGTAAAAAATTTAAGGAGGCTTACAATCATTAAATTTGTTTGTTTCAGAGATTTAAGAATTTCAAAACATATAAGAATTATCTTTCAATAGTAATCTAAAAAAGAAATTTATAACGATTTGTTAAATTATTTTTAAATGATTATTTCTGGAGTTACAACTTCTGTTCAGCAGCAAAAGTATTTAAAATTATTCTCAGATATCTGAAACCGGATATTTTTTTTTTGATTTTACGAAGAAATTCTACAATCAAAATAACAAGGAAATATGAGAACTTATCTTCAAACAACCATTAGCTGACCGCTTGTTAAAATATTTTATTAATGAAAACAAACGGTAAAAAAGTAATATATTTCTATTTTAAAATAAGAATGAAATTTGAGAAATCATGTTCAAATGGATTTTAACTGACCATTAGTAAAGAAAAAATACACTTATAAATACAAACGGTTCTAAAAATAATATACTTTACTTTTAAAATAAGGATGAAATTTGAGAAATCATGTCCAAATAAAATTCAGTCGTCCAGTTGGAAAAGGAAATATAGTAATTTTTTTTTATTTACCTTCGTTAAAAAAGTTAAGTTGAAATTCAATGAAAAACACCTGATATCTAAAGGTACTATTTCACTTAAGTTATTTCTATAATTGTCTTATATTAATTGAAGTCACTCTAAAAATTGAATGAAATATATGATTTGGTATGAAAAAATCTAAATGTGTGTGTGTGTGTGTTTGACGTCTGCAAATTTTAATTTATGAAATCTGAACAATATAAAATTTATCATACTTCTAAAAAAACATTAAATGTAATATTAATACTGGCAAGTATTTTTATTTTCTTAAAGAAATTTCGTTAATAATTGCTTTTTTTATGAAATTCAATTTTACTTTCTAACAAACCAAATAGATTTCAATATAAGTATTAAATGAAAATATTCTATTTATTAACATTAGGGCTTATTTTAATTAAAGAAAATATTACGCGTTTGATTGAAATATAAAATTTCTCTACCCAGCTAAAAATCTCATTAGTAAATTTTATAATATTTAGCTGTTAATTTTTGTTAGCGAGTAAAATTTCTGTAATATTTACAAAAGTTGCAATCCACACATGGAGATATTTTTTAAGAATTAAAACGTTAATTTTTCATGAACATAATTTAAAAGTAATGACAGCTGTGGCAATTAAAGACTCAGAAATTTCAGTACACTGTACACATGTAGAAGGTGGTTGAGGGCTGCAACTTTCCGGTCATACACATGTTGTAATAGTGTGCTCACTTGATTCAATCCCATAGAGCGCATGCCCCAAGCATGCTCTATCAGATTTAAGTCACGTGAGAACGTTGACTTCTCCGTAAGGGTTAGTTTCTCACATTGAAGACGTTCGCTTACCATGTTTGTTCAGTAGAGATTGGTGTTGCCATTCATAAATACAGGAATGATGGGTCTGTAGCAATCCTAAAAACAATTCTATATGCTATTCTAGAATGATTTCCCAATGAATGCACAGACTGGCATGGTTCCCATTTAACATACAGAACTGTTCTGGAGCTCACTATAATTCCTTTCTAAACGCGTAGTTCCTTGCAACTGACCATTATGATGTCATTTTAATGAGGTAATTATGTTGGTAGTGGCTGTATCGCCTTCTTCACTTGGAAGTCTGACGAGTTAAGCTACAAGTTAAACCCGGACTCATCGAAAAACATCTCACAAACCTATTGTGACAATCTCTAGATTCCACATTCTCTACTCCAAGCTAATCGCTGGTGTAATTGAGTTGTCGTAAACTGTGTTCCATATTCTTCTTTTGGTAAATACTAATCTTAATTCGGGGTAATAACTCAGGGACGATTTGCAGTATAACTTTAACTGATATTTCCTTGGAATTGTTGCCAAAGCGTAGAGATGACACTCTTGGAATTCCATATTCTTCAGATGCATCCATCAACACATATGCTTACAGGACGGGTTGTTGTTGTCGTGTGCCATCTAGGCTGGGAATATGGGTGCGCTGCTCCACTTTCCAACTGAACCATATTTGGTGTGGAGTCCGACTTCTTCAGTACATACATGCCATAGGAACCCGTGTATAGAGTAGTCAACCATTCACACCTCATTCATTCAAGGAAGGGACAAAGACAGGATAGATAGAGAGAGAAAGTACATCCATGCCCGAACCGGAATTCGAACCCAGGACCTCCTTATCCGCAGTCAGACACACTGACCACTAGACAAGTTGGGCGGCACAGGACGGGTTACAGAAAGCATTTGAACAGATTTACTTTTTTGCCTCTTTTTTTCAAACTTATCAGTGTGATGATTTATCATCATTACATCTGCTGGTTTTATATAATTTGGAAATTATACTTGAAGTTGTGTGTGATACTTCTACAGGTAAATCTAAACTTAAAACAGGTAAATTTAGAAAATCTCAATTTACATGAGATTTTGAATTACCCTTAATTTAGGGACGTAAATGTACTTAAAATTTTCATAACATAATTAATACACTGCCTGACATTGAAGACGCAGCACCAGCAAGGAATTACCTGAAAGTGGCGAAACTTTTCAAACAGAGAGAGACAGCAATGAACAATGACTGGTCTGTATTTCGAAATGTTATTCATAATAACAAGTACTGAGAAGGCATTTTTCTCAGTACAATCACATTGCCCCTCGTAATCTCGTTTCTCTGCTGGAAGTGACTCCGTTGATGATGGCTTGGCATTCTCTGCAATTACAGGCGTCTTTTGAGACAAAAACAAATTTTCAACGATAATTTTCCAAGCAGCAATAACGAAGCTAATATTGCAAACTCTGCCGGTCCCTCACCTTATTATGTTAGGCTTTGTGTGTTGGAGAGCTTCTCACATTTCATATTATTTGCATAATTTAGAAACGTGCGTGTTCTCTGAGATCTGCGTAATTTTCTTACCACTCCTTGGTGTATTTTCAAAGTCGAATAGTGTTAGTTTGCCAATAAAGTGTTTATGATTAAGATATCAGAAGCATTTCTCTGTATAGTCTTTCAGATAATAAAAACTAAATCGGAGCATTGATTATTACAAAAAAAAGATGGCAGGGAGAAAACAGGAAGCGGTAGCCATATTTTTGTTTATAAAAAGGAACCGAATACAATAATTTTTTTGCAAATGCAGTAACCAAGATATTAGTAATTTCCTGCTATAATAAAATAGATAAAAGCTTTAGAATTTGAAGTTAATAAAGGCAATGGAATTAAAATCCTGACTCTGATTTGAAATTTATAGAAATTCAAATAATTTTCGCGGTTTATAGGTTTGATTTGTTACACAACAGTAATTATTTCGAACACGCGCGATTATAAATTAAACGGAAACCTACTATTTGAAATGTATTCCGAGCCAATACAGAAACCTAAACCTGAGATAAAACTTGAAACCACTAACTTGTTTGATATTTTGTTTCATTTCTGTCTCATTGAAGTTTAACTATTCTTATCACAAATACCTTTTCAAATGAATTCATGAGAATTTATTACTAAATTTCAATCAATGGAAAAAATATTCAAGGAATAAAACTGAAATTGGACTTAATAAAATATTTTTAAAAGATTGTTTCTGCAACTTTTAATCTTGTTAATGATGATTATAGTTTTTTCATTACTAATAGAACAAATATCATTTGGAATAATTTCGTCACAATTTATCAACTAATTTCAATCAATAAAACAGATATTCCCAGAATAGAAAATGCAGTGCTTTTTAAAACATAATAATTTTTTACTATTTTTAATCTCAATAATTCTTCGTAAATATTTTGATCTCTTATGCATACCTTGCTCAGAAGCTAAATTTTCAATTTCTGTATATTTTAATTGCTTCTTGAGATGAAGAAATGTGTAAAATCTTAAATCAAAATTTTCATGACTGGAGGAATTAAATGAGAAAATATGAAGAAAGTTCCTCCATCAAAACAAGGAGGCACAGGATGCTTTTACAAAAAATACGAAACATATTTTGTTAGGAAGCCATGCTAGTTCCTTCTTACCAGAACGCAACCATATTCCCGAATAAATACAGTTATGAGATTCGTAGAACACAGATTGAAAACATTAAAATAGTTTCGGGATTTTTTAAGGTTGATCTAGTTTAAAGAAGTGTAATGCTTGTGAGATATCTAATACTTTCATCTATTTATATACAGTTCATTCATGTACTTCAAACATTATTTTGAAGAAGAGTTCATTTTACAAAAAACACTAGTAAAATGTAGCTTATTATTTTACTTTTCAATAGAATTTTCGAGAAAAACAAGATACATAAACTTTTTTACCTTTTTTATAACTACACTGCAATAAGTTGCAAAAGGTTGAAATATTGTGAAGACTGGCCAAATCTTCTCTTTCACTTCCAAATAAACTCAATACCAGCTTACCCAAGTCTTTTTTCAAAACCACTACCAAAAAGAAGATTATCACAGAATGGAACTCAGGTTTCCTTTCCTCTCCTAATTATAAGTGGACAAAATCTTTTTTCCCTTCAGTTCCCTGCAGAATTAAGAACTACTGGTTTTACACTGACTTTAAAATTACGCATTTCCTCACTGGACATGGGAAATTCAATAGTTACCTACATCGTTTCCACATTAAAAACAGTGAGGTTTGCATGTGCAATTCTGGGAGTGACAACCCTTTTCACATTCTTCTTGAATGCCCATCTGTTTCAGAAGAAAGGAACGAAATTTTGTAAGGAATTAAATAACAGGTGGCCCCCGATTATGGTGGACTTAGTTAAGAAAGAGAATTTTGAATTTTTTATAAAATTTATCCATGCTGTTTTCTAATTCTTTTTTCATTTTTATATCTTTTTTGTTTTTTTCTCTATGCCTTCTTTTATTATTATTTTTTTTATCTCATGACTTATTTGGATTTGTTTTGTAGTACATTTGTTGTACCTTTGGGCCCTGTGTGGTATCCCTTGGTGCACAAGGAGATATTTTTGTTTTCCCAAATAAAAAAATATATATAATTTTAAGCCTGGAAACAACTTAATACGACAAAAATTTTGAAGAATGATTTCAATTAATTTTTAATTAACCGTATACGCGGGAATGCTGCTGCAGAAAAAGTTCTTTAAGAGCATTTCATTTAGTTTCGTATTAAGAATGATAGAGTCAACTGTAAGGCATAGTAGCGATTAAATATATACATACGGCTTCTATTATTAGATTCAACAACGAACTTTTCTACGAATCTCTTAAGTTGTTTTCAGTTCTTCTACTATTCCTTCCCAAAATAGAGCAGAAAGATCTACTTAAATTCCTATCAGTATAAAGTCAATAAATTACCATGCATATCACCAGGTAACAAATGCAATATAGTTTTTCTTACAGCCATAAGTCATAATCATTATGTTTTAGTGAGAAATGTATATTTTATTGCAATTGCTCTTGTATACATGTAATTATATGAGGCATATTATACAAGCTAGCACAGAAGATAAAAATTCCTTAACTTGTAAAGGAGTTAGTGCCTTCTGTGCTAGTTCTTATTCCTAACTGTTAGGTTAAAAAACCTATATACATTTTAGAGAGTTTCTTAAAATAAAAGTAATTTTTTAATATATTGTTCTCATAGCCGGAGATAGATTTGAATATTTTGTTATTACTTTAATGTCTCATATTTTTTTTTTATTTAATTCATACATTTTTGTTTGTCTTTAACGTGTATCACTATTTTCTGTGAATATATTTTATAACTGAACACAGTTTTAATTTGTTACAAAGCAGAAAGAAAATCTTAAAGCTCCTCTTTTGAATTATCTTAGCTTTGATTACTTAATATTTCCATGAATAAGGTTATTAAATCTTTTCAAATGTTGAGTTAGATTGTTGGGCAATAATAATCTAAAAGGCATAAAAATAATTTAGAAAGGGAAAGAAAAATCTGCAGTACAACTTACCCAACAGATTGTTAAAACACTTTTAAGATATCGACAATGACTGCTAATCTTAAATCTAGAAGATTCGTTATATTTATCATTGAATATATTTCAGTCTTATTCAGAATTATAAATTTAATTCAGTATATGCAGAGCAGCCTAGTCTCTCATCTCTAATATAAAGCATTTGTGACCATTAAAAAGTGAGGTAAGGGAAATTTTTCTTTTCTTTCATAATGAGACTCAGTATTCGCATCAAAAAATTTATGTGTAAAAAGAGTAACCAATTAAATGGAATAAAGAGACTCAATTCCTCAAAATAAAAATCATAATGACAAGACACGTTTTTGCCATTTCACGCTTAGCAATGAATTAATATTATAGATGTCCAAATCAAATAATGTATTTACAATTCACGCACTTTTGTGGAGACTAAATTTATAAATTGCACTAAATACCGGGTGATAAAAAATAATCATTATTTTAAAAATGTTTTTAATAAGTCTGAAAAGTTTTTTTTTCAGAATGTAAAACAGCTAAATATTTAAGGGTTATAACTATTGATTTCAAGTAAAATGCAAAATTTCATTTTATTTTTTTCAAAAAGATTTCTATCGTTTGGTTGGATATTTACTAGAAATATGTTAAAAATAATAAAAAACTAATAAAAAAACTAAACTAATAAGAATTGGCCAAAAAATGCTAAAAAACTTTTACACGATAGAATAACTACTACCTTAAATAACAGAAATGAATATTTATTTTTATTAAATAAATTTACAAAAATTTAAATAAATTTACAAAAAATTTAAATAAGGTAGTAATTCAGTTTACTTTCAAAAGAAAGAAAACATATTCTGTACAGTGCTCACATAAGCCATAATTTATTTTTAAAATAGTACAATTACTAATATGAAAATAAACAAAATAATATTAAAAAATGCTGGACAACATATGTTAAAAAACCATCATGAAACTATTCAAATGTGTAATATGATTCACTTACTTTTTCACAAATTTGCTGAACAAAATCTTTTAGTAAGCATGTTTTCATGAATACCAATTAGATTTAGATTTATATGATTATAGCTGTTATTAATTTATATTATTTACTTTCTCAAATGAATATTTTTTATCAATCTGCGTTGATTGTATAAAATTTTTCCAGTTAGTAAGATTAAAACATGTTTACCATGGATTTCAAATTATATGTTTTTTAAAGAAAAGAAAACCTATACAACACTTAAAGAATATATTTTTTATGCATTTAATATTAAAATATTATTTTTTTCATTTATTTAAAAAATAATAACAAAAAAGCAAATTTCTTAAAATTTTTTATCAAAACAATGTTTTTTTAATGGTTCTCGGAATTGCACTGAATTGCAATTTCTGCTTCGGAATTAGAATATTTTTTTAAGTTTATTTAATGAAGATTGCATTTTAAATTAATTTATGTAATTTTAATATTAAGAAAATTAAAATGTTTCGTTCAATCATAAAAACAATTTTGTTATTGAATTATTCCTCCTGAAAATAAATTAATTGATTTAAAGGTGTAAATAGTTTTTTCTATAGCAACATTTTAAGAAATAAAATGATAAATTTATTATCTATTAAAATATTTTGCTAATTACAGTAAAATAATCAGCAGGAATTATTTTTTCCACTATCATAAACATTTATGGCAAATCTGCAAATTAATATCAAATAAATAAATAGCAATTTCAAAATATATTATGAGGTAACATAAAATACACAAAAATTAACCACTTATTTTACAAAAAAATAACCACTTATTTTACCAAAAAGTAACCACTTAAATTTGAAAGTATTGCGCAAAATTTTATCGCTTAACATATTAATAATATAATTTATACAAATTTTTTATTCTTTAAATAAATGTTTACTGTGGTTATAAAACCCGAGCTTCTTATTGTAAATATATTTTGAATTAGGAAGCTTATATAATAACTTCATTAAATTTTCATATATATGCACAGTGACATAAAAGTGTTAGTAACTGTTCTGTCCAATCTTTAAAGTAAATTATTTAAGAAGGAAATAAAATACATAATTGGAAAACATGCCAATAATATTATGTAAATAAGGCAGGTAAACATAAAAATATATAGTTTCGATATCATTTTGAAACATTACAAAGTTAAAACCAAAATATCTATAGAGGAATGCTTGTGTGTGCATTCCTCTACAAGTTCTTAACACAAAACTTCACTAAATTATTCATATTTTAGTTAAAGTTAAAAATATTTTAGTTACTTTAGAAGAGTTTATTCATAAATCCAACTAGACTCAACATTACATATTTAAACGAGTTAAAATGTGATTTTAAAAAAATAACTATAACCCTTTTACAATAGAAATTTGGGAATTTGATATGACGAGCTTCATTAATCATTACATTATTAGTTTTATAATTATTCATTACATAATTTGCTTAGGTAGAAAAATTTAGCTTATACAAAAATTGTTGATTATCATTAATAACTTCTCATTAAGAAAGTAACCTTATACGTATAAATAAAAAAACCACTCATTCTTGAAATATAACTTTATATTATATACACTTATTTAAGAATGTGTGATTTATATACACACACACACACACACACACACATATATATATATATATATATATATATATATATATATATATATATATATATATATATATATATATATATATATATATATATATATATTGAACTGCACAATTGTTATCATTGAGAAGTAATTTATATCTTTAAATAGAGACTTTTCTGAATACATTCTGGGTATCAGAAGACAGATTGAAATCCCATTTATGAAAGGGGGAGAGAGCTTTAAATCACAGAGATTTTGCCTCTCCCATGCTTCACACCCCCGAAGATCAATAGAAAGTAAGGCACTCTCTTCCCTATGTGTTAAGTGTTGCGCAGGTTAAATACTAAACACGGTAGTTTCGAACTCGCTGTACTCCATCAGTCGGAACTCAAGTGCTGTTTAATGACTGTGTTTATAAATATATCAAGTGAAGCTGGCCGATCTCGCGAGTAAGCGTTACCATCGCCAGTGGGCATTCGTCTCCTCGAAATTTGAAGTGAAGCTTATGCATAATCAATCATTTCTTAACCTCAGTAATGCATTCAGGTCAAAGTATTGAAAATGCTTTTCAATTTATAGTCAGATTATCAATCAGAGCTTGCGTTGTTATTTAAAAATATCATTAGAGCAAAGGCTTATGAATAGCTCTGACTATTAATAAAGATATTTATATACGAAGTAGTATTGAATACATTGTTTGCCTCGCAAATAGAATAAAGGAAATAACAACTCGAGCTCTCTCTATTTTAAAATGGAACAATTTATTTCAAGTATTCATTATTAATAAACTTATACTTCCTTAATGTAATAGGTAATGCTAAAAAAATCATGTCTTACATTTTTATTTATTTATATGCCAATTAACTATTATTAATTATTATAAGTATTGATTCCTTATATAATCATAATTAATTATTGTAAACTTTCTGTTTTAAGAGATTGATTAATGTTTTATTTTATTTTATTTAAATCTATCGATTAAATATCTTTTTTCCATCACTTTATATTTATATTTAGATTCGCAAATGTTTTCTAACATAGTAATAAATAAAAATACATTATATAATTAAAAATTTCAAGTTGAGGAAAGATATATTTTATGAATTATGAAATTATGAAATATAATTATATATATATATATATATATATATATATATATATATATATATATATATATATATATATATATATATATATATATATATATATATATATATGAATTTCGTGGATAAAAACTATGTTTATTTAAAATAATATAATCATATCAAATGTAATTTATGAGTAAAAATATTAAAAGTTTCATGAATAAACACTAGTATTCTCATTTCAAAGTAATGTTTTGGAGCTTCCATAAATATTTATGAATCAAATGAAAAAAAATTAAATTTTTCTTGGTATATATATATATATATATATATATATATATATATATATATATATATATATATACATATATATTGAAATTTATTTATGACTAAAATAAAATTTCAGGAAAAAATTATAAAGAAATAATTGAAAAATGAACGAAAACAATTAAAAGTAAAATTATAATTTCTTTTAAATATAAATAATTTTTCTGGTTATTTTAAATGATTATCCGTTTTAGTTTGTGTTTAGATGTTTGAATGAAATGAAATGTAAAACTGAAATATTTGCTCTAAATTTTAAGAATATTTTCTTACAGATTTATTACTTAAAGATTTTTTAAAAATAATTGGAATAATCTTAATAAGTTAGAGTAAGCACTAAATAAGTCATTTTTCCTTTTTTAATTAAATATATATGTACAATATTTGTATTTGTAGAGCATATTCGAAGATACCATGAATGTAATGAATCTGAAACTAAATTTTCCTCTACAAGCATAATACTTATAGATTGTTTCGAAAATATATTGATGTAATGAGGAAATAATAAGGAAACCATCTCATGTAACTAATACTAAAATATAACTAAAAGCACTACCATAACTTTCAATAGAATATCGCAATAAAAATATGCGATAAGTTCAATACATTAAGCTTTATATGATTTAAGGAAAATCGGAATGCTTATAAAATAACTTAGTCTAGTATACATAAGTACTAGTTTCGTAATTCAGGTTATCTCCTGAGAGGTTTTCTGTTAATATACTTTGAAAAGAGAAAGATGGAACCATAAAATCAGAAGGGAAAACACAAAAATGGGAAAGAAGTATCATCAAATTCCCATTAGGTCACAGAAAATAAGATAAAGAAAAAATACAACCAGAAAATCCGATCGTTTAAAGTGATATGCATTGGATACTACCTCACACTCTGAGAAACTTCATAAAAAATAAGAAAAAATCAGTCTCTCCCTTAGAGGGCCTTTTTTAAGCTTCCACATTGATGAAAGAAAGACTTTTCTTTAAGCTAGTCTTATAAATTTGGAGATTGGAGAATGATGAAGGGAATCTGTGGTTGCACCACGAAGATGGAAATAAATACAAGAAAGGGAAGGAAAAAATAGGCTCGAATTTGCATATTCGTGTCTAGAAAGAAATACTAACAACAAAGAAAAAAGTCATTGCTTATTCTTTTTTTATTATATCAAAAACATTTTAAAGAAAAAAATTTTAATTATGTGGTTTCTTTTACTTTGCATTTTATCTAATGAGTCGCAATT
Source organism: Latrodectus hesperus (assembly GCA_037975125.1). Lineage (NCBI taxonomy): Eukaryota > Metazoa > Arthropoda > Arachnida > Araneae > Theridiidae > Latrodectus > Latrodectus hesperus. Next base: position 50,177,274 of record CM075859.1, on the reverse strand, counting down.
AAACAAAGCTGATTTTTGTATGTATGGCTCAACATTCAGTATTGAGTGACATTGTTGTTGTATTGTCATTGTTATATGGGCCGTGACATATTAGTTTAAAAATCAATATTGTCACAGAATTAAGACGCAAGAAGGTAGAAATAAAAGAATCATTAGCAGAAGATGAAAATAAAAGAAGTGGATAAGAGACAACTGTCTTATTTATTTGGCCCATTTTCCAATATTTTGCGAAGTTCCAGAATGCATGTGTAAATGAACAGAAATGACCAAAAATATATTGAATGCATTTTCTTTATCATAATCATATGTGGACATTTTTTGCATTTCAGTATCATGTTTCAGCATTTTTTGAGTGTTCTAATTTTTGACTCACTCACGAGTGGTTGTTCTGAACATCGCATCACGTTTCAAAACAATATATATGAGTCTACTGTGTATAGAATTTAGAGAAAAAGGCGATTATTCGACTTTCTAAAATTGGAATAATCAAGACTTTCTTGGTAAACAAGAGAATACTCAGATTGATGCTTCCAAAGGAAAACCATAACAAAAATATCGGCATTCTAGGCAATGTCCATGGTCCTAGATGCTCCAATGTTTTCCAGAACAGTTTGACCTCAATTGGACGAAATGGGCTTGGACATGCAGTAACCTTTACGAAGACTGCTGTTAACACCAACTCCCCGAAGTTAAAGCTTGACATGATGTCACCAAAGGGAAATTTCGATAACAATTTGGTTGGTGTTTAAGTATTAGTCTCAGTTTTGTTTGAAAAATGATAATCTCTCGATAAGAGCTTTGAGGTGACAGAGATTGAACAAATTTGCAAAGTACTTTTGAACACTATACCACTAGTTGAAATGGAATAATGGTGTAAAGTCTCACCATCGGCACTTTCGATTTTAAGATCCTATGTTTTTTTTTTTGTTTTGATTTCAGAGACTCTCGTTGTACGCGAAGCAGGCGAGAGAGATTGTCGTGAACCCATACATGACTCCTTGTAAATTTTGTTCGTTTTTTAATTAAATGTGTATGTTTCAAAATTGGAGTCATTTATTTGTTTGTTTGTTTCATAGCAAACTTATGTTTTTGGTGGCAGCGGTTTGATGCTTTTTTAATGCTTTGCATTAGCATCCATTATGGAAATTAATTATGTGCACTATAATGGATTACGTGCCGCAATGTTGGAATACAGGTAGGCCATTTTGATCAATCTTTCTCTGGCTACTATTGAAAATAAATAGTTTGGAATGTTATATAAATTTATAGAATATTTAGTTCTAATCTTATTTACGTGGTTTTCATGTTATATCAATTAATTTTATTTATAAGTTTGTAAATGGTGTATTCCATATTACAAAAGCTAATTTCTGTATTTCGTGTATTCGAATTTACAGTGTTCATGCTATATCAATTTATTTTGTTTATAAGTTTGTAAATGGTGTATTCCATATAACAAAAGCTAATTTCTGTATTTCGTGTATTTGAATTTACAGTGTAATATTTCTTATAAGAAAAGTGTATTTTATTATAAATTTGCATTTCATAATTTTTATGTGGTTGATGTATTTCAATTCACGTAGGAATATGATAAAATAACTATGTTGTTATAGATTAATGCGTAAAATCGAAAGTACACTTATATTCATAATTTTTTGAATGTTTCACTGAAAGTAGATTTTATGGAAGTAATGTATACTTTAGAAATGGATATGATTTCGTTATGTGAAAACGAAAGTACATGATTATAAATAGGTTTGAATTTAAAGTAATGAGAGATTTATTGATATGTTTTTGATTTTTGTTTGTAAAGTATCAAACTGATTTATTTGATATTTAAAAACGCTTGTTTATATTCATTGATAAAGATTTGAAAAGATATTTTCTTACTGTTTAAAATATCGTACGTTATTATCATTTTTATGTCGTGTATGATTAACTAACTAAGTTAATTGATTTAAAATCGAAAGCTGATTTCTGGTTTAGATTAGTTAAAGCTTTTAATTTATATTGTTGTTAAGAATTGTAGTGTGTTCTATATTTTGAATTAAATGAAGATTCAAAATGAATATAATTTCATTTTCTGTTTTAATATAGTAGTATTTGTATCAGAATCTGATTTTATAAAATTTATGCATTTTTGATTAATAATTCAATTTATCTGAGTATCAAGCATTAGCTTGGTGATAAAAAAACTTGAAATCGAGAGTAGAAGATTTAATATAAAACTTGTTCTTCTTTTCAAAATATATGATTTGCTGTTTATACACTATTTGTTGTATTACAATATAGTTTGTTTTCGTTTAAATTTTTAAATGTTATGGATATGTTTTACATTAGTAGAGTGTGTTAAATAATTTCTATAGTATTTACGAAATTTCGCATATAGGTGGGTGTAGTCTGTTTTTCTCTCATTATTGCATCTCTTCTGAGATAAAGCGTTAATAAATAAAATGGCTTTTTTAGCACGGGGGAAAAAGGGAGATTTAGTAGAAGTAGCTGAAGAGTTAGGGGAAATGGTTCCAGATTCTTTTAAAATCCCGGATATTAAAAAATTAATTTTAACTAGTAAAAACTTTAATGAGGAAGAAGTAAAATGTATATTAGATAGGGTAATAGAGGAAAGAATTAGGCGAGAAGAAATAGAAAAGAAGAAAGAATTAGACGTGAAGAAAGAGAACATATTTTGGAAATGAAACGTCTGGAAATCTCTTCAAATGCTGCAATTTCGAACACAGAATCAGTTACAAATAGGACTGAACATGCTCAAAAAATTCAATTAATGCAAATAACGCCAAAATTCAATGAAAGGAAAGATGAGATGAGTTTATACTTAATAAATTTTGAGCGTAGAGCAAAAATGGCTCATATTCCAAAAAACGAATGGGTAGTTTATCTTGTAAGTGCTTTACCTTCAGAGATATCTAATATGTTAGCTAGAGAACCTCCAGAAAGGGCTGATGATTACGATTACGTGAAGGAACTTATTCTTAAACGATTCAAGTTAAATAGCGAAAAATTAAGACAATTGTTTCTTAAACATCAGAAAACGTCAGAAAAATCATGGAGAAATTATGCACAAGAATTGAATAGTTACTTTACGGAATGGCTTACGGAATTAGAAACAACGACATTTGAACAGCTTAAGGAACTAATGGTAACAGATCAATTGAAACGTCGTGTGCCTATTGAAATTAAGGAACATTTTTTGGCGGAATGGCTTAAAATAAATTCGCCGTATGATCTGGCAGAGAAAATAGATGAATATGAAAGTTTAAGAGATAGTTTTAAGACGAAATATTTTACAAAACTCCCTCGAAATAATTTTGGTTTTCGTCAACAAAATGAAAACCGTGTCCTTTAAGTTTAATGAAGTAGTTCGGAATCATAAATCCCATGTTCCTAAAAGAGTCGAGAATAAAAATTCTAATTATTCACATGAAAAGGAATTCGAAAAACGAAAACAACTCCGATGTTATGAATGTAGTTCTTATAGTCATTTGCGGCCTCAGTGTGACAAAATATAAACGAACTTAGAATCGGTAGCATCCAACGAGATTGCTAGAAGTACATTTAATGAATTGATGGCTCCTTACACTAGTATCGGCACTGTTAATGGAATTCAAATGCCAATTTTAAGAGACACTGGAGAAACTCTTGATTTGATTTGTGGAAAATACGTGAAACCTGATATGTTCACGAAGGAAAAGGTTTGGCTAAGAACATCTCTTGATGAAACTTTAGTATGCTTACCTATTGCCAAGGTTGAAATAAATTGTGAATTAGGTCACATTTTGACAAAGGCAGCAGTTCTTCGAGATTCTTTGGATCAAGGAAGATATTTACTGGGAAACAAAACAGCCGCTTTATTTGAGGAAATTAAAAAGCATGAGGAGGTGAAAATACATATGATAAATGCTATAGAAACCCGAGCTCAAAAAAGACGGAAGGAAAATAGCACGAATAAAGAGATTATTGATTCTGAAATAGAATCTTCTAGGTCTTGCCTCATAACTAAACAAAATGAAGAATTAGAGCAAAATACAATTTTGCTATCATTAGAAACCGAAGTTGAAGGGATGGATTTGATAAAAACATCTCCAGAAGAATTTGCTCGGGAACAAAAGGTGTGCGAAGATTTGAAACCTCTCTTTGAGCAAGCTAAACGACAATCTTCAAAAGACAATAAATATATTATAATAAATCAATTGTTGTTTTATAATAAAATGGACAATGATGGAACTGTAAGAAGATTATTAGTTGTGCCCAAGAAGTTTCGCAACCAACTGAAAGGGATAGGCCATGAGATAACTGCAGCTCATTTAGGTATAACTAAAACAAAAGATATGCTGTGCAAAACTTTCTACTGGCCTAACTGCTTTAAAGAAATTGAAAATTTTGTTAAATCTTGTGACAAATGTCAACGAGTAGGAAAGCCTCAAGATAAGAAAAGGGCTCCTTTGAAACTGGTTCCAGTAATTCCGGAAATATTTACAAGAATTAACGTTGATGCATGTGGTCCTTTACCTATAACTTCCTGTGGTAACCGGTATATTATAACAGCCATTTGCATGTCATCCAAGTATCCATATGCCATCCCAGTACCAGATATACGTTCTACTACTGTGATTGATGCTTTTCTTCAGATATTTAGCCGCATGGGTTTTCCTAGGGAGTTGCAAAGTGATCAAGGAACATCTTTCATGAGTGTCCTAACATCAGAATTTTTAGAAAAATTTGGTATTTAAGTTGTGCATAGTTCCGTTCAGCATCCCCAAAGCAATCCTGTTGAGAGATTGCATAGAACTTTAAAGAGAATACTGAAAGTCCTTTGCTTAGAAAAGGGTACAGATTGGGAGAAGATTTTACCTCAGGCACTTTTTGCTCTTAGAACTTGCATTCATGATAGCACTGGATATTCTCCTGCAGAATTAGTCCATGGTCGGAACTTAAGAACACCCGTAACACTATTATATGAAAATCTAACTGGTAAAACCATTGAAGAAGATAGTGTGATTGCTTACGTTTTTAATCTTTTAAATAGAATGAAAAGATGCCAAGAATTAGCTGTGCAAAATATGACAGAGGCTAAAGAAAAACAAAAACTTTGGTATGATCGTAAGGCTACGAAAAGAGAATTTAAAGAAAATGATCTTGTGTTAGTTGTTGCACATTCTAGATCAAACAAATTTTCTGTTCATTGGATAGGTCCAGGAAAAGTAGTAAAACGACTATCGGACACAAATTACGTAATACAATTTCCCGATAAGGAAAAATTACATGTATACCATGTAAATATGTTAAAACCTTATTTTCAGCGTCCAGAAGATGTTAATTTAATTTTTACCTCTAATTCTGATAATGAAGATATTGATTCTGAGAAAGAAGATATCCCAAGTTTTGAAATTAATTCATCTACCCTTTTAGAGGCTTTTCCTGAAAGCTGTTTTAATGAAAAGTTAGAGGACGATCAGAAGAAACAATTGAGTAGACTTTTGATTCAATTTATTGATATTTTTTCAAATGAACCGGGTTGTACAGAACTGGCTGAACTGGACATCGAGTTAGAATCTAATAAATCAATTATAGCTAAACCATATCGAATGTCCCCACGACAGACAGAAATTCTGAAATCGGAAGTAGACAAGATGTTGAAATTGAAGGTGGTGGAACCAGGTGAATCCAATTACACATCACCTTTAATATTAGTTGAAGCTCGTGGAAAAGAACCTCGTCCGTGCATTGATTATCGCAGGTTAAATGAGGTTACCAGGACGCAATATTATCCATTACCAAATATTGAAGAGCGTGTTGAATCAGTTTCGAAAGCGAAGTTCATATCTTTATTAGACTTAACACGAGGTTATTGGCAGATACCTTTGAGTCCTAAGGCTCAAAGATATGCTGCATTTACGACGACATTTGTGTTTATAAATCTTTGAGAATGGCATTCGGTTTGAAGAATGCTCCTTACTATTTCAGTAAGTTAATGGCTGATTTATTAAAAAATTGCGAACATTTTGCTGTGCCTTATTTAGATGACATAGCTATATATTCACTTACCTGGTCTGATCACACCCAACATTTTAAATGTGTTCTGAAGAAGATTCGGTTTGCGAAATTGACTGTAAAACCCCTTAAGTGCAAATTCGCTCAACTTCGTGTTAAATATTTGGGACACTTTGTAGGACAAGGTCAAAGAACACCAGGTGATAATAAAGTTTAAGCCATTACCGATTTCGAACGTCCCTCAAGCAAAACCGAAGTACGAGCTTTCATAGGTCTAGTTGGGTACTACCGCAAGTATATACCAGAATTTTCGGTAGTTGCTGCGCCTTTATCCGACCTGTTAAAAGGGAAGTCCAAGAAAGGAACTGTAATATGGAATAATAACTGCGAAAGGGCATTCATAGAATTAAAGAACACTTTAATAAAGAAGCCTGTACTTTACAGTCCAGACTTTCAAAAACAATTTATCATTCAATGTGATGCCTCAAACTTAGGAATAGGTGTAGTTTTATCTCAGAGAGATCAAAATGAAAATGAACACCCTATCCTATTTCTGAGTAAAAAATTTTCAAAATCTGAGAAAAATTATAGCACTATAGAAAAGGAATGTGCAGCAATAATTTTTGCTGTTACTAAATTAAAATATTATTTAGATGGTCAGTATAAATTTATTATCGAAACTGATCATAACCCTTTAGTTTGGTTAAAACATCATACAGGATCTAATCCCAGACTTTTAAGGTGGGCTTTGGTGCTTCAAAGCCTAAATTTTGATATTGTTCACAGAAAGGGCAAATTACATCAGAATGCCGATAGTCTCAGTAGAATGCTGAATAACCAAACTTAATTATTTTCTTTTTTCTCAGATATTAAATTAAAATGTTTTTTTAATACAAATTTCAATTGTTGTTACATGTGTACATAATAAAAAAATGTTTTTTATAATAACAATGTGTCTATTTGTAAATTTAGTTAGTGTTGAAGATTCTGTTGTGTTAGATAATTATTTTGTGCTATTTTGATATATTTTTATTTTATATTTAATATTATATAATTCCATATAATTTTGTGTTTCAGCCAGAGTCCGATTGATCAGGGCTATCTGTAATATTAAATTTTGCTCTTTGTTGTTTGTGTGTGTTTTTTTCTTTTTTATTTGCAGGTTGATTTCCTTAGAATGAGAAAAAAAGAAAAAAAAACTCCGGGGAAGGAAGGAAATAATTTAGTCTGTAATGTCTCACCATCGGCACTTTCGATTTTAAGATCCTATGTTTTTTTTTTTTTTTTTGTTTTGATTTCAGAGACTCTCGTTGTACGCGAAGCAGGCGAGAGAGATTGTCGCGAACCCATACATGACTCCTTGTAAATTTTGTTCGTTTTTTAATTAAATGTGTATGTTTCAAAATTGGAGTCATTTATTTGTTTGTTTGTTTCATAACAATGGTTTGGGTAATCCTTTTCTGTTGAAAAAAGCTTTTCTCAGAAGCAGGAAAATGAGTCATTATTATAAGTATCTTAGATTGCAACTTATAATAGTCATTTAATTTGTAAAACGAAAATAATTATGTGATCATAACTAATAAAGTGTTGTGTAATTTCTAATAAATTTTAAGGAATAATAAATCATTGAAAATGCAAATATGTAAGAAAATCGTATTGAAAAGTTCTTAACGTTATTTAAATAATTATGATCAAAATAAATATTAAAATCAAATGAGTTTATAAAATAATATGAGACCAACAATGTATTAAAGAAAAATACACTATAAATGAAATGATTTTAAAAAGGAAAAGTAAAGCCAAATTATGAAAAATACTGAAAATATGCTTTCGTACTTTACATATCATGATAGAAGCTAATAACAATTGTGGTACAAAATAGAAATACATACCCCCACCACATATATACAGACATATAAAAATGTTTAATAAATTAGTCTTGTAAAGCTTGATAAAAAAATTGATATAATTTGTATCTCAATCTAATTATTGAATTTATGTGTAGATTTTAGTAAATGTTTCAATCAAAAATATAATATTTATTTCTTTTATCTTTGAAATATTTTTATGTTACACCACAAATAAGTTAGCAAGGTTTCAATAAAAAGGACAATTTAAGTACATTTTGTTATATTTATTTCCACAAAATGGATATGGAATGAATGATCAATTTATTTTAGATATATGCATACTTATAAAAATGCTACTTAATGTTATTAAAATGTGGAATTGTGTAAATGTCCTTTGTTGCATTAAATACGATTTTAAGCACTATTAACTTAAATCTTTATGACTGTTTCACAAAAATTTAACAGATGTTTTAATATATTTATATCCAGTTTGGAAGTTTCGTAAACGTTTAAAAATTTAAGTAAAAAGGAAATGGGCAACAATCTTATGAAAATCTAATTTTTGCGTAGATCACAATATTCCAAAAAAAAAAGTGATTTACATGATATATTTAGGTCAAATTTGTAAGAATTATTTGGAACTCTAAATCATTGAGAAATTTTCCCAATAAGTAGACTGAATTTTATAATTGTATTTTTATTTTAAAGATAAAAACACTTTTCAAACCATGTAATTATTTTGTTAGTAGAGATTAGAATATTCAGCGGTGAAATCATAAAATTTTTTAAAACTAATATTCTATCATATTACATTTTGCTACTAATTCAATGTTATTGATTTTTTGGTGTTTTACACCCTATAAGCGTATGAAATAATGTTTTCTTATCAAGTAGGGCACCTAGTGTCGGTGTTGTCATTGTTTCTAGTGTTGATGTGTGGATCGTAATTTCAAAGTAGGAAAATAGGGACCAAACAGATATCCTTTGGCTTAGCTTAAGTTTCCAGAGGTATCATTTCAGTTGAACGGCATTGCAGATGTGACCTTTACATGCCCTAGTTGCCGTTACTGAAAAAGATGGATTTTTGTTTAGTTCTTATATGAAACTCGCTAAATTTTGGTAGCTAGAAAGTTGCCTAATCAAAAATTTATGTGACCGTGTCAGACTTTTGTCATTATTTTGGTCCAATTACAGTTGTAAATTATCATAATTCATAAATAGTATAAAAAATAGTCTAAAAAATAGCGTAAAACTAAATTTTTAAAATTTTAATGCTAATCATTTAAAATTAAAAATTTTATTCTTTAAATGAAACATCAATTCCATCAATTGTCAGGAAAGGGAAATTTTGGAAAAATTTCAGTAAAATCGGATATCATTTAATTAACAGGAAAAATATGGTTATTAATAATGCATAAAACACGTTGTAACTTAAGTAAATTGCTTTGTTTTTTTCCGCAAAATTTCTTTTTTGTATAAGTAAAATAAAATATTAGATGAAAATAAATATTTAATGAGTCTACAGGAAAAAAATTCGCTTCTTTTAATTTTGGTTAAATTTTTATAAATTCATTATCAATATTTTTTAAGATATTTTTGATTCCTTTTAATATAACTCAGCAAAGTAAACTCAGAATTAATCCTATTTTATTCCATTGTTCCTTGAAAAAAATATTTTACTTATATCCTTAAAATTAAAGTAAAATAATACGTAAAATTTAATATGTAAAAAATAGTTCTTAAAATTATAATCCGAAAAAAAATCTTTATTAGCCTTGGCTATATTTTTTAAAAATAAGAATATTTCAAAAAGGAATGCTACTGTTATTTTTGTAATTCCCCCTAATTAAGCATTTTCATAGCTTCATTATTGAGTATTATAATTGATTTTTTTCAATATAAAGGTTATATTTTAAAAAGATGGAAAACTGTATTTTCCAGCAGAAGTATCTATTTTAAGGCACAAAAATAGAATATTAACTTTTTAAGTATTTATGATTTTATTTTTTTCGATTTCAATACAGTTAATGTCATTAATATGTTTTTTGCTTCAAAAGAATTTCTTCAGTAAAAAAGATCAAAACTAAATGATTTAAACAATTTTAATTTAACTATAAGTAATATAGAAACGATTTACTTTTGGTTTCTTATTTATTTTGTGTTGATTTTAATAACTATTCTTAATAGAAACATTTAATCGTAATTTTAGCTTGTATAAGAAAGTTTGATGGAAAAATCTGTTGAGAAAATGTTCTTTATTTCTTAGTAAAATCATATTCATATTAACTTCTAAATAACTTAACTATATGGATCATTTTAAGTTATCGTAATACAGTGTAAAAATTAATTTGAATAAATTTTTAAAAATAATTATACATTAGAATACAATTCACATACATGTATATAAAAACAAAGTATAAATATATAATTATTTACAAAATAACTATGGATCTGTGTGTGTGTGTGTTTGTGTGTGTGTCAATGTCTTTGTGGTTAGCTTTCACTTATGAACAAAGAAACTACTGTGTGTGTAAACAAAGAAAATGTATTTATAACCACATAAATTAATGCAAACAATTAATTTATAAATTGATAAATTTTGTTTAAGACAGTGTGTTTATGACAGTGTTAGTTACTCATCTCGAAGCTCAAGAATTAGAAAGGATGATTATGTGAAATTTAATTCTTAAATTTGATTTAAAATTAGAAATAATACAGTAACAAGTAAGGTCACTATTGATCCTATAATATATTATAATTACAATAATTTTTTATTATGATAGAGATTATAGAAAATTATATTTACTTACCTTTTCCCGGTAATGCTGAATAGTTATATTTCTCTTTTAATTATAAGAAATATTCTATAAAACTATATCAGTATTATATATATTATCAAGAGCATGACTTATGAAAAAAAAGTATTTCTTACAATTGAAAAAAAAGTTTAAATGAGATCATCAGTTTTTTGTTACAATAGATATAGTATGTAAATTAGATTCTTTATTTTGTTATTGATATTCTACTGAGATTATTGTTTCGAATTGATTCAAAATATATAGCTTTAAGCACTGATATATTTCATTGAGTATAGGAAAATCAGAATGATGATAGTCTAAATTTCAATAATTTGGAGTATCGGACTTCGAGACAGCTGAACAAAAAGTAAATTTTACACTGAGAAGATTACAAACACATATTACTTTTAAGTCCTTTTTTATGACGACCGAATTTTTTTCCCATTCAAGTAAAGTGCATTTGGATTCATGAAATAAAGAGATAAATAATATAATAACTAATAGTAGGATCCAAGAACGCTGAAATAGTTAAAAATGCAAAAAAATAATAAATGAATAAATAAATATTTAAATTCATGGATTATATATTTGTTAGCTAATGAACTGAGATGAAAATATGCTTGCAGATGAGCTGCATGATTTCTTAATAAAGAGATATCAATGAGTCTTAAGTATAATTAAAAATAAACATATTTAATTCATTAAAATACATTTAATGCAGTGTAAATGAAATAATTTTTGCAGATTTTTGTTTCATAAGTATTTTATTTTTGATCAAGATTTTGTTAGATATACAGCACTATTACATGCATTCAAAAATAAATGAATAAATAACATGAATATGAATAATGAAATGAAAATAAACAATGTGAGTTGTTTTTCTATTATTTAATAACAATCTATAATAGCAATGCAAATAAATAATCAATTTTAATGGTATTTGTTGTAAGAAGGGAATAGATAACTGCCAAATTAGTTATTAAAATGTTCTTAGAACTTTTAATATTTGTTTCAAAATACTTTCAATTTTATTGAAAAAGGTATAAGAAATTAAAGCCGACCGATGGCTGAGTGGTTAGCGTTCCTGACTCGGGTTTGAATCCCGGTTCGGGCATGGACGTTACTTTCCTTCTCTGTTCTGTCTGTGTTTTTCTATCCTTTCTTCCGTGATGATGTATAAATGTGGCCCACCCTATAAACGGGTTTGTGGTGGTATGGCGCGGGCAACGCTACTCGCCTCCGTGACCCGCTGGGTAACGACAAATGAGTAGCAGTTTCTGGCCTTGTTGTGGCATAGGGTTCGTCACCCAAGTGTGCCCGCCGTTGGAAAAAAAGATATAAGAAATTATTTGCATTGTATAGAAGAACTGAAATTATATCCAAATTTTGAAGATGTTGAAAAAGTGAAATAAGAAAATATTTAAAAACCATACGAACATTTAACATAAGGGATATTTAAAATTTAAACTGAAAAAAAGTAATGAATTATTTATTTTTCTATAAATAATCACTTTCATTTTACTTAAAAAATAGGAATTTCAATCAATTTCTCTTCCTTATTTGCACACCGTAATATTCTTGAAAGTTTCATTTTATTTTTAAAATAACAATTAGTACAACTTATAAGAACAGTTTAATATATTAATACAGCTGATAATATTAAATCATAATTCTAAGGAAGCCTTTGTGTATTGGAATTATAAATTAAATTCACTTGACAACTAAGAATAGTTGTTTGAGAGAATCTCGACAGAAATATCGAAAAAAATATTCCGAAATAGTTTTCAGCTATGATTGGTAAAAGTTAACTTCCAGAAATTTCAAGAATTAATGTGTTTTTGTTTTCTAGCAAAATTCAGAATGAATAGATCGAATTTGTATTAAAGTTTCATTGTAATTCCTTTTACCAAAATTTAATTATTTAATGTGAAAATAATAATTTAAAATGTATACATTGATATTAGTAATTTACGAATCTTATAGTTAAATAGTTATAATTAATTAATGGATTGTTTTACAACTGTTATACGCAATATAGAATATATATTTAAAATAAAGTATTTATTATTAAAGTAAAAAAATTGGAAAATAAAAATATTAAAAGTAAAAATTAATTGCATTTTAAATTTATACATTTTATTAATCACATATACTGAAATTTTATTTTATCCTTCGAAATTGCAATCAAAATTGGAAAATATGAATAAAAAATATTTTCACGTCATGAAAAAAGAGGCTGACACTGTTAAACTTAATTCACTCTTATCCGAAACAAAAACTATTCCTTACAAATATGAAAATATCAGCCTGGCTCACCGGTCAGCTTATTACACACATCGAACTAAAATTATGATGCTACGGAAACGACAACTTCCTAATGTTGGTAGCTAAACTAGAGTTTGTCCACTGCCAAAAGCTTCTGTAATGGAAACTCCTACATCTAGATAAATACAATTTAGCCGGGGCACTGATTACGACTCCCTTTCTCTTATATCAACGACTTCTACCATTTGAAGCGACCCTTCGCAAAAGGACGAACAGGCCAAAGTCGATAGACATACCATACCTCTGCCCTAACTGTCCACTATTGATCCATCGAATCAAACTTGGAGGAAAAGAATTTTCTACTCTTATTCTATTTCTCTTAATGTTGAGGAATATCTATCAAGACAGACTTGACCTCAGACATTATGAGAAAAGACTTTTTCTTCGCTTATGGACAATTTACTTTCTTTTCTCTCCCTATCTATCTATCTCTATATCTATGTATATACGTATATATATATATATATATATATATATATATATATATATATATATATATATATATATATATATATATATATATATATGTATATATATATCAGAGTTTGTGAGTATTATGATTACATAGAAATTATTTATTAAAAATTATTAATTACATGTATAATAAAGTTAAAAACTGTAAGACTATAATTGTTGAAAATTAATAAGGTATCTGTGTGTTAGGTTTATTATCTTTAGAAAACGTGTGTTTATCAGGAAAATAATATTGTTTTACTAAATTATGAGTAATAAAAGCAGCAAAATCTGCTCCGAAATATTAAATAGAGGCTCTTAGTTAGATTACCGAGAAAGAAGAGGAAATGCACTAATGATTTTATTTATAAGTGCAAACGGTGAAACATGCAAACACAAAATATATCACATAAATATTACGTAATTGCATGTTTTTAAAAAACAGCAAAAAAAGCATGTAAAATAAATAGAGGACATCACTGAGTTGAATTGCGTTTGTTATTTCCCGATAACATCAAATAAGTTGAGTAACTTGATTAGCTACGAAAAGGATTCAAAGTTTGACATCAAATAATTTCAATGATGCAAACATGAATTTTAAGTGGTCACGAATAGTATCAAAACCACAAGTTCATTTTTCCTTCATTTCTTGATATCATTGTTTGGACTACTTATTTGTTAAAAAAATGAGCATTATTGAAAATGTCTATATTTGTGCATTTTCTAAGGGATTAATGGAGTTTCTAATTTATTTAGGTTATAAAAATAACAGTCATTTCAACACAACAAATCCTTTTTAAAATTTAAGTATCTCTCTGTTTGCTACATACTCCTTAAACAAAAGAAAACATTCTGTAAAAGGTATTAAAATGTTGAGAAGTACTGCTCAAGATTAATAATATTATACATTCAATATTTATAATATTATGTATTTTATGAGTAATTTATAAGTGCAACACAAGAAAACATTAATTTCATTAGTTTCTCTCATTATTTTATAAATAAAAATATAACCAATTCGTTATTTTAAAATGCTGTGAAAAAATAACTACCATGATTTCTCATTTACTTAATAAAAACATTTATATTTTAGTTATGAAGGTTTTGTTTTGAAGTGTATCGCTATATTTACAGGCCAAAAGTCTTAATTAGTATTCAAATTTCTAAATATTTTATGATAAATTAACTTTTAAATTAAACTCACTGCTTATTTAAAATTTGAAAATATAAATGTTTTGAAACAATTTAAAGGAAAAAATAGTTCTTCAGCATCTTTTCTAGGAAATTAATTCGCAATTATTGCGTTGTTAACCTAGCAGAAGGAGCGCATCTGATACTGACGTTGTAAGTCACGTGGGTGACTGATTCACCTCAACAAGATTCATGAAAAATGAGCCATACATTAAGAATATATATATATATATATATGTTATTATTACAATATTGAATTACAAGACCATAGTCCTATTCTTAAGAGAACGTTTTTAAACTTTAAAAAGTTAATCTATAAATTAAAAAAAGTAAAATTGCATATTTATATTAATAATTCTGAATCACCATATACTCAAACTGAATCGAAATAAGAAGAATGATATTTGCCAAGTAAAAAAACTGCAGTTTTATCATCCTTGGATCTTCGATTCACAGCATGTAGGATTTCAGTCTTTTTGTTTTCGACATTGTATCTCCTCTGAATGTTTCTTCACTGGTTTTTTGATCGAAGTCATGAGAAATTGTGGTTGTAAGATTATTCTCTTCATATGTGGCTCTATAAGAGTTAGCTACAAATTTTTATTAAATCTTGTTCTACTTGTATTTTGTTTTGGACCAATCAGCAAAGAATTTTTTCACAGCCGACAATCTTTTAAATATTTTTGGACTTCAACTTCGATCAAATTGTCAAAAGGAAGTCACCTAAGTACATAGCTAAATCTTTTACATGTCATTGTATTCTATAAAGCTTCAATGTTACTAGTAGCGCATAAATATTATGCATTTGTATATAAAGACATCTGCAAGTCAATAGGCTCAAAATCCTGAATTCGTTTTCATTTTTCTCTCATTTATCTTCTTGGAATCCTTGCACCTGGTATAATTTATCAATAATTTTTGAAAATAAATATTTGTATACTCTTATACAGATCACATGATTTCATTATTAAATGATTTCCAATTTTCCAGACTTTCCGTTACATTATATACATTTCATTTCCCTCCTGGAAAATGAATTATCAAATTTGGAGAAGACGTTACCATATTTTGATTACATTTTTCTTTCTTACAAGCTGTTTGAATTTTGCATACTAAAATGTCTTCTTCTAATTTAGATTTTTCTCTATTTTTTATCCCTCGGATTAAATTCACTATCACTATCTAAGGTATTGTTTACTTCTTCATGAAGTTCATCCTCCCACTGGATTGATAAATACTTTCAGTAGAAGATTCAACTTTATCTAGCAGAGATCTCAAACGAAATATCTCTTTTGAATACCATTGTAAAGAAATAAATCTTCAAATAAAACTACAAAAAGCTCTGGAACATGAAACTGAGCTATTTATAATGAGACAATTCGAAACAATACTGGTAGCACTTGTGTGTGTGGGCTGAGTCACTCCGTTACCATATAAATTCCAAGAACAGATTGCTTCTTTCGAAGGAAGGAAAGGTAGGTGAAAAATAACAATGCACATTCCAAGAGGAGGATATTGAAGGATACTGAAAGAATGATTGATTGCCGATAAATATTTTCTCCATGCTTGTTGACATAATGTCCACATGATTTCCAACGAGTTAACTTTGAAAATTCAACTGAATACATTATTATTAAGCATTCATTTATTAATATCAATTTCAGTTACTAAAAATTTTTTGAATAAAAAATTAAGATTAATTTATTACATTTCAGAAAATCCTAATTCAACCAAAATATCTTCATTCCTTGATAACGTAGCAGATAAGTAAACATTATGTTACTGCTAGTGATTAAGCACACACATTTTTATAGTTTAATTAAAGTATTTTAAAATTCTATATGATATTTTTTATAAGCAGTGAAATTCTTATAATAAACAAAACAAATGAAATTTTCGTACTAATCTAAGTAATTTTATATTTTTGATACACTGTGTAACAATTACATACAAAATAAATAGATTTCAACTTTAAAATATATTTTGTGATTGACATAATTCAATTCAAATTTTCTGTATGCGTTCCTTGTGTTTCTATTTTTGTGATGGAGTATAAAAATAAAATTCAAGCGTTGGTTTTGACACATGACTTTAACTTTAACAATGAGCAAATTTTAACAAACCACTAGCAAACTTTAACATGAATTGAAACGATATTAATATAGCATAAACCAATCTAAAATAAAATATGATGAAAAACATCAGTACTGATCTCAACATTAAAAGATACCTTCTATGTTTGTATTAATTAATTTTTTTAAGTTTTTCTTGGTAAATTTGAATTTTGATTTATTTAGATTGAACATTATTATATGGTTTCTTAATTTTTTTTTATTTTATTAACAATTGCATTTACAGCGGAAACCTATGAATTTAATAAATAGTGTTTCTTGTGACCTTTTTAAAATGTATTGCTTTTCATTGTAAATTTTTAGAATATTGATACACTGTAGACATTAAAAAGGAAAAATGTATTATTATTTAAAATCTCTTTATTTTAATACATAATAATTAGAATTATTATTACAACAATGAGAATTTCCTTAAATTTTTCGCACTATAAATTTCAATCCTGTAACTTTATTGATCTTGACTAAGTGAAAGCTACGAAAAGAAGTATTGGTACATCAATAAAAAAGTCATCTAAGTATTCTACGATGCAGAAAGTATAATGGAAATCTTCCTAAACACAATATCCTTTTCCTCTAAATCTTATCTATGTGCCCATAATTATAAAACAAGTAACTCATAAGTTATTGAGATTAAATTTGCCTAATACTCTCGTTCTCAGAGAGTTCTTAATCACGGCAGTCCCATTCTTCATGCCCGTCCCCTTATACTTCTGAAAAATAGTATTTGCGGAGAGTATACATCGATAAAGGAGGATTTTCAGCAATCCTCTTAAGAAACACATAACAAAAAAGATAAATTTTTAAGAATTTCAAAGAATTTCTTTTGGAGAAGGATATCAGACACTAAGCTCCACAATTTTAGAGACTTAAGGAGGCTTGAAAAATATAATCTTATTGAGCTGATCTGATATTATTCTCTTAGTGCTCCTCTAGAAATGTTTCTTTTACTTCTGTCTGAGACAGTAGAGCAAGGAAATCTATTTACTCTTTCTAAAGATTTCTTACTTTAAAGCTGTCTTTCTAAATGAAAGAATCTTAATCAATATAAAATATTTACCTTGAAAGTAATTAAGGTGAAAGTGTAAGAAATCAAGAAGTTAGGATACATAGAGAGGGTTAAATAAAAATAATCATTAAAGTTTCATACCATACGTCTTAAAGGGTTTTTAAATTAACTCAACTTATTTATTATTATTTTTTTAAATTTCAGCAAAGTACCTTGCTGAAATGCATGTATGTGTATATATATATATATATATATATATATATATATATATATACATATATATATATATATATATATATATATATATATATATATATATATATATATATATATATATATATATATATATAATGCAAGGTTAGATACTGAACTTAAAAAGCACAAGAATATATAAAAAAACATTTATGTTTAGCAATACATTTAGCGCAAAAGCTGGCCATATTGGTACTTCATTCCATTCTATATCTTTCTTTGATATTTTCCTTGAAATTCAAGTATTTTCAATGTACTGTTTTCCATTTAGTATTTTCAATGTATTGTTTTCCATTTAGTATTTTCAATGTATTTTTCCATTTAGTATTTTCAATGTATTGTTTTCCATTTAGTGTTTTCTTTGTATTGCTTTCCATTTAGTATTTTGAATGTACTATTCTCTATATGGTATTTTTCATTGTATATATATAAATATATACTATATATACTATATATATATATATATATATATATATATATATATATATATATATATATATATATGGCTTAAGTTATCAACTTATTTAAATATGTGCAAATCAATTTCACGCAATTTTTCTCTTTTAAGGGAGAATAACTGTTAATTCATCTAAACATCACAAACAAAATATATCTGTGTTGTGATTCAATGGTAAGAATAATTTTTGTTTAAGCAAACGTGCACACTTCTATACTGAAAAATGCGTTAATGTACTATACATTATAAGTGTTCTATGTAACTTTTAAATTTTTTTCGATATAATTATGAATAAATAAAACATGAATTTCATATTAAATGAAAAATATTTCCACTGTATGAAAATAGAACTCTTCTTTTACAGAGTATGAGTTTCGTAATATACAGGCGTTACTTAAATATTTAAATAAATTATAATTTTTATTTTCCTTGTTATTATTGTCTTTTATTATACTAATTTACTTAATACATTTTACAAGAAATCTCTATTGATCTCTAGATAATCTCGATACATTAATTTTGTTGATTGATGACTTTCATCAAATTAATTTCATTTGAAATTGAACTCGATGCTTAGAAAAATAATTACAATTCAATTTTTTACAATTTTATATTTGTCTTTTATGGTTGTACAAGAAAATGCATACATTTATATTTCTTATAACAGAAAAATAAATATTAACTGTCACAAAGTTTTCCATTGAAAATAAAACAACGTTTTACGTAATTTACAAAATTTAATATTATTTTATTCATTCTTTTATCGGGAGCAAAATCAAGCTTTTACAACATACTATTAAATATATTTTAAATCTGCTATTTTAAAATTAGGAGATCTTCAAATGAAATTATTAAATATTTTTATGCTTCATATATTCAATTGCAGTCCTTTATGAATAATATGTTTTCTTTGAAATATTATAAAAATATCTGTATATTTATAAAAAAATTTCAAAATATTCAATTCAACATAGTTTGTATAAAGCGCAGTTGGATGTAACTATCGAACTGCGCTTTATACAAATTGTGTTGAATCTTTATTCTTTATAATACTTCTTTCTTTATAAAATAAATTTCATATTCTTATTTGTTTGATAATTAATTATAAAATTAGATAAAAATGTCTTAAAATTCATCTATAACATAATGAATAAACTTGAGGTATTATTTATAAAAGCACACGTCTAATTTAAAATTGAATGAAAAATTTTAAAATTCATAATTAGTGTTAATTTAATAAATTTTTCTTTGGATTAGTTTGTTCTCTATATTGTTTTTTTACAATTTGAGCATTCTAAGTTCAAATATTTATTTTCACAAACAGATCTTGACAAGAAGATTATTACTCAACAATGTATTATTACGAACAAATCATATATTTTTTTTCCGTGATCCATTTTTCTCCTGCACAATGAATAAAAAAAGCAAAAATCAATATTAGCTACTATGAAATTGCAGCTCGGTAAATTAATTTGTATTGTAAATAATACGATTACTTAAGCAGATAAAAAAATATCGGATTTACTAATTATTTAATTCTTATAAATAATTAATATTTAAGTCCTTGATTGCTATGAAGTTTACCTGAAGTAATTATAGGCTTTATCAACAAATTCAATAAATTTAAAACCCGAAAATAAATTATCAGATAAAGATTCATTCAAATAAATTGAAATGCACTTTATAAACGTAAAATGAATTTTACTTTACTCTTTTATGAAAAGATTTACAATAAATTATTTTAAATTATCAAATTTATATTATTGATACTTGTAATGAAATTAGTAATTATTAACATTATCTTCTTTCTTAGTTTTAGAAAACATATACTATGAGATTTTCCTATTATTTTACCTACATATCAAAAACACATTTTGGATAACCACTTAAGGTGAAAAATGACTAAAATAATTCTGTTGAAGTTCCTGAAATAAATCTGATCCTACGCAGTGAAACAAATATATCTAACACATGCGGGTAAAAACATTTTCAGTAACTCTCTCTAATCACTTTCTGTGTACCAGTCAAGTACTAAAGAAATCTTGACATTAAAGCTTCAGATTACAATTCTTTTAGTTGAATTAACACGAATAACCCGCATACTTTTTTCTAAATATAGAGCAGAATTATAAATTACATTTAATTTCTAAAAAGTAAAAACATGTTTTATTGTAAACAAAGTGAAATAACATAACTTTGAGCTAAGCATTTCATTATAATTACAATGTCATAAAGCTAAATAATAGAATTCTTCTTTTACAGAGTATGAGTTTTGTAATATGTTGGCGCTGCTTAAGTATTTAAATAAATTATAATTTTTATTTTGCTTGTTATTATCTGGAAAATGTGTTTCTTTATGAAATAACCTCGTACTTAAAAAATCAAAGTCATGGAAATGTATCTCAAGTAATTCTTAAAATCTTTACATATAAAATTTATAAACATAGTTTAGAAGTTTTTTTTTTGCACTTTTATCAAATAAAATGTAAATACCATCTGACAAAAACAGAAAATGTTAAAATATTTTCGGACATAAAAAAGTAGATTTTTTATAAATGGAATCTAATTTATTGATAGATATCCATTTTATTAAATACCGTGTTATTGAGTTTGAACATTTTTCTTCAGTTAACGATTTTATATAAAAGAAAAGAATCAGAATAATTAAGTGTTTTCCAATAAAAAAAAAGGTTACGTGCAAGGAAATTTAGACATAAGAAAAATTAACTATTTTTCTTAATGATGTAAAATTGTGTAGATTTTAGTAAAAAATATAGAAACAATTTAAAGTTAACTATTTATATATTTAGATAATTTGATATTTTTAAACATCAAATTAAACTAAAGGGAGATTACTACTCAAAATATATTCACGTTTATTTATATACAGTTAATATTTATTGTACTACTCTCAAAGGTCACGAAATTTATGAAAAATTAAATGCTAAAAAGAGTAAGTTATTATTATAAAATTAATGGAAGCACACACAAAAGAAAAAACAGTAGCAATTATATAGAAATGACATTTCTGTTGTTGGCAACAATTTCAAGTTCTCGGTTCATTTAGTTACAAAAATTATATACCTTTTTCTATAATATAAATTTTAATTGAAATGTTTGAATAATTTTCACATATTTTAGATAAGTATCTTAAATTAATTTTTTAAAATTTATTTCGTCAATTTTTTATTATAGTTTGTCATCAATTATTGTTTGAGGATTTTAAATTTACAAATATTCTTCATATATTAATTAATTTTATTTTAAAGTAACATTTGCAAGTAAATAACTATTTTAGAAGAGTAAATGCTGAACTCTGTTTTCAAATTACAACTAAAAGCATTATATAAATGCATATTATTTATGCAGCACGTAATTCATCTCAGAACACACAGATATTGTGTGAAAATATAAACTCCTTGAATATTTTACTTGATTAGAAAGTGATATTATGTAAGCCTTATCTTTTTCACTGAGTTTAAAAGCTTTTATACTAATAACTAAATAACTCACAGTCGAAAAGACTTGATGCTTATAAAGAATACCGATATATTTATATATTTTCTTTGAAAAAACCAATACTACTTGCCGAAGCAAAGGAAAAAAAATTAGAAAAAGGTAATATTTCGATGTAAGAAAGCTGAGTTTTCGAATACTGCGCGAAGCATTGTGCTTCGTTTCTAGATTGAAAAATAAAATAATAATGCTTCTGCAAGGTAATTTGCTGTAAGAGAATCCCCATAAACTGTAGGTATACCTATAAAACCAATAACGATGAGTTTGCGAAAATAAAATAAGCTGACGGTTTTGCTTGGATAATAGACGGTATTTCTAGACAGACAATATTCGCTTCTTAAAAAAGATGAAATATTTCAGTTTCGTCTGCAACGAAGGACATAGCGAGCAGTATTTTTTGTATAAAGAATCTCTTTGGAAAGGTTTGCTCGGAGAAAGCGATTTCAGAAGCAAAGGCAATAGTTCTTAAGCCGCATGTTTGGAAGTTTGTCTTTAATACACTTCCCGTTTTCATTGCTCGCTGAGTTCTACCTTCCAAATGATGATAAAAGTGTTAACAGGACTTGTTGTATGCTTGAATGCATATAATAAAACAAGAAAAAACTTTCGAGCTCGAGCATTTTCATAACAATGTTCCCAGCACAAAAGAGCGCAAATATTATGCCCGCACTTCACGCTGTGTTCTATAAGACGTAATGCGGAAAACTAGATTTATATTTGCTTCAGTCCTAAAATTGAAATAAATAAATATTTTTTTCATTTAAATTGTATTGTGGGATATAAACTACTACACACATAAATATAAATTTTTCCTTTAAATTGAAATAAAATTGGAATATCTATGAATATATGAAACATGTTTTATTGACAGTTAAACTTACATAATTTGGTTTTTCATTTTGTATAGCCATGCTTAAAATTTATGCAGATTTCAATTTAGTAATTTCCTTTTTGGTCACCAAAGCTTGAATATATTTGACAATCAGTTGTAATCACATATTTCAAAGCGTCGTTTATCAACCTTAATAATGGGAGGAAATATGATTGACATTACTTTAAAGTTTAAGAAATATTCAGCAAATACTTCATAAAAATTACAAATAATCAAAATTTTAAAAGAAAAATAAGCTATTGTGCTGTGAACAATTATATTAAAGTAAATTCAATAGACTTTTCATACATGTATATATTTATATACATTGATATAAATAAATATTTATTTCAATGTGTTTATATTTATATTAGACATTAAACTTTCACTAAATGACTTTATGTTTGCTATTTTAAAATTGGAAATCATATGGTGAATGGGATTTTGTAACTATTATCATTGAAAATATAAATTATAATAGTAACTTCTATAAAAGAGTTATAACTTTAACTCATTAGTACTTCGCTTTGAAGCATTATTTTTAAGAAACTGTTAAGTTAAAAAATATGGAAAAATTATTGTTTCAGAAGTTATGTAATATTTAAGCAGCACAAACGATTTACAAATGATACAATGTGCTTACATTTCCAAAAAGAATTCACGAATTTAGATATATATTGGATTTAAATAAAATTCAACTTGTCTGTGCTCGATATTTAAATCAAGTGAATTAAAAATTTTGCTTGAAATTATATTTATTCTCAAATCCTTAATATGAAATATAAAGATTTAAAGTACTGTTTTCTAATTCGAAAATTTGAGTAAGTTTTATTGCTTTATTTATATTTCTCCAGTCATGTTACACGAGTAATTTCCTAGAAATTGTGGGGTAAGATTTAATTTGGGAGAATATTCTGAGCATTAAAAAATCTTCAAATAAATTACAATATCTAAAATTAACTAAAATTTTTTTATATTTAAAATAGGGAGAATGTCAGTAACTGAATATTTTACATTTTCTGAAAATTAGAACAATGACGATCATTTTAATTATTTTAATAATAAACTCAGATTCAAATTGACAAATTCTCAAATTTAAAAATTCTACGATTTCTTAAATGTTCGGTTATTAATACGTTAGCTTTTCATATCATTTACTTCATACGCTTTTCTGCATTTAAGTAATGGTTTAGTATTTGTAAAAATAACATCTTTATAATAATTCTGTCTTCAAGGTCTATTACGCAATAAGATGGGGCTAGTTTACACTTAGCGTCACAATTAAAGGTAGTAAATTCTCTGCATATATGTATTTTATGAAGCGAATTTCGAATTCTGAAAAATCAGAATTGTAACTGTTTTAGTCAATTTAAAAATAATTCTCTTTTGTTGATACTTTACTAGTTATGAAATAATAGAGAATGTAAATATAATAGCATTTGTGTAAAAAACACAACTAAGTTGATTTTCTAAAAATATATAAATTGAAATACCTATTTAGATTTCTTTAATTTTATTTTACATTTATTTTATTTTGTATTCTACTGATGGCTATAAAACTAAATCTTGTGAATGTGACTAATTCTAAATACATCTAAAATGTAATTGATGAATTGTATGTAAAATATATATATTTAAATTAACGTGAAGTATCTCAGAAGTTAAATGATTTAGCTTTTTTAGGTAACTATTCAATTATATTAAAATGGGGATACGAAATTGTATGCAAATAAATTGTTGAAATTAAACATTTAAAACGTGTTATAACAATATAAAATGTTCTTTATTTTATAAAAAAATGTTTCAATTTTTTTATTTTGTGCTTACATAATATTATGTATGAATGATAAAGGCAAATTACTGCAAATTGCTTTTGTACTGAATGAATGTTACCATCCAGGTTCATATTATATTAATTGCAATATTTTTCCTCATGAAACAAATTCCCTTCGTGTGTGACGTTTTGATAATTAATAATCTGAATAAACAACATAAGTAAACTAACTTTAATTATTTGTGAATTAAAAGCTGAACTATGTTTTGAAAATATTACGACTGGATTAAAAATATTTATTGAAAAACTACAATAGTGATATTTACTACTATTTTTCATCGCTAATTAATTAAATTGCTATTATAATTTAACAGAATAAAACTAATAACATTATAATTTTATTTTAATCAAGTCTTAGTTACGCATTATTAATATTTTTTTGCAATGCCCTCACATGTTATAAAGAATACTTTTAATGCCTTTTAATGTCATAAGTTAAGAGACATTTGAATAAAAGTTAAACTATCTTGTAATATTTATGTAACATTAAATAATAATTTACTTATATTCATCTGAAATCGTGTAACAAATTGAATGAAGAGTCATAAATTAAAAAAAGTGTTGGTCAAAGGAAATTTTCTCGGGATATTGGGAAAAAATTACAAGTAAGAGTTCAAAAGATTAAAAAGATAACAACTTTCTTTTGCAAAGGTCATGTTATTTTATTCTAATGAGATATTCGAATGTTGATTAGGCGAATTATTTTTAAAATAACAATTTTTACACTCCACGTATTAAACTGAGGGAAAAATTTCTTAAAATTGTATCAAAATTAAAAAGAAAAAATCTTGTAAATTGTAAAAGATATTTTGCAGAGTCACAAATTAAAAAGATTTGCTTTTTTCTTTTACATCAATATAATGTAACCAAAGAAATGAAGTACTGCATTTACATAAGCTATGAACACAAGCTCAATGATAAGGCTTACTGTTTTCTTATACTTTTTTTGATAGAAAAACCTAAGCTTTTATTTTCAAATTTTACCGTAATTTAAAAACTCTGTAACAACTGCTGCATTTAGCGATTTTGGTTGTAACAGCATTCAGAGTAGCTAAAGTTAAAGAATTATTGATTTATCAATTACGCCCAATATTGCTTGATTGATTTGTTTTAAATAGCGCCTCGTTGATAAATTTTGTACTTTTAGTTTATACAAGTGAGGCGTAAAAGTGACATTGATAAATATGCCGCTGAACTTTTTGAGTAAAATATGGGAGGAGACGTTCAAGATATACTGTTCATATTTGCGAAAACTTTTCTAACTAATGATTTAAAATATGTTTAAGAAAATATATCAAGATTTCATGTGTATTGGAAATAGGAATGCAGATTAAAAAAGTTATATCTGGTAGCTATTATTTTTTCTGATTTTAAAATTCTTTTGCAAAACGCAAAAATTGTTAAATATTAGTAACGATATAAATCAGAAATATTAGTAACGATATAAATTTGCAAAAAAAATTACCATACTAAGTGAAGCTTTTCAAAGATAGGTTTTAACTAGCTAAAATTACTGGCAAAATGGAAAAAAATAGTTTTTTTATATTGTTCCCTAAATATATTGTTTTTGGTGGAATGCCTAGTTTTAATTTAAATAGATAATTTTGCAAGTAAATTTTTTTATTTCTTCGATTTATTGATTCTATGAGTTATTTTACTTGCATGAAATTTAAAAGAAAAGTTTCTCTATAATGCATTACTTTTGTGTTTGTATCTACTTAAGTATCCAATTTTATTGAGCTTACAACCAATGTTACAGATTTAAAAATATTCTATTTTTAAGTAGAACGTTTTGAAAGCTGCGATCGTATTTTATTTATAAAATTCTTTCTCTATTTTAAGAAAGAATTTTAAGTATATCTTAACTTTTATAGATAACATTCTACTTTGTCGGGGGTGAAATTTCGAGCAATTTTAAAAAAGATCTGAACAAACATTTTGAATTCTTTTAAATAAATAACATTTTACAAAGCGTGATGTTAAAAACGTTACATTTGTCATTAAGAGTATTATTTGGTAACTTTCTTATATCTACACATAAGACATAGAATATCATTCTATTATATTACAAATCTTTCTCAATAACGCTAAAGTAAATTGCATATATGTTTCACAAATATTATTTAAAACTTCAACTGAAATTATGAGGACATTTCTTTTAGTTTTTGAAACTTGATTTATAAAATTTGAAGCTACAATTTTAATTAAATAAATAACTAAAGTAAAATATAAAAAAATAAATATAAAAAATGAGAATATTTTCTTTCAAGATAAAATATATCGAAATCAGTACTTCAATGATTACTCAAGAATTTTGTTTAGCTAATGAGGCAAGTATAATTTCAACTCAGCAAAACAAAACTATTGTCGAAATGCGACTAATTGTTTGATAAGCAGTTCTTATGCTATTCCCTCCTGCTTTCTAATGAGAATATGAAGTTTCGATTAAAGCTATTATAATTATATAAAGTTATGGCCTACAGCTACAAGGCTATTATGGCCTGTAGACTAAAATTAATCGTTGCAGCGTTAAAAGTTCAGAACTCAACCAGGAACATTTCACCATTGATGGCCTTAAATGTGTTGGGCATCAAAATTAAGACAACTATTGTTTTTAACTGTCATCATCATTAGCTAAAATTTGTTTTTAAAGAAATTTGAATAACAAATATTAAAATTGTAGGTGAATTAAATCACGTTTTTACTTTACTTACTTATTTTGCATTTTCCTAAAAGAATTTAATTCCCATCGTACAGTGATGTTTGAGTAACCAAAGAAATTTTATCGAGATATTAAAAAAAAAAAAAAAAACTATTGTTTCCTTCACTCAATTGATCAAATCCTCTATACTTTTGTGTATTATCTCTGGATCTTTTTTAAAATAGTAAATAATCACATGTTTTTTTTGTCTTCAACCTCATTTGATTTATTGTACTCTTTTTCCGAAATTCTTGCTCTTTACATTTCGAGATACAATAGATAAAATATATATGGGTAATTATAAGGTTACTTTTTAGAGAATTCATTTCATTATTTTTCAGGTCTAAAGGTATTTTAATTACTGTAAATTTTAAAATAATTATTGAAATATGAGACATATTGGAGTTTAAAAGCATCGTTAGAAAAGCATTCATTAAAATTACTTAGCAGTATACATTGTGATAAGTATTCAAAATATAAATACTCTGTAATATTATAACTACTATTTTAAGAACTTTGAAGATTGATAAATAAATGATTGTGTGTGTGTGAGATAGACGGTTAATAAGGAAAGTATTTACAACAGTCGTAGTTACTACACCCATGATTGAACTGATTAGGTCAAGCTATATATGGCCGCTGTTTATAAATAGAAATATGTAGCCACATTTTCAATGTTTTTCATTGTATATTTTAAAATTTATGTATTTGCATGACCAAGTAATTTAGAGAACAATTGTTTGTATTCATACTATTTAAAACAATGCTTTTATTGATAAACTCTGGATATAAATGTTAATTAGAATAAAAATACCATTTTAACTGTCAAAAAATGTCTGTGATATTAGGGCAACATTTATCGATTGTTTGTTTTAAACTACACAAATGTGGTGAGCAAGCCTGCAAAAATGCTTACTTATAAAAAAAACCACACAAGATTAATAATTTCATCTGAAATGTTTTCGTTTGGAAAATTAATTCTAATTTTAACAATTTTGCATAAGCAGCTAATTGATCAATCCTGCTACACATAATTTAATGTAATTTACTTACATATAAATATCTTTCCCATTTGATTAAATATTTCTTATTTTATTTTGTAGTTACCAAAACATTCCTTTTATAAATATAAATATTTAGTCGCATCTTTAACAGGATTTAATTGCATTAAATTTTAAAGGTTTATATTGGAATTCGTAAAGATAGAAGTCTTGTATAAATTTTGTAAATGTAAAATATGCACATTTGTGGTTAAATTTTGGATTTTACAATAGTTTGTAGTTGTTAGCTAAGCAGTTCCAGCTTGCATGATAGTTGCTATTTCACAATTGATTTATAATTAATAATTAAATTTAATTACACGTAATTAAAAAAAATCATGATTTCATACAGAACTTATGTTTGTTATAAATGACAAACATTTTTCAGTCTATAATTATTTAATTATTGATCTCTTACTTTAATTAATATATATATATATATATTTAAATATATGTATGATTATATTTCAATTTTTCATTCACGTTAAAGTGCCAATTATTTAATTTTTTCTTCAAACTTTAAATAGAAAATAGTATTTTATAAAAAACGTAAAGAACTAATAGAAATCTGAAATCATTTCTTTCACGTTCAAAACGGTGTTAAAGTAAATTTGACAAGAAATTTTCCTATGTATTATGCTTAGATATGTCTAGTCAGAAATGTTGCAATCTTAGAGCCTTTTTTCAGGAACTGACAGCTTCTTGTCGAGAACTAGCTCATGTACCATTAAGTGGGCAATGACTTAGAAGGTGTCAAAAATTTCATCCATATTTTATTTGATGTTCTACTACAAATGCAAAAAATTGAAATGGTGTCTTCTTGAATAAAATATGGATCCTCTGGTGAAATTTTACCCACTTTTCTTTTTTCTGGAAATATGCTGAACGACGTTCAAGCAGGTATAAGCAAGGATTGAATTTAAATTTAGAATTATTATATCGTGTCTACGCAGCAGAAGGAACATAACTTATATAATACTTATCTATTTCGAAATTGATTAATCACTGCTTTATTTTTAACAGCAAATTAAAGCTTAAATACAATTTTTTAGCTTAAATATATCGTAAGAAGACAATAATCTAAAGAATAAATTTATTGGTTTATATATATATATATATATATATATATATATATATATATATATATATATATATATATATATATATATATATATATATATATATAGTGTGTGTGTGTGTGTGTGTGTGTGTGTGTGTGTGTCGGAATTAAATTATGGTATTTTAATGTTTACAGACGAAACTATTCTTTAGAAAATTGTATAATTTTTTATTGGACGTATTTGAACTTAGAAAAAAATCAATTCACTGCCAAAGGGATTTTTTTTCAATAAAATTCACGTTTGGCTTGTATTTATGATAGCTTTCATATTGCATTCAATATGACGTTGGTAGTATCAGCTACCATTTGGAATCTTAAGATTTTGTGTTCCACTGATGACTGAAGAATCTCCTGGAAAAAATTACTAATGTAAAAATGCTGTCTTTAAGGTGAGGTAAAGTTCTTGAATTATAACAACTTATCAAAAATTACAAATTCCCCCAATGGCAAAAATCATATCGATTGAGGTTTGAGGACAGGGATGAACATGGATCAGGAAAGTTGAACCTGCACACTTCCTGTTCCTTGCCTGATCAGGGAACTGGTAGTTAACAGCACATATTTTGTAAGTTATTTTTGAGGATGTCCGCAAGACAACGGTTAATGCATAGAAGAGCTCCATCTTGACTTGCTGGAAAACCCGGAACAATTATATTCTTTAAGAACGATGCATATCTCTAATCAGTGATTGAACATGTTTTTTGACCACTAGCTTTTAATGCCTAATTCATCGAAGTTATATGTCAGGAATGAAGGATGCAGAATATATACACCACACCCTTACTCTCGGTGAGTAAATCAAAAATTATAAGATTAGAAACACATTTTCTTATTCCCGAAATTGACAGCTACGAGTATTCTCAGAAATGTTTAAATGAAAGCGTGCTTTATTTGTCCAGTGAATATTCCATGTGCATTCGCCAGCCTCAAAGTGAGCTCAAGATGCACTTCGTGGACTAACGGTAGGATATCGCTCTTTGGAGCATAAGGTCCCGAGTTCAATCCCAGTCAGTGTTGAACAACAAGAGATGGATGTTGCATTCTGCATGCACGTCTGTCGAGATGGGTGTTTGAGAATTTTCTAGGTTTTATACCTTGTGTCACGTAAATAGGGACACTATCAATGAAAAGTTCTCCCGAAAAGTAATTTACACGATGGCTAGTAAAATGCCCGACAACGATCTTCAATCTTTGGCCTATTTACTACATGGTGTCTAGAGATGAGCTAGAAATTTTAGTAAAGACCTTTGTTGAATGTTAAAATTGTATTTGTGCAATTTCAGCTCAAGGCGATCCTTGTACAGACAATACTCCGATTGCAGTTCTGAACAGTTGTATGAAGAATATATTCACTTTCTGCTACACAAAGAATGCTAGTTCTATAGTAGGGTACTGGTTGCAACCTTCTTCCACCAAAAGGAATTAAGTTTCCTTTCTCTTCCAAAACAAGCTTTAGGGAAATCAATTTTCTGAAATTTGTCTAGCATTATTCCCAGTTCTGCTATCTTTTTTTGAAGTCAATACACCTTTTTTATTACCCTTCAAAAACAAAATTATAGTGAAACAACTACTGAGGAATTATATTTTTGTTGAAATAATTTAATTAGCAAAGCTCAGTTTGGTAAATTAAAGATTATGGATTAATTAGTAACAGCAAGCATATTGAAAACAAAATCACGAATGTTTCTTGTTCTTAAAACAACTGCTGAGTGAAATATTAAAAAAAAAAAAAAAAAAAAAAAACATGGAATTTTTAATCTTCTAACAGTTAAAACTTTTGTTCAAAAATAAGTGATCGAACAGATTTTTGATCGAATGCAAATATGGCACACAAATCCATCTACTCAGCTGTAATTCATGCATTCCAGAAATGTAGGAAAATTCGAGTGGTTCATTTGAAAAACATTTCGCCGTTTAATGCTTTTTTTCTGTTAAAATGTCTTAACTTTTTGTAAATTTCATTTGATAGCAATCAACTTGAGTGAGTCCAATTACATTTGACTTCGAAGATGTAATTAAGAGAAATTTTTTAAGTAATTTAAAGTTTTAATTTTAGTTCACTTTACAGATTGCGTAAGTTAAGAAATATAAATTAATGTTACTGTAGATAAAAATATGATAAAGTCTCAACGAAGCACCAGTCATAAGCATGTTATTCATTAAAAATGCCACTTTGTGGTGAAAACTTTAACTAATTGTTACTTGAATTTATTTTTTCAAATACAATATTATGGCCTACTTATAAATTTATTATGCTCTGCACCAAATTTCATGACTTTCTCAATAACTGTATTCTCTGCACAGACGGTTTTAAGAAACAGTTATTTAATTTTGGACACTTTTTATAGAGGATTCAGAAAGGTTATTGATAAAAACCTAAAAACCCTACTCATATTATATTTATTTTCAGGATGGTAAAGGGATTACAAAATTAAAAAGGATTACAAACTTAAGGTTTACATGAATTTTATAGGTTAGTTGCGTATAAAATTTTATTTACACATTAACAAAAAGGTAACTGACATCCGGTACGTTATTTTAATCATACGATATTCTAATAATTCAAAATTAATCCTTCTGAAATGTCTGGTATAAAATCTGATTTTGTATCATTGCATTTTTTCTACTCAAATAAGTCACTCATGACTTACTAATAGGAAATTAATCGACTAGAAATTATTCTTAAACGTACTAAAATTTCATGCAGTTAGTATAGCGAGACGCATTTAAGAATATGAGCATTTTTTCCTGAGTATTATAAGGTTATGTAAGTTATTTAAAATGTATTTTTGTGTGTGAGTGTGTGATATAAACTTAATATTTAGAAAAAAAAAGTTGTAGATTATGAATAGTTTTCCCCGTCAAATAATATTTCAAATCCACATTTTATTCTAAGTTACTTTTTTGATATGAGAGTTTGCATACAAAATTTGCTTAAACGTTAAAAACAAAATTAAAAATTAACGTAGTGAAAAATAAAATGCTCTTCCTTTATACGCAAAATAAAGCTATAATCTTATAAAAGAGATAAGTTTCAGTCGTAATCTGAATTAAATAAAATATTCAAGCCCTTTCTGAGTAGGAGAGTAAAAAAGAAAACAACTGAAACGCATTTCAACAAAATGTAAGACTGGAAAAGATATTACTTTTTCCTTTTAACGAGTGCAAAACCCTTAAACATATATAATTCTGCATTTACGCGGTCAAAAATGTAAATCTGTTTCTGTTGTAAAAAAGATCTTTAATACACTTTGAAAATAAATTTCTATATTACTCATTTTTCTTTCATCTCTAAAACAGCGTAATTTCAAAAAGTAATTCCTCCGCGAATGATCAATTCCTTTTCACCTTGAATAACGATTTCAAAATCCAGTTAATCTGATTTCTTGAAGTTGCCAAATATATCTTACAAATACATTTTCATCTGTTCCTCAAATTATATTTCTTGTTTCTCTTGATAAAGGATGGGAAGTCTAATTTCATTTTTTAAAAACTGTTTGGGCCAAAAAGCTCTTTTGTTTCTTTTCAAAACTCCCATCAAAGGAAATAAATTAAATCCCCATTTTCTTCTTCTGTTTCTTTAAAAATCATGTTTTTAATAAACACTATCCTTTTCCCCCAATTCTCTCTAGACAATCCATTTTTATTCCCTAAAATCTTTACACAGTTTTGGCGAAGAGAAGGAGAAAGGGTAAAGATAGGCTCATTATCGTATCACATTTGTTTCTGTCGGTTTCAATCGGGGATTTATTTCGGAAAAGCTTCGAGAGAAGTTCCAAATAAATAATCCAAAAAGGCGTGACAAAATGAAGGTATTTCTTTTTAGTTTTAAAAATTAAACACCGGGATTTTAGAATTCAGAACACCAAAGAAATGTATCATTAACCGAATTTATTGACTAGTTACAGACCCATAACTACCAATTTTATAATAGCGATATTAAAATTGAGATAACAAAATCTATTTTCCTATCTTCGCTTATGAAAGTATGATATACCCTGATCGATATGATATTTTATCGATATCCCGCAATCTCTTTCCACGAAGAGCAACTGGGTGTGCATTAAATATTGCATCGATATTCTTGGGGAATGGAGTGAGGTTATTGGGTGAAATAACCGTTTTCGTTATGTTTAACACCCCATAGTAATTTTGTGTTCGGTGCTTTGGAGCATACAATATTCGGTAGGTTGAAAATAAAGTCATCATTATTTTCGCTATGGATCCCACAAGAGAGCATTACTTAATGAGCTAAATGAAACGGAAAACGTTTTTTCAGCCTTTTATTTTTATGACTAGGCTTCGTCTTTGTGTTTCTTTGCAGTGTTTGTTTCGTAAAGGATAAAAAACGAATAAAAAAGAGTGTGACACGTGTTGAATCTCGTTATCTTTCGTGTTTACATTGTTTAAAATGGCTTTATAATTTTGGCACATTAAGTTGTTACTAATTATGTTTTGTAAGTAATATTGTGACTAAAACTTGAAATTTTAAGTATATCAGGCTATTTATACATAGTAAAATTTATAAACATAAACTTCGTGACACAAAAATTGAATTCTTCTTTATTGATTGAGTTATTGTTAACTAGGCACTCTGTTTTGTTGTAGCATTTTGCAAATTTGGGCTTAACTTTTGTCTGATATTTTTCTAAATTAATTGAATTTAGGTAAATTAGACACGAAAATATTTTTAAATAAATAATTAATAAATGTATAAATTATAGAGTAAGAAATTATTTTTATTAAATGATCTTATTTATTTCTGTAAATAAAGTTAAATATCTAAGTAATTTATAAAAATAAATACTTATCTATAGATTGTAGATATTGGGATAAGACTGTTGATTCAAATATTATTGATTTTATAAAAAAAAATTTAAAAATTTTACGCATAAAAGAATATTTATTAAAATTATTGTTGATTGATATTTAATAGAAAGGCTTGTATACATCTCTGTAAAACTATAAGATTGGACATTTGAAGAAAATGAGGGAGAATTTTTTTCCGGAAAATCATTCAAAGCATTGCAACCTGATGTTGATTCAAGCAATGGAGTTATTTTTGATTAAAATAGTAGCTATTTAAATGAAATAATTTAACCAAATTTTTTAAAGTAAAATATTATTCTGTAATTTCAATGACAAATATTAGATTTATGCTGGTCTTCTGTTTGAATATCTATTATTGATTTTGCCTGTACAGATGCTCCAATTAGTATCGTATCTAATAAACTCATTTCTAATCATTATTTATTTGTTTTCTGAAAATACTATGACATATACTTGATGAAGAATTGCTTATAAAATTAATATTTTAAGCAGCTAGATAATAATATTTGAGTTATTAAAAGCTATTATAATACATATCAATTTCTATAAAAAAACGTCACATTTATGAGTTTTTTAAGAAAGGTGAGATTCCTACATTTTTACATAATGCATTACATTTTTAATGTACATATAAAGTACACTTTGTTCTTTTATTTACATTTAACATTTAATTATTTTTTTCATTTAACGAGCTTAAAACTTTTTTGTTGTAAGCCCATATTAATTATAACGAAACTGTCAGTCCTCCTTATCATAACTATCTCTGACATTTGATGCAATTTCTTTTTCCCAGCATGGGC
The DNA here is from genome assembly GCA_037975125.1 of Latrodectus hesperus. Lineage (NCBI taxonomy): Eukaryota > Metazoa > Arthropoda > Arachnida > Araneae > Theridiidae > Latrodectus > Latrodectus hesperus. The sequence goes on along the minus strand of CM075859.1, from coordinate 50,142,089 downwards.
AAATATAGTTTGGTTTTGCTAGAGTTGTTGAAGTTTTTTTCTTCAACAACTCTGATATTTGGACTTTTTATACTGTTATCACGTTTGGCAGTATTAGAAGTGGGTCATTATTGTGGATATGTTGATAAAAGAGACTTAGATGTAATTAATTGGCTTTTGATCTCTTGAAATCTGAAACAATTAGAATATTAGGAATAGCTCCTTTATTAATTGTTTGCTCTAGGTAATTTGAAAAGCGTATGTTAAAGGAAATAGTCTTTTTTAGGAATCTCACCTTTCTTAGAGAGAAAAAAAAAGAAATTGTTTGCATGTATAGAAGTACATGAAGGGGAATATAAAACTGAATTATTGCCTTTTTCTTCCTCAAGTACATTAAATTCTGTATATTGTCATAACAAACATTTTTCAAACAAGAGGACTGCAACTTAGATTTAAATATAATGTACATAGTAAAACATAGATAAATATATTTGTATTCGAATGATTTTATTTCAGTATATGAACATCTATCGGTTAAAAATAGCAAAAAAATATGTTGGCCATTAAAATGTCAACATTATGAAGGGTAAAAAATGAGAAAAGATAGATTTTGTACATAAACAGTGCTCCATTTGATCCAAATTATTAAATTTAATACCAGTTTTAGTGTTTACAGGTGTGCGAAATTAATAGAAACGGTTATAACCCTTGGTAGCTAAATCAGTCCTTATCAGGTAAGAAAATAGTCTAATGAGTTTTAGATGACAGATATGAGGAAATTCTATGTTGCTTCAAATCCATTATACAGTTCATCAAACGTTGTAGCTGGGGTGAGTTGACGGGACAATTTTTATGACTATATATTTTCCATTAGTAAGAGGTCCAGAAGCCTCAGGGAAAAATTGAATACCTTCTATATCGACGAAGGTCTGAACACAACCTGCAACATGTGCTTTTGTGTTATCATTTTGAAAGAATACGATTCAAATGCCTCGAATATAGGGAGCAGCCAAAGATGTTGAGATGTCAGAATTGAACCAATAACCTTTCAAATTACAATAGATTTAGATAAGATATATGAGTGACATGTACCAAATAGCTGCTAATACCAACACAGCAGCTACAATTCACTTATGGCGATATCGAATGCAACAAACTGGTGAATATTCTGTTCGGAGCCTCTAGAGAGGTACAAGATTTGAAAAGAAACAAGTCTGAAAAAATATGCTGCCACTAATATATCCTGCTTTGTCATTGAGTCGTAGTCTGTCTCCATGCTACACTGCCAAGAAGAATCGAAATAACGGTCACCGTGTTGACGGTCCAAGCTGTTACAAATATCGCCAAACTAGGACTCATAGTGGCCTAATAGTAGAATAGTTCTCTTCAGAGCATACATTTCTGATATGATTCTAGCCCCTATTGAATACCGGGAATTGGATGTTGCGCTTTGAACTTATAAATGCAAGTCTATTGGGTTTATTGCTCTGCAGTTCTTTAACTTTTTCTCATGCAATAAGTGAATTTGGCTCACTGTTGATGAGCAGTCCTCCTAGAAGTCAGCTGTTGCGGTGGGTTTAAAATGAAATTAAAACGGTTATCGACCTTTGGGCTATCCACTAAACGTGTTAAAACGTCGTCTCATTGTACTAGCGGATATAATATTGCACCAAATAATCCCATTTAATGATTAATTCTTCGTGATGTGAATATGAAGTTTAGAAGATCGAGACTTGATAATGTCTCTGTCGTATCAGAAGTTAATCATGGAAAGTCACTGAAATCCTGAATGCCATTCATTGCCCATTGGCTGCATATCTATCAGCAACTCACATATTCGTATGGCATTGGTTGGATTTTGACCAGTGTCAGTGATAAAATCACGGTCGATAACCCTCACTTTCTATAGACAATGATCCTCTTCTGTAGAATTCTAGTATTTTATGGTAAGTATTCAAGGTATGGTAAGCGTTTGAGGGCAAGTATTCCTTTCATTTGAGACATGACATGATATATATAGAGTAAACTCTGACATTATATAGCGACTTCCGAATGAAAAAGCCCCTGCATAAATTTTCTTTCTGCAATGATTCAGATGTCGTTTTTTCCTTCTGCCTGTTCAAAAGAGCTGGAATACTAATCAGAATTCAGTTCTTTCTTTCACTTGACTTTGAGGTTCATAAGATCATTTCTTCCTAGTGCTTCAATTTGACGGCCAGTGACCAATTCATAAGTCACTAAGAAATGTATTTTTAGACAATCAGTAACATTGCAATTCTGGTAATGCAGCAAATATTTAAGTTCTTTTTAAAGGTGCAATTTTTGTAACAAATTTCATTAATTAACGAGTATTTTTATAGATATCTATATAGCAGGAAAATTAAGGTAAATGATAAGAAAAGTATAAAAAATAAAAAGAAAGTAACTAACTCACAAGTTTTCTTAAGATACAAATTTAAATTGGAAATACAAGGAATGTTTATTTTATTTTCCTTCTATACATCAGTTAAATTGTGATGATGTGTCAAATCAAAAGCAACTGGTCTATGATGTTCATTTGGGAACTACTTACTTACTTGTTTGATACTCTACCGTAATTTTTCAAACACAAAAACATATAGAAACAATTAGAAATGAATTCGAAATAGTCCCTTTTATGAACTGAAAATTCAAGATATAAAATAAATACTATAATAAATATATATTAAACTATCTCTTTCAACACTTTGATGGAATGTGGATTTATGCAAATTTTATTTGTTTTCAAATGTAATACAAGATCCTCACCCCACGTGTCCAGTTAGTTAAGACATTGACATTTTCGTGAAACAATATTTATTATCATGTGCTGTTTTTATTTAAAAACCATATTTGAAACTTTTTCCATTAACGATTATTGCTTTACAATTTTTCAGACTTGCTTTGAGTTTCCTTAAAATAGATGTATAAAGAATGTGAGCATTATTCTATCAAAATGGCTTTGTGTCTTTGTGGGTTAGATGCTCCAAATTTCTCCAAAAATAATGAGAAATGTATATGTTACTATTTTCTACAAAATATTCTTAAATTTTATCCAAATATTGTGTTATAAAATATGTACCTTATTCCAGTTAACAATAAGAATATTTTTTTTCATAATTTTATGCCGGAATTACTTGCCACTGTTAATTTCGTTTCAATAGCTGAGTGGCATTATTTTACTTTTATAGTTTCATTTTTATGATGACGAAGAAATAGAAAATTTTGTTTATCTTACATTGTTGTGGTTGAGTAAGATTTTTGGTAGACATAAAATAATAATTTTAAATTAACTATAATGAGTTTTTTAGGAAAATACCTTAGTTACAGTAATTTTAGAAGAATGCTTTTAAAATAAGTAGCAAAATGAGAAATAAAAATAAGATTTGAGACTAAATCTTTTTATGGAAAAATGTTATACTTCAGAAAATAAACATCTTTAAAGAAACCATAAAATTTGTTGACTATTTTGATTTTTTATTATTTTTTAATTCAATAATATTCAGCTTTTGTGACGTTATAAATTTAATGCTTTGAAACTAAAGGTGAATGTAAAATATATACACCAGCATATAGTAGACAAAATAAATGCTATATAATTTCTTTGTTAATCCTAAAAAACTTTGCAACAGTTCTTTTTTTTGTTTTTCTAATTTTACATCTGACTTCATATGTGAATATGACTAAGATCTCCTGCTATTCTGATTAGCAAAATAATGCAAAAAATGTCTTATAATACAACCTAACATAAAGAGTTAATAAATAAGCATCTTTCAAATGAATGATCTAACACTTACTATTATTAAGCCAAAAAATTAAGTACCTGTCGTCACAAAACGGTAACTACAAGTTTCATCAAAGTAAAGATTGGAGTAAGCTATGCTAAAATTGAAATATAATTTTAATTTAAAATAACTTAGTTAAATGTTAGATACTGAGACGATACCGGTTAGAAGAGCAAATAGGGTGATAATACAATGTTGCTAGGATTGTGGCTTAATGTAAGTGAACCAGGCCATGTAATTTATTAACGAAATTTGAATATTAATAAAATCATGAATTCTTATGAATTATTCTTTTAACTAGCATGAGATATAATAAGAAAATAGATTCTCTACAAGAAATATTGCATAAGGAATTTATTGTTCCATTCAAATTATTTGTAAAATAGTAAAATGTGCCGAAGATGTTATATACAATACACAAAACGATGGTAGAAAACTTTTTTTTTACAATTTTGTTACTTTATAATTTTTAAAAAATTTTTGAAATAATAAAGACAATAATAAGTTAGCTAATTTAGAAAATAATCAATAATGCATGAATGATTAAATTTTTGTTGAAATTAGTATGATATAGGACGAGGTATAGAAATTTAAAAGGAGCACATGCCTTTACCTTAAAACCCTAAGATCATGTCATTTGCATATAAGCTTTAAATAATTTTTCCGTATACGTAACTTAAGCAGTTATTAATTGATAGTCGAAATATTCTTCCATACAACCATTATTTGTTTTAAGGAATAGAAAGTCAAAATTTTACATTTTGTAGCAATTGGGTAATTTAATTAACAGGACTTTTATATTGATTTAAAAAAATACTTCGTGTTTTAATTAATTGCTTGCGGTTTTCTTAATTAGGGAAATGCTTCACTTATATAAAATTGTAAAGACATGTATAACATTGTCTAATATACTTAAATTGGTTGTTAAGCTTAGAGGTTATACATTGAAAAGGAAGGTTCGAAAAGGTTATATTGTTTGAAGGTAACAATATAACCTTTTCGAATAATAGCAATAAATTAAATATAGTATAAAATATTTTTTGAGTTTAATTGATTTTCACTGACTTATCACAACTCTACAATCGTGTTTTGAGTATCAGAGATTAACGCGGACCTGAGGATCAAATCCACGAACTTTGAACTTAAATTTACGAATTTTTAACAGTTGGAGAGAGAGAGTACTAGAGTACTACAGAGTACTCTGCTACCAATTCAATGAATCATATTTACAAGATTTTACTATTTGCTTAACCATAACGTGTCTTAAAAATATCGAAAGTGGATTCGTTAGCATAAAGTTTTAAAACGCTTTAGGCAATATTGAAAACAATTGCAACAATAAAATTTTTTTTAAGAAAACAAATACTTAAAACAGTATATTAATTTTTTTCTATTAATACTGGCAACTAACAGTTACTTAATATAATGTTAATAAGATTAACTCATTTATTTACCAGTGTCAATAAAATTAACTAAATGAAATACATTTATTTAGTTTCAAGAATACATACATTCCCTGTTAATTAAAGGATTCCTTTGAATTTAAAGCCATAGGTCTTAAAATGTCAAGTTAATCATCAAATGAAACAGTAACATCGTACAATTCTATTCAGATTTAGTTAACCATTGCTGCCATATGAGTTTAAATCCAGATTTAAGCATTCACTAAATATTTCTCTTAAACATCTATTGGTATTTGGGTATCATTACTATTTTAATCTGTTTATGCCACTAACACTTAATTACATCTGATCCAGTGGTATTAACAATGTTTTGCTTATCATCAATTCATGCAGAAACTAAATTTCCTACAACACTGAAATCAAAAAAATACTCTTAAAGAATTCCAAGATATATATATATATATATATATATATTTAAAAATGATTAATATATTTTATAAACACTTTAATGCATATAGATCATTAAATGTTAAAGCAATTATTGATACGATTATGAGAATAATTATTTTTAAATAAAACATTTTAGCTGAAATTAGAAAAAACTAATTTCAATGATAGAAACCAGTTTTATCAAGTGTTTTAATTGCTTAAATAGGATCTAGAGGATGTGCTATACATATATTTATAATGTGATTAACAATTTCACAAACTAAGTTTTATTTTAAGAAGCGAATTTCTAGCTATTATTTGAAAATCATTTGCTGTCCTTAAATATTATGCAAACACAATAAAAAAGGATCCAAGTGTAAAATATATTAATAAACATTTTTTAAGTACGTAAAACGGAAAAAAATAAAATTTAATAAAAACTCATAATTAAAAATAGTTTTTCTTTGTTTCAGAAATCTCATGATTAATATTTTTATATTTTTCGTTGTTCTGAATTTTTTATATGTAGTGTCATTATAAAGATAAACATAATGGTATTACTTTTAAAGAAAGTTAATGTATCTGACATTAAAAATAATTTTTTTACAATTAATTTATTATAAATGTACAATTTAGCCAATTAATAATTTTATACTTAACACAAAGTAATCATACTAGTTACGTCAGAACAAACCAATAATGTAATTTTTGCATTTAAGTTTTCATCGATTTATATAATTAGCATCATCATGAAATTTGAAAAAGGGTGAAAATAAATTTATTCAATATGAATGTTAGATGTCCTCTTGACATTTTTAGAGATGCTAATATCATTATATAATTTACAAACTTGAGATTGTGTAATACAATTTTTAATTTAAATTTAGTTTCTCATATATAAATACTTTCTTATAATTATTTCGAACCTGAATGCTTTAAGTTTTTACACAAGAAATTTAATTTTAGAATCAATGAATTCATCATGAATACCTTATGGATAACGATAAAAATGTAAAACAGAAAATATTTAAGATACAACTTTAACCCAATGAACAATTTGTAGAAATATCAAATAATTCATATTTGATTTTAAAATTTACAGTAAAATGTTTATTTGTTGTATTTCATTGACTTTGTGAATGGATTTTATTTTATATGAGAAGTAATTAGTTTGTTAAAAATTAACCGATAATTAATAATTTGATAAAAATTAACCAAAATTTATGTAAAAAATATAAATAACAGTTTCGTTAAAAATGAGATTTCTTATAGTTATAGTTTTTATTGCAAAATTATAGTTTTTTTTATTGAAAGCCATCACATTATTTGGAAAAAATAAAGGAATAACTCTTGATAAAATTCAATACTTTATATACTGTTCTTTGAAATTATTATAAGATCACCTTTAATTTGCAGATGTACTCTGTGTAATTTTTCGAGTTACACATCTTCGAAGAAAATTGTTGAATGAAGGCCATGTTTATATGCTAAAAATTATAAAATTGGAGATTTACCAAGAATTCAACATGATAGATGATCCTACAAAGGACTAGGATGCTGCATTCATCTCCGTGTTTTCCAACAATGATAATATAAGAAAGGTAAATGTATTTCGAAAATGCACAGTTAGAATAAGTCTTATATCAATATCTAAAAATATAAGAAAAGTTGTGCTGGTCTAAAACTAATAAAGCTATCAGTTTTGTAAGTTTATTAGACTGATTGAATCATATCAAAATCAAAGAGCTTCGTATTAATAAAATCTGCTTCTCTTAATATCTTTCACACAATTGTTCAGTATAGATATGATTCGTAAGCTTAACGAAGACTTAAAATCAGATTATCTTTTACACTGATTCAAAATTACTGGACATCAAACTGGGTATTTCAGGTTCAAATTTCGATGACCTATTTCTAGTTAAAAATTCAATATTTAAACTTAGAAGAGTATGGAATTTAACTGGTGCATCCAAAAAAAAATAATTTATTTAGCATTTTTATTCTATTCTCTGCCGCCCAACTTGCCTAGTGGTCAGCGTGCCTGACTTCGGATAGGGAGGTTCAGGGTTCAAATCCTAGTTCGGGCATGGATGAACTTTCTCTCGCTATCTATCCTGTCTTAGTTCTTTCCTTGGATGAATGGGTTGTGAATGGTTACTTACCCTATAAACTGATATCTATACTATGTGCGTACTGAGGAAGTCGGACTCCACACCAAAATATGGTTCAGTTGGAAAAGTGGAGCAGCGCATCCCATAATGCCAGCAGCTGGCACACAACAAAAACAACATTCTTTTCCATATTTTACAGTATTTAATGTATTTAACTTTTATATGCAAGGCTTTACATTAAGCAATATTAATTAAAGTGTTTTTAATTTTTGCTATTATTTATATATTTTTCTTTATTTTCTAGAAAAGAAAACATAACTTTATGAATAATAATAAACATTACTGTTTTCCCAGCCCTATATTTTATTACTTATTAAGTAATATTCTTGAAAAGATATTACTTTCTTATACTATTCAAATTCTTTACTCAAAAACAATTCTCAGTAATCATAAACACATTTTTAATAATGTATAAATTGTTAAAATCTGTAAACTGGGCCTTTTAAATCAAACTTAAGCAATAATTTTGTATATCAAAATCTTCATGTCAGCTTACTGTATAAAATAGCCTTTTAAAAATATCTCTTTTACCTTTTGCCGAGAGAGACTTTTTATCGGCAGACCATTTTTTCTCTTCGTACAAATTACACCTCCCGCTTTAGTTACTTCAGATCGTGTCATCCTTTAACCAGTACTCACATTTCAGGCACAGCAAGTCCCTCACCTACAAATCAATAGTTACTATTCTAATCTCAGCTAATACACCTTTAGCTGGTAAGATAAGAATGAGGAAGGATTAAGGGGTGGAAGTATTCATTGATCTAAGACTAAGTAATATCTTAGACTATCCAACACGCCCTCCCCTCTTCATTGTCGATTAAATCCAAGTATTTGAGCAAACTTGGATAAAGGGGTAAAGACTTTTCTGGAGCGATTGGTTTCGGAATAGACTTAGTGGAAAATTGGTTTCCCTCTAATTGTTCCTCCAAAACACTGTTAGACTTCCCACAATTAGTCCCCAGAAGCATTCTTTGGCTTTTCTGTCGTTCGTCGCATTTTCTTGGATGTCTACTAGCACAACAGAAGCACTTTCATCTCTACCTTTCATTGGTTTCTCGGTTGTTTATGCTTTTGTAGATCTCTTTTGTTTTGCTTCTCTCTCTGGCTCGGAGAGCTCTTCTCTCTTTCTTCTCTCTTCACTATACTTTTCCCCTCTTTTTTACTTTTTTTCATTTTCTTCCTTTACTGAAGCTGATTGAATTTTTCGTCTCTCTCACCCTGTCTCCCCTCTCATTCATTTCTCTCTCCCCAGTTTTCAGAAGTTTGACGAGTTTTTTTGTAGGGGAAAAAAACTATCGATTTGAACTTCTCTTTTTTTTCTCTACTTTTCTCTTTCTTTTGAGTATGCATATGTTTCTCTTTCGGAATCATTCGAGAAAAAATACGTGCCGATTTTTCGCTTTGAAACCTTTTTCAACTTCAAATTGACGTTCTCAACAATCGAATGCTGTTACGCTATTTTCTGCATGTTTTTATTTATTCTTTTAAGCATTGGTTAGGAATGTGCGTCTTGGTAAATCCTAAACTGTTTGGAATTTCTCTTGGAAATCCGAAATTGATTGAAAGAAGCTTTTATTCAATATTTTTTTTTGCTTTAAAACGAAGGTATGATTGATGTTTGACAACATTTTTTTCTGAAACACTACCTTAAAGTTTAACAAAAGATAATTTATTAAGAAAGTTATCTGCGATGTAGTTTCTATTAAACACAATTTATAAAATAATATATTTAATGAAGACCATTATTTTGATAGATAAAAATACTGCGATAATTACAATGCATGATACAGAAATATTAATTAGTTTCGTATCAATAAAATTCAAATTGAATGCAAATAATTTTCTTATTTTGAGAGCATATTCAAATTAATAAGTGCACCCAACTGAAAAACAAAATTGTTATTAATAAAATTATCTCATTATGCAAAACTTTATAAGATATGTAATAAATTTTTAAATAAGTTTATTATCCTGTTTGAACAGTTTATTGTTTTGTGATTAATTTCGCTACAGTGACATAGTTGGTAATAGCGTCTTTGATTTTACCAACAGGTAATAACCTGTATTCTTTCCTAACCGAAGATTTATCGAGTATACTAATGGAGAGTAGCTTTCAAGAAACAGATCGCAATGTCTTCCAAGTGAAAGAAAATAAAACCGGTTTTGGTAGTCCAACTCAGATAGTTTTCTTCTTAACCCACGATTCTAAATTAGGAAAATCCATATAAACTTCGGATCTATGATTGCTATCTCACTGTAGTGAATGCCTTAAAACATAAGATGATTTTCCTTCTTCTGGTTATGCCAAAAATGATGCAATATTCCTATTCATCCAGTATTAGAGAGAAAATAAATAAGGTTTATAAAAACATTGATTTTCGTTACAAAAAATACTTTCCGATAAAGTAAAACTTTTTGATTTTTTAGTAATAAATTTAATTAAAAATCAACTGAAAATATATAACGGAATAATAATATATTTAGTATTGATAAATCATCCATCAACAATAGAATTGATGCTATCCTATTTATTCATGAGTTACAAGTAAAATAGTTTACACAATTTTTTTGAAAAATTATTTTTTTCAACAAAATAAAAAATAACATTATATGTTAGTTATTTAATTCATATAATTTTCCATTTAAGGTATGATTTTCTATTTAAAGCTTAAATCAAGAATTTTTGCTTCAAACATCGCTTACAGTATTCTTATGTGAATTAAACATGTAGTTTATGTCTTTACTGCTGCTAAAATTTATTCAGTAATATTTCATACATGCGTTATAAATATAATAGTGGTCACAATATGTGTAATATTTGAAAAAAATGATAATTTATAGTTTAGAGAAGAAACATTGATTTAAAATAATTTTATTAATTTGAGTAAGATATTAAAATTAGCTTATTTTTAGTTTAATGTAAAATATATATATATATATATATATATATATATATATATATATATATATATATATATATATATATATATATATATATATATATATATATATATATATATATATATATACATATATATATATATATATATATATACATATATATATATATATATATACATATATATATATATATATATATATATATATATATATATATATATACATATATATATATATATATATTGTATATATATTGTATATATATATATATTAAAAATATCAAAGATTATTCAAATTTTGACTTCTATTATTCTCAGTACTGTTTTCGTATTTGCAAAAGAATTTATTATCTAAACTTAGAAACTTTTAACTAAAGATGCGATAGTTTATTGAAAATAACTTACTTATAGTTATTTAAAGAAACTTAGTTAAAATAACTTTCGTCAATTATTTGAAAATTTTTAAAATAAAGTATTTTATTTATAATTCATTCTATTAAGGTGTGGTCTTCAATAATTTTTTTGCAACTTTTATTTTAACGATAGGACAAAAATGGAAAATTAGTAGTTTTTCTTACAATGAAAAGTTTTTAAAAAAGATAAATGAAGATTCATAGTTTTTCGTAAAGTATAAGTACTTTATTCATCCTCATTTCCTTGAAAATGATTACAACAGTCGTAAAAGAAATCATAAACATTTATGAACTTTTGAATTCAAAGAAACAAATATTTATTCCCCAATCAACTATTCCAAAACTATGTGATAGGCATGAATTTATTTACTTATAATCTTGTGTCAGTTATAGCACATCTATAATGCTGTTGTTGTTGTACGCCAGCTAGGCTTGCGTAATGGGGTGCGCTACTCCACTTTTCCAACTGAACCATATTTATGTGTGGAGTATAATGCTTATATGCATAATAAATATATTTTCACACACACAAGATCTTTAAAAATCATAAAATCTAAATAATAACACTATATTACAAAATTTAATTTATTTAACCAACGTTCCTTATTGGATTCTTTTGAATTCAAAGCAATTATTTTTGAATGCATCTTTAATAAAACTGTTAATATATTGATTTAAAAATTTAAAAACGTGCTTATAAATAATTTATACCATGCAAGAATATTTATTTATTTCCCTGCGTGAATGTTTTAGGATTAGTAGATAGCACAAAGATGAATAGGAATTATGCTGCATTTTGAGCTTTGAAATGTAATCCTATTTTGCTGAAGTACAGTGAAGGATGAATAAAAAGGATTCAGATATGATTGTTATTCTGGTACGTCAGTTTTTCTGAACGACTTACCATTATCTCTTTTCTTTTTTGAGCTTTATCTCTTATCGTGAACTTATGAATTTGTTTTTCAAAAAGTAATATATCATTATTTTATAACTAATAGAATATGTAATAGCTTACTACGGTATCAACTTTTGCACGCGCACAATGTGATTCATATATTTGATTCCGTCACTTCATATGCAAATTATTTTGGCAAGTGTCTTTAGAGATTTTTAAAGTTGTATTTTCTTATAAAAAAAATCCAGATGTTTTTGCAATTAAAATATTTCTGCTGATTTGTTTGAATAGATAGGAAACAACGTGATTATAATTTGCTTGTGTTCAATAATGTTATGCAATTTGAAGTTATACTTGACTCATCTACCATGGGGCCAACAATACTCAATCACCCTAGCGAATACAACATATTCTACTAATTCCAAAATAGAGGTTTAATAATCATTGAAATCACAACTATAATTTGAAACAAGTTAAGTAGGCAAATTAGAATATGTTTGTCAAAAAATTCACAATTTAAAAATGAAATATTTTTTTTTACACTTAATATTCAAATTTTTATTTTTTTTGAAATTAATAGCGTTTTTTAGTTGCCTAAATACATCTATAAAATTGTCTTTCATGCCAAATATAATAACTCTCTTAATCTAAAGCAACATTAAACGCAATTATTGTTAAAGAAACATAATGTAAAATCATTTTTTTTTTGACATTTAGGTGATCGTATTGGCATCTGCTTTGCATGCATGTGTTGAGAAGTGTATCATTTGAACATCACATTGTATTCTATACAGCACATAAATGTCAGCCGCTATATATGCTAAAATAGCTTTACAAGTATTTATACTATAATAAATACTTGTGAAGGTTTTATAATAAAATTGCAATAAAATTTTAGAATTGTATAGTTTATCATTTCTCGATTTACTTCAATCTGATTCTGTAGTTCATAATATTTTGTTCTTCATTACATAGCTATATTTGAGTAGTTTAATTGAATAAAAGACATTAAATATTAAAGGACACCTGTTTTTGAACCCTCAACTCAATGATTATTAGTTTCTTAATTGTCTATTTCTATATAACAATTTTATCCATTCTAATAAGGTGAAATGATATAATGTTCGAAAATTGGATTCTGTCAATCAATTAAAAGTAAAACTATAAGTTAAAAAAATTATTATATTAATCAGAAGTATTCTATCAATAAAAAATATTCCTTTTGATAAAAATATTTATTTCAAAAAGATTTTGATTAATGTAAATTGAAATAAAATTTGAAATTTGACTAAAACACAAGTATTTTATGAATGAATCAAACCTAAAGCAATATTTTATATTTAAAGAAGTATTATTGCACAACACATCAATAAAATTCCTACATGAACTTTAAGAAACAAATAATGACCAATATATATTTTCATTATTAGTACTAAAAATCAAGAATTACTTTTGTGTCTATTGACTTTGGTTACTGCAAACATAACTTAAGCTTAGGAATAATAAGATAAAACGAAGTGTTTGATATTAATAAAAAATTCAACTGAACCTTTCATAAAAGAAAATTGTTTATATAAATAACCAAAAATAAAAATTGGCTTTAAATTTCTGATTAAAATTAAATGCGTTAAAATAACACTTTAATCAAAGGTAGTTTAATTAAGACTTATTAAAATCTAAATTTAAAATGTCTTTTTTGTTGTCAATCAATATTAGAGCTATAAAAATGTTAAATATTAATGAGAACATACAAAATGAATTTCAATTTATAGCATAAAATCACGTGGAATAAACAATTTTGATTTTGCTGATTTGAATTGACAAAATAAAAGTATTTTGAGAAAATTAATCTGTATTTTTTCGCACCCAAGATTAATTGTTTTCTAAATTTTATGAAAGAGATTTAAATTTCTTGGTAAAATATTGAATACCAATTTTTTAAGTAGATATACATGGAGTTACTTGCTTGACAAAAAACAAATTTAACAAAATCTTGAACAATTTCATGAATTATTTTTTAAATAAATACATGGCTTATTAGCTATTTTAAAATGAGAAATCTCAAAAATATATAATTCTTAATCATTGTATTAAAATATTGATATCTCGAAAAATTCTTTAGCCTCAAGTCTTTGTTTTCTGAGAATTAGATAGCTAAATGATTTAATAGTTTGTTAATATCAATCACCCAGCATTGGAGAAATATGGGGAATAATGACATAAAAAATATTACAATTTTGCATTTCTTTAATAGTTACAGCAAAATTTCTTTTGATATCATATCTAATCTTTAAAAACAATATTCCAAACAACAGTAATGCAATATTCATATGCAAACTAGAAATATGCGCGAATTCATTAGTTAGCTCCTCACAATTTATTAATAAAAAAGTGAATCTATATTTCATTTGCTTTAAAATATGTTGAAAGAAATGATTTGTATAACTATACAATGTTCACAAAGTTTATTTGCAAGCTTTTACCGATTTCATAAAATAGTTTTTTTTTGTTTTTTTAGAATGACAAAACTACATTAGGAGTACGTAAAAACTTTAGTAAAATGTCGTCATAAGTGCAAAATATTAAAATATAAAATGTATCTTGCTTAATAATAATTCTAATATACGTTTCTAACTTTCTAAAATATGAGTCCTTTAAGTAAAAAAAAAAATTTATATATGTCATTATTATCTATCTCACTAATAACCATTCCTGTTTAATAATGAATAACATATCCAACATAAGAATTCAAATTATATTCAGTTGTCATTTTAATTCTCCTCATATTTATAACTGTATTGGAGGATCTTTTTCATAAGATAATTGTACTTGTAATACAAAACATAGATATTAATAACATCTAAACAAAAAAAAAGAATGAAAAAGACATACAAAATATTGCAAATTTTATAAATACTTTGCTGAAGTTAAGTTCATTTATGAATATTTTAATGGAATTTCCGAAATTCAGAGTGCGTCTGTGTAAAATAAAGATAAAATCACAGTTGACACTGCTACTTTTTTTGCATTTTTATTTATTGTTTTTAAAAATACCAATATAAATAACTTAATCACTTATGACAAATGCAATATTCTCTGAGTTTCTTGTTAACCTGTTTTATTAGCCTTCTACCTCTTTTATATTTTGACAACTATCGGTTATTCACTTTCCTTCAAACACTTTGAAATGTGCAAGAACTTCAGATGAGTGAATTGTATCATTCTTTCAAGATAGTTCCTTGCCTAAAAGAATGCATTTTAGAGGACTTTTTCGACACCTCAAAACTTCGTCTTTGTCTGAAAGAATGGGATCTTGGCAAAAAGCATCTTCGTTTCCTTTTTCTAAGATATCTGTAAACGACAAGGACTTGAAAAAGAACTGACAGCGATGAAGATAGCGTAAAAACATCGCGAAAGAAAAGGAAATGAAACTACATTTTTTAGAGGGAAACGATCATTCTTAGTTTGTCTTGTCTGATGATGGTTTGATGGTTTGTAATTTGTCGAAAGGATAGAAAAAGCCAAAATAATAGCATTTTCCCGATGGAAGCGCAGCTCAAAATAAAAATCATACGCTGCAATCATTGAAAGATAAAATGTAATTTTTGCAGCTTTTTATAAAAAAAAAAGATGATGGTATTTATTTTGAAGTTCAAAAGAATTTTTTTAATTTTAAAAATATTTTTAGAGTAAATGGAGTATCTCTCCTTTTTTATGAATTACTATTGTTTTAAAACAACATAGGAAATTCAAATGACAAAAGATAAAGGAAATTTAAAAAGTTTAATAAATTGTATTATCTTGTTAATCTTTATTTACCTTTCTATTTTTATTATTATTTGAAATAATTTTAAATATATTTTATAAATCTATTTCAATATATATATATATATATATATATATATATATATATATATATATATATATATATATATATATATATATATATATATATATATATATATATATATATATATATATATATATATATATATATGAACTTATAGCAAACTAAATTTTTGGTGCTATGAACTTATAGCAAACTGAATTTTTAAATTTTGACAAGAAATTTTAAGATAATATTTGAAATTATATAATCATATTCAGTAAACTAATTAAGAAAATCTGTTGAAATGTTTGCTCATTTGCTTTCCACTGTTAAAAATTTATTTCTATAAAGAAATTTGCTATTAAACTATAAAACAAAATTATAAATAAAATAAATCTTTCTCAGAAGATATTTATAATTTTACTTTCCCATACCTCAAACATGTAATCCATTCAATATTTGTTTCTAAATTTTCTAATATTATTTTGTCATTATTTTTATATGAATCAAAATATTGTTCACATATTTATTAGATCTTAAAAAAGTCAATTATTTATGTATAGGTATTAGTTATTAGTTTTAAATCACAGAGACTAGATTCTTAGATTACACTAAATTTAGTTTTATAGAATAGTTGGAAATACTTTGAGAATTAAATGTATTAATGTCTTTAATAGCAGCAATAGTGTTGTATTGACGATTTATTTTACTGTTACACACATCTTTATATACACTATTAGATTTTCAAAGACTGTAATTGTATTATTTACACAATCATAAATACTGTTTTTAATTAAAAAATGATATACATAACCCTTTCCAGCCTGCTTTTTTCTCTTTCTAAGATATTATCATTTTAATTATTATCAATTGTTATTTTACTACCAATATGCTCTTTATGCACTACATTATGTGCAACAGTCCTTTCAGATTCATTCTTTTGCCCAAGCTCTTGGTTCAAATTCTTTACTTTTTTAAAATTGAATTTTGGATAAATCAGTTTTAAATTCTCCTGCCGTTGCTTTTCTAAATCTCAAAATTAAACAAGATGGCAGTTTTGAATTATTTTGCCACATAATGATTCAAACTTAATAAGGTATAATAGCTGTTTGAAAGAAAAATCTTTCACGTCTCGCTAACAAAAATTAATATTTTTTCAAAAATTTTTGTATTTCTGCATTATATTGAAAAGAGAATCATTTTTAGATGTTATTATTTTTATATTCCTACTTTCAGAAGGAGAGAGATTTCCTACAAAATTATATTTGATCTAATTAGAATAACATACCCAATTAGTACCAAGACATTCCGACTCATCTAGATTAAAATTATTATTTTCACTTATTTTAGATAAATCCTCTTTAGTAAACATACCTCGAAATAATTTCTTATGCTTTAGATAAGAAATTATTATGTTTCACATTATTTTCTTTTACATTGTCGGATATTTCTAACATTCTCTCTCTTCAGCATCGTATTTCAGTGCCAGAACTTCTGTTTTTGATCTAAATAGTTTATTGCAACCCAACCTGCTACGCCACAACAACACCGAGGCATAAGAAGTGCATATTATTAAAAGTAAAATTTTCTAATAGTATTCTGTAAAACAGAAATTGTTAATATTATAATGTAACAAATTGATTATATATTTTTATTTTTAGATTAATTACAAATTTATTTGTAGGTTTAAATAAAAATTCTATTTCAAAAATGTTTTGATCAATATAAGTATTTCTTAATTAAAGTACAATCAATGCTTCAATATCTTAATGAAATTCTTCATATCATAGTAAATTATGAGTTTACATATCTTTTCTTTTTCTAGTTGGATGCCAACTATCGCATTCAGATTTTGTAATTTCAAAGATTATATAGCTAATTTACTTATTTTCAACACAATCAATTTCAAAATATTTAGTTGAATTTAATTTATATACATGTACACCCTTTCAGCACCATCAAACATTGCTTCAGCACCTGTTGATTAATGACTGAAAGATTCAAATTGGAGTATTTGACTAAATCTTTTTATATCTTTCGATTATTTTTAGTTTTTTCAAAAATCATTCTATTTTCCATAGATTTTGTGACTTTCAATTAACAATTTCTTAATTGTGTGTTTAATTTTGGGAAATAAATGAAGAAAGCCTTGTTTTTCAGTTTTTTCCATTACATTTTCCTCCCATATCAGAAAATTTATATAATTTTATTTTCTTCTTTTTTCTTTCCTTGTTTTTCAGTTTCTATCTCATTCTCTTATTTAGAGCAAACATTTTTATAAGGAAAGTATTTTTGATAGCAAGACTGATTCTTTTGTTACAGAAAATTGAGTGTCTTTTTTTTTACTTTATGTACGCATTTATTCAGATTCACTGTTACGAATTTCTAGAAATGAAATAACTGATTTGCTCATCAGTTACATACATGATTACTTCAAATTCAAAGGGATTTTTAAATGCGTGTCAAAGATATGCATAAACCAAAATATACAGTATTTCAGGAGAATTATAATTATATTAACTAGTAAAATTTAATAATATAGAAAAAGAACAGATTATATGGCATTATGATAGGCAATTGTACAATCTATGTGAATCACAAGTTGCAGAGACATAAAGTGAAATGAAAATTCAATTCAATTGAATTGTTAGATGCGTGTAACAAGTATAGTTTTCCTAATTTGTACACATTTAGTAAAATATATCGTGTTCTGTTATAAAATAATTAAAAATACCTGATTATTGTATAACTGGAAGTAACCAAAAGGATATTTTTGAACTTATCATTAAAGAGATATAAGCAAACACACATACTATATCTCTCTCCCCATAAGCTATACTAATTGAGTTTAGAAGGATTTAAATCATTATATTTTTTTAGTTCCCAATTGAATAAAGTCTGTTATTTAAAAGAGAAATAGTAGTTACTCTGATCACTGGTGAGTTTGAAATCCTATACCAATAAAGCATATTTTCAATATTATTTCGTTAGGTGCAATCCTAAATCTCAGCAGTAAAAGTTACTCCAAACCTCATATATCCCATTTTAGAACACTTTTAAGGAATGGAAGAGTATTGGGAAATATTGTTTATTTGCAAAACATATTTAAAATGATTTTCGCACGATAAGTATTTCATTATTTAGGACATATTACTTTCCTATATCTAACAGAAATAAGTTTTGATTTCGATCTTTTATCAGTTCTGCTTAAGAGTTGTTACCATATTATAATTGATAGAAAGATTTATTGAATGAAAAAAGGTAAATCATCTTTTATTTTGCAAAATGTGTGGATGAAACAGAATTATTCATTGAATTAAAAAATAAATAATAAATATTAAAGAATAAACATTTGATTTTTCATCTTTGTTTCAATACCAGGTGGTGGAAGTTACAAAATCTACACAATAAATAAAGGATATTTTTGACAGATTTGTCAGGAAAAATACAAGGTTTTTGTCTCTTCACCTTTCCAGCTGTGGTAAATCCGGATTTGTAGCTTGAAAGGAATCTGATCAAGAAAAAAATATTAAAAATATGGTTTAAAATAAAAAATAAAGTATTACAAAAAGAATGAAAAAAAGTTTCATGTTATATGTGGTATTCTTATTAAACCTGTAAATTAAAGTTACAATTTAAAATAACGTATCTGACAGACACGGTATATAAGAAATGAAAGTATATATATATATATATATATATATATACATATATATATATATATATATATATATATATATATATATATATATATATATATATATATATATATATATATATATATATATATTTCAGATAAGAATTCTTAGGAAAATGTAAATGCCACAAAAGTATTCGAATGGTTTTGTAGAAAAAGAAACCTATGAAAATAATGAGTTACTTATAAGGTTGATTACAAAATTAAAGAATGTTTTTATAAAAAATATAATAGGAAATTTAAAAATTAATGTTACGAAAAACATTTAAAACAACTATATAGATTATTTAAAAATGTGTAGGGTTAATATTTACTTAAAAATTGATTATATAATAACAGATGATCTTGCATTTAATGAAAAAAATACAAGGGCTAATATCAATGCAGGGATATAGTTTAAATATATGAGACGAAGAAGACTTTAAAAAAAAGCTGACTTGCAATATGTTGGCTTAAATCAAATAGGAAGTGTTGTAGGATTTATTTAAATATATTGAAAGGGCAATTTATCAGTATAATTTCATTCTTTAAGAACAAATATAAATGGCCTAAAAGAACCTATCAAATCAAAATATAAAAGAACGTGATTTTACTGTATAATCTTTTGTTTCGTTCTAGGAATAAATCAAGCAACAGGAACTAATACAGTTAATCTATTAATAGTTTATGATATTTTTTATAATAATAATTAGAAAATAAGAACGAATATTGTTATTAGTTATTCAAGGAAAAAATTCTAGATACTGCTTCACAATGAAAACACACCTGAAACAAAAGTTGGAAACAACTTTTAGCTATGTTAAATTTCAAAAATAAAAATTTGAGAGTATTCAGTATATCAAGGAAATAAAATTACATTGATGAGAGAATCTGATTGTAAAATAAGAATCATACCTGTGATTAATTTAACAATTAACCTTGAAAAACTTTGGGAAAACTTTTAGATTTGCCAGTTAGCCAAGAGTTGTCACTTCCATTGGCTTAGTGCAAATATCAAGCAAAACATAATTTAAAAATTATTATATGTATATATATATATATATATATATATATATATATATATATATATATATATATATATATATATATATATATATATATATATATATATATATATATATATATATATATATATATATTATATATATATATATATATATATATATATAATATATATATATATATATTATATATATATATATATATATATATAATATATATATATATATATATACATATATATATATATATATATATATATATATATATATATATATATATATATATATATATATATATATATATATATATATATATATATATATATATATATACAGCAATAATCCTATAAAAAATAATGAAAAGATGCTAATAGAAATTTCTGACTTAAATAATATTATATAATACTTCTGTTGTATATAATTTAATTAAGGAATGTGTGCAAAATTCTTCAGAAATTATGCCTAAAATATCAAAATTCGTACTTTTAATATTATTATTTTAGCATAAGTTTAATTATATATGCACATTAGCTTTTATTCAAAACCAAAAAAATGCGCTTTAATTAGAAGTTAGGAAAAATTTTTTAAAGAAATGAAAATAATGTAGATATATTTTTAGAAAAAAAAATTTTTACGGTTGTAATGATTTTTGAAAATGTTTTATATACTCAAATTGATATGTGAATCTCATATGAAAAACATTGTGGAAAAGACAACAAAATAGTGAAATAAACGATAGAGGATACGAATTTCTACAAATCAAAAATGTGGTTATGACAATGCTACAGAATTTAGAATGAATTAAAAAAGTGGAAAAAAAAATTTGTAAATGATCTAGATATGCTTTCTTAAAAGTCGGTATCCACCTGCAAATATAAATGTAAATTATTTTATTTTTATCCAACAAAGAATCAAGAATAAACTAAGAAAATTAGTACCAAATGTTCAAAAAGTTGTTATCGAAACTCTTGTTATTATATCTTGTTTTCTAAGCAAGAACTACTAATGTTTGTGTATATTCATTCTAAAATTATGAAACTTGCTTTGGTTATCATTCTAAGACAATTTTGTGCATTCCAGTGATTATCTAAGGAAATTAAAATAAAACATTTTTAATGAACTAAAAAAGAGAAACTATAACTTGAAATGTAACTTGTAATTTGAAGGATTATGTGAGATACTTTTCATAAAAATGACAATATCAGTAAGTAAAATTGATAATTCAAAATAAATCCTGGATGTAACCTTAATAAAAATGGTTAGTATAAATCCAGCTGTTACTGGATTTTTTTTTTGGCCTGCTATTTGACCTAATCAACTCCATCATCAATGTAGTCCTTGCTCGCTTAGGCATTGGGTCGATTCTCTTCTGGTTCAGTGGAGTGTCAAAGTAATTGTAAGAGAAGGATTCAATTACTAGGGTCTTATATATACGGATAAGTTTCGACTCTTTAGCCGTCAGTAGCCACTTTAGGCATTGTAAGCCATGTCTACAGGAGCTAATAAATTATTTTCGTAATAATTATTAATAATTAATTTCATTAGAGATTAATAACCAATTTCATTAGGAGATAAATTTATTTCATTTGTATAGAGAGGGTTAAGAGGTAAATTACATGTATACCTATTTGCTAATTCATGGTTGACTTCATCAATTTTTTTTTAAATTTTCAGTTGCTTTTTTCAATAATTCTATTATTTCAATATTAAAATTTGTTTACTTATAGCCTTTAGATGGTTAAGATTAAAATACTGGACAAAACGTTATCATTTTTTATTTGTTTTAAAATTTTTACATCCTGAGAAAAATTTTCTATATCTTGGTTTCTAAAAAATAATTCGAATTAGTTACAAAGATTTATTAGCATAATTAATTTTGGCATCAGAATATAATATGCTTTGTTAATGCGAAATCTGTAAGTTAAGTTTTCGTGAAACTTTGAAATAAAAAACATAATTGTGTGCTTCGTGAAACTACAGTTATCCCTGATTCACTTTGAAAGTTTACCTACTAGGAGAAAAAAATGCCTTCTATTAGTTTTTTCACGCGTGTAATATGTGAACAATTTACTTTTAAGTGATGTTTTTAATATTAAATATACTTATAATGCATTATTTTTATTTATTGATGAATTATGATGTTTAAAAAATTTCTTTGCATCAAATAAGTTTCTGATTTAAGAACATAAAATAATGCTAATTGGTAAAAAGTTATGATATTTTAGACAACTATGCTAATGTTCATGACAGTTTAAAATATTCATTTTTTATGTAAAACTAACACTATTTCTTTTCCGTCAAAATCATAGGGACTGGAAACAGCGAATGATGAGTATTATTTTTCCATTCCGTCAGAAGAATATGATACATAGAATATATTTGATGGCCAAAATGTTTTCAAAATAGCTACTTGTACAACTAAAATGTAGTTTATAAAATTTTTCATAAGTGGTGGGAAATTTCGTCTATGAAATTTGAATATCAGTTTTCCACAGATGTAGTAGAAGTTGTTTGCTTGATTTAAGCACTTTCTTGACATAATGAAGAGTTTATAAATCAAATAAAAATAATACAAAAAACCAATGCCGAAAAAATAACAAACACCACATCTGTGTTGCCACACTACTATTTTAATACCAACTACTGTCATTTTATTACTACAACAAGGAAATTCTTAACACGTTAAAACATGAATATGCATAAGCGTACTTAAAACGCGTTTCGATACAAATAAATCTATTTGGCGATAAATTATTATGGATAAATTTATCCTTAATTTACAAGAATCAGAGTGAATATAAATGACATTCACAAAAAACACTTCTGTGAGGAAAGACATCTGATTGGATTATCTATTTCAATTTAATGTGTAAAATTACATTCGAAATCACTATTTAGTTTTCTTGTAGACAATTATGTTGACTAGTATTATGTACTCTTATACATATTATTCAGCGCATTTCATAAAATAGAAGCACTTTTTATACGAAATTGAAACCAAGTACTTTAAAGATCACTCTTAGATTATTATACTGAAATTTGCCTACTTATTTTTAGGTTATGAGTTTACTGTCAATTTTACCCATATAACAGTTCTCGATTGCCAACTTGCTCAGAATTTCAGAGGTCATAGTTTTAAGCACTAAGCTCATGATACCTTTTGTTGATCATCATTTAAAATTTTACCTCTTTCTTCACATTTCATTCAAAATGGATGCAGTGTTTTGAAATAATTGAAGCAATAATATAATTTTATGTTGTACTGACTTAAACTGATTTTCTTAATTTTAATCATTGTCTTTAGTTGTTAAAATTACTTTATAACAATAAATTATTTTACAGTTAATAAAAAATAACAATTTTTGTATCTGGAGAACTTTTATCCGCTTATGTTTTGAGATTTAAACAATAATTTAACTAAGTACAAAAACAAATGACAAAAGTGCTTTTATCAGTACAGTTTTGCTAATTAATTGTAACAATTTGGAATATTAAATAATTTTTGGTAATTTATTACTTGAAAGTTAATATGCACAGCTTTTTAATAAAAAACAAGATTTTCTTTATAACCCATCCTATACACCTAATATTATCATAGTCAGACTAAATTATACATTTATATATTAGCATTTATTGAAATATGCTCGTCTACAGAAGTTAATTATAAAAATATTTACTTTTATCTACAAAAATTAATTATAAAAACATTTAATTGGCTTGAATTTTTTTAAAAAGAATCATTTTGCTGATACATGAACAAATTTCGTTGGTATAAATTTCACGCTCGGAGATAGTATGTCTATTTTTTTAAGAAAAAATATTATATTTTAGCAAGTGAAACAAATGCGAGAAAATAAAAAAAAATATTTTGGCCTTACAACCAGAGTAGTTCCTAAAATTTTTGTATCTGGAATATATTGTTGAACAATGCTGTTTAAATTGAAGCATAGGTTACACGCAATTTTTCTCTATATTATCATCTCTTACCAGGTCTTTTATTTTGTAAATTCCTGTTGAAAGTTCACTTTTCATTCAAATAATCCCTAGGCAAAAATCCACAATAGTAATCTTTCGCTGGCTAATCCTTGAAAGTATATGCTTTATGTACACATCATTGAAAAAACTTAGACCTTATATTTTTGCCACATTTCTGACACTGAACTGTATTTTATAAATATATTTTAAGAAAAGTATTCCTATTAGGTAGGACGGAATGAAGAATGAAATATGCAAATTTTAATAAAATTTTGAAATTAGCCAATATTATGGAATCTATTGTGATGAAACGAAGATAAGTGAAAGGAAAGCTTTCGGATTTTTATTCTATAAATAATTATAATGCTGTAAAATACTTTCGGCATTAAAATTCCCGATATAATTAAAAATTACAAATTAAGTAATTTTCATTAAGAACAAAAATGTATGCGTTACGTATCATCATTTTGTATACGTTACATATCAAATTTATATAAAATGTTCAATATACCTATTGCTGTTGGCTCGGATTTTTTAAAGGAAACCATTAAGAAAGTAACATAATTTTCAGCCACATTACATATAAAGTCAATATTCTTTCAATATCATTATGATTTTATAGACAATTTATTTTATTTTTTTCATCTATTGAAATTTTTTCGTATATTGTATTTTTAGCTTTTAGAAACGTCAGTTTTAATTTAATTGTGGGAAAAGAACAATGCATATATTATCACTGTTTTCTTATTTTAATTTATTGCCTTAAGCTCAGAACTTCGAAAGCTAGAGCTGTGATTAATTCAGTCGAATATAATTCAGTTAATTCCAGTGTTAAATTCGTGTGCCGATTTCAGTAGATATTAACACTCAATAAATCCATTGCTTCAACAATGAAATTCTGTTCAACTTTTACCACCAAACAATTCATTTTGTATACAATTTTTTTTTCTATCTCTGAATGTAAAATAAATCTATGCCTGCACACCAAAGTCAATCTGTTATTATTTAAAATTTAAGAAGTTTTAGATTTCTTCTAGATATATATTTTACTTTAAATAAGCGTGCAAAAAAGATCTTGCTAAGGATTTGGAGAAAAAGGTGTTCCTTTTATAACTGAAAAATGACGAAAACCCGTTTATTTTGTAAAATGATTATGTAAATGTTGTTTTTATGTTTGGTTGTGCCTCCTACAAAATGATCGTCTTACCCAACCATTGATTCTGCTGGCGTAGAGGATTAGTGAATGAAGTCATCATATTATATTTTGCGCTATGAAATTACAGATGTCTTGTTTAAGCAATGGTTTAAAATTTTTGGTAAACAATCATCTCAATCAGATAAAAATAGATCTTATTTTTCTATAGTTTTTTTTTATAAATATCATATAAAACAAAATTGCTTGTCAATGCTATATATCAGAAAGAATATTAATCTTTAATTATAAATTTGTTTCATTAAATCATTTAAGCTGCTTATATTGCTGAGATATAGGTAAAGAACTTTTGTTTTTTCTAATTTTCTGTATTATTAATGAAATTGTCATATGAGTAACTGTCTGCACTAAGCAGCTCCTGTGTGTCCGTTACTGCAACATCTGTAATTACTCACTATGAGTCCGAAGATATATTATGGAAATCAAATCACATTTCCTTCTCAATCGTGTCTTTCAGTGCATCCCTTGAATTAAAAGCTTATACATTTTCAGAGAATAATTATTGAATTTAATTCTTGAAGTATAGCTTAGCAGGAAAATAAACTTAGTTACAAAAGTACGTATTGAATTAGATTCGTAATATATAGCATTTCCTTAAAAATAACGCAAGTTGAGGAAATGTGAAACGCATTTTAAAACAACAGTTGTATTTGGAATGCTTCCCAAACGTTTGCTCTTGTGTTTATAAAAAACATTTATACTGTCGTTAATGACAGATTCTTAAATATATTTTTTAAATTTTGGAATGCACCATTTTAGGAAGGTTTCATGCCATATTTCAGAAGCAAATAGAATAATTTTTTTTCATTCAAAATTTTTTATTCCTTACATTTGATGTTTCTTTAACGCAATTAAAAATTTGCACCCGAAATTAATACAATGAGCAGGCAAATGTTTTTGAAATAAATTTATTTGATGAAAAAGTAAAGGCGATATGAAATTATTAATCAGATGTAGTACAAAGAGACTAAGAAAACTGCAATTCATTAGTATAATTGCAATTCATTGATAACTGTGATTCCTTAACTCTTTGATATATTTTTTTAATAACGATTTATATCTAATCTCTCTATTTTGGAGATTAAATTTCTTAAAATTATGTTCAAAATGTTTAAAATTCTTTAATTAATATTTTACATATTGTTTACATTTTAAAAATAAACAAGACACTTTTTTAAAATATAATGCATTTTAGAAATTCATTTTAAAATAAATTATTATATATTTCTTATATTTTAAAATATTATAGGGTTGTTCTAAAAGTTTTTAGCTTGATAAAATTAGTAAGTTCCATGTTGAAGAGAAATCGTATTTAAATTTTAATTTTTGAAAGAAATACGTATTAATGTAGAAGTTGCTTTTATTTAACCACTCTCATATGGTCCAATCTTTCTGAGTAAATTGTAACAACTATGATTCATAAAAAAGCTAACATCTCTATATTATTCAAAAATTTAAATATGATTTTTAAATTAATCTTATATAGAAACTATATGTACTTAAACACCATTATTTAAAAAGCTGAACTCGTCAAAATATTTTATAAAAGAAGGAAAATAAAGAAATTTAATATATAATTAAAGAATGAAGGATTAATTAGAAATAAACATAGTTCGCATTCATCAAAATAAATCTTTCAAATTTCTCTGTCAAATATTTCATATTTTTAAGTATTTTTTTTTATCAATGTATGTGTTATAGGTAATTTTAGATAAATGTTTTGGTGTAATGCTCATGTTTTCTTAGATATAAATGGTGATATGGGATTAAGTCCTAGACCAATATTTTGAAAAATGATGAATGAAACATAGCAATGATTAGTATCTCAAATATTCTCCTCATGTTTTCAACATATCAAACCATATTTTAATCAACAGCAACCAATAAAGAAATAGTAAATAGCATTTAGTTGCAAAGTATATGTACTGAAAATTCTGTTAAGGTAACAAACCAAAAGAAATTTTAAAATATTTTTTTCTTCTTCTAGATCAAATAGAAGACTATTCTGTACACAGACCTTATATATAAATTAACTGGGCATAGTCTAGAGTTTCTTCACTAAAGAAATGCCAAATTTAAAAAAGAAGACTTTATCTAAATTGTTTACCTTGTCTCATGAACGTGGTAAAAATTATAATAAAACTGTCCATGTATAATACATGAAAACAATAAAAAATTATTTATAAATGTCAAAAAGTTGTAAATTTTCCTATATTACGTCGATGTTTGAAAGGTTTGATCTAAATCGCGTCTAAACTAATCACAGGCTAAAATTTTAACCATTGACTAAAATTTACTAAGACAGTCATGGTGTTATTATGCCTATAAATCTGTAGAGAAATGTTGCCTAAAGAGAATCCAATATTGAACTGAAGACGATGATTAAATAAATAATTAAAATAACGTGAAAAATTAACCACAAATGAATACTGTTATAAGACTTATAACTTCAACTAGCGTTAATTTGGACAATTTAATTACGTTCATTAAATTCAATGTATTTAATTGCATTTTAAATCAAAAAAGGAAAGACTAAAAAAATATTAAAAAATCATAATTAATGAATCTCTAATTTTATAAATTTCATTGATTAATGAATACCGTGCACTCAGTAAGAACTTCTTAAATTGCATTTCAGTAAGAAATTAAGTTAAATATGTGTGCTTGATGTTTCATATTTATTTGTGCTGCAATTACAAAGTTATCGCACAAAAAGTTTATTCTACGAAGACACTATTCTCTTTACTCCTTTTTATTTTAGAGTCATTGCTATTTTTGAACGTTCCTTTTTCTTTTGCTCAGTTAAATGCAAAAAATAAAATGCATTTTCCTTTTTGAATTCAAACCAGGCATCTTACTTGGTAACTAAGTCTTTAACAATTTTGTATTCTTAATGTGGAGTATTTACAATTCTTTTTCTTGAAATATAACTTTAAAGAAGTTGCACTTTTATTCTAATTTCAACAAAACCTTATTTTATAACATTTTGAATCCTGTGTTTGGAAAGAAAATATGAAATTTGTGTTTCCACCTCCCATCAATTTACGAAGAAAGCTTTTACAGAATTCTACTCCCATAATTTTCACCGCATAGTGATTACCTCATACTAGAATTGAGTCAGGGAAATATTTTCCATTTGGGTTATAAAATACGGTGATAAGGACATAGATTGGTTTTGATCTTACAAGATAGCAAATTCCGGGTCCTTGGAGAACAAAGGAGCCAATAATACATTCGGAAAATTCGATATGCGGAATATATTTTCAGGAACAAGTATCAAACCGAGATGAAACAAATGATGTTATTTCAGAAGACTAGTTCTTAATCAAGACGGTCGGAAGAGCCAGAGGGTGATGATATCACGTTATTATGCACCAGTGCTTTTACCAGTCAACTGGATGAGAATAGAAGGTATCGGTAGTTATGACAAAATGAAAAACGGGTCTTTCATTTTAATCCTCTCAAGGGAATGATTGTTTATTGACTATAACTCGTGTTCTTTATTAAAATTGGACGGGGAATTTTTCCTGACTTGTATGTAAATGTTTACCGAAAAAGATGCTTTGGTAACAAGGTATGAAATCGGAAACTTTGTGAATTGAATTAGTAGTAAAATATTTTATGTAAGGTAGATGGTAAAGTTTTAGGAATTTGTTTCTTTCTTGTATGGCATTGATCTGCTTTTGTAAATGAGATTTCAGTAGCATTTATCAGTGAATGAGAAGTTTTAGATTTTCGTTTATAGTATTGTAACTTTACAGAATTGAAATTAAATATTTTTGATTTCATTTTCTTAAAATTTGTTATTTACTATCACTATGACATTTTCTCATCATAAATTGATATTTTCTCTAATTCTCATTGAGTAACAAATAAGTTTAACAAGAGCGCATTTTTACAAAAATAACTTGTAATAATATGGCACATTAATTAATAAGAAATATGCTTTTTTAAGAAAAATGTTTTATGAAACAAAATGCTTTAAACTAAACATCCATGCCTTCGAATTTACGGCTTCCATTTATATCTAAATTTGAGATTATCATGCCAGTTAATTTCAAATATTTATTTATCATAATGATGTATTCTGTCCCTTTTAATCTTAGTTTTTAGATAATTATTTATGATTTTTACTAAGCAAATATTTTAAATAGTGCTCATCTAATGTTGTTAAGAGTTTGTTAAAAAGTAAAATGCTTAGGATTGAAAATATAACTAAAACCATCTATATGAAATATGTTAATATAATAATTTCTCTAAAAAATAATATAACAATATTCTAAGCTTAATTTTCTTTCGGTATAATAATATAGATTTTCACATTATGATGCTCTTTTTAATGAGTATTATAATAAAGAAATTCAGAAACTTGTGTATCTTCCAAGAATTAATTTTAAATTATCATCATTTTAAAATAAAATTTGAGAAGATTGAAAGAAATATTAACAAAGTAATTTATCAACACACGCACACAAATACGGTGATTCTTTTCACCCGAATGGGTTCAGAAATAAAGATAAGATTTACAAAGGATCATGAGATGCTTATGATAAAAGGATTCGTAAATTACATATGTTAAGCTCAAACTGTTAAAGAAAAGTCATTACAAATAATAAAAAATTAAAAACATCGCTTCCAATGTAATGACAAAATAATACTATTAGTTTCTATTGATTCCACAGAAAATATTATTAGCTTCTTATGACTAAATCTGTATATAAAATAAGTTGTAATTTACTGAGTAAGGGGCTTACATTTAGTTTAAGTTGCATTTACAAGGATTCTCTTCTGCGTTTAGCGCTTAATGAATAGTATAAAGTAATAAAGAAATATTTTATAGGCTAAAGTATATATTACTTCCAGTTGCTTATAACTTTCTTAACTATCTGCAG
The DNA here is from genome assembly GCA_037975125.1 of Latrodectus hesperus. Classification (NCBI taxonomy): domain Eukaryota; kingdom Metazoa; phylum Arthropoda; class Arachnida; order Araneae; family Theridiidae; genus Latrodectus; species Latrodectus hesperus. The sequence continues at coordinate 50,111,489 of CM075859.1, read as the reverse complement.
AAAATACCTCTACAACATACATTTTTCCAGAACTAATTTAATAATAAGCTTTATTAAGATTTTTCTTCTACTTTTGTTAGATATTACTTGCAAAAAATATCATTTGTTTCCTCATTGTGTTTGTGAAAAAAGTCACATTTCAACTTTCTTATCATAATATTTTTTCTTGGATGAGGAGGATCAACAAATGAAGCTGTTGCCCAGGGCTGACGATTCAGTAAATTGGTCCCATAGTGGATATTCTTTTATAAGAAAGTGAGGAAAACCTAAATATATGTGTTTTGTTTACTTGTCATTTGCTACTTTACGAGAATTGTTTATGTCATAATATTGCCAGTTTTCCAGAAAATGGACAATAGTTTCAAAATATACTCTGAAGTGTTATAAGAGTATTGTGTAGTTAAATAAAATACTATTTTCTGTGAATAAAATTTTATAATCATATTTAACAATAGATTATTTTAAATAATTAATCAAAATTTTGATTGTACTTAATAATAGAATCTTCCAATGAAAAAAGTTGATTTAGAACTTTACAAATATTATTTCAATGCATAGACACTCTATGACTAGTTTGAACTCTTATATAATGTTACTTAAACTGAATTCTTCTGAAGTTTGGGAGTACTCAAAATTTCATTACATACAGTTTGATATAAAAAGTAAGTAAATGACGTAAAAATAAGAAATATGATTTGTTGAGAAATATATCGCTTTGACGTATATTTGTTTGAATATGGAAGATACGATTTTGAGAATCCGGTTATAACAAATATTTTAATAATTTTAATTTCTTCGAAAAAGTATTAGATTGTACGAAACATGATTGTTTATGATAAATAATCAGATGACAAGCCAAATAGTAGCAATGAATTTCTATGAAAACTCTTTCTTAAATACATTTTCTGACATAAGAAATGCTATTAAAAGTACTAAAAATGGCTGAAACATTTTTGATGGATTATGTTAAAATAAATGTTAAAACAGAGATTTAAGTAAGTGAAAACGTTTCAATAAAGCTCAAAATTGTTGTTAAAATTATGATTAATCATATCCAGCTTTTTTTTGGAATTCTAGTATTCATTAAGAACTGTCTACGAAAGAATGCATTTCATGATATTGATCAGTGGCATCCAATGAATAAAAACATTAAGAATTATTTTGATAGAAACACGAGTTTATTATTCAATATTCTTACATTGTGAAACTACAAAGACTTGTTTGTTTTATGAAATTAACTGTTTTAACTGCAATCAAATATGTTTTTGGATTTTTACTGAAAACTAAATTTTTTGAAAATCATTTCAATTGCTGACTGAATATTCTTTGTGAATTATAAATAAGATATCAAACATTAATTCATCATAACTCTTCTTCTTTTGAACAATGAAAGCAAAGTTAATAAACACAAGAAAGGTTTCAGTTACATTCTAACTATGCACATTTTAAGTCATACTTTATGTTTAGTAATCACTGGATGTTTGATTATATAAGTTTATACATACAATTTTATTCTAAAAGTGAATATTTAAAGAAAATTTCTGGCATACTGTATCGGGAATATGGCATTTCAAGCAAGATATAGCTCAATCAATAATACCCAAGTAGTAAAATTTTCAACACGTTCGTGTTAAGTCGGTAGTGATCGTGAAAGCTATAAATTGTATAAAAAAGACATTGTAAAGAAGCATTTTAATTCGAAATTTACCTTAAATATTGTTTTCAAGTAAGAAAATCATAGTCAATTCTTTTTTAAGTAAAGGAAATATCTATTCGACAATACCTGGCCTTTTGAATTATAACCATAGGGGGCTGAAATTTAAATTATGACAAAAACGCTGCTTGTTAAATTCATTCGATCAAACTGATAAACCTCACAAGCGTCCACAGATAAGGAATTTATGAGCTAATGACAGTCATTTAAGATCTCAAAATCCTTCAATTATTGATAAACTATTCTCAATATTTCCTGTATGGCCTTAATTAATCAAGTCATAAAAATTAAGTCTTGAGAAATAAAGAGCAGTTTTGGAAATAAAGATGATTGCATGAAAAATTTATTAATTTTGCCATTAGGGCCATTGAGAATAGATTCAACTACTCTACTCTTTATTTATTTACAAATACCTTATAGAAGAGCTTAAGCCAATACATCACAGGCCCTCCAATACTTCTCGACAATGTCATTATTCTAAGAAAGTACGCTACAGTTATTTAAAGGTTCAAGAATCACTAATTGATTAGAGTCACAGAAAACTCAGCCTGGGGCATCGTGGAATATCTATTATAGATTTAGTGTGACCCACGATGCACCAGGAGGAGGCCTACTACGTTACACCCCCTAGACTCTTCGTTGCAAACATGAATCAAAGTTGATGAAATGAAGGACAGCAAGCTGTCTTCTCATCAGATGAATCTCTGATTTATTTATAGCATTTTGGTAGCTGCATTCGTATTCAGCAGCTCTTTAAAAAATTCATATTACTATATGCCCTCGATATCTTCATATTACCTAATTAAATGAAATGATGGTAAACGTTGTCATCAATAAAACTTCTTATGCTATGCTATGATATTCTTCATGCTATGCCTGTGCTTTGAATGTAACCTTAAACTTTTAATCTGTTGTCATGTTCATGACTGCATTATTTTTTAGTCATCAGTAATACTGTATAGGATCCATTATCCGGTAACCTCGGGACCGAACATACTCCAGTTACTGGAATTTTCCGGTTTTCGGATCGCTGCCGAAAATTTCAAGAACCATTAACAAAAAATCGCGGCCCTCCTTCTCCAGCCATGAAATAATTTGAGGAGGAAAAATAATAACTATATCGTTAATATTTTTAATGAAAAATACACACACACACACACACACACACACACACACACACACACACACACACACACACACACACACACACACACACACACACACACACACACACACATATATATATATATATATATATATATATATATATATATATATATATATATATATATATATATATATATATATACATATATATATAATAAAATAACCTAAAATTTGTCAAAGTAAGATTATTTTTTGCTTATAGATGCAAACAACATATCGCAATTTTTTGTTTTAAATGCTTTGGTTTTTCTGACAATAAAGTTTCTTGTATTTTATATACAGACATAATATTGTGTTCCCTAAAAATGATTTTTGTTCCATTCCGTGGATAAGTTCTTTCGTTAGTTCTACACAACGGTCAATGGAAATGTTTTCCGTATTTTCTGTTTCCTCTACATCGGTATCCTCCGAACTTGAAGAATTGAGCACTACATTGACTATTGAGCACTATTGAGCACTTCATTGACGATCTCGTCATCAATTAACTGAAGTACAGTCGGAGCATTTATGTCAGCATTTAAGGAATCTTGTATAGTTTTTTCATCGATTATTTCCTCACTTGAAATGCTTTTGGCATATTTTAACAATTCTTGGATCATTTCTTTTTCTTGTGACTCGCGAAAATCAAAAAATTCGTCGTTTTCTCCCCCTTCAAGAAAAATTTAAAGAAGCCAGATATTATGTCAAGCATTGATCAGAATATTCTTGTTAAAGGAATTCCAGGAATTAACAATACTCCAAAGGGCATCTTTGATTGTAAACGTTTTTTGAAAATCTATCATTCCCTCTCTGGAGTGGCTGAATTCTAAATATTTTCTGATAAAAGACGTTTTATACAAGCATTTTAACGAATTTAGAATACCCTGATCCATTGGCTGGATCAAAGTTGTGCAATTTGGGGGTATAAAGACAACTCGGACGTTGTTCTTTTCAAGAGTTTCTGCTTAGGGATGGCTGCAAAAGAAAAAAAATTACAATCTGAAAAATGACGGATTTCGGAACATTCCGTTTTTTGGGAAGCCGGATAATGTATCCTATACTGTACTATTATTCACACAAAAAGTTTTTAATTCCATTTTGGCCAGCATCTACTTCAAACTAATTCTACAAAAAACATTATCAGTAGATTTTTTAAAAATATATTGATTTTTTCTACTGCTATGTATGTGGTTAATAAATACCCTTCCGTTGCATAAACATCACCTTAATATAGCGATACTTATGAGCTCTTTATTATTAAAACACACCCCTTCAAAATTTTTTATAATATATTTTAAATATATTACTATAAATGCACATATTATAAAAATTCAAATAATCGCTTAAAATTTTTTGAAGATTAACTTTTTATTGTTTTTAAAAAATGAAAACAAAATAACTAATTGAATTATGTAAATAGTCAAATAAATATTTGAATGCAATATTTTTTACTCATAATAATATATAATGTTGTTATTATATTTAGGGATATGTAATGAATTTGATTAAGTATTTGTTTTTCACTAAACAATATTGTACGAAATTTAATGGTTTCATTATATTTATGCATTATTGATCTATTACTTATGACTGACAAAAACGAATAACTGTGAATATTAATATTTTAAAAAATGTGAAAAAGTAATACATTTTTATTTTTTACTGACAAATGTTAAATAGACGAATACTATATTTAAAAAATAGAAAATACAATAAATAAAGTTACAATATATGGAATTGGGAAAATATATTCCTTCTCATCTGAGAAAAGAGATAAAATTGTGTTTCGAATATTGCCTTTTATGTAATGAAACAGCAGCAAAAAATCATTGCACATACAGTGAGTGTAAAAAGCATTCGTAAAGTACGACAATTGATTTAAAAGAGATCCGTTTATAAACATTATTAACATAAATTCCATTTTAATTAATTAGAAATATATAATAGAACATATTTTCACCAGTTTCATGTGAAATTTAGACAAAAATAATTTTATACATAAATAAATATTTACAAAACTGAAACAATCCAACATCTTGTGGTGTAAAAAGTATTCGTACATCAGGCATATATTGGCCAACACAATCATAATATTATAGCTAATACCTTGTAGGATATCCTTTAGTTCGAATAACTGCCTTGAGTCTCTTTGGCATCGATTCCACCAATTTTGCTGTTATTGAGCTAGATATGGCGTATAATTTTTATTAGAAATATGTCTGTATCTAATATTTTTATCAAGAACGTCCCATAAATTCTCAATGGGGTTGAAGTCCGGCGATTTCGGAGGAAATTTCATGAACTTTGGGGTATTATATAGTATCCAGAGCCTTGTGTTTAGGGCTGTGTACTTGGAGTCGTTATCATGCATGAAAACGTAATCACCATTCAAGTCCATTTTTGTTGCACTAGGTAGGTTTTAAATGTCAATATAAAGTTAATGATTCATAAGGCCTTTAATAAAGACTAATTTGCCCACCCCAGAAGCACTTATACACCCCCAAACAAATAGACTTCCACTCCCATGTTTCACTGTTGGCACTAAATTCTTAGGATGCATTTCTGTATTGCGCTTTCTCCATACCATTCGTCTCCCGTCCAATCCAAATATGTTGTATTTACTTTCATCTGTAAAGATAATCTTTTTCCAGAAATCTGGACTTTCATAACGTATTGCTTAGTGAAAGACAACCGCAGCTTCCGATTCTTCTCACTAACAAAGAATTTTCATCTCGCAACACGGCCATGGAAACCTTCATTTCTGCATGCATTTCGAACAGTTTTTACAGAGACTGCTGTTCTCATGTTCTTTAGTTCTGATGTTAACGTAGGAGCACTTATTTTGGTTTAGTTCTTTAATGAATGTAGCAGAAACCGTCTGTCAGATAATGCCAATAGACATGGTCGCCCAGTACGAGAACTGTTTTGAACCATTAGAGTGGCAGCAAACTTTTTTATGATTGACTGCACGGTTGAACGGGGTCTACCAACCAGATCGTACAACAAGTACACAATCGTACAACAAGATCAGAAATCTTGTTGTACGATTTACCATTTTTACGGAGTTTTAAAATCAGTTCTCTTTAGGAAACGCTTGTCTCATTACTTTTACGACCCATTACAGAATTTCTAGTTTCTCACTACATTAAAATTTCCACTGAAGAACCTTTTAAGTAACTTACAAGATGACGTCAATTAACTACATCTTAATAGCTAAACCAAACACAAAATATAACTAAAACAATTTGCATTTCTTTTAGTGTACGAATATTTTTTACACCACAAGATGTTGGATTGTTACAGTTTTGTAAATATTTATTCATGTATAAATTTATTTTTGTGTAAATTTCACATGAAACTAGTGAAAATATGTTCTAGTAATTAAAATGGAATTTATGTTTATAATTTTTATGAACGGATCTCTTTTAAATCAATTGTCGTACTGTAGGAATACTTTTTACACTCACTGTATATAGTGATACCAACAAGTTATAAAAATGAGACAGGATATTATACGAAAAGAAAAACATGACATACAAATTTAAAAAATTTAAAAAAGAACTAAAAAAACTAGAATGCAAGTTACTTGAAAATAATCTAGTTTTCAATATGAAGGAATTTAAAATCTGAAATACATTGAATTAAAGAATCGGTATAAATGTTTGAGCGAATAAAGTAATAAATATATAACATTGTTTAATAAGAAAAAATAGAATAATTTAGAATTTTTCTTAAATTATGCTAATTTGAAATTTAAGAATGTGAAAATTAGCAGTAAAAATGTGTTCCTTGAAATATTTTTGTTTAGATTACAAATGCGTTCATGAATACTAATTGCAAATTTAATGAAAAAAATATCAGTCAATAATGAAATTAAATTAAAAAAAAGGAAAGTTGGAATCGTAAAATAGAGATGTTTGTCAAGTAATGGAGTTAAGTATACTATTTATGGAATAAATATATTATTACTATATTATAATATTTATGGAATAAAAAAATTATTATTATTATAATATTTATGGAATAAAAATATTATTACTAATAAAAAACCAAGGAACTCAAGATTTAATTTGGAAATAAAACATCAAGATAAAAAGACATTTTTAAACAAATTTAAAAATAATCATTATAATAAAATAAATGAACATGAATGTTATAGATAAATAAAATGGAATTTTAGAGATATGTAATTTTTAAATCATCTAATTATATATTTGCACTATTATAAAAAATGAAGGAAGGAAAATCAAGAAAACTAACTTCCAGCCTGGGCAGTTCTAATTAAAGTTTATAAGGAACACTTTTACATATGGTTTTCTGACATAAAAACACAATTATTGAACTGAAATCAATTTCAAAATTTCTAAATTAAAACATTATTCTTTCACTGAAAATTTGAAAAGTAGTGGGAACAGAAATATTAATGAGAGTACGATTGAAGAATAAAGTGGCAATATATATATATATATATATATATATATATATATATATATATATATATATATATATATATATATATATATATATATATATAAATCACTAAAATTAGAAATGAGTCAATAAAATCATAATTTGGCTTGGAATAATTGCAAAAACTTCGCTAGTTCTTTCAGTATTCCAATTAAAGTGTTTATTCATGTAAAAATTTAATTGTTTTCGAATACATTTTCTTGTTTAAATAATCATCGTTGATATGTATACATTAATACGCGTACAATAAGTGAAAGCAAAGCTCGTTTTTGTAAATTAGTTTGTCTTAAAAGAATTAAAGTTCTTATCATAAAAGACGTCTTTCTTAATTTGAATATTGGGTCTAAAAAGTTTAATATATCTTCAAAATGAGACTTGAAATAACATAAATAAGATTTATTTTGAAAAAACCTATTTTTTGTCAGTTAATCTTTTGCTCTGAAATTATTCCGTTTCGAATATTAGCTATTTTCTTTCTATATGATCAAATTAATATTTTTTTAATTTGTTAGTTTGAATTTATTTCTAAACAATATCTATGTACATTTTTTATGTGGCTAATATAAAAAATTGTGAGAAACTGTCAATAAAATGTGAAAAAAAATGAAATTAATCCTTATAATAAGAATGTTATTGTAAATGTAAATCGAAAATTATCATTATTCCTAACCATATTTATTGTAGAAACGACAGTGTCACCATTTATCATCTACGTATGCAGCTTGAATTAGCGATAACCTTATAGTAGTTAGCAAGGATAGAATTTAAAAAAAGTTGCATTTTTAAATAATAATTGTAATGTGGATATGAGAAAATGAAACCTTATAACATTTTTATAGCTAAAACTTAAATTAATCAATAGAATTGCATATTTGCAAAATGGAAAATATGATTAAATTCATTACTATTTACAGCACTTAAAGAATATTCGAAATTTTATTTTCAAAAATTTGATGTATTCCAGGAACAATAAAAATGTTTTAATGAAATTATTTGAAAGCAAATTTTATTTATATTTAAAATTTAAAGGAAAAATAACTTTAAAACTTGTTATTGTGTTTCCAAAGAAACTCTTTTAACTTGACTCAGTTATGCTGTGAGTTCAGAAAAACTTTTTCAAATTTTAAATAATATAAAAGCATTTTTGATAAGTGTATCTAGCGAGTGTTATAGTTTTGGAGTTTTGTCTCAAGTCCAAGAAAAATTATTAATTTTACTAGACTAGATTTCCGTCATTTGTGTTCATGAGTATACAGTTAAAAGATTTTACATTTGAAATACAAATAAAGCGAAACGTTATTCTGTTATTGGACCGTAAGATCTAGATTAGAAATTTATATCTTATGCAAGACTTCTATGGATTAATGGAAATTTATCGGTTACTTCTCTTCTTCTATAACATGTAAACGTGAGAACAATATATACATATGTGTGTGTGTGATTAAATTTTTAATATTATGTGGATTGTAAATAGATTTTATAATATAATATAATTATAATTATAATTGGGCATATTCAAAATAATATATATATATATATATATATATATATATATATATATATATATATATATATATATATATATATATATATATATATATATATATATATATATATATATTATTTATTAAAAATTAAATTGAAAAATAATAATTCTTTTTAATTTCTGCTTTAATTTGAATCTAATAACAATCTAATTTTATTCTATGTAATTTTCATTCGCATAGAAAGTGCACTACATTAAAACTCGATTATATAAATTGATTTATTTGAACCAACCAAAATTTTTTGCTATAATAGAATTTGTTAGGAAAATACTATAAAAACTATTGTCATTTATGGTTATTACGCATAAAACTATTCATATGTAAATATGCAGAATTAGTAAGTCTTTTAAATAGAATCTCACATATTTTGAAAGTTTAGATTTTTAGATTTTTGAAGAAATGAATGATTATATGTATTTAAGATATGCTCTTAATATTAAAACTAAAATTCATTTTTTAATTATAATTTAAATTTTCTAAAAAGACGAATAGGAATCATTAAAACTTACCTTTAATATTAGAAGGAAATTGGTTGATGCTTACAAAATAGTCATGGTAGGCACGATATTTCAGATTACACTTAAATTAAAATGAAAATCTGTACTTTGTATAAACTAAAATGCAGTTATTTTATTAAAAGATCCAAAGAAGCAGAAAAATCTGGCACTGGCGAGATTTTCTTCGTCGAGGTCAAGGAAACTGGCAATAAAATAATTTTTACAGCTCTTTTAAGAGACACCAGATGTCTATCGAACTCTTAGATCCTAGATTAACAACTTTTGTTTCCCTTAATATCTCGACTCTATTACTGTAAATAACCAAGACTTTACGTGTTAGACAAAGCATTTTGAAGTAGATATACAATGTTGTTTTTATCTAACGTGGACTGTAATTTTTGCACATTTATTTTGCTTACGTTTCTAGAGATGATTGGTGTGAAGAATTATCTACATAAATTGACATAAATAGTTGTCACTGAAAAATGAGTGCCACATAAATATGTATACAAATGTAAAAATCTTATTGTTTTAATCATAAAGTTGATTGATTTAAATAATAAAATTTTTCAATTTATAGAAAATTTGCAGTAAATCTTTTTTATCAGTTAATTTGATTTGCATGAACCCAACTCGCATTTGGATGGTTGTAATAGATTGGAATCTACTTTAAATTGCAAGTTACGGTTCAATTAACTCAAGTGTTATAAAATTACATAAAAAAGTGACAAAGAAGACAAACCCCACTCAATCTAATTATTAACTTTTATAAAATGTTTAAGCGGTAAGCTGTCATTTCATTTTGCGAATCCTTTTTGAATGACTATATTTATATTTGTATAATTTTGTGTGTTTCCGATAAATTTTTAGCTTAACTATAGGAAAGAATTTCTGGTCATCGTTAAAGAAGCTTGATATTGTATATTATACAATAATGCTTTTTTCCCCCATAACAATCAGTAATTCTTCATCAGAACATAATTCAGAGTATCAGAAATGTATTAATTTCTCTACAACTTCTTCTCTGAATTTCACAGAAATTTTTTGAAATTCCGTTCTTAATTGATTATTGGATATTTTCGGACAAAGTTCTTACTTACGACATCTACTAAACCTCTATTAGGTTTGGTTTGTTTGATGCTGAACCGTCATTTTTTGCACACGATGGCTAGTTAGATATGGATATATTGCTTAAAGTGGATTCTCTGAACTACTAGAATCATCCAAGTCTAAGGTAAGATTCGAACTCACGAACTGCTGAACTGAAGGAAAGTGCTCCAATCATTGGTTTACCAGCTTTGCAAGCTTCTTTTAGGATTAAAACTAAGTTAAAATTAAGAAAATCGGAAATATGATAAAAATTTTTCTCATACATTAATTTTGAAAACTAGCGAGTTTAACTTTTTGAAAATTAGTGGGCTCTGCATTTTCGCTTATCTAAAGAAAGACAAACCATGTTTCTTACCTGATAGTAAAAGATAATCACTTCAATATTTAAAAAAAGCTTGTTCACATGATTCCTGAAATAAGTTAAAAGTTATTAGTATGTGCTAATGTAACTGGCTTGTATTCAATATTACTGTAAAAATCACATAACATAAATATTTATCTATCAATTAGAAAAAAGAAACAAAATTCACAAAATATTTTCTAAATCCAATCTTGGCTCAGTAATGAATAAATTTTGGAAAACAGCTTTCCATTAGATGAAATGAAGTCGAATAGAAATTGTTAATTATTTTCGGAGAGAAATCTAATCATAATTTATTATTATACTGAATTCCCACACACATTATCAAACGTAAAGATTTTATGTAAAGGATCTACGAGAATGCGAAAAAAATTGCTAAGTTATCGAAATATTTGGGTTAAATAAACCAACTTTTTATTTACTCTCTTGTTTCATATTCATGCATTAATATAATTACATTGAATTCCTCAATTAATTATGAAAACCAAAATGTTTCTTTAATTCTTTTTTTAATGAGAATTATCATGCTAATTATCATACTGAATTTGAGATACGTAATTTCGTTTCAAACAGTGACAACTTATTGTGAACAACCAAACCTCATATATATATATATATATATATATATATATATATATATATATATATATATATATATATATATATATATATATATATATATATATATATATATATATAATGTTTCTCCCAATGAAAATGATTTAATGTTAGTTTATTTAATAAAATTTTGCTATGATTGATGTATCGAGATATTGGTTAAATTTCTCTTCCGAGAATTACTTTAAATTCAAAAGGGAAAACATTTTTATTTTATTGTTGTTACGTAACACATATATTTAAGAAATATACTTCTTATTATTTCGAGAAACTGCATGTTTTCAGATTAATGAGCTTTCTTTTAGCAGCGTTTGTATTTATAAAAAAAGTTTTTGTCATTCAATAAAGTCTATTTCCATAGAAATCAAAAGATTAGTCTTGAAATAAATTTAACTTCAACTTTAAAATTTGGAAAATTGTGACATCTAATTTAAAAATGGTTCTTATTTATTGATTACGATTAAAATAGCTCAGTTGTCGAGTCAAAATAAAAATTTAAACATGCTAATAGCATCATACGAAAATAATTAAATGAAAATCAGAAGAAATTATGAAAGTATGCTTTGAAAGAAAAATAGATATTTAAAGGACAAAAAATTTTAAAAGATACATAGTTTGTTTTAAACATCCAATTGATATAGAAAGTTTTAACAATAGTTTACCCTAAAATACTTTCTTATTTTCCGTTTCTGCCATTGTGGTTTTGTATTTGACGTTTTCCTTTTATACACATCGCTGGTCATAAATATCGCAACCTGTAATATGTAGATGGTTGGTATTTCAGCTCATTTAGATGATGCAGGTGAGACAAACTTTTAAATAGCTGCTTAAAAGAAAGGTAGTAAGTTTCTCATTTGGAAATCGCTTTGTAAGGTCAAAGTTTTCTCAGAATATCATGATAAGCGTTGAATCAAAAGAGAAATTGCTTGTCACCAAGGGTCGGAACTGTGAAGACAAATTCATTGTTTATCGAGAACATGGATTATCTCTCCGAAATATTATATTTCGTACTGATTGAAATCCAACTAGTGTCATGGGAATAGGGAAAAAAGGGTTGTTGAGCTTCACACTGAACGATATGTGTGACCTAAAGACTATTCCATGCCTAATTCACGAAAAGACCAACATATTGTTTAGTAGGTCTTACAAAATCGTATAACCACATCACAAACCACTAGCCATCAAGTGGGCTTCTTGGTCCAGTATCTGCTCATACAGTGTGACGACGTTGGAGAAACAAGTAATATAGAAATGATGACCATTACTACTCTGTTGAATTAAGAATATATTTCAGCATTCCTTAATGGTGAAGCAGAGAAACAAACGTCAACTCTGATAGGCTCAACAACAAAGGTGGATGCAAAAGCGACATAGTATCTTCTCAGATGAGTTCTGGTTTTGCGAGCAATATTCTGATAACAATTTGCGTGTGTGGAGTCTCTTGTCACCTGACTACATTCCATGTCCTCATAGAGGCTCTGCGTCAAGTGTAATAATGTGGGCAGCCATTGGGTTCACGATGTATGCATCTCTACGTTGAATCTACGGTAATTTAACTGTTGATGGGAATATTTCTGAAATATTAAAGCCAGTTGGATTGGGCCGTGTGCTCGAGGTCTGTGATGCTTCTTTTTTCAACAAGATTATGCAAGAGCTTTTGTTGAACGTCATTTTATAACATACTTGATATACAAATTACATCATTCTTGTTCTGGCCTACATGAAGTTCAGACCTTCTATCAATTGAAGACATCTGGTTATGGGTTGCTGACAGATTGGCCCACCTCCCTTTTCTAGCTACTAAGAATGATGAAGTGTAACATAAACTTGAAAAAATATGAGAGGAGTTGTACATTCATCTGTTATCCAAGCCAATTCGATTCTATGCCTAACTAATTGGGACGTTTTTACTAACAAAAAGTACAAATATTTCTGCCGACCAACTTGTCTAGTGATCAGCGTGCCTGACTGCGGATAGGGAGGTCCTGGGTTTGAACCCCAGTTCGGGCATGGATGTACTTTCTCTCTCTATCTATCCTGTCTTTGTCCTTTCCTTGTATGAATGAGGTGTGAATGGTTGCCTAATCTATAAACGGGTACCTATGGCATATGTGTAGAGCAAAGTCATACTTTCACCTTCATGGTGCTCTGATTAAAACGAAAGACGCTCCCAATCGACTTAATTCGCATAGCATAGCGAGCTTGGCTTGTCCAAGTGTCATTAGTAAACAACAACAACAAACAAATATTTCTACCAATTTGGCACTTTCATAAACCCAAAAACTTCTTGCAAATTCAATAATTTAGTCTTCATAATATAAAATATATATCATTTGTTTAGTTTGTTTTACTTCATATTATTGAAATACTAATGGCTAACACTGAATTTAAAAATACAGCTCTCGAATTTGTTTCAGGAGTTCGTTCCAAATTTTGCCAATATGCCTGTATGCAATTGTTGTATAGTACTAATTAGTAAATAATAATTTTTTTATTTCTTTCAAATTTGTAACTCACATAAAATATTTCTTTTAATGACTGAATTTTATTAAATTTCAAACTAACTTTTGTTATCGATAATAGGTAATAGGATTCTCATTTATTGAAATTATCTCAGTTTTTTCAAATGATCATTTATCTGTTTTAAGCATTTTCAATAAAAGTAGTTTTAGCATAAATATTTCGCAACTATTTTCTCTATTCATGTTAAATATGGGATTCTTGTCTCATTTACTCTTATTGAATATCATGAAAGAGATGAGTTTAATTGGAATCAATTCAGTTGGGATATTATACTATGCTGTAAAAATATAAGAACATTTTACGGAGTTCTTTTGTTCATGAGTTTTCCTTAAATAAGCTATTTCAATTTATTTCAACATACATTTTATGTTCTTTTCATTTTATTCATCCGTGAAATAGAAGACTAATATTTTATTCATATTTGTTCTATGATAGACTTATTTCATTTACTAATAATGTTTTTATAAATTTCTGATTTTATTGACTTGATAAAATCTTACTAAAATATATGACTTTTTTAGAAGTATGTACGAATTTTATCTTAATTGTTTTTATCTATGATAATTAAGTTTTTTAAGAAAGATAAGAAAAAGAGTAAAAGGAAAGTTATAATAAAATAATTGGAAATATGCTGCCTAGCTTTCACATGGCATATTTGTTTAAAATTGTGAAACATTTAATTTTATCATAATTACAATTAGAAAATATCATATGTTACTGTGTTCTAAATCTTAGTTATTAGACTCTACATATCGATACTATCATTTATGTAAAATAATTCGACAGAAAATTTAAATGAATTGTGATTCTAAAATGAATTAAGAAAGCGTTATCATTTATTTTTGCCAGAAATACTCTTCTTAAAAATTTTAAATTCATGTATTTTTTATTTATTTTTATAGAATTTTTTGCAGTACATCAAATTACTTTATATTAAGCTATATATTGTAGCTCTGTTTGTTGAAATCAGGTACGTTAAAAATACGGTTTTTAGAATCTAACCTAGAAAATGGAAAAAACTAGTTAAAAATATTAATATTTTATCTTAAACGAAGTCATTTAAAATTAATTATAAAAAAATAAGACAAATAGTTCGAAATAAGTCTATAACTGAATGTAAGACATTTTTGCGAGTAAAAATATTCAAAAAAATAGTGATCTAAAAGCAACGAATAAAAATCTTTTTTCAAAAATGTCATGTTGGATATGGTTCAGAAATAAATGCTAAAGATACATTATCTTGGAAAAAAGCCTAATAGAAGGGTAATTTGATAAATGAGTATGCAACAGTTTTTAAAATTCTTTTTCATGCATATAAAGGTAAACTGGACCATACTAACTGCTGATTAAAATATTTTCTGCAAATTCTGTACGAAATATATTTTCAATAGAATCATACAATAAGAAGTCGAAAGATAAAGATTTTAGGATTGTTTTAGTCGCAAATTTAAAGAAGGATTAATTCTTGAATTGTTGACAATATTTTGCTTAAACTGATGTATATAATCTTATCTAAAGAGAAAATTTCTAATGGCCAGTAATTAATTACTCTTTAACAAATTATCAGCTATAAGTGGTTTTAGTATACAATAAGATTTAGTTAGATCTCTCATTAGCCCACAAATCAATAGCATATATGTATTTTTGGAAAAAGCATTTTTGCACTGGGTACAGTTAAGAAATTATTTTACATAATAAGGATAAAGATTTTTTAAGGGCGTTAAAGTAAAAAACAATTAAAAAAATTAAGCCGCGTATTTAAGAAACAACTATTAAATTAATTATTTTTACTATCGGAATCCGGCTTTTTCATTCCTTATGAATTACTTTATTTATACCAGAAACATCATCAGGCTTGAAAAGGAAAACCAGCAGTGGTTTCTGCTTTTAAAACATTTTTAATTATTTAAGTATATGCTTAAAAATGTAATATAATTAATTAATTAATATTAACATAATTGTGGTAATAACACTAGTGCCTTTTCTTACAATTTGACAGAACAACAATAAAATACCTTAACAAGAAACTGTTTTAATAAAAGCTCTAATATTTTTTTCCATTCTCATTATTTCAAAGATAGTGATAAACGAATGATGAAATAATTAAAGTAATGGGTATAGTTAATTTACTTTCGAGGAGCTAAGTTATTAATTTTTCTTAAATTTACATAAATCAGCAACGATTTGGTGTAGTGATTTTATTTATTTTATGTTTTATACAATTATTACCACCCCAAACAGAAAAAATACTAACATTTGGGAAATTGTTACTTTAGACACTTTTTTTGCAGAAAAACTAAAAATATTTTATTAAATAGATCTAAATTACATTTTTATAATGCTTGTGTATTACTCAATTTTAATTTGTAATAGAAATAAAAATTTAAACTGAACATTATACATGTTTATTAGAAATATTTAGTAAATGTTATTTGTATATTTTTATAACAATACATTCAATATCTAATATTTAGAATTTTCCTGTGATAAATTCACTTCTACAGTAGTTTTATATAACATTGAGTAATATACTTTCAGAATTTCGAAGGCAAAATAAATGTTCTTTCATTATGATTATTTCTGCCAGTGTCGGAAAAAATATTACTTCGATACATGGTCATTAGATGGAGAATCGGTGCTTACGATTTCTTATTCGATATCTCCGATTCTCCAAGAAGAAAATTTATTGCCTTATCATAAAAGAAACAAAGAAGAGACATGAGGCTACTTCTTGCTTGGGCTCTAGAAAAACTAAAAGCAAATTTTAGCTGTGCAATGTTAGAAACAGTCATTTACCACGCTAGTCTTGATGAAGATGGATTACTAGCATAGTACAAGTAAATAGATAATCCATCACATTTTAGACGAATTGTCTTCTCACCTCTTATCAATTTCCATCCAAATCCGCTGTGAACGATTATTTATGAATATTTAATTCAAGGAATAAACAAAATATTGATAAATGTTAAAAACGAAATCATTTTCATATAGCAGTGCTGTAGTCTAAGTACTATCAATATTGATTTATTTCATTGTTTTTAAGTGTATTTTATAAATATCTATAGTAGTACATAAAAATCGTTTATGCAAATATATTGGTTTGATAAAATATAGTAGTTACCACGGATATTTTTCAAATAAAATTTAATCAAACATTTAATCATATTTAGTGAAGTTTTGTTTATATATTTCAATGTGTTAATTAGTGATATAAATTTAAACCAATCTTAATTAAAAATGACTTGGAAAATAAAAAAAAATGTTTTTTCTCTGCATCAGCCGAAGGGAAAATGTTTCCCATGAAGAGTGTATTATTTATAATTTTAAATTGTAATCACAATTTCAAAAGTTATCTTTAAAATAGGAGTTATGAAATTTCAGATTGAAAGCTTGTAATTCTATAAACATCAAATATCAATATATTTTAAGTTATAAGGAAAGTGAAATAAGGAATATCAAATATTTTTAAAATTAATATATATAAACAAAATAGATTAGCTATTCATAACGAATTAACTGATATTAATTATAACTGACTTTAAATTAACGAAGCCGAAAACTTCACTGATATATAGCGTAAAATGTAAATGAATACTTTAACTTATCTATTGAAACTGACTTTTATCATTTGCTTTACATAAGTTAACAATTTATGTTTGAATGGTAATTCTATTTAGGAATGAATTTTGTCAGTGCTTCGTGATAGAAGAAAGGTATAAAGATATGTTAAGCAATCGGTCCATTTTGCATAAAAAAATTGGTTTTTGATGTCTTTGTATATTTATAAAATTCTATTTGATGTTTTAATGAGATATTAATTTGTTTGTTTATCGCAATGTGTAAGACTAAAAGCAAAATACTAATGTAATCAAACGTGTAACTAGGTTTATACAAACATTTTAATGATGCAGAATATCTCGACTGGAATTACATGAGACGAAAATTGATTGATATTCAGATGAGCTTTCATGTTTTTGTTCTGTAATGTAATGCATAAACACAGACACACACTCATAAATATATAATCTATTAATGAAATTACTTCCCCTTATAAGTTTCCTTTCTACGTTAATAAGGATATAAACATACTAGCTGTGTAAATATTTATAGTCAAAAATTGACAGTGGAATTTCTATACATTTATATAAAACTTTAATCTCTTAATATATAGTTAATATCAGTGAATGATTATCAATCTATTCATGCTAAAATGGAAAAGTAATGTATTACGTATCGTAAGATTATAAGCGTTGAGTTTCCAACTTTTCATAAAAATATCCATTTCATAAAAATCCATTTCATAAAAATATTAAATATATGTTAAACATTTGAAATTTAATGTCCTTGAAATTTTAAAAATAATCACCTCATTTTATATTCATATAACCAAGCAGTTTTATCAAATAAATACCATTCCACTGCTAAGCCTAGAAAAGTGATATGGAATATTTTTTTCATGTGAGTGATAACACATGATGTAAAATCTGTTGTCAAATTTTACTGGGATATCAAATAGAAACTAAACCTAATTTTTTAAGAAAATGTAGATGAAAATATTTACATTTTGAATTTTACATAATTAAGTGCTAAAATTGATTTATTTCAGTTAATAATAGATTTTATTTAATAATGTATTTCATCAACACCCCATATTTTATTTATTAGTTCATCTACTACTTTTAGATGTCTGTAAAGATCAGGAATTTTTAGATGTAGCTCTATATAAAAAGTATTTATTGTAATATTAAAAATTGTGTCATGAGTGTTCACATATCTATTTATTTTAGCGCAAATTAATTTGCTATTATTAAATTGTTAAACAGCTCCTACAGTTGCATTGAATTTTAGCATTTGTTAAAAATAAATACAAGATAATTTATAACATTTATATAGAATAAAACAATTTGAAGATTCACTTCAACAACTTTTATTCAATATAAGTTAATATTTCTTATAAACATTTGAATCATTTTGCTTCATTTAATGAGTTACATCTTTCATAAATATACACCATTTCAAAATGGTGAAGTACATGATTTTAAGAAATTTAGTTAAAAATATTTATCAAAATAAACACGCGTTATTTACACCTATTTTATTTTACTTTTGCAATGAATGTTCCTTAAAATTACTTAAGTAAATTCAAAATTACCATAAGTTAATTGATTTATTCACATATTAATAACAAGCAACATTTTTTTAAATCTGTAATAGTTTTAAAAATTCAAGGAATTAAACTATCTCTCTTTATTCTATTAGTAAAATTTAAAGTTTTTACTATTATTTTGTATCATTCTAATACAACTTACCTGATGGTTATTCAATAGAAATTCATGAAAGCGCCTTGAAATAAAATGAATTCAATACAATAAGAATAGTATTTTAATTTATGATTTAAAGTGATCCACAATCACTAAACTGGTGGAGGATAAATTATGATTTAAAATCCATATTAATTTGAAATATTTTATACATTTTAAATTTTTAATATTTTATAGTGTACTAACTCAGCTTCTCTGGTGAAATAAGATCTTTGTAAAATATATGTATATATGTATAATATCGCCATGTAGACAAATGTTTTATATATATATATATATATATATATATATATATATATATATATATATATATATATATATATATATATATATATATATATATATATATATATATATATATATATATATATATATATATATATATATATATATATATATATATATATATATATATATATATATATATATATATATATATATATATATATATATATATATATATATATATATAACGGATAGCTAATAATGACATAACAGCTTTCATAACTAAAAACTATTTAAAGAATAATTATTTGGCATAAATTTACTATAATGATTTTCTTGAAGAAATTAATTCTATGATTGAATCATGTCAAGAATTTTATGATTGGCTCATAAATTTGAGCAAATTATAAACAATGTAATTAATTTTGTTCTAAATCTTGAGTAAATATTAAAGAAAAATGTGGCATAATTTAACTTAAAATCCAATGCTATTAAAAAATTTAGCCGCAGAAAAATTGCGTGATTGTGGAAGTATTATATAGTTAAAATGCCTTGTACTATTTACTATTTATAGATGTATTTATTGAATTTGTTTTTTTTTAATTTTTATTAAAATAGAAAAAATTAAATTGATAATGAATAACAAAATTAGTGATATATAATGATTTCTCTCTTAAATTAAATTGTTCAAATTTAAAACCTTATAAATTTTAAATCATTAAGATTTAATTGAATTTGCTTTAGATTATGTGTTTATGTGATTAAAATTTATAAAATTTCTGTGAGACACGAGATCGTAATTAACTCTTATGAATAATTTATATGTATAATGTTATGGATTTCACAACAATAACTTATATTTGAAAAATGATTTCCTAGGCAGATTGATAAATTTGACATCTCTTGCATACGAGGGAAAACATTTAGTAAAAATTTTCAAAGTTTAAATTATGAAAGGAAATTTATGAATTTCTGAGTTTTAATGATGTTTGGATTATTATTATAAGAAATACAACACACGCTTTATAAATATTACATATCATAAAATTTTTGATACAGTAAGCTAATTACTAATCTAAGTTTTCACTACAAAATCTTGAGGTATTAGTTAATGGTCACATATTAATTTTACCTTTAGCAGTTCATAATTCTAACGGTCAATTCTGATGAGAAATTTTGGTGTGGTTTGAAATTCAGTTCAGATATTAGATTTAATTATTATAATTAATATACTGAAGAAACCTCGCATAAACATTTAATCTAAATTTAGTTTTTCGACAGGGTCATAAATTTATATCTTTTGTTGTAAAAATTCTTTCTATTAAAATTTTTGTTATAAATCAAAAGTTTGCAGAATTTAAATTATAGCTAATGTTTTTTTTAGTAGCTAGCTGAATTAAATGATTTTAAAATAAAAAAATAACGAATTTGGTTTGTTAGCTAATTTTAAATGGAAAAATATCCATTTGTTACAAATAGTTGTACACTGTCTGACATTGAAAATGCAACTCCAAGAAGTTGCCAGAAAGTGACGAAACTCGACAAACAAAGAAAGACAACAACAAACAATAAGTGATTTGTATTTATACATTACATGCATAATACAGAGCGAGAACAGTGTTGGATCAGTTGGTTGTTGGACCAGCATGGACGGTGAGTACGAAACAACATGTCTAGGTACAGAGTCAGTGAGAGTACGGATAGCGTCCTGAGCAATGACTCTCCATTCCATGTAAATCATTTGCCAAAATGCGTCCTCTAAATGAGATTTTCAATTGGACAGATTTTCAATTGGCATCCAATCATATCCAAAACGTGTTCGATTGATGAGAAATCTGTCAAGTACATTGACCAGGGAAGTCACTGTACACATTGTTGGTCATGTTGGCTGATGCGAACAATGTGCAATAGGGCTTCATCTTGCTGAAAAAGAGCAATGGACGCCCCCTGAATGTAGGGGAGTGTCACTGGCAGCAGCATATCATTCACGTAACGTTGAGCTATCACAGTGCCGTAAATACGAACTAACGGTCACCTGAAATCGTACACAATAGCTCCCCAAACCATGGTTTCGCGTTGTCACGTGTTGGGGTGTTCCAAAATTGATGCAGAATTATACCTGTCTACACGGTGACCGCAACACTCATATGCGATGAGCAGCAATGAAGAAACACATGTGTGACTCATCTCAGATGATCCTGTGCCACTACGTCGTCCACATCACTCTAATCATGAACCATTTCAGACGTTGGCGTCTATGCTGTGGAGTCAATGGTAGTCTTTTTTAACGGATGCCATGAGTGGAGGTCACTAGCAACTAATCCACAGCAAATGGTTCTGCTTGATATAAGAGCATCCAAGGTGTCTTACACATGCTACAAAATTTCGGTAGACGTGCTTTTGTTTGGCCCCTACTTCCTAACATAGGAATTAATCGATCCACGGGTGCTGACGTTACTCTGACTGCACAGGTAGTTCCTTGCTCCAACCATCTTCACCACAGCCGGTGCAATGTGAACGCGTCCACATGTCTGTCAGCTGAAATTTTTTGTAACGACCAATCTGCCCCTCTCAGTCCTATCACTATAACCCTTGTAAACTCATCTGTCTGCTGGAACAACTCCATCGCCGATGGCTAGGCATTTCCTGCAATTATAGGCGTTCTTCGCAGCAAGAACAAATTTTCAACGATTATTTTCCAAGCAGCAATAACGGAACGAATATTGCCCACTCTGCCAGTTCCTCACCTTATATTTTATCTCATGTGCATTTCACATAATTTGCATAGCTTGGTAAGGTGAGTCGACCCTAAAATTTGCTTAATTTTCTGGCCATTTCATTGTGGTGTTGCATTTTAAATGTCGGGCAGTGTATCATTAATAAATGAACTAACATTCAAAAGAGATTAATAAAAGCGAAGAGCATTGCCATTATGAGTGCACTTACGTAACGTGTTTAAAAAATGAAAATCGAAACCTTAAAATAACTAAAATTTCACTAATAACTAAAACTGTCAGTTATTTTTGAAAGTTGTGAATAATAATTTAATAAACAAAACGTTCGATATTTATTTTAATGTGATAGCATCTATTAGAATAATGCAGGTAGCTCATTGATAAAATAAACAACATTATGAGTTTTATATGAGAAATCAAGCAAACAAAGTTGATTCCAAGCTGTTAAGGAGTATTGATTTAATGCAACATTTTGGAAAACAATAAAATGTCTATACTTCACTATCAGCCATTAAAATACTTTTAGTTCATTTATTTCTTACTTTCCGTCCTCTTCAAAAATAAAGTAAATTTATTTTCCAAACTCGATAAAAACACTTGACATTTCTTACATTCTGCAAAATAAATAAAGAAAAGTATGTTTGGTGAAAAATTAATTACTCTCTTTCAGAAACAATTACTTTTGGGGAAAGTTCCCTTAAAAAATCTCGAATATCACAGAGAATTCCTTGAGAAATTTATTTGCATTGAATTTGTAAGTGATCAAATTTTAAAGATAAAGAATGTTTATTTGTCAAATAATATTTAAAAATAGAGAAATGATTTTTGGTGATCAGTTGTATCTTATTTTCTGAGAATAAATATCATTTTATAAAACAGATAAAATTTTAGATACTTTATAAATATTTTAATTTCTAAAGTTAAACTATAATGTAGTTCAAAAAGAAAACCGATTCGATGTCAATTGAATATTGTCAAATAATTGATAGTAGTCTTGATAACTTCAAATGTATTTGATTTTGAGATAATTTAAGTTGTAAGTCATAGATTGCACTTAAGTCAATAGAGACTCATTAAAAAAAACCTTTTTAAATGCAATCATTATTGCTAAATTTTATCGATGGGATGAAGTTTATGAAGAAAAAAGTACAAAATCAAGTTGCTAACACAAATACTGTAGTAAAAGTTTCCTCATGAATCACTCCTTTTTTTCTTCATTATCTTAAATACTCTACCTACTCATTCATATTAAAGGTTACAATACTTGGCTTAGGTACAGAACACAAATACTGTTTTTGGTAGAAACTAAAAATATCTGTTAAGACTAGAAATTTTAAGAATTATCCAAAATCATACTGTAGTCAATCATCATAGGTACCACTTGAGTAGGAGCTCTTAGTTTTCAACAATGAATATAATTTCATTCCTTGTTCGATACACATAGGATCCATGAGTAAATGTACTTTTATCAATTACAGTTATTTCACGAAGTATTGCTATGTGGTGTGCTACTTTTTAGGAAATGAGGTCATTTGTAATTATCCTGTCGAAAACATTAAACAGCTTCTTGGAGAACATTGAAGAAATCGCATGGTTCTGTTCTTGATAACATATCATTCTGGGGCTGCATTATGGGAAGATAACACTAAACATCACATACCTAAAAACGTTTTTGTTTAACGGCTTGAAGTTGATGCTTTTCTTTGTTCAACAAAGTCATTTTAAACAATTTGACAATATAAAGGGCATGACATCTTGCCAAATTTGTGAATATCAAAGATATTTCGAAACTGGAATAATAGCGCGTAATTTTTGACTGAACAGGAATTTAAAACACACACTACACACACACACACACACACACACACACACACACACACACACACACACACACACACACACACACACACACACACACACACACACACACACACACACACACACACACACACACACACACACACACACAAATATTAGAAATTTGTGCTTTTATCTAGTTGATTTTTACTTAGATGCAAGAAAATCTAAATGGTCAAAAAGGTCATCAGTTGCATATTTTAGTGTGTGTAAATCTGTTAGCTATTTATCAGCACTAAGGCTGTAAATTTGAAATACTTTTCAGTATCGTTTTACGAATTTTATATACACTGTGGTTGAGGGAAATTAAAACTTAATTAACAGGTGTTTTTTTTTACATAAATAAAGGAACCATGAAATTCATGAATGAGATAAAATTGTATGTGTTGCTTTGTATGTATGATTAAGGTAGGGAAATCTGTGTGGCTTCCCCATACTGCCAGTGTTCATCTGCTGTTGTTGTTGCACTAGCAGGCTTACGTATAAATAGCATTGGAAATATGACGTGACCAGGATACGTGTTCATCTGCTGTAGCAACGGGTGGTATATGCCAGTCCACTTAATGTTCAAACATGGATCACACGTTTACGATCACCGATAGACAGGGGAAGCAAGCAAACAGCACACAATTCCATCTGTTCTCTTGAAATGCTCTTGAACATTGCGTGTCATGTGTGGTTGCAAACAAATCGTTTGAAATATGACTGATGGCATGCGCTGAATGAATGGGAGGACTACAGTCTCCAATATATCAGAAATATAGCATTGGCTATTCATTTTACGGCAATGCATACCAGAGGGATGTGGGAGTATAGTCCAATACTATCCCAAAACAGGATACCAGGTCTAGTTTAGAGATGCATTTAACAATCATGGTATCTCCTGACTTGAATCCGAGCATTGTGGTAATGTAGCAGAAGGAGAATTCGTTTGTAGAGATAGTGTCGTTTCTTTCCATTATCTCCTAATCACATCATTTGCGGATAAAGCACATGTGGTTTTCAATCAAGAATATAAGAAGCAATGAACGCCTTTGGGTATTTTATTCTGCTGCTAATGACATCAAATGGTATGAGTTGATATCAAATGATGCTCAACAGACTAAATTGGTTGTGTCTGATGTGAGAGAATTCCATTACTGCCGTGCACACAATCTGTCATCATATGCGGTGGTGCAACGAAATAGGTGCAATCAATCCCTTCGGTATGTCGTTTTATTTTAAGTTAGCGATTACAAAACCGCATCACAGTTGCTTGGTTTCGTCCAATGCTTGATTCCATACCTGATTTCTCAGAAGGATAATCCACAATCCTTTTAGGCTACTACTCTTTCTTGGCTCTTAAAAGTTAGCATTTCTCAGACGTTCTCGCAAATGATGTCCTTTCACGAGGAATAATTAAACATCTTACACACTCACAAAAAAAAACAATTTCTGTACTTCAAATTATAGCAATCAAGTAAAGTCTCTCGTATTTGCTATTGCATACGTCGTCACCATAGTCTCAATGTGGGCTAGTGATCAGACAGCACTCTTCCGAGCATAAGTCATAAGCTCTATCTCAGTCACTATTGAACATTGGCTATGCATGTTGCGCTTCTGTCTTACGGGTCCTCGGGGAAGGTGCTTACGCACGCGAGTTTTCAAGATTTACTCCTTTTTGACACATAAAACCTACCAAATACTGCCCACTATCTATGAAAAGTCTTCTTGGAAGGTAATTTACGCTGAGGATACTAAATTGACTTACAGTAACCACCGCCTGTTTTTCTGTCCACTACTTGTCAAATTATCTCATTACTGCAAGCGCATGATATAAATTTTCCATGGCTTACACACTTTCCTCAAAGCTTTGCCTTTTGCAGTGGTATGTATATTAACATTATTAATTGAAAGTGTTTTTCAACAAAGCATAAAAATGTTGAAAGACACGTTTGCAAATTTATATAAAAGGAAAAACATTTTATTTTATTTAAAATATTATAAATTTTTATTGAAGGTAATAAAACATCTATATTTATTTTTATAATTTAAAGCTGCATTTTAATTTTTCGATCATTTGAATATTTAAGCATACAATATTGCTAAATACCACACAAGCATACATTCTTATGTACAACTTTATCATTATGTATGTGTCCTTAAACTATTAGCATTATGTATTTTATATACGAGATGAGTTTTCAGCGAATAAATCAACGTAGTATCAAATATCAATGCATAAAGACAAGAAGTTGAAGATTTACTATAAGAGGTCTATTGAAAATATTATTGTAGAACAGCATATGAAGAAGTCAGTTTCCACTCTATATTTTTGTCGAAGATGGATTGCACACGTCCTACTATTAAATAGGCTATCCATCACTCTTCAGACAAGCTGTGTGCTTTCACTATTGTGGAATTTTATAGAAATCTGCTTAAATCACTCACTCGTAAAAACGAATACTGTTATCAACTTTACTCACCACCATTTCTAGCAATATTTGAAAACAACCCAAGGATGTTTCATGAGTAGTAATAAAACATTTTAAAGCAAATGTAGATTATTAAAAATTTAACCTATATTTAAGGAAATATGAATGTAGGAATATTTTTAAGTATTTTAAAAATAACACACACATTCAGGCTAAATCTACATTTCAAATTTATTGATTGTAAAAGATATGTAAGTGGAATTATTTTAAATATCAATAATTATTTTACATATTTACGAAATAATCCTATTTGTTACCACAATACGCAGGGTTAATTATAAAAATTAGTGGTTATGTTTCTGCTTTCAATATATTTTTGAAGTCTGAGGAATTCACATGTAAATTTGTGAAAGATTATTTCTTGATTCCTCAGTTGCTCTTTCAATAAAAGAAATTAAATTATTATTTTTTTTATTTATTATTTTTCGTTTTCTTTTTCATACATATAAGAATGTAATGGGGATAAATATTTATTTCTTTTAGCATTTTTTTAAAAATTTTTTCTGAAAATTTAAAATTTTTTAAAAGATAATTTTTTTATTACTAGAAGACCGAAATTTCAACATAATTCAATTATTCAAAGTATTTCACATTACAAAACATTCACATGAATCTTGATGAAAAATTTACAATTAATTTCAAAATGCAACGTTGATTTTGTTTACATTACTCTAGTTTGCAAGAAAAGTACTTTTTATTGTTTGTAAATTACTTTTATTGGTGTGAATTTTTATAAAAGTATGTCAATTGTTAGTTCATGATATACTCTAAGAGATGTGGTTTTATAAGGTGCAATGCTCTGTTAATATATTCGCAATTTTTTATTTGTGTTCAGTATCAATTTAAGTATGTCAGTATCCGTTATAAAATGATAGTTATGAGAGAATAAATTATATATTTGACATCAATTTCATTAAGGAAAATAAGTAATGTTTAATAAAATAAAGGTAAACGAAAATTTTTGCTTGATGCTAAGATATTTGAAAAAAGTACATACATTTTTGATGTATTTTTGAAATGCGATTGGAAAAAAATTAAATTGAATAAATTAAAAAAACATTTATAATATTAAAATTAAAATCAAATAAACTTAAAAATTGAGCTTTATATTTCTGGTATATATTTATATAATTAATTTATGAATTAAGAATAACATAATAAATATTTATGAAAAATATCAATATAATTTGCAACATTTAGTATTAATTTATGGGCGATATATATTGGAATAGAAAATCTTCTAAAATTATTGCAGGTTTTTTTTTTAATTTAGAAGAAACTAACAAAATATTTTTTGACTTTTTTGTTTCAAAATTTGCCCCTATTTAACATGAAACAAATTTCATTCACGTGATTTTGTTTGTTGGCTAATTTTTGATTTCTAAAATAAAAATACATAAATTATTTTAGGATATCAAATAGCTCAAAATTCAAATCTAATTGCAAATATCATGTCTATTTTTAAAAAAAAGTTTATGGTAATTATTATCATGTTAAGAAAATTCTTCATTAACTGCCTTGAAACTTTGTAGCGCAACGATCATTTTTTGCGCATGAGCGCTTGTCAAAAACAGGATTTATAGTTTAAAGTGGATTCCGACCCACTACAATACAAGCATCAAAATAAAAAGTGGAACTCAAACCCACGAACTGTTGAACCAAAAGCTAGTGAACTAACCATCCGACTGACAGCCCAGCAACTGTGTTGAAACTTTATAATTAAAATAATTGTAATCTATCAGCAAAAGAGTGTTATTTCGATGGTTATATATTGCAATAAAATATATAAACAATTGAAAAATCTTTTAATAAACAAGTATAAGAATTACAGTCTTACTGCCTCTTACAAGTTGGGAAATGCTTTTTCTGAGTAGAACGTAATGAGTTGGATGATATTCACCTTCAAAAAGAGGAAGATACGCGATTTACGTATTTCTGCTTCCTGAAAGTACATCTGTCTTCTTGAAAGTTTTCCTTGCTATATTCCTCACAAAATATGAAAATTGATCAATGTACATAAAAATATTCTTGAATAATGATCAAAAGCTTTATAACAGTCTTCGGTTGCATTACTGCCAATTAATTAATACATTAATTTATTTTTTCATAGCAAATATAATTTGGTAACCTTTTTTTCTTCTCTTTAAGCATAAAATGCATTCAGATTTCAAAATTGCCTGTCAGATCATTTATTTTAAACAAGAAATTAAACAATATATGGAATCATACATATTAAATGATATAGTTTTAAAAATTAATACTTTGATAAAACTGCAGTTCTTTCAATAATGTTATGGTTAAGCGGGCAATACTGTAATGGCGGGAAGTTAGTTTGGTGCATTGACTCATTCTGATTACATTAGTATCTAATAAGAAGACATCAAGTTGTTGGATGAGACTTATTTATCAATACTGTACTTGAACAGTTTCTGTAAATTCAAGTAATGGCAGTATTTTTGTTTCTAAAGATAAAAATTTTGATAACAATATAATTCTTTAGTTAAAATGAAATAACTACAAAATTCAAGACCACATCTACATTTCCAATAACATTTTCTGTACGCAACGATAGTTGTCAGGCTATATTTTATTAAAAATGTACGATCTAGGATAGAAGATAACTTAGAGTTTCGCTACATTGCTATATTGGAGCTTAGTAACAGAATTTGTTCATATATTCATAGATTTGTTTCAAACACATATTACGTATGCGTTCAAGAGTATTCTGCAATAGATGTGACTTCAAGACAATAATTGAAAGCCAATCATCTTTCAAGCAATCAAAATTAAAGGGAATTTTTGTGCTTTTCCTCATCAATGTAAAATAATTCATGACTGAGAAATTCATACAGAGATGTGAAAAAAAGGATTTTTTTCAGAACTTCTAATCCCAAGCTTTCTATATTAATTAATGTGATGTTACGCACGTACTTATATTTCTTTGTGAATTTGTTAAAATTTTCTTTAGGAACGATTTGCATTTTTTATGTTTTTATAAACTCAATTTATTTGTTTGTGTGCATCTTTGACGGTAAATAATCTTGTCAGTCTTTTTAAAAAGCAGGAATTCTTAAGATTTTCTTTTACAAATATTTTGCTTCTAGAACTTTTATAGACAAAAATGTATAAAATGTCTCAAAAAGCATCATACTCGATGAGAAACTTTTAGAGTAACTTATAGTTGGCCAAAATACATCTTAGTTGCTTTAAAGAAATCCCTAATGAAAGCTTTGTTTTTTTATATATTTCATACTCACTCACACGTTTATTAATACGAAAATTACAGGGATATGAAGTACAGTACTGTATTCAAAATATTTTATGATATTCATGAGTATCTCTGAAGTACAATAGTTTTTTATTATTTATAAATACTCAAGAAAGATTGCAATAGGCATGTGCTTACGTTTTATATTTGTACTTTTCAACTATACATTTTATAATGAAAAGTTAAATCAAGCAAGAAAAAAGTGTTTTTGCTATTTTTCATATTTATGTAGACGTAAATGAAAGAAAATATGAAAGTGAATATTATTGAAATTTAAAGAAATGGTAATCTAATAGAAATAGTATGTTGTGAATACAAAATATTACATTAACAAGTACTTTAGCTTGTAATATTTCATTGCAATTGTATTGATAAAAGAGATTTTTAAATCATTTAAAATGTATGACACTGTACAAATTTCATTTACTTCGCTTAAAATGCTGAGCATGTAATGCAATAATCGTTTATTGTTTATTCAGTAAGACTCGGTTAAATAAAGATACTATACAAAGAATGCAAAGTAATAGTTTCATTGTGTCATTAAATCTTTACCTGATGAATTTTAAGTTGTATTTTTGTTCTGCAGATAATAACTAACTGTATTGCTTACGTAAATATACAAAAGTGAAATATGAAGTAATAATAGATGAAATTCGAAAGCATTACGCGATATAGGCTATATCTGTGTTAAGAGAAACATTTAAATTACCTGCAATAGAATGCAGGCGAGAAAATAAAATACAATAAACATTTCTGGATAGGAACGTTTTAAGAGGTCGTCTGATTTTTTACCTCAATACGTCAGTAATGACTAAGAAAACAAGAGAACCTATGAAATAAAAGCAGGAAAATGTTAGATTATGGAACTGAGCATTCTTAATTCCTAATATTTTAATAGGTGAGGATATATTCTTTTCAAACCTAATGAACTTTGCATGAATGCGATAAGCAAATTGAGTGAAGAGTTTGAAAATTGCAATTTTTTTTAAATCAGCAAGCTTCTATTAAATAATCAGTTTCGATTTTTTAAAATTTTAGTTAAATGTATTTTATCTCAGATAAAGCTTTACTCAAAGTTTATATTAAAAGCCTCAAAGAACACAATAACACTTTTACATACTGTAAAATAGTATTGTAATAATGCTATTGTATTTTATATACCTTTACTATATATTTTGAATAACTTTTTACGAATTTATCCCACTTTTTTAATGCTATGAAATGTAATATCTCTCTTTTTTTGAAAATAAAATTCCATTATTTGTTTTCGGGTGAAAAAAAGAGTTAAAATGTTTTGAAATTTTCTGATAAATTTCAAGTGAAATATATTTTTAATTAACTTTTTTTTTAAAAATAATTGTTTACGAAAACTATCAAGTAAATTTCTAAAAAAAATAAATGATGGTATATATATTTGTTAATCTTTTATTCTAAATTCAAAATTTGTTACAAAGATTGAATTTTCGTTACTTCGATTACAAGCAAGTATGTTTCAAGATAACTGATATGGTAAAATTCATTAAAGCGGCGACATACGTTCCTGCCAAAATGTCATTGCATTTAATTTCTTCCAATTAGTAACTTTCATAGTGAACTCCATAGATTTGAAATTGCTTTACTTAAATTTCGTATGAATTCTAATTTAAATTGAAATTCTTATGCTCTGGGATAGGTTAATTATTCTCTTACAGAATATTGCGTCTGTCTGATTACTTATTTCAGCAATTATAATCAGAAATAAGCAAGACATGTTTCCAGGTTTTGCTAGAATTGAAATTGAAATACTATAAAATGTTGATAAATGCTTCCATTTATTTACGTCCAATCGTACTATCTTATACCGTAATTTTATAAAAACAACACAAAAATTCATAATCTAAATTACTGCTTGTGATAATGATAAATTTACTTACAACAGAAAAGCAAATGAAATATGAGAAAAATTAAAATTTTTTAGATAATAAAGTATATATAGTAATTATATTGATTTATTTGATAAATGCAATGAATTTATTTTTAGTATTAGTAAATTTATTTTCTGAATTTCGAACATTTCCCTTAATATTTACGGAAATGAAATTTTAATCAACTTGTGAGAGAATATAGGAAATTTGTAATTGTTAAAAAATCATTAGAAAACAAATTAAACGATTAAAAATATTTTGTTTTATAGGAATGTACCAGTAAAAGCTTAAGCACTATTTAACAAGTAGAGGACTCCTTTATAAGGCGTAATTGTTGACTAAAGAAGGGTCAGTGCAGCCTTGAAGCTTTTATCAGAAACTAGAAATGTTTTTTAGTGTTTGTCAGCTACTTCCAATATTTATACGTGCAGCGCATTTTCAATTATTTTCCATAATTTTCTGCATAAATTTGAATTTTATTTGTACTTTATTGTTGTTCTCCTTTCTTTTCAATATTTGAGAATATAAAATTACAAATATTTATAAAAATTGAAATTAATTAGTAATGAAATTGCTTGATTTTTAAATTCAATTGAATAAATATGACACAAATGTTAAGTAATACTACATATAATATTTTTAATGTTCTCCAAAAGAATTGTAATTAATTTAATTTAAGTAAATTAATTACAATATTTCTTAAAATATTGCTAAATATTGTAATAAACTGAAATTTTTCTAGATATTTACTTTTAAATTTAAAATCTTTATTTTAATTTAGGAATTAAGAATCTGAATTGCTATAACCTTCATAAATTATAAATCAATTATCAAACATTCTATTAATGATAATAAACTTTACAGTCTTTTGTATAGAATTTATTTTTCTTTAATGGAATAATAATATCCTACATTGATCTTTTATATTTTTACGAGTATCTGCAAAGACATTTCAAATTCATAAGAAATCCAAAGGTATTCTCTGCATTTGTTCTTGGAATTGTTAAGAATTTCATTGAATAATCATTCTTTGCAAAAAGAAAAATTAGTAACTTCTTTTAATCATGAAAATCCCAACAAGTTTCCTTAAGAGAACAATGAAATATAATTTTGTATTTGTACCACTTCTATACCACAATTTATTTTTAATTTTAAAAATTTAAAAATATCAATTTATAGTATTTAAGTAGAAATATCTTATGTATACGTTATAAATATATATTTAATTACCATATTTATATACCACATTATTATATACCATATTTAATTTAGTAGTAATTTATACTAAATGAAATGTAATCCAAAATTATAAATCTGTAGTGTAATAATTTTTAAATAAAGCCATGTTTTGATTCAAGTAAAGCTTTATTGAGCATATAACAATTGCATAAGATTATAGCCCCTCTCAAGCCACCTAAAAAAGTTACAGAGTTTTTTATTCCCCGACCTTTTGGGGTAGTTGGGGGGCTTGGCGAAAGGAAAAAAAATAAGCCAACATTCAAAGCATTGACGTCAACAATACCGTTACTAGATTAATTAATATTCATATCGCATTAGATTCTCCTATATGGCTGTTCTAAATATTTTAGGTACATAATAAATTGCATTTACTACAAATCATTTGAGAATGAAATTACGTTATTATCTCACAATTTAAAATATAGCCATTTACACACATTTCATTTTGAAACTCTACAATGATATTAATGTGAAGAATTGAAAGTGTATTGATTAATGATTATATTATACGTAAATTCAAATACTTTATTATACATACAGATACAAAAAGTTAATATTAAAACTACCAAGAAGTGAAGCATCTGAGCAATAGATGCTGACTTTTATAATATATTTTCTCATAACGTTTCGTGCAAAATTTCTCAATGCATTTTAAAATGCTATTTTTACTAAATTTTCTAAAGAATATTGAAATTTCAAGCGATAAAATTTGAATATTTTAAAAACTATTAAAGTAAATTTTGTAACGTATAGTAATGTTTTTATCTCATATAATTAAAGAAATTTAAAAATATCATAAATAGTAGTTAAAATTACTTATATAAATATGAAGACAA
Organism: Latrodectus hesperus; assembly: GCA_037975125.1. Taxonomy (NCBI): domain Eukaryota; kingdom Metazoa; phylum Arthropoda; class Arachnida; order Araneae; family Theridiidae; genus Latrodectus; species Latrodectus hesperus. The sequence continues at coordinate 50,077,644 of CM075859.1, read as the reverse complement.
AATTAGTAAATTAAGAGGAAAATAGAAAATGTTTTCATAAAATAAACTAACCTACTTAATGAGATGAATTAATTTTCACTGATGATTTTACTTTTCATTCGTATACTCAAAATTGAAAATTATACTCCTCATATCTGAGTTCTTCTGTAACAATATTTCATTTTAAAGATCTGTGATCAGTAAAAAGGTGGATAAAATTAAGTTTAAGTAAAAATTGAATAAATGCTGAATTTCATGGGGAAGGAAACTTTTCAAATGAAAGTTTATAAGAAAGTGTTACTAAACTAAAAAAATAAATAGCTAACCTACTAAAATATATCTGGAGCCTTCTGGTATAATACAAACTCTGCGCGATATCTTGGGAAGAAATTGAAAAGGTTGCTTGCATCCGAACGGACAAAGCCAAACTTATACCAGCATCTGAGATATTTGTTTACAAAGAGTGGCAAACACTTTTTACTAAAATTCAGGATAAAAATTCTAAGCATATGAAGCTTTTTCATAGAAGATTCTTTATATCTTGTACCAGAGTGAAATATTTTTCCTATCTTTGAGTTCAAGGGATTTCAATTTTAGGAATTTAGTTATTATTATACTTGCAAACGAATCAAGTTTCCTTTAAATAAGTTAAACTACCACCAAATGCACATTTCAACTAAATATCATAAATATTATTATACTTATTTTCAATTAAATTATTCAAGATAAATGATATATAAAATACTATTTGATTTTTTACATTAATTATGATTATTCAAATGCTGATATACCATTTGTGTATATGATATACCACATCATATGTGTAATAACACCTTCGTGTTCTCGTATATGATTCTTCAACTAATTTTGACATTTCGATTAAGTTTAATGTAGATAATTAAATGTAAAAATTTAAAATCAGAGAAATATAAAAATTGTTAAGCTCAAAAATAATTATCACTTTGTATCAAAATTTTGAGCTTGAAAATCATTTTTTTGAAATAAACATCACATGCTTAGAAGGTAATTTTTTTTATGAAAATAATTAATACAAATACAAAAATAGATAAATAAATAAATAAATTTATGGAAGAAATTCGAAAAGAAAAGTAATATTAGAGAAATGCATTGTAATGGAAGTAGCAAGTGATAAAAGTTAAAAAAAATGGATGTGGGAAATAAGTCATACACAGATTCTGTGGGAAATAAGTATATAGAACAATCCCCTCTTACAGCATTTTTATCTCCTAGTATTATGCAATTAAATAGTAGATAGTACGCGCAAGTACAACTGTTCATGCTGCTTCAGCATGATTCCTTAGAAACAGGCAAAGGTTGACGAGCCAATCATTATAAGACTGTTGAATTAATCATATGTGTTCTCGTAATGGCTTAATTTGATTGTCACCCAAATGTCATATTTCTGAATTAGAGGGCCAATTTTATCATGAATATCTGCAACCATCACAGTCTGAAATAAGAATCAAACCCACAAACGTTTAATCAAATTGAGACCTTGCAGTTCAGCTGGAAGGCAATGTGACATTATTATTAAACAGAGATATGGAGGAGGTGTTGCCAAGGTAGAAGCTGAAAATTTCAAGGAATGTTCGTATAATACCGGCAACACGCCGTTGTGCATTATAATACTGAAGCAAAATTTTTCATATGACTCAAAAAATATATAACCAAGTTTCTTAACCCAACTGAAATGTAACGGCCACTGTCCAAAGTCCTATAAGTACAAATATGAGGTGTTGATATGTGTATCTAGCAGCACCATATACTTTCACTCTAAGCAATTGGCAAGTATGACGAAGTTAAATCCACGGTATCCATTTGTGTTCTACATGTACAAATGTGAACCTCCTAATACTGTTAAATAGAATGGGATTCATCTGCGAAAACATCAAGCAATATCTATGTTTAGAACCTTTTCTCATCATACAAGTGGAAGCTAGGTTGATCGCCTTATAGTATCAAAAATAGTCGAACTATTTGTGGATACATTTATTGTCTTGTGGCATTTGCTGTTCTTGCGTGAGATCCTCATAATATGGTTGTGCACTCTATTGATGCCATGCTGGTATGATTTCTGTCTTCTCAGTTGTTAGTGATTGAGGGCCACTAAAATCTAGCATATGTGTTTTGCATAACCAACTTGGATTCTGCAAGAAGTCATATGCACTCGACCGAAGCGTGAAGAAATATTGTGGTGTAATAAACTGAACTCTAAGTAGGTTATGATTCAAACTCTACTCAGAAATATTTTGGTAAGTATTTCTCTCTCTTATAAGACATCACTACAATTTTCCTTAGGAAACCACACACAAATTCAATTTGTGCATGAGACATCTGCTGCAAAATTTCATCATTTAATCTCCTTCGGGATGTTGCAACTGCAACATATTTTACAAAAATGAGTTAAAAAGCTAATGGTATTGTAATCGTATGCACACGTAAATAATTTCTGAAATCTCTTTTTTACACTGGCTAAATCTTGTAAGGAACCCGTGAAGTAAAAGAAGAAGGTGGATAATTTGTGCTTAATGAAATTATTTTTTTCTCTTCTGCATTGTTTTGAATTTCAAGTATACGTATACTAGCCAGTTACAAACAAATGAACAATACATTTGGACCAAATGTTCCCTTATTTTTCATTATTTCATTTTTAAATCTATAAAAAATCGGATCTGTTCTAATAGTGCACTTTGAACATTTTTTTTATATTCGTTAATTTTTGAAAACTGCAATTAAGGAAATTTGTTTCATATTTTAAAATAATTGAATCATTGAAAAATACTGTTATATATAAAGATCACAAATGAATTTGAAGGTAATATCTATATATCAAAATAAAGTATCCAATTTTTTCTTCTATAAATTATTGGTGTAATTGAAGCATTGTTGTTAAATATTAACTTACAGTAAAATTTAAAATTTTTATTAGGTATTTTGGATAATAACTTTTAATTCTGATGATGAAAAATTAGTTATTTGATCTTTTACGAAACTTTTAAGCCATAAAAAACAATTTCTTCATTTTGGGACGATTTATATAAGGAACAATTATTTGTTATATTATATTATTTATTATATGTTATATTATATATTACATTATTTTATCTTTATTCACAACATGAGGTGGAATTGATGGCATCTTATGTAATAGAAGCACTGGTGAGTGGGTCATCGTAAACATGAAAATATGTCAGACTTCGTAGTTTAGAAAAAAAGGACCAAATAGAAGATTCCCAAATTTAGCATTGTATTAGTAGTTGTAGTATTGTACAGCAGATTTCATACTATAAATAAAATCCATTTCGCAAGAAAAGAAATGTCAAGTGTACTCAAAAGTTAATGTTTTATAATTTAAATTAAAAAAAATCTTATTCTAAATTATATGAAAATATTTTTAAAATATATAGAGGTCAGATTTTTTAACTTTATAATAATTTACACGGAATGATATTAGTAAAATTGAATATTTACAAATCAAGCAATATTTTTAGAAACAGTTAATATCTAACGTACAGTTATTAGATAAAAGCACGTAATTAAAGAATACTAGCCAGCGAATGATACATGTTTTATAGTTTTCCATTTTCTTTCCAAGTGTTTTAATCTTAGGAAGTAATTATAATTTATTATGTATGAAATTTTTATTAGCCTCAGAAAACAGAGTTATAGCTTTCATAAAAAAGAAAATATCCCGAAAAATGCTACTATAAATATGAAGCAAAAATATGAATATAATAATATATTCATTTCTAATAATATAATTAAAAAGTTAACTTTCCAGTGTTAATTCAACACAAGTTCATACGTACACAATTTCTAAAAACACGCCATGCATGTCTGAAAAGGAATGTGTTAAAGAATTTATATATTTATCTTTCTAATTTCAGCAAAATACAAGTTCTTCCAAATTAAATGCATTTTTCTAACAAGATGTGATTGTTTTGAATCTTAACCATTTTATATATTTCCTTCAGTTAAAATAATTCAATATAAGTACATACGTTAACAAGAATTAAAACTCAGTTCTTTGTTTTTATAGAAGATTTTACTCAACAACACATTTATCAAGGGGATGGAACAATTTATAAAACAAACTGTGTTAATAAAACCCCTTATAGTAACGGTAAACAATAGTTCTTAAATATTTTCTTTTTCTGCTATAAATTTTTGATCAACTACACCTTCACACAAGGAACAAAAATAAATAACATTGGTACATAGATGAGTCTCCGTAAATGGAACTTTGTGTTACAAACGCAAAAATAAAGCGCTGTCATAACAATAAAAGTTCCTTTCTAAAGAATGTGAAATTGTCTTTCTTCGAATTCTTGCGGTTTACCAGAGGTCATTTTACGCGTTAGGTTCGAAATGGTTTCCAATTTTATTTAATAGTTGTATGCAAGTAACTTAAATTTCATATCCTAGATAAACGCCGTTGAAAGTTTAAAAAAATGATATCACTGATTTAGTATAAGCTTTTAACTTTTAAATTGGTACATTTTATAATACGGAATATACTTCAGTACATAAAACTTCTTATAAATGACTGGGAATATATAATGTATTAGATAAGTGTATGCAACTCACGCAATTATTTGTGTTCATTATTTTAGGAAATGGCTGGTTATATTTTAAACTTTGAGTTATAATTTACTGTTACATAAAGACGTTCTTCATTACAATATATCTGCACTAATTTTCTATTAGAGATTTAAGTAACATTATTTGTTCCTGTAACAGTTGTATGTATATGATTAAACATTCTTTTCAGAAGAAAATGTAATTTTTTTCATTATATTTTAATTTAATGAACTTGATAAGTATAACAGAAATATTTAATTTATGCTGTTAGAATTTAACCTACATGTCTTTTTTCATTAATAGGACATAAATGGGATGATTTTATCTTTAATGGTAATTTTATCACCGTTAAATAAAAAAAAAATCCGTTTCTAATCAATAATGGTGGAAGAAAGAATTATGATTCATTTTGAGTGCAAAGGATGTGAAATGCGTCGTAAATAGAGGTGATCCATATTAATCACATAACTATAGAGTTAAGATTGTTTTAATGAAAATGCCATTCGCTTGAAAGAAAATGAGCAGACGATTAAGGAGAAAAATTATTACACTTATTTTCTCTTTATAGAGATGTTTATCAAGATGCAAGGAATGTTAGCCAACGCATAAAAATGATGACTGTATCAAGACAGAAAAACTAGAAAAACGAAAACGTCATTTCAGTCATATTATTTTTGATAAGTGATGACATCAGCGTGTTATCCTGTAATATAAACTGCAATGAAGGATGATGCTATACCACGCAATTGACAATATCTATTTTTTTTAATTAGGAAATGCAGTTTGTGTTAATCAAGTTAGTAACAGCAATCAATAATAGTTTGATTAAGTGTTGTTGTTGCACCAGCATACTTCCTTGTACCTAACCCTGAATTGGGTTCTACCAGTTAGATAGAAGAAACCGGGTGGAATCTTCGTGGTTGTGAAGCAGAGACCAAACAAGACTCCCAATACTTGGCCTACCAGCCCCAATATCATTTCACTAAGAAGACATTGCTAATACACTCAGCTTTAACGTACCCTATCCACCTTTAGTGAACCAGATGGATCTTCGGTTATTGCAGGATTCGTACTCACTAGCTCCCGATAAGGAGAACGACGCCCTAATCAACCAGGCCACCATGGCATTTTTGATTAAATGTCAAGTGCCCAAATGAATTATTCCCAGAGTATTTAATTTGATAAACTCCAATCGGGGTTTGAATTTAGTTTTGAAGACCTATACATTGTCTTTCAGTGATTTACTTTTTGAATAAGTAAATAACATTTCACAAACAAAATTATTAATAGATCATATTTGTAAAGGATAAATATATAACAATGAAAACCTAAACTTTCAAAAATTCTGATGGATAGCTTTGTTGGTCGATTTTATGCTGAAATACTATGTTTTTAACAGTAATTTACGGATTTATTTTAGTGAACACTAAAAGAGCTTTGGATAGTTTAAACTTGGTTAAACTTAAACGTTTTTTATCATGTATGATAATTTCTGGAGCAAGAAAAAATTTCGTACTTATATTACCCATAAGGTTTCTGACTTTCTATTTAAATTTCTTCAGCAATTCACAATCTATATTTCTGTAAATTTGATTTTATTGAGAGTCCCCATGGTAAATAATGCATAACTTCAACTTTTTATTTGGTCAGGTATTCTGCACTCATAAATATGTTTAAATTATGCGCGTTTTTATGTTCACTCAACCTATTCTCTTATAATTCCAGCTATCCCATTTTCAAACTTGGTGCCAACACTTAATTAAAATAACAATTAAAAAAGTTGAACTTTAGTATTTGCTTTGCATTTAAATAAAAATAACTGTTGATAAATGTTTTTATAGATCATATGAGAAAAATAAGGCTATAATTTTCACAAACGACTGTAAGAGGTAGTGCAATAAGCAATTATGCTTTTGTATAACCTTCTGAAATATATGGTAAGCTATTAGATTAAAATTTTTCAGCACAAAAATATTCCTATATTTTTTTCCAACGAATTTTCTTAACATTTGGTATTAAACATTTAGCAGCATTTGAAGAATAAATTTGTGCCACTCGAAAATAATCATTTTTTCCTGATTTTGGAAATGTTTACAGTTGAATATTTCATTTTTAAATAGTGTAACATCTGATTTTAATTTAAATAGTCTCAGTTCTGCAGAGTGATCACAATAACGAAATACATAAAAATTTCTCCTCAACCTAAAATCACTCATTCATTCAATAACTCTCAAAGATGTGATTACTCGGTTAATATTGCTAATGTATTTTTAATAATGAATAGTTGCTTTCTGAGAAAACTGTATAAATTTTATTTTGAATCAGTCAAATATTATCAAATTGATATGTTGTAAAAGAACATATATCAGAAAGACTTGCGTTTGGACTAAAGAATGTTATCAAACTGTATATTAATATCTTTCTTTAAATCATTAATAAATTTAATGAACAAAGTAACATAAGAGATGCTCTCATCAATCGTGGTTATCATTTCTACTTGTGAGACATTGTTCTAAATATTTAACATCCCAACTGATTTGTCTGAATTAAAATCTCACTTAAAATTTTTTATACTGATTGATATTATTATCGGTTTTGCAATGATTTAAATGGGCTTCAGAATGTCCTCTTCAAAAACAATATTATAATTTAATTGTTCTGGTTGCGAATAGACATTAATTTCTTATGAGATGTTCGGATACTCATTTTGATTCCCTTTACAGCAATAGTACATTGAAATACCAAGCAGAATGCAAGAGAATGCTTTGTATATGTGTGTAATTTTACAACTCTCTTCACATTTGTTCTTAAATAAGCTTCCATTTTCCTCTAAAACATCACCCAGTAATCATACAAAGACAAAAATTCGCAAAAATATGAACAAGCATTCTTTAAATTTTTTTTTACTGGTTAGTTATTTTATTTCCCGAAACAAAATAATGTTTTTCTTATTAAAATATAAGGAATCAGCAAAGCTTCCTTCAATGTTTTATATAATAAGGAAATAATTATGTAATTTTTTAGGGTTTTCTTAATACATTTTAATATGTATCTAATTTCAAAGATGTCTGCTAATGTATCAGTTCGTTTTTATTTTAATGTTAAAAACATATATTTATTTCTTGATAATTCCAATTAAAATTTAGTTATCGTTAAAATTGTATTCCAATACAGCCCAAAGGCCTTAAAATACCAATTTTTATTTAAGCCATAAAAGTATGAAAATACATTTTCTGAAGTTATAAAAGTATCTATTGTTAATACACACATTTGGTTTTATGCATAAATCAATTTACTATATTCACCTAAGTTCTTAATACCAAATACTTTTTATATTTTCGAGTTAGAAAAAAATATATGTACTTTATTCCATATGTTTTAAAGTTTAACTTGAGGCCATAATTATTGTTTCCTTAAATTTTTCTGCAGAATTCATGTAAACAGTAAAAATTCTTTCAAAAGTATTATTTAGTTTTTTATAACAATAAATATTTATATAAAAATTTTGCAATATTTATGGGGTTTTAATAAGAAATTTTTATACTTTGGCTTTTTCTTTATTCTATCGATGTATGATTTTGTAGCAAAACCCTTTATTCCTGAATGTTCATTTACATTTTTCATATTTTTAAAGTTTCTAGATAGCAATGTTCATCAAATTCATAGTAATATTTTGAAACTTTTTATTTTTCATAATGTTGACAGCTGTTAAAATGAAGTAAGAAACGCAATCTATAATATAAAGATTTTTCTTGAATTCCATTTGAATTTATGATATATATTGCTATTTTCCGATGTATTAAACTTGTTTCTTATAAAGTGTAATGTTTTTTCTTCCAATTCTCTTGAATTCTATTATCGTATAATTTAATAAAAAAATCATTTGTTTTGTTCATTTTCGTTACTTTTATTCTCTTCTTCGATATAATAATGAAGAACATAAGCTAATTTTTAATTTACCCTAGCTGGCTTAAATGAACTTTTATTTACATCATCATTAAATAAAGTGTATTATGCTCCCATTTATTGAGGGAGGAAAATATGAGTTTTACTATTTGATCATTATACTTTGAGTGTTACATATTCACTGTAAATTTGTTTCAATTTCAGAATGCGAAGATTGAAATTTTGTTTTTTGGAGTATTACTTCTCAAATTTCATGGGAATAAAATCTATAAAATATTTACGTAATTTAATTTTAATTAATACGATTACATTAACCTACAAAAAAATAAAGGATACTTACTTAAATATATATATATATATATATATATATATATGTGTGTGTGTGTGTGTGTGTGTGTGTGTGTGTGTGTGTGTGTGTGTGTGTAATCTGTCATACAAACTGTTTCCACATTTATATAGTCCATTCTTTAAAAAAAGCTATGTAATAAATAGTAATAGCTTTTTTTTTCATCAAAATTATTTATATAGCTTTCAAACTGAAATTTCATATTACCAAATGTTCACAAATTCTATCCTCTAGATGATTAAAATATTGCTTTGTATAATATTTGCATTATGGACTAACGTGTATAAATATAAAACTTCATCAGATGATACTAGAATAAGATAGGTTTATTTTCAAATTCTATAAGCGTTATTTGACTTACATATATTATAATCATTCTTTTAATTATAATAAAAGCATTCTATTTTAATTCATTAAACTCAAAAGCTACAGGAATTTTAAATCTTATTTAAGGTAACGAATTTTTGTTAGGTGCTTTGGAATCAAGAGTGTTAATATCGATATTTACTATTCAAAATCGATTATTACCTTGAGCCTTTATTTCTATCTTGTTATAATGTTTATCCTCAAAAGAATTATATCTACTTCAAAATAATCCTTTTATTTTTTTATTTTAAATTTCATCTATTTTAAATCCCATTATATTTTTGATTAATTTAAAGTTTCCTATAAAATTTTAGAGTTTTTATTTACATATTGTAAAACTGAATTAAAGTTTGAAATATTTTCATCAATTTCTTTAGAAATACTCATGCAGAAAATGAATATTGTATACTTATGCAGGAAATATCTTATGTATATTAGTAGATTCCGATATTAAATATGTAAGAGGAAACGATATTACTTCAATAAGATTTTTGATGATAGTTTTATATTTAATGATCGATTAAATATCTCACACCAAGAACTTTATTTAACCATTTATAATTTTTTAATCTTTTCCTTTTGCTAGAGTGTTTATTTCATGATTGGTTTCAATCTCATTTCATTTTATCCTTTCACTATTTTTAGTTCTCATAAATAACCATCAGATAGTACGATATTTGCAGTTTTATCATTGGCAAAAATATTTTAATGGGAATAATTTTGACCTTGTTTTCTTATTTTATTATTTGCAATTCTAACCTTTCAATGTAATCATTAATATAATAAAGGGTGTCTCTCAAAACATAAACCGTTTCCTTTATTAACGGTAAATATTTTGATTCAGCACCTTACATTTTCCCTTGTCCAACATAATAAAAGCTTATTCAATTTTTTGCTGACAAATGCTTTGTTGTCAGATGAGTCAGAAAACGGAGCAGACGCTCCTATCTCTTTGTCTGACAGCGTAATTGAAGGTTTTTGTATTATTTTACTTTTTTCTTTGCAGTCTCTCTTTGTTTATTTATTCAAGAATAATTTCCTTTATGGTTAAACACCAATTCTGTACTGCACTTTTTGTTTCCTTAAACTAATTAGTTCACTTCCGTGAATTTTAATCCTTATTAATATTCTGCTTGTGTTATCAGATGTTAAAATTGCATAATGAAATCAGTTATTGATTAACAAGCCAAAATTCTGCATTCGAAATTATGTTAAATGATATGATCCACATTGTTCTTACGACCTCTTTTATGTAGAAATATTTACTTTGCTTTATACATGCTAAATCTATCGTAAAACAATGGATTTCTAAGTAATAAAGGTTGGGCTACTTAGAAAATGTACCAATAACTTACATATTGTAAGACAGCAAAGTATATTTTTGTGATATGTAAGATCCCTAACATCTTCAAATATTTTTGTTAATTTGTTTTCAATGAAGCATTGCTTAAAGTGAATGAAAGAGTAATATTTAATGAATCTATAGTTAAAAAACAGAATAGAAGTTTAAATATTTAATTTAAAAGATTTTTAAGCCAATATTTAATTTCAAAGTTAAAAAAAACTTTATAAATTGTATTCTTTATGTTGTAATTTTTATTCTTGATCGGTTGTTTTTAAACTACAGGATAGATTAACAACGAATGTGACTTAACTACCAAGGTGATTTCACAAACAATGTATGTGGGTGTGTTTGTTTAAAAATTTTCATTTGTGTAGTACTATCACGTCTCCCCAAGAAAATTCCCTATAGATTGCGATTTGAAACTTAACAGGGTAATTTTTTTTCTCTCTGTAGTTGTAAATTTCATTCTAAAGACAAAACTAAGTACACCCATACGCTATAGAGGGATATTTTATTGAGCTACGGATAATGATACACTTAAAATCAGATTTGCTATAAATTAATGCATTGTTTATTATGTTCAGACGATTTTACCATAACAGAAATAATTGCTGATAATTTTTTAAAAACAGTATCGTCTTCTTTTACGTATAATATTTAAATAAATTTTTCATAAGTATCAGCATAAAAAGGTATTAAAAGATAAATTACTTATTATTATTTTTAAAATTATCCTTATGAAACAATTTCTAAGCCAAAAAAATTTAGATAAAAATACTAACGAATAAAGCTGATTTCTAACATTTTATCTGAACTTATTAGACATTGGATGCCTGGGAGTTAAGAAAATATATAGGTAAATTACTAACTTTGTAGAGAAATATGACCTTTCATATACCATATCTCAGCCAAAAAATTATTTTTCAAAATTAAGAATTTGTCGCCATTCTGCTGAATTCATCAGAAAATTAATAAACGTTGTTGATCAATATATAAATAGACATAATAGAAAGTTCTTTTGAATTTCACTTTGAAAGTCTGAAGAAAATTTTCATCCTTGCTAAAACCAATCTTAGATATTTAAATTTCCAGCTTATATTATCATTCTGTTACTATTGCGCATTTCATTTGCATTTGTTAATTGTTTATCGTTTTGTATTTGAATTTGTACAAAATACTTTATCCAGTTATTATGAAATATAAAAACTTGAAAATTAAATCAGGTTGCTAATGTTAGATGGGATTTATATTCTTGGAGTTAAAATCCTAGTAATTGATACAAGTATCTGAAATTTTTATTTACTTACTTTATAAAAAATTGTGAGATGAAATAAGCAGTAATTTTTTTCCTGTTTTTGCTGCACTAAATCATTTCAAATTAGTACACAAAAGCTCAAACATTTCAATTATTTAATATTTAACTGTTTGATGCAGGAATGATCAAGTTTTAAAGAATAAAACATTTTGATTAATTGAACACCAACTTGTAGTCGCAGTTTTAGTCATAAGAGTGTTATTGTAAATCATAGATCATATTAAGACCTATGTTAATCATGTGATCTTCATATATGTTAATGTTGTGATCAATAAAATCTAAGTCATGAAGGTTGTTTTTCAAAGTCATGGTAATTCTATACGCGTTTTTTACTGAATTTTAATTTATAAGTTGACTTGGTATAAATCAAATATCGTTTGTACTGTAACATGTTTATAAAATAAATAATGAAAAATAATAAATCTTAAGAAAAAAGACTTATTTCAAAGGAAAATTAAACATTTTAATATAATTTTTTCAAATTATTTACATAAACTATGCCATATTTAACAAACACTTTTAATTTTAAATTGTTTATTAAATTAATATTTTACAAAAACACCTTAGCCAATTTATATCTTAATATTAAATTAGTTGTATACTTTGTATTTTCAAAATTAAGAGACACAATAAAAAATCATATTTAATATGTAACTTTTATGGAAAAAGCTCTTAAAGTATCACAGATTTATTAACTGTGAAAAGCACACACAAGCTCTGATATTAGTAAAAAGTGAAATTTAATCACTCATTTTAAACATTTTGAAAAAAATATGTCAATAAAAAGTAAATTCTGAGCAGACTCTTTCAAAATAAAATTAAAGAAAAATATAATCATTTGAAAATATTGTCAAAGATGATGAAAATTAGTTGGTTTTCTTTCTTTTTATTAAATTTACATCCACAAAATATTTTCTTATTCCTAATTAAGAAAATATTTTTTAGAGCTAAATTAATCATTCTCTTTTCCTCTGTAATTTTATTGATGTATTCCTCTCAACATTCATAATTATGTTATTTAAGTTTTTGACTAGTAAACTATGAATTTATTTACTTCTGGATTGATATTAATTGCATTTCGTATTTAGTTCTAAACGACATATTGATTTCCCTATCAAATCACGTGGAATATTTTTACATTATTTGAACTTGATTTACTACATTACATAAAATAGAGTAGTTTTTAATTTATTTAGTAGCAAACATTAAAAAAAAACTTTCCTAAATCCAGTATTAATCAATGTTTTTCCTTTAGTTATTCATAAGCTCCGTAATCTAACTGTCTGGTTTTAACTATTTAATTAAACATGAAACATCCATTCTTTAATTCTTTAATTGCATTAACGTAAAGTTTATCTAAACTCTCTCTAAAGTAAGGAAACTTTTCAAAAATTCTTTTTATCCGTCATTTACCTCTAGTTTTGCAATGGTTGAATCTCTGTATTTAGTTTGAAGATTTTTTTAATGTGCTTATCCCTGGTTTAGGATAGTAAAGCTGACACTTTTAATCTTTCAATTTCAAAGTTTTAGGATAAGACCAGATGGTGCGGAATCCTTGAGTCATTATTTATTAACAAACATTTTTAGATCATTTACTATACTAAAAATTGAAAAATAATATTCAGTTAGAAATATTAGAAAAATCGTTAAGTAATTTTCGTTTTTAAGGAGAGTATTCATTGCCTTCTATTTTAGTTTATGTAATAATATAAATATTTTAATTTTGATAATATTATTTTCCCCTTAAATTTTCTTTTTCTAAGGACTTGATACGCGCAAGAAACACACACACACACACATAATTTCAATTAGTATCGATAATATCTTCAGACGTTTTTTCTGAACATTATGATTAATTCAAACTCCTTTACAAATTGAATATTTCCTAAATCATGTACCTCTATCGAGCATTTATGAACACAACATGTGCTTCTTATTCAGTCAACTCAGCATCGGGAATAAATACGGATGTCGTTTCTCTGAAACTGTGATGTAAGGGAACTCCCCCATCCACCCGATCTCCCACCCTACTTTCCTGTCAGGAAGAACGAAACCTTGAATGTTAAAGATTAGAGTAACATTCTCCATTAGAAGCATCACCTTATCTGTCTACTTGACAGACTGGACTATTTATTTATTAATGCTTGTTAACGCTTGTTTCAAATTTATTTTATTCAAAAAATAAAATTACGTTAAAAATTCATGTTTTTCTTATGCTAAATCTATTGATAATATGATAATGTTATTTTTTGCAGCAATAAATTTATTGCTAACATTTTTAAATAAATCAACAGTTCTATAATATTATTTTCATTAAACAAGCTGTGTTTAATATTTTCTAAATTTGTTCTCCTTTAAGTGTGATTTTCATTTTTATTTACTTCTTTGAATGTTTATTTATATTTCCTTCATGTCTAAATTCATTCATTTTTACCTCAAAAATTATTTTATTGTCTTTTAATTTTTCAAACCTTTTTTGTGCAATGTGTTTCCATGTTAATTTTTCATAATATTTTATTCAAAAATGTTATTAAAATTAATTAATTTATTTTTCGCTAAATCTAATATACACATTTCGAAACTGTGTAGTTTTATTTACATGAACAGATCTATAAGTTTCATCAAATATAGTTCTACAATTATAATATAACATTGACTTTTATTTAACTTTAGTTTAAAAATATTACAGATCTTTCAAATTCAGTAATTTAAGAAGTAACTATCAGATATTTTTATCTCCTTCAGCAATTATAATTTCACTCTTACTTTATAAAAATATGTTTGTTTACCTTGCAACACTTAATGTTATTACATAATAACATTTTTTTAATTGTTGTTTAAACGTCATTAATGAAAAATATCTTTATCGTAAATTTGCTAATAATTTATGATGCTTAGTTTTATCTTGAGTCTTATTCTCTGCATTTTAATTCAAAAGCCGAATGATATAATCACGTAGCATTTTAAAAAATGCAAAACATTTTCTGATGTGTATCCAATCTTTAAGTCACCTGGGATTTCTTTGATTTTCGCAAGAAGATTATTTTTCATCGCATCATTTAAATTTATCATAAGATAAATATTGTTTTCTAATGAACTATAGAAATTGTTATAATTGAAATTAATTTCCACATTTATGTTTTAGTTTCTTATATTTTTTATTAATTTTTAGGTTGCAACTTACTCTAGTTTCACGTTTTTAAGCATTGTAACCATATCGAATTTATATAACAGTTAATCATAATTTGTTTCTTTTACACTGTCTCCCAATTTAACCTTAAAGCATAAAATACAAAAATGGTTCAAAATTATGAACAATCTTAAAAATGTTTACTACTCATAATACATTTGATTTTACGCACAAAATTATACTGCTATATATATATATATATATATATATATATATATATATATATATATATATATATATATATATATATATATATATATATATATATATATATATATATATATGATTAATATTGAGTATTATCCATTTTTTGACTTCGCTTATAATAATCATCAGTCATCAGTCCACTTAATTATATTCAAAATATATCATTAAATGTATCTTTAGGGGGTATTTTAGCTTCAATAAATTTTACTTCAGAATTTTTATAATCAAAAAATATATTTTTGAGTTATAAGATCCAATTTTTCACCACAAAAAATTAAAACGCCTCTAAGCATTTTTAAACGACTGTTGAATTTCAAAGGGCTTAGTTTTTAGCTTTTTATTTTACTCATTTTTAATTCTACTAGTCTTTTTAATAAAATAAAAATTGAAAAAAATTCGAAGAAATTAGGAAAATATAAATTAAAATGAAATATTCAATTTCAGTTTCGTGCTTAAAATTTATCTTACTAATTATTTTGAGTATTTTTTACTCATAAGTATTTTGCTTCAGAACTTCAGAAGATATGAAATTCTCTTCAGAAGATATGCAAGTGCATGAATTATGAAAAAAAACGAAATTAGGAATTAAATATTTTAAGTTACTAATGCTTAGTATTCATGTTGTATATTTTCCCTTCAAATGAAACTAATATGTATAGTTTCCTTTTATCTAAGAATGTATCAGGATTAAATACCCCATAATTAAATAAAATGATACAATTGGATTGCTTAATATATTGCTATACTACTAATTTCAACTATTTAAATACTCAGATCATATTAACATATTTTTCTATAATGTATAATATTTCAGTATCTTTATTTTAGAAAGATTTATAACAATATATTACTAGTTATTTTCCCAATTTTTAGTTGATTAAATGATCTTAAAAATCTGTGATATTGTCGTAATTGATTATTTGTGTGTTATTTATTAATTAATCTTAACATTCCTGAATAAAAAATAATGAGCGTTTTCCTATCCAATCATATACAACAAATTACGAAATTTTACTAAATTACTTTACTTTTAAATTACTTTTAAATTCTCAGAGTATCATTTTTGTGATATTCACTGAATATGAATAGTTATGTGTTTATTTAATTATGTTTAATTTAACTTAGAATAACTGGAAAGCGATTAAAATTTAATTCGCTTTCATAAAATTTTGCTTTTAAGAACATGAAGTGAATCCTTTAGTACAGGATGAGAAGCAGACAAATCAAATCTCTTAATACATTCATTACCAGTGTTTTTATATTTAAAATTGCTGTTTACTTATTTTCTCAGATAAAAATGTATAACTGGAACTTAAACAAGGTTATCATTATAAGGCTCTCTCTGTATATATATGTATATATATGTATATATATATATATATATATATATATATATATATATATATATATATATATATATATATATATATATATATATATATATATATATATATATATATATATATATATATATAATATATAAAATTCTCGTGTCACAGTTTTCGTTGCCATACTCCTCCGAAACGGCTTGACCGATTTTGATGAAATTTTTTGTGCTTATCCGGTATCTATGAGAATCGGCCAACATCTATTTTTCATCTCCCTAAATGTTAGGGGTAGTACAACCCTAAATTTTTATTTTTTATTTTTTTGGTTAGTTCTGTAAGTTCCTAATAGATGGCGGTTTAGCATCTAAGTTGCACAGGTATTCGGCAGATGGCGACGTGTTTATTTTTCTAGATTATACCATCTTCGAGAAAATTATCGTGCGCGCGCAAGCGCGTGGTTAAATATAGAATTTACATATATTTTCATGATGTATAATGATACTATAACAATTTTTCGTGAATCATTTTCATAATTATACTTTGTATTGTGTTATTACTGTGCAGTATTCAGTTTGAATATTTTTAATATTATAAATAGTAAAATAAAATTTTATTTATTACTGTTTTTCTCTACTAATTTTCATACCACCTCGAAAATATGTAAGTATTTCTTGATAGCCTTTTATTATTTTTTATTTTTATTTTATAATTTGATAATTATTAATTTATTCAGTAGAACATTTTGATCTAATTTATTTATTCAAATGATAAATTCTTTTAATTTTTTTTATTTCAGTATAATGCCGCGGAAAAAATTTTTAGTTTTAATATAATTTAAAATTAAAATAATAATAGTTCGATGTCAATGTTATCTACCTTATTTATAACAATTTATTTTTAGATGTCTTATTATTAATTTATATAGTATATTTTATAAGTAAGTCACTGATTACAAACTATAATTTAATATAAGATGAATAAAATGTAAATTCAGAAAGTATATGTTGATTTGTGCTTAATTTCAAAATTTCGATACTTTACCTATTACTATTAAATTTTGGTGAAACGTTTTATTTTTAATCTCCTATGAATGAACCTATTCTAAGTTTTTTTAGAAAATATTAATTTGATTGAACCCAAGAATTAGTGAAAAATTGATTCAATGTATTTTAAAAACTCAGCCACTGCAACGCGTGGCTGGGTCAGCTTGTATATATATATATATATATATATATATATATATATATATATATATATATATATATATATATATATATATATATATATATTATATATATATATATATATATATACCTGATTTTTGCTTAGTAAACATAATTGATAATTTGTTATTTTATTTGTCACTTATTATTATTTTATTTGTAAATGTGTAACAATATATTAAGAAAAATGTATTTCGTATTATGTAAAAATATGTGTTAAAAAAACATTTCTTTCTTCTGTGTGTAAGTAACAAAATATTTAGCTCTCTTATTTTTTTATCGAATGTATTTAGATACTAGCAATTATTTTAATTACTGTAAAAAAATTGAATTAGGCAGTTGTATGAGTTATATTAGTAGTTATCTGCGTTATTAATTATATATTACTTTTTTAAATATATTTCAGCTGTTTGAAGTCAATAAATGTATAAAGTTACATTTTAATGTTTTTCGCCAGCAATGTGCAATAATTTAATTACGTATATTAAAATTGTTTATTATATGTAAACTTCTTAATATGTTTATTTAATTCATCTGCGTTGAAATGTGGAAGTAAATATAAACAAATCCCTTAAAGTAAATTCAAAGCAAATTTTTAACTTTAATTTCACACTAAATTATTTAAAATATATCGTTTATTTATGACAGGTTAAATGAATTTGAATATAAACTAAATGGATATTCAAAGACTGAACTTATCAAAACTTATATTAAAACCCCGTGAAAATGAAGAAGTATGTTTTGTTAACTTTTTTGTGATGAATATTATTAAAAATAAATCAATAAAAGAAAATGAATAAAATTTAAAGATAAAATACATCATCATTATGTGTTCAAGAAATCTATATGATGTTTCTGTATCTATTCAAATGTTTTAATAACATTTATCATGCGTCCCTTATTTACAAACAATTTATAATAAAAATTTAATTTTTACTTTTTAATTATATACATTTTTCTGTCTATGTAAATATCATAACTAGTTAAAATTAATATCAGTAATGAATTTCTAAATAGTACTATTTATGTGTAGCTTGTACCATATATATATATATATATATATATATATATATATATATATATATATATATATATATATATATATATATATATATATATATATATATAACTCTTAAATTTTAAAATTCTTCTTATGAATATGTAACTATTGGTTCAATTTAAATGTAATTTAGCAAACACATTTGTGCACTTATTTTCAACCCAAATATTACGAATTGTAATGTTTTAAGTTATCTTCATATTGATTGAAATTAAATATTTCAAAAAGCTTCGTTTTTTAAACTATGCACATTGGTTAACTTAACAAAATGCATTGTTTTAATTTTATGATATTTATTATACTTCTATAATAAGCTGCATATATACATTAATATAATACTTACTTGAAAAAATATTTTTCAAATACATTTTATTAAATTATCTATTAAAGAGAATTATTACTAAACTTATCTATTAAGATATTTTTAATAATAATTCTTTCCTGAATTCGAAATACATAAAATAAATTATTTTTTCATATAAGTATTTGTTTTGTATAATAAAAATAACTGAGCAACATCCCACTGGTTTATTCTTTACTATAACTCAGAGTCCCGCTTCTGATTTCTTTTATGAGAAAATAAGAATATATAAATGGGTGTATAAGTGAATAAGAAGGGTTTCTTCATCGAGGTCAGGGAAGCGGGTTATAAAATAACGTTTACGGCCCTTTTAAGAGACACCCGTCTCGTGGAAGTCCTAGGTTAACAACACTTGGGCTACTTAATGACTGTAGTCAATTACTATAAATAACCAAGACTTTATGTGTTGGACAAGACGTTATGAGGTAGACATTTACGATGCCCCTGTTATCCGTCGCATCCTACCGTTTTCTTCACCCCTTATCTTAGTTTTACCATCCTCAACACTATCTGCCACAAATACTCTCAATACACTCTGTCAATGAGCTCAGTATCCATTCCTGTATTAACAAAAACTGAGATTGACAAGGTCTGAACACAAAAATGAAAGTAAGAGGTGGTTTTTAGTACATAAGAAGAAGATATTATCCATTTAGTCTTATTCTCTAAGACGCTAGTTCTATGAGTTATACATGGAAAAATGGTAAAATGCTTTTAATTTAAGTTAATAAAGTCTTATACTAGTTAATTTATCTTTAAAGATTCCTGTTTAAATAAGATAAGAATCCACGTTAAGTAACAATCACTGAAAACTGTCTAAGATATATTTTTTTGATTTTTATCATATTTTAAAAAATCATTTTAAAGTTATGTTAAATTTAGTTTAAAAATGATTAATACGCAGCTTAATATTTTAATTTTTTTTATATAAAATTTTGAATTGTAGTAGAGTTATTTGAAAAATATTTCATTTAAGCGATCATTAAACAATACAGTACTTAATATTTGATTATTTTAGTATTGCAATATAATTAAAAGAATAAAAAAACATTAAGTCTTAAGTTATGAGAATAAGTATTTAATTAGGGACATTTATTCAGTCTTACATTCAATATATAATTATTTACGTAAATTGTGTAATTTAAAGGTATAATATTCAGTTACATGAAAAATATAAAGTGTTAAAAGGCGTCTATATAAGGACGAAAATAAGTTGCGTTTGCTTAAAGCAACAAAATTAAATAGATTAATAAGCAAATACTCTAATAAAAATATTATTAAAAAAACACGTAGCGAAATCCACATAAAACATGTATATACGAAAGAGACAATGTATTTACTCTTACTCTTCTTGTAAACATATAAATTAAATTAAACAATATATAAGTTTTTTGAAAACAATTTAATTTTTAATTTTTTTCTGATCACATTTGAATATGTGTTTTTTCTAAAGACATTCTGTATTATATTAACTACAAAATAAGAGTTTAGAGCTATCTTATTTTTTAAAATCAATATTTAAAATGCATGTTAGATAAGTGAAAAGAAACAATATTTTGCTATATACTCATGTCCATAAATTAAGGATGATGCTGGCACAGACAACTTAAGGGGCACACACAAAACAAACGTGATTTATTCAAAAGGGAATTGTATTAAGCAAATGAGAAAGGACAAAAGAGTAGTTTATGTGCGATACTAGGCATATAAACTACGATTATAGCTCCCTGGTGCACTTACAGCACATATTGTCATTATAACGGAACAGTATTCTGTTGATATGGTTAATACATTGTATACCTACCATATGAGAGAATACTGTCCGCACAACATTGAGGTATGCTGAAAATCACATTATCGAGCTGCACATGGGGCAGAGAACTTTACTTAACAAAAAATGCTCGCTGAAGTTCTGGTGCACATCTTGGAGGTAGTTGTCGTGCAGCAATTCAACGGTCAAGCATGTCCCACACATGCTTTATCGTATTCAAGTCCGGTGAAAATGTATCCCAGATATTCTCTGGTTGATACCAGTCGTTGTTGATGCTAATGACGGGCACTGTCCATATATGGAAATGCATCACCCACGGTGCAGCCCTAAACAAACAGATATACTCCAGAAAGATGTCCCAATGAATTTGGCATGTCGTAGTTCCGATTTGAACATACAGATCTGTTCTGGAGAATAGTATAATGTCTTCTTGAACGAGCACTACTACACCACAGTAACGTTGGAGTTCAATGATGTTATCTTAGTTATGCTGGTTATCTGACGTTTTCCATATGAATGGCCGATGTGAATCGGGCTGAAATCTAAGTCTCGACTTGTCGTAAAAAATGATGCCCACTGTAGCGGTGTCTATATTGCACGTTCTCTACTCCACTAGTGACAGTGAGTTGCAGTTAGCGGAATACATCTGACTGGGCTTCGAGTATATAGACCATACTCTTCCAGACGTCTGCACTAGATTTGCTTTGAGTCTGTCTCACCTGTGCTGACGAAAACTAGCGTGACAAGCCTTTTGCTATGATCCGTTGGTTTTTCTGTAGTCACTGTCAAATACCGATAGTCATTCAGCGTTGTTTCTCGAAGATGACCTGATGTACAACGTTTACTAACATTTCCATTATCTTGGAATCAGTGTCACTGTCTAGACTTGAAACTTTGAGCGATTCCGAACTTCTCGTTGACTGCCATCATGCCTACTTCACCATTTTAAGTGATCGATATTTCTACTACGTGAAGCATCATACACATGCGTTCCCTAATTCGACTGATGACTGAGTGCTTAGCGCTCGCGACTCCTGAACTGTGGGTCCCGAGTTCGAATCTCGGTTCGGGCATGGATGTTACTTTCTTTTTCTGTTTTCTCTTTGTGTTTCTCTGTCCTTTCTTTTGTGATGATGTATGAATACGGCCCACTCTATAAACGGGTTTGTGGTGGTATGGCACGGGTATGCTACTTGCCTCTGTGCCCGCTGGGTAACTACAAATAAGTAGAAGTTACTGACCTTGTTGTGGCAAAGGGTTCGTCACCCAAATGCCCGCTATTGGAAATAAAACATGCGTTCTCTATGCCATATCTATGCAGTCATGTTATTCAGCGCCGTATGGTTATGAACATGTTTAAATTTTTGCCACAGTCTCTTATATACCTCACTTTTACTCTCTTGTCAATTGTGGGTTACTCTTGGCGTTCTAAAGTGCGTTCTTGTAATTTACATTCAATGCTTAATCATGTGCGCGATATTTCTACTGGAGGCATTTTCCCTTTGATTTTGATTTTCGTGTGCTAATGTATTATCCTTCATTTACAGGCATGTGTATAATTAGCAAATTCAGAAAAATAACTATTAGTTTCTTACAATTTCATTTATCTAACTAATTAAAATATATCTGGTGTTGGTGATTTTCCTTATCAACATTTCTAATCTATATGTTTCTAGGTTTAGAGTGCAGCAATTAAAGAACGAATAGAATTCCTTCACAAAGTTAAATGGAAATATTTAATCCTTTTTTTTTATTGGTTTTCTAAACATAGACGCAAATACAACCATTCTATATTGAATAAAAACATGTAGAGAAAGTACTAATCGAACATGTAACTGGGATAAGAAAGAGTTGAAAACTATTTTACATTTTCTTATAATTGCAAATTATGGACTTATATTTGCAATTTATGCCTTTGGTAAATTTTGAGTTTTTTTTGTAAAAATAAAAGGAACGCAACTAGTCTCTGCTAATGTCAAAACATTTCTGACAACTGTTTAAGCCAGTACTAAGGACAGAATTGATGTTTAATGGTGTAAGAGACATTTACTGTAGCATCGTTGCCCCGAAATCGGATCGTCGTACTATAGGATCTTGAACTAAACAGGAGACACCCAGAGTTAAGTAGCCATCGAAAAGGATGTAATAGAACTTGGAGGACTTATTTTATGTACCTCCAACTTATATTAATGAACACTCGTTTTTTGGACTGTCTAGGATTTAAACCTCTAATCAGGAATCAAATCTCCAACCGCTAGAACAGTACTACGAGGATAGGGTGCTTATTCTGTTCAAATCCTTTAATCAAGTATCAAACATTTTGAAAACAAAATCCATTTACTGTTCAAAGTATTTAAAACACATTCAAAGTCAAAACTTGTTACATTGAAAAGAATAAACGTATGTTATAAAATCAATATGTTATCCATATAAAATCCTATAGTAACTGAAATATTTTCATATGCATATGAAAAATCATTGGATATAAAAATTTACTTGGATATTTTAAAACAGAAAATTTTCGGTGTAATGATGTAAATTTCTCTGGAGAAATTCAAGCAATAAAATAAATTTATGTAATGGCAAATAAAATTAACTTTAGAATTTGATGGTAATTGAATGTTTTTTAAATGAAACTTAGTTTTTTTATTTATAAAAATTGCTTGTTAATTTAATAAACTGTGTTACATAAAAAATAACTTTATAATTTAATTTTTTGCTACAGGTATAATGTTCGCTTTCAGATGATTTATTTATTTCATTGTTTAAAAGAATAACATTTTTATTTTCCTGCACGTGACTCGCTATTACGCAGGATCAAAAATGGTACAAAGTTGTAAAAGAGCTGAAAAAGAGAGAATCAAATGTTGTAAAAGAGAGAATACTTAAAAACAAATGTATAAAAAATATTATTTTTCTTTGAAATTATTCACAGAAAGAGTGAAATTATAGATCACACAAATATATTCGCTTATTTTTATCCATTTGATGCATTCATAGATAGCTCGTAATATTTAGATTTAGTGAAATATGACAGATCATATTCATGAATTAAATTATTATTTTCAAATATATTGAATGGATTATTAGACAAATACTGAACGAGCTTTCGTAAAATATTTCTGTTTTAATTCAGTCTTTTGGTTATGATTACCCTACTTTTTCTCATTGTATTCTTCTTTGAAATAAGATGCATAATTAACAGCAAAAAGAGCTTGCATCCAAAGATATTCGCATTATTTACATTAATTTAGGTAATTCATGTGCATGAAGTATCAAATTGATATTTACCTAATGCGTGAAATCGTACAACTTAATTAACTTAGCATTTTTCAATATTAGTTTAGCACACAGATTACGCTAATGAACTACATGTTTCTGCGCACTAAATTTCTGATTACCAAAAACACAAGATAAGCATTATAGATACTTGATAATTTATTCAAAATATTAAATATAATTCGAATTATATTTATCTTAAAACAAATATCTAGAACGAATATCTAGAATCTTATAACTAATACGTATCATCTGAATTTTTATACATTCTGATTAAGTAATATTTTAAGTTTGTCACAAGGGGAATCTATATACAACGGAATAATTAAATAGTGAATAAAATAGTAGTAAGCATATTAAAGTGTGTGTAACATTTTACAAGAATATTTATATATATTTTTATTTGTGTAATAAGTTTAAAATATGTAATTATTTGTCGCTATAATTTTTTAATGATTCAAAATTTAATAAAAAATTAAAAATTAGAAAAGGTACCAAAATTACAGATATTTGATCAAAAATATTCTATAAATATCTTTGTTTTATAAATGCATTTGCATGTGATTAAAGCCTAAACTAAAGCTAATTTAAAAAGTATTTATAATCTGACAAATTATCAATAAAACATTGTACAGGGACAATATATTAATGTGAAAGTAGAGCATTCCTTAATAACAGACTAATGGAAGATATACCTCAAAAGTACAGAAACTTCAATTCTATTTATTGACAAAATGATGATCTTAAATTTGCATTAATAATTTTGATGATACGAGAAGTTAACCTGAATTTTGATATGAAAAATAAATATTTAAAAACATTTAGAATGCCAGTTACTATATGAAAACACTGAATTGATTTTCCCTAAAAGTCCAAATATGTTTCTCGTCATAAAAGTAATAGAATGTTAATAAATTTCAGCCTTAATATTTTAAGAATAATATTTTATTAATTAAAATGATTCTATTTAAAATGTTTTTCTAAATGGTAATAATTTAAGCTAATAAATAAACTGCATTTAAAAATAATTATAATAAATGGAAAATATAAGCAAATATATGTGTTTTAATTGCTTAAAATTATAACTTGTAATTGAATAAAATTATATTATAACTGTTGTCGTCATTAAACGTTTTTATATGCTTTAAAATTTAATACCCATGTTAGTTTCCGCAATGAGAGTATATTAATTTCCTCCTAAGACATATAATATAAATATATTTTTTAACAGCGCTCAATAAAGTCATTAAAATAATGATAGTTTGAAAAGCAACTTACAGTTTTGTTTGTTGCATCACGTCTATAATTTATCACCGAAAAAGTGACAAAAAATTATTTTTCAAGTTTTTCATGCATTATTTTGTATAAAAAATCCTACAAATTTAAATAAAATCTTTATCTCTTGAGTTTTCGGCCACGGTTGAATTGTAATGGCCTCATAGAATGTCATGTAATTTGTATCAGATTTTTTGTCGCTGCATATTGTAATATAAAAACTATGATTCCTTTCAAAATGTTGATTATCATTTTAAACTAATTTAAACCTTAATTATAGCAAATTTAGACTCCTGGTGAAGAATAACCGAGCTGGTAGTCCAATGGTTGATAATTTTGCTTTCAAACAGTTCGTAGTTTCGATTAATTTCCAGGTCTTTGGTTTTTGTAGTGGTTTGGAATTCCCTTTTAATTTGCTATCTAAATAATCATTTTATGCAAAAAATGACCATTGTGTGACAAAGAAAGGAACAAAAATCATATGCTAGCTCATACCTCAATGTAGTTCAAGAACGATTCAATAAGAGAAGCATGTTTTTGACCTTTACCCTTTTAGAGATCCAAACAAGATATAAGAGTAAGTTTTTAAGTGCTAATTTTTTTCTTTTATAGCTTATATGTGTGCGCTTTTCCTAATACACAATTGATAAGAAATGCAAAGGAACTCAGATGAGAAAGAACACAAGATTTTAAAACTCCTAAATAAATTATCAAGGCTCCAACAATTCATTTGATTTGTTGTAATACTATATCTATACACGATAACTCATTTCATGTTACAAAATAGCTTTGAATAAAGTTAAGTAAATAGGAAATATCCTTGAAATAATTTCTATAAATATTATTTCTTTTAAATCGTTACTTTTTCCCTAAATCTAGGCATATGTTCTTTTACTTTGAATAATTTTAACATGGATATACAGTTTTCATCGGAATAATTTTAAATTTGGTTTGTATTAATATGATTATGAGAGATTATTGTTTAATAACGCATACATGAGATTGTAAATTGACGTAAACTCTCCTTTATGCAAAATTATGTAATGTAAAATTATATCATAATGAGAATTACATTTGATGTACATTAGATTCTTGATAATTTCTCTTATTAAAGTTTAACAATGAATAAAATTTCGTAATAATGAAAAGAGAAATTTTTAGAATATTTTACAAATTACTGAGAAGAAGGATAGAAGCCATTTATACTATTTAGAATAAGTGTTTCTTGTACTGATTTGAGAATATATACAAGGCAATCAGGTCACTATTGCTGCGTATTTTGCTAAACATTTAGATGCAGATATGTTTCATGATTTGATGAGATACGATTTGCATTGGAACCAGTCTACTTTATCATTCCATGCAAACTGGAAGCGATGGTAAGTAGTTGTCAAAGGTAAGTAAATGAAACCTGCCAGAAACGAATTAATTCTCACAGATGTTCCTTAAAATGATAAGAAAAACGTTAATTTGTGAGATCGATATCATATACTCTTTGTTGATGGAAAAACATTGTACCTCTTAGAATGCATGTAGATCTTCTGTATAAAGTATCTATTAAGATTTTAGCAATGAGATTAATTTACATATATGTAAATGTATGTGCAAACGAGTTTCTGGTTTTCATAAGAGTAAAAGGAATACGATTTTTTAAAAACTAAAATCGATATTACTTGATTTTCATCCTAAATGATTGTGATAATAATTTCATTAGGAAATATATGTCAGAATAATTTCCTGAAAGCAAAATCCTCAAAAGCATATAAGAATATAGTCCTCTGCCATACAAGTATTTTTGCCTGAAAATCAAAAGTTTCAAAAAAGTAAGCTACTGGTACTAAATGCATGCCTTTTATGAATAAGTATATTAAAAAAAAACCCAATATTTAAGAAAACACAAAATTATGGGATTAATCAGTTTCTAGTATTTGAGAATAGTTTCAGTACATATTAAATACTTTTAATTCTCCATTTTTGACTGTACTTTTTATTCATGAGAAGCTTGACGTTTTTGTTTCTTATAATGGATCAAAATTTATTTGATGCTTCACTATTTTTAACTATCACAAGTATGTAGGATGTGAATATTTTAGTGAATAATTACATCACACAAATTCTATGGACTAAATACATCGAATATTTTAATGAAGTGTATTAATTAACTTATTATATGATTTACAGTAATAAGGATGAAGATACATTTCAAGCAGATATATAGATTAAAACAAACAGATTTCATTTAAAATTTTATAAATATTAAGAAAAATATTTGTGATATAACTAGAAATGCTTATGAATAATTCAATTATATGAAAATATGAGATTTAAAGACATTTATATGTATTGAACAAAAAGTTTAAAATAATTGCTTCTTTATCATTTTTGTTTCAAATTTTTGCTTTTATATCTTAAAGTCATGTATTTGCTACTTGTAATAATATTTCACATTCTTGAAATGAAGTCATAGAGGGATTTTTAAAACTAACTTTAAAAATATAAAGCACCTTTCTAAGAAAGTACCATTTCCATTGAAGCTGATAAATGAGTTTTGAAGATATTTTTACAAGACAGCTCTCTCATCATAACAAATCTCAAAGTATTACCCCTTGAGAATTTAAAAGATCATATTCGCTTTTCTCCTTTTAACAGGGAATTTGGTCTTGGAAATTGTAAAATTGTGTTTTGTAATAAAAAGCTAGAGGGAGAATAGTATAAAAAATTAAATTCAATACCTTATTAAGAATCATATTTGCGAAATAGAATTGAAAAATTCTGTATAGAGGCTGCATACATTGATAACATAATACGATTTTTGCGGTAAAAAGCAAAAACGAAGAATGCTTAACTTTACTGACCATAATGAAATATAGATGCAAGCAAAATTTTAAAATCCTGAACAACTTTTAAAACAAATACTTCAAATGTGAAAAATCTACTGATATTGCAAAAATATAATGCATTCTAAACTGTTCCCAAAACCTATATAGTGCATCGAATAAATTGACCAAAATAATAAGTAGAATAAGAATAACAAAACACAAACTTGTAAATTTCATTTAAAAATATGCATTAAATGAATTGATGGTGAAAAAAATAAAACATTTATATTAAAATATAAATTATGACTTTTGAAACAACGGCAGTTACATAAGGTCAATTTAAAACCTCTTCCTAGAAAAAATATCCATGAAATAATAAAAAAAGATTTTGCACGAATTAATAAATTTATAAAGTGAGTAAAAAAAGTATAAAAACTTACTTCATTTATTATTAAAAATTTATGTTACCAAATATTCTGAGCAGAATCAAAATTTTATCTTAGTTTTACCTTAGGAATTAGCAATTGCTCACAAAATTTCAAAAACAAATGTATCTACTAAGAATTAGTAGAATAAGAATAAGTTGGAATAAACGAAAGATATATTCTATTTATACTCTCGATTGTGTATGAATGCCCTTGTGTATGTAAATATTGCAGCTAAGTACACAAACATATTAATTTTCTCCTTTCTCCTGCTTGTTTCCTAAACTTTTATACACATAAAAAAACCAAATTTCTCAATAAAAATATTTGTAAGCGCTTAGAGATGCTATGTGAAATAAATAAATACTTCACAAATATTAAAATATTGTTTAGCAAAAATTAGTTTTGTATAAGTTCAAGAAAATTAGAAATGCTAATCACAGACTCATTTTGAAAGGAATGTAAATTAGTTTAAGGGGAGTTCTCGAAAACCTAATTACATAAAATAATACAAATATTTTAATATTACTGTGAGATTTTGAAAAATATATCAAATTATGATAAACAAAACCATTTCTTATTTCAGTTTTAAAAACATAAAATTTAATTATTTTACAAAACAAATTTTTAATCACATTTTTCGTCTCATGTAAATAAATTATAGATTAGATATTTTTATAGACCAAATAGTAATTATAAATTTGCGAAACAGAAATAATTTAAAACCAATAAAACAATGCGAAATTAATTAAATGCCTGCTTATATATATATATATATATATATATATATATATATATATATATATATATATATATATATATATATATATATATATATATATATATATATATATATATATATATATATATATATATATATATATATATATATATATATATATATATATATATATGGTTATATTTTCAAAACAGAGTGCAGAAAATAAAATATTATCATTTGGATTTCATTTTGCAAGCTACATTTTTTATGCTTTCCAATACAGGAAAAGTTATAAATATTGGTTATGGAGACAAGCACTCTAATCTAATTCGATGAAACTCTATTTTTCTTAGTAAATCATTTAACCAAGTGTGCTAACATTAAAAAATCTTTAAATTGAATTATGCTCTTTATAAATGCGTGTTTATTTTGTTCAATCCTTAATCAATATTATGTAATATGTCAGACATGAGATTGTATATACGTAATACATTATAATTTTTTTCAAAACCACTGTATCTTCACTTTTGTTCATAGTGGGAAAATATTAATTTATTACATATAATAAAGTGTAGTATTTATTTTATAAAATATTATTGAGCAGTATAACTGCTGAAACGATTTAAAGGGAAATAAATTTTACATTAATGCAGTATCAGAGAGTTCTGTCTAGTGTTTAATACACTGCTGGCCATCGAAATTGCAACACCAACAAAGACAAGAGATATCACAACACATTTTATTTTGTAGATAACATGTTGACCAAGTATAAAAGAATTAAATTCATAGACTTCTGTGAATTGTTGTTTCTGAAAAAATCAGTAGCCTGAGTCGCCACCATTGTTGGAGATCACAGCTGCCATACGCCTCGTCATTGATACAAAGATACTTTGGATGTGTTCTTGGGGTATAGCCGAACAAGCAGGATCCCCACGTTGTCAAAGTTGATCTGGTGTGGCAGTTGGGAATTTAATCTGGGTCAAACATTGAGCAGCAATGGACCACATGTTTTCTATCGGCAAAAGATCCGGAGAGCGAGCCGCCAGGGAAGCGGCCATTCAATCTGGTGATTGATGAAAAACCCTTGGACAATGCGTGACACATATGGTCACGCATTATCCTGTAGAAATATGGATGTGGTTAAGTCCTGAAGGTAAGGAAGGACAACTGGCTCCAACATCTCGGATATGTAGCGCTGACTGTTTAAAGTACCGGCAATGAATACTTGAGTAGAGCGAGAATGATATCCAACACTGCCTCATACCATAATACCTAGTGCAGGACAGACACTGGATGATGCTCTACAGACTGAACGCTCTGTATTAGGTTCGTGATGTGACTGAACGATCCATCACTGCTATGCGCACATTTTGCCTGTCATTACGTGAAGTGGTGCAGTGAGGTGGATGCGATCGCCACATCTCGGTCCGTCTTACGCTCCTGCATCTAACGATCAAAGAGCGCATGACAGTTGTTTGCTTCCGTCCATCACGATTACCTATTTCCCTTAAAGATAATCCACAATCTTGGTAGGCCACTACCCTTCCTCTGTCGAACTTAGATACTTGATGAAAAATGATTGCTGCTTTCTACGAGGCATAATTGATTGTTAAAAAAGAAAAAAAATTGCTTGATGAAAAATGATTGCTGCTTTCTACGAGGCATAATTGATTGTTAAAAAAAGAAAAAAAAATTGCTCAACTTGAAATCATCGAAATCTCCAAGCCTTAAATAGAGCTTCGAAGTGGTGCCACAGACGTGCGTGATGCGTGTCTGCGTTGAAATTCTAATCATTTGCATATTTCACCTCCATTGTATGTTATAAATGTATGTTATAAATTTCATGTTATTTGCATGCTTCCTGCAGGGTGTTGTATTTATGGTGGCCAGCAGTGTAGATACTTCTTATAGTTTTTAAAATGAAACAATACTTTATGTTGATAAATTCCTTTTACAAAAGAAAGTTATCGACATTACTACTTTTGTGTAGCACATGCTTTTCCTATATTATACTTAAGTTAAAAACATCAGAATTTTCGCGTAAAATTAGTTAAATATAAATTCTAATATCCCTATTTGTCCTTTATGTTCAGTAGGCTAAAATTACTTCAAATAATTTACTTCTTCCGTTTAAAAATAATAAAGCAATGAGTTAACATTAGTGAACAAGTACATTGTCTTATATCTCCTGAAATAAGGATTTAATTTTATCCAGTACTGAAAAAAATCAATGCATTTTTAACCATCTGTAAAATTTTAATGCATTAATCTAGACTTGAATTGACCTGTTTTTGATTAGTTGTTGATTCTTTAATATTTTCTTTCATAACTTCATGTATTTTCCATAAGATTCATATTAAAGCATATTTCTAATCCATATGAGAATTTATTGCTTTATCTAATCGAATTAAAACATGACCAGATTAAAAATGAAGCATAGTACAATGTTCTGCATAAATATGCTGTTACCATTGGGAAAGCACAAATCTAGATATTACGACAGCATATGAATATCTAACATTTCTTTTTATTAGATGATAGTCCTTATTCTGTAATAGAAAAAAGTTAATTCGCATAATTTTATTAAAGTCGAATTTTCTTATTCATTATGGCATTATGTTTAAGTTGAATTTCATCAATAATCAATGCACATATTTTCTCTGAAATTAATCTATGTGAGCTACCCCAAAAGAGTTTTATTTTATTATTAATCATATGTACCCTCATAATGTAAGAAAAATACTTTATCAAAGTATTTGTGCGGGAAAAAATATACAACAAATACTGCATATTTATTTATAAATTTTATGAGCAAAACTAAATTTAAAATTTAGGTTTTTTATTTCATTATTGTGTCAAATTTCAATGTCATTTTATAAGGAGTTCTTTTCATAAAAATTTTTAAAAGTAGTCTTAAATTTTATTTTAACGAAAATAAAAAGAATAAAATAAGCCCATGTGAACTATTTAGATTTTAAAATAGCTGTGATTTTTTTCTTGTCGTATGTCCTTATCTGGTGTACATGAGAAAGGAGAAACAAGCAGAAGTAGAGAACATTTCTTGACAAGGATGATGACTCCAGACAGGAACAGAGAGGAGGGTGGTTGGTGTTTTACTTTTCGAGAAGATCAAATTGAAACGGGAATCCAATCCATTACAGACTGATGGTCTGATTTTTCCCCAGTTTTACAGCCAAATCTTTTTCGAGATTCGAACCCGGGCCCACTCGGTGAAAACCAAGAGTCATAACCACCATACAGGGGAGGGAGATATAGTCAGGTTTAAGCGCATAATTAAGGTATCCTATTTTTAAATATTATGATTAACTGCGAAAAACATTAAAAATATACTTAGTGTATGTACATGTGTATTTTCAAAAACGTTTGACACTTTGATTGCGGGGGTTGTATAAAACTATTTTGCTCTTATTTCTTTCAATTGAACTTATTCTTTAATTATGGACGTGAAAATATGAAAGCTCTTTTATTGTATAAATTTGAATAAATATACGGGAAAAGAAAATTATAAAAGTTCTTAGTTAAAAATATAATCGTTGGAATATTTTATATTTAGAAACAGAGATATTTTATTTAAATGCTGATTGATGCTCAACACAAGCACATATGCAATAAGTGCTGAAAATATTATTACATTTGTTTTAATTCATTTTCGTTAAAAAAAATCTAGACAACAACAAGAAAAAAATGAAGGGAAAACACTGATAATGAGAAATATCAAAGAATTTTTAAGGTATGTAATGAAATTAATTCAAAATTCGAGTTTAGAAATTCTTTGGATGCAGTTTATATTACAATTCTAAACCTGTGTTCGATAAAAATAAGATTAAGTTTTTGCTTTTAGAATTATATTGAAGGCATTATTGCAGTTTATGCATTCCTATGTGTACTTCAAAGAAGATAAAGACCAATGAATGCAAATTCCAAAAGTGTTCCCAATGTATGAGGGCATTTAAATAACTTTTAAATACAAAAGGATTTTCGGAAAGTATTATTCGAGATTTTATTAGAAATAGCTGAGTGGTTAACGCTCTACTTTTCAGTTAAACAAAATGTCGGTTTGAATATCTTGAATGTGAATGCTTATAGCCAAAGGATTCAGTTGAAATGACTTGTGTGAAAAGAATAATCATAAATCAACAATGCGATTCCAAACTTTTCTTCTTAGAAGATTTAGGGTTAGGGTTAAAAATTTAATTTTATCTAAATAATTATAGAGTGGTTTTAAATTTATGAATTAATAATTTGTTTCCTTATTTGGACAATTGAAAGAATATCTAATTTAAGAATGCTTAATGGTATAAAGATCAGGAAATAAGCACTAATAGTTAGGAAGTGGAATTACATATGCATAACTTCCGTGTGTGTAATTTACACCAAAATTAAATAGCTGAATATTTAATTGTTATAATTTACCTTTCTGGTTTTCTTATATGAATGTAAAATTCTAACTTTCATATAAGTTATCCATAATAACTAACGTGAAACTTCAATCAACCATAACACGCGTTAAATTATATTTATCTAGCATAAAATATTTAGCTTTTTAGAAAATGAATCCTGTAAGGCTTTCAATAAAGATTTTTAAAAACTATATAATGACTTTCCGAAATATCCTTATTTCAACAAAATCTTCTTCTAACTTCTTTCCAATAATATATAACAGGCTTTTTAAGGGTAAAAAGAAAATAAATGTATTTTTCTAGAAACTACATTTCCTACAATCATATTTTCTGGATTATTTTAGAAATTATCATCTTGATTCATTTCAGAGTATATAAAACAAAACTTCTTAAATGAATTAAGAATGAAGACAATAGCGTGATTTAAAATATGATATTAAATTGAACAAATGTATGGCGAATGTATAAAAAATTAATATTTTTGCGCATTATAGCCTTGAGCAGTTTGAAATCAAACTATAACCAGAATATTTTTGTAAATTACATTTCAAACTTTCTCACATTCACTCGTATATATTAATTTATAATTTTTGAAAATGTAATGTTTAAATGACTAAGAATATTTATTGTACTTAATTTTTTTTACTATTACTTTTATTATTATCACTTATTATAATTACTTTTACTAATTTTTATTAAGTAAATATAATTTTTCCCATATTAATTGATACCAATAAAAATTATTGTGAATTAAGACACAAATGTAAGCATTAGTCGTAATTTTTGAAGTAAATATATTTTAATCCTTTTTAATTAGATTGACTTATTGAAAATACATTCACAGATTAATTAGGGGGCACTTAATCAGTAGTAAAGTTTAACTAAATTTTGGCTCATTTAATATTCATGTCTTTAAGAAATATGCTATACATTATTGATTGAAAAATGAAATAAACTACTAAAAATATGAAAGAAATTAATGGTGTGAAACAAACATACATTAAAAATTAAAACTGAAATCATCGTTCTCGTGATAATATAAAAATATTATATCATAAATATGTTATAAATTTGAAAATGTAATTATTTTATAATCACAAAAACTATGTTGAGATAAATATACATGTGAAACATTTTGAAACGACCTTAATTATCCAGAGTACATATTTTTTCAAAATTATAAACGTAAAATTTTAAATGTATAATTTTTAAATTAAGTTTTCCTTTAATTAAATAAATTGAAGGAATAGATTAATTTATGTAATGTCAAATTGCTTAGTTAAAAACTAAGTTCTATGTATATAAGCAAAATATATATAACAAACGGCATTAAAATGAATACTTAATTGCACTAAACTAAAAAATGCAAGAATGCAAAAAATGCATCTTATTTGAAGATATAAGTTTAGAAATATTGAAATATTTTTGAGCGAAATGTATACATTTTTATGAATTATTATGTAATATATTTGTATTATAACTAAATTTAAATTATATAAATTTACATCTAAGTGGAAGCAATCTTACTAAAATATAAAATTTAGTATTCTTACAATAATATAATTTAATTTAAAACACTTTGTTAGGAAATATTTTTGTAAGTGTGTGACAATAAATTTCAATTTATTTACATAAATTTATTGGACTAAGAAACAATGAGTGATGCATATGAATTTGAAAATATATTCACATAGAAATATATGTATTCATATCACTTATATGCGGAAGTAAATCATTATTTCCTTATTTCCTATTTCCTATATATATATATATATATATATATATATATATATATATATATATATATATATATATATATATATATATATATATATATATATATATATATATACATATGTGTGTGTGTGTTTGTATTTATAAATGTATTTATTATTAGTATTTTCTCTTATTATTTATGAATCAGTTGAAAAGTATGTTAACCAACTTTGTTTCTGGTTGAACGGAGTAGTAAGAAAAGCAACTGTCAAATTTCATATCTAAAGAATCTCTTCAATTTTCCAATAATTATACTTTACATATCTTCAAAGTAATGGTGTGTGTATAAAAGTCGCAGCGTTTCCTTATAAAGCTAATCATGAAATCACTGTTTATCTTAGAGAAGTCACTCAACACATTTATTTATCTGTTCAAACGATTATTATGAATTAAGTTTTCAAAAGATAGAGGGATTGGCCTGTTCAATTAGCCATTTGTCAGAAATATTTCGCTATGGAGGAAAGTAAAATGAAGCGTTTATTAAAATAAAGTTCAGAGTTAAGATTTTTTTAAAATTTAGACTTAAATTTTGACGCTGTCTTTAGTTACACAATTTCACACATTATTGCAATAAAGTTATCGTACATTTACTTTTGAGCTTTCAACATCTTGGAGTTTACTGTCTGATATGCAGATTAAGTCCTTTGCAGTGTAATACTCTCCTTTTTAAACAGGAAATATTTCTTGCCACAAATAAAATAGAAGGAACATTATGGGTAAAAATTTTTGAATAATATATTCTCATTAAGTTTTTTTTGTTAGACAATTCTAAAAAGCAGTTTTTTTAAAGTAAGTTAACTGGTAGGCTATAATCATTTATATCCTATAAAAATATCAAGCATTCATTAATAGATATGTCAGTTTAAACTTAATGTTTGTCTTGTAGCTTAACAATCTATGTCTCATTGCAATTAATTTTAGTTTTAAGAAAAATAATTTACTTAATTTTTACTAGCAGTGAGATTTTTCGTTAATATTTTCCAATTTCCAATGATACATGAATATAAATTTTGCCCAAGCATTTGTGTTATTTTACACAAATATTTGTAATTTTTGTAACAAATGAGCTTATTGGCTTATTTATTATGATAATGCTTATTGGGTTCAACTTTTCAAAGTGGATGGACACAGAAAAAATCAAGCAGCATTTTATAACAGCTCAGTATTTCATATTTTGATAAACGTCAAAATTTCCAATCTAAATTTCTTATTTTATTCTTATTCTAACCCAAATAGTATTCAAAAGAAAAATGCTTGCAATAAATTTAGCTCTATATGGAAGATACTTTATTTTCAGAACAGATGTAAGGGATAGCTTTTGCACTATATCAGTTCTTGACTTTTTACATTTTTGTGTGTATTGATAATGTGTTACAATTTCAAAGTTGTATAATAGTTGTATTGCTTTGAATTCAATGTTTGCTTTGAATTTAGTGTTCTGTTATACTATAAACTGTTAATTTACATTTCTGATGATGCTATTTTATGTTTTCTTTTATGTTAAAAAACAGCTTTTATTACAAGTGTCGTAAGCACCTGTCTTCATGTACATACGAACTAAATTATTATGTTTCTTTTCAGCTGGTGTCGAGATAATAACTTTGCTGGTATTTCAATGTTCCTGTGAACACTTTCCTCCTAATAATATATGCTTAATATTTCCTAATGTTTATGATATTTTGAGTACAAAAAGATGCACTATTTAACGACAAGAATTTGTCTTTATCTTTTGAATACAAACCATTTTAGAATAGACAGCATTGATGTAAAAAAGTCTTTTGTTCTACCTAAAAGTAATCTTTTTACGCAAGTGAATAATATAGAGATTGTTGTTAGTATTCATTTTTTTAACTTTTCATTTCATAAACTTTTTATTCTGATGTTGAGTAAAGAGTAATTATTTATTTACAGAGTTGGGAGAACTAGTAGTTCGAATAAAAAAATTACTCAATTTTCTATCAGTTTTCTTTGAAATTTTAATATTATGATTGGACACATTGTAAATAAAGACTATTTTACTCTCAAATGATACGTGTATCAAATTAATTATTTTGAAGGAATGTACTAAATCCATTTTTTCTTAAAATAAATTGAATAAAGTACCCAAATTTTCTAGTTTCTAGTTATTATATTGGAATTTATGCCTTCCTTGTACAAATTATCCTAATGCTGATTAGAATGACTACATTTAATTTCTATTTATGAATCAAGGGTATATTTTTTAAATAAAGCAACTGTCAATTCTATTTCATTTTTATGTGATATTATCCGAATGATATGAAAATATTTTATGCTTATGTTCCTCATTGTTTTTCATAGTACTTAAATCTAGTAACTTTGATAGTGCAGTATATTTTTCTTTTTTCCAAACCATTATAACATTAGAAACATTTCGATGGCCAAAATGTTGCTATATGAAAACTACACTGCCATGACCAATCATATACTAGTCATCCAGAATTGATTTGAAGAAGTAGGAAATAATTTCTTTACCTCACTATAGCTATAAAATATTTTCTTAGTAAACTTTTTACTGCTTAAGGGGCTCTGTGATTACTTGGTGTACTTGTTCGTCCAACTAGAATCATCAAAACGTTCAAGGATTTTTTAAGAGGATAAAAGCCTCTTTATAGAAGGGAGTGATATCAAAAATATAAGAAAACATTCATCATGGTAGTCCCACTAGGATACAATTGATAATAACATCGCCAATACTAACATCTAAAAAAATAATACCACAATAATGCAGTTTATAGGTAACCGTGCTTTATAAACAGTATGGGTGTCGTTTTAATCTGCGTTTATGCTGCAATGATGTCCTAAAATGGTAACTTTTCAATCGTACCATAAAATACACATTATTCATTTAACTTACTAAAAATCTTCGCCTACATAATATTTGCAATTTTTGAAAATGTTATTGTAACTCTTTTTACCTCAGATTTTATAAGCTGTTAAAACGATGTTGTTTTATTTACTTTATATTTACTTTCTGGTCAAAGTTATTTTCTTCTTTAAAAATATCAGTAACTATTAACTACATATCTGTAATCAAAGTTGTGACATTATAATGCTATTTTCTTGATTCTATTATTTTTTCATAAAAATTTACTCTTTTCGACAATATAGGTTGATGCTTTGTTTGATGTTTTTAGTATAAAAGTCAACAATTTAAGAATGAGTACATATTTGCTCAGAAACAGAGCAAGCCAATGTTTTTTAAGTAAAATTGAACTCTCCAATTCAATTTTACTTAAAGAACATTGGCTTGCTCTGTTTCTGAAAAAAAAAGAATAATTCCAAGAATAAGGATTATGTTACAACTTTTGAAGTCTTAATATACTAAAATTGATACCTTTTGTTCAATGTGAATTTTTTTATCAGTCAGATTCCTTTCTATGACCTATTGATATACATCTCATTACATTTCAGAAAATATTGTTTTTATTGAAATCTAAATGGTATCAAAATTAATTTAAATTGCATTAAATTTAATACATATAATCAAAATATTTATGCTAAATTATAAATTTTATGTTCTTCAAACTTAGTCATCAGTAAGTAAAAAGTAAATAAATTTGGTAGAAAATATAATTGAAATAATTGATAACAAATAAAAAAAAATAGATAAAATCTTAGTTGAATGAGGTACATATTAATAACGTAGACATTTCAGAACACTTTAGATTCTTATTTTAAAGCTGAAAGTTATTCACGCATTTGTTTTAGTCTGAATAAATCATCTTAGTATAAGTTTTAATAAATGTAACAATTCAATATTTAATGAAAAGTAAAGGAAATTTAAAATTTTTTTTTCATAATTGCAATTCATTTTTTACTTAAGATGTATACTTAAAATAAATAAGTTTCTCACTATAGAAATAAAAAACTCACTAACAATGCTAATGGGGCTTAAATTTTTTTCATATAATTTAAGCTTTAGTAATGCATTGAAGCCTACATATAAAAAAAAACATATATCCTACAGGTAAGAGAAACTTCAAACTAAATTAAATAATTAAATTAGCAGATCCAAACTCATACCGACGTAAATAGCTGCCGGGATATAAGGTAGATTATTTCCTATGCACGCTAAATGAGGAATTTAAAGGAAATAAATCAAATCAATTGTAAAATTACCAACAGAATAAAATAGGATTCCAGATTGGGCTCCCTTCACAGGGTTAACCATCTCCAAAAACTTTCTATACAAAGTATTCTGAAACTAGTAGTAAAAAAAAAAGAAAAGAAAAAAAAACATAGCTTAAGCCCCCAAAACTCCAACCATAAGAACAGTAAACTTCGAATACATAAATAAAATTCAGAAATTATGTAGGAAAATAAAATCAAAATCCATCATATAATAGGATTAAAAAACACTATACGAATCACTAAAATAAAAGTAATCCAATAAAATAATCACATTTTATCAATATTACAATACATTTTAAAACTTAAATTATCAAAAACCAGATAGACAGAATCCAATCAACAATATTTTTAAGATCTGTATTACTAAGTGATATCTGAAGACTGAAATCACTTTTTGATTTAAAAGCCAATAACAGGCACTTGTGACATATGAAAATTCCTTGCAATAGAAAAGTTCAAAATTAAAATTAAATCTAGTTTTAAAAAGTGAATAAATGAAAAAATCATCATACCAAATATACACTTGGCTCATAAGGTTTTAAATATCTTTTTTAAAAATTGAATATTATGACTAAATTATCTAAATTACCAAAACCATTAGAAAAACTATAATTTCTTATTTAATTATTTCCTATTATTATTATTTCCTAAAAATATAGTAGTTTACCTAAATTATTATTTATTACGTATGGCTTTTAAATTATGAATAATAAATATTATAAAACAACTTTTGTATAAATTTCTATTAAAGTTAACATCAAATTAATTCCGATTTAATACTTACATGCAAATGATTAGCCTTATTAACGCTTAAATTAGTTTTCATCAAAATTAATTCTATGTGGAATGAATTTTAAAGAAAAACTTAAATCAATTTATTGAAAATAATTATATGTATGTACCTGATACCACGTATAATATTGTTTTTTAAATATTAACTAAAAATGCAATTATGTAGAGGCAAAAGCACTTGATAAACTATTGCACACCAATATTGCTTTATATATTGTCTAAATAATTCAAATTATTAAACAAAAACATTTCAGAAATATTAACTCCTAAGAGATCCGACCTATGTTCCTTTGAGATTGTTATTAAGCTAATTTTTGTATAACTTAATTAACTGAATGTAATTATCAGCATATTTTTACACAAAAAAATAGTAAATAAATTTTCGAAATCAAAATTTCTTGTTTTGAATATTTAATAATTAATATAGAAACCGAAAACTTTCAAAATTGTTTTTGTTTTTAATATTCTGTATAAGTATTTAGAATTTACTAGAAAAATATAAGAACTTTTAAGAAAGAAAGTTATTTATTATGAATAAATTATTTTACACTGAATATTAGGAATTTTATTATGTATCTAAATATTTATTATTTTGTTTGTTCCATGTTTATAATAAGGTACTGTATTTTATGGTTAAGCACATCTACCAACAAAGTTTTTATTTTTAATAAAATATGAATTATTAGTTTTTTCTTCTATTTGAAAATGCTTGTGATTCAAGTAAAAATAAAGTAGAGTAGGAAAAATATTATGAAATTATCTAATGCTCACGAGTAGAAGATATAAGCTGCTTTAAGCAGAGTTTCACATGGTGGTGGGAGAAAACATCTGCTCGGAAATTTGACAGATTGTTTATTCAATTGTTTGACGTGCGTAATACATCTTCAAGTAATGTGGTGCTGAGTGAGACTCTTCCAAGTGTTACACACTACTTTAACATTTTTCAGAAGGATGAAAATTTGAATAGGCAAAGAAATAATTTGTATTTATTTTTTCCTTAGAAATCACAAAGCTTGCATATAAGATAATATTTGCGTGATAAATATATTTTTACCATTGTATGAGAAAATGGAATATATATTTATTCTGTTGTATTTAGAAATTTAGCTTATACTTTAGTGAATTGAATTCATTTTTATCTACCTCAAATATCCTTGTGAGTTAAACAAGCGCTCTCGATAAGATTAATTAATATATAATACTATCTAATAAGTTTTGAAAAAATTTGTAACTACTTAATATATACACCGTGTACCTAAAAAATGTTTCTATAACTAATCGATATATATATATATATATATATATATATATATATATATATATATATATATATAAAGAAAATACATATATGAATATAAAGTAATAAATACAATGCTAAAAATATAATGTTGTAACTGCAATGCATAATAGGAAATCTAGCCAGCGCAAAAGCAGCTAAAGAAAGATTTGCCTAGATAAATAAGATAAAAAATGAAGAAAAGTAAAATCAGAAATATAAAATTGGAAAGATACTAAAGTATATGAAGCAAAAGACAAGAAGGCATAGGGACCATGTCTTCATCAAGAGGGAGATGGTCAGCTATGCAAAAATGAACACTCTTTTCTGACATGCTCGAAGGACAAATGTCTAAAAATCTTCGAGCAATTCCCCCGAAGAGTGTTCGTATTAAAAGAGCTTAGTTAAAAATTAGACTAAATATATATGTAGAAAAGATAAATATATATGCAGAAGAATAAAAATACTCACTATAGATGAAAATACTCACATTAGTAGAAAAATACTCACAATAGTAGAAAAATACATACAGTAAAAAAATATATACAGTTGAAAATACAAAATACAAAAGCCAGTAAATCAGTATGGAATCATTTTTGCTAAATTTCTTAATATTATATTAAAGTATTATATTTGTAAATCAGATTGAATTTATATATGAGAATAGTAGGAAGTTGCCAAAAGTAAATTTGAAATTAGAATGAAGAAATATTGCCAGAAGTAATTAAATTCAAAAAGTTAAAGTGGTTTAAAAAGTTAAAGCGTATTAAAAGGGATTTAAGTTTTAGTTATGTATAAAATAAAGTGTATATATGTAGGTATTTTCAGGATTTTTGTAAGAACTTCAATGCTTGGGTGGCCCTTCTGTAGTTATAAAAACTACGCATTACTTCAATCTTACAAGCGATTCCCTACTTCCTACATATTTTAAAATAAAATTAATTGGAATATTGTTATTTTTTAGGTGAGCTATTAAGCGTTTAATTTGATTTTTAGTATATTCATAATTGTTACAGATTATATAAATGCGATTAAGCTCATTAATTATAATGTTTCTGCATATTTTTAAAGAAATATTGGAGTTCCAAGAAATTAACTTATTAACATGAATATTAAACTGTTTAGTTTTGTCGAAAATGTCTATATATGTAGTGGAATTATCAATAGTGATAAATAAATCCAGAAATTCTGTTTTAGTTTCACATAAATTAGTTTTAATTAGAGAAAGTTCTTCAGGGTAAATAGTTTTGGAAATATCTTCAAATTTTAAATTGTTGAAAATAATGAAATCATCTATGTATCGAAAAGCAAAAGGATATTGATAAAAGAAGTTTTTTTCAAAATAATGTAAAAATAAATTTGCT
This sequence comes from Latrodectus hesperus, assembly GCA_037975125.1. Taxonomy (NCBI): domain Eukaryota; kingdom Metazoa; phylum Arthropoda; class Arachnida; order Araneae; family Theridiidae; genus Latrodectus; species Latrodectus hesperus. Next base: position 50,034,345 of record CM075859.1, on the reverse strand, counting down.
AGTGTGCTAGAAAAGTTGGATCCCTGTGGAATTCCACAATTTTGAATAAAAATATTTTCACCGTTAAATATAAAATTATTATAAATACACATTTTAACTAAATTATTCCAGTAATCAAAATTAATATTTAATAAGTTTCTATAGTCCTGATAATAAAGGTGTAGTACATCGTTTAATTTATCTATGGGAATACTAGTAAAAAGGTCTTTAAAGTCAAAAGAATTAATACAATAAATATAATTTTCCGATAAAAAATCCAAAATAGGCCTATTATTATTAATGATCCAATTGGCTTCTGATTTAACAATATTGTCTAATATAATATTAAGAAATTTAGCAAAAATGATTCCATACTGATTTACTGGCTTTTGTATTTTGTATTTTCTACTGTATATATTTTTTTACTGTATGTATTTTTCTACTATTGTGAGTATTTTTCTACTAATGTGAGTATTTTCATCTATAGTGAGTATTTTTATTCTTCTGCATATATATTTATCTTTTCTACATATATATTTTGTCTAATTTTTAACTAAGCTCTTTTAATACGAACACTCTTCGGGGGAATTGCTCGAAGATTTTTAGACATTTGTCCTTCGAGCATGTCAGAAAAGAGTGTTCATTTTTGCATAGCTGACCATCTCCCTCCTGATGAAGACATGGTCCCTATGCCTTCTTGTCTTTTGCTTCATATACTTTAGTATCTTTCCAATTTTATATTTCTGATTTTACTTTTCTTCATATATATATATATATATATATATATATATATATATATATATATATATATATATATATATGTATATATATATATATATATATATATATATATATATATATATATATATATATATATATATATATATATATATATATATATATATATATATATATATATATATATATATATATATATATATATATATATATATATATATTATATATACGAGGACCTCGTATATATAATAATATATATAATATATATAATAATATATATAACCCTCGTATATATAATATGTATATATACATATTATATATACGAGGGTTACTCTGAAATTTTTGAGGTACGCGCAGACGAGAATTTAAATATTTTTCTAATTTACAATATTTTTTAAATTCAAACATGCTATATATTATATTTTTTCAGGATTTGACAAATAATCATCTGCTACATACCTAAGTATTATGTAATTTTTAAAATTTTATATTGAATATAATTTGCATAATCTTTTCTCATTAATTATTCATCAGAAAATTTGCAAAGAAAAAGTCAACAACTAAAATGAATTATAATTTCAAATTATTATATAAAACAGCAGTATCTAATTCATAATACATTCTTTAAAAGAAAATAAAAAAATACACTTATGATCCTTTAAAGCAATATGCAGTAACAAAGCGAAATAAAAATAGCGACATTAATGTGTTTCTTTTTGATATTCTTCCGTTCTTCTGGCAGAAAATGTCAACACATATTTTCTAATACCTCATTCCAATTTGCTTACAAAATAATCAAAATAGTTTAGGTGTTCTGAACTGTTTTCCTAGTTTAAACGAAATAATCTTAAGCTATTAGGGAATTTTAAATTTTACAGAAAATATCAATAACGAGAGATACATAACTAAGAAAATACTTAAAACGGCTAAATTACTTAAATTATTCATTAAAGCTTTGTTACACATAAAATTAAATTTAAAAAGATAGTGTAATTAAATGAAACATTAATATTGAAGCTTTTCATAAAATTAAATAAAATTACTTGCTAAAATCAAAAAAAATCAATACTGTTGAGTGAGAGATCTTTTGTATTAAAAATTCTTATTTAAGAATACTCAGTAACATTAGAAAAGTAAGACCGAATGGTATAATGAAGTGTAGTTTTAAACAAATATATATATATATATATATATATATGTATATATATATATATATATATACATATATATATATATATATATATATATATATATATATATATATATATATTAATGTATTTATAATACATCTGATGAGGTATAGGAAGTCATATTCAGGCATTTCTGAATTTATCCGTAATTATGTTCCCTGAATATTATTCGCTTTATATGTAACATTTATATTTACATAAGAAAAAAATACTTTTTGCGCCAAAAGTGATTGTTACATTTTAAATTTATTTCCGATGTATACATTTTAAAAGTAATTTCATTTGTGTTAACAGTCATTTTATATCAATTGTTAACTAAATATTTAACGAGGAAAGTATTGTGACTTGAAAAACGTTTTGGGTGAATGTGGTATAAAGTGCCGAAATTCTGATATTGTCATCCATGTCATCATATAATTGCTTTACATACAACTTACAGCATGGCATCTCTATGCCATGCTGTTTTGGATGTTGTTTTGGAAGTAATATTCGTTTGTGCCTTACAACCACAACATGGGAAGAACCCTAATTGTCAAAATTTTCATTTTGATGTTCACTCCATCAGGAATAGACATGCAAAGGAAATGGGCAGAAAAAACATTCCCATCTTACTGAGCTGCCTAGTAAGAAAAATCCACTAAAGTAAAAAATGTGCTTCTGGTACTAGCTATATCTGAGTTCTTCCATCCAATAAAAGTGAATAAAGTTGTCCATCGCTTCACAAAACAGTTTTTCAGTGTTCATACTGTCTGGTGGTTATCAGTGTTTACTTGGTACTTCCAATGCCAAGTAATCAGTTTGTTAGTATGTCAGTTTTGCCTTCTAGTATGTCAGTTTTGTTAGAGTGGTGCTTGTGGTAGGTGTGAGGCAAGACATCTATTGATATTGAGGATATGCTGTTAGAAAATTTAGATGTTAAGATTCACTATGAAAGCAACATGACGATTAATTTTCCATGGGTTTTACAAACCTTATGTTTTTGGAGACACCGAGCCTACTGGATCTGTTTAAGGGACAAGCATCGCTTACAATTTGTACTTTAACTTCTGCAGTCTTCTTCCTTTTCACATCCACAACAAATGAACGTGGTTGTAATAATTTTGCGCAAATAGACTTTCCACTAATGATCCAATTAATCATAACACTTCTTTCAATGTTATAATGTTATTTTTTTCGTTTCTACTTATCGTAGTTTCACACAAATCTTATGATGTTTCCATTTCACATATGCAGCTAAATATTTGTATGTCAGGGTGAGCATTGGATTTGAATTAAGTATGATAGGAAGTCATGTATCATGCAGGAAATCAAAAAATGTCCATTTAATTATTTTAAGTAGTTGTTGAATGATAAATGCATTATTATTGCAAATAACTTCAAAATATAAATAAATAAATAGCTATATGGTAAATTGAAAAGTTTTGATGTTATTCAATATATTATCTCATGTAGTATAACATTTTGGGGCTCTTTTGCATTTCATATTAAAAAAATTGACAGTTAAAACATCTCTAATTAATACGTAAAAACAACTCGTATTTCTGTTTATCATTTCATATATATTTCTTATTATCCTAAGAGGGGATGTAGTTACTAAATTTTATAAATTTATAATCAAAAGCTATCATCCAAAATTTATTCAAATATTTAATTCAATAAATGTTTTCCAAGCGTTTTTTATTGAAGATTCATTTTTATTTTTTGGCGATACTTTTGTATGATCGTAGAAAATGAAAATCAGCGCAACATGCGAGCAGTAAAATCTATTTTGTTTATTTAAGAAAAAAATCATAATCAAATTTAATATGTGTATAATATGCCAATGCATTATCTACAACAATGATTTTCTAATCAAGAAACAAATTCTTAGAATACATCCCAAAATAAATTCATATACACCTTTACAAAACTTATCCCATCTATACTTGTTTTTTTTTTTGTTAAATAAAATTATTTACTTTTTACTTTTTTGATTTAGATAAAAAAATTTGAATGATTAACTTACATTATTTAAATTTTTAAATAAATGTTAACATAAAGATTTAGGTAAATATAATTTATAAATTTACATAATATATTAACAATCAACAGAAAGTTCTAACTAAAAATTATTTGAATTTTAAAACTTTTCTCAGCCTTATTTAGAATATTTCAAACTAACTATATCGTATTTCAATGCACTTTTTCTTAGTTATTAAATATTTATTGTAAACATGATAATACTGTAAAAAGATAGTGCATTATTTTTTTAATGTTTTAAAAAAATATTCTATAAAAATAGACAATGTGAAATTTAATTAATAAATGTATTTTGTGCAGTTAAAATTCGTCTATTTAAAAGGATTTGCATGGAATTATGCCATTGCAATAGAAGATTTCTTTTTTTCTAAACATGTGATGGATTGTTTCTCCAATTGTAGTAAGAAGGCAATCCATCTTTACCAAGAGCTGTGCGGAAAATGATCCTTTCCGACAATCCACTCAGAAAGGAAGTTCGGGAGCTTTATAAATTTTGAAACTTTCTTTTGTACTTAAAATATATCATGAAAATGACATATTTTGTGTTTTCTTAATTTGTATATTAGGAAAGTGAGTATAGGTTCTTATTCTTGAAAGGAATTCTTAGCTTATATTTATTCTTGGAAGGAAAAATAAAGACGTCTTAAATCGAAATTTTTATAAGAATCCTTTTACTTTATCAATAAAATTTTACTTCAAGGAAATATGGGACAGTAATATTCAGACTTATTAAAATATTTGTATAAGAAACAGTTCAGTATATCATTCGAATTGAAAACTTATTGATTGCAAATGATTGAAAGCATGTGGAATTACAGTAAAATACATCTTTGTTATGAAAGTGTATTTATGAATTAAGCTGACTGGAAAATAGATTGCTATTATGACAATGAAGAATTGTTTCACTCAAATAATGTTCTCTTAAACATATAAATGAAAACATTATGTAAAACATGGATTACATTTTATTTATACATGAATTTTTAATTTATTTGAAATTAACGTAGTCACACTCGTTAAGGATGCAATATTGCACCTCAATCATGATTGATTTTTTTTAACACTAAAATAATGAGAAAAACTCATAAAGAAAATATAACCATAAATTATTTCATGAACCATATATAAAAGTTTCAATGATAAGCTTAATTTTTCCTATATATCTATGAAAAGCCGAAAAATGGACAATCAGAAAGATTATCAGCAAAGTTTTTCGATGTCATTTTCTTTTTCTAAATGTTAGAACTGTTTAGCTACCTCATCCGATATTTAAAAGTTGAAACCTCTTTCATATTTTCATTTAGTTTTTACGTTTTAATCGCTAATACATAATTTCGCTATTTGCTTTAGTTGTACATTTAGACACTGAACTGTTTACTACACAGATTTCTGAGAAATGATTTTATGAAATACATGCGATTGCAATTCAGTTTTTACATAAAATGATGAATATATTTTTAAGTAGGCATGTAATAATTAATGAATTAATAAAATATAAGCAATTATGTTTTTCCTTCAGAATGTATATACAGTAATATCTCCATACGTTTGTTATCAAAAAATAAAATTATAGATTAACACAATTGTATTTATTGATTGTTGTGCAAGGATTCTCCTGAATATTCCTCATAGAATATACTTGAAAAAATAACGTTGTTTAAAAGAAAACAGCGTCTTATAAAAATTATAGCTTAAAAGAAAATAGTATTGGCCTATATTTGATATACCATGGAAATTTTGCCTTTATCCATTTTTGTAACAAACGAATCTGTATAAAATATCCATTACTGTTACATTTTTGCTTGCGTTAAATAACATTTTTATAAATTTTTTGTACATTTCTCTTATAAGTTTATTTTTAATTATGAGCCATTACTGATTTTAGACAATTTAATATATCTTTGATATGAAAAATAATGAAGTAAAATTCACAAAAGCTAAAACAGTAATTGTTTTATATAAAGTAAGTGTCAATTTATAATGCCTATAATGCTATATTGTAAAATATACAAACATTAAGATTTTTTTTAAAAGAAATGAAATTTTATCTTATAATTTTTGTACTCTTGTTTATTTTTGTATTTTTCCACACATGTTTTGACAATATCAGTAAAATAGTCATTAAAATCGTTTTGCTAATTTTTTTAATATTTATTTTTTATAAAATAGCAATGATAAATATTGAGATATATAATAGAGTTATTTTGATCTTTGAAACCTCGTTCAACAAAACATAAGTATTCACCCAATATCTTTATTCAACTGCTAAAAGCTGCATATGAAGACACTTTTTTATGACAATCGAATTCTCCCTTTTCAACACACTTATAATTTTGAAATGAGAATATTTTAATTAACATCTTCTTCTTTACGATGACTGCTTACAATTCTTAAAAAAGAAAAATCATCTTTTGGTGAGTAGGATGAAAAAAGGGACCGGCATAGTTAACGAGAACTTTCACTTTACTATAAAATAGAATAATAATAATTTTAAAGCAACTAAAAAATCCGATAAAAAATAATGCATCATTAATTTTTTTTCTTAAATGGTAGAATATAGGTATGTGTTATTCAAACGTAGAAAGATTTCAAATCTTTATAAGAATAGAATACTTATGAGTTAGAATGCTGATATTTGTGTCAAGCTTTTGTCTGTGCTTAAATTTATTTAAATCAACTTTAATAAATGCTGAAATTATCTACTTTCTAATTACCTATATACATACTTTATTACGAATGATTTTTTTTAAAACTTGCATATTTCTTTCTTAAATAAAGAAGTATAATTATAATGTTTAAATGTTTTATCTTACATGTGTTTATTTTTGTATGGTTATTAATATAAAAGCAGTTATTCAGTATCTTAATAAAACAAAGATTGAGTATCTAACTAGTGATAACTAAAAAAGCATTTTGTACTTAATAAAATACATAGATCAAATATTTATGAGCCAATTTTTGATTATATTTTAAATTAGTTAAAAAAGCTTATTACTTACATTACCATAAGTTATTAAATGTATGTATTTAATTTATTGCCTTTGTATATAAATAATTAATTAAAACACAAGATTTTTAAGCGAATTCAACATTGAGAATTTTTATTGATTGCAATAATTTATAGTATAAAATTTTCATGCATATGGTTTCATTATGTTCATGTATTGCAGCAAATTTATAATGATTGCAATATTAAATGATTAGTTATATTTCTCTAACAGATATGTTGGATTTGCTTAATTTTAAAAGTGAGTGGTTTCCTTTAAGTTATGTTTTATAATTTAATGTAAAACACATACAAATTGAATTACGACTTTGGGAATCACATAGCAATCATTTGTATGGTCTGAAGTTTTGGTTAAGTTTCTCAATATTATTCTATGAATGAATGTAATACACAATATAACTTTTAAGAATTTATGAAATGACCAGATAAAATTAACAATATAGACCGTTACAAAAGTTTTGTGTGACTAGGAAATTACTAACACATGAACTTTTGTAAAGAAAAAAATATTCTATTAATGAGTGCTGTAATACACAATATAACTTTTACGATTTAATCAGATAACAAAATAAAAATTACAAAATAGACCGTTACAGATGTTTTGAGAGACTAGGAAATTGCTATAACATGAATACTTGCAAAGAAAACAGTAATACTTAATTAGGAACAACAACATTAAATAATAAGCAGTGATTTTAGCAACATGATATAGCAAAAATTGAATGAAAATACTGATAATCAGTACAATATAAGGCAGTGATGATGTAGATATCTCCATTAAGGCAAAAGCAGTTTAATTTGATGATGATAACATTTCGGATTATAGCATGAGTGAGTTAGACGAAGTCCATTCTCTGAAAATTGTCAAAAATGCATGCAAATAAGTATATATCCATTCAATCATCAGATGTTTTACGTAGGTATGAGATCAGAAGATATATAAGAAAATGTAATGTAAATTATTGACTATTGCTATCTGTGTGGAAACGGAAGAATATTTTCAAGGTTAAAAAACTTGCGATGCTTTCAGTGGGATAAGTAGAGCAACTTGCGAATGTACTTAATTCATAAATGATATAAATGTATGGAACTACATATACAAATCAAACAAGTGCCTTGTGGTACCCTGAAACTGTTATCAAATTGGACATCTTATTACGGTTGTAAAGTATTTCCATTTGGCAAATTTCATTGCATAAACAGCTTTATTCTTCAATTCATTAACCTTTATCCGGAAACGATTTTAAACTGACGGATAAGCACTGCTATGCCAGTAGGAGGTTTTTCCCGCACAAATAACATTATTTTAAAGTATATTGTCTTTCTGCATTATTCTTGAAACAGACAATGCAGATTTTTTATAAGATGAAATAACACATTGTAATATAGCGCAATTAATATGTGTTTTATTCATGTATATACTATCAATGTATGTGTATTCTATATATTTGCTCTTTTTCTAACATAATCTTCAAATGGTACGTCATGTTATAGAACTCTTCCCTCTATCTAACCCTTATAAAACTGGGTGTTTATAATCAAGTTTGTTTTGAGTGTTCAGAAATACCTTATTTAGCAAACTGAGTGCAATATATTTTCATTATTATTTCTTGTAATTTTAGGGGTCTGTAACATATTTTGTTATTTTTTTCACTGATTTGAAGCAGTTTTACTATATATTGTATTGATATTTTTGTTCAATGATTTTCTTAATCGTGTAACTACTGAGCTGCTGCAAAATATTAACTGAATCAGCATATTGCAATCTGTAACACTTTAAATATTCTACAGTTTATTACCTACAGCAAATGTTAAATATTCGATAGGATACCATTCATGCATATTTAAACTTAATTATCTGCGTGTTGACAATGCAGTCCTTTGGTATTGCGAAAAATGCTAAGTTGCATTAAGGGACGCAGATGAAGCATGAGAGAGTTACTAGTACTTATTGAAAATCTGTAACAGTTTTTTGCTCTTTTTTATATTCTTCTACTTAAACTTAATTATATTGCTTGTATATTTGTGTTATAAACTACTATTCTCGTCTGTTATAACCTCGATCAAGATAACTAATTTGTATTTTTACTACCGAGGTTACACGGAGTGTTAGGATAATCAATTTTTACAATTTTAGTGCAATATTTACCTCCTCTCACCTCCCATAGTGGAAAGTTTTTAAATTTTTTGTTGTTGATGTTATATTTCTGTCAAAGTCTTAATTTCAAAACTTAGAGACCTATTGAAATTCCATTTTGTTTTCAAATTTCATGACAATTCTGTCACACCAGATGTATTTCATGGTGGAGCTATACCTGATAACCTAAAATACAGACCAGGTGTTCTGTCGCGTATGTCTATGTATTATATACGAAACCATAATTTTGTAGAAAAACCATTTTTTGTGATTACAAATTTTATTTTTTTAACAACATTACAAATTACTTACCTAAGAATGTCAGTAGTACTAATTATGCCTCTTAGTGATTTTTTTTCGTGATTCTTTTGAATTCTAGCTTTCATTGCTGCATTTTCATTGAGATGTCTTAGCTATATGATCAAGATTGATTTTAATATTTTTACAATCAAGGATGTTTTGCTATAGAAAATATAGAAGTTAAGCAATTAAAGATCCAATTTCAGAAAATGTATTGAAAATATATTTTTTTGAAAATAAATCAATAAAAGTGTAAGCGCCTTAAGTAAATTGGCCTGTGCTAATCAATGATCACTGATGAAACTGTTTTATTTCCTCATACGAAATCTGACAATGAGTATAGAATAATAAAAATAAAGGATATTGCTGATTTTTGAAATATTCATTTCTAATTTATTTGTGAATAATCATAAAAAACATATAGAGCTGAGATTCGTTTTGAAAAATTTTAGTTATTGTAATTTTAAGTAATATCCAAAATAAGGATACGTAGTCTTCAGATTTTGCAGTTAAGAATACGGGTTCAAAATATTCTTTTGTGTTGAAACATTCAATTATTGTTTTCCTGTTATCACAATAAACTTTTATAATGAATAAATTTATAAATACATTTCAAAACATATTATTTTCTATATTTTTCTATACATTATAAAATACATTGTTTCCCATATTTATTCATATATAAAGCACACAAATATTTTTTATAATCAAAAATTAAAAATAGGTAAACTGATACAAATGAAACTGTAAACCATTTCAACTATTTCTAAGGCATAAAATAATTTTAATACTTTTTTAAGTTGTTTTCATACATTGCAAATGATAAGCCTTTTTATTTATCCAAGTTCAACACCTGTTTCTAAATTAATTTAAAAAAGGTGGTTGTATATTCTATTTTGTTTCATGTTCCTAACTTATTTCATTTTGTTGCAATAAAGCTCTGCATTTCTTTGTGAAAAACTCCAGGTGGCCATTTTTTTGGCCAGTCTTAAAGTAAATTAGAGATGAAGATACCAATCTTGAAAAATCAGTGGTTGTCATCATAATTTCTGACTCCGAATTACACACTCTGGCCTAATTATTGTTAAAACAACTATTCTCGTGCAAAAGAAATCATTATTAGTTTAAAACTTACAAAATTAAGTATGCAGGTAGTGTTACTGTTTTTCTCATAAATGTTTCTATGCATAACATAATCAGAGAACTTACAAAAGAAAATATATTGAACTGTTATAACGAATTACTAATTCTTCCCCTAAATAATTTTAATTGCTACATCAATTTAAAAGATGTTTTCCATTTGAGAACATTAATTTTACTGAGGATATAAAAATGAAACATACTTCGATAAAAAATAAAACTCTCACATAATGATTCAGTTGATATAAATAATGTTAAAATTATATATTCGAATGACAAAAAAGGTAAGTCATTTTTAACAATATATAATAACCTTATAAATTATATTTTGATACACATATTTATGTATAAATATATGTATGTTCTTTAAGCCAAGATTATGTCAATATTTGTCATCAATAGGCAGAATTATTCAAGTAATATATTCTAAAATTTCTGTTTAAAGCCAATTAATGTCTATTAGTTTAACATTCTACGAACTAAAACAATTTTTAATTTCAATTACTATATTATATAATGTGGAACATAATTAAAGCTTAAATAAGACACATTTTTTCAATAATATTCTAATTTGAAATTGGAAAAAAATGATACAAATTTTAAATTATTTCTATCCATTTTTTTCAAAGAAATAATAAATCATTGATCATTTACTTTAGTGTGCTGTGCATGCATAAATAAATATTTAGAAATATTCTGTAATGTGTTATTTTATTTTATTGAAAACACAGTATTTTCTGCATAAATGAACTTTTTGTTACTACACCAATGAGGAATTTTCTAAAATTATGCTTACGTAATTCAATTGTGGGATTCTTCCGTGAATATTTTCCAAGCACTCACAAAAGAATTAACACAAGAAGTGGGGAAATTTAATTTTAATCATAAAATTATTATCTAAATACTTTCAAATACTATTCATTTTTATAAAATTTCAATTACACAAAATATAAAAATAACTATTATAAAAACTAATCTCTCAATTAAGGGTTTTGCTCTCATCATTTCAAATGATTGTGAATTCCAATGCCATTTCCTCTTACTCATATTTTTAAATGAAATAACCTTTTTAAATATTATACTTCAAGAACATTTTATTAATTTTATTGTTATTCACAAAACCACAGACCAAATAAAAAATTAAACACCTGAAGGTTTTGAAGTACATAACGATTACAAAGATAGTAAATGAATATGATGATGATGGAACGAAACAAATATTTATTTGACAGATGCATGATAATTAGTAAATTAATTTTATTAAATCATATATAACATTATAATTTTTTTTTCAAAATAAGCAATAATAATTATTACTCAGAAATAAAATGCACCACTTACTGACAGCTTTAAATTCCATAGTATATGCAGAAAATTATTCATCATTTTAGACACCATGTGTGGTATCGGGCAGTATATCAGAAAAGCTTGATAGATATCACTTCCAAATACATATTTTGCATAAATAAATTAATTTGTTTGGTGTATGAGTATATGTGGAAATAAAATATATATAATAATAAAACTCATACAGAATAAAAAATGAATATTTTGAGTATTTTAATTTTATTTTTAGTAAAGGGGATTTTAAGAAAGTGCCCAAAAATCATAGCAAACATTTTAAAATTTTAATTGATAATATTAGAGAGATATAACAATATTTCAACACCGATTTGGGAAAAATTTAAAATGATATTGTTTGAGTAAGGATGATAAAAGTCTTTATAAAACGATGTTTTTGAGATCCAAAGTTCAAGAATTAAATGGAGATCTTTCTTTTGATTTTAAATTATTATAAAAGGTTTTTAAACTTTTATCAAACCTTTTATCAAATATGCATTACTTGTTAGATATAGATAGAGGGATAAATATAAAATATATGCAGTACAATATGCCATCATCATATATTTTGCTATAAAAATGCACTGACGAGGAAAGCTGCTTCAAGTATGATTATTAAACCTAAAACTATTTTAGGTAATTACCATATATTTTATGATAATTACCTAAAATAAATGATGAAAGATGCGTTATTATAAGAAGATATATCATGGTAAGCGTTTCTTGTTAGCTTACATCTTTTTATAATAACGGTAAAGCATTTATTTAGATACAGTAAATTTACTTGAAATTTTCATTTTATTATTATTTCTCTGGCAATCCACTGATTATTTATATAACATGCCTTTCGATGTGCGTATTTTGTGAAAAATACAAAATCAAAAAAAAAAAAAAAAATTACCTGTCATTTAGCCAACATACATTTTCTCGCATGTGCGTGTGCCATGAAAATATGATTAAAATATAATAACACACATATACAACCTGATTAAAGCTTGAAATTAATAAAAGTGTACCTTTATTAATCAAGTAAAAAGTATAAATAGTAAGTATTACTAAGAAAAACAATTCTATGAAGTGCGTTGTAAATCTCACATAATATGTCGTAAAATTTTATTGCAGCTTAAATGGTAAAAGAAAGTCCAAAAGTGAAAGAAACTTTTTCACATTGTATGTTAACAACAAGGAAAAAGAAAGCTAAAAAATACTTAATTTGAATGAATATATTGCAAATTTCGCTTAAAAGAATAAAAAAGTGGAATCAAATGTAAATATTGGACATTTTTATACTTGGAAACCATACGCATTTTATCTTATCATAAATTCCTAAATACTTTATAACAATTTACACTTCTTGAGAAAAAATTTCATTTACTGAGATCAAAAAGTTTTTAGAATAACATAGTCATATGACTTGTGATTCTGTCAACACAAACCAAAGGCAAATGGTTAATCAAAAGTCAATATTAACATTTTTCATGATTCGAATAATGAACATTTTACAATATTTGTTATATTTATAGAAAGAATATACACCTTAGTCTGTTAAGCATTTCATAAAATAGTTGTGTAAGAGTTTCTGAAGACATGGATAAACCTATCCGCAATGAATGAACCTAGTCACACTTACAGGTTCTTCAAGTCATATTTATAATGCTAAAAATCAAATTTAATTTCCGAAACTGCTGTATTATTATAGAAAAAAAATTCTGCAAAATCCTTCACAATAAATACAAAAAAATATAAAAGTTTAACTTGTTTTCCATTTTATTAAAGGGAAATGCATGGTAAGGCTTTTTTTTTCCATATTTATAAGTATACACTTAGAATTATTAATATATTTTGTATATTAAGTATATATTTAGAAAACCACAATGAATAGTTCAAAGAGGGAAATTTTGGTAACGCTTAAACTTATCATTTTAAAGTAAAATATCACAATTTAATATAAAACTCTATTCGTTTTAATTCGTTCATTTGCATTGAATTTGGAAAGAAATTTATAAGATAAGTAAATTATACATTTATGCTTATGAATTTGCAATTTCTGAAGCATTGATATGTTAGATGTTAATTATTATATATAAAAAATGTAAATTTAATGACATAAGGTAACAAATAAATGCTAAATAGGTTAAAGGAATTGAGAAGACTTCAATATAATAGATTTATTAGAATACTGGTTCATAATGTTATACTGATTTTTTAAAATATACTATTTTCACTAAATACCTGAGCTAGAAAATTTTTAATAGTTGAAGAATAGCTCCTGAAGAAAAGAAGAATGTGTATTTAATTTTATCTTTAAAAAAAGAAAAAAAAATACTTATCAACCCTTGTCCCAAATTGCAACACAATTTAAAGAAGCTATCTTTTGTATTCGTATTTTCTCACCTCAATGATATAACATATCTGGACTGTCAAATCCAGAAGGCCAAGGCCGAATCTTCTTCTAAAGAAGGAGTGGTGGTCTTTCTGACTGCGACAAAGGACTCAATGGCGACGGGTGTCTGAATCTTTGATTTCTTTTCGACAAATGAGATGTATTGTTGGCCTCCTCTATCGTAAGATAGTTCAGATCTTTTATATTTACTTTGAGCGATGAGAGGTTTCGTGGTATAAGAATATAAGAACGCATTGTGCGGCCTATAGACTTTTTTGTGGTTAGATTGGTTTGCTGGAAAATCAATATGATACTAATCTTCTGGTGTTAATATTTATATCTCTTGTAATCAATCTTAATTTAATATTCTTTGGTAAGCGCGGTTGAAAGTTTTAACAAAAACTTTTGAATGTCTTTTATATTTAAAATATGGTTTCATGAAACACAAGAAACATATTGACAACAAAACACTTTCTAAAAATTCTATGCTGCCCATTAGTCTGTCTAAAAATTTCAAATGGTGAATGTATTTATTAGTTTCAGACCAAGAACTTTACAACAGCATTTTAAGTGACAAGCTTTGAATAATAATTAAGCTACTAGAAAAATAAAAAATGTGTCATGTATTTATATTTCACTGTAAATAATAAAAACATAAAATTTAAAAAAAAAAATTCAAATTTCTAGTAACTTACGTGAAGGGCTCAATGTTACAAATCTGTGAGTAGCAATAATTTTTCACAATTTATTCTTTATGAATATATATCTATTAAATATTCTTCACTCTCTCACTGACTACAAAGTAATCGTTTATTTTATTCAATATTTTATTAATTTATACTTGAACAGTATGTTAGTATGTCAAATTTCAGGAACTAGAATGATCACTTTAATGTATACAGAAGCAATAAAAAATATAAAATATGAAATCTCAGTACCATATAAAAAAGCGCAACAAAGATAAAATCAACAAGATAGCACTAAACACAAAATTATAAATTTATAAGCTTATTTACTTCTTAAAATGCATTGGGCTAAAAAGGTTTTTGCTAAATTAGGGAAACGTTTAGCTGTAGCCAATATCATATGAAATTAAAGCATTTATAGTTTAAATCCTAGCAGAAATGAAAGGAAGACAAGTTCATATGCATGTTTATTTCATGAATACAAAAAAGGTACAGTGGATGTTTTAGTAACTAGAATTATGATTTAAAGACTGCAGAATCAATTTCTCAAATTTTGTGTGCTGACAATTTTAAAGTCACCTTTTTGCTACCATAGTAAATTAGGATCAATGTTACATTTTAACAGCAAACCAAAACAGAACAAACAACGCTACTCATATGTCAGGGCATATTTGGTTTTCTACAAAGTCTGAGAATTGGCCTCTATGAACTTAAAGTGTATTCTATTGATCTTAATACAACTGTTTATCAAGTAACGTTGCTTGCCAAACATTTTTCTTGAATTCAAAATGGTCGGAATCAAGTATTGTTCATTAAAGAGCTTTGATTCTTTCATAGGAGAGAATCCAGAAGTGTTTTAGTGGGGAGAGAAATCGATACACAATGTAATCCTATAATTCTTTGGAAAATATAATATAATAGATGAGTTAGAATTATAGTATGACAGGATGATTAGGCTTATAGTATGAGACTAACCATAGATGGCAGTTTATTGTTCATGAGATTGTAGACAGGTACTAAGATCTCCTGTCATAACTTATGCCGCAGTCAATAGTGATTAAATTTTTTAACCCATGGGGATGTTACAAGTAATTAAACTCATTTTCTGAGTTTAATTACTTGTAACATCATGTAATGAGTTACAATACAGAACGTTATTGGACAATGTGAAGTTTTGTGAGTGAGTTTGTTTGTGACAGTGAGTTTGAACAATACAGAACGTTATTGGACAATATGCTATTCTTTCACTTTGTGGTATTTCACTCTACGACTAAGACCTACTTTTATTATCCAAGTTTGGTAATTCCTTTTGTTTAGTAGAATAGCATTATTCAAATTCCTATCGATTAACATATGGCATCGATTTAAAAGAAGTGTGCTGCTAACTTGATTGTTCAAAAGTAAAAGTCACTAACGAAAATATAACATTGGTACAAAACAACTTAGATTTTTAACTGTATGGAAACATGCCATAAAAATACTTATTTTTGTAACGGTCAAAATAGATTGATATTCCTGGAAAATTTTATTTCTTTTGTAGTGCTTTTTGGGTCAAAAATAAACTATACATTATATTCTCATCCATGTCTATAATGCAGTGATTTACTTCATTAGTCTTGTTAATTTTATTTTCTTTAGAAAAGTGTGTTTTATTATATTTCAAATGATAAATACATTGATATTTATATAAATTTTTTGTATGTATCAAGGAAACTAAAATTAGTATTTGTATAATTCTTGTATTTGTAAAATAAAAACAGTATTTGTAAATTTTTTAATCACATAATTTTTAGTGTAACTAAAGCGAATAAAAAATTATTTTAAATTATGAGAAAATATTTAATTCATTTCGTAAATCTAATAATTTGCCATTATATTTAACAAATATTTTTAACAGATAACAATAAACTTGACGATCAATTCATGTATTATTAGTGACTCATATATTTTTAAAGATCTTCATTTTTAAGTTTTAGTATTGGATTACAAATATTTAGTGACTTCAAGATTAAAACATTTTTATCATTGTACATCTATTAAAAATTAGTACTTCAGCCATTATATTATAAGATTGCGAAATACGTTGAAGAATGGTCTCTTTGTAGTTGTGCTTCGCACTGTCAAGTCACAGGTCCGAGGTTTGACCCTCGGGCTGATTAAGGTCAACTTAGTCTTTCTTCCTTCAGTGGGTCGATTAACTGAGTATCCTGCATGCTTGGATTGTAGAACTAAATTTTAGGGATTTCACGTTAGGCTGACCATCTAACTTGTGGGACATATGCTATGCACCACAAGCCCTCTGTCAGGAAAACAGATATGGGCACTTGTTCACATATTGGCTGTCGAGATACTGGTTTAGTTTAGATTTTAGTGTAATATTTATTTCTTAGAATGCTTGTTATACAATTAAAATATATGTATATATGTAATTGTTTTTGATTTTATATATATATATATATATATATATATATATATATATATATATATATATATATATATATATATATATATATATATATATATATATATATATATATATATATATATATATATATATATATATATATATATATATATATATATATATATATATATATATATATATATACATTACAAAACCATTCCTCTTATAAAACATATTCAATGTAGAAATAACTTTTAACAAGACGTATGAAAGCATCAAACTCTTTCCTGCCTAAGCAGTTCAATGAGCCGTTACTGTTAGAAATTTTACTATAAGAAAAAAAAAGTAATGACTTTGCATACAAAAGATAAAAAAGAAATCGTAAGTATTTATTATTAAAGACAGATTTTAGTCTTAAAAACTTATTGTATAAAACAAATTAATAAAATATTCATCCTTTTTAACTGAATATGAATTCTCAGTAGTTATACAAACAGTATCAATATTCGGAATATAACAATAAATCAGAGGGGAATTCAGATTTAAAATTTTTACACCACTTTCTCACTTACTTTATTCTGGCTCTATTTTTCTTTTCACTGCTCTTTTTCAGATTTTTCTAAAGGTTTCGATACATTTTAGGAAGTGACCGTCCATTTCGTATTGTAAAAAAAAGAAATCTATGGCCTATCCCGAATTCCAAGAGAGATCACGTTTGGAAAATCGATAGTAACTTTGTATTTTTTCAAATTTATTTTCTAAAATTTATCATTGCAGTTGGTCTAAAAAATGCAAAACTAGCTTGAAAGTTAAGTGAGCAAAAAAAGGTATTGCATCTTAAGCTGTCCACTTAAAACAACTTGAAACATTGCTAGTGCAAGGAAACACTTTAAAATTCGTAGGAGCTACAGAAACACCATTTTTAAGCAAAATATTTTTTAGTTTCTTCAACAGCTTTAAAAGAGAAATATTTGAGAAATAGAAGATATGTTTTTATACTTATTCTTTTTCCAAAAAAGGCAAATTGATATATTCCAACAACTACTTGAGTTTTTTTATTTAGCATACGCAGAAATAAATTATGTATTTGTTCGAAGGCTCGTGATACAGAAAATGGCACTGATATAATGTAAATCCCTATTTTTATTTATTGCACAAATATATAAATGAAATACATTCTAGAGATTGATGAGTAAGTCTATTCTCCTCTTCTATTCCAGAAGTGAATACATTTCTATCATTGAATGAGACTCAAACACGAAACATAAAATAAGGCAAATATTTTCAAAATCTAAAATAATATGAAACCAAATTTGTGTTAAAATGTGTTCGGGTTTCGGTGCATTCAAACGAGTATATTAATATCTTATACGTATTTTTAAATGTGAATTTTTGTCTGTTATAATTTGAGAATTAGCATAAGTACAGTTTAACAATTATTAAGGTGTCACCCTCAATCATATCACATTTTTAATATTACAGCAAGTAATTAAATTATCTTTTTATGACTCATTTTTTGAGCAGTTATTATTTTCCATAAGCTGAACTTATTCTTAGAAATGTATACATTTAAGCGTTTACTATATTATAATACTAATGTATATACGTGTGATAAGCTAAACTTATTCTCTTAGAGATAAGCTGAGCTTATTCTTAGAGAAAAGCTGAACTTATTCATCGAGATACATACAATTAAACTTTTACTACTGTCTAATACTAATGTATGTACATGTGAAAGATTATTAAATGTAAAATAAATGCAAAATACAACTGAAAAAATAGGTGGACATAAATATTTCTTAGTTTATAAATACACAGTACTATTTAAAATCAAATTTAAACTTTAGAAGTTCTGTAGACAGTTGCATGGTTTGCTATTAAATAACCGTTTCTTAAAAATTTATAACATATTTTAATTAAAAATTTAAGTTTTATGTGAATATGGTTATGTTTATATATATTAAATATGTAAATATGTGTGTGTTCATAGATGTTCCGCTTATTTATCATTAAATAAACTCCTTAATATTCATTCATTTTACTTTATTATGTGATGAATATCATAGTCATATCTAAAGAAAGAACTATCTCATAATAGGAATAAGGTATGTGGTGGTACACATAAATACACATCTATAATACTCGCTAATCATTTGCAAACACAATTTCTGTCCATATTACATCAGCAAAAAGCAATGAAAATTTCACAAAATTTATAACTCTTGTAGTATTAAATTTTTTCCATCTTTAATTTTCAAATAATACTTTGGCTTTTAAAGAATGAACCTAAATTAAAAATGTATGCATTTCTGTTAAAAATAAAATGAAATTTATCCAGATAATTAATATAAATCCATAGTTGTAAATTAAAATATTTACCAAAAATTAAAATTTTCTCTGTGCGTTTTCAATCACACTTTAATATGATAAAAAATTATGAGCACCACATTTTAAATTAATTAATTGATTTCTAAATAAATATATAATATTATATATATATATATATATATATATATATATATATATATATATATATATATATATATATATATATATATATACATATATATATATATATATATATATATATATATATATATATATATATATATATATATATATATATATATATATATATATATATATATATATATATATATATATATATATATATATATGTATATATATATGTATATATATATATGTATATTATGTATATATATATATATGTGTATATATATATATATATATATATATATATATATATATATATATATATATATATATATATATATATATATATATATATATATATATATTTATAAGATTATCCTAACATTTAAACATTATTATCATAACATAAGCACACAGTCTGTAGCATAGCAACATCCAATATTTATCTGTCAATAATCGTAAAAAATTACGATAAAATAAAATAAGATAATTGATGAAAAAGAAAAGAGAAAAAGCCTTATTAAGAATAAAAGTCAATTAGTTTGAAATTTCATGGAAAAACATGCAATTAAACTTATTAATAAAAGGGCGATACATTCATTAAAGTTATATGAAATTAATATTAAGTATATTTAATAAAATTCATATAAAAATCTTCATAAGCAAGATTTTTCTTTTGTCAAGTTTTTTTTCATACATAAATTAAAAAGCTGTTTATCAAATTATGTAGTTTTATATACAAATTTATCATTCGCAGGAAATAATAAATAATTTATTTATGTATTTCTATTCCTCAACATTATAATTTTTTAAAGAACACGTTTGCTTGCATGAAATGTAAGTTCTTATAATTAAAAAGATGAGTATTTGAATACATGCTTGCCACGAAAAGAAATTATCAACTAAAATATCTTCAAAAACAGAACTATGTATTTGTGAAATAGTAAATCACTCTGTTAACATTACTAACTGAAAATCAAGCAATCTTTTTGAAATTATACTAAACAGAATTATCAATCAGATTGCGTAACCGTTCTAAAATACTAAAATTGTGATAATTTTTTAAAATTGATGATTGAGTTATAATTTTCTAAATAGCATTTGATGTTATATTTTAAACATATTAATTTCATAAAAGAAAGTAATTTAGTCATAAATATTGCTGAAAGTTAACATTATTGAATAAATATATGTAAATTATTTTTATAATTTTATATCATTTTAGCCCATCAATAAGATGATATATAATGAAGAACTTCATAAATTGTTTTAAGGCTTTGATCTTCATCAAAATTCTTATGAAAATTAAAAAAAATTATATGCTTGGTTTATTTTTTGAAATGTGGCTTCTCAGTGCTAAAAGAGTAAATTATCATTTTGCGCATTCACTATTTGTCAGAACATTTGTTTGGTAAATGTATTCTGTTTTAATGTGTATGCGCATTATAACCGAAATATCTTACGCTATACTAAAATTATTAAATATATCAGTTAAGCTCCATAATTCTGTAAATATGTTTGTCATATGAATAAATGAATCGGTATAATATATATATATATATATATATATATATATATATATATATATATATATATATATATATGTGTGTGTGTGTGTGTGTGTGTGTAATACTATAAATATATAGTTATTAGTTGATTCAATGATTTTTAGGATCAGAATGTAATGAAGAATCACTTAATCAAGCTGCTGATGATTTAATTTGAGGTAAGCTTGGCATATATCCAAGGAGCATTGTTGATCCAATTTTCTGACTGAAATCTCTGTATTTAGGGGAAATAAGACAAATGACGCGTTTCAGTGTATCCCGTTTATAGCAGTTTTTTTATCCAAATTAACAGAATTTGTTGAGAGCTATTCATTTACTACTTAACAGCATGGATTATTTTGGGGATAAATATTCATTAATTTCTTCTCATATTTATTCACATCTCCTTAATATTTCTAAATCAACAATGATAAATATTTTATTTAATTTAATGTACAGTTAAGCTTATTATTATTGTTATTATTAAGTTTTATTATTATTATTATTATTATTATTATTGTGTGGATTAATTGGCAATAATTTTATATTGTTAAGAATTAAGTAATACTTTCTTCACTTATACAGGGAATTTATAAAATAAAATTTGTAGATTTCAAAATGTTTTCTGTTATTTATTGACTTATTTAATAAATTTCCTTGTAGCAGAAGCTGTATCTAAATCTGTTATTAATAACCAATCATAAATATTATCATTAGTTGAAATTGTTTAGTTACCTCTCATTAAGAATATTTTTAAATATTTTCTAGTATTAATCAGTTATATAGTCAACTATGATCGGTTAATTATGCAAGTGCATTTTATCAATGTTTGCTTTAATAATTGAGTCTATACACAAAGAAATGCATTTTTTGTGTATGTGCTTAAATATGGTTAATAAATTAAGTTTAGAAATTAAAAAAAGTAAAGGAGAAACAAAAGTTATAAATATTTTAATCATATTTTGAAGGCATTCATTCTTGGTTTTCGTCGGAAAAAAATCTTTTTGAATCTAGAACAATGAATGAGAAAAATTAACAATAGTGTCGTTTAAGCCTATGAAATTTAATTGGGTATTAAATTCATTTCTTTGAAATTTCTGGGATTATAGACTCAAAACAGCATTAGCGAAACAAAAAAATGGTCCCTGGAATCATGAGAGACATAAAAGAACAATGACAGGTTGGGGGAAAAAGTAACGCTCTGGAAGAAAGATTACAGCAACAAAAGTAAAGCTTTTACTCCATTCTACTTTTTAGCTGTCGCTGTTTTTTTAAGTATGGCACCCTTAATCAAACTATCATATGACATGTGCACGAGCATGGAAAGTATTTGTTTGCGCTCAGCTCTGGCATCGTTTCTCCTTTGTCAAATGTGTTTGTCTGCGCTTTGTTTGATACTTAGCCACTTTTTCACTTGCTCCAAAACCCGTCGTTTTCGGAAAAATAATGCTTTGTTATTTCCTTTTACAATCTACTGTTGCTGTGTAACTCATTTGTACGATTATCAAATAACACCGGTGTGTGTTTAACTTGCGTTTTATTTGCTAAAACATTTGATTTATGGATGAAGGCTAGATGTGTGAATTTTCATAACGTATTTTATATATCTTAGAATAAAATATGGTATGAGGGTACAAACACAAATTTTTCCATTTTTGTTTGCAAATTTGGTGTTTCAAAATCACTTACGAAATTATTTTTATATGGAATTTTTAACAGCTTTTAAGTATTTTTTAATACTTGTTATTGTCATTAGTAAATTAATTGTTTTATTAAAATGTTTGTTTCCACAAAGTGAAAATAATTTATTCTTAAATTAAATACACATAAACAAAAAGATAGTAAAATAATATTTTGTTTCAAATAGGAATTTTATATAGTTACTAAATTGTGTTACATAGCAGTTATTCCTGTTATCTTGTAAAATCAATAATTTGTATGCTTATTGAAGTTTAAAAGTTCTAGTAATGTGTAAACACACAATATTTTATAAAAAATCTAAATGTTTCGGCTTTATTCTCGAGTTTATTAAAATTACCCACAGAATTTTGATATGTAAATATATATATATATATATATATATATATATATATATATATATATATATATATATATATATATATATATATATACACATCTTATATATATATATATATATATATATATATATATATATATATGCACATCTTATGCACAAAATAAGAACTTTTTTTAATGTATTTCACTTATATAATTAAACATAAAGCTTTGGATTTATTGAGTACAATGAATTTAAAATAAATGCATATATTCTAAGAGAAGCTCGTTATATTATATAATCCTGATAAAATGATGCAGTATCTTACAGATTATTAAATATAAATCATATATATTCTGCACTTTTTTAGAAAGCAAAATATTAATATTTGTTAAATTGAAATCCTTTCTATGTTAAGGAATACATTACACCACATATTTACATTAGTAATCATAAAAATCAAGTTTGAATTCAGAGCATTCTAGGAATTCTGTAAACGAAATATAATATAAATTTTCAATTTCAAAATCATCATAAAAATTGAGTATTGCTTTTGTACTTATTCTTGGAAAAATAATGAACAGTTTAAAATTGTGAACACATATGTATCTACTTGATTATTATTATTTTGCTACAAATATATGCCGGATTCAAAATCACAATCATATAATTTCGTCATTCACTCTTTGGTAGACTTCTCCTTAAATCTGAAAATCTTATCATCTGCAATATATTAAGCCTCTTTCATTGAATATGCAGATTCTTAGTCAATAGCTTGATCTTGGCTTGAATAAAATTGCATTCTGAGAATATTCTATTTCAGCGGAATGGGAATGTTATTATATATGTTAGAATTAAAGGAAAATGTTTCTCAGACTTTACGTTGTTATCTTAAAAGCCTTTTTTGTTTAAAATAGTTCACAAATATATTTATAAACATTCTGTATTTACATAATTCATGTCATAAAAGATAAATTTTTAGAATAATTATTCTAAATGTAAAGTTTTCTTTCTTCTAAGCAATGTTCTTGAATAAGTAGAGCAAAAAATTTTGTAACTAATTAAATGAGGACAATCTATTACAGTCAGTGAATGATAAAAAATGATTATGCAACCAAATGACTTCCATTTGATTATATTTAATCATTTGACCTAAGTTTTACATATCATATTTCACAATAATATCAATAAGTTTATGAATTGATTTTATATGAAAGTATCTATTTTATGATAATTTTAATTAATGAATTAAATTTTAGGAAATATTACAAGTTATTACTGTTAAATATTTATTGAAATATTAATTATTCAACTTTTTATTAGTTCTGACTCATAATTAAAGTTAATAAAATATGATAATATAATTATCTAAAATTGAATAAAGTTATGCATATTTATGCATAATTTTACTAATGACATTTGTTAGCATTTATTATTGGTAACATAAAAGATTTTGAAAATTAAAATATAATTGTCAAAATATTTTAGCAACTTTTTTAAACTTTAAATTTATTTATTTTACTATGTTTTCCACACTTTTAGCTAAAGATAAAAATCTGGAGTGCAACACAACTTATGTCAATATAAAGTTTAAGTTAGGTTCAGTTAATATGAATTGATTGAGATATCGATTTCATGTTTCATAAAGAGGAACGGATAGCTGTATTATTCCTTTAGAAAGTAGCGTTTTTTAACTAGAGATAAAGGTATTCTAAAATTCAGTATGTCACTACTTAATGAAAAAAAAACATTGCGATTGATACAGTCAGAATTTTAGAATTAAAAAATTACAAATTTCACCAAGTTGAGTTATGTTTCTATTAAGTAGTAAGAAAAAAATTATGACAAGAATATCTTTTCATTTTTTTGATTGCTTGCTTAGTGCAAGGAGGACTCTTAATTATTCATCAATTTCTATCAGATTCAAATCGCTATGCCTTTTTTTCTCATACGTATTTAATAGAGTAAGGCTTAGCTTGTACAGTTCACTTCATTAAGTATTTCAAACGTTCTTTCTTCAAATAATTCAAGTTGGGATACAAAGAAAAGACAATGTTTTTGCAACGTGAATGTCTCAAATCATATTTGAACTACGATTATTGAGCTACAAAATATTAACATATGCATACTTTTCTTTGATTCAAAATAAGAGAGATAAAATATTGAGGTTTGATCCTCAAACCTCAATATCTTATGTAAAAAACTGCATAATTGGAAGAGTTGAAAGTTCAATAGTTATTCAGGTTCTTTAGCAGTTATAAGGATATTCGACACTGGATGTATGATTTTATTTCTTCCTTGACAGAAAGCTTTTTAAATCACTAGGTATGTTTCTTTTTAAAAGAACATCCTTCTTTAGAAATAAAAACTTAAGTAAATTTAGCAACAAAAATGTATAGATGTAATAAGTAAAATCAATTAACCTATATACTTTAAGTGATTAATATAAATATACAGCTTTATATTTACGATGTTTTACCAAAAATGTTAAATATGAAACATTGTTTAATATTTTCTTCCACGAAGCATTTTGACAAAATAAACAGTCAGTTTAAAATTTTGTCAAAATTGAGTTTTAAGCGAAGAGTTCATTTAGGGTACTAAAATTATTAATATTTATTTGAATTTTATACTCCCAAATTATATATAACCAGAGTTTAGAAATTAAAACTTAATTCAAAACATTTTTGTAAACAGAGTTTCTTAAAAATAAAATAGGATTCTTTTGTTTATGAAATTTGCACACATAATATTTTCTACAATTTATATATATATATTATATATATATATATATATATATATATATATATATATATATATATATATATATATATATATATATATATATATTATATATATATATATATATATATATATATATATATATATTATATATATATATATATATATATATATATATATATATATATATATATATATATATATATATATATATATATATATATATATATATATATATATTATATATATATATATATATATATATATATATATATATATATATATATATATATATATATGTATGTATATATATATATATAATATTTGATAATTATTGGGATTATTGTTATGTTAAATTTCTCCGTTCATATGTATTTTTCATATTCCTTCTAGAATTTTATTTCGTTTATCTAAATTATATTTGATTATTAAAGAAATAAAGACTTTAAGAATGGAAACTCCTTAAGTATTAATATATGATGGGCGATAAAGTGATAAAAATAAATAAGAAAGATGGCCTAAGAAAACTATTACGGCATCAATAAATTACACTTAATGTTTGGTGGACAAATGATCAAGTCCAATAAGCTGCTTCAATGATGGCTATTGCTTCAGATTATTGTCTCTGTACTTAACTGCCTATCATTAATATTAAGATACAAATACGTCATATTCAGAGGTAGGATTTACTTAGACAATACATTGCATTTCAAGATATGCATATTATAAACTGGCATAAAAAATATACATTTAGTTAAATTTATTTACAATGTTATGAATTTTAAGAAATTTTACTTCGAATTTCTGTAGAGTTCCTGCTGTAAATATATTTTTTGAAAAAGCATCCTTTTTTTGTTCTGACACTAACATTATTTAATAGTTATTTTTAAATGAAAAATTGTTTGAACTGATGAAAGTGATAAGTTTAAAGACAAGTTTAAAGGTAACCAAGAGAAAATAATTTCCTTCACGTGTGTGATAATCAAAAAAATCTCATTAAATATTTTAGATGAAGAATATTAACCTTTCTTCAAATACTATTATGTTCTACAATTGAAAATATTCAAAAAATAATAGAGATGGATTTCTTTGCTTCCTTAAATATAACTTATCTCATAACTTTGATTTGTTAAGGTTTTCTATATTATGTTATTAAAAATTTTCATATTTATTCTTCATGTACACAAAATAAATGATAGATGATTATCCTAAGAGTGTCATCCCTCATCACTTAAATATTTTTAATAAATATTTTCATAAAAAAACGTAAATTTTATAAGGTAGGGAAAAATCAAGAATGTATACCAAAAGATAATTTTGGTATAATGGTTGATTTTTCAATAGTGGTATATTGCTAGTGGCAATGGTATAAAGATTAATTTTTGTGCTACACATATGTGAAATTTAAAAGTGTGTTCACAACAAACTACGCATAGGCAAACTATAATTTTAAATTGGAAGTGAAGCGTTAAAAAATCTCAAAATTAATACTCTATTTAAATTTACTTTTATTAATTAAATTTTCGTATGGAGTTTTTTACAGCGGATGTAATTTATTTTCTACTGGATTCTCAAATGGGAAGATCCCAAGGGTAGAATGCTAAAGGGAATTTCTGTGTAGATCCCCTCTACTTACTTAATATATGCTCAGAGTTGCTGGAGTCATTGATATGGCATAGCTTTACATGATAATAAGAATTGTGAATAACTTCATTGTTAAATATATACATGAAAATAATATTGGAGAAATTCCTAATTCTGGTAATAGAGCAGGTTTTTGTTTTCCTTATAATGAGAAAGTTGGAGCCTTGTGTCCACCGCAATGTTCAGCTGTAAAAATTAAAGAAAATTAAACAGGATTTATATAATGTACGTTTTCAAATTAAAAGTGTTTATTTAAAATAATTTGATCAGCAATTTGGTGTCACTACTAAAATGCGAAATGCAAAATTTTCTTGCAATAAAATTTATACATGAAATTTAGAACAAAAATGAAAAAAATAATTTAAAATATCCTCACAGGAAATATCATTCTTGGACTATATAAAGAAAATAAAAACCTCATCTTTGTATAGCAAAGAAAAATAAAAAGCCTGATACATAACTTATTTATTTTTACTACTGTAATCACTGAATTTTGCATGAACATCAGTCAAAATAGGAGCTTAAGATTTTCCTGCTTATCCACATGAACACTTATCATTACCTTTGAAAATAATCTTTGAAAGATATAATGAAATGACTACTATAAAACTGTCAGCTAGATTCATCTCGTTAACGCACAATACAACAGGATATTTACTACTATACCTTTAACAACCATAAATTTCTGTTATTTAATTCATCTGACCGCAATTAAAAATATAGTCTTAGAAATAGAAAACAGAATCGTTTTTCTTGCCTGTTAACGGGAAAGAAGTCTAGAAATAAAACGAAGGAAAAATTGCAAGTAGGAGTTAACAGACAAATGCTTAAATTTGAATATAAGTGATTTCGAAATGAAATGTGAATAGTTTGTTGTCATTAAATTGCGATAAAATCTATGAACAACATATCAGAAAATGTTTTAAATAAATATGATGGATAGAGCATTTAAATGTTCTTAATAAATTTGCTCAAAATATTTCTTTCGAAACGTTTGTTCAAATCTTATTCCAAGAAATATGAAAGTAATATGAATATAAAACTATTTGGCATATAAGAAGTATTTAATTTCACATTAGGAGAATTATTTTATTTACTAAATATTCCTTAACGTTAATTTCTTATAGCAATGTAATTCAATACATAATACAATTGGTTATTTATAAAATAATCGATAATATTAATTCTCTCACAATCAGTGCAGTACCAGTAACATGTAGTCATTTTAATTTAATTGGAATATATGTTATTAGTTAATATAAAATAAACCATGAGGTTATCAATTAATATAAAAACAAAAAAATGTTTCATGAACACATAGTTATTTAGATTCACACTAAGAAAATATCATATACTTTATTCTTAATGATTATATCTAATATTATTCTTAATAATGATACATACAAAAAATATTAAATTTTCTTATTAACCTTCCTTAGTAACAATTGTTTTCAAACTACCATTCAACAGGTAAATAATCAATTCCTGTACTATCTGCAGTAGATGCATAGTAATTA
The DNA here is from genome assembly GCA_037975125.1 of Latrodectus hesperus. NCBI lineage: Eukaryota > Metazoa > Arthropoda > Arachnida > Araneae > Theridiidae > Latrodectus > Latrodectus hesperus. The sequence goes on along the minus strand of CM075859.1, from coordinate 50,005,100 downwards.
TCAAATTTTTATGCCTGTGTTGAACGATAAATTAAAATACATAACTAACTACGTTCCGGCTTAGAAATATTACTTTTAAGAACCAAAATGAAGAATGTATGGTAAAATAGCACATAATAAATTGCATTAATTGCTGAAATATGAACTTAAATTAGCAATTTTTTCAAATGATAGGGTGTCTTTTAAAAAATTCTGTTAACGCGAACTTCTAGTTAATGAATGAAAGTAACGATGCTTTTACGAGTAAGTGAGAAACTTTTAAATGAATTACGCTTGGCAAAGTGAACCTTAAAACCTTGATCAAATCATAGCCCATTAATTTTACACTTTTAATTACGTCCATATTTTAAGTTTTCATGGAAGTTATGCTTAGGCCAGTATAGGATTACAGCCTAACGAGGGTAAAGGCAATTAAAAAAGAGGGCATAAAATTTCGTTCTATTAACTTTTAAAAAAGCAGCGTGAAAGGTACAGCAGGCTAATAAGATCACATTGGATCACGCTCATAAAAAGTAGTGGAAATTCTTGTTCATCGAGGAATTCTCAAGCTTTAAAAATGACCTACCAAGTTTTGATCACACATATAGTGTTAGCAATAAATGATATTGATTAAAACTAAAACAGGTATTTAATTAAAAACTGCTCATACATTTAAGTTTCAATACACTTTTTTGTTACGTAACACAAATTACAGTGTCTTCTTATAGTAATTTTAGTCATGTATAACTTATAACTTAACAAATTTATTAAATTAATTGTCAGCATTGTTTCTATCATAAAAATATTGCAATTGAATTTCATATTATAAGAATATAAATTCTCTTCGGGGAAAAATTATTAATATATATATATATATATATATATATATATATATATATATATATATATATATATATATATATATATATCATAAAAAGATAATTATATTAAATCCAGTTCAACTATAAAACTATCATATTTAATTTAATTATATCTCTGTAGTCTCTGAATTTGTTATTTCAGCAAAATACGCTAAAGTGAGAGTTTACCTTCAAAAACAGTGAAAAATGTAATGAATTTTACTATTAAAATAGATTTTATATTTAATATTCAGATGATATATGTGTACAATATTTTATTTGATAATCACATGAATTTAATATGAAACATGAATTAAATATTTATTATTTATGTGTGAGTTATGGGATGTAATTCTCATACGTTAGCTTTAATTTATTATTTACCATGATATTTTGTTCTTAATTGATTGCCTTTAAAACCATCATTAACCATTTGAATCTAAGTTTGAAGAACTTAAACTCTTAAAAGCATAAAATATGAAAAAATAATTTAATTTTATTAAGTAATATTCTGTTGAGGATCACTCTTTATGTTAAGCTAAGTAGTATTAAAATAATGTCATAATTAAATCCTTAACTAGAAAAAAGTATACTTAAAAGTTATTATCTAAATAAATTAGGAAATCATTTACTAATGTGAATTAACAGGCTTAAATATTTTAAATTGCAAATTAAAAATTCAATAGTATCAGAAATAATCGATTTTTAGTTTTTAAATTAAATTAAATAAAATTGATCAAAATTTAAAATAATAATTAAGGTGTAATTTTCTTGTAGAATGAACATCTTTAATATATGTAATATAATTTTAGTACTGATAACACTAAACACGCGCCTAATGAAATTAATAATAGAAAAATTAATTTATTTATATAATTTTAATGTATTATATTAAATAATCATTTTGTTGAGTTGCAACAAATTTCAGTCCACAGATTAAATTTATCTCTAGAGTTTCTTTTAAAGAGAGACAAATTTCATCTTCCCTAATAATTCTAATGATAAATGCCTCCATAATACTGTCTAAAACTATATTTATGGTAGAAATAAATTCTAATAATTGGGGAAATATAGTATATCAAGTTATACTGATAAAATATTTCGTAGTTAAACATTTGCTTTTTTATAACAAATTTCTGGTAGTTGCTAGAAATTGTTATTTTCACCAAAGAATTAAGTTTTAAATCATTATATTTAATTTGTGCGCTCTAAAACTATTTCAATATCATTTTTCATTTATGCTATAAATAAATCTCTGAAGAAATGCTTTAAAAATGCGTCATTTTTAACATTAAATGCTTTTAAGGACATGTACTCTTATCTCCTCTTGTGATCGTTACTTATTTTGAAGACATTATATAACTGGTTTTAAATCCAATTTATTTTTGGTTTTTGAAGAACTAAAGTATGAGTTACTTATATAAGAATGGATCTGTATAAAGTATTCTATAAAGACTTGCAACAAAAAATTAGAGGGTGGTTAAACACAAGGCAGTTTAAGTACTTAGAAATCTCACTAGAATTATTTAATACAGCATGTGAAAGACTAGTAGTAATCCAGATGAAGGTCATTACTAAAAACAATTAAAATGCTTTTCATTATCTTTGTAAAGTTATATTTATGCTTTTAATGATTACTAAACAAAATTTTTGACTTTTTTTCTCGTTGAATAATCTTATGTTATGTCAATAAAATTAGAGGTTAGTAAATCTAGGTAGAATATTTATTATCTCAAGTATATGTAAGTATTTTCCATGGTGTAATTACTATGTACTTAGAGGTAGTGTGATTTTTTTGTTCCTTTTACAGTAGAATAAATAGTTAATAAATTGTCGTTAGCACGAAATCAATTACAGGAAAGATGTTTTATAACTTTTTATAAGAATGAAGATAAAGAAAGAAAAAATAGAGTTAAATATTTAATTAATTTAAATTTTGTTCTCTGGGTAAATGTATAGTAATTCTGCAGACAGTTGGTTCTCTAGCAGTTTTCATTTGCAAGCTAAAGTGAAATTAGGATAAAAATGTAATAAGATACAACATAAGTTTTATATGATGAGTAAGATTCAAGCCTGTTTCCACTATATAATGTTTCAATGAACTCAATATTCAAAATACAATATACAAATATATCCTTTCTAACGATCTGCTTTTAGAATACTGTATTAAATCTTTTAATCATTTTTATTGGGTAATGAGATTTGTTAAACGTAACTGCTCTTTACAGTTCTTAATTAATATTTAATATTTGGAATAATTGTTTTAGAATATGCATTGAAATAAAGGATTTGACATTAGTTTTACTTAATAGAAAAGAATTTTTACACGCCAAATATAGCAAGAAACAATATCCATTATTTGAAAAGTATAGAAAAGTCATTACTGTTTTAAGGGGAAATATTCCATAAATTCATATATGTTGGAAGTAAATATTCTTACAAATCATTAATGGAAAAATTAACTTCCTTTAAATAATCAATTTATTTTAAAGTCCCAGAAAATGTGGCTTCTTTAAAGATTTAGAACGCTTAAAATGTATTAACAAAAATATTGGTTCTAAACATAATTGAGAATAGTTTAAAATTTTAAAAATAATTTAATATTTTCTTCTACAGTAAGCAGATTCTTAAACATTATTAAATCTAATTACAATTTCATATATAAATAGTGACTTAATCATGGCGACATGAATATGAAGAATATTTATTGAATGCGTAGTTAAATTTAAGGATTAAACCTTGATGTATTGTTTCATTAATTAGAAGGAAATCAAATTATATTTGTATAATATGAAGTTAAAAAAAATTAAAAAATGAATGTCTTTGAATATTAATCAAGAAAAATATAATTTTATAATGAAAAAATTGGTACAAACTTACATAAGAAATGGTCGCCATGATTTCAGAAAATATTAAGAAAACTTATATCTGCTTAATTTTATTTTTTGGCATAATAATGTAATAATGTAGAGCATGTATCTGCGCCATTTAAAAGGTATATGTTTGATAATGACTGGTCTCAAATAAAATATCTGAATGTGAGATCGGAGTTTGAAATGCGATACAAATGAATGAAAAATCTTACATAAGGATTTCTCTCTTTCGAAAATTAATTAAAAAAACTTACAATTTTGTAGCTAAATAATTCATGTATGATAAAGGGTATTATGTAAAATAAATTTATATAATATTTTTGTAAGAATTGGAGGATGTTATTACTTCATTTAAAGCTTCAGGGAGATTTCATTCGAAACATTTATTAAAAGTAAGCATTATTTTGAATGACAATGTGGTTGGTAATGCTATCAAATATTAAACTATAATACATTATTTCTGTCACATTACACTGAAGTTTATTTCATACAAATTTAAATCCTTTAAAAATTCATATATTTAACAATTATGTAATGATTTTAAACACATATAAATAAATCAATGCGTTAGATTTGTACAAGAAAGATTTCTAGCAAATGTGATGAAATACATCACATATTTTGAATAAAAAACTAAGAATGTGCAGTATATGACTAGTTTATTTGGAATAGTCATGAATATGCTAATATGATGGCCTAGCTATTATTAAGCATCAGATGGTCATATGGAAGTTGTCACTCATATAAATTACTTAATACACCTTTAAACTGGTATTGGTTTGCCATCATCATGAAGAAAATAAAAAATACTGGTTAACTTCAAGAGCTGAATGAGAGATGATACTCATCGAGGTGGAGTGAGTAATTCTGAAAAGGCACTAGAAATAAATTTTTTCTATACAACCATTTTGTGAGCTTACTGAGGTCGTTTGTTTGTTAAAAAAAAAAAAAATTAAAAAAAAGCAGAGACAAGGGTGGAGTCTCAAATATTTTCTAATAAGTGAACATTGGATAGAAATGCTTGTTCATGCAAGGAGAAAGGACTTCACTCGCAAATTATCCTTGGCTTGCTACACTGGACAGCTTAATGTACCTTGTCAAGAAGACCCATTTTATATTTTTGATCTCAAATGTTGCAAACTGAAAAAGCTCCCTGATTTTGCTTGTAGTCATCAATGATGGTTCAATAAAGTCTTAAAAGAAGTGTGATGTTCGAATAAATTCCGCTTCTTATTCCATCATAGTGATGACTGATGCAAATTCAAGAGACAACAACACGAATAGATGGATTCATTTTGCCAGATATCTACTTTTCAGACAGATAGATGTGATGTAATTATCTGGCAAATGACTTCTTATCATATTATTGGTTCACTGATATTTTTAGAACAATTTTCAGCACTGCCTCAGCATGATTGTCAACCAGATTTACCCTATATGGTTTAATATTCTCTCTGTCTGAAGGATACTTTCATCAGGAATACTTTAAGTCACAAGACTCGTATCGTCTTGAAGTGGTTCCAGGATCACCTTAATGAATTTAACTTACTTCATTGACCCCCACAGTCTTCGGAACTGCAATGAACAGATTATCATTGAAATGAGTGTCTTTGAAATGAAACGTATTCTTCGAAGCCTGCTTACAACACCTTCTAATAAACATAAAATGAAAACAGCTGTTGTATCCACATGGAAATCTTGAGGAATTAACGATCAATCTATTTCATTGGGAATTCTTGTTAATACAGCTGCTAGTGTTCGCTAACACATTATAAGAGGAATGTTTTTAATAATCTGGTCACTCAGTGTGTATCATACACTAGATAAACACGCAATTAAATTCAAGTGTTTCGGTTCCTAAGCATTTTAGCAATAACATATGTCATACAATATTTTTTATTAATTAATTTAAGGATTAGATTACTAAAAATAAATTATTTTAAAAAGTTGATCAAAATTCATGTTTAGTAAAATCTTTCAAATAGCCTTCTATTTAATAAGCATTTCAATCAGAAAATAAATTTAAAAAAATATTTTCTAAGGACTAAAAACTTCAGTGTGTGAAATGATTTTTAATTTAGCCTATTTAGGGGATAAATTTAGTATTGGTGTTCATTTTTTTATGTAAATAATTGCTTAAAGTTAAATTTGCCATATTTATTTCAAAATAATATAAATTTCATTGCTTGGAGAAATCAGTTTCAATTTAAACATTTTTTTATAAATTGAATGTTATCTTCAATTACAATCACATATAAAGTTTTCTACTTTTCCAGTCTCATTTTAGCGATATTTGTATTTAAAATAAACCAAATTTTACAAATATGCTACTAATTTAAAATATGCTACTAAATTTAGAGTAATGGACATATCATTGATTAATTATTTATTAAACAAAAAAGTAACACTTTCGTAAAATTAATATAACACATACACTAATAAATACTTATATTCTTTGCCAAAAAATATTGTCGTTTTTGCTTGGATGTCACATTTCAAATTTTCTACAAATATGAATGAAATTTTAAACTCTGAACGTAATTCAAAATGACTTTTCTTATTTCCTCCCCTCCGCCTTTGATTCTTGTCATTATTACATAATGATTTTCTAAGAGATTAGAATGATGTAAAAATAAATAAATGAAAAAAAGTTTTCTTAAGAATCATCATGATGAAATAAATTTAAGATTGTTATTTTGCAGATGGTTACATTTTAAGATACTGGATAGCTAAACAAAATTTAGAAACACGGGAATATAGGTAAACATTTAATTTCCAATATTAAAATTCTACATGCATTCTAGTTTCATAAAATTTGTTTTCACCAACCATAGTAAAAATACAGTTCTATGCTTGAATAAAATGTACCGTAAAATTTAATTTGACCTTAATAAGATTGCATCAAGAAGAAGAGAGAATATATTAGTTGTAAGATATCACGCATTGTGAGCATCTATTTCTTCCAAGTGGCAAATATTCTTATTATATATAATGCATTGTTATATTTGCAATTAATCATTACGTTATACACACACACACAATATATATATATATATATATATATATATATATATATATACAGGGTGATCTTTCTTAAAGTGACAGTGTTTGGAGCGTCCTGTAGCGCGTTCTAATTGCCTAAATGACACCAAACTTGGTATTTAGACTAATCAATACATGCAGAAAAATTATGTAAAAAAATTGTTTTAGTTCAAAAGTCTCCACTAGGGCATTTTGTGGCGCTGCTGTAGCTTACAATAACAAGATTAAGCCCAAAACACAGGTATCAAAGCAAAATGCAAATGTTGTTCCATGACAGTGCCAGTAATAGGGGCTATAAGAGCAAGTAGTAGACAGCTCCAACAAGTAATCTCACTGAAGTAAACGAGTTCCAGTAGCCATGCCTCTCACGTTACCGGAACATGCGTTTATGTTGGTGGAGTATCAAATTTGTCTATTCTAAAGGACAACATAACAAAGACAGTGCGGAATATTCTTCGTGACAAATTACGTTCGTCTTTGGGGAACGTTGTACGCAGAGTGCACTGTGTTATTTCTGAGAACGGTGCTCACATGGAATGTGGCTTAATTCCTCCCCGGGTATAAGTTAATGTAATAAATAAACATTAATAATTTAACTGTACGATTGTATGTGTCAGTATTTTTCTTTCTTTTCTCACATTTTATACAATGTAAAGCGCCACAAAATGCCCTAGCGGCGATTTTTGAAACTAAAACCTTTTTTTACAGAATCTTTTTTTTTTGTGTCTTGATTAGTCTGAATACCAAGTTTGGTGCCATTCCAGTCATTAGATCGCGCTACAGGGCGCTCCAAACACTGTCACTTTAAAAAAGATCACCCTATATATATATATATATATATATATATATATATATATATATATATATATATATATATATATATATATATATATATATATATATATATATATATATATATATATATATATATATATATATATATATATATATATATATATATATAACCGATAATGCAACTAAGAAAACAAAACTCTGACAAATTTATTAGAATTATCCTCATTTATTAACAAAAAAGAGAAATTTTAAACCAGGTAGATAATGGAGTAAATTAAGCCCATGCACAATTTATCTTTCTCTCAAAGATCAAACAAAAAATGTAAATAATAGCTTGTCGAGACAAATTAAAGTGTTTTTAGACATCAGACATTAAATGACAAAGAAAGAAAATGTGCTAAACAATCAAATTAGATTTCACCAGAAAAGACATTATGAATACAGTTTGTATTGTATAGGCATCAAATTACCAAGTATTTGGATGTAACATTTGGCGATTTTCTCAAAGAAAGCAATAAAAGTATTCATACATAATATATTATTTAATATAGGACTTAATATCAAATACAGAATCACGATGTATCATTTTTATTCTGCGCAGCAAATGGATGTAATAAAATTAATGTAATGGTTAAATTCATTCATTTGAAGGGAATATAAAAGATCGTGATACATTAAATAATTTTAAATTTAATTCATTCCAATTTTATTCATATTAAAGAATAACAGTATAACAATAAATATTTTTAAACAATTTAATATTTATTAATTTTTAGTAAATCGCAAAATCTCTTCAACGTTTTCACATATTTCTTAGGCATCAAATAATTTTGCGATAGCTTTAGAGAAACTAAAGAAAGTAGCAATATTTGTTACATATCAAGATAATTCTCACTATGGAAAATAACCAGATAAGAATATGCTTACTCCTTTGATGATAATTAAATATTTAATAGTAGAAGGAACTTCCTTATTTCCCATTAGTTCAATAATTTTGAGTTCTTATACGAGATGTAAGAAAAATTATTAATTTTTAAAATTGTTGTAGTTTTTTAGCTTCAAGTTTCAAAATATCAAAATATTATAAGAAAATTTAAAAATAAATTTTCTCTTGTTCACTTTATGTATTGAAACATGATATTAAACATAATATTACAATTCACTAAATTTATTTTTCCAACTCAAAATTATATGTCACAAATCACGAAAAAATTGATCTGTAGTATGTATGGTACCATAATATAATTTCAGATAGATTCTTGAATATAATCATCCATGTTATAAAGGCCAAGCTGGCAGCCGAATGGTTAGCGCTCTTGCCTTCGGTTCAACAGTTCGTGAGTTCGAATCCCACCTTGGGCATGGATGTTTGGAGTGGTTCGGAATCCACTTTTAACTGTAGATCCCTGCCTAATTAGCCCTCGTGTGCAAAAAATGACCGTTGAGTGACAAACAAACCAACCATATTATAAAGAGAATTATCTATCTATCTATCTATCTATCTATCTATCTATCTATCTATCTATATATATATATATATATATATATATATATATATATATATATATATATATATATATATATATATATATATATATATATATATATATAGAAATTAGTATTAAAGCACTAATGGAATTGTTAATACCAGTGGATCTGATATACGCACGCCTTCTGTGCTTAAACATTGTGTAGTGAGTAACATTCACATTAGTCTCATGAAAGATGCCATAAAATTTAGAGCTGCCTGAATTCGAGAAAAGCATAGTTGTCAGATATCACAGAAATGACCGATCACTAAGGAATATATCTAGTTTGTCACGCATTCCAAAATTTACAGAGGGTTTTCTTATTAAAATGTAGAAGATGTGCTGTTAGAATGGGCTTTGAACCACAGTAGATCCAAGAAAGTAAGAGATAGATACTGAGGAGCGCTGTCCAAAATATTCTAAGAAACCTCTCGAAACCTATGATCTTTATACTCCTACATCCAATAATTCCAATGTGGATGTGATGTTTCGATAAAGAGCATCCATACGAAAGCACATTTGCTTGGTTTCCGTGGTTGTACTGCCATTATCATTTAATGTCAATATATAAATTATATTTTTGATTTTATGCATATGTATAAATTGAGCATACATTGTCGCATTTCTTTCATATTTCTTTCACCGCAAAACAAGAAAGTTACCGCTATAATTTAACCTCTTCCTATATCATAATTTTAAAATTGGTTTTGCATCACTTTAGTTATCTTTTTCACGATTTAATATATTTGATCCGGGGATGAAGAATAAATATTTTATTTTTGAATTCTACTATAGAGAAAGCTTTGCCACAAAATCAAAGTTTCAATAAACTAACTTTTGAAAAAAATTAATCCAAATTATTTTGAGATGGCAGACTAATTTTGGCAGGTGGCAGATTTTACAAACTAAAGTTCATTTCTTATGGATAGGGATTTTCTTATGAGAAGTCCCAATCGTTCAATAAGTATTGCATCTTATATAAGTATACCATTGAATGTAAAAATGGAAGATGCGAAAGAAATCTCATATTTCATAAAATAATTTCATAGAAGAAATGCAATTAAAAATTATAATAAATCATATATCATAATATCTACTGATATTTCGTCTTAGTTAGAACTTTCATATCTGTCATTTTCGTATGATGGCACACTTTATCATTTTTAAGAAATGCAATATATTCAGAAAAAGATATCTAAGTAACAATTTTACATAAATGATTTGGGTTTATCTAATAATTGCATAATGGATTGGGCATTTGGGATCGGCATCACTAATCGCTTGATCTGCCTTCATTTGGTTTATGCACAAATAGCTACATGAAACAAAGGAATTATTCTTAAAATTTATTAGAATTCAATATTTGCACCGAATCATTTCTGATACATGTTCGATTATTATCTTGTCCATGCTACGTAACTTTCGGACTAAGATTTTATAAGTAATGAATTGCATAATGTAATCAGCTTTTCGGCGATCAGTAATTTCGACATAGGAAAACTTTCTTACTTGTTCTGCATCAAATATCTTGTTTAACAATTAACCGTATTATTTACTAATAAATAACTTCCGTATTATTTACTTCTATAATTGAGGTTGTTAAAATATTATTATGAATTGCTATGATTAAAATAAATTTATTTTAACTAATAAACTTAAACTACTTTTAAATTTTTGTATTGATTAATTAAATTAGGGAACTAATTATCACAGTATAACGATAAATAATTTAAAACACTATTGATTGAACACTTAAATATTTTTTTAAAGGAATATTTTTAAAAAATAATAAATTTTGAAATTGAGTATCTGGGAATTTATTTATCATAGCATAGCCAACTTTTTATACTTGGTTGTTGCTGTCTTGCACCGGCTATCCTGGCAAAGTGGGGTGCGCTGCTCTACTTTTCCAACTAAACCGTTATTTTTTGTTATACTTGGTAAAGTATTATTTTATTAAAAAATCTGAAGAACTAGAAAAGTAAATGCAAGATGTAATATTTACTGACTTTTAATTTATTTATAAAATTTAAAATAATTATATCTTAAATTATTAATTCTTATTATATCTTCATCTAGTTGACAAAATAATTTCCAGCTGGAAATATCAGCCGAGTAAAATCACCCATTCATTTATAAATACATTTTTTCCTTTGCTTTATATATGTGTGCAGATTTTAAGAACTTTATCATGTGCACAACTGTCATTAAAATAAATAATTTAAGTATATAGAATATAAAAAAATAATAAATGCTTCCTGTTTTAAAGACAGCGAAAAAAACATGAACAAAGAAAAAAGAGATTTTGATTTATGCATTGGAATTTAATGCTTCGCTGCCTTCATTTTAACAGTGGTTAAGCATTATATCAGGATAAGAATATAGATAAATTTTTCTGCATACTCCTACAACTTTTTTTAGAAATACTCTTTCATAAAGTTAATTATAATCATATTTCCCAATTGAAAAAAAAAGAAGTCAAACTCTCAAGTGTCTCAGCAAAGTTAAGCACGAAATTGTTATGAAGGAATATTAGATGTCAAGACCTTAGGCATTATTAGTTTAATAGATGATTCAAAAATAATTTTAGAGCGATTATTTGAGCAGATTATTCAATTACTCAAGCATGACTAATGTCTGTCATTGTTCAAATTTTACTGTGTCTAAAGACTAAAAGAAAGACTTGATTCATAATACTTTGATAATCTCATTCTGTTTGTATTGATAAAAACTAAATCAAATTTGTGAGTATAAGCAGGCCAATAGCCTCGTGTTTTACTTACTGATGCATGAGGATGTGCAAATAATAAATTTCGAAGAACTGAATATGAAATGTTCCATTCGGGGAAAGGATTGATCTTTTTAAGCATGAATAAAAGTATTTTCAAACGGATTTTACAAGAAGTAATGTATGTAAAAGTAACATATTTATTGCTTGTATTATTTAAAAAAAAAAACTTATAATTTATTTCATATTTTTTTAATGTTTACATGTTGAAGTTTCCTCACGCTAAAATTTACTCATTTTTGTCTTGATCCAAATACTTATTTAGTATTTAAAATGTTAGTCATAAAAATTTGATAATACTATTGATCTGATGTGTTTGTATTTGTTCTAAACATTAATTATTTAGAAAAAATATACTTATTCTTTACTGTATATAACAAATTGACTTGTTAGCAATTTTACACATGAGCTCGGCAGCCAATACTAGAATTTCTAGCTAACCAGCAGTCTACTAAACGAGAAATTTTCAGCACAAATAAAGGTAATTTATAACATTTTATAATAAATTTTGTGAATAACTTCAGATATGTTTTAAGCTTATATACTATTTTTTGACTACATTATTTTACTCAAAACTGCACTGTTTTATTTACATTATCCAAATATTACACTATTTAACTAATTATACATTCATTCAGCTAATTATTATTTTTATTTAAGATATTATTTATGATGAATTAAATATTTTATTTTTTATTAACATTTAAAAAAGATTTGTTGAGTTTTAAGTATTCAGATTGTTTTTAACACTGGTATATTTTAGCAATTAAGTAACATGATTACATAGTGAAGTAAAATAAGTTGCATTTCTTAAAAATGTATTATATTTATGTAATTATATTCAAAATATTTAATATCTTTATTTAGTTCCCTTGATTGTCGCTCCTAATTTATTCAATTTCGATTATGACACACACATTATTCTTCATATTTTGAATTGGAAATGAATTTAATTTTTGATTAAATACTCGGAGTAGTCTTAGAAATTCATATCCCTTAGCCAACATTAATGATTCACTAACGATTCCGTTTGAAATTTGAGAGAAACAATTAATGAAATTCAATATTTAAGTTATTCATGCAATCACTTGCTACACCTTTAAAGAGACTAAAAGTCCGATTTAAACAGAACAATTGTAATGCTTTGTTAAGGGAAGTAACCAATCGACATATTTCGCCGCTAGAAAGTCGACGACACACTCGGTTTTAACAAAACCCACAGACACACAGCTTCCTGACTCTATAATGACTGCCTGCATTCATTAATTATCCATGAGAAATTTCCAATATTTGTCGATTGTATGCGGAAACTGTGCCACTCCTCAAACTATCCCCCCCCCGCCTGTTATTAATCTAGTCAGACTGGCCAGTGCCGCGAAATGACACTAAAAATACAAATGATCAAAATTGGAATGCATCTCCGCAGTCGCTCTAATGCAGTGACACACATAATGTTTGCAAAATAATATTTCATCGGATGGGAAATTCTTATTTCTATTAAATTCTTGTCTCTTATTTAAAATCTTCTATTCGATATATGTTCCAAAATAACAATACAAGAGATATATTATGTGCTAATAGTTGACACTTAGGATAAGTTCTGAGTTAAGAATCATATTTATTGGGAAATTTTAAATAATATATATATATATATATATATATATATATATATATATATATATATATATATATATATATATATATATATATATATATATATATATATATATATATATATATATACATATATATATATCTGTGTACTTGTGTATTTTAAATAGCATAATAAATATATGTTTTTAATATTTTAATGAAATATTTTTAACAAATATTTTAGTAAAATATTTAGTAAGTATTATATATTCAAGTAAGGGAACAAATAGGAAATAAAAACATTACTTTTATTTTTTTTTAAATTTCTTTCAAAGCAGAAATCATCATACAAGAAATGGTTCCATTTCATAAAAATTTAAGAAACTAGCATCTACCTTTTGTAAAAATTAGTTATGGTTTCATTATAGACACAGAATGGTAGATAAAATTGAGATTTGACACTTCTTGGTGGATAGCCTAGCCTCCTAAGACTCTTGTAAGTCATTTTAGCATCCTTATCGTAAATTCTTTTCATAGATAGTGGGCCGTATGCATGTGTCACAAGAGAGGAAATCTGGAAAACTCCCAATAGAACTGATAGATGTGCATGCCGAAGAAAGAAGCGTGGCAGCTATCTTCCGATGTTCAACAGTGGCTGGAATTCAATCTGGCTTCTTGCGCTCCAAAGAATGTTGTCCTATCACTAGGAAACGGTGAGCCTTAGTAAAAATGGATTGGGGTTCTTAACAGAATCCCAACTTGATGAGAACATCATGATGGTGATCAGAGCCAGTATCTGCCTGAAATACGTCCCACCATTCATGCATCGAGGTTCATCTTTTGTGCCACCATTGATAGCAGTAGCGTCTATGAAATATCAACAAAGGAAACAAATAAAACAAAAATGAAGCAATATTCACTGAGCTGATAGTTTATGAATTGCTCATGAAGAAAATAGTTTTAAAATATTTTTTTGCTTCAACATTGTTGTTCAATTTTGATCAACATTGTTTTCAAAACGGCTTTATTTCTAGTTTTGGCACTCATGATATTCCACTAAGGCCATGGGGGTGAAGTGTGCACCTTCTCGACAGTTAAGATAAACGGATTTCTGAGATTCAGCATGGCGTTCCATATGAAAGTCCTACACCAATGGACTCCATATTCTGCTAACATACATGAGTTGAACTTTGACTACTTTCTAAATCAAAAACATGCTGGTAAACACTTCTGCTTCTCACACACGTTAATACGTTTCACAACTTTTAACTAGCAGCGACTTTCAAATCCTTTTTTTTGTATTAAAAATCTGCTGTACACTTTCATTATTCTGTAATGCACAGTTCTAAGCAAGTTATTCAAACTATAATTATCGTTATTAATAAATTTATTTTTATTAAATTTATATCTATCGTTATTATGAGAATTCTATTGAGATATAAAGTGTTGATAATTGCATATTTTGTGTGTGTTTCATTCTTTTCATGCTGCATTCATTCTTTTTTTGATAAAGTCATTAGGTATTATAATTTTGATTGAAAAGAAGAAAAAAGGTGTATGCATTTCCATATTTATACAATTAATCTTCAGAAGTAATGAAATTAAGAGTTTTAACAGCATTTTTATATAAATTTTCATTGACATTTCTCACTCTTTTGCATCTCGAAGTTTCAACATAACTGTAAGTTTAGAATGCTTAAGTTTTTGTATTTACAAAGGAATAATATTGACAGTTAATTACATCATTAATTTTTCAAATCCGATTAATATGAGTTTGATGATAATAATGAAAACATGAACGTATAATTATAAAAATAGTGTATAAATTGAGTTTGTCAGATGAAGACTGGCTTTTTAATACAAAATATTATTTGAAGAAGCTAAAAATATTCTGCACAATGACTTTCATTTGATGAATGAAGGTCTATTAGACATGAAAAAAATTAATTTCTAATTCATGAAAAAATATTGTCAAAATTAATATATTAATTAAAAATTCTATGCATAAGTTAAAAGTAAAATATTGAACACTGTAGTTAAAATATATTATTAATTAGCAATTTTTGTAATGCTGTGATAAAGACAAATTTTGAGTTTATAGCTTAGATTAATTCAAAATTTTTCTAATTGCTTCTCAAGAGCTAACATTTATGTTTAGATAACAACTGTTTTTATTAAAATATAGTATTTATGCAGTATTGAAAATTTTGAGTTAAAAATGCATAAATTTTTCATCTTTAGATAGCTCATTCTTTTCAATATTTTATTTATTGAATAATTAAAATGAGAATTTTGTATAAATAAATTATTCAAGCATTTCATTTAACAAAAACATGAATACAACTGATAAAAAAATTTATCTAGGCTTCTTAAATGAAAAAAAAATACCAATTGGAAAAATTATGCAAAATATAATGAAATTTATATAAAAAGTTTAATCATTAATAATAATCAGTAATAATTTATAAAATATTCTTTGAACTTCATTAGTAATCCCATAAAATCAAAATACTTATCGTAAAAAGGAATAAATAAAAAATGATTTTATAACAAAAATGTATTTATGAAATAGTTACTTATAAAATCATTTGAAATTATTTTATAGAAACCTTCATTCTTATAGATAAAAAAATTAATATTTTTTCTGTTAAAAACTTGTCGTATTTAAAAGTTAAAAATGATATTCTCAAAAACTAAAAATGTAATCTAAATAGTTCATTACAATGGTGATTGGCCTCCAATAAATCATAGTATGATACAATGTAAACAAGAAAATTCTCTCCGTTTTCAAATACGCAAAAGAACATGACCTACACGTAATGTAGCCTATTGTTAGTCCTCGAAGTAATCAACAACAGCATTCAGTGCCTTCTGCCAACAAGTTTCCAGTTTTTCTATCTCCTTCGAGTAAAACTCGGGGGGGGGGGGTTGGATACAAAGAAGTCCATGAGTGCTTGGCTTCACTGGTGAAGTATTTTCCTCGAAGTTGATTGTCCAGCGAATGGAAGAGGTGGCAATCTGATAGTACATGGTCAGGTGAGTAAGAAGGATGACACAAGGTCTCCCAACCAAGCCATGTATGGCATTCCTGGCAACCCGCATGAAATGCGGCCTAGCGTTATCGGCCAACAGCAGTACACTCTTACGATTAATAAGTGTTGACTCCTTCTGTTGCAAAGCCTGTTGCACAATTTCCAAAATAACAAGGAAAATAATCGTGATTATGACTTATGAAAATTCATAAGTAAAACAGGTATGCAACACTTCCTCAAATTTCAACGAGCATTATTGCTACCTATCAAAAATTTTCAGCAACTGTTGAATAGGCTATTATATTGCAGATATTCAATTTATTTTTCTAAACTATTCATTATATATATATATATATATATATATATATATATATATATATATATATATATATATATATATATATATATATATATATATATATATATATATATGTATATATATATATGTATGTATGTATGTATGTATGACTAATTATATCACTTAATTCTTTAATATCAAGTTTATATAATCATCTTATCATTTTATTTTACTATCATTTCCTCTTCGCGTTGTATGCTTTGCCTGTTAATAATTTGAAGCTTCAGTATTGCATATAGTTCCTTATAATCGATTAATTCCGAGAATAACTCAAAATCTTTCTTTGATAAAATTCACATCGAAATTTTTATTGAAATCTAGTCCATATTCAGTTACTTTGAATAAATCTTCAGCATCTATTGAATAGTCCAAGGAAAATCCTATGTTTAGTAAAAAAAAATATATTTTCAGCTGTAATTTTAATATCTGTTAACTGTTATTTTCCTCTTGCCTCCTCGTTTTCAAGCTTTTAGTTATAAATTATCGTAATTCAAATAATGAGTTTTTAACTCCTTAGCTGTTTTTGAGTTTTATTTCCCTTTTTTCTAATTTAGTTTCTTAATTTCACTACTTTCATATGATTTCCAATACTTTTTGTAGCTGTCATTATTTCTCGTTTCCAATCTAGTTAATTTATTTTCAGGAGTTCGTGTTTCTTTACTAGAAGTAATGTGGTTTAGACACCCCAAATGATATGTGTACTTGTTGTTTGTGTGTGCACCTAGTAATCTGTAAATAATTATTTGAAAAAAAGCGCTGCAAAGAAATAAATCAAATTCTGAATATTAGTTTTGAAAAGTTTTAAAATAAAAAAAATTTAAGGAAAATTTATCATGTTTTCACACACATTAAAGAAAATTTATCATGTTTCAAAGAAACATGTGCAGAATTTATAATAAATTTTAACTGACAGGGAAAATAAGTCTATTTTCCCTGTCAGTTAACGTTAATTGTATAAGCGCACTTGTAATTTTGCTGTAAACTTTAGTAAGTATTTTAACACAACCGTTATATACTTTAAAAAAATCATTAAAGTTTTTAAAGGTAAAGAAAAGATAAACTTTGTTAAAAATTTTACGTATTCCATTGAAAGCTAAGTATTTCGAACCATTTGAAAACTAAATCTATGGGTAAGGAAAAGAAATTGAAAGTTAAGCGAGAATTTATAAACATTTGCTGCACTTTTTAGTTAAGAAATAAAGCAATAGATATGTAGCATTAAATATTTCTAACATTTATATTATAAATAAATTATAATAGATACACACAATTTGAAATTAATTAAATACGAAACAGTTTTTAATACCAAAGAAATTAGTTGATGTGTGATACAAACAAACTAAGTGGAGATTTATCATATAAAGTATGGTTCACAAACATTTAATAATATTAAATAGAGTGGCTTACAAATATGATATGTATTAATTTAAAAGTAGAATATAAAATCTTATAAATCAATCAATCAAAAAAAAAAAAAAAGAAATTAGAACTATCTTCAAAGAAATATTATCAAAATGTAGTATTAAAAATGTAAATAATTTTCAAAATATAAATAAATAGATCATTAATCCTGGGTTAAAAAAATCTGTACAGTTATTTATCCTAAGAAAGAAATGGTTTTATCATTTAGAGTGCAAATCATATTCCAGAAACAGGATATTGTGTAATTTCAATGATTTGAAAATATAAATAAATTTACCTCAAGTAGTGAATAATGATTATTTACTTACTCAGTACCTCTTTGCATTTACTATAAATCATCGATTATTAGCTCTTCTAGACAAAATTTTTTTAATCTATTATGACCAATCATAAAATGATTATCTAATTGTCAAACAATTAAGAAAGTTATTAAAATGATTGTGTTAGATATTTCTGAAAAGTTAATACAGAGTTTCAGATATCCTTCATAATTTACTACGGTAAACAAGTAAGTTCTTGTCGTTTTTAATAACGCAAAAAACATAACTTACAGAAAATGCAGTCTATTTCTAGTCTAATCACCATCGACATCCAGCACCTTCTGCCAACGTGTCTTGATTTGTACATTCCCCTTGCGATAAAACTCAAGGGTTTTAGACGCCAAGAAATACGTGAGAGCTTTACGCAAGTCTGCTCCATTGGGGAAAGATTTTCCAAGAAGATGATTGTTTAGGGAATGGAAGAGGTGTTAATATGATAGTGCAAGGTGAAGACAAGAAGGATGTCCCTAAGTCTTCCAATCAATCCACTCTATGGTATTCCTGGCAACCCGCATGACATTCAGCCTCACTTTATTGGCCAAAAGCAGTACACACTTACGATTAACAAGTATTAGCCGGTTTTGTTGCAATGCATGTTTCCCACGTTCCAATTGCTGTGAGAATTAGTCAGCAGTGACCGTTTGGCTCGTTATTAGCAAATCATACTGAACATGGCTAGTCTCCCAGACACAAAACATAAACTTTCGTGGGTTCAAGAGTGGTCTTGCGGTTTGTGGGACACTATCCTGGGGTGACCACCAAAGTTTGGAACACTTGAGAATGTCCTACAGGACTCTCATATCTTCACTGGTCAGTATCCGAATGAATATGGATCCGCTGCAGTGGCGAGAAAACAGCAATAATCAGGATGCCATTCGTTTTTGATTATGGACTTCCAATAGCGTTTTAGGAGCCTCTTTCTCAGCCTTACGTCTTATCTACGTGGTGCAGATGAAGTTTAACCATTTTACCGGAAACGTCAAATTGTCTGGCAAGTTCACGACAAGTTTGACTTTTGTCCTCTTCAATGGTCACCTGCAGGGCCTCGTCATCCAAGAACTTGGTCATCAACTGCGAGCTTCATCACAGTGGGACAAATTTTATGACCTGAATTTGTGACAACAATGTCTTGTCATGAAACCAATGCCTTGTCATGAAACCAATGCCAAACAATTAAAATATACGGGGACTTGATGCAGCAACTGTTAAGCTCACTTTGAAGCCGTAAAGCAAGCAACACAGGACGAGATCCTTAAACACGTCCATTTACTTTCGCTACTGTACGAGTTACGATTGATGGATCTGAGTGGTGGTCCTGCTTTTATAACGAGTGATATTCAGACTCTCGACTGCCCTGGGTCTCAACCAGGTTATACAGTAATTCTCACTTCATTCAATGGCAATCCGAAATCCTTAAAGAACTTTCTTGTTTACCTTGTAAAAAGAAAAAGGAGAAGAAATTACAAAATAGTTTAATATTTTGTATTAGAGAAAGCTTAGAAAATTTAAACATGCAAAATTTAAAGTTTGCATGTTTAAGTTTTCTAAATCCAATTTCCAATCAAAGATTTTTTAAAGATACCAATTTTCCTTAACATAGAATAAATGACATTCAGATTAAAGTAGCTATCTTTGTAGGATTTTACAAAGTACTTTGTGTTTAAGAAAGCAATATTTATATGTTAATTAAATGTCAGTTAAAAACTATAAGATTCCATATCACCAGCTTAAGAAGTCATAGGATATCGAAATGAGAAAATGTAAAATGAAGCAATTATTTATAATGTTTTATTTATCACTCAAATATTGAATCGTAAAATGTTATCAATTTAATGTTAAAAATTGATTTCAGATTTGAAAATTAAATTCTTATTATTCAAATCTAATAAAATAATCCGTGCAGAATGAATATTTACTGGACTTAATTGGATATTTTTCTATTATTTGACACACACACACACACACACACACACACACACACACACACACACACACACACACACACACACACACACACACACACACACACACACACACACACACACACACACACATTTATATATATAAATATATATATATATATAATGTCAGTGTTTAAAATTAATTTGTAATATCAAACATTGCTTAATTATCTTCTTCTTCTTGCATATTTTTTTAACCCAGAATATCCCAGTAAATCTTATTAATAAAGCAATTAACAAAAATAATAAATATATAGAAATCATTTCAATAAAATTCATTTTAATTGTGGACTTAGGAAAACATATATTGTGTTATACTCTGCATTATGAATTACTATAAAAAATAAAATATAAATGTCTGAAAAATATAAATAATTTCGCATAAAATATAAAACCTTTAAAAGTAATAAACTTCCTTACAAAAAATATCATAATGAAAAATAATTTTTTAAGAAAATTAGAAAATATATAAGATAAAATTAATCTATAATAAACTAAACTTAAATGTAAGCATTTATTTCACAGTATTTTGAAATATTTTGACTATAATAAATATATTTTTAATTTAAAAATATGTAATGATAACAATATGTGTAGTAGACAAATAATAACCATAAATTTGAGCAAAGTTACTACAGAACTGCCTTGGGATGATAGAAAAAATTATAAATTTTGTATGAAAGAGAAAATCTAAGGAACTTAGATTGCTTAAAAATTGCAGTTTCACTCCAAAAATGTTGCGAGATTAAAATAAATATACAGAAAGAGCTGTTGGTAATATAAGGGTAAAAATACTATGTCACGAAAGCATATGTGCTGAAAAAGTGTAATCCAATTTTTCTCAAAAATCTTATATTTATTTAGGAGCAAATTAAGAAATAAGAATTAATGAAAAAAGTCAATATAAGTATAAATTACGATCTGTTTTGCAATACAATCATTTTTCAAATAGAAATTAAGTATTAAAATGGTTATTTGAGAGAAAAAAATTAAATATACTAATAAACAAGAGGAAACTTTAATTGTACATTGCAAGATAATTGAATTTTGTTTTAAAAATTAAAATGACATGCAAGTAACACATCAAAATATGCAATTCTTCATTCATAGGGATGCATTTGATGTCAGACTAATTTGCGTAGAATAGATTAATTTCAATCGGTTTACTTCCAAATAAATTTAGAAAGCACTTAAACTTACATGTTAATTAGAGGTTTTCTCCTCCATTAAATAAAACAACAACTAATTACTTACATAAATAATCTTTAAGTTTTGACACAGCACAAACAAATTCATTTGATAAACATTATGAAACATTTAAAGATGATTTCATGATTTTAGAAAAAAAAAAAATATTTTATATCATGATTCTAATGTGGAATATTTTAAGTAGTGCAGGTTTGAAAACATGAATTTAATTTTAATAATCACAGAAATGAATGAATATTTTTAGAAAAGTTAATTTAGTGTGTGCATCTATGTATTTAGATATAAATATGTTCAAGTTGTAGATATATGATTATATTCATAAATATCGCGTCTCAGATTTTAGTTCTAAATTTTTTTCAGTGACTAGTTTGGATGACTTTAGTTGTTCAGAATATCTTGAAACTGTATTTCCCGAGTGAATTATCCCTCGCTCACGGAATCGTAGAGAAACAAACAAGAAAAGCAAATGAATCCAAACTATTCAATATTAAACAGCGCAATAGAATAAACAGTAATTTTTATACTTGTTGCAGAAATCTTTCTTAAGAACACGATAAAATGCATTTAGCTGAAACTGAATGTGATAAAAATAGTAGGAAACAAATATTTATATACGGACCAGTAAAATATCAATTTTGTAAATGTTAACTCCATGACTTTTCTGAATCTTTCATAAAATCACAATTAGAAATACAAAACTCATAGAAAGGAAACTTTATATGAATAAGTTAGTGATTTTACAATGAAAAAAATGCGATGCATGAACTTTTGCAAATAGGGAACTGTCGTGTTAAAGAAGTGTAAAACGATACTACAAAAAAAATAAAAATAAATAATATGAAATAAATTAAATTAAAAAATAGATTTTTATTCAATTTCAGATTACTGCTTCTTGAATAACATTTATTATCAGCGTATCCTGCATCACTTTTGTTATCTGAATTACTTGCTTGAAATGCTGTTTGAAGGTTATATGAGAATGTTCGAAAAAGTTTATTCGTTTCATTAAATATTTCGCTCTCTCTAATTTCCAACAAACAATATTTTTAAATCATATTCCTTAAAATGCTTCACTTATACAAAAAAAATGGAAATTGAGGATATAAGCATAATTAATGTCTATTCTGTTAACTTTTCATTGATAAAATTTTTTTATTTATTTCCATCGAAGAAAAAAATAAGGCTGAAACAATTTTATTTTATCATTAAATCCTATGTAATAGTATTTTTTATCAATAGTTCTTTTTTAAATACTTTATTTTACATTTTTTGGTTTGCATTAAATTATTTGGCATTAATAACTTTAATCTTTTCATATTTTCCGACATAATTTTAAAATTATCGTATAGAATGTGTAAAAAAATGAAATTATTAAGGCGAATGAAAAGAATGGAAACATACATATACGGTTTAGCAGAGAAAATCAAACCTTAAGATAAAAAATAAGTAGTTACTCTTGATGTCGTCTGTTTGATATTTAAGCTATTTGAATAAATGGGTGATTAAGTTATATCAGAGTCGAAAACATATATCAGTGTAATTATATTTTAATTCTATTATATTTTAATTAATTTCTATTATATTATAATCAATTAATAAGTAAATGCTATCTTAAATCAGGAATTAATGAATCAACTTGAAAGGTACCGAGAGAAATGGGTTGATTACATTGAACTTAGAAACAAAAAAGTAAATAAGTCATTCAATTTATTTTAAAGTATGCGTTAAATAATAATTTTTGAAAGCGAATGATGTAAAGATGTCTCTCACGTCTAATCTCTGAAACCCTTATTTAAAAAAAATTATATTTTGGATAAAAGTATTTCTTTGAGATAGACCCAAATTAAATACGAAACTTCAATCATTATGAAATTAAAAATAAATGGAGAAGAAGAAAACGTTAAATGAGGTCAACATAAACTTTCAGAGAAGGTAATTACATTGATAAAGTAAGATTTTATATTTTATTTTAAAACGAAGTTAGATGATAAAAATTTTAATCAATTAGGTAACAATGTATTGGATACTTCTAAAAATATTAACTTTTAAACAATTAAATTTACTTACAAACAATGATTTATAATATGCAAATCATACAAAATGTATCTTCATATGTAGATATCTAGTGGTTTTGATTGAACTAAAGACAAAGTATTATTTTAATGATATTCTTAAAGACATGTATAAATCGTAGATAAATTAACTCTCGTGTATCCAAATATACTTTAAAATGATAAGTAAAAATATGAGACTTAATATATAAATTTTATATTCTGGAAAAATAATTAACATATTATATAATAAATTTTATATAATAATTAATATAATAAATTTAATGTCAGACATTCAAGAAGAATTAGAAAAAGTTTATTAAGTAATAACAGGGCATGATATACCAAAAAACTTTCATGTCAAAACGTTTTCTTTAAATTATTTTCATACACGTAAAATTGTTTAAATTTTAATCTATTACTATATAAGATGATGGTTTTAAAATGTATTTTAAAATGATTTTTTAAAGTTTTACATGCTTGATTGTAAGTGAAGGGCAATATATCATATTTAATTTTAAACTAATTATCAAGTTCTTTCCCTTGAATGACATCATTTATTTTTAGTTATGTTTATTAATTCAGAAATTATCTCAATAAAAGGGTGACGTTTTTAGTTTTTTTTAAGTATCAATTTTTGCTTCATAATTTTTTTTTATATTTGAGTGTGTAATGCATTAGAAGCTTCAACTTCGCTGAGTTTTCAGCCTAACGTGTTTTTAATTTTTAATATCAAATGCATTTGTGATGTTTTTAGCTTTTTTATCTCAATAAAATGACATTTTGATTGATTTTGTCAGAAATATTGCGATATTTCTGATTCTTTAAACTTTATTTTTTGCTCTGAATACTTAAAAGTGTGAGGAAAATGATGATATATGCCTGAATTTAGGCCATTTTGCTTGAAAAGTAATTCTCTAAATAGGATATATTTCATAAATTAGTTATAATTATATAGTTTTTAGGGAATTTCATCAAAGTAATTTCCACTAAAGTTGAAAAAAAATTAAATATATTATGGAAAACTTAAAATTTTAGACCAACTAATGAATATTTTTAGGCATAATATATTTCATAGGGAAAGTACTAATTTTCATAATTTTAAAATATACTTTAATTTCTTTGTCAACCACCGCAATTTTTTCGTTTCAAATGGTAATTTACATTTTCTCTATGTAATTTCAATGAGTTAAAAGTAAATTATATTTTTAGAATACATAGTAAAATTAAGACAACAAATATAAAACAAAGTACATTTGTATTACAAATTAGTGTTTGCTTCATGAGAAACCATATCGCTATGCGTACTTCCATGATTATTTAAGGAAAAAAACATTTGGAAAAATGAAATTGAAAATAAAATCTCCTTTAATAATACTCTGAAGAAAATAATAAAACTCTGAAAATAAAAGTGTTTAGAGTTAAGATGTAACGCCTTAGGTTATACATTACTATATAAAATGCAAAACAAATATCTGAAGTACATGATCAACGCTTTTTTAATTAGATTTCATTTAGTTTCACTTAAAGTTCAAATGTAAACAAATGTCTTTAAATGTGTTAGTTATTAAAAAAATATTTTTCCTAAGTAGTAAATTCAAAGTAAATTATTTCATCTTTATCAATGCTATTTTTACAATCCTATTTGTGATTTCTATATAATAATTTACTTCTTACTAATCGATAAAAGATGGTAAGAGTCTTCCATGCATGTTCAGAAGTTACTGTGTATGAATGGTGTTTTTTCTTTTACAAATAAAACAATTTTAGAAAAGTAAATCTAATTTGAAGTTATAAAATATTTTTAGAAAAACTTCATTATATGTTTTTATTATTTTTCATTTGGATTTTAATACTTATTATCTCTTAATAGTATGCTTAATATATTTTTCCTTTGTAAAATGCGTAGTAAATATTAACTTTAAAAATTTATGAAAAATTCTGGTATTTGAAGAATAAATGCCTTGATATTTGTTACATATTTTTAAAAAGCCAATGTAATTTAACCTATTAGTTATTAAGACACATTTCTTTACAAATTAATCTTTCAATATAATTACGGAACAGAAATTACTTGGCGTTTCAAATTGAAAGAAAAATATCTATAGCTTACAATTCTATGTTGTTTATGTATAAAACTAACTCGTTGTTTTTCTATCTTCAAGATCGACAGAACTACAAATAGGATTATTTTTCTTCTTTCAATCTGACTCAAAATTTACCACGAGAACTTCACTTCATCTTTTTGCCATAGTCTCTCAACTAATTATATTTTTCTCTTATTTTTCTGTCTTAAATAATTTTGTTTATCTTTAAAATTAAATAATTTAAAGCAAAGTTTGAAAATTCAAAATTATTTATTTTCAGCTATTGGAAACTATGTTAAACTGTTCATTACTATTTTGTGTCAGCATAATGTTAACCATTATTTAACAAATCTCTTGCATTATGTGAACATATTAATACGTTTTTTTATTGCTTTCACGGCATTTCCCTTTGTTTACTTCGAACCCTATATGTTCAATTTTACATCAAGCTTTAAACTACGTAAAAATAAAAATGTAATATTATAAAATATTCTATTTATAGGGCTCAAATATTTCAGTTTTCTTCTTACGAGACCCCTATGTATAAACTAATATTTTGTTCAATTAATATTTCTATAATGAAACGAATATTATGATATTTTCAACTTTTACTTCTATATGTGTTTGTTAAAAATTTATTTATTTTAATATTTGAACTGCACATGGTCTATTTCAAATAAATACCACCGAGCTAGCTATAATGATATCAAGAATACTACTATGTTAATGATACAGTGATAGTACAAGAACTATTGATAATGACATCAGAAAATAAATTTTTTACATATCAATACCATAATAACTTCTGAAATAAAAAGTAAATTAATTATGTGATATGTTATGAGAAATATTCATAAATACTTCTGTAGAAAAATTTCAGGGATATCTAAATATGCCAAATCTATTAATTATTAAAATACGGTTTTATAGTATATCTTAAAAATATTTTTAATGTATGATAAATTATATTAAGAATTAATTTATATGAATGAAATATTATTTTTAAATTAGCACGCTTTTATTCTGAAAGTATTTGACACAAAAATTTCTACATACAAATGGTTCTGATGCAAATTTGTCTGCAATAAATTTTTATCCAAAATTTATTTTTAGGCATTAAACAATGGCCTGAGTATTATCCATTTTAATAGATTATTTTCAAAATATTGATGCTATCTTGAATAAAACAAATGAATATACATCTATCAGAATTCCATAAGGTTTGGGAGTAAAATAATTTTAAATAATTTCTTTATTTGAAGAAATCTATACATTATCTGACTTTAATAGATTTGTCTTCACATACAGGCATTATTTCATTTTTTGCATTTTCATTTTTGTCACCACAAAATTTACACTTATCTAAGCATTTCAGTCTTTTGAGGGCTAATTTTTAAATTTTAAATTTTACGTTTTTCAAATCAAATTTATATGTGTTTCAATTATCTGTGAAAAGTGTTGTTAAACTATGCAACTTAGCTTTTTGATTTTGATAACAATACGTTCTTTGTTGATATTATACTTTCAATGGGTTTGCGTTAAGAGGGTTTAAGGCGTTGTCTATCAGCATTAAGTCTTGGTTAATGTGTAAATTAATAAAAGAAAAGATTTCGTGAGCATGGACTTAAGCACTTATAATTAGTTTAAGAAACATTAAACTTCCTCTTAATTCTCATGCGACATAGAATTCATATTCTGACTTTTTTCTCTTTGTACAGTAACCAAAGAGTTTTTTCTCTTCTTGACAAACTAAATACTTTCTACTTTTCTCCCCTCAAGTGAGCGCGGTAATTCCGTCATTACCTGCCCAGTAAGGTGGTGTACATTGCTTGAACATTTAACAAACCCCAGAGGGTAAATAAATATAATAACGAAAGGATTCCGCCCTTAATGTAAAGGCAAATAACAATCCTAGATTTTTTTTATATTATATTTCCCTTCATCTAACAAAGGGCATACCTCAGCAAAACTTTCGAATCTGTACGCAATTAAATTCTTCTCCCAGCTATAATTACAACGATAAATATCTCTTTTCAAATTTTTATTTTATATTTTCAGTGGAAACTTAAATTTTGTGATGAAAGAAATTTTTGGTTTTATAAAAGCATATGAAAATTTTAATGGTAAACATAATAAAGGTCTAATGTCAGTATGATTTAAACTTTTAAGACTGATGAAAGATTTATCTAAAAAAATGATGCAATGTTTTACAAAGTTTGTGATTTTATTTCAAATAAAATTAAACAGAAGTGAAAAATTATAAGAAAACAAGAAAGGATTATTAAAGACATTCCAAACAAATACATTTTTAATCAACATGGATTGTAACATAATCCTGCAGCTCTGTAATGTTAAAATATTTACTGCCTCAAGCTATTACAAAACAAAAATCCTAAAAACCTAAGAAAAGCATTTAATTTTTAATTTATCATCTGAGAAGGGCACATTTAAAAAATAAATATATATGACATATATATATTTTTTCAACTTTCATCAAATCCCAAATGTATTTAAAACGGGAGTGAACGTGCTTATCCTCAAAATTAATAAATTATATTGTGAATGTTTTACTTATGTGTAATTTTATTTCAAAAATATTAACTGAAGTTTTTATACCGCTTAACTGTATCTGCTGTTTCATAAATAAGAATAACCTCTGCGAAATAACCAGTAAATTAGATATAGCACAATTTATATCAAAATGACGTTGTGTTTTACGTCATTTTGCCACAACGTTTTGTTTATTTTGTGTGTGGGGGGGCTTCCTATTAAAATGCTGGGATTCAATTATAGTTAAATACAGGAAAGATCGCTGGTGTCCACGTCCATTAAGATTGTTTTTAGAATTATTATTGTAATACTAACCCATTAGAAGCATTATATTTGGAGTTCATGCTAAAGTATAAATATTTATTTATTTGATTTCAAACATTATAATTTTAGGTGAAACTAATTTTAATATTTTACATCATACCTTTAAATAAAGTATATCAAACAATTTAAATGTGAAGTGATGCATCTTGATTTAAATACAATTATGGCATAAAATATGCTGAGAAAGAATTGCTATATAGGTATGGTATTTCACTTTAAAGGGTAGTAAACTGAATAAATTATATTACTACGGAACTACTACGGCCGTTGTAACGTTGTTCAAGAAAAAAATTGTTCTAGTCACAGAAAAATAACACGTTTTTTACGAGACACAATTGAAAATGTGTCACATTCTCTAATTGTGGTCTCTTCTGCTTTGCACCTGCATTCCAAATCATGAAGATCTACTTTGTGGAATGAATTTAGAACTTTAAGTATTTTTTCTGATTCATTCCATAATAAAGATTAAAATCTCATGGAACTTGTCTTGCTCAATAATTAATTAGCGATAATAAACTATGATGATCATCATTAAGATTCTTTATAAGTGTACATGTTTGGTTTTATGTTTAAATTAAAAAGTCTATGTAAGATCATTCTCAGAATCTCCATTGTCCATTTGCAAAGAACAGGAACTCATAATTATAAATTGTCTCCTTTTCAATTCTAAATGTCTCATTTTGAATGAAATTAAAATATATTTCTTCTAATGGATATGGTATTTGTTGGGCTGATATTCCAGATATAAATTAATTAAAGATAAAAGATTTTTTCCTTTTAATATCTTTATTATATATTATTATCATAATTTTTTAAATAATATATATATATATATATTTATATATATATATATATATATATATATATATATATATATATATATATTATTTATTTTGTCAAACTTAAGCTACTTAAGGGAAATAAAATATTTTTTTTTTGTAATTTTGATGATTTGATAATGCTATTCAAAACAAATTTCTTTGATGCTATTCGAAATTTTACTTATGACATCCAAACTTTCGTACAAAAATTAAACATTGCTTTAAATCGTTTTTCTAGCCAGATAATGTTTTTATTGAAGGAGAAAGAGGATAAAAAAGAAATTTAAAAAGAATAGAAAGCATTAATGGAATATTTCCGTGATTAACGATCCAAAGCATCGGAATCAAAAAGAGGGTGGAGAATTTGCTGGGTAACAAAAATTGTGGACAGCATTGCCACTTGTCCACCCAAAAGGCAGTTCGAAACGTATCAATCTCTGCCAAGTCTTTCAATACCATGGATTGAAGATTGGATCAATATGATACACTTCCCTGCACCATTCCTTTCCCCCGGCATACAGCCATGTAACCAGTGTTGTAGGGGTCAGTCAACAGCAGTTAAAGTTAAGGGTCTAGCTATCGGAATTACAACCGATCATTTGCCAGACGCTTCGACTTTTTCCGAATCTAACACAAATAAGACTTGCTGGGTGAGACAAGTTTTCACGTTTCCTTAATGGATAATGTAACAACTTTTCTCGGACGTTTATTTCTAAGATATTTACGTTCAGAAATAAAATGGTATAATGTTTTGCATTATAATTTTTCATAAAGTTATATTACCTAAATTTTGCTGTATTACTGTAAAAGAATATTAAATTTATTAATATTACCTATTATTTATTAATTAATATTAATATTGCCTATTATTTATTAATATTAATATTACCTTATTATATACGAAGTTAGATATTACGTTATATGTACTGTATTTGTGTTTATTTATTGAAATATGGTTATATTAGAAAATCAGAGAAATACACAGGCCTAAAATGTCAACTCTGAGATAAATATTTTTCAGAAATGTCTAAAAGAAGTTCAAATACAATTTTTAATGTACGGAAAAGCTATTTTGGTTATATGATAAATAAACGTAACTAATTTAATTGATCAATAATTTATTCATAAGAAAATGTAAAGATTTTTATGAGATAGTCATCAACACGATCATCTTTAAATTTGTCATGATTTAATCATAAAATTTAGTTTCATGATATTTAAAATTATTTTAATTATATTGTTAATATAATTGCAACCACAGATTATATTAACAAAAAAGTAAATGTTTTAGTCTTTTTAAACAAAAGGTATAAGAAATTTAATTTAAAATAAAATATATTAATGTAAAGTTATATAATTTTACAATTTGTTAAATAATCTAATACTAATATGTAGATGAAATATGTAGATGACTAATATATGGATGAAAGAGATAAATGTTTTGGAAAATTAAGATTTTTACTATTGATTTTTTTCGTGTTATTATGCTCAAAAATAATTATTAATATTTTGAAATAGTTGCAATTATAAAAGCATTTCAGAATTCTATGGGGATTTAGAGGGCAAAAGTTACATATTTTATATGTCATTCTGTAATATTATATTAACTTTCAAACTTAAATGAATATCGTGAAATACCTTGTTTTTATTGTTTTCTTTAGTTGTTGTTTACTTTTTATTTTATTTATTTTTTCTTATTATATATTTATTATTATATAAATTATTATAATTATTATTTTATTTATTTTTTAATTTTTTATATATTTAATTTTAAAAAAATTAAAAAATATATATATTTTTTAAATTTTATTAATTTAATTTATATAATATAATTATATAAATATAATTATTATAATATAAATTAAATTAATAAAGAAAAAATTAAAAAACAAGAAATAGTTGTAAATTTACAAAATGGTTAATTATTTTATAATGAATATTATGTCTTACAATATAACATATTCTGGAATAAAATATTTTAATAATAAATATCATTTCACATTTTATTCAAGAATTAATGCAAAATTATTTTTACTTAAAAAAGGAAAAAAAATTAGTTAAATTGTTTTCATCAAATAATATCAAAATAATTGCCCACACCAAATTACCCTCAATTATACATCTTGGTTTCCTATGCGCTAAAAGAAATTACACATAGCAAAAACACTCCATGCTTCCTAGTTAGCTGAAAAATTATAATAATTATGGAAATAGCTAAACCCAAACTAACTGAACACATTTAGAACTTTTAATGATTCAAAAATGAAATCTGAATAGTTTTTTTATATATTTTGTCAGATCAAAAATGAAATTTGAGAGTCTCTACAGAGAATGTTCTAAATCATATATAAATCAATTTTTCAAAGCTGAGAGTTTCTCAAATAATGAAAACGTGATTATTTTTATTTTACAAATTCGTAGGTGTACTTCAGCTCACAAGACAGATCAAAAACGTGAATCTATTTCCTTATGTCAAACTATCTGAATTTGTCATTTTTCAGCGAGAAAAATATTACATTTCCTTTGTGTTTTTTTCACAATGATTCAAAAGTTTTAAAAACACGAAACATTGTGTGTACAATTGGTAATGACAAGATAGCAATAAATCATTCCCTTGTGTTTGTGCTCGAAGCATTCGGTCATGTTTTTCATTTTGTTTGCTTTTATAAACTTCTCATCTCCTAGAATTGGGAAGTGCCTTTCTCGTATAAAATTGTTTTTCGAGTTCTGCATGGGTACTTTTTTTAACTTTAACCTTATGTGTGTCACTATTTTTAGATGTTCTAAAAGAGTTCTTGACTTAATCCTGGTTTCTCTTGATACTTGAACCTTCAGGCAACTGGCTTCAGAACTCAGTCTTTCAATCTTTTATTCAAGAAGCATTATTTTACCCTTCAGTTTAGATCTGAGAACATCCAATAAAATATGAAAGGAATTCCGATCCATTTTTTGATCCCGCTTTCTCATGTTCAATGTTTTTTTCTTTTCTCTGAGATAGCAAAGGCTCATGGCGTGTGAAGACACTGCAAGGGCTACATTTTTTTATTTCACTAAATCTGAAAGAAAGTAAATGCTTCCGACATTCTTGCAGACTAAATGAATCCGTATTCTTTAGTGATATTGCTTTTCCTTTCCCATGCAAAGTGGATGGAAGTCTTCAGCTTTGCCTACAAGCCTACAACAAATTCCATTTTATTGTCAGCCTTTTTCCCCCATAAACGCTGAAGAATCTCGTCAGTTTTTTCAGGTAAAAATCCCATTCCCTATAAACTATACAAATAACATTTTCTCCGTAACGTTTTCCTCAACTATTCGATTGATCGATTTATATTTCGCTTTCGGGTAAATAAATAAACTATGTTACATTCTTACACGGTAATATATTTGTGAATATTCCTGAACTTCCATAAATCATTTTTGTATCCATTATTAATATTCCAATGAATTACTGTAAATGTTCTTACAAATATTATCATATGTTGCTGTACTACAAGATAATGGATTTTTGTATTCTATTTTTAGTAAAATATTGTTAAATATTTTTTTAGATATTCATTTATGGAAATATTTTAGCACCATTAGATTATTAAAACACTTAAAGAACTTTGAAATTCTAAGCCTGTGTATTGAAACGTTTAATAAAAATGAAGATTTTTCAAGTAATTCACCAAATAGTTCACGTTTCAATGTATAAGTTCATTTTTTAATAGATTTTATTTGGCTTCAAAATAAAATGTAACATTGAATATAATTATTAAATTAAGTGTCAGTAAATAAAAATATGTTTCATTATTACATAAGAGATAAGTGGAAAAAGGAAATATTACACTTTATTTTGTGTTAAATGTATATTTCAATAATTTGCAAGTTGAAAGTTACAGGATTATAGATTTTAAGAAGAATCTCTGAGAAATCTCTAGCCTGCTATAAACTGATAGAAATATTTCAGTAATAACTTTATGAAGTTATTTTTTTGTGTATATTTGTGAGGTTAATGTGAACAAAAAATACATTGTTTCCTAACATCGTGGTATATGTTTGAGTACTGCATTTTTTTCCATTAAATTGAAATAGTAAATAATTATTAAAATAGTTTCCTTAAAAGTTTTTGCAGTCAATTATATATTTCAATTTATTTAAATATAAATATTAAAGTTATATATTTAACAATTATATATTATATAAAAACAATTATATATTTCAATTTATTTAAATATAAATATTCAAGTTGTACATTATTCAGTTAAAATAAAGCTGAACGTTCATAACAATCAGCGTTCAATAAATGTTATCTAAATGTCACCTGTTTATCAATGTTACCTATTTATTATTTGTTAATATATTTATGTTAATATCTTTGCAATGATTTTTTTACATATTGCAGACTTTAAATTAATATTTGAAACCTAATCTTAAAATAGTTTATATTGCTAACAAATCAATGGTTTAAAATATATTATTTTATGTATACTTTTTTATGAATATAACAATGGTTTAAAATGTATTATTTTATATACATATATATATATATATATATATATATATATATATATATATATATATATATATATATATATATATATATATATATATATATATATATATATATATATATATATATATATATATATATATATATATATATATTAACCAATTAGCTAGCTAACTCCCCAATATCTCTCAACAGTCCATGTTGGACCCATGACCCTCTAAAAATTCTACTTTAATGTAATTTGACTAGTGCTGGTGTATTCAAATTGCTGAATTCTAAGTTTTTAAGACTTTCTAGTGTCGAGTATTTATCTACACTCGTGTCCATTAATCAAGGATAATGCAAGTTCAGACAAAGAAAGAGACAGAAGCAAAACAAATGTGACATACTTGTAAAGTCTATTTAACAAAAGGTAAAGAGCAAAAAAGATACTATATGTTTGACATCATCAATAAAAATTGCGATTTTTACTCCCTGGAGCAAATTTCAAAAAATAACCTATTTATAAAAACCAATATGACATAGTTGGTATAGTGGTTAATACATAGTATACCCCCAAGACGATGCAATACAACGCCTGAAAAAAAATTATAAATCTGATCTCGGGGAATAAAATGCCACTCTTCAAGCAATGCTGTCCAAAGTTCCGGTAGTTATGTGGGAGGGGGGTTGAAGGGCTGCAGTTCGTCAGTCAAGAAAGAAAGTCCCACACATGCTCTATTTGTTTCAAGTCTGGTGAGTATGCTGGCCAGTCCATACGTGTGATATCCTCCGATTGAAGGCATTCGTCTACAATGTTTGCATGGAGAGGACGGGCGTTATTAAACATAAGCAGTAGTTCTGCACCCATGGCGTCCTGAAACAAACGTACATGTTGTTCCAAAATGACATCCCGATAGATGTGTCAAGTCATGGTTACATTCTGAACAAGCAGGTTAGTTCTGGAACCCAGAATAATTCCTCCCCTAACGAGCAAACCTGCACCACCGTAACGGTGTCATTCAATGATGTTCTCTTGATGGTAACGGGTACCTGGCCCTCTCCATACGAATGTCCGGCGAGATTCAGACTGAAAACTAAACATGGGCTTGTCAGAAAACATCACACAAGACAACTGTTGCAGTGTCCACAATTGCATGCTCTCTACTCCAGGCTAACCGCAGGCGACAGTAAGTTGCGGTAAGTGGAACACGTCTGACAGGCCTACGAGCATATAGAGCAATGTGCTTAAGCGTCTGTACGCGGTCTGCATTCAAACTGTCGTACCGGTAGCCAAAGAGAGCTGACGAGGCAGGTCTGATGCTGTGCTTCGTCTGTTTCTTTTGGCAGTGACTGCCAAATATCGATCCTCATTCAGCATTGTAACTCGGGGGTGACCTGTGCTGTAACGTCTACTCACATTACCATCAGCTTGCAACCGTTGCCAAAACCTGGAGATGACACTCTAGGCGATTCCAAATTCCTCGGATACTTCCAGTTGGATACGTCCATATTCCAGACGGCCAATAATTCTACCAAAAAGAATGTAAAGATTTAATGAATTTAATTCAAATTAATGTATGAAAGTGAATATAAATTTGTAACACTTAAAGAGACTTTGAGTAATTTAATTTTTGTAGTTAGTTTTTTAATATAATTTCAGAAAATTAGAATCCTTTTTAGAAAATCATTCCTAAGTTTTTCTCCTTTGCATTGAAGTATTTATCTTAGAAAATGGAATTCTTGAACGTAGATATAGCGGATTATCCATAAAAGGGATTTTTTTACTGGGTGCATATCTACTTCTGGGCTCATGTGTGCATATCTACTTCTTAAACTTTTTAAAGAAACAATAAATCCCACATAAAACACCATCCAAATGCTTCCTTTGTGCCATAACTATGCTGTTATTGCACTGAACGCTTTTAAAGTGCTTGTGAACAATTTTACTTCTTTGCAACCCCATTCCTTATATACCCCTCTCTTACAATCTTGTCATCGAGATGTACTATTGGCGCTATCTGGTGGTTTCTTGTAATTTGAGTATTATTCCTCATGATGTGCGTTATAATTCTACATGTGAAATTTTTATTTTAGAAATTAATTTCTGTGTAATTCTGAATTACCCTTAATTTATGGACATGAGTGTATTGTTCAGTCTTCCTTGACTTCATATGCCTTGACATTGATCATTCAAAATCTATGCAGATTGGCTGTTATTTATTCTATCTGTGTCCTAATTATTGCATTTAATCTAATTTAGTAGTTTTTTTAAAGTAGTTATTTTTATTGCCTTATCGTTTCTTCTGAACATCCCTCTGTTTTACTGTCCCAGAATTGTTCTTAAAACCTTCTGGATCAGTAACTTTTTTGAATAATTTTAGTCGAAGTTCAAGTTTCTGATAGAAAAAAATCTTTTCCTCTAATCAGAATTCTTTACAATAAAAATTTAAATTTTGTTGCTTCAGATTTTCATAATTCCAGTAATGCAAAAAATATGCACTTACCTTCATAAGGCTTTATTTCTGGCATTATTTAAATATTTTCAATTATAATTGAATCAGAGTACTTAAAATCAACCTTATCTTCTTCCCAAATCCTAAGAATGGTATTTGCGCTCATACTAACATTTTTTAAATTGATTATCTGTCAAAAATGGTGAGCGTCTCTGTACGAGGTTTGTCCGGAAAATACGTATAAAAGTCGCATAATAACTTTATTTTACAGTTTGAAGTCACCACCAGGTGGCACTACTGCTGTAACCCATCCCATCAATACTCAGTTCGAGTCAGACCGCTCTGCGTGTAAGTAGGAGTGTGTGGCTGCTTGTTGAAAGATACACTTTTTCACCTGCCGTCGGCATGGAGCTCTCTCTGATTGAGTAACGCGCATCAACATCAAGTTTCTTTCATATCTGGGCAAGTTTGATTCCGTGAGATTTTTGAGTGTTTGAAACAAGTTTACGGAGACAATTCTTTGAAAGAACCAACCATGAAAAAGTTGTTAAAAATGTTCCGGGAAGGCCGAGAAGACGTGAAAAATGACTTTCGCCCAGGACGCCCGTCGACATCAAGTTCTGATGAAAATGTTGAACGAATTCAGGCTTGTGTTCTTAAAGACCGTAGATTGACAGTCAGAATCATTGCTGACGAGCTGTCAATCCCCAAAACAATCACGACAATGCGCCTGCTCAAACGTCGCTCGTTGTGCGTGAGTTTTTGGCCCGAAGCTCAATCACCGTGACAGACCACCCACCTTTTTCATTCGATTTAGCCTCTTGTGACTTCTTCTTGTTCCCGAAATGCAAAATGGTGCTTCGGGGGCGGCACTTGGGAGATGTGGAAGTCATCATGCAGAAACGACACGGCAACGGAACAGCATCACAACTGAAGACTTTCAGCAATGTTATCAACAGTGGAAACGGCGTTGGCAGAAGTATATCTCGTCTCAGGGTGAGTACTTCGAAGGAGTCCATATTGTAATACCTGAATAATTGTAAAATAATGTTATTTTTCAACTTTTAAACGTATTTTCCGGACAAATCTCGTATATATATATATATATATATATATATATATATATATATATATATATATATATATATATATATATATATATATATATATATATATATATATATATATATATATATAACTGATTAAACATTTTATTAAACTATTCTCTTGTTTCCAGTTATCAAAATTAGCTCAAAGGAAAAAGTAGACATTTGCAAAGTTCTATTCAAAACAGTACCACCAGTAATTCAAAATGTGTAATTTATGCTAGCCACAGATTTCCAAAATTTCATAATAAATTTAAATCATGTTTGCTTTACGTAAATAAAATTTCATTTGAAATCAATAAATCGTATTACATGAGGAAATAAATATTTAGAAGTATTGAAAAACTGTCTAACTTATATAAATTACACCTTACATAAAATTTAATGATTGAATATATTTCTATAATGCAAGAAATTGGAAAATTATTGGTATAATTTGGTATGGTGGTTTCTATAACAAGTTAAAATTTAAATTTATGTACACACAAAACTATTTTTTGTTTTTCAATATATAACTAAATTACACAACTTTAAGCTTTAAAACTCTCTTCCTTGTGTTACTTTTTTATATTAAAGAAGTTAACGAAGTGGAACTTTCATTACCTACATTTTTATATTATGATACTTAATCTCATTTCACATTATCATTATACTGTTAATTTTTGTTTTCCTGGTTAATAACAGTATTGAAGTAAATAAAAAATTAGCTATACTAAAATCTTACATTTTTAAAGAATTATATAAATGATGAAATCTAAGGAATGCTTAAATATAGTGTTATAAAATTATTCTTTACCCTTATAACTTATTGTAAATGAATGAAAATTAAGATATATGCAATTAAATAGTGCAAACAATTATTACAATATTAATTTTTAAGTTCTAGAAAATATATTGAAGATTATAAGTTGGACACCCAATAAATAGTTACATAAAATATATTAAATGTGAGAAATAATTTTTATAATACCTGTAACAGTTCATTTTACTATCACAGTACAATTTAATAGTTTTTTTTTCAAAAAAATCATTTAACTCAATTTTTAATTTCATTATTCATGGACACCACTAACTACTAAATGGACAAATGAGGGTACTTCGCAAAGCTTAAATGTGTGTAGGAGGTAAATGGTAAAATTCTGAGCATAAATAAAGCCTTTGATATTATCTTTCAAGATGTTTATTCACTTTTTGCATATCTATGAAATAAGGTTTTAATTCTGTAAGTAAAATTACTTAATATTCTGGTCAAATAAATTTTAAATGTTTAATTTATAACAAAATGCCTAAACTGAAACATAGTTTTCATAGAAAAAGGCATTTATGATTTTGCAGCAAAAAAAATTGTGAATATTTTCCTTGTTCTTTGTGAGATAGATTGCTAAAAAGAAGAAAGGCGAAATTGAAAACATAAAAAGGGAGACGGTGACAATCTAACTATTAGATCATGACTTCCTCCTTTTCAAAGCACCAACTGGCTCTATTTAAATATCTGTCAACACTTCTAAATACATACTTAAGTAAACAATATTTATACAATATATTTATTATATGTGCTCGTGTGTGCGTTTAAAAGCATTTCTCATAATTGAACAAGATATTTTAACAAATTGAAACAATAATAATGAATAGTAAACAAGTTATAGAAAAGATGTTTATATATATATATATATATATATATATATATATATATATATATATATATATATATATATATATATATATATATATATATATATATATATATATATAATTATCATTGATTAGATTATTTTCCTTTTTATTCGTTATTTAAAATAAATGAAGTGTAATGTAAAATAAAATTTAAAACTTAAGACTCAGCAAAGATATTATAAGAAAAATCTTTTACCAGATCAAGAATAGTGATTTTTTAAAAATGTACATCAGAGAGAGAGTTTGTTAAATAAATGAGAATTTATCAGAGGATTATAAATAAAAAATATATTTTTCATGTTTGGAAACTAATACCTTGGTTGATTTTTTAGGATGTCCTTGAGCTGGGAGATGGAATGGAAAGACTATTTTGAAGTATTTCTACATTTTTGTTTCTTCATAAATATGTCAAAAATTTATGTATCATTAAAAGAGATTGAAAACTATATAAGAAGCTTAATTAAAATAAATTCTATATAATACAAGAAGTATGTCTTGTGTTTTAGAATAAAAATACAACATCCTACTTCCTTGCTTTGATATTCATCGATAATCTTTTATTAATTGCTTGGTAAAATTTTACTAAATACTTATTAAAAGTATATTTATTGAACAAAATCTGAATTCTTTATTTTGGAGAATCGATTCAGCTTCCCTTATTAATTATTTGTAACTTTTTTTTTTCAAATTTTTTTTTCATTTCTTCTAATTTTTGACATAATATTTTTTAAAGTTGATTTATAAAAAAATATCTATAATTAGTTGTTTTTAAAATATATAGTTACTCAGAATATATCACAATGTTTTAAACTTTTTTATTTTCGTTCTTAAAATTTCTTTAAAAAAAAGTGTTTTTCACAGGAAAATATTACTGGAAAGGAAGCAACAAATGAAATAATATCAGTTTGCATAATTTCAGTCTATTTATAGAAAAAGTATTACACTTTAAGATCACAATTGATAAAACTACTTATTATTGGAATTACAGAGGGTATTAACACATTTTTAGAATGATTTCGATAAAGAATTTAAGAAAAGTAAATGTTTTAGAGTAAAAATGTTTGGCAACAGCTTATTATTTGAAATGAGAAATATAGTCTGCTACTTTTAA
Organism: Latrodectus hesperus; assembly: GCA_037975125.1. Lineage (NCBI taxonomy): Eukaryota > Metazoa > Arthropoda > Arachnida > Araneae > Theridiidae > Latrodectus > Latrodectus hesperus. The sequence continues at coordinate 49,964,688 of CM075859.1, read as the reverse complement.
AGCCGAGCTGGCAGCCGAATGGTTAGCGCTCTTGCCTTAGGTTAAATAGTTCGCGGGTTCGAATCCCACCTTGAACATGGATGTTTGTAATGGTTAGAAATCCACTTTAAGCCGTAGATGCTAGTCTAATTTGCCCTCGTGTGCAAAAAATGACCTTTGAGGGACAAACAAACCAAATACTTTTAAATTTATTCATATTTCTAAATGTCACATGTAAACAATGTGTGGATTGAAATATATGTTTTTCGCTTTCCGAAGAGAAATATTTTAAATTCAGAATTCAAAAACGTTGTGAAATGCATGGTATTAAAAGTTTTAAGTGCAAAATATGCAATATCATTAATCGGACAGGTAAAAACCGTCACTCACAATTTCTACATGGGAAGAAGCCTCCAAACGAATATTCGAAAAAAGGTACTACTGTTTCAAATGTTTCTAGAGTGAAATCGTGTGAAACAAGAGAAAATCCGCCAACACAGAAATCAATTGCAAAATCTTTAGATACATCTGTAGCAACAATAAATAAAATAATAAACCAAGACTTACAACTTAAAAAAGCTAAAAAACATAATATTCCCCAGCTTTTGCCGAGACATGTGGCTCAAAGCAAAACATTTTGTAGAATACTTTATGAAAACCATTTAGCAGGAGATAAATCGAAATGCATTGTGACCCTTGATAAAGCATGGGTTTACCTAAATGACTGCAACAAAAAAGGTATATTTACTATAGAAAAAGAGGAGAAAAAATGTACAAACTTGGTTCCGTCAATGTAAAGGAAGTTTCAGTAAGGGGTTTATGATTGTCGCAGGTTTCTCCTACAATGGGATTTTAAAAATAAGAGTGGAAAATAACGTTAAAACTAACTCATTGTACTATCAGGGGAAGGTTTTACGTCCAATATTTACAGAAGAAATCCCACTTCTTCATCCCAATGACTTTCAAATAGTGAAACTTCATCAAGACAAAGCTACAAATCTTACTTCGAAAACTACCACTGCATTCCTTTTAAAAAATGAAGACTAATACAGGTATTGCATATATACCTTTTTAACATATTCCTGCAAAGTCCCCTGACGTTTCACCTAGGGACTGTTGTGCCTTTAGTCTGATAAAAAGAGCTCTTTTAAAATGCAAACCCACGATAAATGGACTCTGGAAAGTAGTGGAAGAAGAAAGGAAAGCAATACCCCTGGAAATTTTATGAAAAACTCTTCTATCATGGAAACCACGATGTAGACTTATAGTCCAGAAACAGGCTGTCAGTTCGAACATTTAAAAAAATAGTTTTTTTATTTTAAACATTAATTAAACGTCCTCGAAATCGTTCTAAAATGTGTTATTATCCTCTGTATATTGTGTGTAATTGTATAGCACACATTAGTTTCTAAGAGGAAATAACTTTTTTTTAGATTTTATAAAAATATAAGAAATTATTCAATTTTTAAAGTGTTGTCATGTTTTTATAAGGATAATTTATAACATATTCTTCACTTATTTCCAATCATATTTTCTTATTGTTTTTATGAAATTGATTTAATAAACTGATTCATTTCAAATTTTAAGATTAAATTGACCGCATACATTTATTTGTTTATTTAAAAGTGAATGTCATTTCCTGATCTTTGACAAATATTTCATATATCACTTACTTATACCTGATTATAGTCATTGAAAATGTTGACAAACTATTATGCTGAGTAATTTTCAGCCAAATTAGTTTTTATTTGAAAATATTCCATTTCACTTACATTAATTATATATACTATTATGCATATTTACTGAATATTCAAACATATTCTAATTTTGGATAGAATAAAATATGCAAAAAATTCACCAATAAATTACAAAGAGTTCTAATGCCAGGGGAGCTATAACTTGAACCTATGATGAATCTACCGTAATGTATGGTGTGTAGCTAAGAGTATGCACATATTTGATACAGTTAATTCTTTTTGTACCTTCAAATGTCACTAATGTTAGTACATGTACTTAATATCACGTTTGGTCCTCAAAAGCATGCAGAAGTGACACACATCACAGAATAGCCTTTACTCGACAAGATATTTTTTAGAGAGTTCACACCATAAATATTGCAACACAAACTACAAATCCATAAAAATGCTTGGTAGTAAACTTATTTTCTCACCGGCACTTTTCAAGGTATACTGTATTCAGTATATGTTCATGTCTCGATACATAGAGGGATATTGGAAATGTCTAAAATTGTAAGAGTTCATAAGTTCGAGGAGTTTTGAATCAACTCTTAATGTATTTGATGTTCTCTTTTGCTGATGGAATGATCCAGGTCCATTAACAATTGACAGGAATAGGTATAAGTGATTAGACAGAATGACGAGGTGTTGTTCATATGTATGTATCATCTGTAGACATATCAGGGCTTCCATATTGACTAAGTTGCACATACTCGATAACATCGTAGAGGTTCCACTAGCTTCAATAATCTATTGTTATTGCTAGTGGAACCTCTGTGATGTTGGGTCCATTGACATAAATTTATGATTTCTTCATATTCTCAATTTCCCAATCTTTTGAAAATTTTAGCAACACTGCTTTGCTTGATTTGGTAGTTTAGTAGATGTTGATATTCATGGTATATTCATGAAATGATCATCATTACATCAAAAATTCTATAACCCTTTGCATGTGAGCTGAATATTATTTCCCATTCAAAGTTACTTATATTTTGATAACCAACCAGTATACCCGCAGTAATTTAACTAGCAACTTTACCAGAAGCCTGTCAACTAAATAGGCATTGGTATGACGCATCATTGAGAGGTTTTATTTCCCTCTTATTTTTGTATGCATGCTCATGCTAAATATTCTAGAACTTGGATGTATATTCAACAAAATGGACATAAAACTTGCGTATTTGAGTTTATAATATCAATGACTTTTCCATTTTCCTTTTTATCGCGATTTAATCTAAAATAAGATAACGCTTGAATGCCAATATAACGATACAGAAAATCGTCAGCTATTTCTTTTCTCAAAATATTCTGCAAATATACCATCCTTTAAAAATATCTAGATACATAATTCAAATTGGCCGTCTTATCACCACTTGTCATTTATGACCGCTGATAAAGTGCTGAAATTGGATAAAATACAGTTTACTTACTTGTTAATAGCCTCAATTTTGTTCACTGTGTGCAGGGATTACAAGAGTTGATTTTGTAAAACGTGACAGTTATGTATGCAGGCTAGTAATTTATGATAATCATTGTAATTCTTAAAAGCATTGGGGTAATTAATTTCATATTTTGAGCTTAAAAAATTATACTCAAATAAAAAAACTTCTAAAAATACAATATGCCAAATTTATATAATAATATATATTAATCATCCTCTTGGAATTTAATTGTGAATTAATTCGTTAATAACTTTCTACACTTCAACTCAATTCCAAATATCTATTATTTCTTATTTAATTATTGAATAACAGCGTTATTAGTATAAAGTTATATAACTTTACATACCCTAACATAAAATATAAAATTCTAAAATTTAATGAAAACGAAAATATTTTTAGAATTTAAAAATATTTAATGACAAAAGTTATTACTATACATTTCCAGAAATTTCCTTAATTACTGTTTAACATACTGAATTCAGTATTTGAATTTTAGAAGTGTATTCACAATTAAAGTTGAAATGTAGTATAAATAATTTTTTGATGAGAGCAAAGTAAGTAGTGATCTCAAATTCATGCACATAAGGAAATTATTGAATAATATCCCTATTTTATGTTAGTGTATATGTTTGAAATGGAGGATCCACATGTGAATATTGATTTCATAATTTAACAAATATTTATCATCAATAATTATTATTTCTGTCTATCTGGCAAAGTTCACCATATTGCAATGATAATTACTTATATATTCAATGTGCGCAATTCAAGGAAATATCAAAAACACAATGAAAAATACTTTAATTCATGTAAAAACATATATACACTGAATTATCTCTGGATTTATAACATATTATCATATCCAGAGATAATTCATTGTATGTATGACTTTACATGAATTAAAGGGATGAGCATGAATAACATATTATCATATGTTATTTAAGCTCATCTTGTGATGGTGTAGCTGGAATTCATCTTAACTGACGTTTTCCGATCATATTTAAAAATGTATTTCAATATTTTCTAAGGACATAATACTTGTATAGCAATATATATCAAGATTAATTTCTTAATACGCTGTTCTTCAGATATAATAAATTTTTGCAGGTAACTTTAATTATATTTCTACATTTCATTCTCTCTTTTCTCTCGATACAAATATAAATATGATGCTGTTAATTAAAATTGAATCTAATTTATACTTTAAAAATACCGAGCTTAATAGTTTGAAAATGAAAAAAAAAATAGATAATTTGAATTAAAAATAACGACAAACTTGTAACTTTTTAATATGCAAGCTAAAATATATAAGTAAAAGCTTTCCTCTAGCTAACACATATTTTCCTAAAAATTCCTAATGCAGTGTATGGTCGGAAACAATAATTTTCTGCACCAGTCTCAGTAAAGATGGATTGTTCATGTAGTACACGTGAATGTAGACAATCTATCACATAACAGTTGAGCTGTCTTCTCTGCCATTTACAATACTCCATTCGAATCCACACACTTGGACTCTTCTCTTGTTACTACTTGATTCTTCTATTAAAAATATTCTTATTAATACAATTGCACAACCATGCATTATTGATTCAACAAAACGAACTTATTTATGCTAGAGTTGTTATTTCTTATTCTTATTATTTCCTTCATTCCTAATTACTCTGTAGTCTATATGACTTTGAGTATACATTTTTAAATATAATAACATGTGGTGATATATAAAATTAAAGTTAAAAACATTTATGCTTAAATAATTAAATAATCGATGTAATTTGTTAAATTAGTCTCTTTTGTTCGAAGTAGTTGAAAATTTTCACTCCAGTATAAAACCATTTTAACTCATATAATTAGCCTCAACAATTATTGCATGGATTATGATATATAATATTAAAAATGTAGCATAATGTTTGTATAATTAAAGTAAGAGTATAAAGTTCATGCCTTTTTTAATGTATATATAATGAACCCGACAGTCAATGTATTTATAATGATATTTCTTAAACTGTCTAAATATAATTGTAAATATTAGGATTTAAAAAAAGAAAACTTATTATTAATGCATATCGTTTATGACTGTGCAAATGTGCAAAGAATACTTCTTATGCAGGCCCATGGGGTATTAAAGCTTTTCTCTTAGAAACTTTTTGACAATTTTTATTAGAATGTTTGATTGTTAACATTAAGATATATATATATATATATATATATATATATATATATATATATATATATATATATATATATATATATATATATATATATATATATATATATAATTTCATTTTGAAAAAAAATTATTTTTTATGAGCATGATTAAATTCTACAAATTACCATACTGGAAATATAATAATGTTAGAGAATATTAGAGAAATATGTAAAATTCATTATAGTTTGAACAGTATGAAAAGAGGATATAATCTGTGAAAATCTGTAATGATTTGAATAACTTGATGTTTCCTCGTTTTTAATTGAGTTGTTGCTCTATAAATACATAACTAATTCTGTAATAATTTTGTCGAAATATTCCAAAGAAAATATCCTGGCCATCTATAGAAATTATGAGAAAACATGCGTCACATTAGTTTGCAGTTAAGGATTCTAAATAAGCAAAAACTTATCTTTAATAAAATCAAACTTTAAATTTTTTGAGTTTTCTGCTGCATCTTTAAATAAATATACATTATTCAAATAGCTTATAGGATAGTTCTACTAGATCTAAAATTCAGGCATTCATTTCAAAGTAAAATATTCTAAGTAAAACAGACATATTACAATTATTTTTCAATGACATAATGTGTAAAATATCAATTTCATAAATTATATTAAAATTGTTGCGAAATATTTTATTTTTCATACAAATGTTTTCAAACTGCTATTATATTATTTTCAATTAAAATTAGATTCTTAATAAGCACATAATTTAAATTTAAATTGGAATATTATCCTTAAGTTTCTTTTGAACTCATCTTTGAAATTATGTAATACAATGTCACTTTTACTACAAAGAAGACCATTCAAGACATAGTTAGATTTGAAAAGAAAAAGGAACACGTACTCCTGATGTCAAAATGTTTAAAAATTTGAGATTTGTCTTGAAGAAACGTGACTGCAATGCAGAAATGAAATATTTCCAAGCATTCTCTAACAGGTTTCAACAGTAGTCAAGTCACATCTCTAATTTATATGCTTTGATTTTAGCCACAAGCCGTAAAACGGAATTATAAGTCCTATGAATCGTCCTCTTATTTTATTAAATTAAATGTTTTCTTGAAAGAATATACGAAAATAATATTATTAAAAACATTCATCAATAATGTTTTATGTATAAATATTTTAATAAATTTTCTTCATTATTTAGTTGCTACCATTTAAATAATTCTTTTGAAAGTATGAATTTTTTTTTATTTCACTAACTATTTAAGCTTAGAAAATAAATAGACTAAAGTAGGGTAATAAATGCTTGAACATATACAGGGAATTTCAGAAATTTCTATTAAAATCTAGATATTCAGATCCTCTCGAGAAAATAATGTGTATCAAAAACTATTGAAAATGATAACTAATAAAATAGTAGATTTTTAATTATATTTAAAAAGGAGAATAGCTTAAGTTTTCCTATGCTATAATTCATATATTTATTGATAGTGTGTGTGTGGTTTGTTTGCAAGACATAATTCATCATCTGTTCTTTAACATTTGGCTTCAAAATGATCTTTTTAGTTCATAAAATAACAGAAACAAAAAAATGATTCATTGATAGCATTTGGTTATTTCATTATAGGAAAGTTTCATTATTCTTGTATTATTTTGAGTTAAACTACTCTAGCATTTTTTAAAATAATCTAGAATGCTAAACTGCGAATGGAGTAGTTTTTCTGAGTTAAAAATTATACCTAGGAAATATTACTTGTAATATATATGTCTGTTGATAACAGGAAAAAACACAGTCTTTTAAATGATAATCTAAATGCTACTTTTTAGCTGTTTAACTTTATTATTCTATGCATGAGTAAGAAAAATATTAATACAGAATCTAACTATGAACTGTTTATGTAGTTTCAGAAAATATTAATGAAAGTTAATTATCACTGGGATTTTAAACCCTTATCACCATCAGCAAATTATTTTTTTTTGCTTAATAAATACTTTCAAAAACTAATGAATATTTTTGAATTTTTTGAATAAGAGCGAATGTTACAACAATTTCTTCAATTAAAAATGATCTGTTCAGAGTTAGAAGAAATCTAAAGCTTTTAAACTTCTTTTAGGTTGAAAGCAGATGAATCATGGCATGTACTTTTCCAGCAAAGTATTAATCAGGTTATCGTAAATTTCACGATGCATATTATAAGGGTTATTTTTTATTTTTGGCATGACTTTTTTAAAATTTGAGAAGATCAAAAGAGAATTTCCTGGAATTTTTCTTTTCTTATGCTTTTTTCTATTTTGATATTGAAAAAGAGTAAGCAATTTGGTATTTTCTAAGTTTCATATTTCTTTGTGACATCGAGCCATACTGCATTATCTTTTTATACAAATCACTGTTGTATTCCACATTACACAACATTTAGATTATTATTCTCTAGTGTCTATTCTATGTCCATCTTGTGAAAAAGACTAATTTTAAGTCGCTGTTAGACAAATCAATAAAGAATGTTGTATAGACAAAAGAATAAAAATTGTTTCTTATAAAGCATTTTATTCTGACAAATAATGCTTTGATTGACATAATTACCTCTATTAAATTTCTGTTTAAATTTTTGTTAACATTTTCTGCCTTGGAGCGTCAGAAATTAGTATGTAATTTTTCATCTATGAAAATCATTTTTAGTCGAAATACTTCATCTTCTTTTGTTTGAAACCTTAAACTTGTGAAACCGGTATTTCAGCGTAATTATTGCAGAAGTGAACGTGTTACTTGGAATAGAAGTTTCTAGGCTTGATCTTAATCACTGTTAAACAACAAGAAATGAATAGATGACAGTTATTTTCATGCATGTAAACCATTACAGCTCGGATATTTTCTGTGTTTACATCGCATTAGATTCTAAATACGACTACGAGTCATTCTGGAAGGTTATATTTGATTGATGTTCCAATTATTCTTTGATGGTTCTGATTAAAATTTTTTGACTGCGTTGTCTCTAACAAATTTGATGAATAAGTATAAATTATGAGCAGATATTATTGATATTCTGTGAATACACTTTTAAATTTTGTATGTATAGTTAATAGCATGCTTTAAAATACATGATATTATCAATAAATTGCATAAAAATACTAAGAAAGTACGTCAAAAACTTCTGTTAGTTCAAAACTTAATAAAATTTTGTTGATACATGTAACATTTAATCTTTCTGTTCCTTAATATATTCAGGATTGTCTCCCAAATTATGAATTTGATTTTAAACAGGTATTTATTGTAAATGAATCAAATGATCACATTAGCTTTCAGAAAAATTTCATAGTTTGCTCAAGAAAACCATTAAATCTGTTATTATGTATGGTAAACAAATAGGCAAAGTACTACATAAGTCACCCGAAAAATATGTAACAAAATGTCCCTTATAATAAAAGTTGGTTTTGTATCGTAAATAACAAAAGCTACTTCCAGAATTTATATTTTAAATTGTTTGAGGGAACTACAGGTAATTTTTTCTCAATTTATTCATAAAACATTACATGATATTAGCAATAAGATATATTCCACAAACAATTTATATATATGCTTTGTAAATATATAATACAAGAAGTATGAGCTACTTGATAATTTTTTTCCATTTAAATGCCATGTATTTTAGAGTATTCTTTTTATTTTTAACTATTTATTACTTTTGAATGCATACATAATAATTTTTATTCATAAGGCATTAAAATGCTTATTCATTTGCAGCCAAATTTTTAATAGTGCTAAATTAGCATTAAGTGATCATTTATTGGCTATTTAATTTTAATTAAAAATAAAAATGTATTCATTATGAAATGAAAAAAATTTCATAAATTAACTAAATAGCTTATCATCGAAATATTTTTGGATGGCTAAAACAAATACACACACAATAAAAAAAAACGAATTTTTCATTTAAATGTTTTCTTAAACTGTAAAAGGGACATGAAAAACATTTAATACTGTCAGAGAGAGAGCATGTTTCTTACAAATTATATCTCTAAGCATTTATATGCATTATTCTTTTATGTAATTTTTAACTAAATTATAAATGACTTACTTTGTGCTTAACAATAATTTTAATATCTTTCTGATTTAGTAATTTTGTTTTAAATAATTGTGTTTACGTTGGACAGATAATATCCAACACTCTCATATGTGACCTGAACCTTAGATAGAATATTAGGAATATATGTTTTGTAATAAGGGTGGGTAATCGTCAATAAATTTAAATAGGTTGTATTGAACATTTTAATTAAAAGTTTCAGCTGTCACCAAGATAACTAATTTTATATATATGTGCATATTAACATTAACTTGTTTTAAATGCGAGACTACTATGATAATTTATGCCTTTATTATTTTTTTTTTAGAAATTTTTAGGTAAGATATTTCTTGGTCAAGTTTAATCGATTATTTTTATCAGTTAATTAATTTTTTTGAATAATTTAATTTCTTCTAATTCAATTTCCGAGAAAAAAGTAAGATTTTACATTATTGTTAAAATGAAATCAAAGAAATAAAAACAAAATAGAAATTGCTTTGCAATGAATATCTAAATGAATGAAGTGTGAAATAACAAGCCGAGTCATTTTCAAGAGACACCTGCCACATCAATGTTCCAGATTGACTACATTTGAGCAACCTAATGTCTGAAATCGATTATTATAAGGAGGCTAGACTTTCTGCCCTGAAAGAGAGTCATTATTCATACTAACATTTACGACTCACGCTCTATTTTCTACTTCACTCTTTTACATTTTAGGAATGTCTGGACAGTATTCATCTCTTTTTACATTATTTTATGACTTCATATGTGGAGTGTATAATACGTTTTTATTAAAACAATAAACGTCAAAATGCACCTTAAGTTTAAAAAAATCATTAATTTTAGAAAAAAAATTTTCAGCTTATACAAGTGTTTTATAATTTTTTTTCATTTAAAACTATGTATATTTTAAACATTTATATGGTCACATATGAACTTAATAAAGAATATTATGGAAAATAAATAAATTAAATGCAATGGTTTTATAAAATGAATGGATTTTCCTAGTGTATAGTAAGTTTTTCATTAAAACTGAAATAGAATTTATTTGCCTATTGTATTATACTCCAAATAATTTTAATTTTGTATATACCTTGAAGAAAAAAAACAAATCTAGGCATAAATAACATTGATTTGTCAACAATTTTTCTAAAAAAAATGGTTACACACCTTCAGACTAATGTAAAAAATTTTAAACATATTAAATATTAACGTATTTTAAATATTTTTCAAACTAAATAAATTATAAAAAATATAAAATTCATTTAAAATTTTTTTCTGATAATAATCCTATTATACATGATTTCACATTTTTTTAAAAGTTGAAATGAATTAGAATTTACTTATACTTTTCAGCATATTTTAAAATAAATTCATATTATGTCTATTTGTTTTTATGTAAAATTTAGAGAAATTGTTAAAGATATTAAAGAGACATTTCTTTCTTACTCACTCCATTTTTCTTTAGCATTATTTTTCACTAATTGGATATTTTTAAATTTTCTGAAAAAAATTTTCCAGTGTGCTTCCCATAGATAACAGTTACCTTCCACATTGAAAAATAATCCAATGAATGTTATCTAAATATATAACTTCCTGAAATTTGAAAAATATATGTTTCCAAGAGGCTAATTAGAGGATAAATAGATAAAAAGAGATTCTCGTGATTATATTTCATTTTTGTTCAACCTAAAATTTTAGGTTAGAATATTTTGTTATGTGTCTCATGATATTTTCTTTCCTATGGGGCGTTGAATGCAGCAGTAACTATATTTTTAATATATTATTGTATAGTTTTTATATAGTGTATTTTTCAGTTATTTTGCTCTGTAAAATAAAATGAGCCTAGAAAAAATACATTGAAAACGATATATTGCCTATCTTAAAATGGTTCAATCTAAATAAATATCCAATTTATTTTATAAATTTGAATATTATAAATAAAATTTTAAAAAATGCTGATAATAGCCCCTAAAAAGTATTTTTATTATTAATATTTCAAACAGTATTTTTAAAACTGTAACATAAAATTCTTGAATACTCATCTAAAATTATTTTTCAAGCATTTACTTTGTGATTTTAAGATTTTAACTACTTTTTTATATTAAATAAACAGATCAACTAATTTAGTTTGATTTTTCTTTCTATGACATTTAGTTTGGATAAGCCATTTTGAAGAATTTCTATAATTGAGTTATTTTAATATTTTTTATATGAATTATCAGTTTTTTATTTGGTTTGCCGACATTTTTTGCATTTGTTTTATAACTGAGTATTTAATTTGTTGTAATACTTATTTTGTTTCACCTGAAGTTTTGAATTTTGAATTTTAATTTTAAAATTAAATGTCTACCTCTATTTAAGTAAAGTTTAGAGTAAAAAGTTAAAAAAAAACTAAACTTCAAGTCCATTTCAGCTTTCAAATCTAATGAAAGGATATTCATAGTCACATCTGAAATTATGTTGTTTGGAAAATGCATTAAGTTCTTTGAAATAATTGTGAAACATTATTCTGAGGTTCATTTATATTAGTGTGTTGCAAGTTTATAATATTTTTGGGATAAATACACCAGTTATATTTCTTAAATTATAATAAAAATAATTTCTTGAGTATCAAGAAATATCTGTAATTTATGAATAAAGCAAAATTTCAAGAAAAAATTGAAACACGGTTTGTGTGTTGTAATAGTTCTTTAGCTTGAAGCAACTGCAAATTTTTGTAATGATGTTTTACTTTAAATTATGATTTTTTCTCAATCAAAATATATTTATACTTATAATTATTTCACTCATAAAAAAAGCCAATTTGGGCTGAAAGAATGTTTCTTTTTTTCGCATTTTCTCTAGGTGCAAACTGATAAACATGATTGATTTTCAAGTAAAATATTTTTGTATGAAATTAATCTACGCAATAAAACGCCAGGAGCAAACATAATATGCACAACTTACTCTTTCCAAATGAGTCACTGATACTCAAAATCTCTGCGTCTGCCTTCAAATGTTCTTTAACCTTATCTGAGTTATAGGCTTGAAAGTTGATCCCCTCTTACTCACTAGGTATTTACCAAAGAGGTTTATCCTTCGAGAGCTCTTTTTATCCTTTTTTGTTCAACTGTGACATCATCTGGCTTTCTTGGAATGTTCTCTTGTTTCGTGTTAATCTCTTTTCGTAAACCAATGCAGTGACAATCCCACTGGTCATTGTGGTTGGCCTGTGATAATTAGAGCTTTGTAAACCTAGTAAATGTATCAAATAAAGTATACTTATTATATATGGGCATGTGTAACATATGAATATTACTTAATATTGCGATATTCATACCTGACAGTTAATCTATAAGATATTTCAATATCCTAGAATATGCACAATCTTGTATTTATTCTACAAAAAATGAAAGCCATCAAACAAAGGCAGAAGTATTTTCAAGCTTAAGAAAGAATACAAGTGTTTGATGTGATTCGATAAAAATATAAAACATATTAGATACACAAATCATAAATATATTTAATTTCTTGAATTTTTGTTAGGAAAACCATTTTAAAATATGTATATATTTGTTTTGCAATACTTAAATTGCTAGAAAAAAATTGGCGGCCATAATATCTTCTTTACCAATTCGCAAAGACCAGCACTGATTATAGCTTAAATGAAAAAAAAAATGTTTTTATTTTTTGATTGAATTGTGAATAAATTTGATAATAAAAAAAGAATTTTTTTAAAAAAAACATGATTATATTTTAAAGAATTTTCATATGAATCCAAAAATTTAAATTTCTTGTTTTTGAATAAATTTGTTCTAATGGTTGCAAACTTTTTAACTAGATTTTAATGAAATCCTAATCCAGATTTTTCTTAATAATTAAAAATTTCTAAAAATTACTTAAGGATTCACAGATTTTTTGTGGTTTCTTTTGGTACTGGAATGCACATTAATTTTCTGAATGAATTCTTAAAATATAGTAGAATTATTCCTTCCGATTTTAGTTCACCTAGTAAAACTTAAATGTTGTCGAATACAACGTGAAGTTTAGCAACGAAATCCCTTAAAAAGCAACTATATTCTTTCAACGTTTTATTAAAAATCATACCCAACGACAATAATATTATTATAATAAGTTAAAATCTTTCCTTCATTTAAGTTTTAAAATGTTTTTCAGTCAATATAATTCTGTTTTTGAGGCTAGAGACATAACGAGAATTTTTATAATTGACAAAAATGAAACTAAAATCATAATTTGCCTGTTCTCCTGAAGAAATTCGTAATGGCTGATTTGTATTATTTGGTATAATATTTACACCTTTAAACTCCCTTCTGTAAACTCAATAATTTTAGTAAAGGATAGTGCTAACATTTCAGTGAATACTTATTATTTTTATAAAATAAATATTAATATTTTCCAAAATTCTTAAATTAAGGCTGAGCTATACTGTCAAATAATATTCTCCACTTTCCTTTTTATTGTTTGGCGTTCTACTTTTCAATTAATTACAACTCCTATAATTTTGTTATTGACTCTTTTAATTTTGGCTTAAATAGTATCAGGACAGAAAGAGACTGGGAATGAAGTAAAGAATTATTTTTATCATTGTGGTATCAGATAATATGTAGTTGAAAATTCTAAGAAAACAAATAGGAATAACAAATATAGCAAGCTGATACCACAGTGATATAAATGAAATTTTTATCACTGTGGTATCAGTTAATTTGTATTTGAAAATTCTATGAAAACATATAGAAATAACAAATATAACAAGCTGTCGAATCTTTCACCAAAAAATTTTGTTACCATTGTCTGATTTGAAGTTTTTAGCTTAAAGTACTTGTTTTATTTTATTTATTGTAATCATGCTATCAAAATATTTATTCTTTCTTAATTATCTTACGCATCTAAGCTTGAAATCTCAATAATTCTGAATTCCTGAACAATTTGAATTATTTTCGATACTTAAGTAAGTATTTCATATAAGCAGTCTCTCCCCATATATAGATATTGTCAATTCATTTCCTTTTAAATTGAACATAAAATATTAATCTCACTTAGTACCTACATCTTTTTTAAACAAAATCTAATGATCTGACACCGGTTTCTGAAACCTAAGAGTCACGATTCTTTTCATTCTTAGTACCAGGGAAATTTTGTTTTTGCTAACACATTTTAAAGTATGGCATCACTATAAGTTAAAATTCATAAATTTATGTGTTATTTTGTAGCTAAGTATTTTTATTGTTTTCACCTTTGATTCTAGTGTAACATTAGTCTTATTATTATCATTGCCCAAATAAAAATTCACATTGAAATAACAATACTTGTTGTGTAATGAATACTGGATTTCATACAATTGTATTTACACTTATAATTTATATTATAATGCATTGCTAATAGACAGTTCTTTCTCCTGTAAAGGGCATTTATTCACAAATCTTTAATAATATTTTACTTTGTGAAATTAAGCATTATTTTATCAAATTTCAAAGGTGATATTAATTTTAAAAAAATAATTCAAGATTCAATTTTAATGACTAATGTGTCTATACCATGCAACCTTTGTTGAATAACAATGGTATTACAACAGAACTCTAAAAAATTTAATTTCCTCTTACTTTCATCGGATTGAAAGCTTTAAGAGAAATATTCATATCTCTCTTCTTTTTGCCTCAATTATGTTTATAGTTCTATGCAAATTGATTTTTTGTTAACAAAAGCCCTTCTCTTCTAAATGTTATACCATTTGTCTCTTGTTCTGACTTATTTCCTTAATCGTATTAATTATGCTTTTTCCTTAATGATAATACTAACATTGCTTATATGTAAAAGTATCTTTGCTCCGATGTATCTCTATTCTACTTCTAGTTTTGTAGTCTTTTATCTTATGAAACTTCAAAGTAAGAATTTTCTCTTTGAGCACACCTCAGTTTAGAGTTTTTCAAAGATTAATAATATTTTAGTATTTGTAATTTTTTTTGATTCATAAAATTCTACTGAATATATTTACACCAGAAATATCCTACTACTATTTTTACAAGACTTTGACCCTGAAAAGTTTCCTTTTCTTGAAAGTTTTATTATTAATTTTAGATAACAAATGGAAGCATAGTTGAAAGGACTTTTTGTGGATAAATATTTCTGATTAAAAGTGTTACTTCCATTTCTTTCATTCTACATTATTTTATCTTAGATTGAGATAGGTTCATCGCATATTACAAATTTAATATCTTCTATAGTTATTCTTGCATTTTGAATATAAATTACAATTTTTATTCGCAGCTCTAATGATTAAGGTTGCTTAGAAAACTGCCTTTCTGTAATTCCTTAAAAGATGTTTTTCAGTGAATAGGTGTAAAATAATTTTCTAAGAAATTATTACATTTTCTTTTGGTCATAAGTTGCCTCTGTAAAAATATTAATCTTTAATCTAAACTATTAATTAAGAATTTAACCACTACTATTAAATCATTTACATCAATGAAAATTTGAATTTTTTCAATTTGAAAAAGATTTTAATTGAAGGAGATTCTAAAAAGTATTTAGTATGATTGCTTGAATTCAAACATTGCTCTACATCAACTTTCAACTCTACATCTTTAATCGAAATTCTTTTATTGCATCCGTTATTTTGGATTTCAAAATCCTAATTTTCGCCCTTATTGCTGTTTGGAAAAAATCCATTATATATATATATATATATATATATATATATATATATATATATATATATATATATATATATATATACTAATTGCTTTGTTTTTAGATTATCTCAAAGCTACTTTTGTTTCTGTTTGGATAAAAATATTGAAATATTAAAACAATATAAAAATATTGAGATATTATAAAATATTTAAAAAATGTGCATTTATTTTCGAAGACTGTAACATGAAAATTCATTATGAGTAATGTTGATAAACATAATTATAGTAAATATAAGGAAATACATTGTAAGGATAAAAAGGAATCTCGAAGAATACCTATTATCTGACATTTGTTATAAATGAAGATGCAATTCCAATGTAAAACCAATCAATATGAATGAAGATAAAGCTTTGTGATAGTAGAAACTTTGATAAAAATGCTCAGAAGAAAAGAAAGAAGAATATATATTACTTTAGGGAAAAAAGAGAACTTTTTTAATAAATAGTTACTCAGTTAAACTATATAGCTAGGAAAATTAAAAAAAAATATGAAATAGCTTGCAGAGTAGAAATTGTATTTTTAAAGCATTTTCATTATTTTAAGCCAATATTTATACAAATCAATTGACAATGGTTTGTTAAAATATTAATGAAAAATACATTGTATTTTCTATAAAGATGTAATACACTGGTTTTCAAAAAATAGGAATACGTCACAAAAATAGCGATTACTCAAAATATTACATTTAAAATTTAGAGAAATACACCCACAAAGAATATCAAAGATTTATGGTGTAGTTGAAATTATCATATGTATAAAATAAACGAATTAATTATCAGTTTGATAAAGACTAAGTTCTTTTTGCATGGTATGTGAGTCCTCACTGGATGTTAAGCAGAAATACAACAAAGCGTGATGCTGTAAATTATGTGTTCTACGAGACTCTACTCTTATAAAAGAATTGCTAACCTAACTAGACATCTCGGAAGAGAATTGAGAGAAGCTATACGTTTATATAAAGCATTCAAAACATGTTTGAAATTCAGGAATTGTGACCGAGATAACCATTCTACGGCTAGAATTGTTTACTGCTTCATGTACGAGTTCATGATGTGAGATCTATGTGGTGTTATTTGTAATCCTACCGCAAAAAATCATCACATATTATAACTGTTCATCAGTATCATAAAGGCTCACTAAGCATAAAGGATGTAACTTTTATATTGTAAGCATTCACGATATCATGTGGAAATATATAGAAGGCTGTGCTTCCATTAAAAGAAAAATCACCTGTAACACAGATACTGACAGATCCATTTGAATCGCATAATCGGATGTGTCACGGATGAAAACATCTTCCAGGTTCTCTCCAAATAAAACAAAATCCTACTACCATTTTAAATGCTAAACCGAAACTTATTCGTAAAAAGAACAGCCTTCATAATCCATTCAGTTGACATGCTGATATTTTCACCTCAAACATTATTTTCTATGGCCTGAAATGAGTGAATCGCAAAAAACTGTTCACCTCACATGAATGCTAAATTTGAGAAAAATTCAACGCATGGGTGACTTTATACCAACCTTTTGGTGCTGCCATCGAGTGAGAGTCTCAATACAGACTGAGTTAAGATTCTATGACTTCGTCAGCTAAGCGAAAAATATCGGTCATCACAGTAGTCTGTGGTTTTCTTCTGTGTCAAATCCATGGTTAGAAATTATTCCTTAAGTCTGAGCAATGTATATAAATATACATTTAACCATCTGCCGTCTTTGTTTTCGCTCTGTTCAGTTTCTAATCTCCATCGTAGTTCAATAGGTAAATAATCCCTTTCTATCATTCCTTACAAGTATGTTAATCTCTTGATGGTATATATCAGTAAGAATTCAATCTGCATTTATAATTTACCAAAGAAATCTCACATATTTACATTCGCAACTTTCCTGAAGCTGCATTTAAATAAAACAAAATATACTTAAATGCAGCAAATAATGACCACTTTTCTTCTTAGCTCGCCAAATTAAATTGCTTTCCTAGTTTGCTCCCTTCATGAGTCAAGTATCCATTTTGAACATATGCAGTCACTGTCAAGAGGAACTGGAACTAAATTGAAAAATATGTTACTAGATGTTTTTATACTTCACCTATTGTATAAATATTTAACTTGGGAATACAAACATCATGTATATTAAAATCATTGCTTATATACTATGAAATTAATATATTCCAATTTGTAAATTTATTGCTTGATTAATCAACAATAAAATTTAAAAAAGTATTTACATCCATATTTACTTCTCTTTTAAATTTGCAGCGAAAGTAAAGTGATGAGATATATTTCAAATATTTCATGCTTGTTTATTCTATTAAAGGTTTCGCAGATGTAATAATCTATAGAAGCATAGTTCGCAATTTTTGACAGTAATAATTTTATTCAACTAAATTTATTTCAATATCCTTGTAACTGTTATCTCTTGTAACTATTATCCTTTGAAACTTTATCCTTTGTAACAAAGAACCCTTGTAACTATTTGTTGCATTGATTTAAAATCAGAATGAAGAAGTTTGTTAAAAAATAATCTGGTAAATCAGTATACTTTAATAATATTAGACATATACAAAACATTTAAATATATTTCTTAATTTTTACAATGGACGTCTGACCAGTTAAAAGTATCAACCAAAAATATGTCTAATATTATTTTTTTTTCCAAAGCACATAATTTTAAATCACAAAATTAATTTAATGTCTACTTCTATTTTTTGTCGTTCAGTTTTTAAATTTATGCATATATTAAAAAAAATATTTTACTATATTAATTTTAATGCCATACGAACAATTTTATTTTCCGTTTCTTAACATTTCCATGTTTTTAATTAGATAGTAGAATATATTTAAAAAGCAAATAACGCAATTATTATTCATTTGACTTTAAATTACAAATATGTTTTTTTTCTTTTTTTTACACTTCACACCTGTATCTTCTATTTGACAGTCACTACTTTTCCTTTTAGATATTAAAGATAATGAAAATGATTTTAAATCAATTCATGATCGATTTCCTTTAATGTCAAAAACTGTGTAATATTCTACAACAGAAGGAGGCAGCATTTGAGTTCACACTACTTAATGCAACATTCCTTTGTCTCATCTTGGCACTTTCAAAACGAAGTCACTAAAAAAGGAGAAAATAAGCCATTTTGAAGTCTCAAGGCGTAAAACTTTGCAATTTGTTTTGTAGGGACGTGCTCGTACTACCCAAACAGAATATTTCCAAATATTTCTATCATGCGTCACTGCGATTTGAATTGAATTCTTTTTTGTGTGGATTAAGAAAGAACTTGAAGACGGTTGCTGCCATTTACACTCAACGTAATTTTTATTCCATTCAAAGAGAGAGATGATAGGTAGAAAATTGATATTAGAAGAATTCATTGAAAGTATCTATTAACACAACGAATAAAGTAAATGCATTTTTACATATAGTAAATTTAATTTGTACACAAGAGAGGAATGTATAAATTTGTAATCTAACATTCTACGTCCGCATTATTTTTAATTGAATGTATACAAAATTTGTAATTCTTGTAAGAATTGTTATAAATATTTGAGGATATGAAATAATTTCAATAAATGAGTTTTAATATTAAAAACATATTAATTAATCCTCCAAGAAAAGTTTATTCAAAATTAGAAAACATTTTTGTTTTTCAGTATTGTATTTAATACTCAGTTAATTATCATTTCTAAATGTTAATTTCTACTTTACAAATATCCGCGATATTAAATTGCGTCGCTATTTTTGTTTCGAATCCTTATCTTAAAAATTTTGTTTCCAGATACACATTTGTAACTAATGCAACTGCTTAATATATTTCTTTTGAAGAATGTCATATATATGAGTAATGATGATAATTCAAAAATATTTATATCAATTTTATAAATATGTCATTACCAATGCTTTCTCCATAAATTTTAAATATGATAAATAAAATATTAGGCGTTTTCTACACTATATATGTTCTGCAAAAAAAACAGTGTTTTGTAATTTTAATGTTTGATTACTTTAATATCAAAATTTTTATTTAGATGAAGAGAGCAAACTTAGCTTATAAAAATGGGTTTATAGAAATTAGATATTTATTAAGTTATACAAAAATAATGTATTATTATAAGTATTATATATATATATATATATATATATATATATATATATATATATATATATATATATATATATATATATATATATATATATATATATATATTTATTATACATACTTATAATTAACTTCTCAATATGAAATTTTTGATGTAAAAACAAACTTCATTATTGTTGATGAAAGTATGCAATATTATAATTTTCAGATAAGTATTAAAATGTTTTGCGTTTATTTATTAATATCTTATTTGTAATAGAACGCATAAAACAGATTTAACTATTTTAAGTATTTCTATAATTTTTGTAGCAGAATTTACAGTAATCCACATTCCATGGCATTTCTCTTTAATAAGCTAAGTTTAATTATTGTATAAGAATTATTTTTAAGTATGACAAAAGAAGAATTTCATGATTATTTCAAAAGGAATAGTATATCTTTATTTATTTTAATAAAGAGATATGGGAAAGCATATTTAATGAGTAGAAAATATTTACAAACATGCCTCTTGATTTCAAATTCAACACTGATATTCCTAATTATATATGGAATTTATAAAATAATTATGAATTCAATTAAATATCTATTACACATTAGGGGTTACAGACTTAAAATATTTTAAAGCAATATAGAATTTTGAAACAAAATGGAGCATTTCAAAGAAGGATTGCTACTAAATGATTACCGTGAAAAGTTTATGCATTAAAATAATTTAAAGATAACAACAACAACAGAAACAGTTTTATTAAATAGTCACAATTTTCTTTAAAAATAATTTTGGGAATTAGGAAAAATTTTAATTATAGAAATGATGAGAAGAATTGGAAATTTTGAGAAATGTGGATGTTCCTTCACAGCTAGTCATATTTTGAATTTTTTTTATTTTGATAAAATTGCTGTTATTTACGATGTTATTTTAATTTTACTTGTAATTAAGGCTTCATTTGCAATTTTTGAGATACCTTACAGAAAGTAATAAAGCCCTATCAATTTTCTAAGACTTAATTCCAATTTCAGTTATAAAAATAATGCTATTTTAATGAAATATTTGATCAATTCAATAACTGGAATACTATTCCGAAGAATGTTTTAGTGAGCAAATATAATCCAAAACATTTTAGTTCTGCATTGCATTTTTTAAAATGTATAATCGTCAAAATAT
This sequence comes from Latrodectus hesperus, assembly GCA_037975125.1. Classification (NCBI taxonomy): domain Eukaryota; kingdom Metazoa; phylum Arthropoda; class Arachnida; order Araneae; family Theridiidae; genus Latrodectus; species Latrodectus hesperus. The sequence continues at coordinate 49,943,359 of CM075859.1, read as the reverse complement.
GTTTTCATTATAACATAACTCACAATAAAATAAAAATCATGATTATCTTGACCGTACCATGAAATAACCCTTGCAATTATAGAAGTATTTATTTATAAGATAAAAGCAAAAAATTAAAGTTTTAAAATTTTTATTTAATTCCATATTTATTTGGAACATTATGTTAATAAAAACACGTTACATGTTATTTGTTAATATTTTTACGTATATATTTTCTTACATAATTCTTCCGCAATTGTACTTGGAATTTATTTGAGAATATGAAGTCAATATGCTTCAGAATACATTATGAGAAGAAACTTATAGTACTTAGGTAACAAAAACGGAATATTGCTTAAATGTTTATCTGCAAAAAAGGTAGGAATTAGAAGAAAGATTTAGTAAAATTTTATTATTTTGAAGAAAGATTTAATCCAATGAAATAAAATATATAAAATAACATTTGTATTGTCTAGATAATAAAATTTCATGCAAAATGAAATATTTTTCGTCTAGAGTCTAATCAACTTAACATCTTACTATGATATTCATTATAAAAAGCAGCTAAAAAGTGCATTTATAAGTGTTTCAAATAAATATTCAATTGTACATCTTGTATAAGCTTATAAAAGATTAAAACAGTTATAAATTTTAATAAAAATATCATAATTATTTTATTTCTTGTAAAAGTAAAATTTTAAGGCAGTTGAAATTCAGTGACACACTCTACTATGTCCTTAATTATATGATATCTCAAAAATTGGTTTTCTACCATATATTTCATTGAAAAAAAATCTGATTTATATAATGAAACTCTTGTTTATTCCGACTACGAGACGATTTCAAATTAAAGCTAAGCCTAAAAAATTAATGATGCTCAGATAAATATTAAGTCAAGTAACTATAATCTGTTTAGTGGCAAACACACTGTGAATCAAATAAAAGCATTACATTTAATTTAAATTTTTTCACTTTTAAAAAGAGATTATAATTATACATTATTTTCCTTACCTTGTTATCTATATAGTATAGGTTTCTTTTCTTGGTATCATAAAAAGAGTTGATTCAGTTTGCAGTTTGGCAAATTTTTTATTACATCATTATATTTATATCTTTGGTTTCTCCAAATTGTTTTGAAATATCCAAAAAGATATTCGCAAAAAGGCTAAATCAGATCAATATAAAAATTTAATAAATAAAGTTCACTTCATTTCATTTTGCACAAAAAGCAACTTCTGTATTGAATCTTACGCAGTCAGGAAACCACGTATTTTACTTTGAAATTATGATATCAATAAAAAAGTCTCAAGCTTATTGTAACATTTATAGCTTGTCATTCATGGAGAAAAACTGTGAACTACCATCTTTAACTTACTTCAAACTATTTGATATTATATTTCTAGTAAGGATCATTCATTGATATTAGTCACATATTTTGAGAGGTTCCTTATCAGTATTTACTATTTTTTAATGGCAGAATGTCTTACAAGGCTGTGAATCGGTTTAATTACGGAACTGTCCTAACAATCTCTAAAGAACTTTAATTGTTTTTTCTCCTTTAAAAGAAAAGAAAATAAAATTTCGAAACAATGACCTACAAATTTAACATAGATACCTCCTTCTGGTATATTATGTCATACAGACAGAAATAATATGGTTAATATTTGATATTATTTTCAATTTTAAACTCATCATTCGATAATTGAAGACAAGTGGGTATTCTTTGAGTGTGGAATATTCAGCAACATATATCTTTTTTAAATGTAAGTCTTATTAGTTAACGAATACGAAATTTCAAATGATAAAGAGATGTAATTCATGACCAAACGTATACACGCAAACAGATGTGTAAAAATGAATAAAATTTATTTAAAAATAATTGGTAATAATCCACGTGCTTTTTTATTTGTCGCTCTAGTGGCAATGTTTGCACATGAACACTGATTTGACCTAAACAGCTTAAAGTGAACTTCAAGCTATGACAAATGACTACATCTGAGGTGGAACTCGTTTTCACGAGCTGTCGAATTGATGTTGAGAGCATTAACTATTCGTTTCCTTCCTTAACTCTTCAGGTGTCAGAGGAATAGCTCTTTAATCAGATATCAAAATAAATTAATAAATGTGCTGGTGACTCTAAGGTAATTTACTAGGCCTTTCCAGTTTGAATAGCAATATGTGAAACAATTTATGGACAAAAATTTAAAACATTTTTAGACAATGTGAGGAAATAGAAAAAATCTATAGGTAATCCCAAAAAACGTTCTATTAAAAATTAAAAGGAGAAATATTTTTAGAAAGTTTAAAGCAAAATCAGTGAGATTTTTTGATACATGACTTGATATATGCTTGAAGCTGTGAAATCCATACAGACAGGAAAATAAGAAAATGCTGAGTTATTGTGTACAATGATCATTTAACTTGAGAGTTTGATATAAAAAAATATACAATAAAGTTCTAAGTGATTGAAAAAATTAAATTAACTGAATTTTTTTAATTATTCTTAAGTGAATAATAAAATATGAAACTTTTGTTATTCACTTTAGAATAATATTAGATTAAATGTGTTAAAATTTTTATCATCAGTTAAATTTGAAAGTGTATAAAAAGAGTTATTTCTGAGGATAGAAACTATTGTTATTTCTAGAAACTATTTGTTCTAATATGAATGTTAAAACTAATTTCTGGATTTTAAAAATAATGTTCCATAAAGGTCTTAAATACTTAAAAGAAGTAGAACGTATGTATACAAATTCGATATAAGATTAAAGAAAAATGGTGCAGTGAATCTATCAAAGATAAAAATTCCCCTTACTATAATCGCTTTAATTATAAATGATATTTTTCATTCATTATTCTTTAAATAAAGATGTTTCTTAATTGCAAAGAATATCAATTTGAAAGCACCACAAAATATATTGTATGATAAATCACTTGAAATGATATTCTAAATATAATTGAATATCAACCCATATTACTTTTATAATTTATTATTTTCTATGAAGATAAATATAATAAACATAGTTTGAATTGTATAGTCAAACATTTTGCAAATGTAGTAAAATTACTTTGATGATCTTAATTTACCAACGATTAAGCGAAATTTTTAATAATAATTTCATTATTGTTTTATATTTATTTCATATTTTTTCTTTTATCGTATTATAGCCTGCTTAATTTTGCAAAGAATTTTCAAAGAAATCTTTCGAACTTAATTATAAATAAAACCGATTATTAAGATGAAAAATATTTCAGATACGGAGGAAGATTTTGATCCTTTGTTTATATATGTTATATATATAGTTACAAAATGAAAATAAAATCAAAATATACATACCATGTATTTATTCTTATTAGGATTACTAGGAAAGAGAATTTTGATGCATTGGAAATTTCAACACATCCATTGCAAAGTAAATGATTACATAAGTGAGATAGAGAGATTGAATAAATATTTCAGTTGAACACAGCTGTATAATTTTATGTCTAAGTATTTTTATCAGGAGTTATTTATGCACGTTAAATTTGGAAACATTTTACTTCGAAAGTACTTTGTAATAAGCGAATATTATTTCTTATCTACTTAAGTTGAATTTTAAGAATTTAGAGGATTTCTCAAATCCCCATAAGCATTTGTCGTGATTTGGTGATGCATTAAAGGAGGAAACAAAATTTTACTGATTCTTCTATAAATCAAAAATATAACAACTCTTTCTAAAAAATTTACATTTTAAGTAACTTACAGTTATTAGGTTGGGGAATTAAAATTTAGCATAGATATATTTTTATTTCATAATCCACAAACCATTGGGACAAGTATAAATTAATTGAATAGCAACTAAGCATGTTTTTTGCTTCAATTTTATTTATTCTTTTATAAATTACTTATTAATTATAAATATACATTAGCTCTTTCTAAGAAAATTGCACTTTAAGTAACCTTTCACTTACTAAGTAGTGAAATTTAAATTCAAGATAGACATGTTTACTCATTTCTTAATCAACAAACCATGCGGACAAATATAAGTTAATTAAATATCATTTAAGAATGTATAAATTGTTGACAAATTAATAGATTTTTAATATCCCATAAGCAGTTCTCTTGATAAGTCAGCAATTCTAAATGTATAATTTCTTAAAACTGGAATAGTTAATGTTAAAAATTATGTATAGTTATAAACATGGTTAAAATTGTATTTTATTCAATAATTTAATTTTTGTTCTAGAATACGAATGCATTATAATATTTCCAGACAACGTTATTATTATGTTATTTATACAATTCTTCTGAGAACCTTTTATTCAGGATAAATTAGTTTGAGGTTCCATTCGTGTAGGTTTTATACGCAAAATTTGCATATGAATGATATATTGTACAAGCAAGATATGAAAAAGAAAAACAACCTCACATTTTGTATATTACTAGAATTTAATAGAGTGTAAGGGTCTTTTTTGGTTTATAAAATATGGTCAAATTACATGAGAGTTTTATTGTAAAAATATCACCATTTACTTTAAATTTCAAGATGTACATAATACATTCATAACTTTTTAGCAATTCAAGGAAATTTAGAGTATCAGTTATGTACAATTAAATAATTTGTATCTTAAAAAATATATTTTATTCTTTTAAAAATAATTTACTTAGTATTTTGTTTTTCAAAAATTTCATTGGTTCAAAATTTTCCAAGCCTGTATGAAAGGTATATCTAAAAGGCAAATTGCTTTAAAAATTAATCAAAAGAAACCAATTATCATTATAAAAAACAAGCATCTTAAGTATTATACAAAAATAAATTTAGAGAGTATTTCTTGTGTTTGAACGGAAATACAATCAATAAATTTTTGTTCATTTTTAACACTTTCGGGATCAAATTCTGAAAATAAAGTAAAAATTGATTTTTATTAACATTTATCATTTAAAATGACAAAGTTTTGTTTCTCCTTTACTAATACAAAGAAAATTTCAGGATAGGAAAAATACACCTTTTTTGTGTATGTTAAGTGTAACAGTATGGTGACTTACCTAAATTATAAATATAGGAAATGTCAATATTTTTCGTTAGATAATCAAGTTTCTATACTTTTTTTTCTGCATTTTAGTGCCGAATTGTATTTTGTGTTGGAAAATTGTAAGCATTGTTTGTAAAAATATTTGTGATACCATCAGAATGAAGCTATATTTTACGAGAGCAAAAAATGAGAATAAAAAGGGCATATGATTTTAAAGTTAAATTTTGAGTGATCAAAACAGAAATAGTTATGATAGCTTAAGTCTTATAATTTCCGAAACTTTTCTCTGGAAATGCTTTTTGTTAACTGACAATAGAGCAAAATATCCGTTCCAAGGACTTTGCCATTCAATAAATAGTTTTATCATTATCGAAAAGGAAAACTTTTTGGTATCCAGTGTGATTGTGGTGTTTGTGGTGTTTAAAAATCGATTGAAAAATGTATTGATAAATTTAATCCTTGAGAACAAAAGTTTGAGAGAGTATTGAACTTATATCCCGCTACTAATATTAGACCAAATTCCAGCAATTGTGGGATAATTAAATATTTTTATCTTTTTACAGAATAATATATAATTTGTTACTCGTAATTATATTTAAATATCGGAACCAAATACATTAGTGCAAGTATCAATAAATTAATTGCTAAACATTTCTCTCAAATCAATTATGGATAAATTTAATTCTTAAAATATTATTACCCAAATTTGATACCGGAATAAGCGCTGGTTCACACAGTAATAAATATGTTTTACTGTAGATGACAGACAGTGATAAAATCACTTCGAAATTTAACTTATATGACTAGATGAAGTAAAAAATTAGAGTTAATTTTTAAACGAAAAATATAGCTATGGTGTCACTTGATAACATATTATCTCATTTTCAACATAACTAAAAATCGAAGTCTTAGGATCAATAAGTACACGGAGAACTACATATTATATCTATATATAATAAATCTCTTTCCTTTATATTTAAAGCTACTGTTTCTAATTCATGTATTCTTATGCTTAAGTTAATCAAAAATGTAAAAAAAATAAGAAATTATTTTACATGGAGTACTATTTTACAATATTTTAAATTTATGATTATTGATAAAACAATACAAGCAATAACGATAAGTTCAAAATTGAATTTAAATACGGGTTTGTTTGTTTGTCGCTCAACGGTCATTTTTTGCACACGAGGGCTAATTAGACCGGGACTTACGGTTTAAAGTGGATTCCGAACCACTACAAACATCCATGCCCAAGGTGGCATTCGAACCCACGAACTGCTGAACCGAAGGCAAGAGCGCTAACCATTCTGCTGCCAGCTCGGCGAACTTAAATACGTGAAGAGCGTAAAGGTAACATTTGAATTTAAGTATTTTTTAATACAGATTAATCTATATAATCTTTAAGGTTATTTGCTTTTACAGAGCTGTTATGTAACTTGAATTATTCATCTTGATTTTTAGAGTGATGATTATGGACAAAATAACTAATTGAATACAGTTTATTGTTAGAGTGTATATTTGAGTGTAGTAAAGTTTATTGTGGCATTTGGTTACTAACATTAAAAATTGTAAAAATTAATAACTTAGATGTTGAAGATAAAATGATTGACCATCATAATTATAGACTTATTATTATAAATAGTATCAGATTATGGTCATAACAAAACTGGTCCCAAACAAGACTTGAGTGTCCGATTGACAAATTTAAATTCATTTTGATAACAGACTACAAAACCGAGCGTTTTATTACTAACTGTAATTATTTATTTGGTTTAAGTTTGTCTCACATTTCACCTATAATATGAAGTATTATATAATAAATTGTAATTTAAAGAGACTGGCATGAAGAACAATAATTGTGTTTTCTCTAAAAATGCTACGTCCATTTTTAAAAGAGAGAATCTCAAAATATTTTGGCAAAGATATGACAGGCAAATTACAAGGATAATTTAAGATTTTGTTTATCTGTTTGACCAAAGTGTTTATGAAATTATTAACAGTAGGTTTCTAATACAGAGATTACATTCGATCTTTGTTTTTGGGTGAGAGAAAATTACTGCTAAGCTTTATTTAAATAGCATAAATGGTTACCAGAACATATTTGACCGCTCTATTAAGAATTTAACCTGTTAGTATTTTAGTTTACCATAATGCGGAATTGCTGCTTGCGTTTTTATAAGAACTCCTAATATAAATCTAAATAAATAAATGGGTGTATCACGATAATTCAAAACACCAAGCAAAAGGTGGTCTTGTGAAGACGTACATCTTATTTGTATAGCTTTAGTAGATTTTAAATTTTTGGTTTGAGCCATGAATCAAGAAATATAATCATGTCATCGAACTACTTGTAAAAACGGCTTGGTTACGCATCTCAAACACTTCTTGTACTTAAATCGATAAATTTAAGAAGAATCTTTACAATCATGATACATTATAATAGGTATATTGCACTATATTTTAAATCATTGTAAAATTACGTTTCACAGAGCAATGCCTGAACAAGGTTTTGCTTCGTAAATAAGTTTTATTGCTACAATATATGGTTGACGTTTACTTTAATCAACATATTCCATTGATGTCTGATGTTTGAAATCATATGACCAATAATTTTGGAGCTATCGGTGCAACACCATATACCAACTGCTATGCTCGCTTTAGAATATGCAGGTGCCATACCAGGCATAATTGTGAGCTTCTTAATTTACTTAAACATTTCAGGTCACAAAATACTTTTTAATTAAATCCGCAACATTTTAAAAATAATACAGGGTAAATAATCATACTTTAAAATGGAGATTTTTTCAAAAGCATTCTGCAAGTGTTCTATAGAATGAGACTTGCAACAATGAATTTAAATTCAAGAGCTCCTGCTTCTGGTTCCCGTGTAGATGGGCGTTATCTTCAATAAAAATATATTAGCCACCCTTAGTTCTTTGAAAACATCTTGGAAAATTGCGCGACAGAAATTACTTTTTAATAAATGGAATTCCATACACTTATTGAGTAACTTCAAAAAAAAAAACTTTCTTTATAATAGTTCTTTATCATTAATTAGATACTAGATGCTTAAATCGAAATTGTCTCATGAATTATTTTATAGAACATAATTTTTAAGATAATGGTGCTCGATATTTCTGTTTATTACAAGAAATATACTTATAATTTTAATATTGAAATTAGAGTGAAACATGCATTTAAATGTATGTATATAAGTATAGAAAGTAGGAATTTTGGTCTTACTACAGATTATAAAATTAAAAACATAAATATATATTCTGTTGAGTCTCAACTAATTTGTTAATGAAAAAATAAAAACTCCAAAAATTTCTTTCAATTGAGTAATTTTGTTCTCTTTCCTTTTGATATTTTCGTTAGTTTACGTGCACTACTGTATGTGTGATTATTTCTACTAATTTAAAATAAACATCATTTCCCTCTCTTTATTTAATTATTAAATCTATAAGAATATTTTGTTTAGCCCAATGAAAAGTTATCATATCATTTTACTATCTATTAGTGTTATTTGAACATTTTTTTAGACCAACATAGTGTAAAAACACATGACAGATGAAAATATGTAGGTATTTATAAATTAATTAGGAAAGTATTTCATTCCAATTAGCTTTAAAATTATTTTTCAGTAGTTATAAAGATTTATAATTAAAATTTGCTTTTAGTCTAAAACAAATTAAACTATCCCCACTATTCTAAATAACACAAAAGTTAAGGGGTATATGCTCTGTTAGCATAACTTTAACACTGCAATGAATGCTCTATCTGTAAAGAAAGGATGTTTCCTTTATTTCAGTGTTAAAATAAATTTTCTTCACATTAACAATATGATTAAATTAATAATTTGGTTTCTTATATCATCAACAGTCTTATTTGGAAAATGAAAATGAAACAAGTATTATTCATTTAAATTACTTTCGCATTTCCAAACATGCTTATTGAATATAAAAATTATCATTTTCAATTAACAATTGATGTTTAAAGATTTTCAAAACCAACGTTCATTTAGATTTTGAAATTAAATAGATCAGTTGCTGATTGTTTTATTCCAATTCTCTCCGCTTTATAGTATGTATTGTAGGCATTAGTTTTATTTGTTAGTTATCTTTTTGAAACATCTATTGGTATTTGATAAACTATGCTGTATCCTGTATGTGAGGTATACAGTGGACTGGTAGCAATGGTATAGAATTAATTCCTAACCGCACACATGATTAAATTTCAATTGGATTCAGAAGAAAAGTAATAGTGATGATGATCATTCCATTCACTAGATATTTGAACCTAAATACCAAAACTGTTGTTATGAAATATCGTATTTTTATTATATTTCGTGTAGTTGATGCAATTCCTTTGATAAAAGTTATTCGTGGATGTCAAAACTATGGTTTAATTGAGAAATATAAATTTTTTTAGGCATCGTTCTGTTATTATCCCTTAAATTTATATTGATTCGGAGAGGATAAAATGCACTATTTATTATTAGCTCTGTAATTATATTTGAATTACATAAAAACCTTTATTTCAAAAGAGCATTGAAAAAATTGTTCATTCCTCTTGTGATTTTTTGTTGAGAATATCATACTTCCAAGAAATATTGATAGATTAGTTAACGACTTCATGTCAATGAATAGAAAGTCTGATGAAATGATCTAAAAAGTAGAAACAGGTGAAAGATAGTTTATAAACACTTGTGTGTGAATTTAATAATCTTAATAAAATTAATCAAATACATTGGAATTTTTCTAAGGCAGAATTAATTTCCCATACAATATATTAATTGTAATGAAAATTATAAATTTATCATTTGATGTTTGAAACTAAAAGATAATATGAGTCAGAATAACATAGTTTAATTTAAGCATAATATAAATTTATTCATTTTCTTTTTTTCTGTTTCTCTAAAAATTAGAATAAAATGGTTTTTTAGAAGTTTACACAAATAATGCAGAATGCTGTTGTGAAATACATATAAATGTTTTTCGCTTATATATTTGCTATGTTGCAATGTTTTCTTCTATAAAATAACTTAATCCACATATTATTTACAGTTATTAAATTATATGAATGACAAATAATTAGAAGCATTCTAATTCTATTTTATATTTTCTGTAATGCTTATACTGTTAGTATCATATGCATGAATTGTTTATTATATATATTGCTTAAAACATTATATATATATTTTTATAATTTATATTAATTTACATAAATTCTTTAAATATATTAATTATATAACATTTTTGAACTTAAGGTTTTATATTTCCTTAACTATATATGGTTGAATAATTTAAGATAATAATTAGTAAAGTAAGATTTTAAAAATAAATTATTATAATTTTTTGCACAGTTTTAATGACTGTGGAAATTTAATATATATCTATATGATTTTTTTATTTTCCTACATGATTTTTTTCAAAAAAGCATAAAGGAAAATATAAAAATATTAGAAATATAATTCAAAATTATAACTAATCATCTAAAACTTAATATTCAAATATAAATTTTGAAAAATGTTCTCTACCTTCTTTTCCTTCTCATACATATTGAATGAATCAAAATACGTATTTGTAAAAGTGAAGCTCTATAATAAAATATATATTTTATTAAATCTTTTTATCTTTGAGAATAAAAGTAAATTTCATTTACTAAAAAACTGTTTTATTATAAATTTGGTAACTCCAATATTTTGCTGCTTTTTATCTCCACATTCAAACTACTTATTAAATTTAACAATTCGAAGAACTGTATATTTTAAGCAAATATGCAAATTATTTGCTGTTAATAAATGATAAATAGCACACAAATAAAATCAATTTAATTATTGATAAAAAAATGAATGTTAGTTGCTAGTCTTTTAAAAATATAATTTTCCTTAATATACATACATTTATAGATAGAATGAAGGTTTTAAAAATAATTTGCTATTAATAAAAAATGAAAATTCATATTGGTTTCTAGAATTAACTTAATGTTATAAAACACTTAATGGAATTTTTATTAAACCTAAAATTTCACAATTTTAAGATTTTAAAATTAGCGCATGCTAAATTATCATCATTAAAAATAAAAAAATATAAAAAATATATATAATTAGTTAAAGTTAAAACAGTAGATATGCCCTCGGATTGTACAAAAAGTTTTATTACTTGTATTAGATTTGTACTTTCATGCAGAAAGCTTTTATACATTAATATATATTAAAAAGTTGCAGTCATTTTCGTTACATTCCCTTTTTATTTCGGCTTAATGAATCTTTTTATGTGAGTTTATTTCTTAATACACCCATTTATTCAAGAAAATACAAAATGTTTTCTCTTTTGTGTTAAAAAAAATCCTAAGAAATAGTAGTGTCGTTAGTGGCACGTGTGATTTTAATGGTTTTTCCTATAACCTTTCACAATATAATGTTCCTTTTTATTTTTCTAGTTAACTGTAGATTTTCTTTCTTCAATGAAATTAAGTAAGTGTGAGACTGATTACTTTTACTTCATACATTTTCAAGGGGGATATAAAAGCCTTAAATTGCTTGAATGATGATAGTAGCGATTAAAAATTATCACAATTTCTTATAAATAAACTTGAATTATTCAAGTTATTTTTAGTACATTGCATCCATCAAGAGAGTTATCAAGTGACTAAATTTATTTATCTTACTTATTTTACTATAACTTATGTCTTATTAAGTTAATTTTTGGTTTCATTAATTTAGAAACCTACGTATATAAATATAAATAAATATATTAATTTAATATTATGAAATAATTAAATTAAATAATAATAAATTTAAATTTTCCAAATTTTACGATCATAAAATTATTACATGCTAAATTATCAGAATAAAAGTCATAAAATTAAAAATCTAAGTTAATTTTAAATCATTAGATATCCCCACTTAGACTGTGCAAAAAGATTTTTTAGTTAGTATTAATATTGTATTTTCATGCAAACAATTTTCATACATTGATATATATCAGGGGTGGCCAAGACGTCAACCGAAGTCATTTTAGGTCGTCCCCGCGATCATCCCGATAATGACCTCGGATATTAACAATTTAATTTATGACTTAAGACATAGAATTAATGAATTATTTAAAATAAAAAAGTTTTTACTACAAATTACGCTTTAAAACCTAAAACAAACTGCGCAAAGTAATACAGTGAATTTGTCGTTTAATAGAGGAGAGTTAAATAGAAACAATTTGACAAAGTGGGATACTTAGATTATATCCAGTAGCCGACCCGATAATAGCAAAGTGGCTAGTCGACCCGTCACACCCACTCGTTTAGTTTCAGTTCTCAGTCAATCATCTTACGTTGCAGGTTTCTCGCTTTCTACCGCACTGATACGATAATTTGTTGTTTCAACAACCCTTCCAAAATAATTCAGCCAGGTATCAGTGCTAAGAGAAGTAAAATATATCATTATCACAATGAGTGGGAAGATGATTTCTTTTTTTGTTATGGTGAAGGAGAAATGTGTTTGTCTTATATGTAACTCAAAAGTGGCACTACCAAAAAAAAGCAAACGATGAAAGACATTTTAGAACCATGCACTTAAAATACGCTACAGACTTTCCATTCGGCAGTGAACTTTGAAAATTTAAAGTACATGAATTCAAGTCGAATTTACATTTAAAGCAATCGTTATTTACGAGACCAGGCACCAAAGCTAAAGCAGTAACTTTGGCTTCGTTTAAAATTACAGAAGTTTTGATAAAGCGAAAAAAAAACATTCGAAGATGGAGAATTGAGAAAAGAAGCTTTCTGTAAAGTCGGAGAAGTGCTTCTCCACGATTTTAAAAACAAATCTGAAATAATGTGGTCAAAAATAATATTTCTTCGTCGCGTAACACTGTGATGCGACGGGCTGAAGATATGAATGATAATTTGGAGGATTTATTAAATGACGAGATTTAAAAGCTTCTAAGTTCTTATCACTTCAATTTGATGAATCCACGGATATTAGTGACATTGCACAATTGCACAGTTATGCATTTTTGTGAGAATGGTTTTCGAAGATATGACTTCAAAAGAAGAGTTATTAACTATAATTCCACTGAAAGGACAAATGAGAGGCCAATATATCTACAATTCCTTTAAAATCTTTATTTATAAGACAGGATTTCCAATATATAAATTGGTCTCTATTACAACAGATGAAGCTCCAGAAATGGTCGGGAATCGAATTGGTTTTATTGCCTTGTTCAATAATGATGAGAAAATTCCGAGTTTTACCAGCTATCATTGCATTATCTATCAACTTGTATTGTGTTCAAAAATACTAAAGTCTAATTATGATATGCAATTTGCGTTTAAAATCGTCGATTCAATTCGTTCAAGAAATCTTCAGAGACGAAAATTTCTGGAGCTTTTGGAAGAAACTGAATCTGAGTACGGCGATCTCTTATCGCACGCAGACGTGAGGTAGCTAAGCCGTGGTGCTTTTTTTAAAAGATTTCGTATTCTGTTACCAGAAATATAAAAAATTTCTACAAAGGAAAGGAGAGCACATTACTGAGTTGGAAGATGAGAAATGGCTCATGAAACTAACTTCTCGCTGCGATATTACTGCAAAACTTAACGACTTAAACCTAAATCTACAAGGAAAGAATAAATGTTTAACATACATGATGAGCGTGATTAAAACTTTCAACGAAACTATAAAAAGGTATGCATTTCAATTAAGAAAACATGAATTGAGAAACTTCAAAATCATGGAGGAAGAGTGCATCCATAATCCAAACAGAGACTTCGAAGATATCGCTGATAACTTAGATGTTTTGTTTAAAGAATTTGAAAGAAGATTCACTGACTTAATTAGGTTGGAAGAAATACTCAATTTTATGATATTTCCATTTAATGAAAATGTCAACATTGATGAAGTACCTGAAAAAATAAGACATTAAATAGATACCACGTCAGTCACGGTCGAGGAAGAAATTATTAAATTAAGATGCGATATATTTCTCAAATCTAGCGCATCTAGCGATACTGATTTTTGTAAATTAATTTCTGAGGAAACGTTTCTAAATATTTACAAATTGATTTTGTATTTGAATACTTTGCATTGACGTATCTTTGCGTATCTGCTTTTTCAACCATGAACGCCATAAAAACCAAAAATTGTTCGCGTTTAACAGATGAACATTTAATTTCGTGTTTACGCATTGCAATAAAGTTTATCAGATACCAGCCACAATCTGATAAACTTGTTGCAGATATACATTGCCAAATTTCAACTAAGCGAAGTGAATAGGATGGTCAATTTTTGATATATGAATACTTTGATTATTCTCGTCAGTAAATATTTATTTTGTAGATATTGATATTAACTTTTTCTTATAAAAATTAGATAATTTACCATTTTTTCTTGCTACCGAAAATAAATATACAAACATGTACGTTACGTTAATTTAGCTCTGCTATTGGTTGATCATCTTCGATTTTTTAAATATGAAATAGACCACGGATTTCAAAAGTTAGACCACCCCTGATATATATCAAAGAGTTGAAACTGTTTTCAATACACAATTCCTTTTTATTTCAGTTTAATGGGAATATATAAATACTTAAATGCATAAATCTCTTACCAATGACAGAATTCAAGAATTTACTATTATTTAATATATTGTATTTCATATATTCATATTTCTATAAACTATTTATCGAAGTTCAAAGGTATCGAACGAAATCATCTTTTAAAAATATAAACAGTAAAATGTAATACAGGAATTAATGAGTAAAAGATAATAATGAGTAAAAAGATATCATAAAGATTACGTTTACAGTTTAATGCTTTGCAAAATACGGCAATCATATAAACTTTTTCGTAATAAAATATTTATAGATGAAATATTTTAACCTTAAGAAGTTGAATGATAAACGCTACAAATGCAATATATTATTATGCAAATATCAATCTATTTTAAAACGCTATTAAAGAAAAATGTGTTAATTATTAACTGTTATTATTTCAGGAATAAGTCCATTATAATGTGAAATAATAAATCATCTTGAAAATATAATGCTGAGTTAAATGATTTTGATTGTATCAAATTTCGTAATGCCTAAATGTTTGTCTTCATAAAATACTAAAATTACTTTAGATTAAGCATCTTATAATTTATAAGTATTACTGAAAATTTAGAATGGTTAATTTAGAAGCATATACAAAATGAATACATTATCCAAAATATATTCTCATACAATCATGAAATTTAAGTGAATATTTTAGTAAAAGTAATTAGCTTGTATTCTGATTACATTTCTTATTCAAATTATATACCAAATCTCGTTCTTATTAAGAACGCTGCTCATTTTGTGTGCTATTCTGAAAATAATGTTGGAAGTTTACTAGTTTTCCATTATACTACAATTTTTAGATTGTTTGTATAATATTTTTTAAATATTTACGGCCATCTAAAATATTTATTACTAAGGCTCGTTTTAGAAATCGTGTCTCAAATGCTTTATATGTAGTGTATATCATATACTTTTATTTAACATTGCAAAACTATTTTTTGTAACTTCTCTTTATGATTCACATTCTTTTTTCATAAAAATAGTTTCCAGCAAAATATATTTTGATACATTTAATTGATAACACCCATTTGTTTTAACAGACATGAAATTATTGTTCTTTTCAAAGAGAAAAGAAAAACTAATATTTCGATTCTAAAATTTTGTCATTAAATTTATTATTTGTTGATTCTATATAATTATAAGGAAAAAGAAAACTAAATTAATTTTTTATAAAAATTCATCTTAAAATAAACCTATTAAATCTTTTGATCTTCCTGTTACTAAGTAACATTTTTCTTTAATCAAATATGTACAAAAATCTTTTATTATACTCTTTCCTGAAGCTTCATTGGTCATTAAAATTTCATCACTACTCACAAAAGCCTGATTAAATGTGTTAAATACCTGAAAAAGAGAGCGTTTTTGATTTAGTAATACATTAATTAATCATTATCTTTATTTTTCATCATTATGTTTGAGAAGCCTGCTCATAAAAATAGTACAATAAAGCTGATTATTGATATATCCATATTGCAATTTGTTTTCTCTAAATTGAAAATTATTTTATTGCAAGCATAAGAACATCGAATATAATCAGGAAAGTATTTTCTGAATACATGATGTGATTCATTAAAAAAAGTGAATTTTGCTTAACTAACAATTTTATTAAATTGTATAAGTTATGCATCAGAAAAATTTAAATATTTCTTTTTAATTTAGCTTTAAAAGAAGAAAATATTTGAAAAATGTCATTCCATCAATGGAACGACCAGTAGATTCATTTCATAATGCTGCATTTTTCCTATATTTAGTAATTTAAATAGATAAGTTGTAATACCCGAAAGCAAAATTTGCAACATTCTGTAGTTCAAATACTTATAAAAACTACTGAACGCTAATTAGAAATATTTGGTTCCTTTTTAAACAAATTGTAAAAGCTTTCCATTTATTTCACTGAATACATTTTTCACTTACTTAAATAACTTTTTTACAATGTTCAGTTTTTTTTCACAGCCTGTTTATTTACCATATGAAGAATTTCTATTAGAGTATTAGAATCATATATTCCTCATGTTTTGAAAATACATGAAATTAATTTACGCAACATTATAAAATTTTCAAATCGATATTCCATGTCAAAATCATAAAATATAATTTACATTGCTAAGAAGCTAGCAATTATTTTTTGTGAATCATTATTTTTCCATTTCACAATTGTTACATATTAAAAGTTTTTGTTGTTGTTGTTGTATTAGTTTAATTGATATAACAGTAGTTATGATCCGATAAACATTCTTAAGCTTTTCTATTTTACTTTAATATTAAATTTAGAATGTTTGGAATTCCCTTTGTGTAAATAAGCTTTTGCATTGACTGTAATTAATTTTCCAAAGCAAAGAAAAAAAAATTTATACATTTACTTACTTTAAGTTAAATGAAGTGCATTTCTTATGGAAAATTAGACAAACAATTTAAAAGCAGTGTTACATTAAGCTACATTAGGAATGAAAAATTTTGTCTGTGGACGAACATAAATTTATACTAAAGCAAATTCTAAATTTTCTATATCCATTCAAGTTTTTAAAAAATGTCTTTCATTGGTATTTTAAAGTAAAGTAAAAATTGGAAATTTTTCTAGCATTAATAGTTAAGAAAATGTCAGGCAAAACGCTTGATTAAATATTTAGTGATTACAGTTCATATTTAATTACAATAAAGGCATTGTGATGCTTCTCCGTCTTATTTTTAGAAGGTAGTTTAAGCAATTTTAATTTTAAAGGATGATATATCAATAGATCCATATTCTCGTATCCTTCAGTAAATTTTATTGCTTTATGATTTTATGTTTTCGATTGATATGGATGATGTTTATATATTTTTACATACACTTAAAAGCATACCTATGCAAATTATGCAAACCGATTTTATGTTTATAGTTTGTAAAAAAACACGCATTTAACACTACACATCATATAAACGGGTTGAACCATTATATGATTTTCTTTCAAAGCTGCATATAACTTATATTAAAATTTTGTAAATCAAACTATTTTTTAAGTTTAACAACATGGTGCTACTCTCTCCCTCTCTCTGTTAACTATAAATACACACACACACATGTACGCATGCACACGCACGCACGCACGCACATATATATAAATATATACATCGAGGTTTATAAAAATTACAT
This sequence comes from Latrodectus hesperus, assembly GCA_037975125.1. Taxonomy (NCBI): domain Eukaryota; kingdom Metazoa; phylum Arthropoda; class Arachnida; order Araneae; family Theridiidae; genus Latrodectus; species Latrodectus hesperus. The sequence continues at coordinate 49,925,637 of CM075859.1, read as the reverse complement.
ATTTAGTCTACATTATTGATTAAAAAGTTTGTTATAACAAAGCTCGTTCAATATAATATCTGACAGAATGTTTTTGATAATGCCACAAAAATATATAATTAAATGTTCTTTTTAATATCAAGAAATGTCACTAAAAATTATCTTGCCTTAAATGATACTTAAACAACTTTCAAAGTCAAAAGTTTTAGGGATTGAGGTCTGTTGATCGGGAAGGCCGTAGATCAATCAAGTTGATGTTGATAACATGCTATTATCTGTAGTGATTTTTGATGATGTTTTTAACGCAAAGTTTAATATATGAAGATGCTAAATTTTGAACAAAAGTTGAAAGTAAAAGGAAATGAGGTATTTGCTGATGAAAAACAATCTTATTCTGCAATAGCAATGCACATCGCTGTCGGCGCCCGTTTACTGAACATGTCGTTGAACCTCTAGCAATAAATTTCTCGAAAATATATGGGATGAGAATAAATGATACCTTTAAACTGCATTACAATGCTAATTTTTTTGACTGATGTAAGAATGAAGGTGAATTTCTTTTTGGTTCCTAAATTCGGCATTTATGCTTATTTGCATTATTTATGCACCAGTTGGAATTTCAATCATCAAATCTTCCAATTGAAAGTGTGCATTGTTTATCCAGAAGACACTCCAAAAACACATGCTAAATCAACCTCAGTGTGAACAAGAGATGAAGTTCCAACTGGTGCGAATTTCTCAATTATGCAAAAGAAACGTTTGCGCAATTTAAAGTTAAAAAGGTGGATGATATTCATATTATCTGCTGGATAGTTTAAATGAGTTATATTCAAATTTCTATCACATGACAGGTACTTTCATTGTCTTGTTTGTTGAAAATTTGTTCCTTCTACCTGAAGAGTAACACACTCTATTTTGTGGAACTACTTGCTGAATTATATTCTCTAGCTGCTAAAGCAGAATGTTTTCCTTTTTCAGAACGAACATTATGGAAACCTGTTTCTTTATATATGGTTGTATTGTAATTATTCAAAAAGATCGTGACAATCAGTAGACCTTGTAAAATCATCTTCATAAACTGAAATTTACTAGTTTCAATGAAAAAGCATTCTTGTTAGCTATAGTGATAATTTTGAAATAAAACCTTAAGTCTCCAGTTTTTTCTAGAGCTGTTGCATGAGATAAAGAAAAGGATTTGCGATTTTCTTCTTTTTTCATGGAATTGCTTATGCATTCGAAGATAAACTTTGTGAAGAATTTCGATTACCTACATTAAAAGACTCTTCAAATCAATGTTTTGTTTTATATTATTAACTTTCAAAGTGATTCGTATTTAAATTTCAGTTACAAGCAGTGAACTGATGTGTGATCGAGGGCGGTTGATGAAGATATTAGTAAATAGATTTTCAAGTGTTTCAATTAAATTTTGCAATACAATTATAGATATAATGTAATTTAATACTTAAAGAATTGTTTTTTAAACTGATTGACGTATTATGTTGCTTTAGTAGTGAAATTTGAAACCTAAAAAAATCATATGGCTTAGGTTAGACATATATATATATATATATATATATATATATATATATATATATATATATATATATATATATATATATATATATATATATATATATATATATATATATATATATATATATATATATATATATATATATATATATATATATATATATATATATATATATATATATATATTTTGCATTTTCTGTATATTATTTTACTTGTTATATATTACAGTCATGTGTCATTAGATAAATAGGTATTGTAACGACAACGAATAATATATGGAATAACTTAATTTGAATGATAAAAAATGTAATTTCGCTAATTTATTAACATAGTGGATAGTTAAATACATAAATATTCTTTTTACACTCTTCATTTATTGTATTTTAAATGTTTTTGATAAACAAATAATAAGCTGTATTTATTTATCCAAGGAAATTGATAAATAAACTAAATTTTAGTATCAAATCATTATACATGATGAATAAGTCTATCACTATATTAGAGATTATTAAGTAGAAAAGAAATTAGATTTCTTAATGATTAAACATTAATATTATATTTACGCTGGATTAAAATTATTGGAAAATTGAAAAACTTTGCTTTCTGACTCTCACTTTTAAAGTTTATCATTTCTATAAATTTTATAAACTGACTGGAAAAAAATCCAAATTGAAAACGTATTCATTATTAACAATATATCTGTTTCAAATCAAGAGAATTCATAGCACCATATTGTAAAATTTAATTATAAAAAAGCTTTCATATGAAAGGCAGCCCGATCAATTCGATCACCTCCGGTAAATTGAAAGGCCAACAGATAGAAATTGAAATGGATAAGGCATCACATTCAGGCACCCGATAATGGTAGAATATTTACACAACAAAAAGAAACGATATCTATTTTATTCAAGACTTGCCGTTAGGTGTCTCGATACATGACATTGCGATATGTTTTCTGCCTTCATCATTCTTCTGTTTCAAATTTCTTTCAGTATTTACTAATTTATTATTCTAAATATATCAAATTTCAGATTCACGAAATTGTTCTTCGAAAATATTAGGCAAGATGTGAGGAAAATAAGTAAATTTATTATGAAAGCTATAAACATTTAATAAAAATTAAGTTACTTTAAGAAATACACTAAGAAGAGTCTTGAATTACTTCTTCCCACATCAAATAATATACTTGATTAAGAAAACGGCAGACATTAAATAGTGATTAAAAATATTTTTGCCATTACAATTAAAATTAATTACTACATGATAAATTTATTTATCCTATTATGTTTATTATTAACTAAAAGTTATTTAGGAAGTAAATATCCTTGAAAACCTATTTCATAACTGTTCATAAACGTTATTTTATGAACGTTTGAGTGCCCAATTAAATGTGTTTATTAAATATCGAAAATGAAATATATAGTCCTTAATAAAAGGGTTTATATAGTGTTGAGATAATTTACACTTGTTAAATGCATGAAGTTACACGCATTTGATATTTTGTTTCTGATACACTTTCTTTTTATACAGAAATATTTTCTATATTTATTAATGAAGTTGTTTTATTTCCCATTTTAATTATTAGATTTTATTCTTTATAGACTCCTTTAATATTCTAAACGTATTTTATTTTTATAATGATATGTATATGTATATACAGATGGAGGACAAAATAATACGAACACCTGTGAAAAAGTATGACATATTTCACACCTGCAGTATAGCCGCGCCACCTGCAACAGAAGTCTGACACCTAGTGAGCATGAAGGGAAAGGTATCAGTCTCTCAACAGCAGTCACCTGAGTTGCATGCTTCTACCGAACTGTCTGTGATAAGTTGAGATGTCAGACCTGTCAGAGTTCCAAAGAGGAATGATAGTTGGAGTGCGTTTAAGTGGAGCATCGGTTACGGAAACAGCAAACTTTTTGGGGTTTGCAAGGAATATGGTATCAGCCGTTAAGACAGCGTACACGAAAGAGGGTAAGACGACGTCTTCAAAGCGCAACAGTGGCTGAAAGTCAAAGCTTGCTGATAGGGACAGACGGATCTTGAAGAGCTTAATAGCCCGAAAGCACAAGCAATCGTTATCCAAGATAACATCCGAAATGAACAGTCATCTCCAGGACCCCGTTTCAACAAAAACTGTCAAAAAGGAACTTCATGCTGCGAACATTTATGGTAGAGTGGCAATTCGTAAACCCTTGGTGACAGCAACTAATGCTTTCAAGTGACGCCAATGGTGCAGAGATCACAAAGGCTGATCTCCACAGCAGTGGAAACAGGTAATATGGTCAGATGAATCATCATTCACTCAATTTCAGACGACCGGACGCATTTATGTCTGGAGAAGGCCTAGAGAAGCGTTTCATCCTGAATGCCTCTTGCCGACTGTGAAGCATGGGGGTGGCTCCATTATGGTATGGGGTGCGATATCTTGTCACGGTCTTGGACCACTTGTTATTCTGCATGGGAGGATCAAATCCAATCACTATCTAAGCATTCTAGGGGATCATGTACATCCTTTTGTTCAGACTGTATTCCCTGGAAAGTGACCGCTTTTTCAAGACGATAACACCCCTATCCACACTGCTAGGTGCGTTCAAGAATGGTTCGAAGAGCATGACGATGAAGTTGAACATCTCGCCTGGCCCCCTCAGTCTCCGGACCTGAATATTATTGAACATTTATGGGAATATTTGGAGTCCAAACTTTGTTCCCGATTTCCACCTCTATCCCGACTTTCGGAATTAGAGACCGCTCTGCAGGAGGAATGGCTTAATATTCCTTTGAATATTGTCCATGACCTTTATGAATCTATCCCACATCGCATTAAATCTGTACTTCAGTCAAAGGGTGGTCCAACCCCCTATTAATAAAGATTTTTCATTATTTCACAGGTGTTCATATTATTTTGTCCTCCATCTGTATATATATATATATATATATATATATATATATATATATATATATATATATATATATATATATATATATATATATATATATATATATATATATATATATATTATAACGTCACCGTTATTGCTTGAAACCCCCAAGTTACTTTCAGACTTCCGATGGACGTTAACACCTTTACAGCTGTCAACGAGATTTATTTCCTTTGATTTCCCATGTTTAAATTCCTGAAACAACATAGTACCCAAAGACAGTCAATTAGTTCTGATTGGAATATGAAGTGGGAACGACAACCAGGATTCGCGCGTGAAGGGACATTAAGTCCTACATGACAAATATAATTCTTCGAATTTAACTGGAATCACCTGGTAAATGGGTCATGTGATTTCGAAGAATTTATTGCCTCTTCTTTCATTCTGATTCGAATCGGTATAGTGGCTGGAAATAGAGGTCAAAAAGTGCCATTGGAGGATAGATCTGGAGATTACTGGAGGCCAGATGTTGGGAGAAAGTTTAAGATAAATAGCAGGCTTTTGCGGGAACGGGGGGAGCTTCGACTTACGTGTTGTGTTCCTGATACTTCTCTGTAATAGGTCTCTGAGCGGACAAGTCCCAGCGACGGAACGAGGAGTCTGAGAAAGAATCGAGATCACAGGGAGACCCCAGGCCTCGAGTTTGACTACCCTGACGTTCCAGTGCTGTCCGGAGAGGATAGTGGACCTTATCGAGTGACTGTCCGAGAGTCTGAGAAAGAATCGAGATCACAGGGAGACCCCAGGCCTCGAGTTTGATTACCCTGATGTTCCATTGCTGCCCGGAGAGGATCGTGGACCTTATCGAGTGCCTGTCCGAGAGTCTGAGAAAGAATCGAGATCACAGGGAGACCCCAGGCTTCGAGTTTGATTACCCTGATGTTCCATTGCTGTCCGGAGAGGATCGTGGACCTTATCGAGTGCCTGTCCGAGAGTCTGAGAAAGAATCGAGACCACAGGGAGACCCCAGGCCACGAGTTTGATTACCCTCATGTTCCATTGCTGTCCGGAGAGGATCGTGGACCTTATCGAGTGCCTGTCCGAGAGTCTGAGAAAGAATCGAGATCACAGGGAGACCCCAGGCCTCGAGTTTGATTACCCTGATGTTCCATTGCTGTCCGGAGAGGATCGTGGACCTTATCGAGTACCTGTCCGAGAGTCTGAGAAAGAATCGAGATCACAGGTCTCGACCCCAGGCCTCGAGTTTGATTACCCTGATGTTCCATTGCTGTCCGGAGAGGATCGTGGACCTTATCGAGTGCCTGTCCGAGAGTCTGAGAAAGAATCGAGATCACAGGGAGACCCCAGGCCTCGAGTTTGATTACCCTGATGTTCCACTGCTGTCCGGAGAGGATCGTGGACCTTATCGAGTGCCTGTCCGAGAGTCTGAGAAAGAATCGAGATCACAGGGAGACCCCAGGCCTCGAGTTTGATTACCCTGATGTTCCATTGCTGTCCGGAGAGGATCGTGGACCTTATCGAGTGCCTGTCCGAGAGTCTGGGAAAGAATCGAGATCACAGGGACACCCCAGGCCTCGAGTTTGATTACCCTGATGTTCCAGTGCTGTCCGGAGAGGATCGTGGACCTTATCGAGTGACTGTCCGAGAGTCTGAGAAAGAATCGAGATCACAGGGAGACCCCAGGCCTCGAGTGTGACTACCCTGACGTTCCAGTGCTGTCCGGAGAGGATCGTGGACCTTATCGAGTGACTGTCCGAGACTGTTCCCGAGTACGGAATTAAGGAGTCTGGCCCCCAGTACCAGCGAAGAGTTTTTCCCCGATCGAATGTGGAGCGAACGTTCCAGAAAGTGAGAAACTCACCAGTTTTCCTGGAGCCTACAATTTATGACAGTTCTTGTACATAATCCTGTTAATCTGTAAATAAATATTTAGTCAAGAATATTAAATTATGTAAGCCTGATTCCTTAAAACGGCCCTTGCCTACCAATAAGTCAGCCTATCCAGATTGAGTACGTAACAACATATATATATATGTTAGAAATTATGTATGATTACTCAATTGCTTAAACTTATAAAAACTTTTTGGGCCTTCTGTTATTTTTATGAAACATGTTTAAAATGTTTGTTTAGGCATGAATTCTTCACAATTAAGAAATTTCAAATTTTTTATTGCAAAAAGTTAGATTACTTTGTAATCTATTTTTCATAAGAAAAGTAATAATTTGTTATGAAACCCAATATTATGAAAGGGTATTCTTCACATAAATCTAATGCGATTAAAAAATTTTATGAAATAAATTTTTTTATTTAAATTTAAATCCACAGTTAAATGAACAAATTATGTGCATAAAAATTTCTAAAAATAGAATACATAGAAGTAAATGTATTTTTCATTTGAGAAGTATTGTATTATGTTATATAAAATATGTTAATTTTATTCTCCAGTTTTTGTGTTTATTCATTTTTATCACAATGAAATATTGTTCCTGAATTTTCACGAGATAGCATTGGTCACTGATGCATTTTAGCTTTGCAGAAAATTACTATAATGTATTAAAACTATAATGGCATAGTTTAAACAGAACAAAACATTAAATAGTTCATCATTTTCTGTCTAACTTAGAATGAAATAGATATCATATCAAATGGAACATTCCTAAGAAAATTTTTGGTTGTTTGTGTTTTTACTGCAGTTCACATGTACATTTGAGAGGAAAACGTTTTGAGTAAAATATAAATTGATGATTATATGATTTATCAGCTACTTGTGCTGATTTGAAATCTAAAATTTCCTCTAGAATAGTTAAAACCCAGTTTTATATCAAGAAGATTTCGTTGATATATTAATAACAAAGTCTAATACATTTAAGTTATTAGTCTTTACTAAAGAAATGTAATGATTGAAAATTTTATATTTTTACATTTTTTTTACTTTCTCACAAAATAATTTTGAAGAAATATTTTGAAATATATAAATTTGAAGAAATATAAGTAAAATTTTTGCAATATGTATTTAATTATTATAAATTAATTTGAGGAATTTTTATTTTTAATTAAATATTTACATTTTTCAGAATTAATTAATGACATCAAGAAATATTGCAATATTTGTAAACTTACTTTATTAACAATAGTTTTATGTTACTCATTGTTTATTAACTTTTAAACTACATTTGTAGTCTTACTTATAATGGATTTTATTAATTTAACGCGTAATGTTTATCAAAATTGCTTAACTGTGTAATTTGAAATGTTAAATTTAATTAAATAACATTATATTATTTATTTTCTATTACAAAAATATTTTAGTCACTGATAGTATTATTTATGTATGAAAAGTAAAGAATGTTGTTATTTTTTTAATTATAATATGTTTGCTGTAAAATGTAAATTGTCTGAATTTAATAATATTTAAACACTTGCCCCTAAAATTGTACTTTAAACTTGTTAGAACAAAGGAAAACTAAATATTGTATAGTTATTTTTCGATTACTTTATTAGATTATACTTCCATAACTTTTGAGTAACTTTTTCATCTAATTAGTTTCTGTATATACCTCTTAAAATCTAAATTCAATTAAGAATATGTATGCATAATTAATTCAATAATACTTCAACATTTCTTAAAGTAACACCTGAGTATCAATTCGTAACAATTAAGGAAATTTAATGTAGTCATCATTTCTCTCACATTGTTTAAATTCTTTTCATAAAATTAATTCCTCTTTTAAAAAGAAAATTCGAAATTCTATTCACCCTTTTAAGAAACTTGTTCACTTCCGAATGAGGTTTCTTATTTTACTTTGAACAAAATGCTTAAAGTAGACGCTTTAGAAAAAAAGATGCAAGGAAAATAGAAATTAATTTTGATTTCTGAGAAAGGAACAGAAACAATGGGCACACATATATTTCCTTTAAACATCTGTAAGAAGATGCTTAATTAAAGGATTTATTTTGAATCATAATATAGGTTGATTTCACAGTAATAATAAAGAGAGATTTAATTTTGATTAGTCATTTATCTGCCACACAAAAAAAGTAATTAAAATATTTATTATTGGCCAGTAATATTTGTTATTTATTAAGAAAGAAAATCAAACCTATATTAATGTGTGTCAGTTAGATATTTACTGAAATAAAAAATGAATGGTAAACGATTTTGTAATAGGAATGAAAAATCATAGTAATAAAGACTTATTTACTTTACGTTGTTTTAAAATTAGTATTTTATTTTTAACGATTATTTAGAAATATTTTAAAGATATAGTTACAGTTAATAAATTACTAAAATTCAGGAGAAAACAAATTTTTCTTTTTTTATTCTCACTAAAATTTAACTGTAATAATATTCGGCAAAAATTAAATTATTAAAAAGGAGATCGGAAGCATAAATATATAAAAAGTAATTTTGTTGCTTATTGTAAAAGTATTAACAACATTCAACTTTCAATTTTACTTTAAAGAAAGGAATGCGTTTTGTGATTCTATATATTTTATCAAGCAAAATTTCCCTATTTTTTAAAATTTCATCTTTTTTATCAATATATTCACAGAAATTAGTTCTTCTTCAAATGACATGATAGGAAAAAACCCTGTTTTTAATTTGATATGAAAAAACAAGTATTACATTAGTAAATACTTTGCATGAAATTACTGTTAGAAACATTGCAGCTATGATTATTTCCAATCTAAAGAGAGCAAAATGTTTCATGAAATGTATAAACAATGAATGCAAAAATTGTGTAAAATATCTTCTTCAATAATAATAGATTTTTTAAACAATAACTATGATGATATTATTATGCTATCAAACAACTTATGTTATTCAAATTTTCTTACTTTGCAATGAAGTTTTATCCAGTTTAATTATAATAGCTCAGAAATATTAAACAAAAATACATATATATGATGTAAAATCAAGTAATTTTAATAAAAGACTAACCTGTAAAATTTATTCTTTTGGAATCAAGGTATTTTAAACATCTAAGCCTTTACTTCAAATATATACTAATTTTAATGTTTTTATTACTTCACACATTTCATAAAACCTATTATATATATATATATATATATATATATATATATATATATATATATATATATATATATACACACACACACAAACACAAATGAGTGCGCGCCTGTTGTTATTTTCAGCGTGCATGAGTGTATATCGCATATATATACCTACTATGCTATTGTCTACAACTGGTTCTAGTGAGCTAACAAAAGAGAATTCATATTTCAAGTTTGAGAGAATTAATAGTATTTGTGATGATAGTATTGGCAATTTCGAAAGTAACACATGTATAAAAATGCCTAATAACATCGACAAAACATGCATTGTGTTTCAAGCTAACCCAAGAAATTCTATCAAATGAGCCACACAACATGCGGGAATTAGCCAGGAGTCCCTGGACAAATCATTGTCAAAGGCGTTTATCTCTTTTTTAAACCCATTAGCCATTACGTACAATGGTCATGGAGAAGTGGTTGCATTTTTCATCTACTCTATTGTTGAGATAACAAGATGAAAATGACGAATAGGAAATTGTTGTGTAAATCTTTGATTTAACAACGAAGTACAATTTCATGTGGAAGTTTTCCTCAATAAGCAAATTTGATGCATTTTGATGTATGAGAATATGAATGTCACAAGCCGGAAGTCTCTCTACCATGAAAGAGGGATTATATGGTGAGCAATGTCAATATATACAGCTGGAAAACCAATATGTAACATCATTACAGCATACAAATCATATTTAATTTATATCATGCATTTGCGGGGATTAATTACACTACTTGAAAATAGTAGAAGGACACTCATATTTTATAAAGGTTGCTTTATATTTTGACACAATTAATACAAATTTTCTTTTTTATTTTATTAAGCTATTTTTTTTTATTTTCAGGGAATGAGTTTTATCTACCACTAAGGAAAAAATATAAAATTATATTTAAGTATTTTGGTCTTTGTAAAAAGTAGAAGGACACCTGCAAAAATATTGTCATTTTGGAATCCGTAGCAGTTTAGTATGTTTAAAGATTTCCTTTTTTATACTATTTTTCTTTGAAAATATATATTTTTATAAAAAAATCCTCAGTTTTTATACAGTTAAAATTCCTAGAGAAAAACCTCTCGTAAAATTCAAAAAGGCCAAATTTTGACATATAAATAGGTTGGTAAAGATGTAATAGAAATCGCAAGGCATCTACACAGTCGATGAGACGCTGTTTCAGTTTTCTTGAAAAATCCAAAGTGTCGGAGAATAGACTAGCAGACCCAAAAGATTGACACCACGTGATCAAAGTAAAATCCTTAAAGAACTGAAAAAACGCATGAAAGCATTGGGAAAGCACAAACCGTATCTAGACTCACACTTGTAAGTAGAAGAACACTTTTCAACTGCATTAAAAATTCAGAAAACTTCATTTTCAAAAAAGAAAATATTATCCTAAATTTTAACAAAGGCACATTGAGCACCGTCTGCAGTAGTCCAAAGAACACATGTCTTGGTTCTCAGAATGGACTTAAGTTATTATTTCTGATGAAAAAAAAATTCAATTTAGATGACCCAGATGGTTATCAATATTATTGGTATTGTTTGGGTACACAAGATAAAATTTATTATACTAGAGATAGGAGGAGGCAGTTTTATGATTTGGATGGCTGTTCTGAATTGTGGAAAGACCAATCAAGTGTTTCTGTATGGAAAACAGAGACATACAAATTACATTAATTTTAAATTCAGAGCTTTTTTCCAAAGGCGCTGAGCTAGGTGGAGAAAGTTGGATATTTCAGCAAGATGGAGCATCAATATACATGGGCAAACCCTTTAAAAAGTGTTTTCAAACAAATAATGTTCGTGTTTTGCCATGGCATGCTAAAAGTCCAGACCTCAATATTGGTGAAAATATATGGTCAGTAATTGTTCGCTGTGTTTACACCGAGGATAAATTATATGAATCTTTGATCCAACTTCGAAAAACTTTGATTTGTGTTTGGGACAGTTGTCAAGCCGAAATTCAAGACTTATATGATTTAATACCAAATATAGTCCTTGAAGTAATTTAAGCAGATGGCAGAATTCCTTACTAGCAATACTTTTCTTTTCATTATTTAGAACTGTCCTACTTTTTTCACTCAGTATGATGTGGTTAAAACTAATTTTTAACTGCAACAATCATGAAGTTTTTATTTCATGTTACAGATATAGTTATCTGTTTGTGAATAAGTTTTTAAGTGGTGCAATAAAATTATTTTGTTATAAAATTCAAAGTTCTTCTCTTATCTGAAGAATTCAAGTGTCTTTATACTTTTTTCCGCAGTGTATGCAAATTATTGGCTTTGTAGTGTATACGCTCAGAATGGATAACTGTAATGCTACCTACTAACTCCTTATAAAAGGACTAGAAATAGCCTGTTTAAAATAAATAAGTTTACTTTATTTATTTTTTTATCTATTTTAGGGCAAAGTTTTCAATTATGATCCACGGTAAACAACGAGCATCTTTCGAACAAGATTCTGAGATTCACCGAGGAAGAATATTAGCCTACTGCTGCCTATTTCATTTAAATCACTAAATTATTTTTTCCCGATTTTATAGGATAATGTAACTAGATTATTGGACGTTAAACAGTAGCATGGTATAAAGGAAATTTATTTGTGTCTACATAATACTGAATTATTTGAAATAATGGTGGCTCTTTTAATTATTTAAAAAGTTTGCAAAAAAGTTATTTTTATAATGAAATGTATGCATTATTTGCGGTTGTTATAAAAGAAACTGATTCCTAATAAAAATTATTTTTAAAACTAAGAACTATTTTAATTTTTGAATGATTTGATAAAGGGAATTGATCAAAGTTTTATCCTTCAGTTAGTTTCAATGTCTATACAGTGAAATGTTAAAACAAATGAGTAAAGTTTGCAATTTTTAGAAATCTATGCAAATTTTATCTGCTACGGCCTTATTTGCTGTAAATAGTTGATTTGCTCCCCCTTCAAGAATGTAATTAATGCTTCAATAAGCAGTGGGTCATTTCTTTATGGGATTTATCGCTAATCCATTACAATTCCCACTTGTAAATTTATATCATAGTTAAAAGATTGAGATATGTGCATAAGCAATTTTCTAGGAAGTTTTCAAAAATTTTTATAGTAATTAATAAAATACTTTTAAGCTAATTTATATTAAAATATAATGAAAATGTACACAATGCATACTTCTTTATGTGGTATATTATTCATATCATTTAAAATTATATTCAATAAACTTATCACTTAGAATTAGTAATATTTTAAGAGATAATCAAATACAAAAAGTATGTTGCGAATTACTTGTTTTCATTTTACTTACTATATTCTGAAGTATTTCTTTAACTTACCTTCTTTTTCTTATAAGTATATGTCTAAAGACTTACCGTACATGGAAAACGCCACGCAGATATATGACGCCTGTATAAGGCAAAAATAATATTTTATGGTTGTTTATTTCGTAATGTACCTATTTATTCAACAACATAAAAATATCTTTCATTCTGACGAAGAACATGAAATGGTGTTGTCATTAGCTACACGTGTGACTTTAATGGTTTCTTTCTCTCAACTGGTTGAACAAGAACGTTTTTTTACTTCTTTAGTGCATAGTAAGTTTTCTTTTTCAGTCAAGTACGCACAATGAGAGAAGCTTATTCGTGTACTTTATATTTGTTATAGAGGGCAATTAGACGTGTCCTAAGAAAGGGTTTGGTAAACTACTACATAGAAGTTGTTACACTTAAAGTAAAAGTATGTATTTTTGCAAATGTTTTTCGTTAGATACAGTATTTCATGATAAATTCCGGATTCATATTGATATTTAATGTAATAACTTTAATAGTCGAATCTAAATAATGTTATTAAGCTATTTAGATGTAATTATTTTATAAATATTATGATTAATATGTAAATGTTTGGTAATTTGATAAAGTTGATAATGGAACAATTAAAACTATTTTAACGATTAAATGAAGTAAATTAGATTGCCAAGTTTAACTAGCAACAACTATATCTCATTTAGCATTAATGTATTGTTTATGTTTATTTTATTTAATTTATTTTTAATTTGAATATGAAGAATTCATTCATTATAAGAGCTCTTATTAGACACATTTTTAGTAAACAGGATTTTCCAGGAAAGAGCGAATTTTATTGATCCAATATTATTAGCTTATTATTATAATATTTTGTATAAATATTATAACAATAGACTAATAATATGGATTCAAGATAATTTTGCTGAAAATCTTACTTTTAGGGATATGTATCTATATAATTTTGAGTATTTTTAATGTCACGTATTATTTTGAAATTTTCTTATATTTGATATTAGTAAAAAAATTATAAGATCTGATTTTATAAAACTAGAAGTATATTTCGTCGGCTTATACGGAAGGAAATTATTGCATTCTAGATATTTTCGTTGGCAAAAATTCTCAAAAATACATTTGGAATGGATGATAGATTCTATTCAGACATCTTCATACTCAAATCATTTAATTTTAATTTCAAATTTCAGTAGACATCATTGAAACTATTTTTAGATTATCATTAATGCTTTTAGTCAAATAATTAACACTAGTTATCCACATTTTAAGCCATCCTTACAACTCATATAAAGTTTAATATTATTACTATTTTCTCTCAAATAAAATTACATTTAATTATTTCTATTATGGCAGATGAAATTAAGTTTCTTCACAAATTTATGTCATTCATGTAATGTACAGCACAAATATTTGAGAAACTATTTTATTATTTATTACATTAAATATAAAAATATCTATTGAAATTTTAGCAACAAGGAAAATTAAAAGTATGTTCCTTTAATATTTTAATGAATTAAATTTATTTTCTCTTCTGGTTATTTGAGGTTTTAAAATAAATGGGAATATTTAATAGCTTCATTCTGATATATATATATATATATATATATATATATATATATATATATATATATATATATATATATATATATATATATATATATATATATATATATATATATATATATATATATATATATATATATATATATATATATATATATATATATATATATATATATATATATATATATATATATATTTATATATATATATATATATATATATATATTATATATATATATATATATATATATATATATATATATATATATATATATATATATATATATATATATATATATATATATATATATATATATATATATATATAGCACAATTTTAAAGGAATGATAAATATTATATACTTAAGCAAAAGCGTTATTTAATATAAAGCATGTAAAGATCTTACTTTTAAACTAGAAAAAAGATTTCTTAAATTTAAGTATGATAAATGGTCTTTCAATATTTAAATAAAGCTTGAATTTCTGATAGTTTAATAATACCTAACAATAATTATAATTACATAAATTTTATAAGCCTGTAAAATTCTTGATTACTTAACATATGGTATATATCTATCTATAACTATTTAAACATTTTAGCTTAACTTGAGTAAGAATGTATATTTCATAATTTTTAATCGTTTATATAAATCTATTATTTTTATTTAAATAAAGTTTATTCGATAAATATATGTTACATAATATAACTATTTTTCTTCTCTTCCCTTTATTGCAATCTTTGAAAATATCATCATAATTTGAAAATTATAAAAAAATATTACCGATAAAATAAGTATTTAAAAAAGCATACATTTACAATACTTTTTTGTGATAATCTTAAAATAACAACATTATTTGACTAAATTTTTTCAATAAGGGATGTATTTTTTATAAAATATTAAAAACTACATGAAATCAGGAAAAGAGTTTTATTGAATTTTTACAAAACGATGCAAATAAGAAAAGATTTAGTTACCTTAGTATAATATTTTTTTATATAATAAATAACGATTATACAATTAGTCATTTCATAAAACTGCAAACACTGTCAATTCGGAGTACCACATGAAAGGGATAACATTCACGTATTCACGTATATGCTATTGTTCAGTATGAAGTATAAATTATGAGTTATATATATATATATATATATATATATATATATATATATATATATATATATATATATATATATATATATATATATATATATATATATATATATATATATATATATATATTCGCGTGCTGCATCTAATATTTATATATAAAAAAAACTTATTTCTAAAAAGTATTATTTAGCGTGAAAGAATTTTTCATCAAAACTAGATGGAAGTAAAGTGTTTTTGATTTTATTGTTACTCTTCGATTCAAGCCTATAGCCTGTTCAACAAGTTACAGGAGAATCAACAGTCCATGAACTAGCAAACATGTTTGTTAATGCAGTATGCTCTCAATATTTGCAAAATAATAAAAAAAAATAATTGGAATTGTTTAACGGTCTTTAACATACCAATGACATGCCTCTAAACTGTTGAATAATGCCTTTCTTAAAATTTCTCATAACTCATATTGGATTTACATTTTAGTTTTACGTTTAGTATGTCCTCAAAATACAACGAAAAATTCTACACTTTTATCACGTATGTGACCTAATGTTTTAGTATCCATGCATCAAATAATATAAGCACTCTGTGTTTACTTTATGAATTCCCAACATAATGGAAGTTGGATGTTTAAAAAATATTAATGCATTTTGTAAATTTTCCAGATATACGTTTTAACATTAATCATTGTTTTTTATATTCCTTTAGTTTATTCAGATATTATATTTATGAATACATCAGGCCCAATGAAAGTACTTCAAGAAATGACACAAAGAAATAACCCTCATCAATAAAATATGTGGAAATGATAAATGTAGGTCAAAATAATAACAGTTTGTTTCCTATTATGTAATGTCAATCATATAACTTTCCTTTTTATAGACATATGAAAAAATGTTTTCGTATTCATTTTGAAGCATACGTTATGTTTCTGCTATGTTTATTGTGAAATATCATTCGTAATATTGCCTTTTTAAATCATTTCAATGACATTAATACAAGTCATGGTTTTTCATCACAATTTCTATACACGTGATAACTAGAATTTTAATAAAATTTATGTTCTCTAAATTAATAAGAATGTTATAAAACTTGGCAGAAAAACAGAAGACAAAGAAACAGATAAAAATATTGCAATTTTAACTGTGTACAATCTGAGTCTGATTACAAATTTGTTAAGCAAAATTGGTTTTAACGATATCTTGTGTTTTCTAATTTTATTCTGTTCACTTGGAATTGGGACTAACAGATGGTTAGTTAGTTGGGTTTTATGGCGCAAGGCCCAAAAAAGAACATACTGCGCCTGGGATAAACATAGTATAGCGTTATAATGACAATGATTAAATTTCAAATATATACTTTCACATTTTTGGTATTTTATTTCAGCTGAAAAATGCTTAATTGTTTATTTTCTAAGCCACGCAGTTCCATTTTCTATAAATCATATTTTATCTAGTTAAATCAATTATGAAGTCAAACTTTTTTGAATTTATGAATTTTTTGTGTGATCTTCACATATTATGAGATATGATTAATTGTTACAAGTAGTGTGCAATGTTTCTGAATCGTAATTGATAAAGCCTAAAAGCATTGCCTGTTACAAATAAAATAAGCTTTTTCATTGGAAAATTAAAAACTTTTCTCATAGTGTGTTAATTAGACACTAAATTCAAATATTTAATTATACATTTATAATCTCCATTTCTATGTATTTTAATTTATTCAATGGCATTAAAATTTTAAAATGCTTTTTCACATTTAAAACAGCATTTGAGGTTTATATCACCCATATTTACTAAGAAACTCTGTGAAAATAAAAATAAATTACTAATGAAAGCTATTAAAATATATTGGAAACTTTTCTTTGTACAGGGATTTAACTCATTCCATTAAATTTATCTCAGTATTAAAAGCCTCTCCATTTTCAGTAGAAACGAATAGGCTTCGAATGAAATTACGAGATTTCCTACCAGGCAAAACATCCACTGTTATTTATATACCAATGAAAGCAAAATATAAAAAAAGATTACCTCTCGAGTAGTAAAGAGGAAATTACCCGTGCATTTATGTTTAAATTTCGTATATGCAAGAATGACATTTTTTGCGAATACTTGCTCTGTGACATGAATATTAATTGTGGAATTTTGGAGCAATGAGAAAACGACTGGAATTTATGATTAAACAAATAAGTTTGAAAAATCAAATTCATATTTGAAGCCATAAATACCATGTCCCACTAATAAAATAAATAAAATTTATAGAATTTTGGAAATTGAATTTACTTCACATTTGCATAATTTTTAAATTTAGCGTTTAAAATATTCTACATAATACATATATATAAATGTATCACCAATTAATTTTTGTCCAATGATTTGAAAAAAATAATTTATAAAATAAATTCAACATTTGTTAAAATATTTTCTATGTAAATGTTTACGAAAACATGTATTACATTTTATTCATTCAACAGCTCAATCAATAATAATCCATATCATAATTGGACAAAACATAGTAAAATTTGTTACCAAATAGTGATTTAATTAAATTTTACTATTGATCGCTTTTATTAGTTAAGAATAATATTTTTACATAAAGCCATGATAGATTAAATAGATAAAATAATAATGTAATAAAAGTATTTCAAGATTTTTCAAATAAAAATTTTAATTAAAATATGCAGGATTAAAAATAACTTAATTGAATCCACAAACTTTTCTCTTTTTTGTTCATAAAAAATGACTTTTAACTGGGCAGATTTCATCTAATTATTTTTGGAAATATAAATCCTAATCATTTAAGCAATTATTTCTCCCTTTTTTATTTAAAAATTGCTGAATATAACAAAGAATAATTTCAATTATTCTGAGTATTATCAGTAATAAAAATAAGTATAATTTTACAGTTCTATTAAATTGAAGTTTCATATGCAATTGCAAAATGTGATTAAAGAATTTACAAGTAATTCTAAGCAAAGCACATATGAATGTATTGCTTCAAAGTACTTGTGCAATATTTTAAAGCATAAAAATGTATGAACACAGTCAAAATTAAACATATTTATATTCGTATAGATTTATTGTCATCAAAAATATTGTTTTAAATTTTCTAAACTATTTTACGATAATTTAAACATTGTTTGAATCACATCAAAAATTGCTGATTAGAGATTTTGAAGTACGATTATATTAATTATATAGCTTCATTTTCTAAATAGCTGAAGAAATCTAATGAATAAATTTTAAAATATATTCCGTCTGACTCATTTACAGATTGCTACTGATTTTCTAACTGATTTATAGTGTATTTTTCAAATTATCAATCTTAAAAAATGATGCAGTATACTGGTGCTAAGAAAAACTGCTGTTGCAGTGTCTAGAATTTTTAATGGAAATATATAAAAAAAATTCCCATTTTTTAGTGTTTTAATAATTCTTAAAATAATACAATCGGTAAGTTTAAATAATGATACAGGTTATAAATTAATGTATACAATATAAAAGAAAGAAAACCTCAGTAAAACAAAGGAAATTAAATGAGATTTCTAAATATTTTGTTATTTTGCATAGCGAACATTTTTCAATTCTAAGGCTTTATTAGATAAAATGATATTTTCCATTATGTAAAAAATACCATTAAAATCAAGTAAAATTTTTTTATTCATCATTTGATGTTTTGTGGAACTATTTTGATTGACGGCAGAGTTGAGTTTTAAACCTTATTTATTGCTCATTTGTATTTTTAAATAAATTATGGATATGGATTTTGTATGTAACGGATATTTGAGTGATTTGAATGTGCACATCATAACATTATTCAACAATGGATGTAATGATTTAATTTTTCTGATTTTAGAAGTTATGAAATAAAAACTATCCAGGAGATTACACTGTATAAAAGTAGTGTTAAATTCTTTAATATATTTTATTAGTGCAACAAAAAAATAGCATTATAAGTACTTCTTACCGTATGTTCTTGCAATTTAATCTGGTTTTATTTCACAAGTTGGTATAAAGCTTTAGTTAAACAAGAGTGTTTTATGGTTTCTTTCCCTCCCATGCAGTATATAAAATCATAGATAATTTGATATATATATATTTATATATATATATATATATATATATATATATATATATATATATATATATATATATATATATATATATATATATATATATATATATATATATATATATATATATATATATATATATATATATATATATATATATATATATATTGAAGAAAATACTAATTTCTTTTTTTTACCAAAACAATTCATTTAAAGTTTATGGAATTTGGCAATCACAATTTATTTTACGCATGTTTAACCATAAAATAAATGGGAATAATATTTTCTTTAGGAAACTCACAACTATTTTAGGTTGAATGTATATTTCTTATTGCTTTTTCATTCTGTATAGAAGAAAATACATGTCTTTTAGACGAAACTGGGAATTTCTTGGCTTCCTTACGTCAAACAATCTTTTGAAGCCTTATCAAATTATTAATTGGAAAAGTCATAATAGGTGAACAAGTGAATAGTCTTTTGTTATATGTTTATGGATATTGTGTTGTGATTGTATATAGCATATCTGGACAAAATAAATATTTATTATTTTGAAATTGCTCAAATTTTTCTGTCTCAAAAGTTTCAAGGAAAACTTACAAAGAAAACTAAACTTAAATTTTAATCTAATGAAAGTCTTAATGTTTCATGCCATGATGTTCACAACTGAATATTTATGCTTTTTATACGTGTATTTATGTAATAATTTCTAATATGTGTATAACTAAATAACTAGAACTGGGATGGTTTGAGATGTGATATTTCATAGTTTGAAAAATTGCACTTTAGGTTGACAATGTAGGAATATTGGTAATTTTATTAACAGTAAAGTTTTGGTGATTTTACATTATTGTAATATTATACAAAGCAGGCGACAGTAGCGACATCTACAATGTGTATAAAACCAGATATTTGACAGCAGTTTTCTCATACTCAATTTCCGTTTCAACGTTGTTTTCGGCAAAGAAAGTTGTTGTAATGCCTCGTGTACGAAGAAGAAATGCCTATCAGCACGTGTCTGACTTTGATCAAGGAAGGATTAAAGCCTACCGGGATTGCTATTTATCGTACCGCAATATTGCTGCTCGCGTCGGTCGAGACCCCATGACTGTTAGCAGAATATGGAATCGATGGGTTCAGGACAATCATCCGGAACGTCATGCAGGATCTCAGCGAACCCCCATCACTAACAGCAGAGAACACAGACATCTTATCCGCATGGTCACAAGGGATCGTACAGCCACGTCACGAACCCTGAGTCGAGAAATGGAGTCATTTGCAGGGCAACAAGTTTCTGCTCGAACAGTTCGACGACGTTTGCAGCAGCATGGATTGTCTGCACAGCGACCATGGCTTCGGCTACCATTGACGCTGTGTCAAAGACAGGAGCGCCTTTAATGGTGTAATCAGCGACGAACCTGGAAGCGGGAATGGCATCACGTCATCTTTACAGATGAATCACGGTTCTGTATACAGGACCATGATGGCCGCATCCGTGTTTGGAGGCATCTTGGAGAACGCGCATTGTCAGCTTGCATTGGACATCGCCATACTGGTCCATCTGCTGGAGTGATGGTATGGGGTGCCATTGGATACACGTCTCGATCAACTCTTGTTCGTATTACCGGCACTTTGAACAGCAACCGTTACATTTCCGATATGTTAAGGCCCATGGCTCTGCCCTATCTTCGAGGCCTCCCTATTGCTTTGTTTGAACAGGATAATGCACGACCGCATGTTGCCCGTACTGTTCTGAACTTCGTTGATACAGAACAGGTTCGACTGTTACCCGGCCAGCACGTTCCCTGATCTGTCACCAATTGAGAACATGTGGTCAATGGTTGCCGAGCAGTTGGCACGCCATCACTCACCATCCACTACTGTCGATGAACTGCAGCATAGTGTTGAAGCTGCATGGACTGAGAACCCCGTACATGCCATACAATCTGTGTTTGAATCCATGCCTAGGCGGATAAATGCTGTTATTGCAGCCAGAGGTGGCTGCTATGAGTACTGATTTATCAAGATCTATACATCCTAATTTCCTGTAAATCTAATCACTTGTTCTTTCCACTATAATGTATGTGTCCAATAAATATCGTTCTGTTATTTGCATTCCTTCTTGGTGTAGCAATTTTAATGTCCAGTAGTGTAATTAAAAGGATCGTATATCATCATCTTAATATTTTAATTAATTGATTGAAGAGAAGTAAGATAAATATTTCAGTTTACACAATTCATTATATCTACTTTTGAAAATAAATTCTTAAAATATTAGAAATTAAAAATTTTGGTTTAAATTGGAATTCAAAACTAAGAATTGTTCATTCAGTAAAAAATAAATACACATTTAAGCACACTCATATCCTGATGTTTAAAAACTAATAACTACACATCTAGCTACCCAAATTGCAACACCAAGAAAGACAAGAGAAATCACAGCAAAATTTATTTTGTAGATAACTTGTTGACCAAGTATATCAAATGATTAAATTTATACTCTTACGAAGCGTGGTTCCTGCTGAAATCAGTAGCCACCATTGTTGGTGATCGCCGTTACCACTCACTTCAGCACTGATTCAAAAAAACTTTGGATGTGATCTTGGGGTACAGAAGACCAAGCAGTTTGCACACGTTGGCCAAGTTGATCTGGTGTTAGCTGAAGATGTAATCTGGATCAATCGTTGAGCAATCATGGACCACATGTTTTCTATTGGCAAAGGATCTGGAGAGCAAACCATCCAGGAAAACAATTCAATCTGACGACTGACGAAGAACTGTTGGAAACTTCTTGCCACCTGTGGTTACGCATTATACTGTTGAAATATGGCTGTAGGCAAGAACTGTAGGTAAGGAGGACAACTGGCTCCAACACCTCGAAGATGTAGCGCTGGCTGAAATTCGTACTAGAGGAGTGCGAAATTGATATCCAATAACACCCCATACCATAATACCATGTGCAAGACCAATATGGTGGTGTATAACGCTGCTGTTCAGCATTCTCTCTCCACGGTGTCTCTAGAATCGAATGCAACCATCGTGGTATTGCAGACAGAAGCGTCACTCGTCAGTGAAAATAATTTCATTCCATTTTGTCATCCATATCATTTTTTCGTCGTACCATTGGCATCGGAGGCGTGTGTGGTTCTGCGTCAAGGGTAGACGAAGCAATGGACGTCATTCAGACACATCACTCTGCTGTGACGGGTACGCGCATGCACTGGATGTACAGACTAAATGTGCTGCGCTATCGTTCGTGATGTGGCTGAGCGATCCGTCACTGCCATGCGCATAATTTGCCTGTCATCTCGTGAAATGGTGCCCTGAGGCGGATGCGATCGAACACGTTGGTCCGTCATACCCTCCTGCATGGAACGATCACATATCCGCATTACAGTTGTTTAGTTTCGTCCAACAATATTACCGATTTCTCTGCAAGATAATCCACAGTCTCGGTAAGTCACTATCCTTCCTCTGTCGAACTCGGATACTTGATCAAAAATGATCGCTGTTTTCTACGAGGCATATTTGATCATTTTTGAAAAAAACCACAAGAAAAACACAATTGCCAAATTTTAAATCGTCAAAATTTCCGAGCCTTAAATAGCGCTTCGAAATGGCGCCACTGGCGAGCGAGATATGCATCTGTGCTGAAATTCTAATCTTTTGCATATCTCACATCCGCTAATGCATGTTTCATGTTATTTGCCTGCTTTTTTCAGGATGTTGCATTTACGGTAGGCAGCAGTGAATATTAAACAAGATGTATATATTTTAAAAAAAAGATATGCTTTAGCATATTTAGTTTTGTGACAAATAATTTGATATTTTCCAGCATGTGCGATAAGTGATTTTATAATTTAAAAAAAAAAAAAAAACTTGTGATTCTCTGATAATAAGAAATATTTTATCATATTTAAACTTAGTTCTCTTATATACTATCCTCATTAAGCTTTCAGGTTTTTACTTGTGATATAATTTTAGTTTTGATTTCAATTTCTTTCAACACTTCTCATATTTAAAGTGAGAAGTCTCTTGTTTTCATATCAAATGTAAGCATAACATATTTTTTTAATAGTGTGTTCTATAAATTATATCTGCATTCTTTTAAAAAATCATTTTCATCAATTTCAATTGCTTATCAAATCTACCAGCATGAGAAAAACAAGTTTGTCTTATAATTGTTAACTATGTTCATGGCATATTTTGTGTGTTTCTTACATTAAATATTTTAAATACGACTGTTAAAGGAAAGTCATAAAAACAATTTCCGATTATTTGCAAGTTTCTCGAAATTTTCATTTACAATATCTCCATAATTGAATGTTTTATTATTTTTGAATAAAATGAATCTACTTTTAAAAATTATTTTTATTTTAGATAATTACATTAGTAAAATCTAAAATGACTGAATGCAAAATAATTTGTGGGCTTCAGTATATGATATAAGTTTTATACATTTTACTTATTTTTAAGTTTTATATAGTTTTATTGAACATTATTAATTCTTGACAGGTAAAATAAATTTCTTATTTGTTTAAGGAAATTTGTATAGTTTAGTTGATTGAATTAGTATGCTTTTTACGTTGAATGATAATTGCGTTATTACCAACCTCATATAATTTAAAAAAGTTAGATTAATTTAATTATTAATGAACGGAAAATTCTCAAAAGTGATATAAATAGATAATTTCGACTTCAAAAATATGAACACTGATTTAATCTTATTCTTTCTTTAAATAATATAAATATTTAGTTCATTTTAACTTATAGTTTAATTCAATTTTTAAGAATTTCTGAATGAATTCAGTTTTTTACAACTACTCATGAGTTGTAGAATAGAAAATTTCTTTCCCCATCCATTTTGTATTTGGAATGAATTTCTAAAGAAGAAAATTTGATTTTTCATTGAAAGTTATATTGTTAATTGATGTCGAACTCCTACTAGCAGAGTATAACTAAAAAAAAAAAAAAAAAAAAAAACTTAAGAACGTAATTATATTGAAGCGATGAGATAAAAATGATATTGCATTTTAACAGCAGATTTCATTTTAAAAATTAGGACTGTGTTGATCTGGTTGCTTAAGGCATTGGCCTTCGTTATTGGACGATAGATTCGAATCCAGATCCAATCAAGCCATCTTTACTGAGCACGACGAACAATGACCTTGTTCAGTAATGGTGGCTGCAGCATTTAAAATACTTGACGTGGTCTCAATGTACTCCATGCGAAATGATACCTCCTGTGTTTGCAAGTGAGATCTGTTTGGACCCTGTTTCTAAATTACGAGAAACCACACATTTTTGGGGCCATGATGGTTCACTCGCTATTTCAGATGCCATCAGTTCCACCACTTTTACTAAAAAGTTAGATACACGTTTAATACTACAAGGAGTGGAGATAATTGCTAGCGTTATATATATATAAATAAATAAATATATATATATATATATATATATATATATATATATATATATATATATATATATATATATATATATATATATATATATATATATATATATATATATATATATATATATATATATATATATATATATATAAACTTTGAAAACTGAAGTAGAGGAAATTAAAAAAAATAAAATCGTTCATCTTATTTAAGTACTCAGAATTTTAAAGTATTTTAATTGGTAAAAACTGCAATGAATTAAAAGCGATATTGACTATACATAAAATAAATAAATTAAAAGTTTGTAGTTTTTACAAAGTAACAAGGTCTAGTTTTAATAATTCATATATTTTATCAAATTTATCATTGGGATCGTATTATATGTTAGCAAATTTATTATCACATAATCTTATATTTCAAAATATTTCCTGATTTATATAATGTAACTAAAATAATAAATTTTCTTTTAGGTGTAAAAAAAATAATATATTTGTATTTTTTTAAAATTATAATACTGCATATAACGTATCTGCATACATTTTTGAAAATGTATTTTGAATAAAAAAGAAAAAAAATATTTATTTGTAATTAAAACTCAAATTCTGAAAAGATACCTGTATTCTATAAAATTATAATTACTACTATTAGTTATGATTTACTAATAATTACTAAAAAATGATTTATATTAGAAGCTTATAACATCTTCAAGAATTAATCAATCTGCGTAACAGCTATTAATTTTAATGCATAAAATCACTTATTCACAAGATATTTCCAAATTAAACTGTCTACATTTTAATATAGATAATTTAGAAGAATGCATTAAAATGTATTACTCCATCTATGTAGTTACGAAGAATTTTAAACAGTTATTAAATCACCTACTTTTACTTGGTTGAGTAACTCCACTTCAAATTATCAAGAAACATATTATCACATTACACGTTAAAGTTGGTCACTGGATTAGAATTCAACAGAGCTTGCGTAGATCATCGTTGATGTCACGTTGGAAAGCATCTGTTAATTAGAGGCTTCAGTCTGCTCTTATGCCTCTAAGTGGATTTTGATGTTATGGTGCATCCCCCATTACGCATGTATCGCTGCCTTCAAAGATATTAAGTTGCTCCGTCTTTCACGTAACAATCTTTTCTCAGGATAATGTGCATTTGTTTTCAACAGCAATTGATTAATTAATGATATTATTTTGATTAGGGGCACACATAGAACAGTTTACAAATTGTTTCATTTTTTGCATCGATTATTTTATGGTAGAGTGTTTTGATACTTTATAAAAATATATCGTTGTTTTTATTTTGTATTCAATTGAAAAGTACTGTCAATCCCACTGTACTGCATAAAATCAATTTTCAAGATAAATGTCCTTACAAGTAAAGGACTTTTAAGAAAACTTTAGAAGGAATATATATTCTACTTTAAATATCAATTTCAAAATATAGTTCACATTTAAAAATGCATCAAGAAAATAATTCTAAAAATGAAATTAGATCTATACTGTTTTATTTCGATAATTTTATTAAATGATGCTGTCTGTTTTCAAAATGCATGATCTAGCTGCTGTTTAAATGGAAAAGAGTTTTAGCCTTCCCTTCAAGAGTTTTTTTTTGTGCGATTCCTACTTATGATATATATGTGTTTAAGGGTAAAGAATCTATTATTTTTCAAGGAAATTTCGGTGTTAATTAATTCCCAAATCCAAAAGGTAGTTGTCATGAGATGAAAATACCACATCGTTTACAAAATAAATTCCGAATCAGTTAAATTAGTTCGGTGTAATGTTTGTGATCTGGAGTTATCTTAAAAATTGAATTATTTAAAATCAATATATTATATTTATTTACTTAATGCATTTCATATTTTATACATTTTATATCAGTTTGTTGAAGCAGGAAGATATTGATACATGAGAGTAACTTAAGACACATTTTCAATGTCTTACTTTCATTAAATGATCATTAAGTTTTAAAATAATTTATAAAAAATTATTTCCATTCAAGTTTATACGTAATTTCTTAATAAATTATTTTAAAATTCATGTAAGTTTCTCATGTTTATTACAAGCACAGAATGCATACCAAACAAAAGGCAGATTTCAACATTTTTGTTAATATAATTATTTAACTGTTGTAATAGTGCAAAACTTATTACAACCCAGAAAGTCTAATGTAGCTTACAATGACGAAAAAATAATGATTTAAAACAATATAAATGATTACTGAATATTATTTATTCATCAATAACTTTATAATAATATATGTTTAGTATTTTAAAGATTAATTATGTTATTTTTTTAAAATAAAAATATAAATTTGTGTAACTAAAAAATTTTAATTTGTGCGTGAATTTAATTTTAAAACAATATTTCATAAGCATTTAGTCTTTACATTAACCGTTTTGTAAATTTTTACAGATGGTCATGAAAATGATAGGGAGAATTTAATTCCATTTCGTTTATCCAGTTCATATTGAAAATAAAAAAGTACTTTCCAAAAACTGCATAATTGGCCATTTTTTAGATTTTGGCATTAAATTTTTAACTCATTTGAGAGCTCAAATACTCGCATTATTCTTGCTTTGATAAATTCTTAGAGAAAAGATAGCATTGAATTTAAAAATTTATCGACAAACCACTAAGTCTAATATCTCCAGTAAATAATGAACAGATTACAATGAAAGTAAGATGGAATAGTAAAAATAGTTAAGAAAATAATTTATATAAATTTGAAAAAGCAAAAATTTATATTATAAAAATTTTCATAAGTTTTAGAATTTTTTTATTTCTTTACCATAGCATAGCAACTGTTAGAGTGAAATGAAATCACAGGTCAAAGAATAATTACTTATATAGTAAATTAAAAAAATATCCAGGTAAAACATATGCACCTTATATAAGTACAATCCACTATAGCAAAATACGTATATATATATATATATATATATATATATATATATATATATATATATATATATATATATATATATATATATATATATATATATATATATATATATATATATATATATATATATATATATATATATATATATATATATATATATAATGAGGGGATTTAACTGATATAATTCATAAAATAAATCTTTTTTTCTTACAATATAACTATAATCATATAAATGCAACTTTTATGAAAATTTTAGAGTAACGTATATAATTTGGCATGCACTTATTTTTATTACATATATTTAGATATGAACCATCAAAGTATAAAGTTTTAAAAAAATTTGCATGTATTCAAGGAAAAAAAAAAACGTTAAAATTTTGCATTTGAAAAACTATATAAAATGCTCCTATTTCTCAAAGTAGCTTTTAGAATAAGCAATAAAACAGAATGAATTAAATTCTAAGTACTTCTTTTCTTTTGCTTAAATTTGCCAGTCTAAGTCAGAATCTTTATTTCTAATTGAGTTGATTTTAAGATTTTACTTTGCTGCATAAATCATTCACACTAAAATAAAATGTTAGAAGTTTTCTATGAGTATCATAAATAGTTCGCAATTAAATTCTCCTACGTACTTAGAAATGATTTTAGAAAGTAGTTTTAAGTGAATCTGACTTTTAAATATCTTCAAGTGGAAGATGAGAAGTCTCTTCATGTGCAAATCGAGACTTTCAATAATTAAAAAGTAGTTGACAACAATAAAAATCTGATTAAACTTTAAATAATTAAAGAACTAATTGAATCTAATGAAGCATTACTTTTAGCAAACCTTTTAATTATCTCTAGTGATGGAGTCTATCCATTGAGCTTCAGTATATAGTTAATGTTTAAATAGGAACATATACTATAATTAAAGCTGCAGATTTAGATAACTTTCTTTTACGTTAAGGTATAGGTTTACATAGAAAACTATATATTATATATATATATATATATATATATATATATATATATATATATATATATATATATATATATATATATATATATATATATATATATATATATATATATATATATATATTATATACTTTGCTGATTAGCTGGCACAAATTTAAAAGAATTATATTCCTACGCAATGAATTTTTGCAATAACAGGTTATTTATTATTGATATTTGTGAATAATATTTCTTCATTTAGGTACATTTATGGTTGAATTAACTTTATTCACGGAATTTAATTCACTAACCAAAATTACTGTTTTTAGAAATTACTTATGAACTTAATTTATTGGCAATTATTATTAAAATTTATTGTATATAAATAAATGTATGCACATAAATATTTTTTTGTATTTACATAAGGTATATATATATATATAGATATATATTTAAATATATATATATATATATATATATATATATATATATATATATATATATATATATATATATATATATATATATATATATATATATATATATATATATATATATATATATATATATATATATATATATATATATATATATATATATATATATATATATATATATATATATATATATATATATATATGTTATATTTACCAATGAAAATAGGACTATATAATTTTGATCGTATAAATATGTTAACGTCTTAGAATACGGAAAGGAATATGTTATGAAAATAATTGAAATAGAAGTTACGTAATTATAGAAAGAGATAAAATAAAGAGAAATTATAGCTATTGACACAAATCAACTATCACATCTTTTACCACTTAGAAAAATCATCTTATTTTTTGCCACATAGAAAATCAAGCATTTATTAAATTTCAAATTACAAAAGTCGGATATGGATATTAAAAAAGATATCCCAAGATGACGGAGATGGACAAAAAAGGACGTTTTTTTAATATCAAATTATAGGTTTACATACGGGTGATTGGTCATACAGTTATATCGTATAAGAACCTTGCGTAGATTCAACCAATGAGCAAAAATATCGGTGCAGATGAGCCCCGGACTGTACCTCAAGGGTAACGGGTTTTGAAATAATCGCCCATCATCAAGGACCTCTTAATTTTGAACAAGGATCAAGTGACGATGTCACATCTGAGATGCCACCCACCTCTTTACATCTAATGAGTATAGCATTTCGATCAGATAAATAAATGAACAAAGTGTCAATAGTCAAGTAGGATCATGCATTTCTTGACAATATAAAACATAGATTTGCGCATTCGAAACGAAGCTATGGTGGTCCTAAAATAAATTTTTGTTGATATTCTGTTCATCGCACTGCACGCTTTTTATGTGCTGGTATCTGCAGAAATACATTTAGAATAGTTGGGACCAAAGTGGCTCAAAATATTTCGCTCTTCCCGAAGATTGCCATTAAGTCCAAACTGCCATATTGAATGACTCAGATAATGCAATTAGTGGTTAGCTTGAAAAAGTTTTATGTTACATTGTAAATTTCTGCCGCGTGTCTCGGTTCCTTTTGTGAATTGATAAGTATTGGATAAAAGTTTGAAGGAGTCGACAAGACAGCTAATTCAACTGCTATGGTTGAACACCACACCTTCTCTCAATGTGGCATAACGATTTGAAATGTAAACAATTACAAAAATAGAATATTACTCAAATGTACCAGAAGTAAGTTGTCTACCATAACGATACGTTGATGAAGTCTTGGAATCATTTATGTTACCTTACCTTCAGTGTTTGTTAAATGGGATTTTCAAGAAAGACAAGCAGCATCCCTCTAAACGTTCTTCGAAAGACAAGTCAACAAAAAGTTCATTTGCTTTCTTGGGCTTAGTTTTCTACTTTTGTAAAAATTTTGGGTCATGGTTGGGCATTGCTTTCTGTTATGTGCGAAACTTCATCGTATAAATTGGCATAAAAATATCGACATTCAATCATTAAAGCATCATCAATGCTTTTAATCTTTATTTTGCAGAGTGGCTGTTTGCATTATGATTTTTTCATTGATTACTTTGCATTTATCATCAATGTAAAAACTCATCGTAATTTCAACATAAAATAATTTATTCTTGAATAAATACTGTGGAATAAATTAGAAGATTTGAGATTATTTTACTGAAAGAAAAATAGTTAATATTAAATGTTTCATTCTAATTTACTTCTCTAAATGCTTATGAGCATATCATAAATTATTATTTTATTTAAGGAAGACCTTGTAAAATATTCTTATATGTTTATGCATATATATATTTGGTGACAACTTTATCCTGTTGACAAAAAAATATTGTATTAAACTGAAAACGTGGAAGTTGTTTTCAAAAAATTAACTTTACTAAAGTGATTTGTTACTTAGATACAACATTTTTAAGTATTTTCAAAATGACCCCCTTGGGCATCGATACCGAACCTTAAATATCTCATAACATTTTCTGCAAAGGACCGCATTTCATCAGGTGTTAATTTAGCCCATTCCTTCTTAAGAGTAACCTTTAGGGATTCCAAACTGCGATGTGTCTTAGAGCATTCTCTTGATTGCATAATAGACTAAAGACTATAGTCCATTGGGTTTAAGTTAGGTAAATAGGGGAGCCACATTCCCACAGCTATGAAATCTGGAAGATTTGCTTGATACCAGTCTTGTGTTGCTTTTTGCTCTATGAGAAAAGGCAGAATCTTGTTGAAATGTCCAGATGGTGTGTTTAAAGTGTTTTTGTCCCAAGAAAGTAAAACCGACTGTAAAATCTCATTGCAGTGCATGGTTTTGTTCATATAGTCGCCTTGATCTATGAAAACCAAAGGAATTTTTTCCAAATTCACAAATGCCTCCCTAAACCATAACTGACAGTGGTTTTTTGAAGACTTTCTACTCTTGTGGATGTTCCAGGATGATCAGATGACCAGTAACGGTCATTTTGTCGATTATAGGATTGTTCAATTGCGAAACGTTTTTCGTCCGTGAAGATGAAATGCTTCCATGCGCCTTTTACGGACTTTCTAAGGAGAGCTCAACATATTTGCAACCGTGTACACTTATTTTGCTCATTTAGTTTCTGTACTTTTCGAAGTTTATATGGCTTAAGTCCAAGTTCTTCTTTTGCAATTTGTCTAAAGTATTCTCTAATAACCCCTATTCTTTAACTAATTTTCTCATTGAGTTTCAAGGATTTCGGTTTAATCATTTCTTGATAATTTTTCGAATTTCATTTGTATTCACAGTTCTTTTTTTGGTTTTCAGGGTCTATCACTCTCATGGCCAAGCTCCAAGAATCATTTTATAGTACGTGATGTCGTTTGCCTGTGGATATTCAGCTTTATGGCAATCAGAATTTGCTTTAATCCAGCCTCAAATAAAGCAATAATTTGTCGTCGTTGGTTTGGTATATCATTTCAAACAAGGGAGTAAAAACTAACTGTTTTTTTACAATAACATTAAGATCTCTGAAGCAAATGAAATTTTTATAAAAAAGTGTTGGACATGAATTAAAGCAATCCAAAGCAGTACAATTTTGTTAACAGCATATATATATATACATACATACATATATATATATATATATATATATATATATATATATATATATATATATATATATATATATATATATATATATATATATATATATATATATATATATATATATATATATATATATATATATATATATATATATATATATATATATATATATATATATATGGGTCGTAAATTTGTTGCAAATATTTTATGATATATGCAGATCAGGAAACAAGTCATTTGAAATATGCCTGCTATCAAAAGTGAGGAGCAAGAAAACGTGATGAAATACTTAAATCATTCAAGATGAACATGAAAACTGCTCAGTATATTGTTGAAAATCTGGTGTGAAAGGTATTGTAAATACAACTTGAAATCTTTCTGTCCATATTATGTTGTGAATATTTTAAAATTTACTTTTTAATTATATAGAGTCGTGATTAATAAGGAATTATTTATATATGTATACCTCATATAGTTATTTCATAATGTTTTTTGATATAATTATTTCAAGATATAATTTCAAAGAGAAATGATGAAATTTAATGTTTAATGATTATCTAATTAATTTTTAAAATTTAATCGATTTTGTTAAAATAATTTTAGAGAAAGGAGTTCAATTACAATGAATTTATCTGGAAATGATATCATAATTAAAATTATTTTTCAAACTATCTGTTAGAATACCGAAAATCAAATTTGTCAAAATGTTAATTTCTTAAGTCAGTCCCTAATTAGATATTTATTTTGATATTAAGTTTTTTTTATTTGTGTATATTATTTTAAATGAGTTGAATATAAAACAAATCTTTTCTTATTTTATATATACGGGAGCATTACATATAAACTTTTTTAACTGTACATAACACAGTACACAGTTTTATGTAATCATATCAAATCTAAAATATTCCCACAAATACTTCACATTTGAATTTATTAAAACGTAATGACTTTAAATAGCATATAATATTTTTGTTTTAACAAGTTGAATTTTATGCAGA
Organism: Latrodectus hesperus; assembly: GCA_037975125.1. NCBI lineage: Eukaryota > Metazoa > Arthropoda > Arachnida > Araneae > Theridiidae > Latrodectus > Latrodectus hesperus. Next base: position 49,892,294 of record CM075859.1, on the reverse strand, counting down.
ATATATGCACTTTAATAAATATTTTGTTTTTTAATTATTTTATAAACTTAATTCCTGCATAATGGGTTAGAAACAAGAAGTTAACATCCATTTAAAATATTTCTATAATTTATTTTTCAATTAGGAATTTATCTCCTTTATTACTTAATTTTTAATTTTTTGTAAGAGCAGGGTGCTATCATTTGCGAATTCAAATATTTATATGAGATAAAAGTTGTTTTAAATACGTATTATGCATACAATTGTTAAAAATATAAGTGTTATGATATGCTTTCAATATTTATTAAAACACACCTGTTTTAACTAATCTCAGAAACATCACTGAAAGAGAGCTATATTAATTTTTTTTTATAAATTGAAATACTTATTAAATAGGAACATTCAATCACACTTCCATTTACAAAGACAAACATTTAACTGAAATCTGATAGAGAAACATTTCAATCAAATTAGTAGAAATTGTTTAATTATTGGTTTAATCAGAATTAACCTTTTAACAATATCTTTAGTCATTGATTAGATATTTTCTAGTATATTTACCGTTTTTCAGTGCAGAAGTTATTAATGAAAATTAAGAGGTAAAATATTAATACTGTCATGTAATTAGGGCTTAAACTCACATTACATTACACGTTTCATGCAGTTACTACAGAAATATTCCCTCACTAATGCGTAAGTATCAATTTATATATATATATATATATATATATATATATATATATATATATATATATATATATATATATATATATATATATATATATATATATATATATATATAGATACATAAATACATAGATAGATATGAGTGCGCGTATCTGGTTACAATAAATATAATTTCTAAATTGAATACATCGAAACATAAATCCTCATTCTAAAAATAAGTGTAAATAATGAGGTGATTTAAAATTTTAAGAATCAGATAAAATGAGACGAAATCATAAAATGCATTGCACTATCCTTTGCACTATAATGATATTTAAAATATATAATCTATAATATTTATTAATAAAATTTGTTCAATATATTAATATTCAAATGCAAGATATATTATGAAGATGATTTTGTTTCTTTTTCAAGTTGCTTATATAGTTGTTACATTTTAAGATTCTAATAAAAACTTATAAACTTAATACAAAATTTCTAATTTAAAAACTATTACGTATTTTGTCTTTTGTTAGGGTAATGATGCTCATTTAATATTTCATGTAAACAATGAAGAGGTTTAATAAAAATTATTTTCATTTTGTTTTTTGCTCAACTTTAAATACTAAGAAAATTCCCATTTATGTTTTATAAAATTTTATTTATAAAAGTAATTCTAAATTATACAAATATTCATATTTACAACCAAATCATAATTCATAGAATAATTGTTTATCGATTGATGGACAACATATTTTCCTCGATGGAAGGTCGATTCCTCTTAATGTAGATAACCTCTCAAAGTCGACCTTCCAAATTGCTTTGACTCCCTCTAGTGGTCTTGAACGTTTCTTTCGCACCCGTTAGGATGTCACTCCACTTGAGTGATGCTCATTTCCTTTGCTCTTGCTTTTAGTTGATATTAGTATCACTCCACTTATGACATTGAGGGGAATATCTTGTCATCCTTTGCAGGAAATATTTACCATCTCTTACCCTCATAACCCGGGATATCAATTTTAGGAGTAGGTTGCTTTGTTTTAATTGCGTCTGTAAAATGAAACTTTCCCCAAATTAACGTTTTGAAAAATCGACGTACGGTATTGGGGTAGGAGAGATAAACATAATAATTGACTCCAAATTTAAAAATAAATCATTAACAATGGTGTATTCATGATTGACATGCTTAGAAAGATAATATATAATTACTAAATTCCTTTTCTCTACAAATGGGTGAAATGGTTTTTTAGAAGTCTTAATCCCAAGCAATGCATGCTTGCGTTTGTACTGTTATAGTTATTTACTGCTGTTTAGTTGAGAATGTTTTTATATGAGCTATAGCTTTTCAAACACCCGCTAAGATCTGTAAAAAGTAACATTTAAGTAAGGTTAAATCTTTAGTTTAAAATTGGGAATAGAAACATTTAAGAATGTGAATGGTTAGCATTTGACCATTGTTTGTCTTAAATACTAAACTTATAAATTTTTTAACTAAATAAATTCAACATTTGATGTTAATTTACTATCATTATCTAATTTTAATTTTAAAAGTCTATTTTACAAGAACATTTTTAAAAACTTTTGCAATTCATATTTAATTACTTTTATAAAATCACGTTCTTTAAAATTGGATTGTTGGTATTTCTAGGAAAAAATTTCAATACTTTTTTTTATACAAGTTGAAGTTTTTGTAATTAGTCATTATTTCAAAGCTCACTTATTAGCCGCATACATTAATTTCCTTTATTCATATTAAGTAAATGTAAGTTATATATTAGTTCGTTAGAGGTGTGCTCTACAGAGTGCCAGTAAAAGTTTCTGTTTTATCACTATAATTTGAGTTTTTTTTTTCCTTCAACATGGAAAAAGAAGCTTCACACATAGCAAAATATTTTAACAATTGAAGAATTTTCGTTGAATTTACAACTCAGGATATTATTTCATTCGTTATGCTATATTTTGTTATCATATAAATAATAATTCAAAATTTTCAATTTATTAATAGCCGTAATAATAAACAATTGAAAATCTTTTTGTTTAAATTCATTTATCAAATAATATTTGTTAGAATAGATATTTACATTTTTGCAGGAATTTAGTAAGAGAATATCATACTTAATATTAAAAAATAATTCCTTGTAAAAATTTCTTTTATTCAATATTGATTAATTTAAGGACTTTTACTTAACTATATTAAAAATTCTGACACTGAAAAATATTGAAAATGTTCAGATCTCTTAACATATAATTTCAAGGACTGATAAAATTTAAAAATCACTCCGGCAGTTGTGTTAAAATCTCTTATTAAAAGTATTACGATAAATGAAGGAAATAAAGAAGAGGAAAATTATTGCATACATTATTATAAATTGTATTCTAGTTCTGTATTCAATATCACATTTATTACAGATTCAATTATGTCGATAATGAACCATCTTAAGCGTGGATAAAAATTGCGAATTATAAATATTTCTTTTTATGCTGCATGATACATCTTGTGAGCTCTAAGAGCATGAAAAGGTAGTAAACAAGTTATAAGTTAATATTCTCTTGTGAATGAACCACAAGCATTTCTGTGGTAATTAGGGGTTTCCATATTCGCAAATCCCGGCTTCGAGTTATTAGATAGTTTCAGCCCAGTTAGTGTAACCTAGAGTGATAAATACATATCACATACTCTATTTCGTACATCGCAATGATTCCGCATCGTCAAGAATTTAATAATAATTATGAAAACTCCCACTAATAATGTCTTCATTAGATTGTTGACACATAACTCAACCTCATATCATGATCTGAAACTCATAGAAAATTGACTGAGAATTGGCAAATATTAATACACACACACACACAGGAGTCATTTTCACACATAATCTATTTATATTAGTTTTCTTCCATAGCATTATGAATACATATTTCTAATGGTATAAATGTATATGGATAATATTTTGATTAAGAATTTACATTTATTCTTATCAATTTCTGCGAAATATAAACTGTTATATATCTTTTTAAAATTCCTAATATGCAATTTTAATATAAAATATACAAGAAAAAAGCCGTATTAAAATTTGAAATTAAAATATTTAACATTATTTTGCACAAAAATTTGTAAATTCCGTTTTGTAAATTGAGTCTGCAAAGTTGCAATGAATATAATCTCCAAAAAATCATTAAATCATTTGCCAAAATAATTTATCAAATACATAAAAATTAATTAATTTATTTAATGTAAATAAATTCATAGATTTTATGTGTATAATTATTAGATATAAATTTAGGAAAAATCATATTTCGATTTACTAAGTGGAATGAAATTTTTCTTATTCCATTTGTTGTACAGTTCGAAATGATAAAGTTTAATAGAAATTAGAACCACACACTTTAACTGTATAACTTATTATGAGAGTTCAAAAATTAATTAAATGTCAATGTAATCAATCGCATTAAATTGTATAAAATATTTTTGTATTTTGTAGTTTACAGGTGATGTTAATTATACATTAATGCATTCAGTTAATTTACAAAAACAAATTCAGTTATTCTATCAAACAAGTATAACTGTTAACTTGGCCACAATGAGATTAATTTTAAACAATTTAAAATCCTTTACATAATTGATAATTCAGTGGTAAAAGAACTGAATAGCTTATTATTAACTAAATAAATAATTTTCAATTTAAAGAAAAATATTGTATTTCGTTAAATATATCCCAATATCTTAGATAATAAAATATTAAAATGTGTCCGTGCTGAAATAAAGATGATAGTTTTTCATTACAAGTTAAGATTGTAGATCTCTATATGCCTGATAAAAAATAATATATATATACACTAGCATGCAATCATAGGACAATAAATATGAAATATCTCTGATTGAATATCACTACTTCAATATTACTACAATGTTGATGCTGTAGAGTATTATATGAGAATTCTTGCTTTTTAAGTCTGAGTAGATTTTAGGTTGTAACTAAAAATATTAACGGAATAACTATATGTCATATACTGCTTTGCTATTAACGTAATAGATTAATAGATGGCAAATTATTGGATCTCTTTCCTCCGGTCCATCAGTTACGAAGACATGTATAGTAGAGATTATTATTAATGTATGGTAGGTCACGGAATCAAGAATTACGTCAGTGTATCACAAAATGAATCAAGCAATTAGTTGATATTATATCAATTCATTTTGAAGCTTATAGTATTTCTTATTAAACAATAAAATAAAAATATGGGAAAAGAGTTTCACGAAAATTTTATTTAAGTAATAAATTATTCCAAAAAACTTAAAATTAACGCATAAATTAATTAACACTTATCTTATAGTTCATTTTTTTCGAAAGATAATAAATATTTAAAAGTGATTTAGAAATACTGTTTGTTATTAGTTGCAACTGGTAAAGCTTTGGAAAACCATATGAATCGAAAACGTAGGTTTAACTAGTACATAATAGCATAACTAAGATTTGATAATCACGAGTTTTGTTTGATGTCTTGACTTTGTTTAAAATAGTCTTTACTACGAGTTTATTCTTTACGGTGCTTAAGTCTTTGGGTTAAAGAAACGTTTTCGACCTTCAAATACGCCCAAAGGATTAATTATAGTTCTTTAAGCGATGACTCGTGTCAAATACATATATAACTTACAATGACACTCAAAATTATAAATAAAGTAATGGTTTAACTGGGATTGGACGTATATGTTGATTCTTCATTTATTCAATTTGAGCATTGATTGAACAATAAGGGCTTCTTTGGTTTTTCTTCTTCTTCTTCTTAGAGTTGGGTTTGTATGTCCTTGGGCACCTCTGCTTTTATCAGCATTTTGTACCATTAACTCCAAACCCAATGTTTCCTAGTTCCAGTTGCTCGGGTCACCCACTTTATTAATAAAGTCCGATAACCCTTTAATGGAGTCTAGGTGTAACTCTCTACTATGGATGATGCCTAAAGAAGTTAATCTAGGGAGGGCAAGAGCCTCGCATTCGTAAATGATATGCTCTGCCGTTTCCTCTTGCGTATGACATTTCCAGCAGATAGGGTCTTGCTGAAACAGTCCCATCTGGTCAGAAAGTCAGTCATGCTAAGGATAGCTTCCTGACTTTCATCAGAAGAAAATGGTTTGGAGGTCATTTCTACCTCAAGTGAAGGATTCATTGCTGCCCCTTTACTAGATTGCCTCTGAGTTCCCTTGTCTTTATCAGCAAGGTCTACTTCAGAGGCTTCACCTGCAAATGCAGAAAGGTTTGTTATTTCTTGTGTCTTTTCAGCCACAAGATAACACTTAATAAGCTCAGGTAATATAAGTCCACCCAGCATTGCCTGAGTTACTGGGCAAGGAAAATTACTCTAGAAGTTCGCCAGGCAACTAGAGGCTCCGTTAAGACACTATTTGGTTTCTTTGGTTAATAGTTTATATTTATTTTAGAAAAATAATGGAAGATTTCAGGTTGAAATTACTTTAAAAGTGGTATAAATTTTATAATTCATTGTGTATACTTCTTATTTCTGAGTTGAATAATTAGTGTCGTGTGTGATAAAATCATCAATCATCAACTCATTATTTCATCAATATATATGAATTAACGAGTTTTAAAATTATAGAATTGCGTATATATATATATATATATATATATATATATATATATATATATATATATATATATATATATATATATATATATATATATATATATATATATATATATATATATATATTAATATAGCAAGGCTTATAATCTGCAATAACACATATTTTTAAAATGTTCTGTAATTAATTTTCTTTGAATTTCATTTGATCTAAAAATAGATTTTAACATAACTTTTACTGGATTTAATAAATTTTACAAAAATTTTAGAAAATTATTAATTGGAGAATATTAAATTACATGCTACTGTCATGATATTTGTTTACAGTTTTAAATTCAAATTTTAGTTTTGTGAACCAGTACTTGTGTGTCAGATTTTTACACAAAAATACCGATTTTAAAACTGCTACTCTCTTTCTATTTATAAAAATTGCACTCTCAAAGATTAGTATTTTTATTTGTTGTTTAATGTCCAGCTACTAGGATTTCAACCTTTCTGCAGTACAACGGCGAAGTGATGTCACATTTTATAGTGGGGACTTAGTGGTTGTACAATTGCAACCTTGAAAATGGCTCCTCTTTATTTAGGAGCAGGGGAAAAGTAGATGGCTCACTGACTAAATCTACGAATTACAGAGGCATCCTTTAAAATGGTGAATGTTACGATCTTGAAATTTTTAATTTGCTCTAACTGCCCTTAGCGAATACGATTTTGTTAAATATTTATAAATATTTTGATATTCAAATTTCAAAGACAGCCAATTTCATTTGAAAATTTAATAAATAAAATTTTAACTGAAAATTTCAATAATGTTTTTTCAATAATTTTTTAAACCAAGTGCCATGTTCTTAACTGATTTTTTTATGTTTATAATTTTATTGTTTATTTTTTATTTCGATTTAAAATGTACACAGGAATACAATTTTAAAATAAAATGTTAAGGTCGATCATAAAAGTAAAGGCTTTGAAATGTCCGGCACATTGAATACATGCAAATAAATAATATACAGATCATTTATATATATATATATATATATATATATATATATATATATATATATATATATATATATATATATATATATATATATATATATATATATATATATATATATATATATATATATATATATATATATATATATATATATATATATATATATATATATATATATATATATATATATATATATATATATATATGTATATAATATTTGGAGTTATGTGTACAGTATTCGAGTTATTAAAGTACATATTTTTCACTTGGAAAAGAAGAATCAAATTATGTAAAAAAAACCCTAATAACACTGGTAAATATTAATTTCCGAAAAAGGTAATGAGAAATTATTTTCAAAATCTAGTCCACACATATTCAATATTCAGGGGGAACACAGTAATTTGCTGATTTGAGAATGAAATAATAAAATAATAAGCTCTTAGAAGCTTACATTTTTATTTTTTCATATTGGATAATAATGGAAATTTCTAATTACATGATTTTAAACTGTGTATCTGGCAAATGTCTGAATTCACAATCCACACACTGAAATAGTCATTTTCTGAAATTTCCATGCACTTTTTCACGTTTTGCATTTATTCTGATATTCCTGGAATTTCAGCTGTAATATTGTTCTGTAGGTCTTCCAGGATCGTGGGACGGTAACAATATACCTTCGACTTCAGCTAACCTTAAAGAAAACTATCGCATGATGCGGATTCCTGTGAACATGTGGACCAGTAGAGATCCTCCATCCCAGAGGAATGTTTTCCTTTCATTAAATGCTTGCCTCAAAAAATTCATGGTAATGCCTGCTGTGTGTGCAGTGGGACCATCTTGTTTAAACCAGATATCCTGTAATTGCATTGCTTCAAAATCTGGATGAAAAAACTCTTGCAGCATAGTTAAGTAACAATCTGAATTCACAGTTACAACATGACAATTTTCCAGAAAAAAGTAAGGGCCAGTGATGCTTACTTGTGATCTGACGCACCCCACAGTGACATGGTCTGAATGCTGGGGTCTCTGGTGAATTTCCTTGGGGTTCGTATTGCTCAAGTACTGCATATTATGCTTGTTTACTCACTTATTGAGGTAAAATGTCCCTTATTAGAAAAGAACGCATTTTAGTGGAAGAGTACGGCTGCAAGCATGTCTTCACGAGACGTTTTTCCTGTTATATAGTCCCGTATTGATAATTTCTGCACCACGAACATTTTATTCTGGTGAATATTTAGTTCATTATGAAGAATCCTGTGGAGAGAATGTTTTGAAATGCCAAGAGCAAGTGTTTGTTTCCGAGATGAGCGTTTCAGAGATAGCAATACTGCTATTCTAACTCCTTTGACATTTTTGTGGTGTTGTAACACATCTTCCAGGTGTTCCTTGTAACGATGACACATTCCCTGTTGTGATGAATGCATTTACTCAATTTACAATTGATTGTCATCCAGGAATATGTCCGCGTGGGGAAATCGCAAACGAAAAAAACTTTGATGATCGAGTTTGAATTGCGAGGAATTAACTTCAGCATAAAATGAGCGCTTTTTATCTGTCCGCTGCATTATAGAAATTGAACAAGAGATGAATACAAACCTCCCGTCGTTCACTATAAGCTACGGCCCCTCTCTTCCCTCTTCGATCAAGTGCGTTGCCACAGCTTGAATTCTAAAAAAGCAATTTCCCGAGCTCCACGCTGTATTAAAATTAAAATAAAATCAATGTTAACGAAAAATTTTGACAGCTGAAATAACATAAATTACAATATTAAATACAAATTAAAACTGGGAATAAGGTTTTCTGGTTGGTTAAGCCATCATTCTCTTTTTCGGAAGGTAGTGAGTTTGAATCAAGGCTTAACTGAAGATCCTTCGTGTTTGCTAAAAATGACTGGGCCACGTCAAACTTTGTTGCAATGTCCTTCAAGTGAAATGATACCTCTGGGGATGGCAGAGCAAGTATTAGAGGTCATCTTCTTATTTCCTGCTTCAAAATCACGAAGAGTCCACCCGGCAGCTTCTATCTAACTGGTAGAACCCAACTCAGGGTTAGATACTGGTATTCATGCGGGTGCAAAAACAACAAATTAAAACTGCATAATAAACTGTTGGGTTTTGTTTAAGATGTTGATGAAAAAATCAAGACTTCATACAATGTTTATTATCCCAATGTATTTTCTGCGAGATTTCAAATAGCGAAACTACAACTGACTGATGAAAATATGGTTGTTGTTGAGAATTATCAAAGTATTTAGCATTTAGCAATTGGGAAGGACCCTATTTTGTAGCAATTGGTTATAGTGTTGGTATAACTCTCTCCTTCATTTATATTGAAAAAAAATTAGAAGCTAATCACATCAGACTTCTTTCATACATTGACATTTTGACATTTTAAGGCCAAAGTAGGAGTTTTAAAAACCAACCATCACCTACATAGCAAACTATCAATAATGTGATGTGAGTTGAAAACTATGAGTAATAAAACTATAAATAACACATAAATAAAAATTTGAAAAGGAAATGCAGAGATACTTAAATCTAATTACAGATACACATAATATAATACCAAGTAAAATGCTATTTACAAAATGTTTTTTGTAATAAATAATATAATGTTTGAATTAATACTCAAAACTAAACTATGTAAATCATGTGAAATTTACGCCTTGGTTTTGCAAATCATTAGCATTACAGCGCATATGTACATTATGGGTAACAGTGAACCACCTGCAAGTACTTTATATAGGGAGAAGAAATTCCCATGAACAAGTTTATAGGTTTGTTCTAGAAAGAATAGCAGCCTATAAGGGTTACGAATGTCAGTAATAAAATATTGCAGAGTAATTGTTTGTTTTTTATAAAAAAAAATCTCTTAAGCAACTGTTAAGTAACAGAAAATTAACTGTTAAAACTAAATGAATTTAACTCCCTTTTAAAGCAGTTTTTTATTAATGTAAGTGTATTCTATCCTTCTTTGGAATTCATTACAGAGATATATTTCTGAAATGATTTGAAAAAATATTTTATAATGCTTGAAACTCAATTTTCTATAGAGAACATGAAACTATTCCTCAAATCCAAATTGAGGTTTGATATTTCCATTTGATATTTTACAAAAATAAAATATTTTATTTGTTAATACTACCAAATTTATTGAAACTCTGACTAAAAAATTTTCATCCAATTTATTAAGGTTTATTAAACTTCCTTGAACAGAAAAAATTAAAATAAAATAATGATTATATGAATACATTGTTATTTATACTACATAACATAAATAATGCATATTTGTTTAAAATGACATATTCTGCTGAATTTCTAATTGTTTTCATGCTATTAGAAATATTGTACATAAAGGAAAATTTTGATTAGAATTTGGTATAAGCATTGATTTCTACAAAACTGTTGAAAAAATAATTTATTCTACATGTTAAGAGTTATCTCATTAAAATAACGACAAGCTTTAAAAAATTTTTTTTCTAAATGGTAATTATTATGTATTTAAGATTATCTTGAAATAACGACTGTAAAGTCTAATATCATATAAATTCCTCAAATAAAGAAAAAAAAGATATTTATGTATCAGTAATTTTAAGTTATTATATTTGGAAATATTCTTATGCATAATAACTAAAATTAATTATTATTAGATACAGCGATTATTTGAATGGTACCTAATTTTTATCACATACTTTTGAAAACAATAATTTGAATTATTTCCCTCTCATTATAACATGGTTAAAATAAATTTGTCAGTGTCAATGCTTTTTGTTTCCGAGCACCAGAAAAATGTTATTTAATTATTATTATAATATATAAAATTGATTTTATAAAATAAAATGCATTATATGCTGAAAAACGATAATTCCATTTCAATAAGAGTTTATTTAAATGTTCAATTCTAATATAAATATCTCACTAATATACTAAAAATTCATTAAAATAATAATGCTTATAAATAATATTGCAGAATACATTTGTATTGAATTTTTATGAAAATAATTCTTCATTATATTTTAATATTTTTGTCTTGTAAAACGTTTTAATCTTTCGAATCTGACTTTATAGGAAATTAAGTCTCCAAAATTACATGGCTCAGCTGCTAAGAATTTTACGATTTAATTTCAGCATTCAGTCAAGAAAATGTGAAAATGCAACGCTAACTTGTGAAGTTTGACCGTTTTTATTCCTAGTGAAGAATACTATTTCAAGTTAAGCTCTCTTTTCAAGAAGCTTAAGACAAGAAATTTAAACTCTTCTTTTTTGAAAAAAACCGCGAAATTGAATGCTTCAATGAGAAAGGCGCTGATAGATTGAAGGTAACATTTAATCAAAGACTTTTTTTTAAGTAAGATCACGTAACGAGACGTTAGAGTAAAAAAAAAAAAAAAATCAAAGCAGGTATTCAACTCGTGCGAAAAACTGTGATGAGTTAGAGAAATTAAGGATTGCATTTTTTGTTAACACTTTTGGGGTGATTACTTACAATAGGGGAGATATTTCTTTAGAACGTTGTTTATCGGTTCTTTCATAAATAGTTTTCTTGATCCTTTTGAAAAGCCGGACTTTCTAAGTACCACAGAATTCGACTCACGTAAACATAGCATTTTGACGCTCCTTTAGTTGTGTATGACGAATACTAATGATTTGGCTTTCATTCTGAGTTTCTTTTGCTTCTATTTTTTCCTCAGTGAGTGATATTATTTACGACATTTACAGAAGTGCAGGATTGTTGAACCAGAAATATCTTGGTACTTGCGTCTTCTAGGAACCTCTGAGTCGTCATTCGTTTCAACATGCTTGCAAGTCTGATTGCAAAACGTTTCTTCTTAGGTCAAAAGTCAATGAATTCACGTATTTACGAAGCAAGAATTCTTCAGTGATTTTGATTTAGAAATGAATGAAACTTATTTTTGCGAATGAGAGGAAATTTAATCAACTAAAATATTACCTACACAAAAAAATTCAAGTTCACTTCATAATTTAACTCATGGTAACAAATGAGGTGAAATTTAAATATTTAAAATATTAAATAGATACATCGAAACGAATTCGATTTAAATATTTTTCAAGGATCTGAGGTTCCAAATTTTAACGATAGAATTTTTTAAATATTAATTTCATTACTAATCAGTTCTTAACAACCTTATAAAAAGTATTTTAAATGTAAAACATCGCTTTAATGCAGTAATTTATATTTTCATATTGATTTGCTAATTACTAATCACGTAGAAAAATTGTATTATCAACCATAAATGGATAAATATAAATCTCACAATATTTATATTCAACCTTCCACATTCAAAAATAGAAAGACAATTATAAATTTATACGCTACCACATGATAATTTTGTGTTTACGTGTGGATAAAACCCTAAATAAATTAATTAGTACTATTTTATTATCTTATTTAAGCCTATTATTAAATTAAAAAACCTCTTATATAAATATTGAACTTTTGCATATCTACGATGATTTTTACCTCTCCCATTTGTGTCGAAAATTATATTTAAGAGGTAACATGCTGAATGCGTAGCAGTTACTGTTTTGATAAAAGATTGCACAACATTTTTATACAATAGAAAATAATGATGTTAAGGAATTCTAGAAATGTCTTCAGAATAATCATTTTAAATTTTATTTGAGAAATACTAAGTATTATTATGAAAACAAGTTTTCAGAAATTTCATGATTATATCTCTTGAAAATCTATCATATTCCTTCATAATTTATTGTATTGATTTAAATATTAAACTTTGTGTTTAAATTTAAATACAGTTCTGAAAAGAAACATTCCACAAAAATTGTAATTACACATTTAAATTTTATTAGAGAGCTTAAGATTAAAAACAGCGATTGCAATATAGTGCAGATTTATGACAATTAGAGCTTTGGTTGCATGATTCTCATTTTTTCTTAATAGTAAGAAAATGGATTAAACAAATTTAACCCAAACTATACATCATATTTAATGATTAGTACGGCCTAAGCCTAAATTGTGATATATATATATATATATATATATATATATATATATATATATATATATATATATATATATATATATATATATATATATATATATATATATATATATATATATATATATATATATATATATATATATATATATATATATATATATATATATATATATATATATATATATATATATATATATATATATATATATATTTATAATAATGAAATAAAATTTCATTAATCAAAGAATATGAAGTAACTAACTTAATATAACAAGGGATTTAATAAATATTGTAACTGAAATATAAACAAGGCCGAACACTAAAATTATTAAACAAAAGAGAAGCAAAACCAATAAATGATTTTATTATTCATATAGATATATAAAATTAAGAATTTAGTCTTGGTTGCTTGAAGTTGGCAGCGTGCATCTTGCAAAATTCAGAATATAAAAACGAAGCTTCTTAAAAACAGAAAAGCAACTGTAATCAGATTTGGCAAAGAAAAAAATTAGTTCAGTGAACTGACTCTAATATTCTTTACTTCATGCAGATTCCTCTATGTTAGACATCTTCAAAATCGATGGCTGACAAGGAGTAACTACAATACTTATTAACAATAAGAGACCAAATTGTAGACCTTCTCTGAAAACAACAGTCCAACACTCATAATTTTGTTATTGGTCTGAAGATATCCATATTATTTGATATGCAAATAAAAGGTGGCCATTAAATATTTCCAAAAATGCTCCTTTTTCATTGAAAAGTAACAGCATAATAAGGATGATTTAAGGTTAACAAAGCATTTTACTTCTGCGTAAAAGCATGTCAATCAGGTACAGATGCAGAACTTAAAAACAGTTATTTGGACACAAAGTGTTCTTCAAATTTCAGGCTTCATTATTCATGACATTTCAATCGAAATTTATTGTCTAAATCAGTTTAAAAGTTACAGCTATCATGATTATATTTTCATTGCTCATCACACTGTAGATGTAAGTATATTATCTTTTTTCATATTTTTGTAATGTCTACTAGACAGTTATAACTTTCAGAGTACATGATGTAAATGTCAAATCCTTAAGACCAAAAAGTCAAATAACTTCTTTTTCAGTATTAACAAACTGAGCTATTAAAATTGCTGTGCGTATTGTTATGTTATGGAAAAATAAAAATTAATAACAAAAAAACTAATCGTTCTGATTCTTCAAAATAATTTAATAAATTAATACCCAGACATAATTACTATTGAGGGAGATAAAAAAATAACTTTCTTCTGGAACAAAACCAGCTGCTCTCATTTTAAAATTTGCCAATTTCTCTGACAAAAATTTATTTTAAATTCACTTGATAGTCTTGAGATATAAATCTCAGTTGCCTTACAATATGAAAGACAACCAATTTATAGAATCCCATTTCATTACAGGTTGTTCGTGTATGATGTAAAAGTAGCTATGTAGTAATTGGAAAAACTCTGTTATAAAATAGACAGTGATACTTATATTTTATTTGAAAATTAATTGGGGAACAAATCATTCGCATATCATTTCTTCACCTGAAAATTTAACGTTTATTTCTAGAAGTTTCCATCATTTTCATCAGACTAGAAATATGTTAATACATACTTATAAAGAAAAATATGAGTCCTTGATTTCATTGTTCATTCCCTTCATGAGTTATGGAATAGAATGTCCACTAAGGAGTTTTCTTATAGTCATTATTAATTATTTAAATACAATGACATCTGCTGATTTTTATTTGCTCATCTTTGCTTGCAAGGACTGAAAATTAGCTTATTTGATCTTTTTTGACACATGAATGTGCGTCAATAGCTCAGAAAAATCTTAACAAGAGACAACAACTGGAAAATATTTAGAAGTATTATAATTCATTTTGACGATTAATTCTTAAATTACGTAGTTGTAATAATATGTAATAAATTCTTGACTGTGTGTTGTTCTTTTGAAGATCAAATATGACCCTATTGGTTTCACAATATCGTATTATGCAATGAATTTATTGTTTAGTAAAGAATGGTATTTAAAGTTGTGCACGGATAAAAATGGTGTCATTATGAAAGATCTTAATTAAAATCTGTTATAAGAATGTGTTATGATACATAGTGATATTATGAACATATTGACTTATGCATGATATACAAGACTGGGAAGAATTAGTGAGAAATTTTATTTTGAATGTATAGAATTGGATTTTTCCTTTGCATATTTCCGTATCATTTGTAATGAGTACATAAAATTATTTAGCTACTGCTGTATGCCACAATTAAAATACACAAAATCATTAATAATATGGTTGCTGTACAAAAATTATTCAATGATTGAAATATTTGAAAACATACATGGGTACCATGAGACTATAATCTGTAGATTGCAAAATGTTACTCAAAAATAAAATATCAAAATAGAAATGGTAATTGGAATTCCATTTCCTAATTACAAGGATTGTTCCTAATTACAAGGATTTTACGTATTTGGAATTCAGTAAGTTGACAAAGCAGCACAGTGAATAATACTATCATTCTTATACCAAATAAAGAACAGTCCCATTATACCATATCTCAGATTTAAAAAATTTTTATGTAATTATTTTTGAATACAAAATGATGCCGACCTAGTTGTCATCATTGTCAACACTGCGGGACATACATATTTCCTCAGAAGATTTTCATTAACATCAAGTCAGTATATCACAAGGTATGCTGCTTAGAGTTGTGAACGTTATGCTGTTTTCAAAGTATGCTTTAAGCGATGTCACTTAAAAATGCACAATTGTAAGTAAATTTACATTCTCCCTCGCAATTAAATTATTATATAAATAAAATATAATTATCTACAGCACCATGCCTCACATTTAATAATGTATATATTTTCTGCTAACATAAAAGCTAATGATAAAAATTTAAAATAATATTTAAAAACTTTTTATTGAAACAGAAATTTATAGAAAAACTTTTTATTGAAACAGAAATTTATAGGAAAGAAATAGAAATTTATAGACAAAATGGGAAAATCCAAATTGAAATATATAAATGAAGTTAACTAAGTATTTATAATAAATGAATGTTACTTTTATGCATATAAAATTAATTTATGAGTTTAGTTTAAACTCATCAATTATTTTCTGTTGTAAAATCCTTCAGAATAATATATATATATATATATATATATATATATATATATATATATATATATATATATATATATATATATATATATATATATATATATATATATATATATATATATATATATATATATATATATATATATGCACAGATTTTTTGTTACCTAGATCAGTATACATTTCATCAAGTTGTCCAAGTTGTTGAATCAAATGTTCTTACTTTTTATTATTCTTGTCAGGAAACATTTATCTGCAGCAGATCTTGGAATTCAATAAAATACAGTTTTAGTTTTAGAGGAATTAATTCTTTATAAGTAAAATATACGAGAAAAGTTAAGATTGCAGTAATATTTTAGCAAAATTTCGCATTATTACGTTGTATGTCTCTAAAAAGAGAGATATATAACTTTCCAGAACTCTTAATATCTTTCGGAGTATTAATCAAAGCCTCTTCCGTTTTTTAAGAGCAACGTGACAAATAAACACTTGCTGTTGAAAACCCGAAAAGAAATACCACTGGAGAGAAAGAACACGAAAAAATAAAAGTAAAGTTCTCTCTCTCCGGAAACCGAAAGCTCTTTCCCGCAAAACTGTGCACTTGTACTTTAAATCTGAGAGAAGTAAAACAATCTGAAAATCCCTCTAGGGTCTAATAATTTACTTAAAGCAGACACTTCGCGTTTAACCGTACACACTGTTTTCCTTTTACTACAACTGCTCTGTCTTCATTATCTTTGCTTTGGGAAGCAATTGTTGGGTAATTGGATAGAAGAGAATTAAAAAAAATCCTTAATATTTATTTTAGACTTTGAGAGACGTTGGGACACAAGTGGTTAGTTCTGGAAATACTATGTTCACCCTATAAACTTATTTGCATATTTGTTTGATGAAGAATCGTTCATGTCAGATGTTTGGTAAGGAAAATTGGTTATTTTTTAACAATATTTCGAGTAAATATTCAAACTGTATTTCTGCTAATGTTACGGATATATAGACTTCTTATTTGAGCTCTCAAAAATTTTATTTCGTAAAATAATTTCGGCTTACACGACAGCTGGTTTAAAATTTTCTGAAATATTAGTTTTGCAATTAATAACTCTTGCAGTTGAAGAACATTTTACCTTTAAGGTAACATTTTACGAATAACTTTTTAATAGAGTGAATTATTTTCAAGTATGTCAAAATTAAATATGTTAAACAGCCAACCGTTTTTGTTACATTAGTTTTTTATTATTATGTACATGGAAATATGTGCATTATATTTTTTATGTACAATTTTTTATCAAAACATATTTACAACATGCATTTCCCCGACATTCAGAAAAAATGAAACATTGCCCAAGTCACGTAATTTTTCCTGGCTGATTAGGCCTAACCATGTTATTTATAAGAAATGAAATATATCTGAAGTCGGGATGAATTATATTTCTTCAAACTATGTATAGACCCTATGAGAAGTACGTTTAAAACAGATAATTATATTTTATGTAGCTAATACAATGAAATTATAGTTTAAAATTCTGCAAAAATAAGTATCCTTAGTTTATTGTTAAAAATAACCAATAAGTCTATTGATTAAGTAAAATTTTGTATTTCTAAGCTATATTTATATATGTAATTTTGAGGCATAATCTTGTACATCATAACTATTCCATTCCATAAAAATTTCAGGTAATTCAAATGAAAAAATAAATAAATAGTATAAGTAGCTTTGGGGATTAATTGATTAATTGCTTACAATATTATCATAAAGTTAGTTACGAATATTTTAACTGTCGGACTCTATATATTTTAAAAGCTCCATTCATTAAGAAACTCGTAGAGAAATAAATGTTAACACAAAAATAATTTACAAAGTAGAACAGGTTACTTCTGTATTATAAAAGATAAGAAATAAATGAAGTTGAAGTACTGCATTTTAAAATAAATGTGTATGTGTTTATCCCAACAAAAGTAACAAATTTAAAATGTTGCCTGATCACTTTTACTGATAAAAGTAAACAAATACATACATTGGAATATGATAATCGAGTTAATGTTTAAAAGCGTGTTGTCATCCCCTAAAATAGGGCTTCTAAAGTAAGTTTCAAATAAGAATAAACAATGTGAAGTTTCCCGAATTTATGATAAAACTTAGTGTATCAGATCAGACATTTTCAACACCTAAAATTAGCCCACTTTAAGGAAAAGCAATCTTTTTTAATATTTTCGTGAAAATACAAAGATAAATCTTTCATTAATATGTCGTCAGGCATTATTGGTGATCACCAATTGAGTTTTACTTCTTAGAAGAATATTTAATACGTTTACAATTTTATACTTTCAGCAAATGCTTGCTTTTGAGTATAAAATACTATCTATTTTCCTCATCATGCCTCAAGCAAGTAATTCAAGAATTTCGAAGTTTCCACTTGTTTTTATTAATTAGCAGAATGTAGGTACTTACTCTATATCTCTTATAATTGATGTAATGGACATGTGTGTTCACGTCTATACTTAGTAGTTTCACAAATATGACACGAAGTTTTCCAGGTAAAAGAACGCATCTTGATTAAATATTGTGAACCTTGCAATGTCGTAAACGTTCACTATTTTGAGAATTTACTTTAAATCATTAAATGTCAAAGAATAGATTAATTTTTAAATTTTTCTATATTTCGCTGACATTTATTTTTGAATATTCTGCTGGAATTTCTTAAATGGATTTTCGTACCGACTGTAGTTGGATATTGAAGTATATTCACTTAAATTTTTAGTCATAATCAGACTTCTTATTTTTTGTCACAACTGTTTTAGATTATCTGTTTTGAATTTTATATAAATTATTACAACATATTTCTAGTTTATTTTGTAACTCACTCCTTAGTTATAAATAAATCTAACTGCATTTTTGTTTGTTTAGATTTAAATATCAATTTATGATTTGCATGATCCATGTAATATTTTAAAAATATAAATAGAAATTTTGAGATTTCTACACTTTCCCCCCAAATGTAGCTGTTTATATACAGTGATATATCAATCTAACAGTTAAAAATTTCTTAGAATTCATATATTTGGATTTCATTTTAAGGAATGATTAGACTATATATATTTTAAGTCAACTATTGAGAAAAGATACATAATTAAATTTCATGATTAACCATGTTTCAAATGAATTGAAATAATTTTCATCTTTTACTCTGTATGCTGAAAAGAACAATGATAGTTTGAGTTTAAAATTTTAAATTAGATTTTAGAGCTTTCAATAACCTTATTTTATAAGCAAATATAGGTATTCAGTTCATTTATAAAATATGTGTCGTTTTTCATTTGACTTTATTTAAATAGAACAGTTTTCCTTCATTTTTCATAAGTTTAAACGATTTGAAATACATAATTTTTAATATTTTTATAACAAAAAGTTGCAAATATTTAAATAAATAATAAGATAATAAAGAACCAATATGGAGTATTCAGTTCTAATTTTCTAATGTCAACCTATCATATTTTAACCATTTTTAACTGATGAACTAGTTCCTTTTTTGTAAACTTGTAAATTAAGAAGTATTTTTGATTTTTATAGTAAATTTAATTAAATGAATACACATGCACACACACACATTCGTACGTATATATGTATATAATTTCGATGATTTTTTCGTTATGGATTTATAACGAAAAAGCAAAACAAGCAGAAGAGATTTATAAAGTTTTAATTAATTCAAATTTTCTAGCAAAACATAAGATATCCAGAAGTTCTTAAGACTAATCTCATTTATGTAGAAATTGTTTTTACTTATTTGTGTGATTAAATTTTATTTGCCATTATTTTACGGTGTCAATAATTTTTTTGAAGTAAGCCAAATATTTCCTTGAAATAGTATTAATTTTGAAACAGAAGTATTTATGTTATATTAGAGACTTCATATTTAATGACAAGTAGTCCTATCAAATAACATATTTCTATAATGTGTGCAGATTTTTGCAATTGTATTTTGAATGATATTATGGTAAATCAAAATTTTGTTTTTTCTAATTTAAAAGAACATAGCATACTATTTGCATTAGTGGCATATGAGATTCATAATAGAAAATTTATAAACGAAAATTATTTGATTACAAACTTAAACAAAATAAACTGTGACAAATATTTTCCATGATCAAAGTGACGTTTTTAAAAGATGCATATTATTTGTGGTGAGTAATAAGAAATTGTTATATGTTACTTAGTTGTACACATTTAATGTATGAAGCTTTTTAGATTATTTATTTCCTTTTATAGATTTATACTTTGTTCGCACGTTGTATAAATTATCTTGAGATATAGATGAACACACGAAACAATTTTATTTGAAATTACATTTTTATAACTACGCATAATTCAATTAAATTATGTTATATTATATATATATATATATATATATATATATATATATATATATATATATATATATATATATATATATATATATATATATTTGCAAAAACAGAATATATATGTTCTTTTTACTATGTTTATTATTTTGTTTTATATACTTATTTAATTTGAAATGTAAAATTCTGAATATAATATACAAGCGTAATACATTCTTATAAACAAGTTTTCTAATCTAAAAAGAAAATAATACCTTATCCATTTTTATATGTTCATTTTATTAAAACTATAACGTTGATATTAAATAAAGCTTGCAAACATTTATAAATGATTCTTTAAAATTGATAACCATTTTTATACAGCTGATAATTTAACTGTAGAATGGGTTAGTTTTGCATGCATATTACAGTACATAAAATTGGAAAACAACAGATTTATATAAGTTAAAGAAAAAATAACACATCTGCGCTTTTCTGTTTTAAATTGCCCAACAATCAAATCTCACTAAGCCATAAAAAACTGACTGCGCTGCCTCGTTTGTTTTAAGAAAACAAGAATCTTAAGAAGAAAGAAAGGACTTATAAGTGGCGATGGTATAGAAAATCTGGTTGAAGCATTTTTTTATGTTCCAGAACATAAAAAAAGGTAAACTCTTTTACGCGAGAGAAAGGGAAAAAATCGCAGCATATTTTTTTCTCCGACTGCGAATTCAAACCTTAAGGAACAATGAAGGAAAAAACTTCATCGCACATATGGAATAAATAAAGGTAAAAAAGGAGAAAACTGCTCTCTATTTTTAGAGAGCGAAATCTACATTGCTCGTCTCGCAAATCCGACTTATAAGTTTGCCTGCGGAGCTACGAGTAAAAGACACAATTAACTATCTGGACCGAAGTTCTGAGTGAGAGCAAGCAGATTTCGCCTTACCTCCTGTAACGTTTCTTTCTCAGTCAGGCTCTTGACACGCAACTCAATGATTTGATAGAATACTTGGGCCTTCACTCGGAGCAAAAGTTTTCTTAAATTTCTCTGATTTTCTTTATTCGCGTTCATTTTCTTCCTCCACTGCTTTTGTTTCATTTTTCTTAATGTCTTTATTTAAAATTTCAATCAGGGAATAAAGGTTGATTTTGTTGAAACATTAAGGTAGGAAAATTATTTTTTTAAAAGAAGAAAAATAACAGAAAGTATATATTGTATTTTACATGAACTAAATGTAATGCTCTTCTCTCTGTGAAACAATAAAAATTGGATATAACATATTTTAGAATTAAATATAAAATAAGAAATATGTTAAATGGTTTTCATACTTTAAAAGTTATTAATTTTTGCATTTGATGACATGTACTAGTTAATAGAAAATTTCAATTTTATAGTAAACCAGTGAAAAGGTGAGAAATTAAAAAATTGAGGTTTGTATACATAAAATATCTGCCATGTAACAAGTATGCTCTAATATACTAAAAATATAAGTTACATTTTAAAAAAAAGTAATTTGCTTCTCTTTAAATACACAAGATATTGATGTTATACAATTATTAATTATTTATATGTTATAACTAATTATCAAGTAACATTAAAAAATTTCATATAAACATTGATGTTAAAAGTTACCACATTCTGAAATATTGCCAAATAATAAATAAATGTAGGTGGTACAAAATTAATAAATATGTTTAAATTTAAATAAATTTTAAATTTTTATATAAAGTTATTCTTATATACAAATGTCATTAGTAGTAAAATTAGTAAGCGCTTAAAGTTTAATGAGAAAAAAATCAAATTGTTAAAGTATAGTATTGCTATCCAAAAAGGCTTATAAAAACTTTTTGATTACTAAAACTGTTGAAAATAAATGTTTGTTTCCATTCTATTAATTATTTGCTAGTTTAAAGTGCTGTAATGATGTTGTTATATTATTAAATAGAGCAACATGCATTTGATATTTTAACACTAATTTTATTTGTAAATAAAAAATAATATTAATATGAATTTAAAAAATCTAAAATACGTGTCATTCCTTGGCACATATCATTTAAAAACCATTGTTTTAGAGGAATGTTTAAGTAAAAATGTTAGATTTTGGGGCTTAAGACTTTGGTGAAGTTGAGGTTAGTTGAGTTGAGAAGATGTTTAGTTCAGTTGAATTGAGGTTATGCTTAGTGTAGTGAATTGAGAAGATGTTTAGTTGAATTGAGGAGATAGATGTGGATATTGATTTTACACGATTGATGATACAGTATTTTACACGTTGATAATTAGTGACTTCAAATCCATTTTAAATTCTCACAGACACCCTTACTTATCTTTTCATGTGTAGATTTAATATGCCATAGATATTTTAGTAAATGTAAGCTAAAAATTTACAAACTTGTTTATAATTCATGCTTCTACACTCTAATTTAGTATATATATTTTTTGAAAATTTCATTTTTTGCAATGCTTATTTAATTATAATGAGTATTAAGTCTTCAGTTCCACTATTTGAAAATTGTTAGTATATTTTGAAAATAAATTGCTTTATATTTTTAAAAAACTATTGAAATACATGAAACAATATTAAATGCACAAACAAATTTTTAAATGTTATTTCGAGCAATCGTTAAATGTGCACCCTTGTTTAAGAAAACATACAATTTACATATTTAATTATAATTTAAATAAAAATATTACAGTTGCTTAATAATTTGAATAGTGATTAAAATTTTGATTTACTATTTAAATTGTAGATTACAAATACATTTATTTTTTATAAACTGAAACCTAGAAGAAAGATGTAAAATAATACTATTCACAATTATCAACTATGAAAAAATTTATTTATTTCAAAAACTAGAATATTATTCTCAGTTGTCTAATAAGCACATTCTGATTCATCAATAAATTCTACTAAATCATAAATAATAAATTCTGTATGCATTAAAATTCATTAAATTTGTTTTTTTTTACTGTTGTCTTCATGTATTATAAATAATTTTAGTTTCTCCCAATATATGCAATGGTAAAAGATTTATCAAATCATCTTTTAAAATAATAACTATTTCATTGCAGACAGAAGGGGTTCTTACTTTCTTACGAAATTTAAATCAATTATTCTTTTTTAAATGGAAATAATAAAGATTCTGAATGATTAAAAGTATTGAGTCTTTTATCAGGAATATTGTAAAAATTTTAATTTAATAAAATTACCTTCCTCCAACTTTTATAAATAATAGATTTTTATTTTTTTTATAAAATTTCTAATTTATTTTGTACAGCTAGAAGTGATGATGATTGCGTTAGTTAATAAAAAAATAGTGATTAATTTAAAGAATTATTTGCATACAATTGATATATTTATGATATTTGGAATTGTATGCATAGTAAAATATCTAAATACAAAAGTTTTGGTAATACATAATTTATAAATTACTTTTTTACATTTACTAGATATATCATTCAAAAATATAGACTTATATCAATGTGTCTTTGTTAAAGCTATTTTACTATTAAAAATAATTTGTAAAATTTAAGGAATTATTCATTCATTGTATTAATTTTTACTGAAAATGAATTATTTTTGTAAGGAAATATATATTTTACTTATGTTAAATTCAGGAATTAAAATTTTTTTACAAAATTCAATAGCATTTTTTAAGAAAAATTTTCTTAATCAGGATTTCATTATCAGATATTTTCTAACTAAGAGGAATGTCTGGTCTTTTATATTTCGTTTTTGGTGTAAAGTGTAAAGGATAATAATTTATTTTTAATATTTAAATGTATTTTTCAAAGGAATTTATAATAAAGTGTGTGTTCGAATATTTTGTTTATTTTCTATTCAAGAAAAACAATTACTTTACGATGTATATTACTTTTAATTTTTTAAAAACCTGAATAGCATTATTTATGATTCTTAATGTTAGAAAAAATTTATAATTACTGAAACAAATATAACAGTAATGACTTAAACATTGTTTGTTGTCATCATTGTTTGTTGATATTATGCAAATAATTTGCATAGGTACTTTAAATATATTCAATGAATAATTTTAAATCTTTCTTACTAAAATAACTTTGAAATATTTCATATTATTGGGTTCTTTTTGTTTCTATAGAGGCTAAAATATATTTTGGAAGAATCAAACCTGAATTTTAAAAATGAAATGTCTATTGTGTTAACCATTGAATTCTTAATTCATAAATGTGTTCACTAAAATGAAAATATTTATTATAATTCACAAGTAATTAAACCAGTACAGTATTTCGATCAATACATTGATCAATAAATCTATTCGAAACTTGCTTTATATCTTCCTAAATTTATCTCATTTTTATTTCATTAATTTGAATAAATTAAAATATGTTGATTCTTTTTAATTTATATATTAATTTCCATCAATAATTTGAAAGTTTAAAATCTCCACTAATTTATTCATGGAAATTTTTATTGACAACGTAATGTCTTACACTCAAATGGACATGCAGTCAGCATTTAAAAACACTGTTACCTGTCAGTATTTAAGAAAAACCTCTTCTAGTTCAAATTTGTAATATTATCACTTACTTTCTTAGAATGTTGCCTCAATAGTAAATGTTTCCAATATTTTAATAGTTAGACAAAGTAAAATATTCATATAGCTATTTTTGCAGCTACTAAAATGCTTTGAATCTATCGAAAGCTTTTTTTTCTGTATGTATATAATGTAATTATATGAGGAGCGTAAATGAAATATATTAAACTCAACCTTAAGAAAAATAGAGAAAACAAAGTCATAAAGTATGACGTCAAGCATTTCAGTTTAAAAAACAAAAATACATTAGGAAGAAAGCAATGTAAGAGAGAGAAAGTGTTAAAACGAGCAGAAAATAAGCGTAAAGTCAAGATAATGAAAGCTTTGAAGAGAAGGTAGACAAGAAAGAGATACGGGTAGTTGCTTGTTCAGCAGGAAATTTGACCGATATTTCCAGTAAGGGATTTTGCGGAATTATTGACAATTTCTCACAAAATTTATTTTATAACATACAAGAGAGGAAAATTTAGCTATCGTATGTTAACGATAATATTTAAGCGAGAATTTGAATTCAGATAAATTTATCAATAAAAAATATAATATGCTAAAAATGGTAAGTTATGATATTGCTGTCGTGAAACGCATTTATAAAATAATAGATATAGGATAAATTAAACTAATTATATAATATCTGCACATACATACAAGTAATTTATTTGCATTGCATTTCCTAGAAAATAGGCAGCTTATCTGTCAAAATTAAGCAATAAATTCGATGTAGAATTTGAAGTTTGCTTGTCTAAATATATTGTTAAAATACTAGAACTGATTTGATTAATTTTAGAACTCTGATATAAAAAATAATTGTGCACTGATTACCTTAAGGATTTTACTAAATGAAAACTGCAATTAGAATTTGAATTCATTGAAGCGTGCAACTCTACCTTAATTTTTAACTTTACCTTACTCATAAAAATTCTTCATAACTGTAAAATTTCGATCATTTTTTAACATTATTGCATTTCTCAAATCTAGATAAGGAGCTTGTTGGTTGCTTTCACCGAAAAGTGTTCTGTCAAAATACAAAGAAAAACTTAAGTTTTCACAACTTTTTTGCGGTGTGAGGGTGTTTTTTTTTTTAAACTTATTTCAATTCTTAAGAGATTTTATCTTGGTTCTATCCAAGAAAAATGAATAATCTCATTTTGTAAAGGTAAATAATCAACAATAAAAACCTTTTATCAATAAAGAAATAAGATATGACGCATTTAATGGAAATATTTTTATTCTTTATCTTTAAAATGAAATCCTTCGTAGACTTCTAATATTAAATTTTGACTTTTTTATTTGACATTCTCTCCTTTACTTTTCAAAGGTTTTTGAAAGTAAGACCGTCTCTATAACTATTTCAATAAATATTAATTCCACGTTTCAATATAATGGACTTCTGGTCTTTAAAAATATTTAGTACTTAAAGGGAACTGCTAAAAAGTGAATATTTGTGATTTTATTGAAACTGTATCTAATTTGTCATACATGTAAGATGTAAGTAAATACTATATGTAAAGTAAATACTTAGTAAATATTAAGTAAATACTATATGTAAAGATATAGATAATATTTTAAGCGCATTATAGCACTCAGAAATGTATTTCCCTTCGTAATATGTATTACATGTGTTTTTATCACTTATTTTCTTACATTCTGCTTTGAAACAATTTATTTCTATTAATCAACTGTAGGAATTGACAACTGGTTGTAGCATAAGAGATTTGAGAGAATTTTCATGATGTCAGTTGCAATGTATTTTCATGAAATGAAAAAAGAGAATATCTTTGGAGAATGTCATTTTTCACGTGACATTTTAAAAAGCAGTCCAAAAGCTGTTTTGAATCTGGTTTTATTTTGCACTGTTTCCAGATAACTTCTGGGTGCGAGAGTAGAAAAAAACTCTTTGAAATGTCGGAACTCTGTAGTAAATGGTGGGTGAATGATAAACGAGTTTCGATTAGCCACGCGTTGTATTTGAAAGAACCTAACTCCTAACTTATACATCGGAAAAATGGATTGATTTACAGCTTTGTGATATTTTGTTATGTCTACAGAAAGCAAAGTACTGAAACACCTATTTATAAGTGAAATAAAATTGTTTATTAAAGTACACTAATATTTGATAGAAAATAATGTAGTAAATATAAAGTGCTTTAAAATATTTCCTTATATAAAATAATAGTTTAGTTTCTTTAAATGTGCTTATAATTTTTAATGCAAGGTATTTTACAGAAAATGTTGGCAGATTGCTGAATTTTTTTCTTCGAAAAGATTGGCTTTTTAAAAATGTAACATTTTAAATCCGTTTAAATTCTATTTTTTTTAAAAAATATATATAAAGGAAACATTTTTTTCAGAATAAAATGTAAAATTAGGTAACTTTAAACTGTGAATACATAATAGCCTCATAAAGAAAAACTAACAGAGCATTTTGTCAATGTTTCTTTAGGATAAGGAATATAAAAATTTGCTTAATCAAAACGAATCAAATGACGTTAATTTTCATGATGTGTATATATATATATATATATATATATATATATATATATATATATATATATATATATATATATATATATATATATATATATATATATATATATATATATATATTAAAAACAAACAAGTACTTACAATATAATCAATAAAAATTTAATTAAAATATTAAATTAATTGTTACGTATTAGTTAAATATTTCAACAAAGAATCGATTTTAAAATAAAATTATATCCTCAAAGTATTTTGATGTATTTGTATTGTTACATTTACTTCTGAAATTAATTCTTGAAGATTAAAATCGTGCACCCAATTAAATTATATCACAAGTTCTACTATACCTTCTTACAACCAAGACACAATGAATAATATCTTTATTTTTCTTTGAGTTTATATATATATTTGGCATGCATATCTGTAAAATTACATTCATAATTATATTTATAATTGTGATGCTCAATGATCTTAGAAACATTAATAAGTAGGTTTTAACCATCCTACTTATTAATGTTTCTAAGCTCATCAAATAAATTAATTCCTTTCTATTCTCTGCAATTTTTCAGTGATTTTAGTTGTGTAAACTAATATACTTCTTTCAGCATTATCATACTATATTTCCTGGTAAATATTGATGGATTGTATTTCTTAAATGTAGAATAAATGAACCCAACGTTTAAAAAGTAATAATAAATTTAACAAAACTTAAAATTTTACTAAATGCATGATATTTTGTTTGACAAATGTAATTAATTGAAAATATAGAAATGCTAACTAAAAGTTTTTGCCTAATATTTATTCGTAATTTACTCCCTTTAAATTTCTTAGAACTACAGTTTTTTTTCAGCTTTTGAATTTCGGATAAACCCTAAGAAGAAATTTACTTATCTATTATTATTTGGTATTATTTGGGAAAAAATTATTGTGGTGACCAGAAGTATTATGTTCTTTATTCATAATAAAATGTCTGAAAAATTTAGACTATATTTTTTTAAATTAATTAAATCTCCTAGATAAACTTCCATGCGTGTGAATTCTCAAGTCATTTTTAATTTATTGTTTCTAGTCACGGAAAAAATAAAGTAAGTGATGTATGTCAAAAAGAACAGAAATACCGAAATTTTGTATCATTGCGTAACTGCAGTGAGATCCGTCAATGTTCTTTAGTCAACATTAGCATATTAATTAAAGAATATTAAAAATTATATTCATTCTACTTTAACGAACTTAAGAAAATTTGAAATAATATTAAATCAGTGTACCTAAATAATAAAAATTAAATAAAATTCCTATATGACACTTATATTTTTTATAGTTATGCATATATAATTGGGAACATTTTAAGCGGTCTGTCTGCTGAATCTGGCTGCTCAAAACTGAAATATTGCACTCATAGCTTCTGTACATAAATAATAACCTATGTGCAATCGATTATACTGTCATGCCTAGATGTGGACACAAATATAAAGATTAACCACGAATTAACTATTATTTATAAGTCTTACTTAAAAATTAACAATATGAATAACATAATATTTTTTTACAAATACATGAATCATTAAGTAGTTTAATTATAAATATCATTTTCAAGCACATTATTTTATTTATGTCATTATTTAAAATACAAGTTATATAAAATTAAATATTTTGGCTAGGATGTAATTGTATAAAATTTAATTAAAGTAAATTGTTATTTTTAAAAAATAACGAGATTTAATATAACGAAAAAGACATTCACTTCTGTTATATTCGATAAATAACCCTTAAAAACTAAACATTATGAAACTCTGAAAAAATTAATGGATGAGGTAAATATTTTAGCTTCTTTATTTGAAATAAATGATTGAGATTTTTTCGAGATTTTAGATCCTTTTAATCCTCTAATTGAACACGATTTTGTTTTAATTTATTCCACAAAATTATAATTCTGTTTAAGTTATTTTTACAATATATATGAAATAATGAATGTTTTTAATATGTTTTCTAAATTTTTCCTTAATAGACATTTTCCTTTGGTAAACTAACTTGGTCTTTTTAAGAATGATATAATTAAAATACGTTTGAGAGAAAATTTGTATTTTCTTTTAATAAATGTTGATTGGAAAAATAAAATTAAGTATAAGAAAATTAATAAATGAGATGTAAGTTAAAACATAAAAATATAAATGTTAACTAGTTAAGAAAAATTCATGCTTAAAGTAAAAATGAATTATAAAATTTCCGTACCACCAAATATTTGAATATCTTTTGGCATATTTATTTATTATATCTCATAAAAATATTTATTAATAATTTTGAAAGTGGTTTAAATATATGACATTTTTCAAATTTTTGTTTTTTCTTGATAAAATGTTCTTATAATTACAAGAGTTAAAAATTATATGCGAAATGAGTTAAAATACAATAATTATCAATACCCAATAACTTGTAATTGATACTTTGGTTAATTTAAACTCGAAATTTCATTGGAGATAAAATTATAGATATTATATTAAATAAAATAAATAACTTATAAAACTTTCTAATAATTTGAAAGAAAATATAAGCATATTTTAGGATGTGCAATTTAAAAAAAAAGATAATTAATCATCACACTTAATCTATAAATATATGACTAGGAAAAAATAAAAAAAACAATTTTTAAGTTTTATTTTAATTATTGGGATAAATATAGCGAAAACATTTTATTCATTATGTAGTGGTATTAAGAAGAAATGCCAGTTTAAATTTTTCTGAAAAACTACACAAGCAAACTAAGTGGAATAAAATATGGCAATTTTTAACTGAATATTACTAAAGTAAGTTATACATTTTAATCTATTTGTATAAAAAACTCAGAAATAATAGCGTTTATAAGTTTTATAGTAATTAGGTTTAATGGACATATTGCTTTAGAACTATTTTTTATTTTAAATTTATTTTGAATTTTCATATACTCAGCTTTTTAGTATATGAAATATAAATTCTAATGTAAGTTTTCTAATAACTTATAAGGTGAATAGTTAGTGCCATTTTTCTCTATATGAATATAATATTTAAAAAATCAACAGAAGTAAAATAAAATATTTGAGAATTAAACCAAATACATAGATTTTAATATTTTTTACATCCCATTAAATATATTTAAAAAACATAGACTATTTTTTCGCATACTTGCAAACATATTTTATTTAAGTTATTACTAATTCTTTGACAGTTGATAAATCAAAATCAGTTTTTACAGCAACAATTCACGTCTACTATTTAATTAAATATTTTTTTAGTCAGCAAGTTTGTAAAATAAGCAACCAATGCATAATTATTATAATCAATAATATTTCCCGTAATTTTTATTCCTTAAATTTTACGGAATAAATATTTGTAATATATGATTTACAATAAGTTAAATATGAATAATTAGAATACTGTATTTTGAAAATTATACATAAGAAAACATAACAGAAATTTTCCAGAAATTACTAAATTGCAAAGTTTCTTTCGATTATGGTAAGTTTAAATTTTGTCTCTCATAATGTTCCGGTGTTTTCTGATACTTGATAAATGATTAAAAATAGTCGTTATAAATCATTAAAATTAAGTCATAGGGCTATATTTATGCTTTATTTTTGTAGAGTTAAAGCTTTTGTGTACAGTTAAGTAGTTAGTCACTTGGTTTTTACTTTTTAATAACATTTTATACTATTCATAATTCTAAAAGAAGTTTATATTGTTTTATTTTAAATAATTTGCACATGCAATAGAATCATTCTTTAAATTTTAAATTCATAAAAATATAAAACTTTATTCTATATGAATTTTTTTAAGACTTAATATAATAGGATGTGATGAATGAATGTTATGATATTTTTAAATAAGAATTATATATCTGTATATATATATATATATATATATATATATATATATATATATATATATATATATATATATATATATATATATATATATATATATATATATATATATATATATATATATATATATATATATATATATATATATATATATATATATATATATATATATATATATATATATATATATATATATATGCTTATTTTTAAGATAAAATTTATACTTTCCACAGTTAAATTAAAATGTCAAATCATCGATATTTCATTTAACAATATTTAAATACTTTAATATTTTCCATAACAAACTAAAAATTTGTTTAACGTTGAATGACTATTTAATTTCTTGATTTGAAAAACTAGAACGAAAATGACACATTTCTAAGTAACTTCATAGGTGAAAATTAATTTTTTATGATGACAACGCATAACATAACTAATAAAAGTAACGTAAGCATTTCTCATAACGTTTGTGAATAATTGTTGTTTTAAACCGCAGCAGCCCGTGATTTTACATTTGCTCTTTTCACCGATTCCACTGCAGCTGTGAAAGATTGCAATGGCGCTTTAGTCGCAATCATCAATTTTATCTTTAAAGTTGACGCTAGCAAGATTCGGTTGCGTTGAAATGGCAATTACTTTGAAATTAGCATATCCACAGATAACCAGTGTAGTATGTCAGGTGATTTATTGCGAGCGTTCACTTGGACAAAGTTCATGGTCTGCAAATTAGCGCTGTGTTTACATGGTTCTGGGTGGGCATATTTGTTTAATGATAGATTTCTGGAGATGTAGACAGTAAGTAGCATAAATTGCTTTCCCTTTAGGAGAATTATTTTGGTCTTAAATGTCCTTTCATAGTAGGTAACTTATATGGAATGCAAATACATTACTGATAAAAGAAAGCAACTGAACTAATTTTAAAATTACTTTAAACACTCTTATCATTCAAACCATTATAAAGTTACGTATAAAGATGTATAAAATTACATTTCTACTGTCATAAATCAATTTTCATGGAATTATTATATTTTTAAGTAAAAATTTTAAATTAAAGTAAAATTAATTAGTCTTATATAATTAGGTTCATGAAAGCTTGATTTATATTGCTGTGAAATTCATTGATCTTATTTCTTTTTTACTGCGATAACTGTGTAAGATGTTAATTATGTAATAACCTTATTATTTATCTTCATTTAAAAATGACAGACATTTTATTTAAGATGATTTAATTGTAGTATAACTAAATTAACAACAAAATATAAGTATGTTGTCATCTAAACCATAAAATAGTTAGAATCATTCAGCTAACCAGAAAAATATGTACCATTTTTTCATAAAATCTTTGCGCTCTCGTAAAATATTTTTTCTTCTGTAAGAAATAATATATAATTTGTTTTGTTTCAGTTCAGAGAAGTGTAAAAATCAATCAATTTTTATGAAGTAATTTAAATCTATATTTTTTATATAATTTTTTTTAAAGTTTCTAATGTTAATAATTCATTAAATATCATATTTATTTGAGGATTTAAAAGTTTTGATATATTCTGAAGCACGGAACTATTTTGTTGTTTTTTTTTTTCGTTGCTAGAGACATGAATCTCAATCTCTCTCTTCTGCATTTATAATCCCCTGCTTAATGGTCTTGGAAAACTTATGAAATAGTGTGGATTTGAAATAAAATTTATTTTGTTGGATTGATTTTTTCTTTGATAGGAAATATTTTTTTCAAGTTGCCCTAATAATATGTGAATCACTAGTTTTTGCATTTTTGTCTAACAGGAAGAATACTTAAAATCTTACGTAAAGAGCTGAAACCAAACTAATAACATAATAATTTGTTATTTTTCTACTTCAAAGAAACATAATTCACAGAAATCATAAGATTACCATAAAACTGCAAAGTTACAAGCTAATGACAGAAAATCATTATACAAGTATTATAATGTGAATCTCGGCGCAATATGCATTAAAGAAAGAATTTTGTTATAACCATTGAACAACATTAATGATTTGATAAAATTCCGAGGAAATGTTCATAAGGAAAGTTAAGAGTTCAAATATCATAATGGAAATATAACCCGCAACCCGCAACTTATGTTCATGGGGAAAACCGAAAAAACAAAATTCATCTTTCTTTGTTCTGGACAGTGACAAGGATAAAATCTGAGATTTTCCATTCTGAAAACATTTCTACCACATGATCACGGTAAGCTTAATAGATGGACCATTTAACAACCATGTTGAAGAAACTCTAACTGCCGTTGTAATAATTAAATAGTTTACAACAAAATATTTTCCTAAGGTACTTAAATGTCTTTTCCAGTTTACTTTCTAAGAGAAATTTTCGTAAAGCTTGGCCATTTTCACATGCCACAAGGAACGGAACCCTAAAATTCCTATCCCTCTATCTGGAAGTGCGTGCAGAACGTAGAAGCGTATCATTCATTTTTTAGTTATTGGACCTAATACCTACCCTTACAAAAAGTATGATATTTCAATTAAGCCGTGGTTAGCCGTAAATAGAAGATTTTACATCACCTGACAGACATCTAGCTCATGAAAGTAATATTGCAGTTTTAAAAGATCAAGTCCGTATTATTCACTTCTGACCAGGATTTTCTAAGATAGTTCATGGATACAAAAGTTCCCAAGCACCATCTCGATAGATATACATACAGATAGCAGAAAATTAGCAACTACTTCTGAATGTACATAGGATCAAACCTTGCACATTTTACCCCAAAAAGTCAAGTCCTCTCATTAGGTCAATTTGAGACATAATATGCAAGATTTAGCATTGAATCGTGGATGCGTAAACCACTGAAGGCGGTTGTAAGACATTTGAACATCGAAGTGCATGTAAGTTTCGTATAGATTCATCGTAAAGAGTGGGCCGAATTCATGCTACAAGGGAGAAAACCTTTAAAATTTTCAAGGACACCTCTCCGTCAGGCATGCATGTTGAAAACAGGAGCTCATCATACGTCACTTATTATCATCAACAGTTTCAAATGATCTCGGAACTTTTCATAAGTTAGAGGCCTTACGACTAGTCTTAGGTGTGACCTTATCATCCAAGATGTAAAAAATTAATCGAGAATAAACAATGATTGTCTACAAATATTCTAGACTTGGGATTAAATCAAATACAATTTTATTACGTATTAAATATAATTTTATTATTTAAATATATTTCATTGTATTTTTTAAGTTATCCTGCAAGAATAAGTCAATAAAATTACCATCATTTGAACCAGATCATTTAATTATGAAGGCGTATCTTATATTGTTGTCATCCAATGTGTTTCAGAAAAAATGTTTTTGGGCAATTGAACAGTAAAAAATAACGCTGCAAGGTGGAATGATAGTGAACAACTTGTAAACGCCGGATACTCTTAAAAAATTACAATGAATATATTCTGCAACAACCCATACAGTCACCATCTTGTTTAACTTCCCCAGGACAAGTTGGTTTTATTATTTTTTTTCACTAAGTATTTTGGGCCACCATATTTGGTGTTTAATCAGCTTATAAAGAATTATTTTCTATATTAATGATTGTTCTATTTGCCTCCACATGTTATGCAAAAGATAAACAGTTTTGAATTCCTTTGTTCAAATAGTACATCCAAGAAAATAGTATGGTAAATGGTGGCTTACAAAGCTGAAAAATTCAAAATGTTGCTTAAATTCTTCTGGTAACGGTACATAACATACCTTATTTGAGGATTATATCAAACTGAAATGTGTCATTCATAAATTTATGTAAATTCACATTTGGATTTAATTTTATTTCCATTACATATGAGAATAACAAAAAAAGAAGTATAAGTATTAATATGTGTACCTAAAAACGAAAAATAAATTTTTGAGTTATAACATGCAATCATCGTCAAGATGCATCAATGCATCAATTTATCGCAACATTCTGTGATAGATTAAGTGAGCAGCTCAATACAGTCTATATAATAACCTAAACACAATCCCCTTTCTCAGTTTTTCAGAGATGCACACAATCGTATTATAAGCTAGATGATAATCAACAGAAAAATGATCGTGATATTTTCCTGACGTTCCTTTTGGGTTTGATTTATTTTCTTCAAAAATGAATACCATCTCCTGATAATTCTCTTTAATATGCTTTTCCATTACTAAGTCACAGATTCAAACATTTGTCGTGCATAAACATTTGATGTGCTGTTTAAGATATTTCTTTTACTTGGATTTTATCTTAATAATTACAGAAATGAGCTGACTGCTATTTATGAATAATTGAACACTTTCAATCTCTTGGTTAAATTTCCCATTATACTTTAAAAAAATAATATTTTTCATTGAAAAGAAAGATAATCATGTTCAAGCTAATTAGGAAATGTATACCTGCTCTTTATAATATTAATAGCACGTTATCATCTAAATATAGGTTTCAAGATTACTTCACATCATTGTTCCTTTGCATCATTTTTTCCTAATTTCTAAATATTATTAAAGAAAATGTTATAGATCCTTAACATTCTTACAACAGTTATTAAAAGTAAATGTGAGAATTACCACGATGCGATTCCTTACGACAGAGGAAACAATTTTACACTGGATGGTATATAATTACATAAAATATTTGTGCTCATAAAGAGCACGTCCTAAGACATGATTTTTGCACACCAATGTAAATATATACATGTTTAATTCATGAAGTGTATCCATATTATATGTTAAGCATTTCGCGTGTATATCAAACTGTTTCACATAATTCCTGGTCTAAAGTGTTTTATAAAATTAAAATAAAATCTGACATCTTAAGTTGATCATAAGAGATATTATTAAACATTATTTTGGCAACTTTTTATCCTATTTAGGATTCTTTTTCTTAATTCAGATAAAGAGAATTATTTTTTTATTGTTCTCAAATAAATGTTCGAAATTAAGGGATTGGAGGTTTTAAAATAGTAACGAAGTTCTCTTTAAGCACATATAGAAGTTATTTACTTGGGATTACATGGCACACATTGCCGATATTTTTCTCAGAAAAATACCATTTTATACTAAGCTGCTCTCTAATGTAAAAAGCATTAAGGAACAGTTTAGGTACTTAATGCACTGCTTCTTTAGATGTGAAAACTTAGTGTTGTTATAAAAAGCTTAGAAGAAAAGCATTTGTCTTATAGAACATGAAGTCTGATTTAAGAGTTAAAGTGAATATCTGATAAATACTGTCAATATTTCTGAGCATCTTTACAGGTTTGTTCTATTTCAGGGACAAAATACCCCCGTTTACGATCACAAAGTGCCCATATTACGTTTGTTGAATTGACACAAATCTCTGAAAGTTCTATATACGGATCAAGAGATTATAAAAGGAAAAGCATTCATTGTATTTTAGAGTAAACTTCTTAAATAAATAAAGTGCCTCTTTCTTAAAACTAGTGTTTGTTGGAAGCAGAATGTTTTTTTCTTCAAATAATGCATGTTCAAATCTTTAAACAATGGGATACAAATTTTAAAAAATACAGCTATATTCCCTACATCCAGAAAATTTAAAAGGTTTACTTAGGAGTTGCAGAATAAACTTGAAGCCAATTAAAGGTGGACTGTCAAGATTTAGTTTCATACTTTTTTTCTTTATTCTGATTCTTTGTGTCATAGTCATTATGAATTTCAGCAGAATATGCTGCCTCAACTAGCTTATTAGTCGAGAATAAGGGTTAATTTTTTTTGTTTGAAATTACAGAAAATAGTACATTTTACTTCTATATTTTATATAAAATGTTTAAATGTTTAAAAAAATAAAACATTGATTTACGTAAAATTGCTGAGATATTATTGGTTATATTACAATGTCTATAAAATTATGTAATATATAAGAAAAATAAAAAATAAATAAATTGAACCGGCGTAGCTTTTTAAATTATATTTAAAGTACTTCCTTACATATATTAAAATATATATATATATATATATATATATATATATATATATATATATATATATATATATATATATATATATATATATATATATATATATATATATATATATATATATATATATATATATATATATATATATATATATATTGAATATAAAAAATCAAATAGTTTAAATAAGTTTTAGTTACAATATTTTTATCCTTTTAATTTATGTTATTTAGGTCTTACACATAAAGGTGTTATTTTAGTTTTCTTTCTGCATTAATAAGTTAAATGATAAATTCCAGTCTTAACCAACATTGTTCATAATCTTTAATTACTTGAGGGGGATGATTTTATTCTGTGCAAACAATTACTAGGATATTCCACCGCTGACGGCATTTTCAACTATTCGTCGTATTCATTCGTAGAATTATTCGATTTTAAATCTATTTAATAGTTCAGAATCAGTGCCAATGAAATCATGTTTACTTTGGAAACGATGGTGTTTTGAGGCGATTAATTATGTTTCCGAGGTTTTGTGACTAATTTTTGATATATTTTTTCAATTTATTTTCACAACTCTTCAAAAATAGTATCTTTATAGAAATATAGTTTGAAACTATTTCCTCGCTAGTTTTAGTTTTAGAAAATCATAGAAAATTTTCTGATAGATGAATATAATTTTCTCCGAATATTGTAAACATACCAAAAGTTGTGCATTTTTCTAGAATTAAAAATATAAGTGTTTAATCCCATCTGAATCATACTTGATATTTTCCATCAAGGAAAATTCTCTTCATTTATTGTAAGACATGTTTAGCGCTTCTGACTTCTGAGCTGTGGGTCCTGCGTTCGAATCCCGGTTCGGGCATGGATGTTACTTTCTTTCTCTGTTCTCTCTGTGTTTCTCTATCCTTTCTTTCGTGATGATGTATGAATGTGGCCCACCCTATAAACGGGTTTGTGGTGGTATGGCGCGGGCAACTCTACTCGCCTCCGTGACTTGGTTCACAGTTGCCCGCTGGGTATCGACAAATGAGTAGCAGTTTCTAGCCTTGTTGTGGCATAGGGTTCAACCCTCAAGTGCCAGCCAGAGGAAAATTTTTTTAAGAGATGTGACTACAAAAAGGCAATAATAAACATACCTCATATTCAATGAATATATTTTAAGACATATTTTTTCATAACATGGCAAATCTATTAACGTCACTTACATACAAATTTTAGCATTTATCACAAAATAATCTTACAAGATATGTTCTTTCTCTGTATAAGGTAGTGGATATAGCCATTTAAGTTTGAGAATACTTTACTCAATGGCTTAAAAGCAATTTCTATTTTGTAATTTTCAACTCTAGACGTTTTTACGTTATTGTTTAAGAAGATTTCGCGCATTCCAGAACAGCAGCAATTTAACAATGTTTTTCTTATCTTCTTGCAGAATTGTTATTCAAACTCTTTTTTGGTTTTACTTTTATTTTACTATACTTGATGATTTAATTACATAGAAAAAAATTATAGTAACCAAAATCATTGCAAAGAAAACCAAGGAACATAATTTTTTTGTAACTTGTTACCATTGATTTTTAAACAATGAAATTTAATTTCTTTTGAAGCAGTACTTTTAATTTTAAAATACTAAACTGTTTTTTGAAAACATTTAAAATTTATTGGAAAGAAACAAAATTATCTATGAAAAGAGCCATTGAAAAAATCAGTTAATTTTACTGGAAAATAGGAAATAAAATAAATTCCATTGT
The DNA here is from genome assembly GCA_037975125.1 of Latrodectus hesperus. Lineage (NCBI taxonomy): Eukaryota > Metazoa > Arthropoda > Arachnida > Araneae > Theridiidae > Latrodectus > Latrodectus hesperus. The sequence goes on along the minus strand of CM075859.1, from coordinate 49,853,019 downwards.
TTTTTTATGATTTTAAGTATCTAGTCTTTTGTTTCGTGTCTGGCTTACTGAGAATATCTTAAATACGTAACAAAAATGAATGAAATATACATTTCTGACACTGAGAGAGAGACTGTATCATAATATCTGAATTTTAAGAAATTTTTTTGAGCAAGCTTAATTAAGGAGGGATGAAACTTTTTAGGAATTATTAAAAATGGCTCACAATTTGAATGAATTTGAAAGCATTTTGTTAAGATTGATGTATTACAATTTGATTGAAACTGATTGCAATAAATATTTGATTCCAGGATATTGAAAATGCATTGATGAACTTGAGATCATCATAATGTTGCATAGAAAAATCGAAATTTATTAGATCCCATTCTATAATATGATTAAGAAATATATTGAAGTCTATTTATTATCAGTTAACTGAGCAATGAATAATGTTCCAAATATTACAAAAGTTTGCTTTCGGTAATATTTTATTGCTTTAAAAATTCTTTCTCATAATTTAGCTTACATAAAAACAAATAAGCGTATAAAATAGAATATTTAATGAAATTTTCTAATCTAAATGCTTTAGTCTAAAATATGTTTTCGATCAACATGAATTTTTTTTTAAGATTTGTATTTTATATATAAAGTATGCTTTAGAAATTAGGAAAAATATTTAAGTAGATGATAACGATTTTTTAATACATAAAATTTCAATATGTAAAAGCTGCAGCACATGCCAAATTTTAATTCGGAAAATTAAATTAAATTTAGATAGATTTAGAGTGAGTTATGTATATATTCTTTTTTTTAGTATTGCATTTTAACAAAACATACAATTAGTAAATTAGAATATTTCATTAAAGTAATAAATGCATTCTTTGAATGTAATATTTTATTGTTTTTACTTTAATTTTACTGAAGTAAAATCGTTAAAGTAAAACTAGTTTATTAGTTGATTAACATTAATATATCATTGTTACTGAAAAATAATTAATTCATATTTAAACTTAAAGCAATCAATTATTTGCAAATACGGTTCAAAACAAATAACTTCCCGAAATTTAAAAAAAATGTATAACTCATCAGAAAATAATTAAATTAACATCTGTTGCCAATTAATAAGCTTTAAAGTTAATAACAATATAGCTTCAGGGATTTTATGAAAAGTCTTGAAGTTATCAAATAATAAAAAAACTGCATTTAAAATATTGAATTAAAAGAAATATTTACACATTCCTTCTTCGAAAACTTAAAAAATGATATACTGTTCTTATACATGTAAATATTTCTATTATTCTGCGAAATATTTTCTTCAAATCTAATAAAATGTATGCTCTGTTTTCAAGAAAATTGTCTCAGCAAACCATTCATCACAGAAAAATAATTTATTTCAATTTATATTTTTCTACAATTCATTTCAAAATCCTTCAGTCAAACACTATATGCCAATATATATATATATATATATATATATATATATATATATATATATATATATATATATATATATATATATATATATATATATATATATATATATATATAATATATAATAAAAAAATGAGAATATTCATTTTATTAGCAAAATCTATTTTCAAGCACGTCGCAAAAAATTTAATTATCCACGGATTTATACCCCCTCCCTTTCAAAACATGAAATCACTATTGTATTCCATCCATGCTTTTCTAAAGTATATCTCAGATGTAGCGTAAAAAAGGCCTCTCACGACAGAAAACCAGTACAATGTTTTCCCAGCATGTTGGCAAAAGAAAATTCGATCTAAACTTTTTACAGACACGAAAAAAATGATAACAATTCTGTCAAGTAAATGTCAAAGGAACAAAGAATACACGTTATAAGTCTTCAGTTGTTCAAACACTTTTTTGAGTTAAAATACTTTTTGATGAAGACAGAAAAAGCCTTTTGGCGTTCTAAACTTCAAATCAAGGTTTACAGAAACACAAGTTCAAACATTTATAAGACATCGCTTTCCAATAATTAGATTTGTTTGATGTTAGTTCAGAAATAATTTTTCTGTTAACTATTTTGTAAGTCATCGAAATAAAGGAAAATTAGGAAGTAATATATATATATATATATATATATATATATATATATATATATATATATATATATATATATATATATATATATATATATATATATATATATATATATATATATATATATATATATACACATTTAAAATTTTTTCTTGAAACTTATTTTGGGGAATTTTTTCAATGAGCTTTATTAGTATTTCTGTTCTTGTATTTCAATTATAAGCAGTTATTTTTTCACTGTAGCAAATAAGTGTGTTAAAATAAATAACTATATCTTAGGAGTGAAACAATAATTATAAAAATAATTTCAGTGGAAGTTGATTATAAGCTGATTTTAAAATTCAGTTTCTTTTAAACGCCATTTATTGAATCGGTGGTCAGACTACAAATAATTTTTTTTAATTAATTAATTAAATTTTTTTCCTTGTTGGCTGTACTGATTTGATTTTAAACCTGAATTATATTAGATAAATGGTGTCAATATCCTGTTTTAATCGTGAAAAAGGATACTTCCTTAATTAATTTAAACTATTTTTATATTAATTATAGAAGCATAATTTGCTTAAGAATCTTTGAGAACTAATTTAATTTTTAATTTTAAGCATTGTAAGAATTTTCATTTTCTTGTTTTCATAATTCTAAAATTGTTAAAAAATTACAAAATGTCGTAATTGTTTTCTATAAAGAAAAGCAAGATAAAGGAATTTGTGCCTTGATTAGTTTGAAAGAAATAGGTGCAAGAATTTACACGCATAAATGTTAAATAAATTGGGTCCTATAGTTTTGAAATCACGTTTACTTTAAGAACAGTTATTTAAGAACTTTTTTTTCAATTTGGAGCTCATTAGTTCATTAATTGTTTTTTCTTTTTTTTACATAAAATAACACAAATAAGTTTTATTCAGTGTATTGAGAATTTATTACAAGTAACAATATTAAAAGATACGCAGCCTCTGTTTACATCCTATTTTTCATACCGGTAACTGCTTACAACAGAAATAATATTTGATTACACATATATATATATCTATCGCATAAATTATCTTTTTGGAAGACGTTTCAAAAATAAGAGACACAAGAAGCTCCTAAGCTCCAAATCGATATGCATGCATGCACAACATCCGTCTTCAATTGTTCAATTATATCTGGGAAAAATCCCGTGAACTTTTGCTCCGCAGAACACTTGGCCTCTATAAGCCAGCCATTTTTATAATTAAAAATTTTAAAGACACAGAATTTCCTGATATGTTCTGATATTTCTTGTGTTAAAAAAAATATGTATGGAAAATAAGGGCAATATCACCGTAAGAGTGTTTTCAAAATTATAATTAATTTGTGCGAGATATATTTCACATAGAATGACTCACAATAATAAATTTATTTAATCTCTTGTTTATATATATATATATATATATATATATATATATATATATATATATATATATATATATATATATATATATATATATATATATATATATATATATATATATATATATATATATATATATATATATATATATATATATATATATATATAATTTAGTTGAGAAACTAATAATATCATCAATATGTGACAATTAAATCGTTGCTTGCTGATACCATCTATGGAAGAAGCTCTAAGGTCACAAGTTTCTTTGCAATCGTAGAATGTAAATTTGATTTTTGGGAGACATCTTAAAATTTAATGTTTGTAAAATATTTCGTATACCTCCATTTTAGGAAATAATATATTTATTTTAATAGTTCATAGTTTAGATGTGCTTTTTGTAATTAGAATGATATTAAATATATTAATTCAATGAAATAATAATAATGGAATTTTATCACACAAGAAATTTCTTAATTTCTTAACATATAAAAATATTACACAATATGAGAGTAAGTTTGCATTTTTAAAGTGCCACTATTATTGAAAAATAATCTAATCAATTTTATTTTCTTGTTTTTATGATGCTAAGGACAGTTATAAAGAACTGAATATTTTTCCGTATTACAAAGTAAAATGAATTTTATAAATAATAAGGAGTATAGAATCCCTCATTAAAATTATAATTTGTATGATTTTATTAGGTTCAATGGAAGAAAATGAAATTTCCCTAGTTCTTCAAATTTATCACCCTATCAGCGAAAAAAAGTCGACCTTTAATCTGCGGGAAAGGATGTTATTGAATTACTCTAGGAATAACCTGAGGTCATGACGTATGGAAAAGGGGATGTTGTCACGTGATCACGACATACTAGTTTTTAGCACTCAGTAAATTAGGTTACACAAGACATTTTGAGATCATTAGTGTTCAAATGGAGAAAGAATCTTGCGAATTTGTCATTTTCTTTGATTTTACCTCTTTATATGTTAATTTATTTTTCTTATAACGTATGATTTGACAGCGAACTTTTTCAAGAAAGTGGATTAGAAAGAAAAATAAGAAAGTGTGAATAATTTCACCCTTTTTATCTCCGCTGTAACAAAACATACTTGTTTGAATGTTTAATCCCTTTGATTGGAGAGATAAAAAGGAAAATATATTACTTGTAAGCACTGAAAATTTTCATCATTATGTTTAAAAATGGATTTAATATGTTTTTTATTATTAAGGCATTATGATAAATTCAGTAAAAGGAAGTTATGTTCTTTTCCAAACATTAAGTACTGTTTAACACTAAAAAAAAATTTCCCTCTTAAGAATTAAAACATTTTCTTGCTCATTATGATTAAGGATGAACATTAACATTTCTTTTCAAAGACATAAGCGTATTACTTCTAAAAATAATAAAATAGAAAGGTTTCGCATGTTCCATTCTTTATAGTTAACTATTATACATAAATTTAATAAAATATATTTGAAATAAAGTGTTTAAAATATGGAATCAATTTCTGTATCAAGTATACTATTTCCGTTATTTTATAAATCTAATTAGCATTATTATTGAAGAAAGATTAACAGGTTAGCTAGAAATCTGTGACTAAATAAGGCTTCATAATCAGTCTGACTGTTTCAAAGCCTTTAAAAAAAGGCACTGTAATATTAAGACTGAAATTATTCTCTTGAATTTCCATTGATCAGCACTTAAATGATTCTCAAGTGCTGATCTTAATTACAGTAAGATGTAATTAGCGATAGTCAAATTAACAATTTTGTTACATGTGTTTGATAGATAATGGAATTAATTTGCTTTGAAGGGGACTCTTTCACCAAAACTTTTGCTGTCATTTTAAAATAAAAAGATTATTTTTAGAGTAAATATACATCTTAATATCTATGTATTAAGAAGCATGTTTTACTCTTTTTTAATATCTTCTAAACTATTTTCCTTTTATCAATATAGTATGAAATTTTTAAATCTTAATTTCTCCAAAAAAACTTTTTGTATTAACAATTTCATATTTTGTTTGTAATATACTGAACGAATAGGAAGGGACAAAAAAAAAAAGATAATGAAAACTATATTCCTCATTTTTCAAAAGTTTTTTAAATGTGTTTGACAAGTTAATTTGTAAAATCATTGTTACAATACATTTTTACCTTTTCACATTTCCAAAATAAATAAAACAAGCTTTTTTATTTGAAAGTTTTCTGTTTCTTATGTAAATTTTTTAATATTGAATATATTTGGAAATTTTTATATAAAACTAAAAAAAGTATGATCAACTTATTTAACGGTTTTTCTAATATTTTTGAATTTTTATTACAGAAAAATAAAGAAAATAAGAAACGCAAACTTTGTTTTTTTTTTTTTTTTTTTTTTGCTAGCGCCCTTTCTTGCAATGCTTTGACTATTCTGTAACTTCTGGATCATAACTGTGGCGCCAGGTTAAATCTTCGTTTTTTAACCTAATTAAAAATCTCGCATGGATTTACGACGTATACAAAATGTTTTGAAATCGAAATCCACACATTTTACATCAATCTTTAATAATTTTTGATACTTATTTCTCTGCAACTAACGCATGTCTATATTTTTTGATTTTGATTTTATTGCAGGAAGCTCAGATGGAATAAGCTGCGCCGACAACAGAATTAATTTGATAAAGTTAAGTGCTTGAGTAAATGATTGTTTAAGAACTTATTGAGAATGTTGAGATGAATGTCTTAGAAGAATAAAGGAACTTATACAAATTCATGAAGGCCAGAAAGATGAGACTGATAAATTTTATATCATAAGAACTCCAACCATGGCAGTTTTATGAAATTAATGTCATTCAGAACAGGTTTTATTTTATTGTTTTTTCTGCTTATTTTTTCTACATTTTGAAACGATCTGGGATGTAGAAAAGAAATCCATTTCCATAGCTATTTCAGAAGAGGATATATCAATTGTACTTTTAATAATTTTTCTCGAAATTTTGGTTTTTCAAATTTTGTATCATTAGTCTTAGATTTATTGGTAATTAAAGTAGATTTCTTTGTGTTATTAGAAATTGATAGTAAACTTGATTTGGATGAGGAAAATGGAGCAGATATTAGTAAACTACTCTTATTTGCTGGAATATTGCTTATTTTTATTTGTAATAATTGTTTGTAAAGTAGAAGAATGGGAAACGATAACTTTTGGTGTTCTGTTTTTTACTATTTGTTTTGCTTCTGGGAAAGTAATATTTTCATTTACCTTGATTGTCATTTCCTCTTTCTCAAAGATCCATATAGGACAAGATTTGAAAAATGTAACATATACACCAAAACAGTTACAATACTTGAAAAATTCTGAAGTACAAACATTAATTTTATGACCAAATTGTGCACATTTTCCACACGTAGGATCAGTATTCCTGCATACTTTTTGGGAGTAACCATATCTCTGACATTTAAAACACTAAGACAATCAGAAATGCATGGATGAAGTTTGTAATTCATATAACCAGCGTTTATAAAATTTTGGTATAATACTGGTGTTTGAAAAGTTAAGAGAACATGCTGCATGGTGATAAGTCCACCGTAATGTTGAATATTAATTCGATGTACAGCAAAATTTACTTGATTACGTAGTTATTCCAATGATTCTGCTTTTGAGAGATTTATAAAATCAGGGTTAGAAAGGACACCACGAGACTCATTTAAAGGTTTATAAAATGATGTTTTGACTGGAAGTGAACCTTATTTTTTTAAATTATTTATAATAGAATCTTGTTTTGTGTCAACTTGAACAAGAAGATTTTCCGATCGTAATTTTTAACATTTTTTATGTTATCAATAGTTGATGTTAGAAGTTTTTGTATCAGAAAAAGCGATACTGAATGAAAATTGCTTGGTTCAATGACACGAGAATTAGATCCCATAGAATATTTGTAAAGGTTTTGGTTAAACGGCAAAGCCCACCATGGAACCCTACAAGTGATGGCAGACCCCGTCTCTGAATATTTCCTGCCTCGTTGCTTACCATTGTACTAGTCAACACCCATATATTGGGAGTCACCCCTGGAGGCAGTGACCACCCTTAACGCCAAGCCTAAGGTAGTGACCCGTTCGCTTGATCCCTAGCAGACTAGCCATGACTGTAGTTCGGCACCAGCCGATTGATATACTGAGGACAACATTGTACCACCCGTACCAAGTATTGTCACTCATGGCCAACACGTAGGGATCTTGTCGATATATGAGAATCAAAAAACAAACAGACTGGCTACAGCTACTCATGGAGAGCTCCCTCGCTTCCCGTCGAGGGATGGAAATGATAGAGAAAAGATTAAAATGTGAAGAAAGAGGAAACAGAGAGAGAGAGAGAGAGAATATAGATCCCATGGTACCTCAGGATTGGGACATCCCTACTCACTTAAAGAAGGTGACCCCTATAAAGAGGGCACATGTCAAGAAAATATGTAATAGGGAAATTAATGCTTTCTCAGAAGGTCTTTATTATATAAGCGGCAATTATCTGCTCTAAAACCTCAGCTTCAATATAGCATGGAATGTGAAGTAGTCAGTTGAAGCATTAAGTGCTCAAAGTGAAATTTAATTTTTAATGATAAATCTTATTCATTAAGATGTCTACGTTTAAAAAGATTTGTTAAAGAAATCTAGCCTTAGGCGTTTTTGAAATTTTAAAATACAACACATTACTTAATTTCTTGGGAAAATTTATAAAAGTTTGCATATTTACAAAAATGTTAATAATGTTAATCTACTGTAAATATAAGCCTTTTTTGTTAGTTCCTAAAATAAACCACATTTCGGAAAACACCATTATCTTTACAGTTATTCAATAATCCTATGCTACCAAAGATTATATTCAGTTTTAACTGTTGGATCAAATGACATTAACATTATCAACCCTCTCTCCTTATACATTTCATTGATTAAACAAACATTTCTTAATTTCAAACACACACAGTTGCAAATCAAAAATGCTATTTAAGTATTTAGTCTGGTAGTTTATAGCAAATAGTCTTACGCGAGTTGTACTTTCGTTGAATATTTGGGAACAGTAATATATTATTTTAATAAAGGTTTGTTTTTTTCTTTTTGGTCCCAAATAGTACTGTATTACTCCAATGCCATGATACACTTTATAATTTGTGAGTAAAAATAATAATTGTTTGAAGAAAATAAGTGATTTTTAATGCGATACTTAATTCATTTAATATGTATGGTTTAAACAGCATTGAACATGAATTCTGAAAGTAAATCAAGTTTACTGGTAAGTTAATGATAAATTACTATTTCTTTGTAAGCAAACGCCACTTTAATGTCATTAGAAACAAAAAAATATGTCGGTTAAATATATAATAATATGCTCATATAAGAGATTAAATTAGAAATGCATAGTAGATAAACTATTTGTTATTTTACTTGATTCCTATCAGATTCTTTTTAAATCCAAGTGCATGATGTTTGGAATTTCAATGTACTTAGATGCTATGAGATACATTAACTTTAATGTGTGCCTTTTTTAGAAGTTATTGTCTATTATAAATTGACAGAAAACCTCGTTTTGTAACTACAATTATTTTATTCCTTAAAATTTTTATCCCAGTTTTAGGGGAATATTAAGAAATCAATCATAACATGAATTCTCCAAGATTATAATTTTATTTAATTTTAGATGAGCTAAAAATACCAGGTTACAAAAAATATACGTTTGTCACTAAGCTTTCGATAGGAAGCACTATAGAAAGTAAATATACAATAATTTAAAATTGTCCAATTTTTTTAGAGTGTAATTCAATATTTGTCATTTAAATTTTAAGCAACGATTATGTCACATTATGTCAATGTTTCCTAAAATTTTAGCTTAATTCTAAGATTAAATTATTAATGATAACAAAAATAATATTAACCTACTACTAATTAACATACACAAGTTTCTAATTACATAAAACATCATTTAATATGTACAACAAAATGTTCTAAAAGGTTTAATAATTCTTTTTATTCTAAATGAAAACTTTTCAATTTGGTATAAAGAGTAAGCTGCTATTTGAAAATAAAATATTCTTAATTGATGTTTTTATTTTAAATAAAACACAGCTTACACATTTCTAATAAAGCACTATATATCTTAAATGGTATAAGTGCTATATTAGAAAAGTGAATCGTGTGCTAGGTAAATGAAATATGTGAAACATCTTTTTTCAATAAAATACAATTACGAGTTTAAGTAAAATTTACCCAGGTAAAAACAAAATTTGCACTCTTTAGTATGTTAAATGTTTCGAGTACTTTTATTTATTATTAATTTTTTTCCAGAAAAAAACCCATAATTTTTTTAATAAAAGAAATACATTTAATATCAAATGTCACTGTAAAGTGTATTAAAAAAACATGCTTAATTTAACATTAACTTATGAATTATATTTAGGGATTAAGTATTACTTTCTTTTTAAATATTAATTGCCACGATTGGATCGAAAATATATTTGTTATTAATAATAGAAAAATAATATACATATATGTTTATTTGGTTATGTTTTAAAAGGTTCAGAATAAATTACGCTTTTCAGAATTAAAGTGCAGTTTAAATTTCAACATGACACTCTTGTTCACTTTATATAATTGTTTCAACAACAAAACTTAATATGAACGTTTAAATTAATGATTCTATTCGCTATTGAGAGCTCATTATTAAGTAAATCTATGCAACAAAAAATAGGATATGAATCGAGATCCTACGGTATCTAAAATATATATTTAATCAAGAGTAATGGTTTCCTTCAGATCAACCTTTACGAGCTATTGATGTTTCAAATGTCAATTTTACGAAATTAAATTGTAAATTCTAACTCATGTGAGATAAGATGTAAAGAGGTACGTTCAGAAAATAACATATCCAATGATTAAAATTGAAAGCGCAGTTTAAAATTATTCTTTGCTAGTTGCTAATATATTAATCATTATCATTTATTATTCCTTTGTTTATTTGTTTTTTGAAACCAGGAACAAGTCATATTCTAATTGCTTGCTTTCACTGAGGCTGAGATTGATTTTGAAACCTGTGTCAATATAGAATTTTAGCCTGAGGGATTGGAAACATGTGGATTTAGTGCAAATTCACGATTGGCTGTGCAGCCTATTACAAATGCTACGTATTAAATTTTACTTGTCATTATATAGAATTTGTAATTTAAATATATTATGTCTAATTGCAAGGATCATTTATATGGCATAAATTAGACGATTAATATTTTGAAAACGTGTGTGTTTAATGAGTAGTATCGTCTTTATCAAAATATTTGCAATATTTTTTCTTTTCCCTTCATTTAATTTTAATAACTGAACTTTCTTTAGAAAAATCAGTTATTAAAATTATTTTATTTAACGTATTTGTTAAATTATATATAATATTATATATAAATTATATATAATTTAATTAAATTATATATAGATTATATATAAAAATATACGTTAAATTAAAATTATTTAACGTATTTGATTGAAACCGAGATTAATTCAAACGTGGTTGATTTTGAGAGTAGATCCAAAATATTTATTTTTACCAAAGGTAAAATATAAAGTTTAATCTTACCTAAAAACAAAGAGAATTTTAATTGTACGCTATAAAAATACTTCATGATAGAAAATTACTCTATCACAATTTTTTGAAACAATGGTGTCTTGGCTGCCCACATATTTTAATAAGATTCGTCTTTTTTTAATAAAATTGGTTTCTTTAATTTTTGTGTGGTTTCCTTCCCTTTTTTAGTGATAATCATCAAAGCCGGAATAATTTTAATATTTTTTTATTAAATATATTTTTAGTCATGATGTTTTCAGTATCAATAATCTCCCTATACCAAATATATATCAGTGCTATTTTATAATTTATCTGTTAGTGAAAATTTCTCGTACCTAACATTATAGAAATAAATGACATATTTTGATCTGAAATAGCCAATATCTCTAACAATATTGATAAATTAATTCTATCATTGAGATTATTTATATATGGCGTGATCTATTTATGTTCAATTTGTTTTAATTTAAAAATCTCGAATCCAATTTGTCCATTATTTAAAGAAATGTTTCTCATTTTCTTAAAAGGTGGTGAATGTTTCATATTTTTGAGTAAGCCTGATTAAATGAAATATGATCTACAAACTTCAAGAAAGTGAATTTAATCTTGCTATATACCTTAAAAAATAATAATTTAAATAAATACATATATCTTGAATTAATTTATAAATATAATATTGCAAACTATACTATTGATAGTATAGCAGTGAGTAGAAGACAGTTGTAGATAAATAAAATCCATGTCACAAGAAAGGAAAATAGGACATACGATGAAATAAAATTTTATCAGACTTTTTTATAAATTATTTTTTATTAAATTTATTTTTTAAATTTTATTTAAGAAAGTATATTAGTGCCTTCTGCTCTAAATGGTGAATTAAACGTAAAGGGATATAAAACTCTTGATATTATAAAAGAGGATATTGAAAGGGTGAAAGTGGCACACACACAGTGAATCCTGTTGCATAGCTTTGAATATTTTCAAAGAAACAGTGATGATAGATGTTGTTTTTCACATGGTCATCTATATATTACTAAAGCAACTGTTGTTTAGGTTTTAGAGATTCTCATGTAAACAAATTATTAAATCATAAAATATACATTTCTATTCATCTTAAAAGAGTTGTTTCTTATAGAAAGAGGTAAAAAATATGTAGAGTGTTTAAACAAAGAGACTGGATTTAGATTTACGAGGATACTCTTCATACTTGTTGTTTACTGTGTGATATTTCTTCTACAGAAAGTATGTTATGAGAAGTATATAGGTAATTAAATATTGAGTTTTGTAACATTTTTGAGGCAATTTAAAAAATTGAAATACTCAAAAACATTGAATTGTTTTCCTGATTTCTGTGTTTCTCTATATTGTCCATTAATATAAATCATTATTTCATATATTACACTTATTAAGGTAGAGAAGTCTTTTATCTCTGTTTCTTGCCCATAAACCAATTTTATCCAGTGATTAATATACACATTAAAAAGGTCTATGGGAAGTGGCTCTGTGGTTATGTTTTAAAAATTGGCTTCTGTAGTCACAGGAATTTGTCTTAATAAGACTTATACACTTTTAAAAAATATATTAAAATGCACTTCTTTTGTATTACAGTGAAACATATAAATATGATTTTTTAAATATTGAAGACTCAAACTATGATAGCAATTAATAAAATTTATTCTATAACAACAAAAGAACACATATATATAAGGGTAATATATTATAATTCAAATAATTTTTGAGTAAGAATTATGAAGGAATTTTAAAAATAATAATTCAATATTAAAATTATTGTACAGATTGATCACCAATATTAAACTATTTAAATGTATTTATTATTTATTATTTGGAAATGATTTTCCTAATAATCTGTATTTTAAGTGACTTTATAGCAAAATTGTAATTTATTTGAAAATCGATTTATAAAAGCAAAATCCAAATAAATTCCTTGCGTGAGAAAGAATGTTTTTCATATGTTTGGTAGTCTTACTATTATTGTTCAGTATCAATATTAACACATTTTATAAATTTATATTTAATGTATCATTTTCGTAAGCATTTCTTAAACTATTTCGTTTTTATATTAAAGTTTCTATAGACAATTAATATCATCATAGTACTTATATAGACATTTTCTTTTCTTATTTAATGTTTAATACATACATTTTTTAAAAATGACTTTACTTAATATTATATAAAGTGTTGCTTAATAGGATAATCTCATTTGGTGTGTTATTTTAAAAGAAAATTGTTTTCTTTAAAAATTTTAATGTGTATTGAAATACATGTATTATAACTATCAATATTTCAACAATTCCACAAATTATTTAATGATACATCAATTCAACACAAAAACATTTATTATTATTGTCTCTTACACCCTAACACTATGACTGAGTTGGCCACCAAACGGTTGGCGTTCTTGCCTTCCATTCAATGGTTGGCCCCGAATCCCAACCGGGGACACGGATATTAATAGTGGTTCGGAATTCACACACACACACACACACACACACACACACACACACACACACACACACACACACACACACACACACACACACACACACACACACACACACACACACACACACACACACACACACACACACACACACACACACACATTTAAAATATATGTCCCGGTCTGCTTAGCCCTCGTGGTCAAGCAAAAGCTGTAGAGAGGCAATGTCCAATGAAATCATATTAATAAGATGTGTTAAAAGAATTTCTTTCAAAATTAAATAATGTTAAGCAAAACTTCACGAGAAAACTATTTAAAAATATTAAATGAAAACATTTTAAAGAAAATGCAATGAAATATTTAATTAACAATAAATTTTGAAGAAAGAAATGCATAGAAGTTTTAGAAATTTACTCTATTTTTTAACTGTTCAGATTAAAGGACTTACTTAGGTTGGATTATTAAAGCTTTCTCTTCAATAACAAGCATTAAGTTTGACTCTCGTCTCAGGATTGGATGTTCATTCTACTCCAAATAATGTCTTACCTCATGTGCAAAAATGTCTATAACAAAGTCTGAAAAAGAAAAAATTGATTGAACTTTGCTATTAAAAATAAGCATTTAAATAATAAAGGATGTGATATGTTTTTGTGATAAGTATTTTACCTGAAGTAAAGAAAGTAAACGCCATTGGGATAAAAACCGAATAATTAATTGATACAATTAAACTTCCTATGATTCAATATCTTGAAAATTATCCTTCATTCCTTCTATTACAGCTCCAATCCGTTTCAAACAAGAACATTATCCTCATGCGGAAAAAATAATAGCAGCATGGCAAACCATTAAACAAAAGTACTTTCAGTCTTCGAGTCAGTCTTCACATTCAGTTACGGGGCATAAAATATTCAGAAAATCTTGTTTGGATATTATGTAATGATTAATAATTATTATTGCTTGTATTGTAACATACCATATAAAATTATTCATAATATTTAATATAATACCTCTGTACTTAATTTTAAACACATCATTAATCACTTGAAGTCAACAAAATAAATTCCTCGATACCTTCAGTATTTCTTTCTTGAATTTGTTACCTTCTAATCTCTAATCCAAAATTTTCCCATATTTTACCCTTAAAAATCTATTAAATGCTCCGTTTGAAGAATTTCATAAGTTTTAAATTTCAACTTTTATGTTAAGTGACATCCAAGCATTCAGTTTTCCTATTGTCCTCTATTATTGATTTGCAGACAAAACTAATTCGAGAGCGTTTTTTTTCCTCAAGCATTTAATTGCACTTTGGCCAACTGCCTGAGGATTTATTATTATAGTAAAAAAGTAAGCACATATTTTTTATCAGAAACTTCTAATTTTTTTTGATAAAATATTGTATTATTAAACAAAAAAAAATCAAAAAGTTCTTAGAATTCAAATGATCAATACTTCTAGGAAGAAAATATCTTCAAATGATTTTTTCAATTATCTAAGATATAAATGCAATACTTAAGTATTTATTGTGAAAACTGCATAAGTATGTTTACTACAATGTTTTAAGATTGTTTTCTACTTTGAATGAGAAATAAAATGATGGTTAAAAAATTAATATATAAAATCAAGATTATAGAGTGGGAAATGGTCATGGTCTGAAAATAGTGTTTTATGGGGAAAAGTGTGTGCGTTTTTGAAACCTATCTCTTAAAATTTAATAAATTTAAGTGTTCATATTTGCAGAGTTTGTATATATATATATATATATATATATATATATATATATATATATATATATATATATATATATATATATATATATATATATATATATATATATATATATATATATATATATATCTATATATATATATATATATATATATAAATAAAATTAAGTTCAGGCTTAGGTTTAAACATGTCTCAATCAATTTACTATTAATATACATTAACATTTACGTTTCATGTCTCCCACTCTTGTTTACTTAACTCATACATTTTTTTTCAGTAGACTTGTTTTGTTTTTAACATTTCCGGACTGAATTGAGTTAATGTTAGTTTCACAATACCATTGACTTTAAGCTGGTTTTGATTGGTGATTGGCTAGCAAATTTTCCAGTGGTTAAAGTTTAAATGCAAACATTAGACTTCTAAAAGGCAGATATATTCTATAAAAAGGCAGATAATATTCTTCATTTACGCACAATACGTATTTATAGTTCCAAGAGTTTTTTGAACATTTTCAATTGCGGTTTGTTAATGAGCACACTTGTGTAATGAAAGTTGCTTATAAAAAAATTAAACTTATAATCAACTATCTTATTCAGCGATTTTCCACTGAATTTACTTTAAAGAGTGAGACACTGAAGCGATATAAGCCCTAGCTGGCTTCATAGTATTATTTATACAAGTGATGAATTTAAATAGAATGTCAAAATACAAAATGTTTGAAATATTTCCTATACGCAGCATTTTTTCTTTGATTGAATGCAAAGACTAGTTAAAATGAGAGAAAATCTAAGTATAAAGGGTCACACAAAATAGTCTACTAATCATTATTAATTGTGCATCAAATTTAATGTTCTAATTCATTTAACGTCAAATACACGCTATTAAATATATTTTAAATCCTTTAATAAAACATGAAGTTTCATGTTGCATTATTTTTAGTGAAGATCTTTATTTTCTTATTTTCATTGCCTAAATTGTTGCTAAGAAAACATCTGAGGTTTGAGAGACAACATGGGTTTGAATCCGGTTTTATAAATGAACTTTTTATTTGTTCAAAATCCACTTAAACTTTTTGGTCATACAACTTGTTTGAAAAATGGAAATGGAAAAATGTATGAAAAATAGAAACGTATTCAATAGTTTATTTTAAAAAGAAAATTTCCGATGCATATGATATATTTTTAATGTTTGATAAAAATATTTTATTACTTATTGGTTTATTTATCAACATAAATTTTCATTTTTGAATTAAATACTTTAATTAATACCTATGCTGCCCAACTTGTCTAGTGGTCAGTGAGCCTGACTGCGGATAAGGAGGTCCTGGGTTCGAATCCCGGTGCTGGCATGGAGGTACTTTCTCTATCTATCCTGTCTTTGTCCCTTCCCTGTATGAATGAGGTGTGAATGGTTGCCTACCCTATAAACGGGTTCCTATGGCATGTGTGTACTGAAGAAGTCGGACTCCACACCAAATATGGTTCAGTTGGAAAGGTGGAGCAGCGCACCCCAAATTGCCAGCCTTGCTGGCACACGACAACAACAACAACAAATATACTTATAATGATACAAAATTTGTAAATTACTGAATTTTTCCCCGATTTATTGATTTATTTCATATTATGAAAGCATCATGAGATATTAATTTTAATCATAATTTCATAGCACTGAAATTTTATTCTTTCGAGAAAATTTTCTCCAAATTTATAGTTACTAATACGATTTTTATTTGTCCATGAAAATGTTACCAGTAGATGTGTTTTTAAAAATGTCATACTTATAAAATCGAGATAAAGATATTTAAGTTATGGAATTTTTAATGAAAAACAGCACATAAGTGAGCATTTTGAAGCTTTGAATTTAATTTTTCGAAATATTTCTCAGGATATTTTTCCCCAATTTTAGACAAATTGAGCAAAATAACGGTAGAAATATTTAAAAAATAGGTAATGCAGTTGAATATTATTATGTAAGTTATTTTGCAGTTTTTATTTTGGTGAATTCAGCTTAAAGTTTACCGGTTGCATGTATTAGATATTTTAATAGATTATAAAATTTGTGATGCAATATTATTTTCTTCCAAAACATTATGTTCTAAATGCATTGACACACATATCGCGATCATTTAGACCTAAATTTATCTTACTACGTATTAAAATAGAAGTTAAAATTTATTTAATATTTATTTAATTTAAAAAAAAACATATTTTACTTGAATGTCATACTTAACAAATTTTCGGCAAATATTGATCGAAATTCTTACCCTTACGTTCACTTTTGTATTTTAAATTCTCTTAATACATAGAAAACCGCTATGTGCTAATTGTATAAAGCTTCTATATTTTTAGTAATTAATTGCAATGATTTAACCTTCTGTTATACAATTATGTGTAATGATAATGTGTTATCATTATTTTTAATCCCATTGTGTTTCTTTTGCACATTTTTTCTAAAACGTTATTTAACACCGAAATTGTTTACTTTTTACTTTTTCGATTTATTTTCACACTCAAAAAATGTTATGTATGATAATTGGTTATGTAGAAGAAATAAAACTAAATGCAATTTTAATTTATTTATCCAAACAAATTATACTTAACGGGTTATTTAAAATAAAATTGTTTCATATTTACAAAAATAAAGATCTGAATGTACTGTATGTTTTTAAATTCATTGTGAATTTGGATTAAACCCTAATTTTTAAATAATAAATTGGAATTTAGAGAAATCTTTATTTTTTCTAGATTTGTTTCGCAGCTTTTTCTCAAATTTGACTTAATAATGTATACATGTTTCCAGTGCGAAATAAAATAAAATATTTATTTAACACCGAAATAAAATGAAAAAAATAAAGAAAGAACATGAAATAAATTTATTCATTATTATTACTAAAAACCCTAAATCAAATTGGTTGTAACATTTTAATTTGTGCACTGTTATCTTTATGACCAAAATAATTAAAAATTTACGTTGATGTTGAAATATTTAAATTGTAATAAATCTGCCTTACTTTATAACATTTGATAAAATGGTCAATATATTTAAAAATGCTTTATCCCTATCTTTAAAAAAACATACACAAAAATTAATCCATTTTGAAATTATTTGGGAGATATCTTCAATATTTTTGAAGAAATTAAGTAAGTTAAATTTTTAATGAAAAACAAATAAAACATTCTCAGTGTATTTAACTCTTTTCATAATAAAAATTGCTTCTTTAATTAATGACGCATGCAAAACTTTCTTATTTTTTTCATAAATCTTTCCCATTTACCCCATTGTTTTTATAAACTTCTTCAAATTGCATTTTGCTTAAGAATTGTAAAATGAAAACATTTCATTTCTGTAAAATAAGTGTAAAAAATTATTAATAGAAAAGATACTTTTTTTTCTTGGAAACTTATATATAAATTCCATTTCCCTTTCTTAAATAAGAAAGAACTCATTGTCTTATATTTAAAATAATTTTCAATTGAAAAAAGGCTTTGCCTAAAGTAATTTGGATTAAAATATTTCATTCTGAAATAAGGCAATCAGGCGAATGTGATTAATTTGCCTGAAGAAAAAAGTTCTCCTTCAAAAGTATTATACTTTAATGATTTCGTTCATCACGTTAAATTTTTTTCCTGCTTATTTGTTACAGGTTGAATAACAAAATTTTCTTTTATTTGGAAATTTTTTGCGGATTTAGGTGAAGTGTGTTTTATAAATGAGATTAATTAACGCAGCCTTGAGACGTTGATATAATTTATTCACCAAATTGCGTGACTTTGATCCTGTCAACAAACATGCAACCAGATTAATTTGTATCATTTATTTCTTTGACATACCAGATTAATCGTATTCCACAATTCCAAAGTAATTTTTATAAAATTCCGCATTTGTTATTTATTATATTTTCTGGGATATGTATTCCAATAATTTACATAAATTAACTATTAGGTTGTTAAAAAGCAAATAGCGAGTATGAAAATAAGTATAATAATTGAGAGTTTTTTTGTATTTCAGTTTTCTCATTTTGAATGCAGTATTTTAAAAATACACAAAAGGGTTGCTGTTGTTTTTCTTACAAACTCATTAATTTAAATTTTCTTCAAGACAAGATAACTTTTACGTCCTAAGATCTAGATTTGAAATCTTGAACAAACGATGTTTAAATGTTTGGTCATATATTGTATCGTCACATTACATTTTTAAAAATGAATACATTAAATTTTTATATTATTAAGATTTAAGACAATGCTTTCATTTATATTCTGATGGTAAAAGCCATGTGAATGAAAGTGAAATTGCAAATATTATTTAAATATCATGGCTTATTCTGAAAATATATGGTGGGATTATATATTAAATTTGCTAATAAAAAGTTATAAATCAACTGTTAATGATTATTCAGGGACTTAATTAATGTGTTTTTAATCACTAAGGTTAAAAATGATTTTATTAATTTATAAATGAGAAATGAAATTATATATAAACGATATATTTTATTCAAGTATTTAAACAGGGAATTCAGTAATCAAGCTATATGTAGAAGTGTTAAAATGACACAGTTTATGTTTTTTATTATTAATATCTATTTGATCTCAATTCCCAGATTTTAAATAATGGCGTTAAAGTCAGTTTTTTAATTCTAGAAACAAGTAATTAAAATATTGGATGAGCTTATGTTGAAATCAAATAAAATCGAGTACTTACGTTTCATAGGAATGTTTTTATTGAAATTTTAAAATCATATTTATTTGGTTTATTTTCTTATATCTGCTAGATATGTTATTTTATTTTATAAATAGACGCTATGTTCACTTTATCTTATTAGTACTAGTTTTTAATCCTCATGATCAAAAATGTTTTTGGAATTTTATGTTCTGCAAAATATATTCTACATAAATAATTAAGTGATAATTTAATATAAAAAATAAATTATTCAAAGTAATTTATTCTTTAAATGTGTTTTTAATATAAAAAATGATACAAACAAAAATTACATAGGTGTCAAATGTACAAAAAAATTTCTTAAAATTAAATCAGTTTAATAATTAAATATCAAAAAAGATCCACAAATTCATCCATTAATCAATTATATAGTACCGCAAAATTAGCTTTAAAATGAGTAAAAATGCTTAATTGATATTTTTATTTAATTAAAAATATTAAGATCTTAACTGAAAATGGAAGATGTTAATTATGAGTTACAATGACTTTTTTAATCACAGAGTGTGATATGTGGATGATTGTGTGTGTGTGGTGACTGAAACATTTTTCATCAAGTAATATTTTTACGTAATTAATGGCATAGAAGTTATTAAAACATCATTAATTGAGAAACTGGGAAATTCATTGCTGCTATACTAATTTGTCATTTTTATTTGTTATATACTTCGTGTCCTATTATTTTCATTTAGATTTTTTTTCTTACTGTCAGTTTAAATTTGATTTAATTTAAATGCTGGAAAATAAAAATTCTATTTTTTAAAATAATTGATATTTCATTTAACTGTTTAAAATTTTTGAAATAAATTAAAATATGTATTTAATACATTTTATCTCGTTACAAATTGTACTAATCTCTTTTATATATTAATAGAAAATTATAAATTAATTTATCTTATGGTTTTATAAATTGTTTTTATGAATTGCAAAACTTTATTATAAATAGACATATTAAACCATCTGAATGTTCTAGAGATAATTGTTTCCAAGAAAAAAATAATATTAAAAAACTAATGTGAGCTAGGCTACTTTTTAAATAAACAATATATTTTAAGTCTATCTAAATTTTATCGTATGTGTGACTGTTATATCTTAATTGTGTACTGACAATATTATTTTTAATTTGTCATCCTAAGAACACATCTTATAAAAGAATATTCTTGTCATCTTAAGAACAATTTACTAGAAAATATATCAACACGAACCCTTATTAAAATTGTATTTTTTAAATAGAAAAACATGCTTAAAAGCTATAATCATAATATTATGAGAAAGGTGCAAAATAAGTAATGATAAAAATGAAATAGACAAATAAGAGGAAAAGGCTTACTCAGTTTCTTGAAAAATATTACTTTTACATTCAGGTTAATTTTATGAAAACTATTCTTAAAAAATATCAAAACAAATTATACTTAAAAAAATCTAATTACATTACAAATGTTAAATGTATTAATTTTTATATATATTTAGAAATTCACTGTGTCATGTGTCCATGCAGGATGTTGAGTTGAGAGGAAGATGTAATTTTTGTTACTAATCGCATTAATAAATTTGGAAATATTATTACAAGTAAACATGTATCTATCTAAGACAAATTGTAAATTTAATAATGATTTATTTATAAAAATGCGAAAGTTATTCTGTACGCAGGTCCCAAATTTCTTTAGTAAATGTTACTCTCTTATTGCTCTTGGAATGAAAAAATACATGTTTTGTATTTAAAATATCTAAGCTATATCACACCAGAAATTTTCACTATAATGTATATCAATGCATAAAAATTAAACTGAAAACTAATTCAGTTTAATTAATAATCATAAAATATCCTTAAACTGATACATTTATAATTTTAATGGCATGGACGATATATAAGGATAAGTTTTAAATTTTACAAATAAATAAAATGATGGAGAAATGGATTATATTCGAAAATTTAAATGTGATTTTAGAATAAAAGCAAATTCTGCATCTAGTTATGTTTGTGATTAATATATTGCTCTTTATTGCAAGTCCCTATGTACACAGATTTCAAAAAGAATAGAAATGTTGCTAAAATATTGATTTTGTAAAACGTAATTTATAAATTTTATGGAAACTGAATCATACAAAAAAGAAACAAATTTCAATCTAAAAATTGAGCAGGCTAGTAAAGGGCGAAAATGTTGCAGAAAAATCTTGGCTCAGAAAAGGCAATTATTTTCCGGCTGAAAATGGGCTCTTAGGAGCACTACTATTTGTTGCAACACATGTAGATGAAGAATGTTAGGAACATACCTCTGCACTGTTATGAATCCATGGATCAATAGCAGGGGTGAAAGTGTGTGGTATGGGATGTCACCACATACCATCACACCAGTTGTGAATGCAAACTGCCATTGTGTAGAGAAATCTGGATTAAGACTTTCCCTACCACATACATACACGCTTGTTATTACTGTCTACTGTTTGGTTTCTTTGTTAAAGCTAATTCGCTTCTATTCGTATTTCAGTCTATTTCCTTCGAGAGAGTTAACTCCAGAAACGGATGTGGCGCTGAATGGGTGTCAGTGACGATACACGTAATGGAAATCAGGATAGCAATTCTCCTTCAGTCAATCACAATGTATGTGTGGGATAGAAACCACTGCATATTTCTGAGAAGGTTCATATTTTTTTTATTTAATCATTTAAAAAACTGTAAATTTTAAACTTTATAGATTAAATAGGATAGAATATTAAATTGGAAGTTGATTAGAAATATTGCACTGATCACACACATTAATACAAATAGGAAGTAAATTGGTAATTACCTGAAGCAATGAGGCTTATAAAAACATGCAGAATTTATTTAACCATCCAAAGATCTTTTACATAAAATCTTTTTAAATAAATGAATTTTTCCCATTTTTTTTTTTTTTTTTTTTTTTGCTTTTGACAAAATGTTTATGAATAGTGAATAAAAACTTAAAAAAAATGAAATTTTTAATAAAAAGGAACAAAATTATTAGTAAAAATTTAAAAAAAATATCGATGAGTGAAAATTATGAAAATTTGACAACAATTTTTTTTAAATCGCATTGTTTAATGTTATGTAAAATGTGCCTAAAATGTATTAACAAAACTGGAAATATGGCCTAGATGGTAGGTTGATGAAAAAAGGCATTGCAGTTGTGTTCGAAAACTCGTAGGTTCGATACGTGAAATAATAGTAAATAAAACTGAAAAAGGTTAGTTTGCGTTTTAAAATTCTGTATATTTCCATGATGCATCAATAGCCTGGTGGTGCGTGGAAAAAAGGGTGCCACATCAGATACTGAAAATTAAAAAGCGTAAGTTGTGTGAAGCTGCTTCGATTGACAAAAATTTCCTTAACTTAACGTAAAAATGTCCTTGTACTGTCAATGTAATGAATTTAACGTTTGATAGTTCTGTTGAGTTTAAAATCATAAGTATCTTAATTTTTACGAGACTTTTGATATTTTAACAGAATTTTGTCCTTGAAATAATTATCTATCCATGTAATGAGAGTTTAATTATTTTATACTAACAAATTAATTTATAATACCGTAGAATTATAAATTTTAATTCCAAAATCATTACACAAATGTTAATTTAAAAACAACTTACTTATAAATTTGTTATAGAAATGATTTTTGAGCTGTTTGTAGGATACATTATCATTTTTAGCTTCATAATTTTTTATATTTTTAAAAGCACTATTTTATTTTTTGCTGGAATAATTTGCTCCGTACAATTAATAATATTGGAGGAATTTAAAAAAATCAACACATTGTTTTTTAAGAAAACTGAATTATAATATACTGATGCAGTTTTAAGTATTGAATGCATTCAAAATATTTTCAGATGAAAACAGAAAATAGCTTAGTTTAGTTAAATTTGATAAAATTTTAAATTTTTAGTTCTTAAAAACTAAAAGAATTAAAGTATAGTCTATCATTGAATAACAACTGACAAATGATGAAATTGTAAAAATATATACTTTAAGAATATCTAAATAATGATTTTTTTATAAAGTATAATTTATAAATAACAAAAACAGTTAACTATAATATCAATTTAAAAAATATATTTCATTCTATTATGAATTTCAAATTTCATTTAAAAAATATTGCTTTTAATCTTATGCTTTGTTTTTAGTAAAATAAAACGATCTATATTTATAGCTATTTCTTCAATTATCAAAAAAGAATAAAGTAAAGTGTGTATAAAAAGATATTTTCAGCATGAAAACTTTTTTTAAACAGCAAATTATAAAATTATTTATAAAAAAATGTAAAATTATTATTAAAATTATTTATAATTTAGCTTAATTAATTTTTTTCTTGATACTATGCATATAATTTCATTTTAAAAAGCCTTTCTCTGAAATCTTATAAAAATTAAACTCCAGATTCGTTATTTTTCAAACTAAACGCATGTAAAATAACTTTCTTTTTATATTAAACTAATTAATTTCATTCAATTTATTCATTACTCATTGTTTATTAAACCATAATTTTAAAAATAAATGCTTAAATGTTTTAAATTTTACCTATTTCAATGTATATTGAATGTTGTTTCCCTTGAATTTGAAGAGCTTATTGCTTCAGTCCAACATTTGTCTTCCAAATGGTGTTGTGACCTCCTTGTTATGTTGCACTTGTAGGCGGAAACACTTCGTGCTTTCTGGCTCCCCCCCCCCAGATGAGCACAGGTTGAGAATCGATGTTTCGATTGAGTACTAACTCCCAATGGAAAGACTTACAGTGATTCGTCTGTGAGAGTTGGTTTTCTCTATCATCTGTTTATGTTATAGAATGATTTAAAATTCGTAAAACAAGTAGAACACTAACATAGGGATAGAAAAAGAGAAAATCGAATCAAATGTTGTTTAAAAATATATGCTTTACTATATATTTTATTACTTTCATGAATTATAATTATTTCTTTAATACATTTAAGAAATAAAATATTTCTATTTATTCGCGCTTTTATTTTTGCATGTTTCATATTTTAAAACGTAAGACTTTTTAAATTTTAAAATTCACTGTGAACCACAACAATTATAAATATATTTCTAACTGTCATAATTTCATTACATGTTAATGGCGTTTGAAATTGATTTCTTGAGAGGAATTTTATGTTAAGTTTATTAGCATATTGTATGCTCTCAAATTAACTTTATTAAATTCTTCTAGTATTTTCCCTTTAAATATTCTTGTTATTCAATAACAATAATTTGATAAATAATTTTATGTTTAAATTATTTTTAATAAGTTTGAATTCATCAATACTGTTTTTTTTTAGTATTGATATATTTGCAAAATTCACCTTCCAGATATATTTGTTTTATATACCTGTCACGCAATTTTCGTATTGCTGCATTCTTTTTTTCAAAATAAAATTTCAAACTAAATATGACAAATAAACATTAAATGCTGTTATTTATTTTAAAAGAGGTATTGAAGGAATTATAATGCCGCAATTTGAAAAAATATCTGTCAAATAGAATTTTTATACATTGATAACCAATAGTTGTAATATCATTATTAAGATTATTCAATAAAATGGTAATCAGCATAAATTATTTATTCTTTTTATCATATATAGTAACTCATTTTCATCTGCTAAACTACTTATTTAAAATTATTCGCTATGAAGGAAAGCATTATTTATTATCTATTATAATTATTGAATGAATTAATAAAGTTTTCAAAACTTTAGTTAAAATATATCTTTAGTTAAAATTTATTTATATTTCAGTATATATTATGAAATTAACTGGATAATTAAATAGATTCTCAAAATTATCAGCAATATTTTATTATTACATAAAAATTTATAACAATATTATTTGATGATCATTTTTCGAATGAGAATAGTTAAGTATTCTCTGTTTTGAATACAAAAGGCATTTTTCATTTAAATAAGCACTGTGAAAACAATTGTGTCTCATAATTACTTTTGTATAAGTAAAAATTCTTTAATTTATCGAATTTCAATCACAATTTCTTCATAAAAGCTTATTTGATCAATGTTGAGTTTAAACAAGTAATGCATCACATTAAATTTTTGAACTTAACTGATCTAGAATAAATATAATAATGCTTAAAATAGTTCTTATGTAAAAATAATTATCTAATTTTTTATGATTTCTAAAAGTATTCAAAAGAGAATTAAACTTTATAAGAAGTAAAAAGTTAAACATTGAAAGATAACTTATGTTAAGCAGGATAAAATAAAATTAAAATTCTCTTTACATAAGCTTTACTTTCTCCTTAAATACTTTGAAATGGAAAATATTTACACAATAACATATAGTTAGAAAAGTATAATTTAAGATATAATTAGATATATTTTGATAATAATAATGTATAAATCTCCGCAATGATTGCTTTAAGTATCGATTTAGTTAGTACATTTTTGTTTTATCACTCTACTTCGCTTCAATTTTTATCGTTAAGGAAACAAGCAATTTTCGAGACAACTTAAAAATACGTCAATACATTTGATTTCCCGAAAATTACTCTAGAATAACTTTCTCCATCACACTGGTTTTAAATTTAACAGGAAAATGTGATGATATGCTGAGTTATTTTTATACCTCATAATATATTGCATATTTTCAAACATATAAGGAATATCAAATATTTTTACACTGAGAAAAACGTCAATTTTCTCAAAATTAATTATGATTTTTGTAATGTAGTAAATACTTTTTACCGTTAAACTTGTAAAATATTTTGACACCAAAAGATTTACATTTTGAAAGATAGATTTTTGGGGCACATATTATAATACTTAAATATATATGCATTAGTATTTATAGAAGGAAATAAGAAAATGTATTTATGAATTAAAATATTAAAGTTTTATTTTTTGAGCAAGTTAAAATTTATTAAAATTTTTTGGTTACCTTAGAAGGTTACATTGTCTAGTAATTTAAACACCTACAAATGCTAAAAATTTAGTTCCAAAGGAAAATTACAATATATATATATATATATATATATATATATATATATATATATATATATATATATATATATATATATATATATATATATATATATATATATATATATATATATATATATATATATATATACAGGGTGATTATAAAAAAACTTTGCCAACATCTGCACTTCTAGCGTCCATTCTATTTAACCGATCAAGATGATATTTCAAATATAGTTCTTTTGAGATATGCGCTCGAGATTCTGTGAATGGCAACACAGTGGCCCTCGCGGTTACAGTTATAGTGAGAGAAACTCGAAATTTTCGAATGGCAACGTCTACTTTTTACCATCGCAAAATGTTCAGCACATGCGAAAACCCTAAATAGCGTTGAAACGATACCGATATGTCTAAAAACGGACGATATGAGTCTTCCTAGGAAAGTTCGCGGTGAATTGATCAAACTCTATTACCAAAATGGGATGAACGCTGCGGAAGCCTTGCGTGTGTATCGCCGCAATCATCGACAACGACGTGGCCCATGTACTCTGCAAGCTCTGCGTGATTTAGTGCAGAAATTCGAAGATACAGGCTGCACCTGTGACAAACAGCGCTCCGGACGGCCAACTGTTTCTGAGGACGTTGTCATGGAAGTGCACCATACAGTGACTGCAGGACACACAGAAACCGCAAGAGGCATAGCGCGCGTGTTGGATATTCCGAACTCAACGGTCCGCAAGCTCTTGCGCTCGGTACTTCACATGTTTCCCTATCAGTTCCAGCGCATCCAGATGTTGGAGCCGGGTGACCCACAACAACGTCTGGACTTCGCAAATGCATTTTTGTTACGATATGATGCGGATAACGACTGGCCTCTTCGCATACTATGGACGGACGAGGCGCATTTCACCTTAAATGGCAGCATTAACACAAAGAATTGTGTGCACTGGGTAGAGACGAATCCTCATGCTGTGGCGCCAGTACCATTATTTGACGCCAAAGTGACTGCGTGGTGCGGCATTACAGCTACATTTGTTCTGGGCCCTTTCTTCTTTGAGGAAACGACCGCGACTGGCCCTGCAACAAGTTCTGTAACGGGCCCTCGGTATGCAGCCATGCTGAAAAATTATGTCTTACCGGAGTTGCGTCGGCTGAATGCACTCAATGACATTGTTTGGATGCAAGATGGCGCACCTCCACATATAGCGAGGTCAGTTAAAAGGCTCCTGGATCAGCATTTTGGTGATCGCATCATCTCACGCTATTATCCTTTTCCGTGGCCTGCGCGATCCCCAGATCTGACGCCTATGGATTTCTGGTTTTGGGGCTATCTCAAATCCAGAGTTTATGTGTGCAATCCTCAAACATTGTCGGACTTAAAGGATTCTATACGGCGTGAGATTGGAAACATCCCTCGTGCCATGTTGCGTGCAGCGACATTGTCCACCGTCTCCCGCATGCAATGCGTAATTGCCTGTGATGGCACTCATGAGGAAAATGTTTGAAATTAATAAAGATTTTTTTCTCTATGTGTTCTCATCATTGAGCAGTGTCTTGTCTCTGTCGTATGCATTATTCCTCCGTGCGCCTTGAAGAACTGTTTGTATGTGTATAACACGTCGGTTTTCGGACATATCGGTACCGTTTCAACGCTATTTAGGGTTTTCGCATGTGCTGAACATTTTGCGATGGTAAAAAGTAGGCGTTGCCATTCGAAAATTTCGAGTTTCTGTCACTATAACTGTAAACGCGAGGGCCACTGTGTTGCCATTTACAGAATCTCGAGCGCATATCTCAAAAGTATCATCTTGATCGGGTAAATAGAATGGACGCTAGAAGTGCAGATGTTGGCAAAGTTTTTTTATAATCACCCTGTATATATATATATATATATATATATATATATATATATATATATATATATATATATATATATATATATATATATATATATATATATATATATATATATATATATATATATAAGAACATTATTACGTACGCTGTATTCGGAATTTTCAAATTTTGCATTATTTTAAAATAATCTATAGTACTTTTTGATAATAATTCATTTGCCCCATTCAAATAAATATTTATTATACATAATATATTAAATACGATTTAAAATGAACTTAAATATATATAGCCCAAACATCAATTTGATACCAGTGGTTTGTAAATTTGTTAATTGATGGGTTTATGAAATATAAATTCTAACTTCTTACAGACTAGTAACATTAGAAGTAACAAAAAGGACAATCTAATGTATGCATGTATGTGTAGTGTGATTAAAAAATTATATTTATGTGTAATACAACTACATAGTTATATTTTTATTTTACTAATATAAAAGATATATTAATTAAAAATGCAAAAATTAGTTGCAAAATTTCATTACTACTGTTTACATTTTACACTGAATATTTATTTTGATTCACGTAAAAGTGATTCAAAAATTAAGTTTTTAAAAATTAACAATATCCACTTCTAAAGTGAGTTACTTAATATTCAATTACCCTCTACAGCTGATCATTCAGATTTCATATTAACTTTTTCTAAAAAACATTTCTAAGCCAGTGAATTTAATAAATAAGAGAGAAAGGAAAAAGGTTAATGGCTTATTAATCATTGAATTTCCAAACCAATAGAATCGACGTGGTCACGAACTGCATAAAATCACTTTTATTACTCTGGTTTGCTATCTAAGGGCTCCTTTCTCATCTTAAACGTAAATAGTTTTCTTATTTTTAGCTCAAGTAATTGATTTGTGCGTACGAGTGGAATTCAGGTAAGTAGAAAAGAAAGTATTTCTTCTTTCTTAGAAAGAGATGCTATTATTTCTCCATTTTCGACAGCCCCTTCTGAAGTTTCTTGTTTCTTTTCGAAGATAAAATTTGCCTGCATTTGCATGAAAGCATATACTTTCAAATTATTCGATAAGTAGATATGTTTGTAATAAAAAAAGGCACAAATTTTATATTTTCCAAACAAATATTTCTTATATAGAATTACTATTTTTTGTGCCACGAAAGCTTTCCAACTTTAATAGTTAACTTTAATAGTTAAATTACTAATTATTTAATGTAATAAAAATAGACATAATATCCACAAAAAACAATATATAATAGTTAAAAATAGGAAAATCACTAACGTAAATATATATATATATATATATATATATATATATATATATATATATATATATATATATATATATATATATATATATATATATATATATATATATATATATATTTATACATATATAATTTCTATAAAAGCAGATAAACTAAAACTAAAATGTTATGTTTATTGCAAATTCGTAATATAAAAGTTTAGGATTTTTAATGAAACAAAATTATTGCATATAAATATTCCTTTCTTTTTTGTATGCATATAATCCTGCATGCAGAATATGTATATATGTTTAAAAATATGTCTATTTTTATATAATTGCAATATTTTTACTAACAAAGAAAACAATGAAATTCATCTATTTTTTTATATTTTTGAATGAGTTAAAATTTTTATTAAGTTAGGAATATTAAAAATATTTACATAGTTTTTCAATTATATTACAGACAACGTTAATATATTTATTCAGAATCCTTATTAAAAAATTCTTATGTATTTATTAAAATATCTTTTACTGGCAACAAATTACAGATTAATTGCATGATCATAATGAATATGCTTAAGGTCCATCTCAAAAAATAATTTTGAACAATGTTTCCTAGCTTCGTAATATTGTTTTTATATAGGTCATTGAAGATGCTGAATCGTTCGACATTAATGCATAAGTCGTATAAAAATTTAAAAAAATTTTTATTCTTAGTATTAATGTGTAATATTATTGCATTTTATTTACTTATAGTTATGAATTTATTCAGTAGCTCTTAATCTAAGTTTTTAGATAAATTATTATTTTATTTTATGCCTGACATTTTACATAAATCGTGTACTTTGGCAAATACATGTATTTAGGGGCAAACTAAATCAATTTTTTGGATTAGGGGAATTTAAAAAATAACCTTAATTGTGTGTATTCTTGTTAAAATATAATATTGAATTCTCTTATTTCAGAGAATTAAGAGAATACATTAAATAACTATTTCATTACTTTAATTTCTTTTATTATTAATCTTTTATATAGAAAAATACTTATTCGGAAATAAGTAATTTGATCTCTGCAACAACAAATATTCCCCTACTAATAATCATGCTTACGATTTCAAAATAATATTTCATTATAAGTATGCATTGTAACATTAGATATTTAAATGCATTTCGTATTATTTCATGGTATATGAATTAAGACAGCATTCGTACAAATATGTACTTTATAATAATGCCCCTTTTGGTGAGTGACATAAAATGTTTAACGTATACATGTCCCTTATAACAAAAAATTCAAATTTAGGTTTGTTTTTTATACATCTAATCTTAATAATATCTGTCTCTAAGAAAACACCCGTAATAACCTTCAAAAATTGCATATGTTTAAGAAAAATACAAAAATAAATATTTTTAACAACTGATATTATCTTTATTCTAATTATGTTGCTTAAATTCAGATCAATGATAAATAAGATAATAAAAATAATGCGGTAAACTTTTTTGTTTATTATTTGTTAGTGAAATGAAGGAAAAGACTGTAGAGTAGAACGCAATAAAATGCCTTAGAGTGCAATTATATACATATATATATATACATATATACATATATATATATATATATATATATATATATATATATATATATATATATATATATATATATATATATATATATATATATATATATATATATATATATATATATATATATATATATATATATATAATTACTGGCCATTAAAATTACTACACCGATAAGGAATGCAAATAACAGAACGATATTTATTCGACAAATACATTATAGTGGAAAGAACAAGTAATTAGATTTACAGGAAATTAGGATGTATAGATCTCGAGAAATTAGTACCCAGAGCAGCCACCTCTGGCTGCAATAACAGCATTTATCCGCCTAGGCATGGAGTCAAACAGAGATTGTATGGCATGTAGGGGGATCTCAGTCCATGCAGCTTCAACCCTATGCCACAGTTCATCGACACTAGTGCATGGTGAGTGATGGCGTGCCAATCGCTCGGCAACCATTGACCACACGTTCTCAATTGGTGACAGATCAGGAGAACGTGCTGGCCAGGGTAACAGTCGAACCTGTTCTGTATCAAGGAAGTTCAGAACAGTACGGGGAACATGCGGTCGTGCATTATCCTGTTGAAACAAAGCATTAGGGAAGCCTCGAAGATAGGGCAGAGCCATGGGCCTTAACACATCGGAAATGAAACGGTTGCTGTTCAAAGTGCCGGTAATGCGAACAAGAGGTGATCGAGACGTGTATCCAATAGCACCCCATACCATCACTCCAGCAGATGGGCCAGTTTGGTGATGTCCAATGCAAGCTGGCAATGCGCGTTCTCCACGATGCCTCTAAACACGGATGCGGCCATCATGGTCCTGAATGCAGAACCGAGATTCATCTGTAAAGATGACGTGATGCCTTTCCCGCGTCCAGGTTCGTCGCTGATCACACCATTGAAGGCGCTCCTGTCTGTGACGCAGCGTCAATGGTAGCCGAAGCCATGGTCACCGTGCAGACAATCCATGCTGCTGCAAACGTCGTCCAACTGTTCGAACAGAAACTTGTTGATGCAAATGACTTCATTTCTCGATTCAGGGTTGGTAACGTGGCTGTACGATCCCTTGTGACAATGCGGATAAAATGTCTGTCTTCTCTGCTGTTACTGACGGGGGGTCAATGAGATCCTGCATGACGTTCCGTATGATTGTCCTGAACCCATCGATTCCAGATTCTGCTAACAGTCATGGGGTCTCAACCGACGCTCGCAGCAATATTGCGTAACGATAAACCGCAATCCCGGTAGGCTATAATCCTACCTCGATCAAAGTCAGACACGTGCTGATAGACATTTCTTCTTCTTACACGAGGCATTACAACAAATGTTTTTGCCGAAAACAACGTTGAAACGGAAATTGAGTATGAGAAAACTCCTTTCAAATCTCTGGTTTTATACACATTGTAGATGTAGCTACTATCGCCTGCTTTGTATGAATGCGCTGAAAATCTAATGATTTGCATATCACAGCATGTTCTACCTGTCATGCAAATTTCACGTGTGTGGTGTGCCGCTTTCCTGGTGTAGTAATTTTAATGGCCAGTAGTGTATATATATATATATATATATATATATATATATATATATATATATATATATATATATATATATATATATATATATATATATATATATATATATATATATATATATATATATATATATATATATATATATATATATATATATATATATATATATATATATATATATATATATATATATATATATATATATATATATATATATATATATATATATTAAAATCAATCAAAATAACTGTATTTTAAAATATTGTTTCCAATTCCAATGGCTGTTGTTTTTAGCTTTTTCTTTTACATATAATTTTATAAATATTCCTATACATGCATGTAATGATATAAAAAAAATAGTAGAATTTTATAATGTTTGCAGAGAAACGTCCTTTATATAAGCTAAATTTAAAACACTCATTTAAATTACGTTTTATAAACCCAAAAGAACAATTACTTCAATTTTCCTAAATGCAAGAGACATTAACACATAGTTTTAGTTTTAATCTTATTCCTGTTTTAACTCGTATCATCTTTATTCCTTTATAATCTTTATGTGCTTTAATTATGCGAAAAATTCAGGTCTTATATTTGCTTATAATGCCTAGAAGATTATATACGTTTATAAAAACCTGAAGAAACTGCATGAATAGCTTATAATGTGACTCATTACCAAGAAATTTTACGCATATTGCATTTGATAATGTTTCCTAAGGAAAAAAGAAAATATATACAAGCTTGCATAATATATTACGGAAAGTGACTCGCATTTTCTCTTCTCTTGTTTCCAAAAGAAATTACACCTTCGCTTCCTGAAAGAAGAAACTGGGATAATGATAGACAAAATACTTATAAATGATTAATCATTATAAAAATGTTACTCATTTTACTATCTAGACATCAAGATTAAGATGTAAAAGCAGTTTATACATTTTTATAAGTTATTTATCAGTAAGTATAGAAATTAAATTATTTTAGAGGTTTATTAATAAGTTTGTGTCGTACGTTTATGACTACATATATGTAAAATAATACTTGAGGAAAGCATTTAACAAGAAATAATATATTTGTAAAAATAATCTGAAAGCCAAATATTATGCATAATATATTTTTGCTAATTTATTGGTTCTAAATATTTTATAATAATTTAATATATATTTACAGTAAAAAAATATAGTTTTATAAAACACTTTAATATATTTACTCTTAAAATAAGCTTTAATATTTAATATAAAAATTGTATATAATATATGATAAGTAAAAATACTAATAGTATAAATTTTAAAATTCAAATATTTTTTCAAAACATTTATAACACAAAGGCCGGCGATTAAGCAAATATTCACCGAAATACAAAATAAATTATTTCATTTATTCCAATGAAATACTTGACATTTTATTTGATACATTATATTTAATTTTATTTAGTTACTAATATTATATTTTAATTATTTATTTTAATACACAAAACGAATCATTGAACTCATTTTCTTAAACGTTTCCTATAATCAATATTTTTCTTTTTGGATGTTTAATTTAATTTTTAATCAGTTCTAAAGTCGCTCATAAAAAAACAATTTCATTTTTTCAGAGAAATGAAACGTTTCTTATTTTAATGAGTTAATTTCTGATTTGAAAGTTAAGGGTGTGTTTGAATGAAGCGATAATTAAACATTCAATATGATATCTGAAATATTAGATAATTAAAAATGCTTCGGTAAACAAGCAATTCTTAATTTAATTTCTGACGATTCATTTCTCCATTCTTGTAAACTGAAGTTATATTACTGTACTTAAGAGAGATCTGAATCATTATAATAAATTTAATTAGTTGGAATATGTGAGATGGTTCAATACAAGAAAAAATATCTCCTAACAAAAAGAAATTGACTTTTGTAATATTTATACATTGTCGTTTTATTATAAACATTATATTAACTGAAGCAATGCTCCTGATTCTGCATTAAAATGGAGAAATTATCAAATGTTCCAGCATACTATTTTCATTAAGGAAAATTGGAAAAAATATTTTTATGCAAAATTTCATTTTAATAACTAACTCCAGAAACGAAAATGTTTTTAATAATTTGAAGATGTTTATTAAGTGAGACAATGGGTTCAGTTTATGATTGGAGAAATTTAAATTAAATTTAAAACAACTAAAGATTTTTAACAGTTTGTTGGTTATTTTTAATTTTCTCAAAATTTATTTCTTTTACAGTTGAATGTTATGAGCAAGATGGAAGATAATAAGTGATATAATTAGCGAATATTTTATAAGCAAAATGTATTTTCATTAATAGAGAAGTTTATTTACAAGATCATTTTAAAGAAAATGATTTACTATGTGTAATAATTGCGGTTCACAATAACCATATATTTAATAGCAGTTTAATTAACAAAGCGAACAGAAAGTAATTCCAAATATCATTAAATTAATTTCCTTAAAATGAAAAAAGTACGATATTTCGTAAGAAAATTAAAAAAAATTATTTCGTTTTATAAGTTAGTGTTCTGGTTGGGAGTGTTTTGATCTTTGCTTCCAAGACAATAAAAATTACAACTCTTACAAACCGATATTCGCATTAATACCTACCAAAAAATAGTGATCTTCAAAGTGTGAAATACTTTTGATTACATTAGGCACAAAATGTTCTTATTACATCCCTGACTTAAAATTTTGACTAATTTAAGAAATGAATAAATTTATCAATTAACGTAGTTAATAATGTTATATCATGCAATGTTAAGGAACAATTATACTATCAAATAGTTGTATATCATATGTATGCATATGTATATCTTTTTTATTTTATAATGGTTTCTAAAATTTATTAAAATACTTAATCCGGAATCACTTTCCAAACATTGATTTAGAGGGAAAATCAGAAAGAGTTAAAAAATCAAATCAATTTGTGGAAAAGCACAGCCACATTTCAACTTAAAAAATAAAATAAAATAAAATGAAAAGTATTTTAAATTTCTTATCAATGCACATTATTTAAGAAGGAAAAATACCTTTTAACGTTAAGTATATCATAATATTAATCATACAGTTCAGTAATCCTAAGTTGATTTAGATTTGAATAGATTTATCTTGAATATATAAATCAAGAAAGGTGAGTAAAAAATAAAATCCATAAAATGAAAGTAACATGTATACATTAGAGGCATATGTTTCGGGTACCTCACACTCGGTTGGAGTGACTACCATTTAAGACACTTTTTTTTAAGCAAAATATTTCTGAAGGTAAGGTAAATGCTGTTCTCAATTTCAAACAATAGTGTAAGCATTGCATTTGAAATTTGTACGTTTTCTCAACCAGAAAGTTTATTTTATAATTAGCGTGAACTGGAATAATCATTAAAATCTCAATTTATTATAAGTAAAATTTTACAAACTTGCATTCATTCTGAATTAAAATAGAATATTATTGTATCGAAAAAATTGTAAACCTTTTTCTAAAGCCTATTTACTAGGATTTACGTCTTTCAGCTGTACTGGATATGGAAGCCATGACACATGCCTATAGTGGGGAACATGTCATCTTGACGCAGGAAGTTGGTGGGTTTTCGTAATTCAGAAGTAATGACCAAGCATTAAGACCCCAAACCTAGGTGTCAACCCCTGTTATTAAAATTATCAAATAAATGATTCTGAAAAACATTTATTTCACGATAGAATAAAGTACGTAATTTAGCAAAAGGATAAGATAAAACTGATGTTTCTAACATATTTTACCTCCACTATTTTTAAAACTTTAGGACAAAGAATATTTCAAATAATCAAAATAGTCTGCTTTACTGCATTAAATGTCATATTTTTATATGAAAAAGACATGAAAATATCGTACTTTATCTTAATATTTCAAATTTTTTTTAATTCTACGAAAAATAAACACATGTTTAAAAGACAAAATATAGAGTGGCAATTCTAAATGTCCAATACCCTTAAATAAATAAATAGCTAATATTTATCATGATAAGTTTATTTTCATATTTTACAAAAAATGTGCATTTTTTCAAAATTCAAATTCTTGAAACACCTTGAAATAATACAAAAATATTTAAATGAAATTATTTCCATGTGGCTTATTAAGAAAACAAAGGAAAGTTTTAAAATATTAATCAATATTGCATTTTAGTATATAAAGTACCAATTTACTTTATGTTATTATTTTTTAATAATAACATTTTTAGACTTTTTATCTTTTACAACGGCCTTAGATACTTTTACTAAGATCAATATGGTTTGGAAATAGATATTTTAAAACTATCTTTTCAAAATACTACAAATATACTTATTAAAACTCCTTCCTATAATGTCTAGAAGCAAGATATATGATTGAACTTTCTTTTTCGCAAGTAAAAACTTCATTATAATAAAATAGTTTCTTCATTTAAATTATAAAGAAACTATTTCTATTCAAATGAAAAATAATATAGGTTATTACTAGGAATTTCTCAATATTGTTGAATACATTTAGTGTGTGCGTGTGTATATAAGTGTGAATAAAATATGTTATATTATAGATTGTTTATAATTGTAATTTTTATTCATAACCACAGATCATAAATAATGGGACAATTCTATTTTATAGATAAAGGTAGCTATTTTATTAACTTAAAAATATTTCTCATTGAATTTAAAACATTTTGTGAGAAAATAAATTTTTTAGTATATTCCAGGATTTTTGTTTTATTAATAATCCCAAATAAACGATATTATAAAAAATATATGTAAATAATTTTATGGCTTAGAAATGAGTAGAGTTAAATAAATAAGCAATCATTTGTTTTTTATGTACTTTTATAAATAATTTCAGTAGATAAACAAGAAAGACTTAAATATAGGTATTAAATTTCAGGTATTATCTTAAATATTTAAACATGTTTTAGAAAAAAAATCTTAACTTTAATAAGAATAATTTTCTTGAAAAATTATTGTTTGGTCAGCTTACGAATTATAACATATTATTCATCATTAAATATTTAGTTGGTTAAGCAGTTGATACTAAAAGAAATGAAGAAAACGTTCAGAGAGTAAAAAGTACAGTTAAGTATTAAAATAGAATAACAGGAATTCTTGATTGATTTAAATGTTGTTTTGAATTGTAAATTATGATAAAGGAACAAGTCAGAAGCATACGTGCATACATAACCTTAAGATTCATCATTTATTTTTTAAATACAAGTAAAAACTATAAAAACAAAAATAAATTTAAGAAATTATGCTTAAATAAATTTTGAGTTAAATTATATAACTCATTTCCTGAATTACAATAAAGGTAACAATTTAATGAATTAAGGGTTGAAATTTAAGCAGATACAATTTATATGTATGTATATATATATATATATATATATATATATATATATATATATATATATATATATATATATATATATATATATATATATATATATATATATATATATATATATATATATATATATATGTGTGTGTGTGTGTGTGTGTGTGTGTGTGTGTGTGTGTGTGTATATATACACACACACAAACACACGTGTGCGTATGAGCTATGAGAGAAAGAGATAAAAAAACCATTGTCAAAAGAGACCATTTTCCTCCACGATAAAAATTAAAAAATAAAAAACTACTCTCTACGTCATTAAGTTTTACTAAACGCTGCTGAAAAAGTAAAAAGAACATTTTAAATAGTTAATATTCTTACATTATAAAACAGATTAAGTGTAGTTTTGCACTATATTTCCACCAATGAAATGAAAATGTGAAAATGCAACAAAAAATTTAACCTCATTAAATGCAATGATTGGTGTAAAGATCATCAGCTAAAATGTCACACTCCTCAAGTTATCTATTAATCCCGTCTGAAGTCCCTCGTTGTAATGCATTAATGTCTTGCAAGCTTCATAAGGAGAGACTAGACAGAATATCAGGGACCCCTTCCAAATGACAAAACAGCTCAGCTTCTCCTTTCAAATTGTCTGCTAAATACTCAATTGCCATCTTAGCTGCTTGCACCGTGTTCAGATACTTTGCGAATACAAGTGAGAAGAATCCGAATATCTAATTCGAGCGATTCATCCAATTAAATGGACTGTGAAGTAGAGGGGTGGAGGTACAGGCCTCAACTTTTAAAGCCTTGAGAGTTATTGAAAACAAATGAATGACAGACGAGAGGCAGGAGTGTGTGCGCGCTTAATTAATATGCTGATTACTGGAGTGGTTTCATAGTTATCCTGCTGAATAATTTTACACCCGAGCAAGTGCATTGTGTAGCATATCATGCCAGTTTTGGAAATGAATGCGTCCTCAACGTCAGAAGCAGAGAACTGCTTTATGGAAATAGCGAGCTGAATACTAAAGTGATTTAGGTTTGGCAATATAGTCGTAACGTCTGGCCAATTAAGGTAAGCACACGCTCTCCTTTGTATTTCCAGACGCACTACTTGATTACAAATAAAACAAAGACGCTTGAATTCCAGGAGGAATTAAAATTTTGTAGATGGATATTCATAATAAGCAATTTATAATTTCATATTTAGAAGATAGGTATGATAAAGGTAATTTTAGCTGTTTGATTCAATAATTCTGGCATAAGTAAATAGAGCTACAATTTATTTTTTATTTTATTTTTTAAATTTTAGAAAAATAAGGTGCTTATAACTAAATAAAACTGATTTACAAAATAAATATGTACTTTAAATAAGTTATAATGAAATATAAAATAGGTTTCATTTCCTCTTAGATTTAAATCGGTAGGAAAACATTTTCTCTTGTCGATAAATTTCTTGTGTCATAAAAATCAATGAATGTAAAAATTTTTAAATATTATTAAATATAGTGTATTTAAGCAATAAAATTTAACTAGAGAACATGAAAAAGATAAGTTAGAAAAACCTATTTAATTAGAAATCTGGAAGAATTTGATATATATTCGCACATATTGGATTAATGTATAATAAAGAAAGACAATATATACTATATGACCTATATTTTATTTACTTCCAAATGAGATATGACGTTAAGATACTATTATATTTATTTCTGGAAGCTAAGTTTGAATCTGTTTTTTCCAGTTCTCAAACTAACTTGATCAGACATTTGTCCATTTATTTGAAATGAAATATCTTTGGCTAGACTAGAGTTTCGCATCGAATTTTTACACATCGGAAGACACTACAAATACTACCAATGACTATCTTTCAAAAAAGTTAACTTAGCTGAATTTTCATTTACTATTCATTGAAAACTTTTGTAAATATTTCGTTAAATTCACAATTTATACATAATACCATCTCACTTGTTTATTTAATTTGCTAAACAAATCAATTTGAGTTGCTAATTTATGTAATAAATAAATAAATTAATTAATGTCACTAGTTAAAATTTAATAAATTACATAGTCATAGAATAAGACATATGATTTGAATTTAAATAATTTTTTCCAAACATTTATTAAAATTTTGATATTTTGTAAATCTGATAAAAAAGGTAATGTTAAATTTCTTTAGAAAACAATTATCAAAACT
This sequence comes from Latrodectus hesperus, assembly GCA_037975125.1. Taxonomy (NCBI): domain Eukaryota; kingdom Metazoa; phylum Arthropoda; class Arachnida; order Araneae; family Theridiidae; genus Latrodectus; species Latrodectus hesperus. Next base: position 49,812,442 of record CM075859.1, on the reverse strand, counting down.
ATTATTTTGAGAAGTATATAATCTGAAATATAAATATAAAGTAAATTAAAACACTATTCTAGGTCTATGTTTATAATAATTTAATTGTAAACATTATGAATATTAAGCGAATAAAATACCGCGCAGTTACCAATAAATTAGGAATTATATTTAAATGATAATAAACAAATATTTATAATAGGAAATAGTGTTTGAAAATGATATGGTCATCGAAATATTAGAAAAATAAAAACATAAAATCCCTACAGTTTTTAATTTACAAATGAAACTAATTATAAATATAAATATTTTTAATACTGTATTAAAATAAAAAATATTTGTTTGGAATGCAGTCATATTAAATTAAAAAAATTTCATGAGAAATTTATCTTGAAAGAAGCTGTAGAATAATTTGTGACTTTAATATATTAAAACCACACTGAGCAACAGAAACGACTTTTGTTAATTTTTTCTAAAATGATTTAATTACCTTTAGATTATACTTATTTGAATGGAGTCATTAAAATTGTTATTTTCATCAAATACATTCTTTAATGTATGAAATAGCTTGACATTTTAATGTGTGTGTATATATATATATATATATATATATATATATATATATATATATATATATATATATATATATATATATATATATATATATATATATATATATATATATATATATATATATATATATATATATATATATATATGTGTGTGTGTGTGTGTGTATGTATGTGTATATATCTGTGTGTGTGGGGTGTGTAGTTTTGTCTTGCATATACACAGTTTAATGAATTTAATGTACTATTTTATTTTGTTAAATTTTTCTGTTTCTTTACTATTCGTATTTACAAAGCATTAGATACCCCTTGATTAGCAATTTCAAAATACTGATTTCGATAAATTACAAAAAGAAAAAAAATTAAAGTGTAAAATCTCGTGTTATCTCTTGATTTAAAAGCAATGGTCTTTTGTTTACTTGAATCGTAATTTTAAAAATTGAAATGTTACGTATTACTATTAAAAATCTATTAGTATCAAAAATTGTTGTGCTGTGTTTATTATCTTAATAAATTTTTTCCAAAATTCCTTATCATTTCATTTTTAAAAATGCTTTTGTATTTATGTATTTTATAGGTTTTGTTTACTTAATAAAATTAAAACAAAATATAATAAATATGAAAAACAATTTTGCAGATAAAGGTCCACTTGAATATAGATATATTTAACTTATACCAAAGTGTATTAATATATGCAAATATTTCGTTGGACCTATATAAATCCAAGACATTCAGTACATGAAATCTAACATAAATTCTTATTAATGTCGTTACTTTCAAGTAAATAAATAAAGAAACATAATTCCAATAGAAAATTATAGCAATTTTTAAATTCCAATTTTGCGTTTATGCAATATTTTAATTGTGTAAAAATTTATATGCAACTGGGGGTAATTGATTCTATGGTAAGTCTTTATTTCACTGAATTAAACATTTTGGACAAAAACAAAAATAGATAAAAATATCGTAAAAAATTGAATGCTAATGGTTCTACTTGAAATACTTACTAGGTATTTCAAACAATATAAATAACAAATTATAGGGGTAACACAATAAATGCAATAATAAATTGCGCAAAGCAATTTTTCAAAGGTACGTACTCGTATCACCATTTTATTTTAAATTTAATATATTTTATTACATAAAATAGAACTTAAGAAAAAATTTTCTCTTTTGAAATATGTTTCTTTTCAAATTTTCATTTATTTAAGAATGTAGAAATATTTTACAAGTGAAAAGTACAGAATATTTTTTCTTTTTTATAATTTAAGTTTATTGTAAAAGATGATTAATGTAAATTTATTGAAATAAATTTGTATAAATTCATTTTTAAAATTGTCTATATTTATCTACCTAAGGGACAAAAATTGATTATAAACTTAAGTCTTCATGATGTATTTTTAAATTTATATGCAACAGATGTAATGCTAAAATAAAGAAGCTGAATAATACCCGAGTTTTTACACTTATGACTTCAATGTAGAAAAATTCTGTTCAATTATTATGTTCTTGAAGTATTTTTCGGCCAAATATACAGTTCAAAATGAAAACATTTTCTTGCATTTTAAAATTGATAAAATTCAATGGAAAAAGTATTCGTATTCTAATCTTTATACTCCTTCCGATAAATAATTATTAAAATTAATATAAAATTTTGTAACTCAGTTTCAATGTAAGTTTTCCAAAAGTATATAATTAATAAGTATCTAAGCCTATAGTAAACTACATTACAATCCTAGAAATAACAATAAAACTTTTTTATACGATAATTATTATAAATTGATTTTAAAATGATTAAAATGTTTAAGATCTAAAACTAATCTAAAAATTTTGTGTGTTTGTAAAACTTAAAAAATAATAAATTAGTTGCAATATTTAATTTTGTTTATTTTAGTATTTTTGAGAGACCATAATAGAGATAAAAGTGCTCGAGTTATTTTTATCCAAGAAAACTCTTCTTCTTGTCTAAGAAAAGAAAAAGCATAAAATTTTAAAATTCAATTACTTACTATTTTCTTACCATATGACATAAAAACATTATTGTTTTTCTTAAAATTGCATTTGTTATTATATTATTTTTGCATACTGAGTTATATATATATATATATATATATATATATATATATATATATATATATATATATATATATATATATATATATATATATATATATATATATATATATATATATATATATATATATATATATATATATATATATATATATATATATATATATATATATATATATATATATATATATATATATATATATATATATATATATATATATATATATATATATATATATATATATATATATTAATAGACGTGTAGATTTAGAGATATATGTAGACAGAGAGATAGATTTTTGACTGGATTATTTTTCAGAATATAGCGCATGTTCACAATTTTGATCTCATCCCTCGAAAAATACATGCAAGTTAGCTAATCCAGCGTATGCGCCTATCAGTTTTCAAGGGATAAATAATTGAAAGATGGTCTGATCATCATGCTTTACGAAGCGCGAAATAGTCCCAGTTAGTGATTTATGTGACGAAAAGGTCGGGCATCAAGTGTTGAGTGATTTCCCTACTACCCATATTAGCTGATAAAGGATCTTCCCTTACGGTTGCATTGACATTTGCAAAAGGGAATTTTGAATAAAGATATCTCCAGCTCGTGTCATTTAATGGAGGACATATGGCGTTCTTCGCATTGTGATAGCTTATTCAAATGATATGCTACATTTACTAAGATTTACTGCGCTCAACTCGTTGGTATTTAAAAAAGGGAGAGAATTTCAGAACGCATTACTTGTAATTATATAATAAATAATGATAATTAGATATCAGAATTTACAAATTTAATTTAATGATAATAATGTGTATTATATTTTATAAGAGATATCAGAATTTCAAATTATTTAAGCACGTTCATTATTTATTTTATATTGCCATTAAATAAAGTTAAAATGAATGCATTAAAACCTTTGTATGAGATAATGTAATTCTTAAACTGTCTAATTTCATAGGTTTAGCGTACTGATTTACATGAAAGCTTATACATTGAGCTGTATTGCAAGAAAAATTATATCTGATAAATTTATGAGATACATCAGTGTTTTGTAACTTTAAATTACTTATGCGTATTAAGATATTAATATATAATACTATAATTTAACACTTAGTCCTAATTTAATTTAGTCCTCTATGATTTTTGAATCATATTTAAGACAATCAGTAATTTAATTTAACGTTTAGAAATTTAATAATAAGTATAAACAAAGTAGATTGGAAAGCACTATATTTGTCTACATATTTCCACTAGGAAATATGTTTTATATTTCTATTATTAAATACTTCATTGAATTTTACATTTATTTCAATTAACATGAAAAATATTCAGAATTTCTTTCTTTCAACATTATTATTAGATAATTTGCATTCAGGTTAATTAGTTAGTAACTACAAGTAAAATAATAGCAAGAAGGTATATTTAAGTAAATGACATTAGAAAAATCAATATCGTTTGTAATAAGTAGAACATAACTAATTCTTTAAATCACGCAATTTTGAGGAATTTCTAATTAAAATATTAAACTTCTTAGATTAGGGGATACAATCAATAAATTCATTGTACTATTTGAAAACATTTAATGTTAATGGTACGTATTTGTAATATTAATTTAAGTGTTTTTAATTTAAACATTTTTTTCAATTTTCTATATCATTTTTATTCTTTCAAGTTGAATAATTTAAAGAGTTTAATGAGTTTCAAGAACATAAATTTAATAGCCTTCAAGCAAAAGAGTTTAAAATTTATTGTACAAAAATATCATTTTCTTTTCTTAGAATAAGATTTTTGGCATACATTTATAAAGTAAAAAAATATTACTAAATACTTATTTATTACTCTGCACTGTGCTGACTTCATGAATTTAATAAATTTATATTATATGTAATTTACTATATTATATTTAGAGTTAAATTAGTGGTTAAATGTAAATGTATGTTTGTAAATTAAAAGTATTAAGTACGTAATCAGGAATTTATTTTGTAATGTATGGCTATTATTTCCTAATAAGTAAAATTAAGTGCTTAGTTATGTGCTTAGTTAATCTTTAATTTCTCATAACATATAACCTGCAATTTTATTATAAATATTAAAATCATGCGTTAAATAGTTACATCATTCCAAATTTATAGAATTTTTAAATTTAAGTCAGTATCGAATGTTATTAATTTTAGCTCGAAATTTGCTAATTTTTCTCAATTTTCAGTTCTATAGAATACAAATTCCCGATTTAATTGAAAAGATTTGATTGTATTCAAATACAAGAATTTAACTTGTTTTAAATTTTTTGTGCGTTTCTTCCATATCTAAATATTAAGAATTTTTAAAGGGTACAATAAACTCTTTCATTGAATTTATTTTCCAAGTATTATTAGAGTTTACAATGCTGACTCAATAATTGCTGTATTTATTTTGAAAAAACATAATCATAAAATAATTAAACAACATCTTGTTTATAATCTAACAGCTGAAATCTGTCGAAGATACTTAAGCTTAACTAGAATTTACTTTCTGGAATAAAATTTCTAAAACAGCATAGCATGTTCACATGTTGCAAAGAAAGAAATGAAAGACTCTCAAGCAAACTATTACACAAATGCGCTTATGGAAAGTAAGAATACAGAATCTCTGTGTGTTCTATTTAGACTTAAATTTGGAGCCTTATATTTCAAAGAGCACAAGCCTACAATTAACAAGTAATAAAACACAGTCTAGTAATAGAATAATTTATAATTAGTTATATGTGATGGAAAATGGGATTAAAATATTTATTTAGTAAAAAAATATAGATTTCATGAACAGTTCTTAATATTTACATCATTACTACTTACCAATAATCAGGAAATGAATTACTTGAAAAATTGATACGCATATATCATTCTAAATACTGATTTAATTCAATGAAAAAATACAAAATTGATGAAATCAATTTTTATCTGTGTAATATATATTTATTTTCTGTAGATATAAATTATTTAAATTTTATATTCCTCAATTAATTTAAAATGTATAAATACTCTTGGCTTAACATTTTGAATAGTAATATATATTGTTTTATTTACTTACAGTTTCTCATTTTCCATATTGTTAGTGCGATACATAGTAGATTTATAGTTTTAGAATTATTATTTTTCTCCCACTTAGTTTATTTTTCGGACTTTCGAATTTTTTCCAGGCTTTTAATATACATACGAACTTTATTTAATATGCATGGGTCCTACCTGAAAATAATTTTTAGTTGCTTTGGCTATCAAATTATCTGTTGTTGTTGTTTACTAATGACTCTTGGACAAGCCAAGCTCGCTATGCTATGCGAATTAAGTCGATTGGGAGCGTCTTTCGTTTTAATCAGAGCACCATGAATGTGAAAGTACGACTTTCCTCTACACACATGCCATAGGTACCCAGTTATAGGGTTGGCAACCATTCACACTTCATTCATACCAGGAAAGGACAAAGACAGGATAGACAGAGAGAGAAAGTACATCCATGCCCGAACCGGGATTTGAACCCAGGACCTCCTTAACCGTAGTCAGGCACGCTGACCACTAGACAAGTTGGTCGGCTCGAATTACCTACCTGCTGAAAGCAAAAATGTTACTCTATCGCCCCAAGGCTATCACTGTTTCTACAAATGAAAATGTTAAAAATATCAGTTAAATAGGTTACTATATTGTGTTTCTATCTGTTTCAACTGATTGAAACTGCTGGAAATAGCGAACCAGTTACTAATTTTGTACCATTGTCAGTAGATAATATTCAGTTCTCAGATGAAATTTTTCTCTTACCACCAGGGAAAAGACACAGTGTTTCAGAACATTTTTACAGGCATAGGCTCTCTCAGTAGTTCTTACTTAGATTAGGTATCATATCCAATATTTTTGGACATAAGAATTAATGGAAATGACACCAGTCCATAAATACAACACGTTTTCTTAAATTATCACGTCAAAAATTAGTTCTCATGAAAATAAAGATTATAATATTTATTTGGTTTGATTAAATTCTGATATGTGCAGCACTACATTCCATAAAATATTAGATCATTTTTGAATAACACACACACACACACACACAATGCATGGAAAACCTCATACCCCTTAAAAACTTTACTGAAATTTTGGTCATATAAAACTATAGGTATATAAAATATTTTGTCACAATTAAATCTTGTTTAACTTTAAGTATTTCAATTGCGCTTTTTGAATAAGTTATAAAATATATTCTTTATTTAAGATATAAAAAATTGAAGTATAGTAGTAAGAAAATTTCAAGGATGATTACAAACTGACTTAAACAAGATTGATATTTACCATTAGGAAATGTTGAATGCCCCCTTTACTTTCTTAAAAGTCTTATCTGGTCTATACTCTAAACGAGAAAACTTGGGGAAGAAAGACTTTTTTTTAAGTGTCGGCATAAATTTAAAATTATCGAACTCAACATTTATAAATTTTACAATCTAAAGTGAAATTTATATTAAAATTTGATTTCAAAATAAATTCTCCGCAAATATGTCTGAAAAAAATTCTACATTTTCTTCTGTTATTATTTATTATGACTGATATGACAGATGATTAAATTTTAATAATTATTAAATACATATTTTTGGTCAGATAATGCTCAAGAAAATATATTAGTTATTAAATTAAGGAGCGTAATTTAATGAGAAATATTTTTAATTCTAAGCTCAACCTTTTCAAATCCTTTTTTAGTCATTTTAATAAAATAAATCATAACAATCTCAGAATGAATTTTAATACATTTCTAACATTTAATTACTTGGATGGCATTCTTTTCAAATAAAACCAAAGAGCACAGTTTGTAATTTCTCTATTAACTTACAAATTAATTATGATTCCATTGAAAATCGCTTAATACAGAGTAATAATGATTTAAATTTAATCGGGAAGAATACAATTTACAAGACGAGTTAATGACTTTCCAGTCTGCAAACGTTGGAATCCTTTAAAACTCTCATAAGTGAAATTAATAAGATGAGAGGTAGAATCCATTAATACGCATATTAAAAATGAAGAAACTGCTCACGCGACAAATGCTTCAGTTTGACTCTATTCTATTTCCTCCTTTAATTATTTAAAAAAATGTCTTTCCTTTATTTGTAAGAATAAAATCTGTGTAACTATCCGTTATTTTGTGGACTCAGAAACTCTAATGAACAGTTATGGCGAATGGAAATTCCCAAAGGTAACACTCGGCCGATTAAGGTTAAAAAAAGCAACGTAAAATTAAAAAGGCTGCATTTTGTAGTACGCTACAAGACACAATTTCAAAATGGAAAATTCATTTTAATAAATCGCAACAAAAATCGCAGTTGTGTGTTTTGTAGCATAAGTTTCATTTTTCTTCTTTTTAGCAATAAAAGTTCTTGTATTAAATATTAATAAGAACATGCATTTGTGAAAATGTTTTGATTAATATTTGGCAGAGGTACTAATTAATAAAAAATTTACTTTTACTTTCAGAATTATCTAGTAAATGACAAAATATTTACCTATTTACTTTCAGAGCAAAAACGAGATTTAATTTTTCAAAAGAAAAAATGTTTATTTTATGACATCTGAATTTAAAGTTGAATCATTGTTTGTCTGTATGAATACCTTTTCATATATGTATCATAAAAAATTGGTACAAAAGAATAGAGAATTTTGATTAGTAATAGAAAAAGAAAATGATTTTTCTTAGAGAATTATTTAATAAAGAAACATTCCTTCTAAATATAAAAAAGAATTTTTTTAATAACTACGTATAATTTAACAGCGTTTTAAAAACTTTGGCAATAATTTCTTTCTTTTCTCATAGAAATCCATTCAAATATTTTAAGAATGGGTGGTGTATTTCAAAAATAGGTTTTTAGAAAATCTTCTTCCCTAAGTTGACCAAATGACCATTTTTAGGTGAAATTATCTATCTATCTATCTATCTATCTATATATATATATATATATATATATATATATATATATATATATATATATATATATATATATATATATATATATATATATATATATATATATATATATATATATATATATATATATATATATATATATTTACTCATAACCTGAATAGTATATTCATTTATTTAAATTTAACTATTTTTCTTATTGCTCATCGCTTCGCAAAATCTAAAAATGAATTAAAATGCTTACTTACAATTTATGTTTTTAAAGGGTAATATTTAGAAAGAGCATTGCTTTATGTGTCTTTCGAAAGCGCAGATAAGTGTGTCATTTAAAAATAAAAATATATTAAACATAAACTTGAATTTTATTGTTCCAAATCAACTGTAGTTTCAAAACATTTTTAAGTTCAAAAACAAAATTTTAAGTATGTTTTAATAAAAAAATATAACTTTCATATAGAAAAATAGCTGTAACGTTTAATCTAGTATTTTATATTTACTATGAAGATAAATTTATGAATGCCCAAATAATTTAAATTAATAGTATATTATTTAATTAATAAAATTCTATCGATTATTTCTTAGTTAGCTATTTTACAATGTAATTAAAAACAATAATTTTTTCTTCCTAATTATAAAATTTTAAATCAGTTAGCTATTTACCAATGTAATTAAAAACAATAATTTTTCTTCCTAATTACAAAATTTAAAATAAACTGGCAAATTGATATTGTAAGATTCCAAATTATAATAATATATGACCAGTTATAAGCTGTCTCTGAAGCTACGGAATAAAGTTCCATTCTATTATTCGCTTGAAGTGTTTATAAATGACAGGGCCTTGAATGTTCTCAGCTATTCATAAATCTGGTAATATTTCACGTCTGTCGAAATATTATTAGAGTAATTATTAGCATGATAGGTTTTGATATATAGAGTATCTAACGCCATAATCAATCAGGTCATCCCCAATGGCTGCACTTCATTATGAAGATTTTTGAGAAAAATAAATTGACATCCTTCAATGACATAAAATATCAAAATTTTCTATGGTGGAAGTTTAAACAAATTTATTAAATTATTTTAAGAGCTAAGATAACGTTTATATTTGCCCTCCAACGAAAACGCTTGATGTTTTTTACATAAATTTTATACTTTTTATCTTACTTGTATACTTTTGGTCCATACAAATATAAAAATTCAATGTTCTGAAAAGTCTAAACTCTTTTTTACAAATTGTGAGATGATTTTAATATATATATATATATATATATATATATATATATATATATATATATATATATATATATATATATACATATATATATATATATATACTGCCTGACATTGGCAATTCAACACCAAAAAGGAGTTGCAAGAAAGTGAAAAAACTTGAAAACTCGGCAAACAAAGAGAGACAGCAACGAACAATAAGTCATTTGTATTTCGAAATTATATGCATAATACAGAGAAGAAACAGAGTGGGGTCAATAAGTTGTAGGATCACTGCTGCACAGTTTCAATGAGAGTACGGATGGTGTCCTGAGGGAGGGCTCTTCATTTCCTGTCAAGCATTTGCCAAAAAGCGTATTCTGAAGGAGGCACAGTGGCAGCGTCTACAAATGGCGTCCAATCATATCCCAAACGTGTTTGATTGATGACTGATCTGTTGAGCACGGTGGCCAGGGAAGCTGCTGTACATCTTGCAGGTTATGTTGGCTGGCTGATGCGAGCAGTGTGTGGTCTGGTGTTATCCTGCTGATAAAGGATATTGAGCACCCCCTGAATTTCAGGTATTGCTACCGGCCACTGTATATTATCCACGTAACATTGGGTTGTCACATTGCTATGAATACGAACTACAAGAGATCCAGAATCCTACTCAATTGTGCCCCCAACCATGATGCCACGCTGTATCTTAGTCGGACGTTCCCCAATTACTGCAAGATAGTAACTTTCTCTACGTTGACGTTGTACTTCTACTTGGCGACAATCACTGAAGAAACAGAAGCGTGATTCATCTGAGAAGACAAGATGTGCCACTCCTTTGACCACATCTTTTTAATATGACACCATTCCAAACTTTGGGGTCTACGCTGTGCAGTTATTGGCAGTTTTCTTAGCTGATGCCATGAGCGCAGGTTACTTGCAACAAAGTGATGGCAAATGATTTAGCTCGATATGGGAGCATCCAGGGTGACTTGCACATGCTGTAGAATTTTAGTAAATATGATTTGTGTGTCCTCCAATGCCTTGTATCAACAATTTTCACTATAGCCAGTGCATTGTAAGCCGTTAGGACGCGCACCATCCCTTCTCAGTCAGATTATCTTGCCCGTCGTAAACTCATTCGTCTGCTGGAACTGATGCTTACGACGATGACCTGGCATTGTCTTCAATTACATGCACCCTTTGAAGCTAAAACAAACTTTTAATGATTGCTTTCCAACCAATAACTGAGAGAATATCACCCACTCTGCCGGCTCTTACCTTATATCCAATCCTACATGAGCTAGGGAGCTGTGCATTTCACATCATTTTCATAATTTCATAAGGTGTGTCTACACTAAAATTTGGATAATTTTCTGGCCATTCCTTCATGTTGTTCCATTTTCAATGTCAGGCAGGCAGTGTATATATATATATATATATATATATATATATATATATATATATATATATATATATATATATATATATATAATATATATATATATATATATATATATATATATATATATATATATATATATATATATATATATATATATATATATATATATATATATATATATATATATATATATATATATATATATATATATATATATATATATATATATATATATATATATATATATATATATATATATATATATATATATATATATAGTAATGTCTACATTTATAAATGTCGTAAAAAATTAAGAGTTAAATAATTATTCTTTTCTGCGTTTTTTTAAAATATACAATTATTTTTAATGATTTTAACATATGTACTATAAACAAATAAGCTATTAATAAGCAAATCATTTATAATATTGAAAATGATAAAATTTCCGAGCCTTTTTAATTACATACCTAACTAATAAAAACCAGCTAAAAGTATGCATCATTGACACAGCGACTTTTTCATTATAATGTGCTCAAAATTGCTTTCTTTGTGTGAAAGAAATAGTGTTTGTAAGAAAATCTTTCAAATAAACTTTATTTTTTTAAATTGAAATTAAGGAACACTGCTGCAGTTAAATTAATCCAAAATATAAATATATCCTATATATTTGCATTCTCATTACATTTAACTAAAGTTTCATAATAAAGATCATTTGGCGAATGCTATTTGGAGTGTCATGGTAAAAGCATTTCCGATATTGTAATATTTGTAATACTTTATGTATTATATAGAACCTATTCAATATTAAGTATACAATAATCTCGATCACTATGATGTTGTAATAGTAGCTTTTGTTTGGAATATTGAAACAATGGCTAATAATAGACACACCGATTTGATTTCAAAACTTTAACATAAATCATTGCTCAACAACCAGTGTTTTTTGTAGACCATTGGCACTTATTAAAGACTTTAAAATAAGTAACTTAAACTCAGTTAATTTTTAATGAGTAAATAATAAAAAATAATATTTCTAAAACATATTTCTGTGAGATTTTCTCATTTTTATATTCATAAAATAATTGCTATTTATTTTTTGTTATTGATATATTATGTTTGTTTACATTGAATTTCAATTTCTATTTACATATAGCTTTAGTTTTAAAATTCGTTATGGAAAATTCAAATTCCATGAAGAAATAGAAGAACAATTTTATCTTCTTTAGTTTTTGTACCAATGTGCTAGTCATTGCTTTTTGTTAAATAGATAAGAATATATTTAACTGGTTCACTACATGTAAATTTTTTACATCTTTTTCAATATTCTTAAAAATTAAAGTTACCAATTCATTAAAATTATATTGTCATATTTTTTAAACTAATGTAGACTTGAATAGAAGCAAAGCAAGAGATTTGTTTAATAAATACGAAATTGTGAGATCAAGCGTGGTTCCTCTTTCCAAAAATTTAAAAAATGGAAAAAGGGGCATTTTTAAATGCAAGTAAAAGAAAAATTGCTCAATAAATATCAACATCTGTAATGAATTCAAAATTCCATAATGAATTAACACTTCTTGAAAACAATTTTTATTTAAACAGTGATGCTATGTGAAGCAAATGATTATTTTAGATTCTGTTAATGATTAGATAAAATTATATCAATTTATTTTTATCTAAACTGTTCGATGAAAGAAGGATGCGGAAGACAAAATGGACGGAAATTGTCTTTACTGACGAGTCACGCTTCTGTCTGCAACACGATGATGGTGACATTCAAGTCTGGAGATGCCATGGAGAGAGGATGCTGAACACCAGCATTATGCACCGCCACACTTGTCCTGCACCGGATATTATGGTATGGGGCGTTATTGGTTATCACCCTCACATTCTTCAAGTTAGTACGCATTTCCGGTACTTTAAACTGCTAGCGTTATATCTCCGAGTTTTTGGAGCCAGGTGTCCTTCCTTAACTTCAGGGCTTGCCCATAGCCATATTTCAATAGGATAATGCTCTAAAACACTAGGCATGCATTGTCCAAGGGTTCTTCGTCAATCATTTGACTGAATTGCTTCCCTGGCTGGCTCGCTCTCCGGATCTTTTGCTGGTAGAAAACATGTGGTTCATGGTTGCTCAACTATTGACCCACATTACATCCCCAGTTGCCACACCAAATAGACTTTGGCAACGTGTTGAAGCTGCTTGGTCTGCTATTGTCCAAGAACACATCCAAAGTCTCTTAGAATAAGCACCGAGGCGTATGGCTGAGTTGATCTCCAACAATAGCGACTACTCTGGCTACTGATGTTGGCAGGAACCACACTTCACAGAAGTCTATAAATTTATCATTTGATACTTGGCCAACATGTTATACACAAGATAAATTTTGTTGTGATAACTCTGGTCTTTCTTGGTGTTGCAATTTGGGTGGCCAGCAGTGTTTATTTATGTAAGAAATTATAAAACTGTATACTTACACCATTAAATGTAGGAGTGTATTTATTGCTAGATAAATACACATTGATAATGTGCATAATAGTAAAATTTAGTAAGTGCATTGTGTTCCAGAATATTATGAAATCTATATTTTTCTTTTTTAAGTATTACTTGTACAAGAAACTATTATAATTAATTTTGCATTTTTGGATTATTATTTTTAATACAAGTTATATAGAAAAGGTAGTTTTATTGTTTTCACTTTAATTAATAATTTTCATTTATTGTAAAAATTATAGGGCAGTTTCATAATTAATGTTTGAAATTATATGATATTCTTTAAACTGCTCAAATTCTTGGACATAATACTTTGGTTTTATTAGATATCATCACTTTTGGGATATGCTTTTTTTAAAATCTCCAAATGTGTGGTTAATCTAAATTAAATTTGTGAAAAGTGTGCCTTTGGATTGTATAAGTTTCTGCAGTGTAATTATCAGAAAATATTTTCTTTCCCATAATAATTTAAACTCCCAGTTTATTTACCGAATTAAAAATACTTATATTTTACCTGAGCTGTGTGTTTTTTGGATATTTAATTAGTTTCTATAAAGTATTGTTACATGTGAAACAGGTTTAATTTTTCTATAAATGTGTATACATTTCTTTTATTATAAACAAAATGTATTCTCATTATTGAATTGGAAATTGTTTGTAATAAAATTTTTAGAATCTGCAAGTTTTAAACAAATGCACCCTTCTTATAATAAAAAAAAGCCAATTAATTTATAAACTCGGATTGCAAAGTATATTTTACTACATATAATAAGAAATTGAACATAACAAGGTAAAGAGATTGACAGACCTTTCATAAAATAAAAATATCATAAAAGCTGATCTAAATATGATAAAACAATTAAAATTACTAATTAAATATCTTGAAAATAGGTATATTATTTTTCTCTTATTAAAAGGAGTATATAAAATTTTCTAGGGTACTTTTTGTTATGAATATTTTTGCATACTGCTGTATATCAATAATTATAAGAGTCATACTTTTCACTAAATTCTGATACACAGGTGTTACATACTTATTTTATCACATTTGTTTTACTTGGTGGCCATTATTTTATTACTTAGTGAAAATACAACTGATAGCAGCAGGAATTTATTAGAAAAATAATAAATTTGTGCTATATTCTGAATAAAATTTTCTTTTCTATGCATAACAACAATGATATAAATTCAAATTGGATTTAAAGCTTTTTTTCACTAGTAAATCACTGATTTCACATTAAAGGATGATAAGTAATAAAATTCCGTCCAAAAATGCAGTAATCGAAATGATAAAATTCAAGGAAGATTATTTTATGGCTGATTTCATATATATAAGCTAATAAATGTTGTTCAGATTTTCTAGAATAATATGTAAAATCAGTAGCTTATTTATAATTAGGTATTTTTATGAAAGCAAAAAATATGAACTAACGTAATTGTGAGCCAAAAGTACTCATTAATTAAAGACAAATATTAAAATGCAAAAATATCTAACCAACGTTTGTTCACAAACTCATGTGAATTACCTTTAACTCTTTAAGTCCTTAATGAATTATTGACCCCAAACTTATGAATATTTCTTCAAAGCAGCATAAACTCCGGAAACTTGCATATTTATAGTTGTATAGGAAGTAAAAAGCAATGAAAATATATATATTTATAATTATTGTAGAATATCTGGGTAAAAGTATCTTCGATTTAAAATTATCTTCCTTTTAGAAAACATTTGAAAAATAAGATAATAATGAGTAATACGCAATTTCAAAACAAAATATTTAAACTGAAGCAAATACTTAAGTAAATTATTTACTTGAGATATGTATCTTAATAGCACTTATTTTGACGGAATACTTATAAATATTGTAATCTCTCAGTATTACTATTAAATTTATTTAAATTCAAATCAAGATTCCCTAACGTATTTCGACCGAAATGAAATTTAAATGACGAATTTAATTCTATACACTAAAGAATTAAGGTTGAAAACTCAATCCCGCAAATTAAAATGGTGTCTAATTTCAACTCTATTCGAATCTTTCAAGAAAGTAATCCTGTCCAGAGTTCAGCTAGAGGAAAAGCAAACTAGATAGCAATTACACGTGGGTTAGATTATCGAAAAGTGTACTTTCGAAAACTCCCTCATCAATCTTCTTAAAGCAACGAACTCGGGAATCGGCACCATTAATGGTGCAATGAACAAGCTATTTCAGCTCTGTGCCTGTGAAGAAAGTTCATTCATCATGACAAGAAGCCCTGTGTACATTAAAACTATGGTAGAGTTATGTTAAACTTATCGCAGATGCAATAATGATCCCCGCTAATAAGTTTAAGTTAATCCCACATCACAACCTTACAATTATAATATTTAATAGATTGTATTTAAATACATGAATACTAATATTTTAAAATAACTTAAAATATGTAATATTGCTTTCTGTTTTTTTTATTTAAAATAAATATGTTCTTTACATTTAGAAAAGAAAAGAATGCGATTTATGTAATTAATCATTATTTATAAATTAATACTTTAAGTACTGATATTTTAAGAATTAATAATGTGCCTTTTAGAATTTCTTGAAATTTCTATTTGATGAGTGATATGTGTTCCTAATATTAGACATTAAAATATTGGGAGGTGCTAGTGATTCAATTGTAAAAATGCAATTAGATGCATTTCTTCATGAATATAATCTCTACGTTCAAAAATATTTATCTTAGTTGAAATACATGTTGTAAAACTTCCACACCACCACACACTTGTAATAGATTTTTTTAAAATGTTTAAGTGAGATAGTAATTAATTTCAGTACATAAGGAAACAGTAAAGTTTAGCGTTAATCATTTATAGAAGCATAATCATCTGTAGAGAGCGGAAACACTCAGAAACAGGTCAAATTTCATAGAGTGGCATATTTAGAGGTGGTGGTGATTTTGTTTAGGGTGGTATGTCTTACTTATTATCCGTACTTACATTCATATCTATTAAATTTTCGGTCACTAGTTCACACTTTAGTGACGAGGTATCTTTCCTAATGCGCGTCTTATTATGGGTGGTACTGGTCTTCATTTCCTCTTTATTGACAACAATGTAACAGTAATAGGGCTGTGGAGATGTTTAACGCATTGATTGACTAGTAAAGTTTCTGATCTAAATCTAAATCTAGACCCGAACATTTGAAATACACTGAAAGGACACTTGACAACACAATAAAATTTGGAAGCAACTAATTTGGAAAATACATTGTTACTAAGACTGGAATGTCAGATATGCTGAAATAGCTGATTAATAGCTTTGTATTAAGCATTTTTAGTAGTAAAAGTTATGATCAGCAGTCAGAATTAAGGGCATCATCAAATTATCGAATGAATTTTGCTTGCCCGTCACTTGTCACATGGAAGTTTTGGTTTTCCTTCAAATAGCGCTTGAATATGTCGAGGTTGCATTACAAAAATGGTATCAATATTAATTTTATTTACTAGTATATATTGACTGGTACGCTGTGTTGCATTTAATAGCAGTATTATATTTATGAGAGTAAACCAGCTAATAAGTTGCCAATAACCAAAGACCTATGACTAAATAAACAAAAAATAAGCTTTCATTGCATTTCAAACATTCTGTGTAAAGTCACAATTATTTATTGTCGAACTCAGTGTATTCAAAACATGTTTGCCACTTTCCACACTTTAAACCACATATTCACTTTAAATCACAGAACCTTTAAATCATGGATTCAACAAAAAATGAAACTTTTTTACATTAATCTAAATATTTTTGATAAAAAGTTATAATGTCCCTAAGCAACTATTCAAATGTATGGGAGCACTTTTTGTTTCTTTTTAGGAAAAGTAAATTTCACACAATTACCAGCTTTTCCTGAATATTTTATCTACAGATTAACAGCTGCAAAATAAATTTTTCTTTCTCTAAAGGAAAACAAATTTTAAAGACATACCTACATTATCTAAATCATTTATAAAAACTGGTCTGATTGATGTTTAATGTCAATAATTTGTGTGTTTACTAATAATAGGGAATATAATATTTGGAAAATGAATATTTTTATAGGGCCTAATATTTTACTATAAGTACAAAAATAAAATAATGGGAGAAAATTATATACAAAGAATATGTTAATTTTTGTATCAGAAATAGCTAAGTTTAGAAAGTATAAATTTCTTTTGAATCAGTTTGCACATTTATACTTCTAATGCTAAAATTTTTAATAAGTCATTAAGTGGGAAATATTTTCAAACGTTGTTTGTCATATAACTGCATAATCATAAGATAGGATATAGACATATTGAGAAAATTATTTCTTTCAAATGTTTCAGTGAGTAATAAAGCACAAAAGATGGAACGACAACTTGAATTATGACTTGGACTTTTTTCAAAGTGTGAATCATTCGACTTCTGATTCATTCTGAAGATTCACCCTACAATCAATCGTGAAAGCTAAAAAAAGTTTAAAAAAAGAAGTGAAAATAATAGCTTTTATAGATGGGATTATTTTTCATCTTTTTTTTCATTCTGACATATCAACAGATTTTAATGCCTCCAATATTCTGAAATTTTTGATTTTAGAAAAAGAATATTTTTAAATAAAGAAACCATTATTCACAATCTCATTCAAATATATCAAACATAGTGTGCGATACCTTACAAAACATATAAGAAACTAACTTTGCAACGTTAAATAAAAGCGTATAGTTTTATGAAAAACTTACTATTATATTATTGCCTCGATATATTTGGTTCGTATACGGAACATACGTCTGGAAGTGTCATTAATCTATTTATTTCTTGATTCCTAATTTGGAGGGTTTTCAAATTAAAAAAGTTTGGACCAGAGACTAGATCCAAATGTAAGAGATTATTTTTGAGAGAAATATAGTAAAACTGATTTTATAAATGCGTTGTTGTTGTTACTTATGGCACTTGGACAAGCAAAGCTCGCTATGCTTTGGCTAAGCGAATTTAAGAAAATAGGGAACGCCTTTCGTTTTAATCAGAGCACCACGAAGGTGAAAGTACGTCTTTGCTCTTTAAATCCTCCGATAGATGGCACCACCAGAGGATCCATTCCCTTAATTTTGACATTGACCTGAAGGGGGTGGAAATTTTCTCCAGACCACTGCGCCCATGGTAACTGCTCAACGACTGACCACAGGACTTTCGATTCCACAGATTTAACCAACACGTATATCGCATGTACTCGGTGTGTCTTTGGCGGCATTTGGAATCGAACCCCCGTCTTTCCGGATGGAAGGCCGATGTCCTAACCACTAGTCTACCACGGCCCTTTTATAAATGTAAACTTGATTACATGATGCGGTTAAATCTTAGTGATATTTTTGCATGAACTTGTAATGGTAGAAAAGAAAGTTAAGTGGAATACGTTATTTATACTATAGAACATTTCTGACTTATTTATACTGTTATGTGGAGGTCAAAATATTCATTTCTTAATATCATACTTAAAGAAAAGAGAATATTGACGTATTTTGAATAATACTACACAATATAAAAAGTAAAATCTTATTTGTAATATGTTTTTTTTTTTGCAGAATACAGTAAAAAATTCTCAAAAGAAAGTTATGGTAGGAAATGCATTTTATATATAAATTAACTTAATATATTTAACACATAGTTTTCTGTAATTATAGCATAAATCAATAAATAATAATTTATTAATATTATATTTCTTTATTAACAAATGTCTAAGCAATAGATATTTAAACTGCATTGTTTAGGTTCACCGGGAACAAAACAATTAAACACTGCTGTCTTTAGTTTTCTGGCGCTGTTAAAAATCACTCACAGTTCGGTTTCAAAGAAACAAGTATATACGCACGGCAGAACTAGAACGCTGTCTGGTTTTCATGATTTTGTTTTGATGAATGTACAGAATTTTGTAATGTCATTTCTTGTATATATTGTGTATAACTGAAATAGAGGTTTTGTGTAAAATTGTCAATCACTTAAATTCACATTAAATCACATCATAAATTATGGAGACACCGGTGAAATTTGAAATCACGATCTCCTGTTTATATATCATCAGCTAAAATCTGCCTATATTTTCAACCTAAAATTGGATTAATTTATTATATGTTATCAATAAATAATAGACATGAGCTTCAACAATATATAAATAGATTAAACTAACAGTTAATTTGACAAATTGTGAAAATTAATTATAATATATAAAATAATTTTTCAATGCAAATTAAAAAGTAATTTTTTTCTTCTTGGTACAAGACATTAAAGAGTTGAATAAAAATATAACTTTTAAACATATTCTTAACAACGAAGTTTTTCTTATTTCATTCCATAAAATTAATTTCATATTTGTAATTAAAAACGAGTTTCTCCTCATTTAAAATCTATTTTTTAAGGAATTAGCAATTTTGATGATATTGACAAAAAATATTTTGCAATGAAAAAATATATCAATTAATTAATTCAAATTAATTAAGAAATAAATTAATGTGCTCACAATGTCTCTAATAAATTATGTTAAATAAAAGAAATGTCTTATATTTTTAAATTCCAAAGTTATCAAACTTCAATCACTGCATTTGTATAAAACATGGACATCATAGTTAGCTGTTGTTTTCTAGTTCTTAAATAAATCTAAATTTGCATAATTTTTCTTTTAAATTTTTTCATATAAGGCATATACTTTGAACTGCAATTTTTAGAGATTTTTCAGAATGTAAATATAATAGGGTATCACTTTTTGTAAAATGGACGTTCCCAAATAATGTCATTAATTATAAATATAAATCTATTTTATCTAGTAACGCTTTTCTTAATATTTCGCAACTGAATTTTTAATAATATTATAATTTTAACACATTTTGTTAAGAATTATTTATACGAAATCCATTAAATTTCCATATATCTGCAAAAAGTTGTTTGTAAAATTTATTTAAAAAATATTTGTAAAAATTTGCAATTATTTGTATTTTTAATTATTTCCTTCTTTGAAATACGATTCTAAAGCAATTAACAGGATATTTTTATCAATTCAGAATTAATGATTTTGGCAATGTGAAAGAAATATTTCTTAGAAGAAAAAATAAATTAAGAAAAATATAAATCAAAGAAACAAAATATGCTAATAATCATATTTTTCGTTTTCTTCGAGGCATATAATCAGGTATATTACTCTCTTGTGCTTTCAAGCAATTTCCAAATCATATGAATATTCATAAGTTTCTTTAAGTTTATGTAGAGTCAACACACAAAAATAGAAAAAGGCTAAGCTATAAAATTGTGCAGTGTCAACCATTAGGCTACAAACACTAAACTTATGTTTACATAATCTGAAACTCGTTGGAACATATTCTTAAACGAAAAATGTTAATAAATTAAGATGTTTTTTGGTAATAATGCATTATATTACCCTTTTTTTCCAATGAAAGTTATCTAGCTAACTAACTGGAATTCAAAAATTTAAAGTATAAAGGCAAAGAAAATAAAATTTACGATGTTAAATAATAATGTCTCAGCAAATTTTGCTTAACAGAAATATTAACGTATACATTTGTATTATAAGTTACAAATAATTAAAAAATTTCATGCTTTGGTCAACTGAATTTAAGAATTTAAATATTAGAAAATAATTAACTTAATAAAACAAACATAAAAAATACCTAAAATGCTAAAATTTTATATGAAATATTAAATTAAAATATTAAATTATCTTTTAACTATTATTGTGAGTACCGTTTTAATGAATTTATTTTTTAAGACACAAAAAAAATCTATAGCTTTTTACAATAATAATTACTAATGGAAGTATTTCTCAGTTTCATTTTTAATTTTTATATCAATTGTTTTAAACGATTTTCTAATCTCATAAAAATTGTAATTTTTATATTAGTTAATTGAAACTATAAATCAACAATACTTGTATGTTATATCATAAAATAACCTAATTTATTTCAGTGTTGAAAAAGTTATGATATTTTAATTAACTCAAATTAATTATAATTGTTCTATTTGATTCTTGGAATTATATTCTGGTCTTCATGTTTTTATTGTCAAGTAATAAATCAATTATATTTTCTATATTAACATATAGTTTTATGAAAATAATTAAAGATATACTCGTTCAATTATTTTTACGGAAAAATCTAAGAATATTCATTTCAAAAATTTTTAACTAATTAAAAAAGTTTTACTATTTAAATATGATTAACGATATAAAACTTAACGAAAATTTTTTAAAAATTTCACAAATGATTCTTAAATTTCATTTCTTATGTTTTATTTGTTAAATATATTATAACTTATAATGTAAAATTTGATAATGAGCAATATGAATTGATGTTTAAAGCATTTCAAACATGCGTGTCAATTAAAATAACCCTTAGAATATAATTTACTAACTATAACTTATAAATTTAATGTTCATTAAAATAATTATTTTTTATATCCGAGCTTAATTTTGAAAAATGGAATGAATAATTATTTTAAATAAGTCAACCACATAATATGATATTTGATTAAACTTTCATATTTTAAGTATTACTTTTTAAAAATAATTGACACTTGGATGAAATCAACATAAGTCAGTAATTAATTGGATATTATGACTGTTTTTAGATTTACAAATATTTTAATGAGTAGAAGAGCCACATATAGTTATATTTTCAATATTCATTAAAAGTTAAAGTTTTCAACGTTAGGAAAAACTATTAATTTTAGATTCAAAACATCTTCCATTTATTAAGAAAATTAGAATAGCTTACTGGTTACAGGATGATAACAAATACTGATAATCATTAATTTAGTTTGTTTATCTAAACTTGTATACATTATTTTGAAAACATTGGTAAGAAAATATATTAAATGCACATTTAAGCATAAAACATGATTTCCTTAGGCTAAAATGCTACAATGTCAAATACAACCTAAAAACATCATGCACAATGGTGTTTATTAATAATATCAAGAGTCAACAAAACTATTTTATAAATATAATTTTAAAACTTAAAAATTCTCAATAAAAATTCACACTTGACAAATTTTTTATTGGGAATGCTTTATATCAATATAAGGAAAGCATATTTTTAATTATTTTTTTTATTTAAGGAAATCAGTTTTGATAATAGAAAACTATTATCTAGTATAGCAAGTTTTTTAACTACAACTGTATTTATATTAATGTAAGTAAAAATTTAGTTTTTATAAGCTAATTTTAAAGTTAATTTTTATAAGCTAATTTTAAATCATTTTTTTCAATTGCACTTCACAAATGCTTTAAATTCTTCTTAATATATCTCTTAAAGAAAATAAAAATAAATTAAACAAATTCTCTTTGTAACAAAAAGAAATATTATTGTGCTGTATAAATGCATAATTATATACATTTAAATAGTTAATAATGTACCAGCATCAATTACTTTATTTAAAACTAGTTAAATAAGTTATTTTAATTTCTTTAATTGATTTAATGAATAATGAATAATAAAAACATTCAGAATAATATTTCGAATTGTAAAGAATTCTAAATGTAAATGTAAATTTTATATTTATATATTTAAAATGTAGATATTATTATATTAATTATAAATTATTTTATGCCATTATGTAAAAGTTAGATAATCTAGGAAATTTATATTATATGCAAGATTTTTAATTTTTATAATGAAGTAACTAACAAATTTAATCAAAGAGACAGAAAATGAAATCAGGAATAAAACTACAAAGTAAAATGCAGGAAGATTATTTTTAAAAATTCCATTATATGTGTTATATTATGCTTAATTAGTAAATACAATTGACTCTAAAATTTACTCTGCGTATTTCTACCGGCAACTTATAATCGATATAATTGAATAGGATTTCTTGTATATACTTACACAAATTCTTTAGAAATATCTATAAAATAATAAACAAATTTATTAACATATGTATTTCAGGTGTTTTCAAATATAAATTGTCTATATTGCTTATGTTTCTAATATTGCTATTAATATATTAATAAATTATTAAATACTGATTGTGTTGAGCAATCAAATTTAGCATAGAATTTCTTTAAGAGAATTTAGCACAATTTAAAGAGATGAAATATTTTAAAAGAATTTTCTATATAAACTTTAAGTATACTGTTACATTATTTAGTTCAACAATTGAAAAAAAATGATTTACCGAAGTCATCTAGAACGTCTAGGGCGTTTAATTTTGATATCTGCAAGACATTTATTGTAACGAAACAAATTCGTAATGTCAAATCCACTTCTTTATGTAATCACTTCTTACATTAAAATATGAAATTCTTAGAATTCCCGTGAACTACTCTCTGAACAGTTGTTAATTTGAGATAAGTTGTCGCTGGATTTTAAATCAAAAGACACTATGGTCAGAAAAAGCTTTTGGGAAAGAATGCCATAGCAGAGTCTCTGAATATTAAGGTGAGCAATTCAAAACAGGAGGTGAGGACTATTCTCTGAAGAAATTGGGTTTATTCATGCTTTTTGCCTTTACCGCTCATTGTTGTTGAATTCAATAACTGTTTTATCAATTTCAAAGAGAATTTTTTCATATCACGAAGATTTCCTCTAGTAATTTCAACCATTTACATAAGTTGAAAATTTTTTCTGATGATAAATGATTTGAAATTGATAAGGAGTTGACAAATGTGGTAACCAATTGCCTTAACGGGTTTATCGAAGTAAAGTATAACATGAGAAGACTGAAGCTCCTAACCAGATGCCATACGTATTTAAATGTAGAAAATTCTTATGTAGAGAAGTAAGTAATATTTATGATAGTAATATAATTGTTTCCTTTCGTTTTAATTAAAAATGTAATTTTTCAATTTTCATAGCAAAGCATTATAAAATCTCGGTATGAAGATCTTACAAAAAAAGTAAAACAATCTTTCGTTTGTCTAGAATTAAAAAAAAAAACATGAATCATCTAATCAAAAATTACTCTACAGATGCATTTGAAAAATTTATTGCATTTCTCTGATATAATATAAGTTAAATCTCTGGGTTTCTAAGAATTTTAAAATTTTGAATTATTTACCATATTAAACGTTCTTAATGAATTCGTTTGTTCTTAATGAAAATAAAATTCCTAGAAAGCATTTTATGACATTTCATTTACTGTTAACGAGTTACTTTTCAGCCATGATAATGAGATCGCAAACTAGAGAAATAAATCTTATGATGTAAATAAAATATTTTGTACCTCTATATATGGCAGTGGATCAAGTTTCGGATCCACTTAGTCAAACATTGCTGTAGAAATAGATATTTTTGATTGTAAGGTATTAAAATATTTTCTACTTCAGAAAATACTGTATTACTCTGAAATGTCTCATTAATAACAAAACAGTATCCGAGTAAACAACTGTGAAACAGCTTAGCCATTTGGGATACTTAATGATTTCCTAAGCATTTGGCATCGCTTGTTTGTAAGTGATGTTTTTGTACGATGATATATTCATTCATTTATTTGAAACCAAATTGTTTCTCTTTACCCATAACACTTAGAAATTTTCACACTATGACTACAAACACACAATAGAACAGTAAGACTGGAAGTGAATTCGACAAGTATCTGAAGTTATCCTTGAGGCAATACGCGCGGAAATCTTGTTAAATAATCTAGAAATTCATAAGAGAGAATATTATTGACTGTCTTCTTTGAATGACTCTTCAAAAACTATTCAGACGAGCTGAATCTTGTTCATACTTTGAAATTAAGGTATCCAATGGAAGGGCCTAAAAACAGTAGAACGATCCTTGAACCACTCGAAAGCAAATTCCACTATGTGAAGTGTTTTACTCTTTGCTAGAATTGTCCATATTCATCAGAATGCATAGTGAAAATTGTGGTTATAGGTTATCAGACAGCATATTTATTTATCGGTCAGATTCAAAATGTTGTTATATCTGGTATTTCAAATGAAGAATTCCCCAGCCATCACAGTGTCTCCCTCCCGTTCTTTATTGATATATAAGGTTCATAATATCATGAAGTTTTCTCCATACCTAACTCCTTCCAATATAATTGGAAATGAGACTGATTAGAACAAGAAATGGGTTTCCATTCATCTACACTTCAGTGGTAGCGTTTGTAGTCTAAAGCCATGATTTGTGTCAGGCAATTAGTTACGAAACACTCTTATGTTCCGTCTGTCAATTACAACAATGGTCCACTGAACAGTTCACACGCAAATATTGAATGATAAGCTAGTTTTGAAATCCCTAGCAAATTGAGGAATTTTTGTACGTTTGTTGCCCTTAAAAATTCCAGTCAGTTATCGATGATTCCATTCTTTCAAAGTATTTTGTGAGCCACACCACTGTTGAAGAAATAATTTGCGGGAAAATCTAATTTTTATCATTGCCCAAAAATACTGGCTTCTAATTTGCCAACTATAACCTATGCTCCCATTCACTTAACATCATACTGTTGTAACAATAACCAATCTAATAGCTTAGCTAGTTACCTGTTACCTAGTTACAGCATCTCACATCATTGCTTAATTATTTATTTTCATTATTTGCATATGCACTAGCTGGCTAATATTTCAGGCATTTGAGTGCGTTTACATGTGTTTTTCTTATTAGAAATACTATTAGAACATTAGTTACTCAACATTTTAAAACATTTATTTTCAAAATGTCAAAAATAGTGTTGTTTAAAAGAAAAAAATTAATGATTTCACTCCATATAAAGGAATTTTTCACAATAAAATTAGTTCATTTTAGTAACAAGGAAAAAAAATATGGAAAAGTGACAATGATCGAGAACGTTACCACTTTTATTGATTTAACACGCACATTATATTCACTGATTCATAATTTATTTGATTAATGGATCAATTATTTATTCATTGCAGAATATATATAAATCACTAAAAAAGAATAGCGTATAATTGGTAATCATCTTTTCTATTTACTAATGAATATTGTAAATTAACTGGAAAAAGCCAACTGAATCATTCTTTGGATAATCTAGCATGTGATAACTTATTTTATTTAAGTAGGTAATTTATTTGGAATACATAAAA
Source organism: Latrodectus hesperus (assembly GCA_037975125.1). Taxonomy (NCBI): domain Eukaryota; kingdom Metazoa; phylum Arthropoda; class Arachnida; order Araneae; family Theridiidae; genus Latrodectus; species Latrodectus hesperus. The sequence continues at coordinate 49,785,741 of CM075859.1, read as the reverse complement.
TAGAATATACTAAAGTACAAAACTCTTAGTTCACAATTAATCTTATTCGTAAATATATCTATGCAAATAGCTTATTATAGTTCCCATTTATTAGTTTTTAAAATCAACATCAAGTTTCTAAAAGCGAGATATTTATCTTTGTTACATAAAACAAAAAAAGTAACTTCTCACTATCTCACAAAAGTATTTCAGAAACTCTATTGAAAAAAATGAGTCCCAAATCTACACATATGCTATTTTGACACGTGAAAATGAGTAGTCAACTAGAGGGGAAAAGCAAAAATATAAAGTGAAACGAAAGCAATCGTAACAAGTTTATACGAGCAGTAAACGAGGAGAAAAGGCTATTTTGCAAAGCATCAGTTTTGAGTACAACTTTATACCAGCTGTACGATTTTTAAGTGAGTTATTCACCCATTGGGTTTATGCCTACAAAAAAATAGCAGAATTTAACAGTTCACTATCGACGTAAACAAAGTTTGGTTTACTGTTAACTCAGATGCCTTTTTTTATACTTACTTATTTTTATTCGAAAGAGAAAAATCAAAAGCTCTTTTGATAGAATGAAATATTCTTTTTCCAGATTTCTTAGCCTATGGTTGTTTTTTTTTTTTTTTTTTAGTCTGTAAGTTCCTCGAAGATTGCTGCTCTGTTTTAAAGACTGAAAAAACATTTAGGAAGAAGTACATAAAATTTTTCTTCACATTATTCAGGTTTTCGAGAATATAAAACTTCATATGCTTCTACTAAAACAAGAGCTACATTCTCAAATAAAAGATATCCGTTCTTAATTCCCTTGAGAAGCAAGAATCAATGGTTCTACAGTGTTAGAAAAGAATTGCATTCAGCCTACAATGATGTTTAAAAGTTATTTTTTAATCTAGTGATTTTAAAGTATTTTATTGGAGAAGCATAATATGATTTTTAATCATTAGAAACAATATGTATAGTTAAAATACTAGAAAATGTAAAAGTGAAAGAATCTAAGCCATATGGTTTAAGACATAAGTGCTTTCATATTTTTCTTTACATATAGGCAGATTTATTTGCCCGTAGTAAATTCTGATGATAATAAAAGTGTTTTTAAATCATTTAGTAATTTCATGGTTAAAATGATTTTTAAAAAAATGTATATGAAAAAGAAAATTTTGAATGAGCAAAGTAAAAAGATACACGTGTAATCAAATAAGCATACATTACATACCCACACAAAATACTTATAATATGGCATAAATATTAAAAAATGTATAAGCAAAAGAAACTTAAAGAGAAAAAATGTATGAAAAGTAAATTTAAGGTAGATTATGTTAATGAAATAAAAATAAATACACATTTATATATACATTGATGTTTGGTTATAAATTTTATGCACTTTTTATGCAATGCGCAGTGTAAATTTTATGCAATGTTATAAATGAAAACCAGTACTAAGCCATGAGAATAATAAGAATAAGGACAGTTGAGAACCGAAAAAATACGATATGATAAGAAATTAAATAATCAGCCAAATTTGAGGAAACTGTTCAGTTTTAACTCTGCAGCTTAAAAATAAATGTAATTTTTTTTATATGTGGCTGTAACAATTAGAACGTTTTATCATATTCTATTTCTATGTTTGAGCAACATAGTCTTCTGCAGAAAAATATATAAGGATCAATAATAAATGTTTCGGTAACAATAAATCAAATTAAAAATATATATTTTATTAAAAATTAATGTTTCAGTAAAAATTAAAATTAAAATATTTTATATTAAGATTAAAATAATTCTATATTAAAATTCTTTCTCCTATTTATTAATATAATTAGATTAAAACTTACATTTAAGTTCATTCTCATCAAAATATTAGTTTTTAGAATTTCGCCAACATTTCAAATTGTTAAATAAATTAAATTCTTTGCAACTATATAAAGTAATTATTTTGGTTCATCTAACAAATTTTGTTATTATAAAAGAAAGTATGAGAAAAATATTTTATAATTTTAATCGACATATTAATTTGAGTTTAAACGTAAAAATCAGAACTATTTATTAATTAATTTACTTGAATCAAATTTGATATAAATATTTTATCATTATTTACACATGAATTCCGACAGAAACTTAATTATTAAAGGGGTGGTAGCTAGCTGATGTTTACAAGTTAATTTCTTGGAAAAAATGGCTATCAATATATCAGTAGATAGCTGGAACTGACTAAAAGAACTTCATATAAGAGTCAAGTAAAAGTTTCAGATTTTACATTACTTGGAGTAATCTTCTCATGGGATACCTTTGGACTAGATTTCAAATCTTTCAAACGGAAGCCAATATTTTAGTATCAGTGAGGTTTTAGGTTTATTTTGTTCCCTCGAGACATCTCTGTGTAGCATCTGACTATTTCTTGGATGTGGGTGGTTGAAGTAGCTTTGTGTTACACAAGGGACTCTCTCTAAAGCTCCACTCACAGTTAGTCCAATAAGAGACGGAGCTGAAATCCATGATCAAGCTGTTCTATTTGAAGAGCAGTTGCTTAGTTGCAGTTAGTCTGATTCATTAGGAATGCATTATCAACAGTATTTTAGCCTTATTTTTCGATGTACTGGGTTTTATTAAAAATAAACAAAATGCCAGAGAAACATAAAAACTCTATTCCAAATCTGTATATAAAATAAAATCGCATGTCTTCTTTAATATATATGTTGTGTTTTGAAGTAAGAATCGATTTCAAATTTGAGCATCGAGTTGTATTCCATTCATTTCAATATTTTCTTAATTAAAGAAATATTTAATATACGCACTAAACACTTGCAATTTTTTGTGAGTTAGATTAAATTAGCAAAATTTTAGATAAATTTCATTTTTAACTTTTTTCTTGAAGTGTTTGGAATAACAAGGTATTACGTGAATCAAAGTATATACATTTGTTATGAGTCAAAGAATCACACAAAACATGCACACAGCACCCAATGAAACGTATATCTACTCTATTTTATTGCAAGTTGTGTTTCCGAGTTCACTGTTGAAAATAAAAAATGCTCCAATTTTAAAAATAATTCAATTTTACTCTCTCTCTCATTCTTTTTTTTTTTTTTTTGCTGAAAGCTTTTGATTTAAATTAAACATGTATTTTTAAAAAGAACGAAAGATTTGGAAATGTATGTGACCAGTAATTTCGTAAACTCTCTTCAACCCTATTCTCTTCTATTAGAAACTTCAAATAAATCTGTGGAAAAACATATTTGTTGATTAGTTCAAATGGATCAATCAAATTATAATTAAAATATTTACAATTTCAAAGGGAATGCACAAATCTATTATCATCTGCATATGAACACTTTATCCAAGATCTTATTTCAGCATAGACATTCCAAAATCAACAGCTTACCATCACAACATTTTCAGTTCAAATAATTTTCAATATCAATTTGTTTTCTTTCTTAACTTTGACAAGGTGTTGACAAGCCAGGATGAGTCACATTTCATTTCATTTCATGCATACTTGATAATAAATTTTTAATTTCCAAAACGAGAGAGTTATCAGAATTTAGCACCAAAATCTATATTGTTTTTAACTAGCACAAGAGCTGCATTCTTCATACTTCCAAAAAGTGGTAATATAAACACGTTGTTATTTAAATGACCTACTGTGAAACATCATTCATTGAGAATGATAATATTTGACTTGTTTCGATAAATGTGAAAACATTTGACATATTGATTAATATTCGATCTATCGACAAATGTCTGTTTATAACGAGATTTTAAATTTGCACAATTCATATCAAATACTTAACCATATCCCTTTGTAAAGTTAAACTTATCAGTAGAAATATTACTCATTTTAAATATTTGGTATAGAGAGGTTTGTGATTACTAGATATGTCTGCAAGTGATACACGCTCTCATAACAAGTGAAATAAATTTGAGGTTTCAAAAATATCATCTCTTCCTGGACATTTCGATACAGACCTTCTGCTTCCTTCATATAAAGATCATATAGATTTAATAGCTATAAATAATAATAGCTATAAATGAAGGATCGTAGAAGAAGACTCTCAAATTTCACAAGATATCCAGATCTGAATCCACTCAATTGTTACCTAATACTTGAAGTTAACGACATATCTGCTTCTTGTCTGTATGGCATGAGAAGCTTGCTTGATGAAGTAATAAAAAAGTTGAAAAATGAGTTTTCTGTTTCAGTTTTAATAATTCCAGTTCACAAATGGTGATGACCTACCTTTAATTTGGGGTTATCCAATTTCAGTAGGGAGGCTTTACATTTCAGAATAATTCTGAATTTTCTAGTGTTCCAATTGTATCATTCTTATTTTTATTTCTTGAAATATCTATAGGAATCATTATATTCCTCACATTTCTAGTGTTTTTCAAAAATGACAACAAGTGCGACTTTTTTTTGTGTGTGTTTTTATAAATTCAAGATCAGAGTTGATCATGGCATTTCTGTGATTCTATTTTAAAACAACCTCCGACTTCAAAGGTGAATAAAATGGTAAAATTCTTTTGAACTACTAAACTGATATCATATGCACGTTCATATGTATTCATATGCTGAATAATGTATAAGTTCACAGCAGATATATAAAAGCTTATGAATAAGCATGTTTATGGTGAATTTGACTATTTTTTGGTAAAAAGGTATTTTTGAATTTACACATAAAAACTTTTTTGTTAGTTTATTTTAATATCCTTAAATATTTATTTAATTTATACTATATCATAATATAAGGTATATAAAGTTATAATAAATATTTTGTATTCTTAGAAACGATTTTTTGCTAATTTTGTATAAAAATTTTTAAAGATCTTGAAAATGAGTTTTTTTTTTTTTTTTGTCAAAATTGCCTTTTTTCCTATTTTCATTCTAGTTTATAAAACGTTTGAAATAGAATAGGTTAATATGGTTTTTGTATTCTGCTTAGGTCTTTATCACCGTTTATTATTCAAATTTTCATGTCAAAATTACATCCATTGGAGTTTGCTGGAATTTCTTCTTTTTTGCCTTTCCAGAAACAGAAAGTCAGGAATTAAATTATAGAGTAAAGGTTGATGGTAATAACTTTATTATGTTATATTATATTAGCACAAAATAACCCAGCTGTCATTTTATACTAAAATTACCGGTACCCATTTTCAAAAATAACTGTTTTTGTAGTAATACAGAGAATAAAATTTTTTTCTATCTTTTACTATATTTATTTACCTTTTCATACCATTTTAGTAGATCTTCAGAAGCAAAGGTACTCGGTTTCTTCCAGGCTTGCTTTAAAAGTGACATTTATATTGATTCTTCTCTAAGTAATGAATCAATATGAATGCAAACACACTAAATTTATATACATGTAGATAGACTTAAAAATAAATCCTTGTTTTCTTTATTACTCATGATTTATTACACGGAACTAAAATCATTAGTTATTGTTATAAAAAATTATGAACTAGAGTTTCGATTTTAATTAATGTTTACTTTTTGTTTAGCATTGGAAACACAAGTATTTAATATTTTATTTACTATTGTAGTAATTTCTAATAACTACATATTATTGTTTTCTATTTCACTATTTGCATGCTTCTTATTAACTACAAATCTTAATTTAAACTTTTATAATTTAGACTACTTTAAAAGAATAACTGAAAATTGTTAAAACATTAAGCTATCCAGTGCATATTACTTATCTCTAGAAACTTCCAGGAAGAATTATCCACCTCAATTGAGGAAATCTAGAAAAATATACAAAAAGCACTCACCTAGTCAGGAAATAAAATTGTAACACCAATTTCCTATTATGAAAATCTGGATTTTTGGACTATTAAACTGTTAAATTCAAAGATTGCACTGTTTCCATTGGGCAATATTGAAATAGTTAAAATTAGCTTAGTATTTATTATTTTTTAGCTTGTAAGTTGAAAAAAAAGTTTTGAAATAATTAACTTACAGAAAAATATTTTTGGAGAATCATAATAATATAAGTAAACACAATATGCATTTTTCTTAATGATTATTAACAGTATTAGTAATACCCATAGTAATGTTCACTAAAGGTAAAATTTTCATCATAAAATGTCAACTCATTGCAAACAATGAATTACACAGTATTCTTTTTTGTCTTATAATACATACTTACCATAAAAATTAACTGAAAACATTTTCATTTTCATTCGATCCTAATAAAAAAATCCCTTTGAAATTAAAAAAAATGTTTCAATTATAAAGCATTTAGTGTCATGCAAGATAAATAAATTACTCATTCCTTATTTATTGAAATTATCTTTACTGGGTGTTAGCATCAATCATTGAGTTTAAAGGCTGATAAGACGAAATTAAAAGTTCCTTAAAGGAAATATATTCCTATTAAATATGCAAGACATTTGAAATGGCAAAGTTTTCTTTGGGATACCAATGGAGTTCAAGGGAAGTTTTCGAGTTATACCGTGTTGGAACAAGCATTCTGAGACAAAGTGAGAAATAAATCATTACCTAATGAGATTTGACTTTTCGAAAAAGAAAGAAGGAATCTGTATTCGCTAAGTGGAATGTAAACGATGCATTTATTTGTTCATTTATGGGGTGTTTGTTCTTCAGTTATAATTCTTTGGCAAATCAGAGCTCTTGATTTTGAATTAGAGTACTCCAAATATCAGATTCTTCAAGATTTATGTCCATTACAACGCCATGTTTAAGACAAATGATTCAATGTTGGATAATAACTAATTTAAAAGTCAAATTATACAGCTAAAAACTATCGCTCAATTCTACTTAATTTATTAAGCTAAGAATAATATGCTGCTATGTGTTCTTAATTAAGTATATCTCATGTGTAGAGAATTATTTTGTTAGCTATAATGTATTTTAATTTAACATTTGGTTTTCAAAAACAACATTCTCAACATTTCTTATTTTTCTTGCAGAAGAAAATTATTCTACAAGTTAATTGATGATAATTACATTATTCTTTCATAGATGCCTTTTGAATTTGAATAATATATTTTTTTAGTTTTCACTAGGTGAATTCTGAAAGTTGCAATAATGTATTCAAATTTTTTAATTTTTATTTTTAGGGATTTCCGCATTCCGTATTGAGTTTTGCAAAATAAATAGGAGTTGGTTTGATTTACTTTCTGATAAATTGTACTTCAGAGAAGATTAAATTTATTTAGAGATTCAAAATATTTCTTATAATTTTTTTCCAAGGTGGATAATAAATGCATATTTTGATCTAAGATAATTCTTTGAGCAATTAAAGCTTAATATGGATAAATTTGTACATAATTTATTGCCAGTCTTGGAAAATTGATTCTGAAATTACTAGAAATGTTTTAGCTTACTTAAATTATAAACTTTATATATTTCCTATTTAGTGGTATCAAAATAAACAGATGTATACGAAGAATAGTACAATAATATAAAAGATTTAGTATTTCAAAGGTTATAAGCTGCTAAACTGTAGCTATATATGTTACATAATTTCATACCAGACGCCATATGCAAATAAATCCTCATGTTATATATATCAAGAATAATATGTTGAAATCTCAGTAAAAAAATAAAATAAAGAAGTTTATTTCAGTTTAAAATACAAATTTTGATGCTGCTTTTCATATGACTTCTTTTCCTTTTGTTGTTTCCAAATATAAATTAATTTCTCTCTCTCTCTCAAACACCTTTATATATCCCCACCAATTTCAATCTCCTACAAAATCGAAGAAACTTTTTCTATTTCTGAGGTTACTGGATTCTATAAAGCAAAAATTAAGAGTAACATTTTCTTTCCTCGGCACTTAATTTGAATATATATAGAAATAACGCCTTTGTTTTTAGTTTTATTGAATATTTCTTGTTCCTATATATATATAAAATTTACCGAACATTTTTTGTATATTTTCAAAACCATTATTGAATTAAATAAACCTTTATGAAAAGTTTATAATCATTTAACAAAGAAGAATTTTAACTCAATTTAATTATGTGATATTATGACAATTCAAGAGGTTTTTATTAAAGAAAAAGCCTTTTCTCATTTAAAACTTTAACTTACTTTCTATCATTCAAATATTTATAAATTTTCTATTTTATAAATATGTTTATGATTGAAAAATGATAAATATCATATATATACGATTTATTTGTTTGATTTATAAACATTTTATAAGATATGTACATTTTCACGAAATTTTTATTTTTCAATTCCTCATTTTATATAAAATTTTAACAGCAGTTAAAACATTTGAATTATATTGGATTCTTTAAATTTTTATGTTCTTTATATATGCTTTAGCTAATTAAATTAATAAAAGGTACCAAATATATGAACACTTTTTCTGTGAAAATAATTTTTAAAGTTACACTACAGATATTAAACATTTAAAATTGACCTGTTTGACAACGGCAATTTAATAATTATGATATTATATCATAATCAAAAGAAAATTTAAAAAATAGTTTACCCATATTGTAAAAATGATTTCACAATATTCAAGGTATCTGTTTCTATTATACAATTGATTTTTATAATTTTATCACCCCATAACTAAGTCTTTTCTGTATCTAACAGGTAAAAATTATTAAATTGTACTTAATAAAATTGATTGTATTTTTGAGCAGAATTTTAATTCGTTCTATCTTATATTACTGATAAGAAATTATTGAATGAATTTCATCATAACTTACTATTTTTTTATGATATTGTATTAAAGAGCATAATTCATATATGACAATTAAATGCAATAAAATTATTTAAGATTCTAAAATAAGTTAACGTGCAGGCATTTCAAAATAATCTTAGTGAAGATTTTGAAAGCTTATTAAATTTTTTGCAGGCCATGAAATATTATTAGATTTCATCTTTATCTTTTTTAACCAGGCAATGTGAAAATATTGATTAATAGTCAAGATAATGATTTTTCTTGGACTGTTACAGATTTCCCAAAATTTACTTAATCATAATACAAAAATTCACTTTTACTCTCATTTATTTGTATGCAAGAGTAGACTTTATCCTGATTTGTGATAAGTTTCAACAGAAATATCTATATTTTAACAATCTGATTAATATGTAAAATATATAAAAAATTTTAAATGAAGATTATAAATTAAACAAGCCATTTTAATCAAATATTTAACTTCGCACATGTACTTAGAAGTAAGTATTACTGAGAAAGAAAATAATCGATATTATTACCAGTGATCTCCATCACATCAATTTAATATTTTGCATTTTCCTAATGTTTTTTTCGTTAATGTATAATTTTAATCTCCAAAATGTAGATTTTACCATTAAAACTAACTAAATATTTTTTTCAATCATATAATTCTTTTTACACATTTAAAAAATATTACTTATGTTCTTCCGCATTATCTAATATCTTTCCGTATTACAAATTCGATAATTAATTCAATTTCTCTAAACTTAAGAACCTTTTAATTTCATCATTTTTTATTTATCAAAATTTTAAGATTGTCAGTATCAACATTTCTTAAAAATGCAGATGATTTTGTAATTAAATTTTGCTGTAATGTTGTACTTCGACTTTCAAATAAGATGAGTATTTACTTCAAACTCATGTTTAATATAAGAAATGGTATCTTATTATAAATGAATTTTTTGTACCTATATGTAAATATTTGAATAACTAATAGGGTTTCATTCAATTTCTCATATATTTCCATACCATTTTCTCTCATTACAAAAATGAATTTTCAGCCATTTCATATAGCTGAATAAATTATAAAAGCTTAAGGATAGTCAAACAATGTGTCTTTTTTAAGGAGTGAGCAATTTAAAGTGGAGGAGGTTTATTCATCATAATATACAAATTAACTTTTAATGGTTTTTTACTTTTTAAATTGATTTTCCCTCATTTTTTTAAAAAAATAAACAAATACGTTGCCTTTACTTCCACCATCCTTATACTTAAGCATCGAAGTACATTTAAAAGTTTTCATTTTTTAAAAGTAATTATGCCAGTGAAGAATATAAAATTTTACGTTTTATTTTATATCTGATTCATATAAATAACATTTTTTCACTTACTGTAAATTCAAAATACAATTATCTTTTATAAAATTAACTGTTGTTTTTTTTCGGAATAAGAATTCAAAAAATCATTCATGCGATATAAAACTTGAAATTTATTAATATATATATATATATATATATATATATATATATATATATATATATATATATATATATATATATATATATATATATATATAGGATGAATAATTTGGTGATATTAACTTCAGATAGTAATCATTTATATACAGATGATCCTTTTTTACATAAAATCGCATTATTAATTATAAGAAAGAACTATTCTCTAAAGTTTTGAGGCACTGTTTGTTTAGTCTTTGTTAAACGCATACTAAATAGGTTCTTTCAAACATGCATCTAAAATACCTTTTATATTGTTACCTGCTTTTATATATATACGCAATTTTAAAGAACAAAACTTTCAAAGCTCTTATGAATTTAAAACATATTAAACTATTTCTTAACCTCCCAGAAACTTATATGAGAAAAAAAGATAAATTTGTGTCTATTAAATTGTCCAATTTCTTATGCATTTCGAAGATGGTAATCAAAAACTTCTATACTATTTATCGTCTATGAAGAAGACATTCGTCTTACTATTTACATTTTATATTAGTTTCATATTTAATAAATTGCTATACGTACATTGTCCGCTTTCATAATTAATTTTTTTCCGATTTAGATAGCTAAATTTCTTGTTACTTAGAATTTGTGTTTTATTTTGAATTTTTCAGGAAATTTATTCATATTACCTTTTAACTATTATTCATGTATTTCTTGTACCAGCAATTTTCGTTTGACAACTATCTTATTTCTATAATGGGTTATTTAACGGTTACAATTCCTTTTGTTAGTGTTTTTGTTGATAAAATCCTCTATTTCAGTTTTCTACTCTAAATTCTAAATTTATTCTGTTGATTATACTCAGTTGTGCCATTTTTTTAATGATTTTCAGTCAATGGAAATCGGCAGAAATATTTCCAGAGAAAAACTTAATATTTTCTTAAGAAATTTTGTTATGTATGTTTGTAATTAGATTGCAAGATTTTTATTTTTGAAATCATATGTAAGATTCATTCTTCCTGAAATTTTAAAATATTGTATAACTTCAGTTGCTTAAAAATCCATTATAAAAAACTATTTTGCTGCAAAAATTAAAGAATTCAAGATTTACAGTCTTAATATTAAAGTAAAATAGGTTTTCAATTTTAAAATTTATCCTTACATATTGAAAATGTATTCTATGTTTAAAATATTCAAAATTGTTGCAAGAAATATAAGCACATTTATCTGAAAATTTCTTATAAATAAAATAAGTAATAAATAATAATTTAATAAACTCATAATTGCATTTTATTTTATTCACATTAGATATTATTTTTATATTTCTTTCAAAAAAGAAAAAAACTCAGATTAATTTAAGAAAAAAGTTACCTTGAAAGATAGATGAAAAGCTGAGCTGAACCTGATGGACATAATTACTTTAGTATAATTAGAATAATATACAGATTTTGGAATAAGATAGATTTCTCTTTCAACGTACACAGTGTGGTTTAAAAAATTAATACAGAAATTTCCAGGAAATTCGATTTTATTCTTTTATGTAACATTACTTTTATTAACGTCTTTTTTCACACTGAATCACCTATTGAATTCATTTCATAATTATATTAACACTGTTTTATCCTTATTAAAATTCGATTTATTATCAGGATTGTAAACCATATAAAAATATTAGATTAAAAGGAGTAAAAATACTATGTCGATATTTTGCTTTGTATTTTGCGCACATATTTTTTCTAGGTAACTATTTTATTTTTCAGTGTGATAGACTTTCATTGAACACAAGGTTAAGAAACTGCGGAACAAGAAGCTCACAGCCGAAAGAATTGTACAGTGTCCTATTGATTCCGTTAGTGTGTGAATGAAAGAGAAGGCTGTAAGTAAAATAATGAAACTCTTCCCCTACTTGAACAGCATGCAATATCATGTATAAAATTAAATGTGTCCTGCTCAAAAACCTAAATTGGATTTATTTTTAATATGTATTTTTCAAATTTATTATCTTGAGAAGTGTACCGGAAAAACTAATAATATGGTACTTAAATACTGAATACAAGGTTTAATATTAGAATGAAACTATTGTTTCTCTGAATGAAAAAAATGAATATCTGTTTTTAGCTTTTTTAAATGTATATAGTTGGGTACACCTCTGACTAGCAACAGTTGTCAAATTTATAAATTAAATTTAAGATAATTTTTACATTGAAGTTGTTGTACTTAATATCTGAAAACTAACTTTTAGATTTAAATTTAAGATTTAATAATGCATTATAAACTTTTAAAGATAAATTATATATAAAATGAGTTTATACTTTAATAATTAATAGTATCATTTAAAAAAGAAAATAGCTCAAACAGGAAATATTAATTAATTGTTTTATACCATAACAGTTATATAGATATTGAATATCATATGGGAATTTTTCATAAACTTTTTGCATAAAGTTTTAATATAACTTTTAATTTATTATTAAAATAACAAGTTTTAATATAAAACATAAAAAGTGCAATATGAAGAAAATATTTGCTCTTATTTAACTTTTTATTTTTTTTATACTTTTGAGTGTTTTATGAGTTTACTTTTAAAACTCCATGCACATAAATTTTATACAATTATTTGAAATCGATGCATGAAAAATAGTTTTATTAAAAAATAAATCAACGAAACTGAAACTATTTAAATAATTCAAATTTAGCGAAGAGGAAACTAATTATATGAGTAAAGCACCAGATATATTGATTTTCATACTTCGAATAAATATCAACGAAAATGAGGCACACAGTGAATACATTTTCTTTTAAATCTGTGTATTTTTAATGCTTAATAATTGGTTTCGCATGCTCAAAAAATGGCACAACGTAACCGGTTTTTCTTAGAAATAAATTAGATTCTTTACTAGCGTTTCATTACTCTCGGGACCTTCAGCGAATATTATAGATTTAGATTTATAATTCTCATTTTCTAATTTGAATCCAATTTTTTATTTATCTTTTGTATACCACTTTTTAACAGAAATTCTTTTCAAATAATTTACTAAATGAATTCTATTATGTGTTAAAACGAAAACATTGCAATATTTAAAACTCTTAAGATCAAAAATTCGCTTTCTAAGCATATTTTTAGATTTTTTTTTAAACATAGCTTAGAAACAGAGTATTTTAATTATATATTACATCTCTCTAGTTTTGATTTTAATTTCATATTTTTTATGCATATGTAAAATAAAGCTATGCAAATAAAATTTGTAAACAAAATTTTTGCTAACATAATAATATCTTTATCTCAATGATTGTTTTAGTTATACAAAAATGCAACATAATGGATAAATAATGAACTTGTTTCAAATGTCATTCTTCTTAAAATAATTTAAATCTTTTGCTGTTGAATTACATAAAAATAAATGGATAAAATATATTTGTGTTTTATTTTAAAATATATTATATTCAAAACAAAATACCACTATTTAATATTTATTGTTGCACATAAGATCAATGAATATTTTTTACATTATTTGAAAAATGATATGTTATACATTGATGAATTAAATGGCTGAAATCTTTGAATTTTTATGAGTAAAAGTAGGTGTCGTAATTTAAAAATATCTATTTTATACAGTGGTTTAGGCGTCTTTCATAAAGCTGCATGTTTATGTAATAATTAACAGCGAAATGTAATTACATGAATCTTTTAAAAATTGGTTATTCAAAATGGTGAGCAAAATAAACTTAACTAGCTGTATTTAAAAAAATAATCAAATCGAAATTTATTTCATTCAACAGAAAAAAAGCTAGTTCAATTTAAACTTCTATACTTTCTTCCTTTATAAATGCAAAATCAATGTCAGTTACTTTGTTTTATTAGATACAAACTAGCAAAAATTCGAAAAACAATAAGATAGATGTTAAAAATATCATGAAGAATAATATTATTAGATTAGGTATTTGTCATTAAAAAAACATATGTACCACTTAAAAACACTTATGAAGGAAACATTCCCTTAAATGGATATCAAGCATATTTTAAAATTATTCGAATTAAAATGCGCTGATAAATAGCTTAATACTCTGCAAATGAAAAAACATCAAACATTTTATTTTGGTACATAAAATAGTAGAGATAATATTAAAGTAGCTTCCATTTTTTTGATAGTTAACATGTAATTATTATTAAAGACTTATGGAAAATACACACGAATTATGCTAAATTCCATATAATTTTTTATAAACAGTTAACCAAATGTTATGATATCAATTAAAACATTTGAGATTAAAATTGGGTTAAAAAATAGAGTTGATGATATTGTTCCTATCAGTATGGCCTAAAATCTCGTTTCGGAAAATTAATTTAAAACAGAATCACTGAATTACTCCATCAACACTTTTAATTTTATTTTTGTTTTATTTCCCCCCTCCATGAAATTAGGCGGAACGCTCCCGAACTTTAATAACTAATTCAGCCGCATCTGCCCGGGTAAAAACGACAATTTGGAGCCACGGCTTTTCTATATTTAGAGGGAACTCTAGAAAGTGGTCCCTGTCTTTGAATGGGCGAGCCACTGGCCGTTGATGCTGCGCATGCGCACCTGTGTCGATGGGGCGCTAGTTTCCGCCACCATCTCCGAATCCGAGGCGCGATAGAAGCTTACGAATTTCTTCTTATGAGCAGACCACTTTCCGACAAGGTAGCGAGATTGCCAACTTTTCGTTTTCTCCTCTTTTACTCAGCGTGAACTGTAGCACCATGTGAGTGACGATTTTTACCAAAATTAAAGAACTTCTTCAGTATTTGTTCCCTACTATTTCTTCTGTCTTTGGACGATAAAAACTATTTTTCTGATCCTTTTTGGAAAGTTTTCGGAAACTTTTCCAAAGTTTTTTCTCTTCGAACTGAAAGTTTTGTCTTGATCTACGGACCTCGCAAAGTGGTCGCTATTCACCTTTTAGCAGTCTAATAATAATTAATATTGAAAAATTGATTATTTATTACAATCATGAAGTTGCAAGAGTTTTTAGGGATAGTCAGATTTCTGTACTTGGTTGGAGTTGTGGCTCTGTCTATTCGTTACGGCTACGCGAGGGCTGACCAGTCCACCGAGTCTTACTTAGGTGTAGGTAGTGAGCATCTGAATCCCGCCGGTAAGCCAAGGACTAAAATTATTACTACAAAGTACGGGGATTTGCGGGGATTCATAACAAACCTGCCGAATAAAACTCTATCACCGGTGGAAGTCTTCTTAGGTGTGCCGTACGCAAGTCCACCAATCTCTGCTTTGCGATTTATGCCTCCCGTCACACCTGCTCATTGGAGAGGTGTTTTGACTGTTGACCGATTCAAGCCTGTCTGTCCACAGAAGCCGCCCGATCTCAAAAATGAGACTGATGCTTTAAGTAAAATGCCACCAGGAAGGGTGGATTACTTGAAGAAGTTGTTGCCCTATCTCAGGAATCAGAGTGAGGACTGCTTGTACCTCAACATATATGCACCTCGATTAGGTAAGCTTTTTCTTTTGTACCAGGGAGGGGGCTTTTAGTGTAGATCCTAATATCTGAACATTGCATAAAGTATATCATATGTATGATTGCTTGAGATAAGTAGTCCAATGACATTCATCGCGTTTATTCTATATGGTTTTTATTTATAATGTAGTTAATAAGCAAAATTTCAAACTAAATATTTGACTAATAAAGTAAGATACTATAATTAATTCCAGGAAAAAAACTTGCGCATTATTTTGTAAAAAAATACTTGCTTTTATTCACTAAAACAACTTTATTATTATTATTTTTTTCATTTTACAACTACACTTTTTCAGAATTATTGTACGTTAATTCTATATAGTCAGAAGCTCTGCAGCACTTCTGGCTTTCAAAATGGTCTTGAAATGTACAACATCAGTAAAAATAAATTGCATAAATAAATTATAATTGGGTTTTAAGAAAACATATGAGAATAAAAGAAACTAAATTTCATTTCTAAGCTTATTAAATTTTCATTTCGTTAAAGTGTGTACACACATTTAGTTTTATTTATAGATTACACATTTATATTTTAAAATATCTATATATTATAAATTTTTATTTGAAAGATAAATTTTATTTTTATGTAAAAAGAAAAAAATTAGTCAATATTAATGTTCCATATTGTAAAAGCTTTCGATATACTACGCGAAGCAATGTTTACTTAAAATGGGATAAATAATTTTATTAGTTATTACAGAATCATATAAAATTATTTCACAAATAAATACAGAAATTTTAGATTTTTACTGAACAAAATACCTCTGACTTAAGACATTTCTTTTAAAAAATGATTAATGTTTATAAATTAATAATACATTATATAATATCAATTTAACAATAAAATATTGTAATCTAGTAGGCAATAATAACTTAATGATAGAAGCAAAAAAATATGTCTTTCTTCATTATTTACCGCAAAATTTAAGTTTAGAGTATGCATACATTTGTAAATGCTGGAAACAGTCTTGCGTATTTTATAGAATTTATCAATTTTGTACGATTTATAATTTGCTATAAAATTAAAAAATGCTTACCAAGAATTTTATTTTTAAAATTGTCTGATTTTATATTACAAAAAATATTTTAAAGCTAATAAATAAATTTTCACACACTTTCTTTGACGCTGCTTTATAAATTTTCTGACTAAGTGCATTGCCTTTATAACGCTTCAGTTAAAAAGAATGATATTGTTGATAAATAAAATTGTTCATTCAGTGTCAATCACAATGTCAAGAATCACACACAATTCCACAGAAATAATTTAATTTTTATTTCTACTAAAACATTGTTGAATTAATTAGATTGAGAAAAATAACTGTTTTGCTAAAAATCATTATAAAAAATAAATAAGCATTATTTTTAATTTAATTTAAAAATTCCAAAGGAAAAATCACATTTTCCTCTAGTTTATGCTAAAACTTTTTTAATTTAAAATTTTTCTTAAGCTCTCAATTGTCCTACCAATGCAATCTACGAATCATTTCCGCGCAAATGTGATTTTACTAAAAGTACTATGCATGGAAATGTAGTTACATCAACAATTGCTTAAAAATAATGAATATTCCTTATATATAGTTTGTAAAAGTAATAACAATTAAATATTTTGTACATTCTAAGCGTCACCTTCATTATTTCTTAGCAGAGTCATGAAATATTTTGTAAACTGCAACTAGAGATAATAATATTTTCAAAAACTAATGATGTAATTACATTTAGAATTAAATTAATTAAATTTGGAAAGCAAATTAGCATATTATTACAGGAATTTTCAACTACTTATTAATTTCTTCAATCCTATGAAAATTTATGCTCATTTTAAAAGCTATATGCGAGTAAATCCAAAATTGGAGTCATGTTAAAGCATGGTGACGTAACTACTTTTGTTTGAATTAAAAATAAAAATATATTTATAAAAATAATATTAATTTCATATTTTATAACTTAAATTCCTAATTTGTTTTTATGATGATTTAATACATTCAGTGTATACTATGAATATTATGCTATTTTCAAAGGCAACAGAATTCTTAAATGAGCTCATAAAAATTTATTTTGTATGTTAACTCAAAGTAAAGTTCATGAATTTTAAGACAAAATAAATACAAAAAAAACAATAATTGAAAGATTGAAAACGTTTTATTAATTCATACAATTAAAACAATTTTGAAGCAATATAGTGATGTGATAAAAAATATTTTACTGCTAGTATGATTAATTGATCAATTCTAGTGATTTTTAATTAAAAATAAATATTAGAAAGCACCAATTATCGATATATAAAAGTAATTGGAAATATTCAGCAGTTGAATCATTAATTTTCTGATTAAATTGCTTCAAAAGATTTTCATCAAAAAATTCAAATGATTATAATGCGGTTATATATATATATATATGAGCTCATATATATATATATATATATATATATATATATATATATATATATATATATATATATATATATATATATATATATATATATATTTATATGTATATATATATTACAAAATATATAAATATATATATCTTTTTTTACCGAAGAAAGTGGAGCTTTTATATTCGGTAATAATTTTTAAATACTTTAATTCAATAAAATTCTATTATTTTTATAATTTTTTTCTCTAAAAAATTTATCTTGCGTTAAGCAATCCCATGTTATGAACAGAATTTTGTCTTATCTTTCTTTAATAATTCAAAAATAAAACAAAAACATTTGCTTGAAATCAATACAATGAGCAATGTCATCAAAGAATACGTGTCTTAACCATAAAAATATTTGTAATCGGTTTAACGACATGAATCATGAATTTTTAATGAAGTTAAAGCTGATTTTTGTAAAAAAAATTAATGGAATTAAATATTTAGAAGAAAAGATGATAAAAATTTAATAAATCTTGAAAATCTTTTACTACGTACTAAATTGTTATCGTAAAAGAAATGTTTTAATTCGCATATATCTTAAACTTACTTTTTGGTTTCCACAAAATATTATGCATTTAGTTTTCTAAAATCAAATTTAAAAAAAAAAAAGTTTTATATATTATGTTTCACTGTAATATAGAAATATGTATGTATTTTTGAAATATATAAATTTTATACTTTCTTACTATTTTGCGTTATATATAATAAATCTTTCATTTCGAATTTATTACTTCACATTTAGTTTATCATTACTTCATATATGTTTAATTTATTAAGTAATAACAAATTAAATGTAAAGAAGTAACTATAGATAATTTAATAACATTTTACTGAAAATTTAACATTAAATGGATTTATTAAAATAAAATATCCATAAAGCTGTTGAAATATATTACTGATTGCATTTATTGATGTTGAATGGTTGAATTTCATGACTATATTCGTACATTAATATTTTATACCTAAATACTTATAAGTGCAAAATGCACAAGCAATAAAATAGCATTTGATAGAAAGTTTCATTAATAATAATAGTAATAGTTTACTTGTAAAATATCCAGATTAAACAGTTTAATATTAATAATGACGCACAAAATAACTTAAATAGTATCAAGATGTTTGAGGCTCTAGCCTAAATAGTCACCTAGCGGACAGCCGAGTAATTAGTCACCTGAATTTCATTTCTGGATTTAAAGATTTCACGTTTTGCACACAACAGCTAATTTAATTGGCACAAACGTTTAAAGGGATGCTAAACCTCTATAAACACCCTTTCACGAGGTGGGAATCGAACCCACGTACAAATCGTTGAAATAAGTGTCAGCACACTAATTGGGGGCCTGCTTGATATGCTCATGTCAATTCCATATTTAGGAAATATATATATATATATATATATATATATATATATATATATATATATATATATATATATATATATATATATATATATATATATATATATATATATATATATTTGTTGTAATATCTTACACCGACTGAATTAAATCCTCCACGAAGATGAATGTATATTTAGCATATATGATAATGTGTGTGGGATCATGCTGTAAAATAAACTAGACCATTAAATTCAACATTTATTTAATGTATTTATCACCATGGATGCGATTAAATGCTATTGATAAGAGTGAGGCAACAACTGTGAATTATTTGTGCTAACATAGCATCGTTTGACCACTAGCCACAATAAAACAAGTATACGAAGTGTTTGTCAAAAATTATTACAGTTCGGATTTGTTGTTATCAGTTATCTAAAATAAGGCTCGTCCACATATAACCCTTGTAGTTCTCTGCGGACAACTGAAAAATCTGCATTTTTGCGTATGCTGATAACCACATACCAAGGCTTATACCCTAATGGTTGCGTTACCAGACTTATTAAATAAGGAATTATACTAACTGTGTACGTCAAATCCTTAGAGATTCTTTCATCTCCTTTCTCATGAAACTTAAGATATATCTAGAGATGGCCAGGACAAGAATGGGTTATATCTCTTGCCACCTCATGCAATACATGTCCATAATTAGATTTTATAATATATCTTGGCATTCTGTTAGTTAAATGGAATTGTTTTGTATCATAAATGTCAAATATTTGTATATAATCAACATTTTATGACTTTTTGTGCAATCGATTATTTTGCAGAAATATATTTTTCAACAAGATAATGCACACGGTGCTTGTTTTGATTAATTGCTGTTAAGCTTATGTGTGAAGGTGTTCATCCATTAGAGAAGTGAACCACTGTTATATTAAATTCAACTCATTTTTTGTAGTGGTTAAAGTCAAAAATAAATTCTTTAAGTGCTTGGAAACTCTAATCACTTCTTTCCATGTATAATTTACACATTCCTTAAGTTTTATTTAAATTATAATTACCCAATTGATAAGGTAAATCACTTTGCATTGAAGAATTTACTTATACTAATATCTTTCAAATTAAACTTCTTAGGCGATTTTATCTACAAGAAGTATATAATTGCTTTTCTAATAATTATATTATTATTTTATTTTTTATGTTTAATTTATTGTTAAAAAGTTTTGTAAGTGCTGTATGAGATAAGCATAAAAATGATTGTATAAATGGGAAAATAAAATTAATACAAATTCAAGTGAAAATTTTACTTCTACTGATCACTTTTAAAAATCATTAATACAAAATAAAAAGTTTAATTTTATGCGATAAATTTATTAAACATTATGTTCTACTTTTCAGAATATAAATAATATTGTTTTCTACCAATATATTATATTTCTAAACTTTTATTTAATATAATAAAATGTTTGCATTTCGAAAATTAATATATTGAATACTCGGAGACAAAATAACTCATATAGAAAATATAATTTCAAAGCTCTTTCTCAAAATCCTTATTTGCTAAAAGAAAATAAATATTTTTATTTTAAGCAGTTTTAAACATATTTCAGTTTTCTTTCTGAAATCTTAATCAATATGTTGCTTATTATTTTAATTGCTGAATGAAATGCGAGAAACGGTTAGCAGTAAATTATAAATGCAAATCCCTTAAATCTATTCAATTTACAATTACAAATGATTAAAATCCATAGAAATTGTTCTTATTTGTACAACAAAATCCGATACGTAGTTTTACAGAATTAATTGACAGTAAGCATATTGCTTTTGGGCAAGATTATAGTTCTAACTTAATTTAGTGTGAAATTCAGTTTGTATTCAACAGTACTTCAGTATTATATTAATTATGTAAATGTAACCTTACTTTAGAAAGTTACATTAACTTAAAAAGAAACTTTTAAATTTAGTTTGATTTCTCTGAAATTTCCTAAATAATTAAATCTAAACATGAAATGTGAGAGAAAATAACGGGAAAATTTTAATTACGGAAATACAAAGCTCAGTTTGGTTATTAAGAATATATTTTAACATTCTGTACACACACATATTTGGATAGAAACATCTCTTTTATCTAAAACTTCAAAATATTTATGTTGCTATTTTACAAAATTTAAATGTATACATAAAATTATCATAAAAGTCATTACTGTCATAAATTACTGCTTACAGAAATACAGTTCACAGATAAAACAATGCCAATTTCAAACAAACAACATTTTATTCAGTCTCATTGAAAAAAATAGTTTTAATTGCAGAAAGAAGTTATAAAAATAACCTTAATAGCTGTGCGAGATGTCATTAGGTGAGGTTTTAATCTATTACATTACTCATGAGAAATTGAATTACTTTTTGTCATACGTGTACCAATTGATCAATATATTCGGATTCATATTAAAACGACTGAGGTTATCCCAATACATCCAACAATATTATACTTTAAAACAAAATTCGGTGATCTGACAAGCCATTTAACGAAAAATAATTTACAAAACTGAAATAAAATAGACTTTTGTCTTGGTTATAAATAGTTTAGCTGATTGACTTGCTAACATAAGCTATCAATGGCTGCAAATTCATATCAACGTACATGTAAAGCCATCAGATTCTCATGCAGCGTAAGGTAATGTGATTGGCTTGATGTTCTTTTTTTTCTTAGTGATAATGATCAAAAATTGTTTCAGGAGATTTTATGTTCAGCTAATATAAATTAATAGCTGAATTTTATGATCAAAAGCAATTTAAAACCAGTGAAATTTCAAATTTACATCTTTCCTATACAGTTCAGTTACATAATGTGACTACCTGTCAAAAGCCAGAATAAACGAATTTTATAGAGCGGACTAGGGCAAGACGTGCACGAAGAGAGTCAATAATGTTTTTAAAGGTGATCACTGTGATGTTGAGACATTAACACTCTAATACCGTGGACAGCTGCACTAGATTACGGAAGTAAGCATCCATGTAGCGAACAACCCGATCAAAATGGTCTCAAAAATTCTCAATTGGGTATAAACCAGGTGAATTTGCTAGCTAGGGTAGAACGATTAACTCATCCTGGTGCTCTTCAAACCACGCATGTAAAATATCAGCTGTATGACACCTCGCATTATCCTGGTCGTAGATATCATCATCCTGGGAAAAATAATGGTTATTTATGGGTGGACATGGTCCGCAAGGTCAGATATGTACATTTATTGATACATCGTGCCTTCCACAATTATAAATGAACTATGAAAATGCTAAGAAAACAATCCTCAGACCACATGCTTCTGTCTCCAGCCTGCACCACTCAGGCAGTGGTTGCTGAGTATTTGCTTCCATGTCGTATGCCCCAACGTCCATTTGTCCCATGGATCATAAAACGTGTATTGTCGAAAAACGTTAGCTGTCGCCACTCAGAGGGCGTTCATTTGCAGCTCTCCCTTGCAAATTCCAGCTTTCGTCACCGATGAACAGCAGTCAGCATAGCGCATGAACCAGGCGTCTGATTTTGAATCCCAAATGAAACAACGTTCGCTGAACAGTAGTTTGGGATACACGACTGGTAGCCCCTTGGTTTATCTGAGCAATCAATTGCTTAATAGTAGCACGCCTATTTGCTAGAACGCATCTCCGTACTCGTCGTATACCTCTGTCATCTATGGCCCTTGACAAATTACATTTGTCATTTGCTGATTTTGGACAGTCCCATTTTTCCATGCATGGTATATTTTTACCACGGTGGCATGCGAACAGTTTAAAACTTGGTCATTACGGCAATGTTTCCTCCCTTAGCCTGAAAGTCAATAATCATGCCCATTTGGATGTCGGATAAACTTCTCTGTTTCTGCATTACCTCAATGATATCAATGTTTTCCAAGGCCCTGACACAGCCTTTATATACGATCAATTGCACTGTTCTGCCACTTGCCTTCTGTGATTGGTTATTTAATGTCAATGTTGAAAGTACGTGGTGGACATATTAATATGACCGTATTGTGTATTTCCTATAAAAATCCATTCCGGTATATTTTCAAAGATGGCCACCTTTTTCTTGCTAAAAAAGTGTTTTGGAAATTTCGGATAATTTCTCTACGACTTATTTTTACTTCATTATCTAGATATGTATGGTAGTATTCTGAACACAAGCAGTATCTCTTAAAAAATTGTGTGTTTGATGTAACATGGTTTTTGACAAAATGCTTTTTCAAGGGTAATTGTACATTTTATAATGCATTATATTCCAAATTTAATAAAACACTTGATAACAAATTGCTTATTAGGTTGAGAGTGAGAAAGTTTCGTTGCAATTTTCCTAAATAGAATATTTTGCTGCGTAATATATTTTCCCTAAACAATACTGAAAGTATTTAATCAATTTTATCAAATTAATCGTATTTGTACTACCCCACTACATTTGTATTGCTTTTATAATATAATTATGAATATAATTATTTCATATGAATAATTATTCATATGAAATAATTATATTCATCCAAAATTCCATTATTTTATCTGAAAAGGTAAACAAAATGTAGTTTTTTTCAATCTTTTACAATCATCTCTAGCAAAAAATTCAACAAATTTACCATTACAATCCAGGTTTATTATGTTCTATTCAATAAAATAGTGATTTTTTTGTGATTTTTATAATTTGTTGCTTCCATGTTTTTAACCATATTTAAATTTTGCATTCGGTACTTTCATTTATAGATTCTAACTTTTCTCTCATCTGACTATTGTATAAAAACGATACTTCATTGGAGATTATAAAACTGATTTCTAAATTGGTGTAATGTATGAGTGGCTAAAATATTTTAATTCAATTAACATTTAAGTAACTTTCTAAACGATTTCTTACTTTAGTATATATGTATGTGTGTGTTTTACTTCTTAAAAATTCTTAAATATGATTTCGTACTTAAATTATGATTATATAGATTCGAATTGTCTTTAGAGTTTTGAAATATTCTTAGTCATTGCATAATTTTTTGAAATTTTAAATCATAAAATTACCAATTTACCATTAATGCAACTTACTGTCAGATTTTAAAAAAATAATTTAAGAAAAAAAATATATACATACATTACCTTTAAACATGAATTGCGTTTTCTTACAGTCAATAATAGGAATTCTCTTCCTCACTCTATTGAGTGAAGAATGTGGAAGCTTTGAATTATTGATCACTTTATGCGTTAAGTGAAACAAATGTATTTCTTCTGCTTACATTATCGCTACTGACATTCTCTTTTGCATTACTAAAGAAATGCAAATTATCCTTTTGCTACTTTCCATTATATATACTGATGAATTTTCGCTGCTGCTGAAGTCAAATGAGAAATAATAATCATTGAAGTCAAGCTGCGTTTGATGCTAACAAATG
This sequence comes from Latrodectus hesperus, assembly GCA_037975125.1. NCBI lineage: Eukaryota > Metazoa > Arthropoda > Arachnida > Araneae > Theridiidae > Latrodectus > Latrodectus hesperus. Next base: position 49,760,943 of record CM075859.1, on the reverse strand, counting down.
TAATAAAAGATAATCCAGTCACTAACAATATAGAAGTATAAAGAAACAGACGCATGAAAATAAACGTGACTGCTCCGTTGGTTAAAATAATGTGCACATATGTCTAGTGAAGATACCTGTTTATTTCCAAACTGCACATTAAGATTAAATTACAATTTTACTTAATTAGAAATTATTCTTTTTCTTTTATGAAATAAATTTTTAACTTTTTTCATTTACTAGTATCATATTTGGAAGAATGAAAGTATGCCATATACATTTTATTTGAAATTGTAAATTTAGGGAAGAAATTGAGCAGTATGGTTGACTAAGCTTTAGTCCACCTAATCCAAATATGAATTAATTAAAAAGTAATTAAACGTATTATTTTCTACAACAAAATGCTTTTGATAATAAATTTAAAATAAATTGTAAAATAATTTAAAATACCTAATATCTTGATATCTAATTATATAATTCAAAATATCTACATATCTAATTATTTATTGCCATAGTTGCATATAAAATGCATTCTTAAGTAAATCAAATAAAATGTTTTTATTATTCCATTTCATGACCTCTTTATTGCCTTTATATATTCTGAATATAAAAAACAAAAACATTTTCTTCCATCATCTGCATGGTTAATAGTAGAAATAGTTTCAAGAAATTTTTATTAACTCTAATAAACACTATTATAATAATTTAAATTTCTGTATGAACAACAAAGACTTTGGATTTATCTTGATAATTATAATCCTACAATTTGTTATCACTGATTAAATTTCCCATTTTATAATTTTTGTACCTCACACATATTACATTTAATCTTCAAAAGCTTAATTATATTGCTAGTGCACTTAATAAAAATTTATTTTGTACAAATTTAAAATCACCCATTCATCACATTTGAATGGTATCCACGACACTTGTTAAAAGCTATCCACGACAATTCTTCAATTTATATACTTTTATGATGTTTGCTTTGAAAGTTTCAATGTTAGCAGCAGTCACTTAATATATTTGTGAGTGAATTATGGATATTTGAAACTGTCAATTTCGTATTTATTCTTAAAAAAGTTAGAAAATTATCTTTTCCAACATCATTAGTCATTCGCGTAATTTAAGAAATTTTCTCAATCCCTGTTTGCATTCCAACAAATGTATTCTAATTTGCAATTCAAGAGCCTCATTTAAGTGGTGATTTGTAAAGAACTGGAGGATTCTTTTTCCAGTGATCTTCATTTATCATAACTATCAATTTAATAAAATATCTGTGTTATAAAAGATTTATATTTACTTTATTTTCAAACAAGTAACAAATTAAAATATCTTTATTGTAACGCCTACGAGTTATCTTAAACTTTTCTAAATATACGCATGTATTTTAATCGTTTTTAAATTTATAAGTCATTTTAATCATTAAATCACTTTAATCATTTTTAAATTATTAAATAAAAAACTTAATAAAATATATAATGTAATGAAGTAAGTCTTAGTAAAGTTAATAAAAATTAAACATTTTATATAAATTTTATTACTTGACAGGCTAATATAACACATCACAAAACATTTTATTACACATTTAAATAAACCAAAGCTTTTCATTTAAATTGTAATGAAGGATATTAAATGCAGAAATTATTTATTGTGATGAGATATTGTAACTAAGCACTGAAGCACAGTTACTTGTTATATATTCTTACATATCTTATACACGATAGGCATAGTTTGTGCTTACATATTTATAATTTACTAAGTCAGAAAAATATTAAAAAATAAAATTTTATCAATAAATCTACCTTTATTTTATGTTAAGGATTTATACTATTAACATACATGCACATACTGAATAGCAATAATTGTAGTATCCATTAATCTAATTTAGGCTCGATTCATATAAGTACGGCAAATATTTAAGTTGAAATGTAGATACAAATTAAATTATCACTGCCTCCATAATTAAGTTTCCGGTCAGGAAGCAAACACTTATTATTTTTTCAACAGAATATACATAAGAGCTTGAAAGATAATAGATAATGATCACCCATTCTTTATACTTTGAAGATATGATTTATTGATTCTTTAATATCAATAACTATTTGAGTTTAGATCACAACTTCACATACACACATTTGACCATCCAAATATTTAGTGTTTAAAATGATTTTTCGGCAAAAATTCATAATTTGAACTAATGACGATGAATATCAATAACATGAAGATAGAAGATAAATGAAACCCTATCATTACATTTTTTTCTGATAAGCAAATAAACAAGCATGCCAAAAGGCTTTTAAACAAAACATATTTTAACCGGATTTTGGATAACTGTGAAGAAGCACATTAATCACTGATGGCACTTTCAAACTCATTTATTTAAATTTAATATCTGTTTTGTTGGCTAACATTTATCATTTTGATAAATCACGTTGCGTATTAAGATTTTTTTAAAATTTTATTTTCCACATTGTTATTATTTATAAGAATGATGGCAACTTATGTATTTCTTCTCCTTATATCTCACCATTATGTCTTATTATCACATAAATATTTATGGCAACTATTGCATTATTTTTTGAAAATGTGCAAAATGTAAATAAAAATTACTAACTATAATGTGGCAAATTATAATTTTTGAAAACATTCTAATGTTGTATAATGATTTTGGTACGAACCATGAACAAAAATACTTCGTTGTGTTTAAATTTGCTTTTAACCCCAAATCATGATGAAAGATTATTACAATAATTCATTATTTTGTACTATTTGAAAACTTTAGATGATGTTTCTTTGTTGTAATAAGTTATAATTGTTTTATTTTTTCTTAAAGAATTAAAAAACTTTGATTTGTACCTTAATTGTAAAATTTATATAACTTGTAAAATTGCATTACTGTAAATAATTATTAAAGTAAATTAAAAGAAATAAAAATAAATGAATTTAGATTGCTCAGCAATTTATCCCCAATAAGGGCAGTCAGACATTTATATGAAATGGAAAAAATCGTAGCCTGTCATCTATGGTTGGGAATAATATAGAAAATGCATATGTAATAAAACCCAATGCAAGTAATAAATGACGTAAAAATAATATCAGAATTTTAATTCATCGGGAGAATAAAAATAACTTGAAATGACCAATCAGGACAATTACTTAGTTACAAATGTAAAAAATGAAAAAGTATTGTTTGGAGACAACGTAAGATGTTAAACATTACTTATAGCCTCTTTTAAAAAGCAATGATTAATATTAATTTATTTTATATGAATGCTATAAGAAACTAGAATTTCATATATTAAAACATTCCTGGAGAGTAAAATGCGAGCTTGTACTTACAACTTTGTGAAAGTCAAGTATGCATCAAATATACTTTATCAGATTTAGATCAGGAAAGCATCCTATCACCTTATATAGTGTATTAATTCATCTTTAAGCAAGTGACTCAGATAATAATTTTTATGTGATTTGATTTAATAAGTTCTTATATCTGATTTGATATTCAGGAAACTTAAAGATTATTAAGTACTATTCCAAATACTATACAAATTTTTATGTCTACCTGCAGAGATTTCATGCCACACTATAAAATCTATTCATCTGAAGTACCGTTCTTTCCAAATAAGTACAGTGTATCCTAAAGTAAAATGATTGTTTGTGGAACAAGCCCATCTGGGAAATAACACTTAGCTGTACCGAATCTAAATAATATATAGAATATAGTCTTAATCACTTTTTATCGAATATCATAATTTAATAATCCATATTGTTTGGTCTACATGAAGTATCGAAATCAACAGAATATACATCGCTTAGGGTGTTAAATCCACTTCAACAAAGCCTATTTTAGTTTGAGGGGCAGCTTTATTTATTTTTTACATAATATAGAATCATTATAATTTTTAAAAATGGGCACATAAAGAAAGAAATATTTGCTTCCTTATGCTAACGGAAAATATTCCTCAATGAAAATCAATTTTAACCAATATGATTATAGATTAATATCACATTTAAATTGGGTGCATCAATGTGTTTTATCAACAAATCACATCAATTCAAAAACCTCAAGAGCTTAATTGTAATCATAAATAGTTTTTTGTTCAAAACTGATTAACTTAAATTAATTGTTTCAACGTAGATTCTGCAATCATAGTGTCAGATTTTATTTGGCCTATTAATGCAATTAATATAATTTCTAAGTATTTCAATATTCTTTGCTATGTTTTGAAATAATACTTACAACAATAACGATCTTTCACTACAAATACATCAATATATAAATTGACCAAGACTTTTTTTACAGGAATAATAATTTCAGGTATTTTGTCAGTATTGTGGCACCCTCATTGTAATAATATAGTGGTATTGAAAATCTGTTGATTATATTCAAAGAGATAATTTTATAAAAAATAATTAATGTGTTTCTACTGTCATAAAATACTGTAACAAATTGTTTCTTTTTATTATATAATACGATTCATGATTTGTAGCAAAAATAGAAAAAGTGTGTGAAATTAAAAACATTTCAAATCATATTTATATCATATACAATATTTAGCAACATAACTAAAAATAACGCATTTATCTTTTGCCGTATATTTTATCTGCGCTGAAATATTCAGCTTAGCAGCAATTTTGAAGCATTCAAATGAGAGGGATATCTTTGTTCAACTCTCTGGGGGTATCAAAAAAATTCAAGAGAGAGCAAGTATGAAGAATACTATGTACATAGAGTATTGAAGTTTTGCTTACTGTAGAAATAATGCTACTGATAGACCTAATGTATTTTCGCAGGTAATAATTGCTCTTTGCTCTGATTACGCACTCTATAATCTCAGAATCAAATGCCTTCAACAAAAATATAATGATAATTCTTATTTTTCGGAGTATGATATAAAATACAGCACATCAATTACCCGCGATCTAATTTACGCAACTTTGGAAACTGTTTCTTGTTACTTGATATTCTATAATTTTTTCTATACATTTCAGTTGGAATATAAAGGCATTTAATTGAATAATTCAAACAATAAATTTGCTGCTTTCAAATGGAAATCCTTTTCAAGAAATTACAAAAGCAAAATGTCATTACATTTAATTTATTAAAAATAATCAGCTAGTGTTGCGATATGTAAGATTACGTACCGGATAGAGAAAATAAGCCAAGAATTTTTAATTTATTCAAGATTTCTTTATCACGTAATGTATAATATTTTGAGAAGACATATATATGAGGTATTAGAGTAAAAAATGCCTCTAAATTTCACTATTTTTCGATTTTACATAAAAAAAATCTTTTATAAATACATTTCATTTATTAAATTAAAGTTGGTTACAAAAATAATGTTCACAAATTTTCTAAGGAACTTATATTAGTAAGCGCTTATATTAAAATTATGATAATCATAATGAAAGATTTGCAGGTACAAAATAACGAATCCTTGTAAATCGAAGATTCAGCATATTTAAGATTCAGCCTTGTAAATCGAAGATTCAGCATAAAGATTTGCAAGTACAAAATAACGAATCCTTGTAAATCGAAGATTCAGCATATTTCTTTTGCCCAAATTATTTTGCGCATCATTTATATTTGCCTACAAATGTAAATGCTAGTAAGTTTTTTAATAATTTGAAATATCTCATTAAGGAAAGTTACTTTTAGAATTTTACAGAGCAATGGCTCATTATACTCAATAAATATATTTATAAATTAAAAAAAAATGTGTTGAATATGAATATATTTATTTAACTGAATGGAACACTTACGAAACCTTAATTTCAGGTTGCGTCACTAAGTAATATTCAGAATAATTTCTTCATAAGTTTCTGAATCTGTGGCACATAATTTTTAATTTATGCAACCCGCAAGTACTTTTCAATAATCACAAAACAAATTAAAAAACTCCTAACACTAAGTGTTTCATAAAATATTTCATTCTGTGCAAAAGGACCGCATTTACATAATATATATATATATGTATATATATATATATATATATATATATATATATATATATATATATATATATATATATATATATATATATATATATATATATATATATATATATATATATATATATATATATATATATATATATTATATTCTACGGAGTTTGATCAAGTTATATTTCGACTTATTGATGAAAAAGAATCATTCCATTAATAAGAATATACATGTGTTTAATAAAAATGAAGATATAAATAAGGAAGATAAAATAATTTTAACTAATTAATCACACAATTTTAAGTCACAAATATATTACCTTTGGACTCTTAAAGCTTGATATATCCAATAATGTTCTACAAATTAATAGTATTCCATCTCAAGCTCTGGTTTCTAAGTAGATTTCATTGGGTGAAGCATTTGCATCTTTAGGTGCTTTATTCATTTCCCTTATTAAAGTGGCCTCTGTAGTGTAGAAAGTTATATATTTATATTTGGTATGCCAAAGAATATTTATTCTCAGTTAAGACTGTATCTTTTAATGACGTCTGTGAACTTAGTAGAGTAAATGTTTCTGTAAACTTAAGAGACCTATGCACAATTCAAGTAATTGAAACTCAGTGAGTTTAATAATTAGGAATTCGAAAGACATTTAAAACTATGCGCTCGAAATAAATTAAGAGCTTAAATTATGTTGTAAATTGAATATACTGCATAGTAAACACACATTTATTATATTTAATTCTAGTTACTTTGAAAACTTAAGGATCAACTTCATGATTGCTTAAAAGTATTAGTGTTATCGTGTGTAATACTTAACCAGAAGGAAATCATAATTTTCCTCTATAAGTTAAATAAATTCTTGTTTACGTATACATGACTAGATTATTGTATGAATTTAACTATTTCTTGCAATGAAAAGTATATACAGTTACTTTATAAAAATAGGATGCTATCTGAGTATTTGATTTAAACGAAAAGAATACTATAAATAATTTAAAGATTTTTTGCTGGAAATCAAGAACAATGAGTATAGTTGTTTTTAAAGCATTTCCTTTCTTTGATGCTGAAGTTAATTGTAAGAAACCCACTATCAATCTATTTGTTTTATCTTGAATTTTTCATGAATAATTTCATGTATGAGGACAATTCCAGTGTTGCATACGTTTTGTATCATTTGGTATGTACAATGATTATATTCAATTAATATTTTCCGTGTGGAAGAAACATTATCCAAAATTTTAGGTAACACCGATGTTCTTGTTTCCCATCTTGAAGATAATTATGCCCTCTGTGTAATTGTGTAAATCACCTGAATATGGTAACAAGAGATGGATCTTTATATTTAAATTGTAAATTGTAGAAGCTAAACACATTATATTCTTGATTTAATATCCCATTTTTTTTCTTTTTAATCTCATATTCTCACATCAGCTCGAAATTTTCTTCTGCCTAAAATTTATTCTATGGCAAATTATTTGCAAATGATCTGGAGTTCTACTAAAGCAAAAGATGTCATATTTTATAATCTATGTATTATTGTTCTCTTCTGCTCTCATCTAAGAAATTTCAGAGTATTGTATGACGGTCAAAAACGGCTTTTTAGATTAAAGAACTCTTTTAAAACATAATAGCACAGTTCCAATAGATGATCAACCTTAATTAACTGTGTAGTTACTTTACCGGTTAATAGGTGGAGCCACTAATATTTTCATATACTTATATTTAACTATTTAACAAAGAGTGTATATTTTAAACAATGCATACATAATATTATATATATATATATATATATATATATATATATATATATATATATATATATATATATATATATATATATATATATATATATATATATATATATATATATATATATATATATATATATATATATATATATATATATATATATATATATATATATAATTTTTGAAAAAAATTGAAAAATTGAAGAACAAAGAAGGAACCGTTCGATTGTGATGTTTTCGTATTTCGTATACAAAAACATGTTACATACAAATGATAAAATTTTCAAGGTCGATGAACATGGATTGTGGTCGTAACACGCATTTCTATTGAGCAACTCTCAAAGTATAAAACCGGTGAGAGATACGAAAAAATTAATCGAGCGCGCGCTTTCCATTTATGCTATTGTGATACCCTAGGCAAAAAACGAATCATACCATCACTACACTTTCAAGAGTCTTATTAATAACTGAAAAAAACTTCGAACGTAGTCTCATCGTTGGAAGGCGTGATATTGGGTGGTCGTAACCTGCAATGTACAGACACAGCTGTGGAAAGGTTCTGCTAACAGCGGTTGCTGCGAAAACCTTATAAATGACAGGAAGGCTCTGGGCAGACAATTTGCACAAATGGGAAGCAAGATCGAATAATTGTTTGACAAACCCGAAGTGCCTGAATGCACCAATGGTATCACTGTTTACTAGTCAATGTACTGCACAGCCTCTTTCATATCTCAATGGTACATTTCAACATTTCACGGTGCTTGGGTGAGGCGGTTTACGCTCACGGCAGCCTTTAAGATTTTTGTCTTTGATACCATAACTTTGGCAGATTTGTCTGGAGTGTCGTCACAGCCGATCATCATCGTTATCATCACACTAATCGCATAGTGCTCAGCGATGAATCCACTTTACTATGGAAACAACGCACCATCATGTTTGTATCTGAAGAGGCTGGGGCCAGCATCCTCACTTCAGATTTTGTCTTACAAAGGCATACAGTCAAAACTCTTGGCGTGACGATGTGTTGTGCTATCTGATAGGACAGCAGGATATCTTTAGTCATCCATTATACATCCTTAACAGCTCAAAAATATGTTGCTACCATCCTGCGGACGATTGTATTCTTCTTCTTCATGGAACGTCATTCGGGAGACAGTTTCCAACAAGACCATGGTAGGGCCATACCAATCACATTTCTCTGGAATGCTCTCTTTCCATTAAAAATATTCTTTGTCCAGCAAAATTACCAGACCTTTACTTATCGAACACGTATCGGACATGGTGGGTGCCAATGACAGACATTTAAAAATTTTAAATATTTGGAGCAACATGATTGGCAAGCAAATGTATCGCAGGTTGATATTTAGGGCTTCCATCACTTTTTACCTAGGCGTATACAATCATGTATAATCACGAGGGTGGCTTCCTCAACTACTGATTTTAACATTCAAACTGTAATCGTGAATCATGAAGGGCTCCTAAGGCCTTGATTTTTTATCATTTCATTATCTGTGTGTCAGCTGGGCATGTATTTCATTTCATTAAAATCAACCACCTTTTTCTTTATGTTTCGTCATGTTCTTTGCAGAAACATGTATATAAATAATTAAATTAACTATAACAAATAATGAAATGTAAACAATAAATAATTAATCCTTTCTTTATTTATCAATGATTTAGACTCATACTTTTCGAATGCCTTACAATATAGGAGTCGTTGATTTTGTTACACAATTTTCATCACGCATTGGCATGCTAACTTTGCAGCATTTTTGGGATCTTACATCACATGTTGTGATGAATCTTCAATTTCAAATTAATGCAAGACTATCAGATTGTATGCGTGTTGGCACCATTTGAAAGTTTCATAAAAGATAATTGATCATCCTGTCATCACATTATAATTTGGTTAATCCCTTATAAGCAGACCACTCGTCACTCATGTTTATTGATTATACTATTAGTATGCGCTGAATTATTGCCATAAATATTACGGCATTTCTTCTTTCCACGATGAAGATACGAGTTCGTCAGTTCGACATGTCAATTAATTTTTATTCATATCCACGTTCCATATATTCATTTGAGGTAGTTATCTTGGTTGTGGTTGCTTTTAGCATCAAAACTATCCGATGACGACTCTTCGTGTGGCTTGGCATCATTTGCAAAAACATATCAGACACTTGTATTCTTCACTTTCTCTCATAGACTTTGATTTGCAATCTATTTTTTGGTGGTAGAAAAAGGTAAAAATGAACAGTTGGCTCTTTAGTGACTATTACAAGATAAAATTCCCTTCTTCATTTTGAATACGCAAAAAAATGGGGGAAAACGTCTCTCTAGTGGTGCCAGTTACTACACATTAATAAATATTAAAGAAGTGACATTGCCTATCGGGCTATAATGTCACTATATAGTTAAATAATGTAAATCACTATTTGGGAAAATATCTATATTATTTACGTATTTATATACATTTCAGTTTTTTTTCCTGAAACTTATTAAACGTAATTCTATGAGTAAAATATGTGTTCATACAAATATCTTTTAAAGAGTGCTTTTAATGATAAGTTCTTGCAACCACACTTACGGGAAACCAAGTGTAAGAATGGGTGCGAAGTTAATAATAGGGTTGTTCCTCCGAATATTAGCTGAGGAAATTTTAATCAGAATAAATAATTCATACAATGGTGTGTAATTTTAATGTTATTCCTTATTTGTTTATTAATTAATTTCGAATTTTTTAAATTGACATTGAAAAAATTTGCTTAAAAACTACTTTTAAGCAAATTTTTTTAAGCTTTTTTATTTCATTGGCAATAGTTTTGAAATTTTATTTTGATTCACATTTATTACATGAGATAACATTTTCAACATAACATTTCTTTTAAAATACTAAAGTTGTATTTTTGAGTGTTGATTCTTCAGTGAATATTGTATGGTTATACACTATTTTAAGTATTTTTGTCATTGGTATTTGATTGTTTTTTTATTTTTTAAATTAGTATAAATGATTTATGATATTTTTATTCCTTTTTGATACACAATTATAGTTATCAAGAATAAAAACTCCAGCCAATAAGTATTATGAAACGTTTTGAAATTATTTAAAAGTCCAATCTTCAACTTCTGAATCAGAGAAACATTTAAGTTATTAACAATGAAATTTCTTGGTTAAAATAAAGCAGTTTTAAATATTTGGAATGTGTGCAGTTTAATTAATTTTGAGGAAATATTATATAATTATAAAATTATATAAAACAGAAGTATAAAAAATAGAGAAGTGGTTTATATTTTAAAGGAATATTTATCATGCAAAATATAAATTAAATTAATGTTTCGCGCATTTACTCTTTATATTATATTATTAAATAATTATTCCCTCTGTCTTACGTGCATTTTAATTAAAATTGTTATTTCGAAATATCAACTTGAAAATAATTAATTAAAACTGTCTTTTTAATTTAACATTAGATAATTACTATTTCTAAAGGGATTAAACGTATCAAAAATTTAATTATATTTCATACATTTATTTCATATTATAATAAATAGCATTTACAATGTACTTATTTTAATGAAGAATCGTAACAATTAAATGATTAAAATAATTATATGTTTTACGTTAACATTCCGCGTATTTGTAGATCACTAATTTTTAAAATTCAGAGCAAAATTTAATTTTTATTTTCAATTTTCTTAAGGATATGATTTATTTAGGTTTTAAAAATAATTGTTTATATTAGGTATTTAAGTTAAAAATCACAAATTTTCGTTTGACAAGGAATCATTTTTCAAACAATAAATATTTGCGCATGAATGTTAAAGGTAAATATTGTTCTTTGTATCTTTCCTTCCTTTGCAACTGGTAAAATATAACCTAATGTTAATGAAATGATGCAAAACACAAATAAATAATATTAAGTGCTCTACAACGACATTAAGATGTTAGACTCTCATCTTTGAGAAATCAAAAGGGAAATATTAATGCAAGTAATCTTAGTAAATTATAAATGATTTTAATTTCAAGAGTATGCAAACGCAAACAAGAAAAAGCTGTCCTTCCATATTAATTTTCAGCTGCTGCTACATATTGTCAAGTGCACAATTTCCATTTTTCCGAGACACCAATGCAGTAAAAACTGCTTAAAATAAACGAAATACGATAAAAATAAATAAGCAAGATAAAAACAGAAAATTAAATTTAAAAAATGTCCTTTTCATTCGAAGTAAAATCATTTAATTAATGTTTATTTCCTTGAAAAGGCTATTTAAATGGACTTAATTGCTGTTTTCATCCAATTCCCTGTTCCTAAATGATACAAAACAAATAAGTAATTAAAATCTAATAATGAAAACTGTCTATGTATAAGTTATTTTATAAAAAGATAATTGAATGTGAAATATCTTATTGATTTAAAACAGCATAATAAGAATTCTCTTGGTAAAATTAAAATTTTGTATTCTGTTTAAATATGTTTAGGAATTAAATAGTAAAAATCAGAGTGTTAATATGAAAAACACAGAATCCTACAATTATAAACTACACTTCTTTTTTTAATTATGTGAAAGAAGTTGAAAAAATCAGCATTCATTGCCAAAATTTTTCTTGCTGACAAGGTTTTAGAGTTTATATATCTGTTTTGTTATGTAATTTTATATAAACTAATATATATATATATCATATATATATATATATATATATATATATATATATATATATATATATATATATATATATATATATATATATATATGTATATATATATATATAAGCAAATGTTGCAATGGAATGGGCGTAAAATAAGTAATCTGTTGTGATACCTGTTTTAAACAGAATCATTGAATAATGCATGAAGCAGAATTTCACTGAATTTGTCAAATAAATTTAAAATAGTTTTCTTTTAAGACCCATATATATTATTCTCATAGATATGTAGCGATCAATATATTCATGTAAAAAAGAATTTCTAGCTATTTTGTTTTTCCATAATTATAATTAATTAATATATTTTAAATAACTATCTTTTTATTCTAAACAATTAATTGTAAAATGTCTGAATGCTTAAACTACTTTTCAAATATTTATTTTTTAAAATTTCCACTTTAATGATAGTTAAAATACTCGTTAATGTATTTATTATATAAAATGCACTGAAAACCTCAATTATTATTTATGGTTAGTAATAATTCATATATATCCTTCTGGTTCATTGTATAATTTTTATTAAGCTATAAACAATTTTTAGAATTGAAACAAAAAATTTTTATTTATATATCTAATATGAATTTAAATTTCTATCGTGTCCATTTTTCAAATATAAGGTTCTTTAAAAAAATAAACTTGTAATAACCATCTTACGCATGAATCAAATTAAACTAAGATTCTTTGGGGAAAATATGGGCATTAATATATTTGTGTACGATTTAGTTCAGAGCATCAAATGTAATATTGGAAAACTCTCTTCCATAGAAAAATTAACAAAATGTACTTATGTATGAAATATTTATTTTAAATTAACTACAATAAAACATAAAATTTCCGACATTTTTATTCACAATTTAAAGGTAATTATGTAATAAATAAATCTAACTAATGTTACAGAGAATTTTTTACTATCGCTTAAGTCTTTTTATCTGCATAATTTTAGTCTTTCTCTAGACAATTTATATATATATATATATATATATATATATATATATATATATATATATATATATATATATATATATATATATATATATATATATATATATATATATATATATATATATATATATATATATATATATATATATATATATATATATATATACATTTATATATATATATATATATATATATATATATATATATATATATATATATATATATATATATATATACATATATATATATATATATATATATATATATATATATATATATATATATATATATATATATATATACATATATATATATATATATATATATATATATATATATATATATATATATATATATATATATATATATATATATATATATATATATATATATATATATATATATATATATATATATATATATATATATTATACACACACACACACAATGCTGGACAATTGATAAGGACGGATAACACTATCATCATTAGCAACCAGAAAATGAAAGGAAGCAAAATGTGGAAAATTAGAATAAGTGCGGGAAATAGTAAGAAGAAGTATCCGTATGCAAATTTTTTTTCCACGTCTGTTTATCACGTGATAGCATTCATAAGAGCTTTAAAGTTTTTGACGCATGTGGACAGTTGTTGTTTCAAGTCAAAGTTTTACAGCAAAAATTTAAGAGACGAACTTCAAATATTTGGCATGTCTTCCCGATACCACTTAAAAGATTTTATGCATGGCCGAATTATTGGAAAGATCGAAGAAGGGCGAAAAGTAACATATGTTGCCAGGGAGTTCGACATCGCTCACAACGTTGTTTCACGGCTGTGGAAGTCATTTAAAACTACTGGAATGTGTAGTAGGCGGCACGGTGGAGGTCGTGTTAGAAGTACGACGCCTGCAGAAGACAGATATATCGTCCTATCAGCAAAAAGGAACAGGCGCACCACAGCTCAGCAGGTGGCAAATCAGTTTCTTGCTGCCTCAGGAAAGCAGATCTCCCGAAAAACTGTTGCCAGACGTTTGAGGGGAGGAGGACTATACGAGCGCAGACCTGTTGTGTGTGTTCCATTGACCAGACAGCACCATATTGCCCATTTGCAATGATGTCGTGAGCTTCGCAATTGGACTAAACAGGACTGGACATGCGTACTATTTTCAGATGAGATTAGGTTCAGTCTGTCATCGGATTGTAAACGCCAACTGATCTGGCGAGAGAGTGGTACTGCTTATCGTCCAGAAAATATCCAGGAAAGGGACCGATATCCGACATGCAGTGTCATGTTGTGGGCCGCCATCATGATCAATGGCCGCACGCCCCTACATGTGGTTGCGAATGGGACTATGGCGGGCCAACGATACATTAATGAAGTTCTACTTCCTCATGTTCGTTTTTTTCCGTGGTGCTGTCGATGATAAATTTGTTTTTATCGACGACAACGCAACATGTCATCGAACACTCGCTGTTCAGGATTGTCTAGACAGCGAGGTTATTCAACGTCTCATATGACTATCACGTTCTCCAGATCTAAACCACATTAGAAATGTGTGGGATGTTTTGGGGAGGCAAATTACTGGTCGAAACTATCCTCCGACAAACAAGAACACCCTCATACATGCACTCGCAGAGGAATTGGATAAATTGCCTCAACAGCTGCTGGATAATGTTGTGCAAAGTATGATACGACGTGTGTAATGATGCATCACACTCTACGGTGGACATATCCCATACTGATACCTTTCTTCAAGGTGCCTGCTGACTTTTAGATGCATTGTTCCATTTTTCCGTATGCATTATCAAATGAACATTTTTTCTTTCAGATGTTTCACAGCTTTTGTACTTTCCAGAACAATAAATATTCTTTATTCTAATGTCTGAACAGTGTGGCAACTATATTTTATCCTACTAGGCCTCATGTCTCGCTTAATGTTATGCTACATTACAATTTGTGATCCGTCCTTAGCAATTGTCCAGCAGTGTATATACATATATGTAAGCAGTGCTTTAGTTCTATTATTATGTTTATAAATTATAGCCCAGGAACTTGTATGAAAATTTATTTAATCATTTTATAAAAACAAATAGGTATATGTTTTTACATCAAAAATTTTGTAGCAAGTTTAAATTATCAAAGTAGTTGAGATATATAAAAAATATATATTTCATAAGAACAAATGATCATGATTTAAATAAAAATTTATAATATATCCATTTAATGTGATTTACCAGATATATACTAATTATATTAATTTATTTTACTTGGGCAGTATTCACAAGATTATTGAATAATCCAATTAGATTTTCCAATTACTCACTTGTGTTTTTAACATAATAACGTCATTAATGTTTTGTCAGAATTAGCTTACACATTTTAGTTTTATTTGAGTTATATTAGAAGCCTTGAAAATTTAAATTTTTTTTGTTTGTAAAAGTAAAAATGATAATTTATTTTACTGCACTTCTCACTGTATCAATAATAATAATCGCTTCTAACACCCCTTCCGTATCACCAACATTTCAATATATATCATGGAGTAATGATATCCGATGGCGTAACGTTTGTTGTTCAATCAAAATCGATTTTGCAATCAATCACATTTTTCATTACGTAGGCCCATTTGAAGGATTTATGGAACTTATTTTGCCAAAGTTTTTCTGAGAATATGATCTTAGACGGGGTAAATTTTTTATTTTACTTTAAATTTTAGAGGTAAGATATAATTCTGGAATTTGCGAAACATATTTACTTTTTTCATTTGCTTTTCAATATTTTAAGGACTAACTCTAAAGTTGCTTATGAAATTTATATTTATGTGTGAATTCAGCTGAGAATTTTTTTGCATATAATTTGCTAGGACTAGAGCTTTTAAAATCTTAAGATTGAGTGTATAACTTCTGTCATTATATGTTGAATTTTAATAATTCTTAACTAAAAATTCAAAATTATTTTACAGCTTTTTATGCTTTTTCATAATTTTTAATTAAAAATAATTCCATGTAGAAAATAATTACAGAAACATGCCAATTATAGACATTTTTAAAATAAGTTTTTTCATAGTAATGAATCTTCCAAAACAATTATTTTTGATGCTAGTGGTTTAATTTTCTTATTTCTAAATTAAACGTTGAAAATTTCTAGTGCATTGTAACTATTGTTATTAGTTTATTTTTTCTTGTTTTCTTTCCTAATAATTCTTGAATATAGCTAAATATGAATTTTTTTCTTGATAAAAACAGTTTGTTCACTATTCAGAAATTGTTATGAAAACTTTATAACTGACGGATCATATATCATTACATCTTAACATATAGTTTGGTGTTCATGACCAAATTTAAATTAAAAAATGAAAATATTTTAGCAAAAAATCATCACAAATTAATGAACTTGAAAACTGTATTTTATAATATAACTATGAAAAAGTTGCAGGTACCCGTAAATAAGTGCAAAGTTTAATGAATGTACTTTCCTAAATAAGTATAGTATGACTATTATTTGAAAATAACTTTTTTTGAATTTTTTGTGAATTTAAATATATTTCTCAAAATGAAACGTAGGAATATTTGAGGTAGAATGTAAATATTTCTTCGTCAAAATTAAGTATATATATATATGATGTATAAGCATTTATAGAAAAAGAATTGTAATAGTTAAACAAAGATAATAGTAAATAAATTATTTTAACACGTATTTTATTAATCATGGAATTCTTGGCATATTACTAATTCAAAAATAGTAACATACTCATAGATGTACTATATCTAGTAAGTTTTATCATTTTTAAATTAATTTTACACAGATAATTGTTGAGATAAGATAGTGAATATCGGATTCCTTTCAATTTACTATCTTTCTTTGAAAATTTGAAAAAAATATTTTCTTAAATTGATTTTCCAAGTAGATATTTTTACGGTTCTTTAATAATTTTTCTATAGTATATATGCACACAACAGCAAATAGAAAGAATTGAAATTATTTATCTGAATCATGTAAATTATCTTTTAAATGTTTAATGTTTCGCAGCAGTTTCCTTACACTTAAGGCTTCATTTAATTAATTTATCATATGTAATTTAAGATGATTTGATTGAAAAGAAACTTAAAAGTATTTAACTCTAATATCAATATATATATATATATATATTATATATATATATATATATATATATATATATATATATATATATATATATATATATATATATATATATATATATATATATATATATATATATATATATATATATATATATATATATATATATATATATTATACATTACTTATAAATTTTTTTACAGAATATTGGTATTTAAAAGTGTATTTTTAAACTTTACATTGTTTCTAGAAACCAAATTATTATTGTTTAATTTATATTGCATAACAAAAAAATTTCATGAATGTACAAGCTGCGTTTTATTTTTAAATACTTTTCTATAAAAAAAGTTAGATATTTTTAAACATAAATCACAAAATGAGTTTTATACTTTTTAAAATCACATTTTTTACTCCAATAATAAGTATAATGTATGATACATTTTCGTTGATTTAAAAAATCGACTGATGCCCCCATATTTTCTACGAACCGATCTATCATATATAAGGCATAGTTTTTAATGAGAAATAATTATGCGAAATTTAATTCCCCTACTTATAAGCTAAATAATCTTTCCTTTGGGACACACACACAATTTATTTTCTATTCTTTTATCGGTATAGTACAAAAGTCATAACTGAAACAATCTTTATTTTTGTTTTAACTTAAAGAATTTTTTCAATCTTTCAAAGATGTTATTTAGATATTAGGTACATTAAATCTTATCGTTATCTGAAAAATATAAGATATGAGTGATGTAAAAATCAACGTCTTATACACTAAAGCAATAAGCAATTTAAAACTTTTTGATAAAATTCTGCAGCCAATAACTATTTACATAAAGCATTACCAAGGACCATCCCCAATGCATTAAAGGCTATTCAACTTCCGCTTTACGGCCTCAGTGGGTTTTATACTCCCATTTTTAATGCGGTTTTCAATGGTAACAGTGTGTACTGACTCAAGCAAGCCAAATAAACGGACGCCACCCAGACGCCATTTCTGAGTGTCCGGTTTTATGAGCCCGGAAACAGGACAATGGATTCTTGAAGACACAAAAGGTGTAAATCGGATTCTTGAATAATGATACAATATATTTCCTAGGTCGTTGTCAGCATCTTCTGAAACTACCGCGTAAATTCTGTTTGTAGTAACTTTCTATCTACATAGTTAGGTGAGAGAAACCTAATAAAGTTAACTGTGTGTGTGTTATAGCGGGAGTAAAGTTGTCAATTTTAAAGGGCTTTAAGTAGGATCTAAAGTATATTATTCTTTAAAAATACTATATATTAAAAAGTTGAACTTAAAGTATTGTTTAAAATGTATAAATAAAGTTTTATTTCAAAAAACGATGTAAAAATCCAAATGATTTTTAAAATGAAATTTGCATTCTTATGCTTTTTTAAAATTCATAAGTAAAAATAAGAATCCTTAAAATACTCTATATTCTACCATTTATTTATATTTAATCAACTGTATCAAAAAATCTGTTTTGGATTTTTAGTTATTCAATATTTAAAAGTTTGGTATAAAATTTTAATAAAATCAAATGCAACTAATATTCTCATTCAACCCCAAGATTTATGATGCAAATTTTTGGAAAAAAAGATATATCTTTTTAAAGAAAGGTTTGTAAAAATTGGTGCAATATTATTGACTATTAATATGGCAGTTTTATTTCACACTTAACAAAAGTTAAAAAATATTCATAAAAACTAAATGAAATAAAAAAGTATCTTGAAAGGTAAATTCTGTAAAATTTGATTTGATTTCTGTTCAAAGATTAACAATATTCACACTTTTTACCAATGTGAAATAATAACGAAATTTTACACGTGTGATCTCGAGCAAAATATATAAGTAAATAAAACGCTTAAAATAGCAATATGTTTTCATTCACACTTACTCTAGGAAAGAAAATTTTTCAATAAAATGTTTCTTATCCAGACCCAAATCATTATACTCTGCTTCTATGCCCTGCAATGATTATAACGTTACCCGAAAAAAAAAAACTTTGCTAAATAAATTGATCTGATAAAAATAAATTGATGTTCTGATAGATTACTAAGCCAATTCCACTTTGCTTTATTGATTCTCATTTATATCTGTTAGAGCAGCTTTTGGACCTGTGTCTTCCAAACAGGAACATTCTTGAAACTAAAAGAGTAAGTACGGTGCCAAAACATTTGCTCCGATCTCTAGTTCAAGTACTTTGCCCATGCCAAGAGTCGGTATCCACACACAAACAAGCTAAAGATTTACACCGCGTTTGAGATTCCTTCAACACATTTGTTCCGTGTAGCCCCTTTGGCCAATTGCCACGTAGAACCTTTTTTTCCTTTGGCAGTTGAAATGTAGAAAAGGATTTTTAGTTGAATATCTTTGCATTTTAAGGATGTAATGACTCAAAAGTTTAACAGAAATAGGGATATTATAGCTTCGTTCTTGGAATATTTCCTTACGATACTGGAAATTAATCTGTTTACCCATTTGATATAAATACCCTAAGAATTAATTTAACAGAATTGATAACTTTAAGTTTTTATAATTAATCTATGCTTGTCAATATTTATGAAAATATATAAAATTCAATCAAATATCAGTGAAATGCAAGCCATTCTAAGAATTTTGATTTAATATGTTCTAAATATTTATTTAATGAATTAAGTTATTTATATAATACTTGATTGGATAGGAAAAATGTGCAAATTAATTTTCTGTTTCGATATAATTATTTAAAAAAATATAAAGTATAATTTCAGATTTTTTTTTTATATCTGAAAACCATTTTATCCATAAATTTATAAAATATGTTATCAAAATTACGTTTAGATTTAGCACTCGCCTATAATAATTGATTAATAACTATTAAATAAGCTCAGTTTAAATTTATAATTTGATGCAGAATAGCAAGATTTTTATACAAATTCTTAAATAGTATTACCACATACAGCCAAACATATTCAGAGTGAGATTTGACACACCGCAATCATTTTCTGTACACGAAGGCTAAACCTCAATTAATTTAGAATGAAGAATCAATTTTGGCATACTACGGCCTCTAGCTTTAAAAGTGGATTCTAAACTACTAATAGCATCCAATCGCAACTTTGGATTTAAATCCATTAACCATCGAAAATTTATAATCACAATCATTTCTTAAAAATTTGAGATCCATAAACTTACAGACAATACATAAGAAATATATATATATATATATATATATATATATATATATATATATATATATATATATATATATATATATATATATATATATATATGCATATATCGTCTATGACATTCATGTGTATTGTGTATACATTTATTATAAGTAAAATTAATTGTGCCTCAAATTAATGGTTTAATTTTGAGTATTCTACTTTTCATTTGCTGTCAATAATTCTTTTTTGAAAACTTAATAAATTATGTTAATGCCACATATATACGTATTTCTAAAAAAGTAATCTAACACATACAGATAATTTATATGGCATTATTACATACGTTAGCGAATAAATTTTAATTTTTTATTAGAGTGATTATATTTTCCCGATTTATTTTACAGTTAAAGAACTCTCTATAATGAATTTTCTATGCAGCTGAGAATTCTTAGCATTGGTAAAGCAGGCACATTAATGTGGTGTATGTAAGGTATATATATATATATATATATATATATATATATATATATATATATATATATATATATATATATATATATATATATATATATATATATATATATATATGTAATACAGCAAGTTTTTACTTATAAAAGATATTAAAAAAAACCAGTTTATATTATAATAATATAAGTCTTGCATTTTAGATGCATTTTTAAAATATTTATTCTAATGGAATTTGTTTTTGAAACTTTGAAGAAACAACTTAGTTTAAATTTTAAAAATAAAATTACATTGATATTTTAAAATAATATATCAAAATTAGTCTTTCGGAATAGATGCTTTCTCTCAAACTTTATAAAGTGATAAATCATTCAAAAATACAGTATCCTGCAATTCACTTATATGTCTGTATATGTTACAGTGTATATAAAATGAAACATGAAAATATGGTTTGACTATATTTAATAAATTCAAATTTGTGCGTAATATCTTCGAGTTCTTGAAAATTGCATGATGTATTATTAAATGTTTGACATGTTTCGTACAGACATATTTTTCCTTTAATACCATATAAATCTGAAATATATTCTTCAAATATTTTTATGTTAAATTATTCCACAACCAGACGCTTGTTATTTGTAATAAAAAGGTAAAAATAAATCATTTTTGAATACTATAGTTATTTTGTAAGCTGGCAATGCTAACAAAAATATTAAGAGCGCAGTCAAAGTATACCTTAAATCATTTCATATAGTCTTAAAAATTTCTCAATCATTTTTCTTCAAGAACCTATCAAGAGTGTTCTAAGATTATTTTTTGGCAGAACACTGCATTTTGGGAAAGAAAAATTGTGAGAGTGATTTCAAAATCCTATTTGAAATTTTGGAGAATTAAATAACTAAAATAAACTAAAAAACTTTTCCATTTTTAATTTATATTGTAATAGTTATGTTTTGTAAAAAATAGTAAATACTGAAAATTTATAATGAATCTATGGTCTTTTTTAAAGTACATTTTCTACTAAAAGTCGATATAAAAATAGTTTAAAATTCGGAAAAAAAAATCATTGGTTGTATGATGTCGAATTACTATTTATGCAACAAATAGTATTTGTATTGGTTAACTATTTTTTCTACGAGATTCTTATAATGAAATAAATTTTATATTTATTGCTTTGTATTTAAGCAAACTCATACTAAAATTTAACATAAGTAATTTATGGAACAGCAAGTTTATTGAATGATTTTTACGATTTTTTTGGTTACTATATAAATTACTATTTAAATAATGGGCTATATTAGAAAATGAAGATTTAATTATTTTTACAAAGTTGTTTAGATATGTTATCATTCTACAAAATCTTTTTTATTTTAAACACATAAGAACAATTTTAAAGTAATCAAAGCTCAAAACTTTTAGTACAAAAGTTGAAATGTAAACAATAAAATTTTAATTCGAAGAGAATGTAGAAAAAAATTATAAATATGTTTATACAAGAAAGAAAAGGGAAAATGTATTGAATTTTCATAAATTATATAGATGACACCTTATTAATTTATAAAAAACGAAGCTTAATGTAAAAGAGAAACAGAAAATTATAATAATGGTGCATACGATTACTCCTAACTGAGCACAAAGAACACATCTAGAGAGAAAAGAAATAGGTATGTAAGCACACAGTATGTCTGTGTGTGTGTGTGCCCAAGAGATTCTCAAATGATTTCAATGCGATTAAAGATGACATGGACCTGATAGCAATTCATTCAGAGCCATCTCATAATATTTTAAACATTGATCGATGTTGAGAACTTTATATAGAACCATATTATTTAAGTTAAAAAAATTGAAATCAACTGTTGCAGCATACAATCTTTTTTGCAATGATATCTAGGAACTAATTACAATATTTTTCCACCGTCATTGACGCCCATCAATGATTTGTTGGTCGGTGTGATATTCATAAGAATTCCAGTCGCAGAATATAATTCTTCTTTGGAATGGAACAACTCTAGGAACAAATTGATCTCTTCCCTCTATACTACTGGGATGAAACCATGTCCAGACTGTTCTCCAAATCATCTGTCCTGGAGAACCAATTGTGACACTGAAAATATATTTTATCTGTAAAGGGGACACTACTATACTAATAAAATGTCCAGATTTTGTGCACTAGTGAAAATGGTGAATTTCACTAGTGAAAATGGTAGCAAGGGCAAACGTTTAGAGGGTTGCAATGAATAATCCACTTCAAGGGTGGGCCCCACTAATCTTTCTAACAGATGTGTCTAGGATTCGGATGAATTTTAAAGAGCACGATAGAATACTTTTGTCGATTATAGACTCTTTAGCTACACTGGTCACTTTACGCCCCTCCTCCAGGTTTTCGATCATTCTTGCATGTTTGAATTCGCTCAAATGAATTCTTTTATCCCTATTTCATGAAATAACTCATTTGCACTTGTATCTAAGTCAACACTTTTATTAGTTTTTTTCTTCGTGCGTAATCCATAAGCAGTTAGGGAGTCTTCACATTGCATATGCAGTTTTGTTCCTGACATTTGCATACTTATATTCTTTTTACTAAATTATGTGCTCGTTGTAGTGATCACAAAAAAGCCTTTTCTATAATCTCATGACCATCTTCTTAAAATTTAAATAGTTGGTTAAATTTTGCACATCATCGTATGAATGCAATTTACTTTAATTATGTCACTCAAGATAAATTAATACGATAGAATACTTTTGTCGATTATAGACTCTTTAGCTACACTGGTCACTTTACGCCCCTCCTCCAGGTTTTCGATCATTCTTGCATGTTTGAATTCGCTCAAATGAATTTTTCTATCCCTATTTCATGAAATAACTCATTTGCACTTGTATCTAAGTCAACACTTTTATTAGTTTTTTCTTCGTGCGTAATCCATAAGCAGTTAGGGAGTCTTCACATTGCATATGCAGTTTTGTTCCTGACATTTGCATACTTATATTCTTTTTACTAAATTATGTGCTCGTTGTAGTGATCACAAAAAAGCCTTTTCTGCAATCTCATGACCATCTTCTTAAAATTTAAATAGTTGGTTAAATTTTGCACATCATCGTATGAATGCAATTTACTTTAATTATGTCACTCAAGATAAATTGAAGAACACAAACTCCCACAATTCTAGTATAAAGTTTAATACTATATTGCTTTCAAAGTGCAGAGGAGATATATACTTTTTTACTATTACAAGCTACAACCAAAAATGTCACAATTTTAGACTTACAGTATTACAGTACAAACATTAGCAATATATCAGTTTCTCGTGGAAGTCTTAAATCTTGGGTGACGTTCACATCTTTGGACAGCTTTTGGATGGATGTAATTTTTTTCCACATTAATTAAATACTGGAATGTTGAACTCCAAGAATATCAAGAAATATATTAAACTTTTTCTATTGTTTCAAGGCTTGCGATAACATACTAGTCCTAAGCATTTTCCATTTGTCTCGTAAAAGTCATAGATACAGATTTGTCTTGAAAGAATATTGTTTCCAAATCCAAACACTTTTTATTCGCATTTAGATGCAATTCTTGTAATCCTGTTTAATGATGATCTCCTATACGACTCTGGATTTCATATTTTTGGAGTTAAACCTTAACTTGTTATTATTTAGCATGTTATCAAATTTCCATCTACCTTTGCATTACATTTAGGAGGATCTCCATTACAAAATAACTTGAGAAAATCAAAATATTTTTTACACGTAAAGTTTTGAAAGTGAACATTTTTTATCATTATTCCAGGTCAATCCAACATTACAGAAGCCACTATTTATTAATTTTGAAGCAACATTCGCTTATCATTGAATAAATTATTTTTTTTAGTTTATATATATATATATATATATATATATATATATATATATATATATATATATATATATATATATATATATATATATATATATATATATATATATATATATATATATATATATATATATAACTGATTTCATGTCACTTTTTCTCACTGATCATTTTGAAGGTTGAAGGTGAAAAATAATATTTTCCTCTTTTTCCTTCTGCTGTATATCAAGACTAAATTTCTTTTTCGCCACTAATCAAACAAAAATTCATTCTTACTATATTAGAAAGTATATGCTTCGTAATAGGAAAAAAATACAAAATACTTTCTTTCGTATTGGCAACCTTAAAAAAATTTACTTAATTTAAGCAAAGCATAAATAAACAAAATATGAAATAAGCAATTTTTGTTAGACATTATTATATTCAGAATGTGATTTCTGAGTGCAACTATACTTGTCAGTGGAAAGTTTCCTTTTACTCTCCCATTTCATTTTATTTTCTCTACATTGTAAAGAAAAATGTTCAAATTTTTCACATCATGGACTGGTAAGAATATAGCTTTGTTCCATATACATGTGCCATAGAGTATTAACAGCACTTCAGAGTGAAAAATATTGTATTTTTTATTTGATGAATCTCGAAAATAAATTTAGCAACATACTTGGTTATGTATACTAGGTTGGAGACCCACAAAACAAATAAAAATAGAAATAAATAAATATATATTACTATCAAATTTGAAGCTTTATTTTTTTGTGAAAAAATGTATGAAATGATTTGTATTTTTTGTGTTTTAGTAATAATGTTGAACTCACATACGTACAACAAAATCTAATTATCATACTTAAGTTTAGTATGATTTCACCACTACATTTTATGAAGTCAACTGATAACTATGCATTTACTAAGTAATTTCAGATCATCACTTTATACGAGGCTCTTTAGTTTCCATCAGCAATATTTTTTATTTATAGATAAAAGCACATTTTTAGCTAGTACCAGATATGAGAAGAACCTCATATAATAAATATCATTCTTGGTATACAGTGCTCAAGGATTTGTTCACGTAGGATTTGTAAGGCTGCAATGATTTAAAAAATATTTAGGGAGAATTACAAAATTGGTAATTATTCAAAAGCAACATGTAGATTTGACTGTTTTATAGTATTTGATAAAGTATATATATATATATATATATATATATATATATATATAAATATATATATATATATATATATATATATATATATATATATATATATATATAGTAAATTATAAAGAATAAGAAAATAAATCGATTGAAGCCCGGTGGCTTAGTGGCTGCGTTTCATGCTCTCATGACACATGTCCGAGGTTCGATCCTCGGCTGGACAAGGCTGACTCAGCCTTTCATCTCTTCAGTAGGTCGATTAACTGAGTACCAAGCATGCTTGGGAACTGAACACTGGGGGTCTTACGTTAGGCTGACCACTTAACTGGGACATATGCTTCGCACCCCAGGGCCCTCGGTGATGAAAACAGTTATGGGCACTGTAGGCTTTGGTCCACATGGGCTGTCGTGCTATGGAATTTAGTTTTTTTTTATTATAAAAAATCCATGTGTATCAGTTTGGCATAAAATATCTTTGAGATAAAACATCAGTCCTCAAAATGTGACACTCCACATATAACAATAAGAGATAATAAAAATGAGGTCTCATATTTCGAAGGAGAGTGAGAACATTTGCTTAAGCGTAGAAGCTTCGTATGTTCAGCAAATGTCTTAAGAAGAGAATCAGAGCCTAATGCTTCATAAGCAATCTTCATCATACTTGATGTGATAAAAGTCCAGACATGCAACAGAACACTGCATTATCGTAGTTTTGTATTGCTATTATTGTTTACAATAATTGCCATTGTTAATAATTTATGGTAAGAGCAATTGCCTACAGTATAGGCCGAACCGCAACTGCTACACATTAGTTGGGAATTATTTAAAATTAAAAATACATGCACCTAATTTCCTCATTGATGTGATCTTTATTGATCTAAATATTTATGGTTATGTAGAAAGAAATTAGTCGATCTGGAAGAAAAGAATAATTGGTTAATATACATACTGCTCAATTTTAGTACGTTTTGCATTTACAAATGCACAGTGAGTGATAAAGTATTTCTGGATATCACCAAAATCCCACAAATGCTTGTTACTATCACCAAATACCCTAATATTTTTAAATTTGGATCGACGATGAAATTAGGGAGCTATATATCAGTCTTTCATTCAATGAAAATTTTGATATGCTTATTTGGTGCTCCTGAAAGTGCTATAAATAAAACACAGAAAATCATTGGTATGAAAATAGCCAAAATGACAAAATCATTAAAGTTTATATTTTGTTGGTACTAACAGCTCTAAGTAGAAGTATACTTCCTGTCACCATTGAACAGTAAGAGAGGCATATAGCACTTCTGTTTTAAATATTAAAGTTTTCTGAGTATATCTCTCCTGCGCATCCGAATATGATCCAGTATTATGGAAAATTATCTTGGAAAGCAAAGGCACAGAGGAAATGCAATATTTTATAGCAGTCTTCAAGTGTTAGTTCATCTACAAGGAGGTATTAAAATAGAAACACCTGCCACATGTGAGTACTTATATTTCATGTTTTAGCCACACACAGACGCTGTCTTGAGCATAAATATATTAACGTGTGTTGAATAGTAGTGCTAATAAGTTGTCAGAGTTTCTTCACGAGGATGATGTGAATACAAATCAAAATCTATGAAATTTTTCCGTAAGTAATGTGTGATGAATATTTCAAAATGCCTTAAAATAATTTTCATTTGTTGCTAAAATAACTACGTGTTGCCATGTAATGTCAACATCAAATTATATTTAATTTATTACGTTATTTGCAGTAAAGCAGGAAGTGGTTTCCTCACAACTACTTAAAACCAAAAGGAATACTTGAAACTGTCTTCAGAAAAACAATTGCTTGTTTGATATTTTTTCAATTATTCAGATTTCTCATTTGTGATATAAGAATTAGACCCACAATTATAAATTTGATAAAAAAATCAATACGACTCAGATATTTCAAGTCCTCTATATAATTTAGTTGTAATTTTGATTTACTCACAACTGTTTGTCATTTTTTACGAGAAATTATTTTATCTTAAAGAGAAAAACATAATATTAGCTTGTTTTTTTTTAACTTTTGAAGTTGTCACAAAATGAAAGGAAATAAAAATAGATTCTTTAAAAATTCTAAAAATTGCAAACGAATTCTTTAAAAATTATTAAATAAAAAGTAGTGTGTGACAATTTTCAAAATAATATATACTATAAAGTTGAATAATTAAATATATTAAACGAACTACTTAAAAAATCTTGTAAAATATTATTTAAGTTAAAATGAACATTTTATTTTGTTATCTTAACATTAAGTCAATACTTTATTCTTAATTTTTTATGTATTTATCTATTATAAAAAGAAATATTAAAGTTTAATTGAGAATACAATGTATTTTATGTAGTTTTTCAGAAACGTATAAATATTTACTTTCTTTTCAATCACTGAATAAAGAATTCGAAGAATTTTTATTCTCCAAAATACTATTTCATTGAATTTTTGTGATTACTTATTATATAATTCTTTAATATGTTGGTTTATATTTTTAATGGTTTATTTTGTACGCGTTTTAAAGTACTTACAGTTTCTTTCAATAAATTATGTCTTAATATAATTATTATTTTATATAAATTTAGAGTAATTTACTTTTTTAAATGTATTTTTAGAAGATTAATGATTATCAATGAGATATAAAGTATCACATGAAAGAGTTATATTCATAAATATTTGTGAATCTTTCATACTTTCTATATTATAACTTATTTATCTTATTTTTTTCCTCTATAATATTTCAAAATATATAAGGTAACACAGTTTACTATAGCATTAAAATATTTCGTTAGATAATTATTCGAGGATATATATTTTCAATTCACTTTGATTGTTGAATATGTTTGCAAAATACGTTAAAATATTAAAATATATTCAAAATTTCATTCTTACATTTAATACTAGCTATATAGGAATTTTAAATCAAGGTTGCTTAAAATAGTTTATATGTAACATCATTATTTAGCCATTGCGTAATGAGAATTACAATGATCAACATAATCATTAGGTTTATATTGTAGATACAATATTTATCGCAAACAATATAACCATATAAAAATTTATTATTATTCTTTATGATATACTTATCTTTATGATTCGTTTCTTCAATTTGAACATATATTGAATTTAAAAGTGAGTATAAGCACAGAAGTATAAAAGATTAAGAAAATGTATCACCAAGTGAAATGGAATGATTTCTGAAATATACAACTTTAAAATCCTTTACACGATTAAAATTAGAATAAGTCATCGTCAAAATACCACTTAATTTTAATTTTTAATGTGCCACATTATTTCGGAGCTTTTTTTTTTGAGAAGGTAGCTTTTTTTTCTTTCCATCTCACATAAAAATGTAATTTCATGTTTGTTCAATCGTTTAATGTTTAATATACCACTAAAATCTTGAATAAAATTATTTTTTAGAATAATTTTATTCAAAATTGAATGACCATTATAAATACTTATCATAGTGTTGTTACTTAAAAACTAAAGCTAAATTTTAACCACAATTATCATACTTGTTCTTGATTCAACGCGTTAAATTGTTTATATCAGTTACTTTTTAATAATATTTTTGATATATTTTTAATTTGCAATTTCATATTTCTCATAATTAAGAATTAAAGATTTGGAAATAATTTTTTTTTTTAATTTTTACTCCCTTTGGTTACTTTTTGCTCTGAATGGATAAATTGAGTTTAAATTACTCTTAAAAATATTCGAACAATTGTAATCATTAATATTAAACATAGGATTCCAATTTACAAACTATTGAATTAAAGGGCAGTATACAAACCAGTTTTAGTTGATTCTAAACCAGTTTTAGTTGATTTTTATGAGTACGTAGAAATATCAAGGATATTCCATTATCTATTTAAAAAATAAGCAACTGTAACTCATCAAATAAAGTAAAAAAAAATTACCATAGGCAACAATATTTTTTACAAACTTACAAGACAACTAAATAAAACATTTGAATTGTTAAATAATTTCATTTCAAACATGAGCAGTAAAATTCGCTTATTTTATAAAATTAAAATACGTATAATTTCATTTAACAAAGTTGAATTTATAAACTTTATATTAAATAAAACAAAACTTCATTTCTAAATAGTTTGCTAGATTATGTATTATCTCCTGACAAATTACAACAATTTAGCCTTTAATATTCAAACACCATAAACAAAAGAAACAGTTAGTCTGAAAATTTAATTAAACAGAAAAGTTTATAATTACAACATTTTATCTCATTTTCCGTAATTTTCACACCATATAATTTAATCACCAACAAAATGAAGCACTTTAAAAACGGCAGATAACTTCACAATGAAAACTATCTCCCTGTTACTTCCAATTATTCGAAACTCAGGATATGGAAGCTTAATTTTAATTTTTGAGCTAAACCACATCACACTCCGAATAACTTGGGGAAGAAAAACCACTTTGGGAGGGATTTGACGCGAAAGAATACAAAAGATAAACATCTGTGGCTGAAGGATTCGCCGAGCAATTGAATTCGAGACCCTCGAAGTTGTTGTGGATGTGAGTGGCAGGTTATTAAAGCGGATCACAATTCCTCGTAGCTTCCATACAAAGAGTAGCTAATCTAGCCAATGTGCAGTTCGCAGGAGAAATGGATTCAAGATCTCTTTTCCTAAACATGTAGAAATGGTACATAGTTTGTTGATGTGACTTGAAAGGCTTTCAAGTGCAATTTTAATGAATTAAGGCGAGAAATATGCTGGATGTATATTTGCTTTTATTATAAGAAAATATTTTCTGTGAAGCGTATGCGGCATGTGTAGAATGCCGTAATAGATCATTCCGCATTAGGATTCTATTTTGATGATTTTCTCCGCATTATATCCTTAGGTTATTTGGGGATATGCATTCTGTCTTTTGTAATCATTTTATCTTTTGATAATTAGTAATTTTCTTATTAATGCTACATGTTAATACATGGGATAATTTTGTGTTATAAATGCTGTTTTACTGATGAAGGGTAGGGTAGAAATCAACATGATAATGTTGAGCTTTTTATTTAAAAGTTGTTTTTGACATTTTTATACAATTTTTAAAGTTTTATCAAATTTTATAAAATTTCACGTAATATTAATTGCAATTATTTTAAAAATTATATTTGCAGATTTTGCGAAAATATTAATATATTAATAACAATATTAATAATTAAGTTTTCATACATTGGCTTGTTATTTTATATGAGTAAGATATTTTTTCTAAAACTTCAACTGCCAATTTTTGTGCTTTTTTAAAAATTTTCCTGGAAAATATTTTTAAATATTATTCGGTGTCATATGTAATACAAAAGTCTAATTCAAAGTAACTAAAATGTTTAAAAATACAAATCAGGGTTTTCACTTAAATTGCATTTAACTTATATAATACTGATAATGAATATTAAATATATTCAAGTGTTTTTACTAATGCTTTG
This sequence comes from Latrodectus hesperus, assembly GCA_037975125.1. NCBI lineage: Eukaryota > Metazoa > Arthropoda > Arachnida > Araneae > Theridiidae > Latrodectus > Latrodectus hesperus. The sequence goes on along the minus strand of CM075859.1, from coordinate 49,729,425 downwards.
GTAGACCGATATGTTTTAGCTAAATTTTAAATGCGTTTTAAAGCACTAAATTATCGTTCATACTACGTCACTTGTAATATTTAAAAGAAATTAAAAATACTTGTTATTTTCAAAATACTCTGCAATATTTAAAAAAAATATTATTAGAAAGGAAATTCTTACTATGGTTTTAACATTGTACATTATATACATTGTACATTATTTTCCAGTGTAAAATTTACAATGTAGAAGTTCAATGAAACATTTTACTTCCTGTTATAATAACATTGAGCGACAAATTTTTATCAATTTGTTAGTTATATTATCTCTATCTTCAGAATTACTTTTTAGTTGATTTTGTGACTACGTCAACATAACGCAATAACTTGTTATTGTTATTATAAATCCATATTACAGTATTATTTGAGATACTATATATTGCTTATACAGTTATTATAAATTACAGAATCATCAATCGCGCGCGCGTTCATTTGATTGTTAATCTAGTATTTATTTTGTAATCTTTTATTAAATGCACATGTTCGTATTCCATAAAGCCCCAAATAAAGTACTTAATAATGAAAGGCATTTAATATTATGAATTTTCCATATATTTATTTAAAGGTGTGTATCATAGAATATAGAATATTTAAACTGTGAATGTTATGTACATTTCCGCATTCAATATGCTCATTATTGATTGCTTAGTTCTGATTTTCTACTACAAAAGTGGATGAATCGTAAAACATATCATGCAATCTAAATTATTTTTTTATTATTTCTAGATTAAACATTTGAATTAACTTAAATGTACAGTTCTAACAAAACAAACTTAATATACTTTTATTGGTAAGAAGAGAGGGGGGAAATTTTACACATTATGTGTGCTTTAAAAATCTTGACTGTGTTTCTCTTTTCCTAAAAATTACTTAAATAAATTTATTGTGTTCACATTTTTGCTTATTTATACAGTTAATTAGCTAATAAGACTTTACCGGAATTAATGCTTAGAAGTCACTGAAGAGCTGAAATGGATGTTGAAAAACTAAGATGAGCATTGATCTATGAGCGAATAAAACTTCATTTTTTAGTGACTACTCTTTGCTGAATAACAAAGGGCGAAGTTTTAGTCTTAAAAAACGTGTTAAAAGAAATGTGCTAATTACCAAAGAGAAATAAATTAAAGAGGTGATTCGTGTAATTACCCTACATGTTTTCCAACATAACATAACCACTAAAACTTTAAAGAACGTGCGCCGAATTAAAATATTTTAAAATTCTTTTTCCTGTATATGAACTGCGTTAGGTAGAACTATCATTAATCAGATTTGTAAGTTAAAACTTCAATTTTTTTCCAGTTTAAGAAATGCATACATAAATCATATAGTCGCAGGATTTAGGCACAAGAAAAATATAATCGGGAATTTTAAAGTACTTTATCTAAACATCGTGACATTAGAACTTATATGAATTCAGCAGGAATTAAATTTCTAATGGAAATATATCGGTTTCTTAAAAGTTGAAATTTACTTAGTTTTGTAACGTTTCTACCTTGCTTGTTTTTACGAACATTTCGAAATCGCACTTCATAATTTAAGCAAATAGATGACGGATGGCTGAGAGGTTAGCGTTCCTGACTCCTGAGCTATGGGTCCTGTGTTCGAATCCCAGTTTGGGCATGGATGTTACCTTCTTTCTCTGTTCTCTTTGTGTTTCTCTGTCCTTTCTTCTGTGATGAAGTATGAATGTGGCCCACCCTATAAACGGGTTTGTGGTGGTATAGCGCGGGTAACGCTACTAGCCTCTGTGACTTGGTTCACAGGTACTCGCTGGGTAACGACAAATGAGTAGCAGTTTCTGGCCTTGTTGTGGCATAGGGTTCGTCACCCAAGTGTGCCCGCCGTTGGAAAAAATATTTAAACAAATTAATTTCATGGTGGATAATACCTCGGCTTGCATATTATCAAACAAAATATCCAACAACAAAAGTAATTGAATAAAGACTTTTATTTTTATGGTTTACTTATAATTTCTACCATCACAACCGTATTTAACTCTATTGAAATCCAATTCGTTAATTTGCAATTTTGAAATTGATGTCATACTGATTAGCCTATCATAGCTTAATTAAAATATTCTTTAAATATCACGTAAAATCAAGTTTTTTATACGTAAGAAACGATCAAATAAATAGATTTTCAAATTCTGAATATAAAAAAAATGAATATCTAAATTATTTCAAAATAAAAATATCACATAAAAATAAAATTAAATAAACATGCTATACCATTGTCTAAAGGTACAATAAGTTATCGTAGACATTAAGAGATTATGTATACATTACAATAGCTTCTAAAATGAGAAAAATATCAGTCAGGCTATATCATAAATGTTCAAATAGATATTTTTTCCTTCAGTGTAGCTTTATTAGTTTAGTCAAAGAAAAATACTTTTCAATATTATTTAACAATTTTAAATTCATGAGCTTCATACATAAAATCATTCAGAAATTCTTTTCAATAGAGTACAAGTAACTTGAATAGATCTTTTAACCTAAATTTCTCGCAAAGAATTTTATTGATCATATTTTTTGTAGTAATAGTTTTGTACCCGGAGAAACATTTTTGCAAACAACACAGCTACCTGGCAAGTGAATGGCTACCTCTGAAGATTTCAGTTAAATAGATGACGTGTTCGAATACTAAGCAAATAAAAATTTTAAAAATTGCTTAAAATTGTAATCTTATGATTTTTGTTAAACACTGTTATTATGATTCAAAAATTAATAAATATATAAGCATGCAGAATTTTGATTAAAATTTGAGATCTTGTACATAATTTTTCTTACTACTATTGAAAGGAAATTAAACATAAAATGTTCGTTTATACCTGTTTAAATTAGTTTATTTAAATTTAATAAAAACACGATCATTTAAATAAAATTTGCTAAATAGTTGTTTCCTCTTATTATTATTATTTTTTGCTTGAAGTTTATACAATAGCTTGCAGAACGTGCAAAATGAGTCATATTTAAGCAATAATAAGCTATGTGGATTATTAAAACCTTAATAAAAATGCATTAAGCAGCAAAATTCTGAATTTTTTTCATATTTTAGAAAAAAATATAAATTCCAATTTTTTTAATGAAACCTCTCATTTTTAATAAACGTTTCATTTTTTAAAGGGTGAAGATAATAAATTTTGTTTAGGTAGTTTTTCCGGTAGTATAAATTTAATTATACAAGCTCATTAAAAATTTGTGCCTCCTCTAGAAAAATGTTTCTGATTTTAAATATTTGTGCTGCGCAACAAAATAACGATCAAATCTAATTTTAATAACTGTTGTTAAAATCTAAATCTCTTTTATACCATTCTTAAATACTTTCAAAATTGAGATTAAAAATTAATTACATAATTATTGTGCTAGAATTAAAAATTAAATATTATATATTTGATTTAATTTACTATATAAAATATTTTGCTTAATGATTTTAAGATTGAGTTCATAACCTTAATCATTTGTATTGAAATTTATTTAAATGCATTTATATTCTCCAATTTCTGATTCGAAAGATAACAAGTGTTATATTGTAATTCAACATTTATTGTATCAAATACACAACCAAATCTAGTTTTCCAAAGAAGATTCATTTTATATGATTATCATACATAATTGAGTGGTATTAAAGTTCACGTATTAGAATAAATAATCAAATCTAAATTACTAAATATGTTTGGCACATCGAGCTGTCAAAATAAAAAAAAGTTTATTGGTAGATAATAGCATATAAAATCTAAAAAAGTTTGCAAAATAATCAGGGGAATTATAAAAATTGATCTGTGTACGTGGCAATGTTGAAAAGATTTTTTTTTCTATTTTATTGGATCATTATCAGGTTACTCCCTCCCTCCAAACTGTGAAATTAACTTCACTTTTATTTTACACTTTGTTTTCAGCTATACCAGAAGTTAGAGAACCGTTGATTACACCATCTCATAAATGGCAAAGTTATAGTCTCTATCTTATTTAACTGCTGTAATCCTGGGATGATAGCGAGAGAGAGGAGGTCACTGATGGGAAAGTTTTATAGCGACTAATGGAACATGAATTTGCTTTCTGCTTCCGTATATTAATACTTGTGAAAAGAAAGGAGCACCTATTTAGCACTATAATGTGCACAAAATGGGTGATAAATGTTTATCGGAATGAATTCATAACGACAAACCATACATTGCTGGAATAATTAAAAACTGATTTTTTGTGGCGTGGAGTTACAGATCCATAACAGTAAAGTGACAGATTTTTAACATTTCAATGTTATCTAAAATTATTATAAATGAAGTTCATAACTTAGTAAATGAGTCTGTTTGAAGTGAAAGATGACATTCGCACATGGTATGTTTCTGTTGAGCCAATTAATATGGATTTATTTCTGTATTACAAGTTACTTCACTGCAACAAATAAAAAATGAAATACAATATCTTGTTTTATTTAATACAATACTAAATTGCTCGCACACTTTTGGGTTTACTTTTCTAACACTCGGCCAATAGGAATTTTTCATCTTTTTGCCACTACAAGAGGGATCAGATAGCACATTTATATACTCTAAGCAAAAAAACAAATAAATAAATAAAACAAAAAATCAATCAAACTTGGTCTACTATTACCACAAGTATCATTTAACATGAAGGACATTGCGAACATGACTTATTTTACGCTCCCCATTGCCATTAGTGAATATGATGGAACTTCATTTGGGTTGGTGTAGAACTTACTACTTTCTGGTTACGAGAACACCCTTTTTTAAATAGTAAATCCTGGCCTCATTTTTGGGTGAAAGTGATTATATTTATAAATAGTTTTAGGACTATTATTTTTTCTTTTGTGTAAATAGGTAGATTTTTTTTAAACTTAAAATATGTTGATTTGGCAATAAGAAAGCAAGAAAAGCTTAATAGTTAGTGAAAATATAATTTTTCATGAAAATAATCATCTTATGTTAGCAGATAATTTTCTGTTTGACAATACATTTATGAAATAAAAAATAAATTATAAAGAATAAGTTATAAAATTATATCCGCCATAATTACATAATTTAACTTACTAAAATGGCACTTGAATATGAAATGATTTGTAGTCAAATCTTTAAAGTGTATGAAGATTTTTAAATGCAATATACATTCTGTAAATTACAGATGCATTGTTGAAATGCATGTCGTAATACTTACAAATAACTTAAAATTATAGGGCAGTTAGCAATTTTATTTATTATAAAATGTACGGGAAACAATATTACTAATTGAGTACTTGCTGTTAGAATGGATGTAATTCTATTAGCAACGTACATTGGCTATCATTTGAAGTTTATGGCTTTTCTAATGAATATTCGATAACCAACTCATAACTTATGACTTTGCTTAGTAAAGGAATAAATACTTATATATACAAATAAGTAATTGTAATTTTTATATTACTACAAGTAAAATATACTTGTAATAATGTATGTGAACTCTTTTTCTCATAGTACATTACGTTTATGATTAATTATTTTAAAGAATATTCGCTTTTTATCAACTGTAGTTATTTAAAAATATTTTCAATATTTACATTAGATTGCTTATGAAGCTAAATTACAATTCCTTTAAGAAGCAAAGCAAATGGTCTATCGTAATAAAATGTTTACTAACTAGATTATTTATATCTTTTTGATAGTGTAAAATTAAATAGTTTTTTTAAGAGAGAAATTTTCCTTAAACTTACATTTAAAAGAATTCTTTTTACTAAATATTACGTTATTCTTGGAAAATCTAAAAGAGAATACATTGGTTCTCGGTTCAAACAAAATGTTAGTTTTTAGTATAGATTTTCATATAATATTTCTGACTTATAGAAAATTGATAAAATGGGAAATAAATTAAATGTTAATTTCCAATCCTAAATTTTTTGAGAATTTTTCAATTCAAATTTCAGGTAAATCCTTGTATTTTATCAAAATTTAAGCAATTTATTAAAGGCAAAATTGAGATAAATCAAAAGAATGTAAAAAAATCAAAAATAAAAAGGAAATATTATACAAAATATATTTGTCTGCATACAAATCTTTCGAATTATATTCTTTATTGATAAATACATGGTATAATTTTTGAAGAAAAAAATAAAATTAGCAGCTATTAAATTTCATGTACATTTCCTGTGGGCAGATTGAGGTTAACCATAATATGCATACCAAAGAAATCATGAGTTTGTGTGTTTATAAAAGTATACCAATTAATTAATTAACTTGGAAAATTTATTACATAACATACTTTCAAACTGATGGATTACATCAAACTGAAATGCAAATCTAGATAAAATGTAATTTCATTCAATATGTAAATTAAATGTTTATATTGTTATCACGTTGTATGAAAAACAAAAAATTTAAGAAAAAATTTCTATTTATATTCTTCCATCTGCAATTAAAATCATCTGAAATGTCTGGAACTGTATTTACTTTTATCAATTTTATTGCTATGCAGCCGACTAGTATTACTTGTAAAATACATCTACTCTCATAAAATATGTTGTCAAACAATCTTCCTTTTTTGAAGTAATATATAAAGTTTATGACGTAATCTTATTTCGTATTTTGAAAAAGAAGATCCTTTTACCCAATAAAATTGCTTTGTTTCTCTATTTCAGAAAGCAATCTCAGTCTTTGTTTTTTGATTTATTGTTCGAGAAAACCCTAGTAATCTAAAGTATCAGTGTGCTGTTGACATGCTATATTTTTTGTTTACTATTTAACGAAGAGCATTTTTTTCTCCCTTTCGAGTACATTTTGATCTTACTGAATCCAACCATATTATTAGCTGAAGCAGGGCATTTCTTTGTGCGAAAAACTGAAGGATATCTAAATTAAAAATCTTATCTTTCCAATATTGATTGTTGTTTCTATGTTATTAGAAATTCACTTCTTCCAAGGGAATTATTTACTGAAACAGCATCTTAAAATTTTATTATAAATTTAAAAAAATCATATGTAGATATTTTAAATAAATAAATGTTAGGGATGTATAGAATATGTGTTTAATAAATGTTTTCTATATTTGTTGTATAAGCAAATTTCTAACGAAATAAGTAAGTCAGTTATTTTCATACTAAACTCTTAATTATGTTCTAAGAAAAATTGCTTGGCAATTAACTTTTAAAAAAATCTGATAAATGAAATTTAAAACGTTGCCGAAATAAATAACGAAATTCATTTTGTCATTCTGCGTAATTATGGGTGTTTTTGTAACTGTATATAATACAGTAAGCATTTCAATGTTATTGATTACGAAATTTATAATAAATTTGTATCCTGTAAACTCAAAATCTAATTTTAGCTTCATGTAAGAGAAAAAAAATTATATTTGTCCATAATATGTATGGTGACCGTTGGCTTCTCAATGAATTATATCCTGAAAGCATTTTAAAAATATACAATTTATTCGAAAACTAATTTTCCATGCATAAATTTAAAATAATTTATTTTAAAATTTATAATTGCATTTTACAATAAATATATACACTTCTAACATCAAAGTAACTGTCGGCCATCTGTATCTTTTTTTATCAAAATTATTTTACAAACTCTTACTGTTTTAAAAGTAATTTTTCAGTTAGATATACTAGAAGTTTATATACGCATTTCCCAAATGTGGAATTTAAATTATTTTGAAATACTTTGCAATGAGATAACAGAATTAAACTTTGATTTCCGAAATCAAAACATTCCTAATTTCTGTAAAATGTATATTGTTTCCTTAGAAAATGAATTAATGAATTTGTGTCTGAAAAGAAAGTTAAATAAAAGTTATGAATCAAATGTACGAAATAATTTGATTATAAAAGATAATGATTCAGCATTAAACGATATATCTATCTATCTATCTATCTATCTATCTATCTATATATCATATATATACATATATATATACATATATACATATACATATACATATATATATATATATATATATATATATATATATATATATATATATATATATATATATATATATATATATATATATATATATATATATATATATATAGGGATATTTGTATATTTCTAAGAGTAACTGTTATGTGAAGAGAAAATTAGTTAAAAAAATCCTCTTGACTTAAAATAGAATAACGTGCATTGATTTGTGATTAAAAAATATGATTGACAATTCACTAAATTCATGAAATAATTGTTTTGAAGTAAATAAGTTCTTACCATTATAGATACAATAAAGTTCATACTATTTTAAGAGATTTGTGGAATCTATAAAATATTAAAAATTCGAGTACATATAACATTCTTATACTCAACTCGTTTTAACTCCTTAACTACTGAATGAATTCATTTATTATTTGAATATGTAATATCAACATTTATAGAAATAATAGCTAGGATTTTTCTTAAAATGACAAATGTTTCAGTAAATGCATATCATTACGAAATATGAGAGTACAAATGTATTTGAATATTTTAATCCTAGAATATTTTTGAAAAAATATATTTTAATTTTGAAAGAATTTATGTGAGAAGACCTAAATTTTGAAAAGAAAAATCAAACATTAATAAATTGAAGCTTATATGTAATACATTTAATTTTCTGTTCCATTAACTTTGAAACCTAACGTGCATTTAAATTTTATTGAATTCCTTTAGCGAATGCAAACTACAAAATCATTCAATATCGAAAACATAATTTTCTTATTTAATTTACATAATGCTTTTATATAACGTATTATGCTGCACTTTCCAAGTTAGTGCTTATCACCCATCTCGAATTTACATATTTATTGGACTGAGTATTCCGCAAAAAAAAAAAAAAAATATATATATATATATATATATATATATATATATATATATATATATATATATATATATATATATATATATATATATATATATATATATATATATATATATATATATATATATATATATAAACCATCAGCAAAAGCAAAGGCGGATAATCATTGGAACATCTAAGGTTTATTCACTTTCAAGAAATTTTGATATTAAATTTATTCAGAAAAATGGTCAATCAGTTTCTTCCGGCTTTTGGTAAAAGAAAGAAAACATGATTCTCTTAAAAAATTGGTCACGGAATATTAACGTGGGTGATGGAGCTTATGACGATTTTTAAAAGTACTTGCTTTGGAACTTGTACTTTTTTCTATGCGATTCCTTCAGGTTCAAAAGAAACTTTTTGTGAGGAAAAAAGGCTAACACCTAATGAACTTGTGCTTTTTATCCAGTTTCCATTGATTTAAAAAGAAAACGATAAAAATTTTTATTAACGCTGGAAAATTTGCGTTTATTTTTTACTTCTTAACTGCCTTCAAGCAAGAAAATTTCAAAAATAAACCTGAGAATATCCATGATGAATGCATTGTGTTGATAGTCTGACGGAAAGTAAAGTTTTTCTCAGATTGTTTACCAAAAAGGAAATGAGATCCATAGCAATATTTTAGACAAAAACTGTGTTTCATTTAATGAGTGTTCGCGAAAAAAAAGAAACTTTGGATTTTATGGAGACTTTGCTCTTTAATAGAAGCTGAGCATACTACCGTTTCATGGGAATATCCGGGAGCTATACGACTTCCAAAACTATGAATAATGTCTGTACTTATCATTATGGCATCATTTAGCAAAGTCCAATTTACGAAATTTTAACTGCAATAACATTATTTCTCGAGGAAGTTTTGTTAAGCAGATAGTATCCTCAAGCCTTCTGTACTTTTCTTTGAATAGAATCTGGAAATTCAAAGTTTTAGTTTTTATCAAATGGTCACTTTAATTTATAGTGTACTTTTTACTTTTAAATGGAAAATATTCATGCAATTTTGATAAAAATTTATATGATGTTCTTTATATTTAAAAAAAATAAGAGCTATTTAGTAATCTGCATAGAAGATTATCTTTAAATTTTTGAGTTTAAATAAAATTTACTGCCACATAGTTATACTAAAAATGATTTATATTGACATTCTATAAGTTATTTTTTTATTTAATTTTTTGAGAAATTCAGTGTAATTATTCATAATTTATATAATGACATGGACCTACAGTTCCAAATCAATGTTTCTTTAATAATCAATACAAACAGTAATATAATTTTACAGTTAGTTCTTTTCTTGAGGATACATTAAGTAATGGCAAATTTTGTCACATTTTAGCCATTTTATTTATATTTTTTTGTGGCACAATAATCTTCAATCTTAAATTTTAGATAAATATAAGACTAAAAAAATGTAAATGGCAATTTTTTTTCCATTGTAAAAACTGTTTTAAATTTTCCATAAAAAATCTGTTTGTTAAAGTTAACTTTCCGTAGGAAAATATTAAATATAATACAAAAAACCATGTTTTCAAAATAATCGATTCTCTAATTAGAAAATAATATTATTTTTCTCATGAATTATTAAAGTATTGCTTAATGTTTGAGCCATTTATGTTTGCTTACGTAACAATTTGTTTATACCTATTGACTTCAGTTAAGTTATGTGCTTCGCAATATGAAAAAAATTTAAGGGGATTTATGGATAAAAGATTTAATATAAGAATACGTTTTTATATTATTCAGACTTATAAAAAGAAATCTATCTTTTAGCCTTTATTCAAAATTTAATTCAGAAATAAATCTGTATGATGTTAGTTATTTCCCTAAAATCACTTCATTTTAATTTTTAATCTTCCCACAAATAGGAAAAACAAAATGAATTGATTAAGAAACTAAAATATTCTTAAAAAAATTTACTGCTGATGTTAAGATTCACATATTTTGACAATCATGTTATTTAGTGAATAAAAAAAGAATAATTTTCATTTCAGAGATTAATATTTTAACAACTATCTCAAATGATTTTTGACCTCATGAATCTTTTTCCATAAATTATAGAATCTAAATAAGAAAATGGAAAATAAAATAATCTCTATAAAATAACTATAAATATTTGTGTAGTTCATTTATAGAATATTTGCACATTTTTAGAATGTTTTAAAAAACAATCTGATTTTTAAAGGTTTTCAAACTGAGTTAAATATAAAGACATTTTATTCTACATGCGAGCTACATATTCTACATGCGAGCAAAAATTATACTTATGAGTATTTGTTATTTCGTATATTTTCAGTGAACTAATAAATATGAATTTTATTAATATCAATGTGACTCATTTGCTATTATATATATTTGATAATTTTTGCTTAAATTTCAATTTTATATGAAATACATCGTAAAATATTTCAAAAAGTTATTAAAATGATCCAGAATATATCTATCTTTATTAGATACCAGCAAAGCAACATAACATAAATAATTTTTTTCGAATGTTATTTAGTGTTAAATACTAAACTGAGAGCAGAAAAAAATAATTTTTTTACATACAAAAACTTAATGTAATAAATTTTCATTTCTATATAAAAACAGAAGAGTTGCATATAACCGCTTTTTACAATACATAAATTTCATCATAATTAAAATAATTTTTTTATGAAACTTTTTTGTAAAAACATTTAAAAAGAAACTTTTCAAATGATTAGTCAATAAAATGAAATCAATATTTATAGTTCTGTAAGTAAAAATAAAATGTAAGAAAAATTCATTATTCTATATTTTTTTACTTCTAAAAATCAACATTTTGATCTTTGATACATTTGTTTTAATAATACTTAATTAGTTCCTTTGAATGACCGATCAAAAAAATTATATTTTCCCTAGTGTATGTTTAAGTTAAACCTTATTCATAAATTAAATTAAACAAACATTTCTTTTCTTGTTTTTAACTTTCAGTTTTCCTTACTCGATGAAGAATAACAAGATTACACGCGAAGAAGAATAAACCCAGTGATCCACGTAGATGAGACGTAAAATGTGCTGGGAAGGTATCTGCTCCAAAACTTCGCTGTGTAATGTATTTTCTTGTTAGACAAAGTAAAATAAAAAAGGGAAAAAAGGAAGTGAAAAAGATAAAATATTTGATCTGTGCACTTTGGCTGAAATAAACTGGTGGGTAGGGTTTAACAGAACTCTTTTCTATTTGGGAGATTTCAAAATATCATGGTTGTTCCTTATTTTCGACTTCATTTGATGCAACCCAGAATAAAATTTTTCGATCAAATCAGGCTTTATCTTCTACAAGAAGGGTGATCAATATGGATTCTTTCTCTTTCACTTTTTGTTAGTTCTCTTTCCGAAAACCCACGTTATCTCTGTCGATTGTGATGCATAGCCCCCCTGTCGTTTTTTTAAATGTTCTAAGAAATCATCTTAACTTTCTTTTCAGTAGCCTGGATTGAGCACCAGCAAATTTATCCCTTCTCCAGGGTATAAATTCAAATCCCAGGGGAGTAGAATGGAAATGATCTCATTAATAAGATTATACAGTTTAAGTGAATGATCTTAGTGATTTACGTCAATGCTCACGCGTTAGAGAGACTGATACTTGCCTGATATCTGTGTTCATTAAACTTACTCAAATAAAATTTTCAACCGGCCAAAACTTATAAAGTGGAAAAAATTAAAAATAGGAATTTTGTTTTGTGATATATTTAATTAATATTAAAATTCTTAAAATTTATAATTAATTTATTTGTAAACTTTATTTATTTCCCAATGCCAATATCATTTTGATATAAAGTAACATTTTAATTGCACTTACAGCATATCTTGGCATTTTTTTTCACTCGGCAGTTTGTTGGTAGTTGAGTGGTTTCGTTACTGTGTGTCTTTTAATCTTAATAACAGAAAGAAGAATATACTTCTTTAAATTTATTCAGATTTGTATGGATGCCTATATTTTACAAAGTAACAAACAAATAACCTAAAATTTCATGTTCTGTTAAACTGTCCCACGTGTTATTAAGGAAAATGTTTCCCTTTGGAATATTATTCACTTATTAGGTAATAAGTGTTTCAAATTCATATACTCTTTTGATTAAGCCAAACATTAACTTTGTATTTTAATTTGTGATTTTAACAATTGTAACACTAACATTCGAAAATAATACACCCAGATGTGATTTTGAATAGAAAAATACACAGTAATTTCTGCATTTTAATATGAAGTATTATTTTTAAAAAAACTATTTTATAAAATGTATGCTTTGAAACATAATACTGTACTAAAACTTTTATATTTAACCCAACATAATTTGCGTGTCATTATTGCATATCATTATTCAGTAGTTAGCAAAGTCGCAAATTCTTCATTGTACACATAACTATTTTTAACTTTCTGTCTAATTAATGGATAGAGCTAGTAGCAGAGTAGTCAGTTTTCAAACTTTTAGTGTAACATTTTGTGAGCTCAATTTCTATCATAAGAGAAAATATTTAAAAGGTTTGGAATAAACTTTATAAACTCAAAGTTTCATTCTCTTATCTTTCATGCTCAAAAAATGATTGTTTAGTGACAAACAAGCCAAAAACCTAATTAATAATGGCAAAAAATGTTTATCCATCTTAAATGGGGAGGACTTAGTTTTAGCATGTCATTGGAGAATTTCAATTTTGTAACAAATTGTATTAAATAACCAGACAGAACTCTGGATAAATTTGCTATTTTGTGTAGCTTTCATGTAATGAGTGTGAAATACGTTAACATTTTCTCTGTCTGAAAAAAAAATTCAGTTTAACATAAAATCATTATTACCAACGAACTGATTCACTTCAGATCTTATCCACATAATAGTTTTTGACTGCTTTATAAATAAGCTTGTCATCTAACTGAGTGAGTAAATCTGTAATAACTAGTTATGCATTCATTAAATGATTAACAAATGGTTGGGTGTAAGGGAAAAATAAAATTAACGTGTCACATATCAGAAAATATAAAATATTGAATCAAAAGTATTTATATAAGGAGTAAATTTATATGTATACTTGGATATTTTAAAATAAACATTTGAATGTTATTAATATATTTTTGTGTCCTTTACCTTTATAAAAAAGTATCCATTTACTATCTAAAGAAAATGATTAACTGTAATTTCTATATTACAGAAAGAAGGAAAATTATGTTTATTCCAATTTTACTTTGTTCCAGTTAATCTTTTTAGGACTGCTTCAAGAACATTGATTCTAATGACAAACTTAACTCTTTTAATTTAATTTATATCATAATTGACATTTTTCTTTTGTTGACAATAGTTCACATTAAGAAACATACAATTCTTTAATTCTCCTATACAATGATCTTTTTAAACAAGATGATTTAATTCGATAAATGTCTTTAACATGTTGAGTAAGGAAAGTGGCAATTATCTTGTTTATGTTTTTGTTTGAATGTCAATGCGTTCCCAGTATTCATATTGATCTGGAAGAAAATGTGGTTCCTTAAGTTAAAAATGAGGCATCTAGATTCAATTAATTGCCAGGTATAAAGCAAAGCAAAAAATTCTTGACGTTGAACATAATAAACACCAGAGGTCTTTATTAAAAATCAGTTTGGTTTTTTACCAACAACAGCTGTTTCAACAATGATCAATTTTGTTAATAAGTTTTGCATTATGCTAAAACCTTTTGAAAATAACTATGCTTCAAAACTGTAAGCATTTTAACTCCAGAAATTAAGAGGCATAGAGAAAAATTTGAAATCTTTCTTAAATATTTATAATTATAATGAAAAAGATTGGTATTTGAATATATAATATAAAATTTTAGATTAATTTAATTGTATATATATATATATATATATATATATATATATATATATATATATATATATATATATATATATATATATATATATATATATATATATATATATATATATATATATATATATATATATATATATATATATATATATGTCTATATATATATAATTAATAATCTTAATATTTAAAATTTAAAAGAAAGAAAAAAGTGAAAAACTGTGTTGCGAATAATACATTTAAATTTACCAGAAGGATCCCTCATCATATATAAATAAAAAATATTCTAATTATATTTAATATCATTTTCCTTATGCTTTCTACATAGCCAATTGAAGGGAAAGTAATTTGTGCTATCACAAAAATAAGCAAAGTGTAATAGATTTTATAATTTTTTAATTTAATAATTATTCTTAACTGCAGGTTTTTTTAGATGAATTAAATCTTAATTAGTTTGAATTTGTAATCTGGAATATAAATTACATGTAAAATTCTAATGTCAACTCTAGATAAGAAGCATTTAATTTCAAAATCAACGAGTATTGTAGTGTGAAAAATTTTCCACATCTTTACATATATCTGTAGTTTAAACAATAGCTCGCTACAAAATTGACAATTAAGGAAAATTTACAAATTTTTACGATTTTAAATTCAAAAATAAATTTTTTCAGTCAAATCATATTTCTGATTTTAGTACAATTTAATCTTGTTTGGAGGAAAAATAGTTTAATTCAAACATATAAAAATATATAAAATAACTGGTTGTCATTCACACACACAGAAAAACAACATCTTCTGAAAAACATTTTTTACTGCTGCATTTCTTATAGAATGCTTATAGCGTCTTTAAAAATATACACATTTTAAGTTCATTAATAAATATTTATGTTATTTTAAAATATCTTTAGTTATTTCTGATGCACCTTAAAATTAAACATAAAAATATAAACGTGACTGTTTAGTATGTAATTTGTTTCAAAAATTACTTATTGGAGCTACTTATTTTAAATTGTAAATACAGTTATGTCTGTATAACGAGTGAGTAACATCGGAAATTATTTGATTAAAATCAGATATTAAATAAGAAAAATAACATAAATTTCTTAAATTTAATGGAATAAAAAATAATATTTGTATACTATAATTACAGTAAGATATTTTCAAAAAAATTGGTAACTGCATTATTTACAAAATTACTTAAATCTGAGAGAATATTTCTTTATGAAATTTTAAAATTTCTTGTTATAACCTATGAAATTTATAGAAATATAGCATTTTCAATTGTTTGTAAGCCGTGTTATGATTAGTGATAGGTATTAATGAATTTAACCTTTTAATATATATCTCTATTGATCTACTGAGAAAACACAATTTTTAAATGAGGTGTGAAGAAATTAAGGCTTATTAATTACTGAACTAAATACACTACTGGCCATTAAAATTACTACACCAAGAAGGAATGAAAATAACAGAACGATGTTTATTGGACACATACATTATAGTGGAAAGAACAAGTGATTAGATTTACAGGAAATTAGGATGCATACATCTTGAGAAATCAGTACCCAGAGCAGCCACCTCTGGCTGCAATAACAGAATTTATCCACCTAGACATGGAGTCAAACAGAGATTGTATGGCATGTACGGGGATCTCAGTCCATGCAGCTTCAACCCTATGCCACAGTTCATCGACACTAGTGGATGGTGAGTGATGGCGTGCCAATCGCTCGGCAACCATTGACCACACGTTCTCAATTGGTGACAGATCAGGAGAACGAGCTAGCCAGGGTAACAGTCGAACCTGTTCTGTATCAAGGAAGTTCAGAACAGTACGGGCAACATGCGGTCGTGCATTATCCTGTTGAATCAAAGCATTAGGGAAGCCTCGAAGATAGGGCAGAGCCATGGGCCTTAACACATCGGAAATGTAACGGTTGCTATTCAAAGTGCCGGTAATGCGAACAAGAGGTGATTGAGAAATGTATCCAAATGCACCCCATACCATAACTCCAGCAGATGGGACAGTATGGCGATGTCGAATGCAAGCTAGCAATGCGCGTTCTCCACGATGCCTCTAAACACGGATGCGGCCATCATGGTCCTGTATACAGAACCAAGATTCATCTGTAAAGATGACGTGATGCCATTCCCGCGTCCAGGTTCGTCACTGATCACACCATTGAAGGCGTTCCTGTCTGTGACGCAGCGTCAATGGTAGCCGAAGCCATGGTCACCGTGCAGACAATCCATGCTGCTGCAAACGTCGTCGAACTGTTCGAGCAGAAACTTGTTGCCTTGCATATGACCCCATTTCTCGACTCAGGGTTCATGACGTGGCTGTACGATCCCTTGTGACCTTGCGGATAAGATGTCGGTCTTCTCTGATGTTAGTGATAGGGGGTCACTGAGATCCTGCATGACGTTCCGTATGATTGTCCTGAACCCATCGATTCCATATTGTGCTAACAGTCATGGGGTCTCAACCGACTTGAGCAGCAATATTGCGGTACGAAAAACCGCAATCCCGGTAGGCTATAATCCTTCTTCGATCAAAGTCAGACACGTGCTGATAGGCATTTTTTCTTATTACACGAGGCATTACAACAACTTTCTTTGCCGAAAACAACGTTGAAACGGAAATTGAGTATGAGAAAACTGCTGTCAAATCTCTGGTTTTATACACATTGTAGATGTTGCTACTGTCGCCTGCTTTGTATGAATGCGCTGAAAATCTAATCATTTGCATATCACAGCAAGTTCTACCTGTCATGCAAATTTCACGTGTGTTGTGTGCCGCTTTCCTGGTGTAGCAATTTTAATGGCCTGTAGTGTATAACGTGATTGTATAAAAATATGATATATAAATTAACATAATAATAAGTTAAACTTCTGAATATTTTTTTAATGACTGAGCAGAATAAAATCAATGTAACAACAAATTTTGAATTCTATGCTTATATAATTTTTACTTGCTCAATTTTTTCTTTATTGTAATCTATGAAATTGGCATTTCTTCATTGAACATGCAATAGTTATTATTTTGTTGTGAAGTGCATGTCATCTCAGGACAGTAATATTCCTGAGGTGAAACTCTGGAAATTGTGTCCAATTTATCGCTTTCTTCTCAGTAAAATCTATTTATATACTTTTCTAAATTTAAAGTCTAAACGTTCAATATTTGGTGTTTTAGTAACCCTACACATGTCTAATAATTATTTTCATGAATTATAATTTTTAATGCTATGAGTTGAAATCTTATATTCATTTGCATGCATATATTTTTGAAGGCAATATTTTCTATGGAAAATTAAACAAACATTTTTCTTTATAATTGTTTAGATTAAATGTTCAGTATTTTTGTAAGAACATTTTGCATTTTATGCATATATTTTATTGGGTTATTCGGAAAGTAATTTCATGAAAATGAAATTACTTTCCGAATTCGTTTTTCATGAAAATGAAAAACGTATAACGAATAAATATCCGTATTGTGCATTGCATATTGGCCATTTACCATCTTTCTGGTAGTCGCACGATTTCACACTCATAAAGTGGTTAGTTTTTACTAACAAAAAGTTGATCCAGGTGGAAAAAACGAAATGACTTTGCGAACAACCCAATATATAAATATGAAGCCCTATTACCTATAACAACAAAATAAAATATTTAGAAAAGAGTACTATGACAGAAAAATTATTTAGACAAAACATACCCGATCTATTTATTTTGGAATATATGCATTAAAAAGAAGGTGTGTGTTGTAGGAAGTGAAATAAATTTATTCAAGTTAACTAAAGACAATAGAGTGATGTTCTCTTTTAATTTAAATATTTTTGCGTAAATGCATTGGATTTAAAAGAGTTTAAAAATTAAATGTCTCTAAATTATTATTTATTAAAATTATATATGTAGATTTATTTTTTGTAGAATGCACAAATAATAATGATATTATTTTCTAACTAAGTAAAACAACTAATTCTATTAATGTACTGATATTACAATTTTTAAAAGTTTTTTACATAATTAAAACCTCTTGTTTCTTAAAGAAAGGGAATACAGTCCATTGCAAAATAAATAAATCTTTGGAACCTGTATAAAAATATTTTGAAGAGTATATTTATTTTTAGAGCACATGTTTTGAATTTAACGGTATCTAAGGCACCATTTAAAATAACATATCTCGAAGAAAGATGGTTGAGAGGGCACCCAGAGGGGGAAAAATGGCACCTGTATATTTTATGCTGGTCAAGGTTTGAAAACGCAATTTTGAAGTAAATTTTCGAGGCTCTGAAGCAGGATAGGTGACAACTATTCCAAAATTTTGTCTACAGGGAACGGGAAATAACCTCAGATTTTCTCTTCTTTTCTTAGATCAAGAAAAGTAAGTGAGAGTCTCTGTAGTGCATTGTCTTTTGTGAAAATATTGGAAATGGCGTAGGTCATTAACATTATCGATCTCACTTCATTCCTCTCAGCGGCAGATGGGGTGAAGGAGATATCTGTGACACAACATCGGAGGAAGAAGTGAAATATCAATGAAAAAAAAAACTGCGTAGGATAAAAAAAATGAAAGAAAAATGAAAAAGTACGAAAAGTCTAGGTAGCAAAGGCTAAACGTAGATCAAGGCAAGCTGCTCTCGCAGAAAAACATTCAGCATCGACATTCAACTTCAGCTCATGGTAGTTTTCAAAGCTGGAAAACCCAGCTGTCGACTATGACTTTTTGGATAAGAAGTAACACGTTTTGGCTAGAAGTTATTTTTTTATAGATATGCAGTAAGAGAGTGTATGCCTACTGAAGTTAAACAGCATTTCTTAGAATCGAAGTTGAAATAATACAATAACTATCTTATCTGAATTGGGATTATGTTTTGGCTTTTGACGGATAGTGAAGATTTATTTTCAAACTATCATGCGTTTTTATCAATGAAAGTTAACTTTTTCAAATTAATGTAAATGTGCGTATGGCTGTAATATACACACATTTGTATATCAGTACATGCATATCATTATTTTTATCTTAACTCATATAATGAGTAATGGCCCAGTTTAAAATTTTAAAACAATAATTATAGGATATTATGAGCATTTCTTCAATATTTTCAAGCTATATTAATTGCAATGTTTTCAATTTATAATTAATAGAGTAATTCACAATTCTGAGCGTACGTTTTTTGCAATTTTGTGAACGAAGTATGTATTCTAATAAACCAATAATGCACTATAATTTTGAGGCTTATTTATTTATTCCTTTAGCTAAACTTGGAAGACAAGAGAATAAACTTATAAACTTGATTATTAGAGATGCTACAACCATTTTTTTGCGAAGCATTATTTACCTAAACTATTTCTTTTTACCTAAACTACATTTCTACAACCATAAATATGGACATTCTAATGTTAATTTGTGAGACAGTTATTAAGTAGAAATCCCGTATATACGTACGCTTTATTAATATATTTCAGTTTATGTATATAATATAATTAGAATTAAAAAAGTCGTGTTTTGTTCCATTTTCATGACAAATATTAAAAATTGCAGTTTCTATAATTTTAAAATATATATCCATAAATTAATTCCATTAAATTCATTTCAGCTTAGAGCAGATACAAAATTATTGATATATATATATATATATATATATATATATATATATATATATATATATATATATATATATATATATATATATATATATATATATATATATACAAATACAAAAGGGGTACTTTATATATAAAATAACGGAAATACTTTTATCTATCAGGTTCTACCGTTAAACACATCTCTAATTAATAGTGAACCATTTTAAGAGATATGATTTTTTTCAACATTTAAGTAATTTGATTAGAAAGGTAATTCGTCGAACGATCTTAATCATTTTTGTACGACAGAAGTTAAGGTAATTTATTTCATAAACTGATGCGTTTGTCTGAACCAATGGGGTTATCGCAATTTTGAGGCTCTTAAATCAGTGAAAGTCAATTATGATCGAAGATGACCAACCTAAACTTTTATACTCTTCAGAGTAACTGATTTTCAAATAGAACAGATTTCAAATTTTAATTTTAAAGTTTGAAATTGTCTTTTAATTATTTCAAAAGTTTATCTTTTATTATATAATATTAAAATATGTCATTTCTTGCTTTATAGTATAAATGAATTCGATGTAGGTGTAAGCAAATGAAATGAGACGATTGTTTAAAAAATACAATAAATTTGGGGAAACTGTTAATATTTCTTTTTCGAAATAATATCTATCACTAGCTACACATTTCTCTCATCTTTCATGAAATTTGTGAATAACACTCCAAAAAATTATCGGTCTTTTGAGGCAAGCAAGTCATCAAGTTAAGATTTGACGTTTATGTAAGAACTGAAGCGTTGATCAGCCATTGCGTATCCCAATCATGCAAATCGATGGTAATCGGAGTGAGCCAAATCTGGGGAATAAGCCGCTTGCGCTAAGGGCTCCCAGCCGAGCGCCCTAACGATGTCCTTGATCGGTTTAGCACGGTCACTAGGTGCAATGTCATGAAGGAAAATCGCTTTGTGCTGTCATTTCTTGTATTTCTCACGTTTTTCGAGTATAGATATCAAGTAATTGTTGCCTGTAACGATCAGTATTAACGGTTTTGCCGGGTTTAAGAAACTCATAATGAATTGGTCCCTCCTGATCCCAGAAAATACACAGCATTGTCTTGCGGTTGAATCAATTTGGCCTTGCTGTCGATCTGGGTGGCTGTCCGGGGTCAACATATGATCGATTACGTTTGCTATTCTCAAAATAAATCCATTTTTTATAGCCAGTCACAATACGATGGAGATATGACTTGCGTTTGTAACGGGCAAGCAACATTTCGCTCATGATTTTTCGGTTTTCTTGCTCACGGTCCGTTAGCTCTTGTGGTACCCCTCTACCGACCTTTATTATTTTACCCATTGCTTTAAGGCGACAAACAGTGCTCTGGTCAACATTCAATTGTTCTGCAAGATGTTCTTGCGTTTGGCTATCATCTTCACCGAGTAATGCTTGCAATTCAGCATCTTCAAATTTTTTTTCTGGACTGCCATGCTTCTCGTTTCTCACATCAAAATCACAAGTCACCATATGCTTCTACAAGCATTTGATGCAGTTTGGCAGCATTTTTCTTCAGATGGTAACAAAAAATTAATGCTGTCTGCTGTCCGCAAATCGTGGTCGGAAGGCATAAAATTCGACATTTTTGACACAGTAAAAAAAAAAAAAAAAAAAAAACCCACAATGCACGCTGAAACCTGTCCAAAAGTAAACTAAACGTGAGTATCAAAGGTCAAACTATAAAAAATCACGTGTAACGGTTTCGTAATGTTTGCATATATGCGTGGCGACATCTGTTAGCAATCGTCTCATTTGATATGCATACACCTGGTATATCAATATACAGGGTTATTCTAAATTGTTTTTACAACTTAAGAAGAGTGATAGTACCCATCCCGAGAAGCAATAATTACATAGGATCACATGGTAGCATTTCATTCTGAAAGGTATAAACGAGTCAAAAATCTGTCACGAATTTACCATAGTCAAATTTCCACAGCGAAGAAGCAGCATTTTGCCCTTATTGGTTACCGTAGAAAGTCAATCAGAGTAGACGTTGTCCTTTAAAAACAGCTCATCACTTCAAGTATTACATTGTCGAAAAAATTCTGGATAACAGCGTCGGAAAATTTTCGTGAATGCTATGGCAGGGTACACGTACGAAGAACTGGCTGATATGTACCTCATATACAAAGAAGCAAATAGAAATGGAAGTGAAACATGATTTTTGTACGAACAGTGATTTACAACTTGTCGTAATGTAAGTCATTCTACCTTTACCAATGTTGATCGACGACAGCGAGAAAGCGATTCGTTTGCCATCTCAAACTGTAATCCAGGATATTCACGTAATGCACGAACGCCAGAAATGAAAGACTGCGTTTTGACTAGATGTGAGGTAGCTTCTTCCACAAGTACGCGAGCGGTGGCTTACGAAACGGGTATTTCTGTAACTTCTTGAATTCTGCATATCTCACACGATGGATTGAACTTAGCAGACCTGTGGATTGGCTTCCTCGCTCCCTGGACCTCATCACACTGGACTCTTCCTTCTGAGGGCACATGAAATCTTTTGTGTACGAGGCTCCTGTGGACTCAGCTGAAGATTTTGGGGCCTTGAATCGTTGTTGCCGCCGTCAAAATTAACACGACACCAGGAATCTTGGAGATGGTGCTCCATTCGTTTCTTTGCAGATGTCAGCTGCGCAATGACACACGTGGTCGGAATTTTGAGGATTTGCTAAGAGGTGTTCACAAGACAATAAATATGATTGTGAAAATTTTGATATTATTTATTCGCTTACAAAACACTGTTGTATGTTCAGGTGGGAATTCCTCTTTTCAGCCTCTCATAATGGAATGCACCTCTATGTCCCTATGTAATTATTGCTTGTCTGGATGGGTACTATCACCTCTCGTAAGTTGTAAAATCAATTTAGAATCATCTTATATAATCGAATCACGAATTTATATATCCAATAAATATATAATCAAAATAAATCACGTTTTTATATTTTATGTTTATGAAGAAGTGTTTCATGGTAAATCTACAATTTTTCTAACAAAAATGGTCAATAATACTTATTACACTATGAAATATCGCAAATTTGCACCGGAATATATGGTTAATTTCATTTGTAAATTACTGAATATTGAATGCGTGTAAAATTGTATTGCAATAAGTGAAACATGTGATATCCATTAAAAGATAAATTTGCAGATAAATTTATGAAATATATTTTCTACATAAAAACAATTTTGTTTGAATGCATGCATAATGGGTTAATAATTATTTTTATTATTTTAAATTTTATGTCAGGAAGTGTGTAAATATCTTTTTAAAAGTAGACGAAAATTTATAGAGCTTATATGTATTAGAATCAATACTCTGTGATGATCCTCAAAGACACTCAAAATACATTACTTCTCTGAATAATTGTTTGATTTAGTTCCTATCAGAAGAAATTGATAGACTTTGGAAAAAAAATTCAATGCCTTTATCAATATTCAATGAATTTCTCGTTAACAATATTATGGATCGATATTCAGATAAGTATGCTAAAATTATGTTAAAAATTAATTGTGTGAAAGCAATCAATAATGAAACATTTAATTTAGAAATTTAATTTGAGACTAACCAAATGATAAATCTCAAGCATTCTAAATATCAAAAGTAAAAACGAAAAGTTTGTCAAGGAAGAGATTCCTATTGTCGAATAAAACAACATTGTATTTTTAAAATCCATTTCGTTTTTATGGAACATAGTTTCTATTCATCACTTAAAAAATCTCTTACATGAATTCCGAAAGGAATTCTTTTGTTCTTAAAATGTTAAAAACTTAAAAGAGAAAATGCAATTATGCAAGTGTGGCAGTTTTTGAAGAAAAATAATTTTTATTTTTCCTTTTTGTTGGACGTCTGTTCACGAAACATCTGAATATTTATTGCTTATATTGCTTCATATGAAAATGTACATCTTACAAAAAATTATGGATTTTAGAAAAATAATGAAATTTTCGGAATTTACCTTTTTTAAACAAACGTATATTTTATCTTTTTTAACTTAAATTTTACAAAAGATATGGAGCATGTAGTTTTAATCATAAATTTAAAAATTCGAATTAATTCCGTTTTGCATTTTTTGTGCAATAGTCAGTTATTTATACCACATGTATTGTTGTCAATCAGTAATCATTCTTTATTAACAGTCTTAAATGTGTTATTTTAATCAATATTCTATGTAGTTAGCTTGAAGAATCTTACAAATAAAATACGGAAAGTATATATGTATTGAGATTCTTAATAGTTTTGTGTCAATTGAATGCAAACACTGCATTGTTTCAAACAACTTCTTAAATTAATGAGCGGATCGTGTTCTTTTGTATGAAAACCAACCCTATCATTTAAAGAGATTAAATCTAACGTAAGTACGTAGTTGCAGAATTTATTAATTTAATTATTTTTTTAATTAATTTAATTTATTAACTAATTAATTAATTAATTTTTAATTCAATTAACAAGATTAATTTAATTTAAATAATTCAATATATATATATATATATATATATATATATATATATATATATATATATATATATATATATATATATATATATATATATATATATATATATATATATATATATATATATATATATATATATATATATATATATATATATATATATATATATATATATATATATATATATATATATATATATATATATTGTGATGACAAAATTTAGATTTTCAAAAGGAAAGTTAGATATAATTTTAAGTAAAAGGTTTCCTTAAATTGTTTGTTTTAATTCCCTATTGATAGTCCCAAAAGATATTTAATTTATGATTATTTTTAACGTTTATAAATTGCTAACTAATTTTCATTTAAATTTAATTTAATCTAAACTATGATAAATATATATCAATGATATTCATAAAAGTTTATTACATTTGCAAACATTTCAATTTTAAATTAAAATTTTATTTCGCAGGCACTATTAGAAAATTCATTGTACAGAAGAGTTTTCCCATGGCACTTTATTTTTGCAAATTTCATAAAAAAATATTTAATGTACTGTCAAACTCCAAATATATAGGTACATTTTGGGAACATGAACATATTTTTAAAGAGAAAATAAATTCCCAAGTTTCATTGCATTGTATTTACTTGAATAACAAAATGTTTGTCACGAAGTTCGCAATACTCAATTAGTTATATAGCTATTCAACTAAAATATAGAACTATCCATATTCCTACGAAAAATAACTGGTTATTGAAACAAAAGGATAACGAATACATGCAGTGCATTATCCAAAGCGGTACGTGTTTGTCATCAATCACTTTAATCCAGAGAAAGACGACACTTATAATTGATGAAAGAACGGGACTCGATTCTGTAGTCATTTCAGAATAAGATTTGTGTTGTCACTTTTGTTCTATTATTAATATAGTCACAAAATATGAAGAAAGGCACTTATCGTTTCCATCTCTCAGTAGACCTAGAAGGAACATACACATTCGAGGTGATACTCCCAAAAGTATCTTACTGTTATTTCGGTGACACCTAGATATGATATTCTACCCGAAGTGCAGATCTCTAAAAGCGTATTAATTTAGCTCTTCTTACAAAATAGCAAAAGTGCTCATAAATCATCATAAAAACTGATTCTTATAAATAAGAAGAAAGAGAAATTGATTAACATAACGCCGCGCATGTAACTTTCATCTACCTTTAATAATGCTGTCAGAATCATATGAATAACAACATTAAGTGATTAGATAGAAATACTACTTCTTTTTAACTCTGTTATTTCCAACTAACTCTTGAAATACAGTGCTGCTTCTAAATGGATTCGCTTATAAATTTTGTTTGAAGTTACATTGAAGGTATCAATGAAAATGGCTATTTCTGATTCTCATAAGTCAGACTGTTCTTTTGAAATTGTGATTGATTTTGGACGTAATTCATCCAGAATTGTTTTGAAGTATTCTTTTCCTGTAATTAAAGAAAATGAACTATTATGTAAAGAATTATCTTCTGAAAATTCTGTGATAAAAACGCCTGGTTTTATACTTTTTAAACATTAACGTCTTCTTTTTTAAAGAAATGAAAAAAGTACTTTGATTGTTGTGGAATGTTATAGTATATTAAAAATAATACCGACAAACCTTAGGAATCTTTGAACATATGCATGATAAATTGATTAATTGATTTGAGTAGTTTGATTTGATAGATAGATTTAATCACGAATATCTATTCCTTGTATCCCATGTACTTGAAACGCTTTATAATATAGTGGTATTAAAAGAGAAAAACGTTTTCTTTAGATTATATATATATATATATATATATATATATATATATATATATATATATATATATATATATATATATATATATATATATATATATATATGTATTACTTTTAAATACAGACTATTATATCATTTGGGAAAACTTCAAACTAATTTGCCACTAAATATTTGCCATTCAACACATCGAATCCTTTTTATGACCAAATTAAGTGCAAAAATTATAGTCATTGCAAAACATTTAATAAGATAAATAGAAAACGTTTATTTTATTTTCTTTCATTAAATAATATGAACTTATAAATAAATGTTTTATTCTTAGTACAGAGCTTACCTCTTACATTTTTAAAGAATGATAATTTTCTAAAAAAATATTTCCAAGCTACTTCTTTGCTGTTAATTAGTTTTATGTTACGGGGATATATTTAACAAAATAAATCTCTTATTAATAATGATCAAGAATACATTTTATAGACTTCATTCAAATGCAACTATAAACTGCCAGATAAAATACAATTATAATTATCAGCGGGGAGAAAAATTTTGTCCCATGGAAATGATACCAAATCTTACAGCAATCCCCAAAGAATTTCAGAAAAGCATGATTAGTAGTAGCAGTATTCTACGCCTGGTAATTGCATGGAATTTTTCAACATTATTCAAAACTTTCTTTAATTTTCATCTATCATCTAAACAATATCAAACACTTTCAATACACTCAAAAGCAGATATCACTAAACGCACCATTTTAACCATACAAACACAGTGATTATAATAAATGGTTTATTTTTCACCAAGATGGAGTTTCATGATGGCTAATACCATGGTGAAAGCTATAAGGAGTTGACATTCATTTTCACATCTGAATGTATCTGTTAACATACAAAATAACTGAATTTGGAGTGTTGCACTGTGGGAAAAATTATTATCCTTTAAAAAGTCCTTTTTTGGTGTTCTATACGTCCTAATTCATCACTGAGTCAATTTTTGATTTGAAAATGTCACATTTATAGAATCTAGTAAATATTACTATTCATCCAACAATGCATACAACTAATATTATAATTTTACATATTAGAGAAAGAAAACATTTCATACAGGTAATCTTATTGAATGACGGTGTACTACTAAAAATAATTCTTTAGGTACAACAGCTGTTGTACCAACACTTTGCCAATAAAATGTCATGAGTCATAATCTTTAGTCCTGACTTCATCTTCCTGAATATTTTGACTTTTCCCCTGGGGTTATTTAAAATCAATTGTTGATATCATTAGAGTAACGATCTTAAGTATATTAAGCAACAGTGTATCGCAGACAGTGAGAATAATTTTTTGTAATGCAAAGAAGAAGAAAATGCCCTGGAAATGCACAGTGTACCCTCTGAGAACTATGATTACATTGAATGGGGTCCAATTCATTATCAAAGAGGTGGTTATAATGAATAAAGATTAGCATTTCATTCTAATTTTGAGCTTGCTATTATGTAATATTTTTGTAACAAATCTTACATTTTACATCACCATAAATACACCTATCATGTTTTTTAAACTTTCATTTCATGCTCAATTTTAGTTTAAAAAGGATTTTAAATATTATTAAAAACTGAATTATTACTTTAAAATATTTTTAAACTAAAATTGTATTTATAATTTTAGTCTATGATATGTTTTATAATAAAAATGATTGTATTTATAATAAAAATCTATGATAGTTGTATGTATGGCACTACATAATGTCCTACTTCCTTTGAAGTAATTCTATTTCCCCTATGACGTTAATGATCTCCATACTAAGTTAAGTGCCATTTCTTCTGTTAAATTACATTTATAGCCAGGGGCTCTGTATCTTCACGCCACTTCACGTTAAGATCAACAAAATGAAGTAACATTTGAAGTGAGCAGTGATTGAGAGGGTGACCAAATTCAATCCCTCACTGGGTTGCTAGAGCTCCGTGGATTGAGGACGTATCCACGCTAACATGTGATGTCCAAAGCCCTTCCACTGGTGTGGCGTGGTTGTAGAGTGGAGGGTACCAACTCAGATTAGAAAACATCACCTGATCATCGTTCAAAATTACAAGGCATTTAGTGACGGGAGAGTTTTCAAAACTCGTTAGACTTAGGATTCAGGGTTCACCTATGTATGGATGTTAGACTACATCGGATGCTGAATAGTGTCAGTTAAAAAAATGCTTTTATAGATAAGACTGAAATATAATACAAGAAACAAAGTTTTCAACTATGGAGAAAGGAAAGTTCACTGACATATCTAGACAACAGGACCCGGATTCATTTAAAGTATTTTTATTCGTCTATTTGCTTAAAATGTCACCGGGGAAAAGTGAACCCTATTAAAGTATTAAAATTGTATGCAAATACTTTTATTTTACTATTAACACACGAAATTTAAATTTAAGAAAATAAAAATTAAATATCTTTTCCTCTATCAATATTTAAAACAATGCACCCACTTAAAAATAGATTTTAATTTTACTAAATTTTATTTTAAATGCATTTACAAGCAAGTGCATTTGCAAAGACAGGAGCTGAAATAATCACCCATTTTTTTATAAGCAATTTCTCGAAAAGCTACAATATTATTTGATATTAATGAGAGGAAAGTATCAAGATTTCAAATTATATTTACCAATAAATAATAACATTATTTTGCTGTCAAAATTACTACCACGATCAAATCAGTTGAAATTACACTCTGCAACACTTGCTTTTATTAAAATAACAAATTTAAACTTTCAAACAAAAGTAATCAGATATAAGCTGCAGAGATTTAAAGTCTTAATATTAGTAAAATTGCTCGGGTGGATTTATCTTCAAAAAGAAATGATAATGGAGAAAGATAGCCCTAACAAAATGACTGAAACGATTGTTGTTATACTCCCAGGCTTCTCCAAAAAACATTTTTATTCAAAGACAGGTGTTAAAATGCCTGGGGAGCTTAGAAAAAGCTTAAGATAAAAAAAAAGACTTCTGAAGTTATACGCAAGTGAGGAACTCCCCTGAAGCTTCAAATTATGTACGAAAATTCATCCACGGCGGCATTTATTGCGATGAAACCGACAACAATTTCGCAAGATAGCTTAATGTATCACTTTCACAGCGAATTTGCATTATGCATAATTTTCTCACATGATAAGAATGTCTAGTTTAAAACCCCGATAGCAACACCGATTCCCATTTGATTTCCTTGATTCTTCTGATGAAAAAAAGAAACAGTTAACATTTTTTTAATTTCAATAAATATATATATATATATGTATGTATATAATAAATCTGTCAAATTACAATATGTTTCATTTGAGACATTAATTACTTTTATTCAAAATACTTAATATAAGTTAATAATTTCTTTTATTTAAAATTGGGATTATGTATCAATGATTTTTGGAAAAATTTATTAATATTTCTATATTTTAATTTTAAAATACAACTACCTATTTATCTTGTCAAATTATTGGCTATTTATGAACATTAACAAGGGATAATTTTCTTAGAAATTTTGAGTTGCATATATATATATAAATTGTATATATATATATATATATATATATATATATATATATATATATATATATATATATATATATATATATATATATATATATATATATATATATATATATATATATATATATATATATATATATATATATATATATATATATATATATATATTTGTGTAAAAAATATATATTTTTAATTGTTATTAATCTTCTTATTCATATTTTAATCATTATTATCTAATTTACACTGCATTTAATAGGCAGTGTTATTAATATATAATTAATTCAAATAAAAATTCATTTAGCAAGAATATTTATTATTGAAATTAATTTTAAATTTAATCAAAGAGTTTGTTTTATTTCATTAATTTTATTAAACTAGAAATTCTACCTTTCGTATACGGATAAAAAAATTCTGTCCCTTCTTTAATTGGATACAATTTTTAAATTACTTTGATACACCTGAAAACAAAAAAAGTATATTTTTTATGAAAGAAGAAAATAAGTAAAATTGAACGCATGATTATGATTAAAGATGACGAGAAAAATAAAATAAGCGTTTGAGTGCATCATCGATGGAAACAAAGTCGAATCCGTTAGCTTTAATCAACTAAAACTACATTCATTACATCAATCTAGAAAAGAGCCATGAAAGAAGAATTCTCCGGCAAAGTATTTCAGGCAATGAAGATGTCTTTATTTATTTATTTTTGATCATAAAGATATTTCGGTTTGCTTCTGCTCTTTAAGAAACTATTGATATTTTCGGAATCTTTGGATAAATTAGAATGTGTCCTTAATTGCACTCACAAATTCCAGGGATTTAATAGATGTGTAGTTTAATTAAACCCAGTAAATGAGAAAATAATCTATATATTGGCTCCCTCAAATGTTAAATTTACTGATTTTGTTACCGTACTTTTACATACAATATAATCAGTATTTGAAAATTGTAAAAAAAAAACAAATTATATAATCAATATCATCATAATTTATAGTTTTATATATATTAAATATTATTCAAATTTTACGATCTTATATATTCTTATTAATGTCTTATGTACTAGAATACCTTATATTAAAAATTTGTATACTTTAAAGGTTATATAATCGTATTCGATTTCATCTGGTTTCTATAATATAATAAAAATGTTTCACCATTTCTTAGAAATTGATAAGTGAATTGTGTATGCTCTAAATAAATATTCAAACAATTATTAAGATAACAAATGACAGTTTAAAGAATGGAAATAGATTGAAAATAAATAAACTGTTTGAAATACAGCAAAATAAAAAAACGATAAGGAACAGAACGAAAAACAAAGGAATGATAACTCTGTGAAAACACTGGGATTAACACTTTGAACTTTTGAAAGCACAGATCATGGAATTAGAGGAAGGTATTGAAACTTTTGATAAATATATTCTGTAAGACAAATCTTATATCAATCAATGCGTTAAAAAATCATATCAAATGAAATAATTACATCTTTAATAGTTGATGAAATAAATCCATAATAATAAATATCGTTATAATATTTACAGTACCATGTGGATATACTGTGAATACTGTTAGTAAGATATCATTTTCAACTGAATATATATATTTTATGTAGTTTTCACGATTAATTTATAAGTAATCTAATACTTTATATTTTAATATATTTAATCGGATATAAACACTGTATTTGGTATTTAAAATCTTCAAAATTTGGAACTGAATTTTGCTGAATTATGGACTTAATTTTACACGCAAGTACTCATCTACAAATTATTAGTTTTAAAAAGAGGATTTTTGTATAATTTCCAAAATACTTTTAAAATTATTAAAAAAAATAATTTTATTGACCTGTAACTATATAATTCATGATATAATGCATGCATTTGAATAGTTTGCATTTAAAATCTTTATTTTATATTTCGATATATTCATTTTAACAATGTTCCTTGTATGTATATATATATATATATATATATATATATATATATATATATATATATATATATATATATATATATATATATATATATATATATATATATATATATATATATATATATATATATATATATATATATATATATATATATATATATATATATATATATATATATATATATATATATATATATATATATATATATATATATATATATATATATATATATATATATATATATATATATATATATATATATATATATATATATATATATATATATATATATATATATATATATATATATATATATATATATATATATATATATATATATATATATATATATATATATATATATATATATATATATATATATATATATATATATATATATATATTAAAAACAGAGGTTTTAAACTTTTTACAAAAATATTTTTAGTTTAAAATGATAATATGTCTAAATTTTTTCTTTTTTGGATTCTATTGAAAGATATTAAAAATAATTCCTCATTGCGTTATGTAGTATCATTTAAAGAAATTATATTGCACGGTTATACGATTTTTATTACGACATGCAGACGTTATATGAAGCTGTCAATTAAGATTAAAATAAAATGTTCTGCTGCGTAATAATACTGAAATAAATGTGCAATCTTCGACAGATTACAAGGTAGACAAAACAAATCTTGATGGATCTCTGTTGTCTTCCCCACAGATTTCTTTAAAAGCCCAGTAAATTGTAGTTAAAAATGAGCTAAAACAATTCGAGCATCTCTAGTGTATCTTTCAACTTCAAAGAAACCTCTTTAATCTTATGAAAGAGTCTTCTCTATTACTTGACGTGAAAAATTACGCTTTGAGGATTATACTAATCTTTTAAGCCCTAAATGCACTGGAAAAAAAATTTACCTCTTTTGCGCTTTTCTTTTACGGCCCTTCCACTTGTCTTTGTTAAACAACTTTTATTATTAGGGTATAAGTAACAGACATTTACTTCACCTTCATAATTCAAGTCTGAAAATGTCATTTCATTAGTGTTTAAAAACATTTTTATTTCGATTTCAATCCCAAGTTTTAAACAGAAAATTAAGTTATATCTCTATTAATCTGACTAAACTAATTATTCGTTAACATGTCCTCTCCAAAGTACTTAAGTGGTACATTTATTTCTGAAACACATTTTAAGTTCATAAGCTTAAATATATCAACAGAATGTTTCTTGTATTCCCTCTGAAATATTTTTTTAATTTTCAAAATAATTATACATACATAACACACACACACACACACACACATACATATATATATACATATATATATATATATATATATATATATATATATATATATATATATATATATATATATATATATATATATATATATATATATATATATATATATATATATATATATATATATATATATATATATATATATATATATATATATATATATATATATATATATATATATATATGTATATATATATATATATATATATATATATATATATATATATATATATATATATATATATATATATATATATATATATATATATATATATATATATATATTTGTATAAATCAATATTCATTATAATTTTCATGCTCATTTTATTCATTCTGAATAGTCACAAGTATCTCATTTCTGACAGTTTCAATATCACACAAACATTCTTGTTACACATTTAAATGTTATTAAAATGGCTAATAATTTTTATCCCCTAAAATATTTATAAATATTATGTTGATTGTTTTTTGGATATTTTAAAAGCTTAGATTGTAAATTGCATCATAATAATTTTCAGAAAATTCTAAATTTTTGAATATAAAACACGATCATTTTATAATTAGTATCATTTATGAATGACATGAAAATTGGAGTAATGACTAGGAATTATTTGATTACTCTTTGTAAGTAAGATAAAACTATGTAAGATATTGCATACAATCCCAGAAAGTATCCACACGACTATATTGATCATTTTTCATGAGCGCAAATATTTTTTAAACGTTTAATTAAGTGAAATTAAACTCTTTAAAATCGAAATAAACTTAAAATATAAATTTTGCCCAATAATTTTTCCTTAAAATATAAATTTTGCCCCAGAAATTTTTCTAGTTATGTACTCAAGGTAATACATTATATGAAATATATATATTGTATTGCATTGATATACTAGAATAATCTTCACCTAATATTGCTTAAAGAACCATAATATGTATATAAATATATATATTTAAATATTTGTAAGATATATATATATATATATATATATATATATATATATATATATATATATAAACTACTACTTAAGCTTATATAGATGTCATGAAATATATAGAATATTACATAGTAGGCACTAGATTTTTATGTTGATACTTTTCCCAAATACACCAGAATTTTAAAAGTCGTTGCGTCAGATCTAAACTTCCAAGGAATGGAAAATATTTTTCTTTGGTAGTTTCACTTTCAAGAGTTGTAAAACGTGTTCTCACATGACAGATATTTCTTTTAAATTCTGAAAAAATATATGTGAGATACCACGGAGTTTATTTTCTCGTGAATATGTATGATAAATCTTTTCCTACAGGCTTCTTAAATAAATTGTATAAACTGAACACTAACATATTCCGGATTTGGTAAAGTATGGAAAGAAGATTTATGTAGAATTCAGTCAATTTAAGTTTCCTAGTACTTAATATTCAAAAAATACTTACTTTATTATACAACAAAAACTTTGAAAAATATGTTTGTTTTTACTTTTTAGGTTTTGTTATTTATGCTTAAGTAGTTAATATTATATAGTTAATTGCTTCTGATTTCTAAGTTAATATACTAATGATGAATAATATTGAATATCTTTCATATAATTAAATAAAACCTTTTAAGATAATATTTATAACTCTGATTTTTGTGTAATTTTTGTTTTTAATGAATTTTGAATAATAATTTTTACATACTAATAAATGAGTTGATTAATAGGTGTAATTTTATACATACAAAGTTTTGAAAAAAATATCAATTTAGCATCTTATGTGCTGTTTTGAATAAATTATAATAAAAGAAATATAACAGTAAAGTAATTTTTCAATATTAATTAATATACTTAAAGTAAATGGTATAAGAGACATTTTAAAACATGTTTATTTAGTTTCATATATATGAAAAGTATTTTGTAATTATGAATTTGTGGCCTGATGATCATCATTAAAGAGGCGGATTTTTATATATAAATATATTTTTATATATTATATTATAAAGATAATTCAATATGCAAACAGATGTAACGACCTGACTTCTGCACCCCGTCTGATCCATTGGTGAGTCCATCTCTTAAGAAAAGCATAGCATGCTTGTCACTGATTTGTGGAAAATGATGGCACGATATGACGTCATCAATGCAATTCCCAATTCCTTGACAATATTTAGCAGTACTTGTTGTCCCAATTACATTTTCTAATTCCACTACAGGGATGATATATCCCACGCATTTGTTAAAAAGGTTATTTTTTTTGAAAAAATACTAAATACAAGATACGAAAGATGAATATATTATACATACATAATTTAATTTTTAAAACCGATTAGTATGAAGTATATTAAAACAATACGTATGGAAACTAAGATTAATATATTTTGTTATTTATAAAAAACCATGTGAAAAATTGGTATATTTTGAGGATATATTACTTCCATATTCTTGATTAAGAGATTGGTATAACATATACAGTTTCAAGATTATAAGATTGGGAATGTTATTTACTTGTATTGTTGGAAGCTACAATTTATTTACTTGCGTAAGTTATTATTGTTACGATTTTGTTGTGGTATAAATCGGATTCTCAACCATGTCATGCATATATATTTTTAAGCGTTAAAAACAATTGTATAATTACAAATATAAATTTATTTTCAGTGTAATACTTGAATTTTTATAATATTGACATATATGTATTAATTTATACTATGCAATGAAAAATTCATAATATCTATAATAAATTACATACTGCATTTGTTAAGCACTAGTATTGTCTATATTTTAGCATTCTGCATGCTGTAGAAAGAGATATTTTAACAAATATTGACTTGTATTTTGATCTAAGCTGATAATTGATAACAAGGTTTTCTTTTTCTAGTAGCAATTTACCTGTAAAATAAATGTGTTAAAAAATCCCAAATTCTTACATTACAGTTTCTAACTTCTTAGAAAGGTGTCCATTTAATTCTTTCCTGTTTTCTATGAACAGGCGCAAGAAAGTATTCTTCTACTTAACTCCCACCCTCTCCAAAGCATCCAAAGAAAAAAATAGTTGCTACCGCTCAAAAGTAAAAGAAAAAAAAATGAAGCAAAGTAAAAAAGCCAAGGGTTCGGTAAGAGAAAAAATCTTAAAAAAAAAAACAAAGAAAGTTGTAAGAATCTTCAGAAAATTCTTGAAACACAGAGATGCCGTCTATATTTCATGTCTGTCAACCCTACAATCGAAGCGATCAATAATAAGGAAGTCTAGTTTTAAGTATCCACAAGAAAAATGTTCGTATTTTACCTCATCCTATTTTTTACTTGCTTAACTTTCTTTTATTTCCTCTTGTTTTACGTTCTTCTTTCTAGAGTTGATCTCTTTCCATCTTGCTAAGCAGCAAAGGTTGGCTAATGGTAACGACATCGTTTACTATGTCCAAAGCATTTCATCCAGCTGTCCAAACCTTTCCATCACCATGACAATGTTATTTTTTTATTCTCTTAACCTATAGTAACTTCTCATTAAGATATATTTGGCCAATCTTTAGGGATTGTTGAAAAAACGTGTAACAAGCTGTCGTATAATTGGTTACATCTTCAATATTTCTTAACATCTGTGATTAAAATAACAGTTAGATTTGCTTTTTGGATTTATAAGAATCTATTTATTTTACTTTTTCAAAATACAACAACAATCCTTATTTTACTATTCTAACCAAATTAGCGCCTTCCAAATAACTTTGTTAAATATGTAAACAATTTTTAAGAAATTTAATTTTTAAATTTATGTACTCTTTTAAAATATTAAAATTTATTTGTCAATCACTAATAAAATTTTCAAGTATTAAAAATAATAAATTTCAAAAAATTACCACTTGCTTTTACACTATGAAAGTGGCGTATAATTATAATTTACATGACATTAATGTTCTGATATGCATAAAGTTTATGTTGAATACTTATATATATTATATATAAATATGTATAACAAACATATATGAAAACACTTGTACATTTTTGAGCAGATCAAAAATTTATCTTATGTTTACGGGATTGATTAATTCCATTTTAGTATTTATTGTAACACACATGTTAGACATTGAAATTCTAACAAAAGTGTACATTTTCTATTTCAGTTGTGTAAATTCATTATGATAAAATAAAATGCAATAACCTATGTAAGCAAATATTCGTGGAACAAATTTCCATACATAAACGCTTACATAAAATGAATAGGAAGTATGTAAAATTATCCGATTTAAAATGTGTCTGTAAAGAAAGTCAATAAAACATATTTTAGATATGGTTATGAAGTAATTTTAATTTCAGTTTAATATGAAATCCAAGTCATTCAGTTTCAATGAGTAACTAAAAATGTGATTGAAATGCATAAACACGTTGTATTGTACTAAAATTATCAAAAATAATTAAATATCTACTCGTCAAAATAACAAATGAACTATTGACCCCAATAATAAATAAATATCAGTTTTCTTTTTTAAGTTGAACAGTGTTTGAGACACATTTACAAAAATAGCTTAAAACAATTCATTACTGACAATGATAAACAATTAAATATTTTACTCTTTTGGCGTATAAAATTTTAAATTTAGGCTATTTAAATGGAAATGTGTTCGTTCATAATGCCTGTCAACAGCATCAAATAATGTCAACAATATCAAAACTGATTTTAAAAGTTTTTTTTTTTAAATTTCTTTTTGATATTAAATTAAGATATACAAAATATTGGCTTGATTAAGTTGAGTACATTAACTCAACTCAATCAAAACGGAAAATTAAGAGTCAATAAACATCTAAAAGTTACTAAAAGTTATATAATGATACACAACAAAACATAGCCCATTATAAATTGTGTAACATTATATGTGTCTCATCACACACACATAGTGCGTAAGATAATGCAAACCATTTGTACTTAACAAATGCATTTAACAAAATTGGTGTCAAATTTTTATAAGAATAAGAGTTATATAGATAATATTTAATAATATACTGTGTGACATAATTAATTGTCGATATAAATATTTCTCTTGTTAAAATCAAAAATTAAAACTTTTCTTTTGAAAATCAATTCCCAATTTTGTAATATAAAACAGTTAACTAGTTAATACACATACCAATTAGATTGATTTGAGCAATTTGAATGATAATTTAAATTATTTTAAACTATATAAAATGCTTGAAGTTATTCAAATTATATCTTTATTAGTGAAATATATTTATTCTAAATTATTATTAAAATAAATTTTGTCTAAAAACTTCATTAAAGTATATTGCAGAGTAATTTTTTGTTTCCTTGTTGGATAACAACTAATATTGTGATCTTAAAAAAATTTATAAATAATTTTATAGGTTACTAATAAACTTTTACTTAGATTTTTTATTTATTTTCAGCTTATTAGACAAAAACTGACCGACTGTTAAAATTATGATATAAGTACTTAATAGACAAAGTGTTTCCGTTTGTAAATTATTAAGCATTTTAAAAAACATTTTTCTAGTTTCTTTTATATTTTTAAATCCTTATTCGTAAAATATTTTAAAATTTTTTTTAGGTTCAAAAATTGCATATTTATTTCCTTAAATCAAGATTTATTGATTAAAGGAAAAATCGTAAAATATGAAATGTAAAATGGAATAACCAATTCTTTTAAATATTTGCGAGTATATATTTTGGGAGACAAATGACATAAAATGACTTAAAAGAGCATAATAGAATCAATAAAAAAGTACAAAAATTTTCTAAGATGTTTGAGATAAGAAACAGTTAAATTTTGTTTCCAAGCTTTGAAGAGCTTGTTGATATTGACATTAATCCCAACACGACTACTGGGGAAGACATTTTAAGGAAGTTCAAAATGCTATTAATTAAAAGATATTTCATTGGAAAAGCATTCAATCGCTTACAACTAATAGAAGCAAAATCATGTGGGGTAAAAATAAGGGGTTAGTAGCCATAGTTTCATAGGCTGTTGAAAATGAGAGTACTTCAAAAGCATTTGAATTATTTCATCCCTTAATAGTCCTAATGCAGAAAATGTTTGGATATACCTGAAGTTTTAAAGCCTCTCATATTAGTTGTTAATACGTTAGATCCACTGGTTGAATTTGTGACAATTCCGCTCAAATAATGAAGAGATTGGAGAAAATGACGCACCATATTTTACTATAGTACAATGGTTTAGTTGCGAAAGTCTTTCCGGGTTTCTTTAAACTTCGATAAGAGATCAGATTTTCTTTTCTTTCTTTTTTTTAAAAAGTAGCATTCTATAAACGAATTTCGAAATAGCGAATAACTGTTTAAGTTAACATTATCGGTCAATTTGACCAAACATATAGATGGAATGATTTGTGTATGTGAAATTGCAAGGAGAAATAAGAAATGATTTACATTATTTAAAACCTGTGAAATATT
The DNA here is from genome assembly GCA_037975125.1 of Latrodectus hesperus. NCBI lineage: Eukaryota > Metazoa > Arthropoda > Arachnida > Araneae > Theridiidae > Latrodectus > Latrodectus hesperus. The sequence continues at coordinate 49,689,708 of CM075859.1, read as the reverse complement.
CAACCATACTACTGATATGAAATTTCCCATCTATTTTCAATAGTTCTTAATAATTTTCTTCATGATAAAATTTGATTATCGTTCCTCTCTGAAGTATTAATGTCATCGTGAATGAAATTAGAATATTTCAAAATCCTTTTGATCTTCACTGAAACCCTTTATGAATCATTAAATATAAACTGTTCATTTACAGTGCAATGGTATAATTAAGAACAAATATGAAAACTCATTTACTTTCGAATTTTATAAGAATGAAAACGGCTAGTACACTCTGATATTTTGCATGCATTTTTTCATATAATTCTGCATGCATTTGCATTAAAATTCTACAAAATAAAATTACACAAAAATGTTTACATGTATAAATTAACTAATAAGTGTCTTAAAACTCTTTTAATAATTGGTAGAAAGAAAATTGGTACTCAAATACAAACTACTATTAGTATAATATCACAATTATTATGAGTGAGCACTTTCCATTAAATTTTACCTACCAAAAATTAAATCTGCTTTACTATTATATTGTTTTTTATCCAAATTGTCACAGCAACAATATGCAATTTGCAGTCACGAGCAGTAGTTTTAAGAACATCACTGTAGTTCCTTAGTTATTTTAAAATAAAACTTACATTCCATTTTCAGCCAAGGTCTATAAGGATTGTTGTACATTGTTCAAAATGAAAAGCAAATTTACTAATTGAAAAATCAATTTTCATCAATGTTTTTCCACTTTCCATAAATTTAACAGGTTTTTCTATTATTCTTTGAAGTTATCAATCTAGGCTTTACCATGTTTTTATGCGACGAAATCTAATTTTAACAGAAAATGTGGTTGCTTACTGTGTTCAACTGACATTTTAATTTTGTGAGTTTTTGATTGCTCTGAGATATATGTATTAAATTTCTTGTTCAAGCAGTCGATCACTTTATTAAGTTCTTGCAATACCTTCATGAATATCATATTTTAATTTTATAAGAATAATATACATTGTAATTATGATTACATTAAGAGAGAAAAACTAGATTTTTAAAAATATGTTTTTAATTTTAATTCTTTTGGGATTCGTATGTTAGACTATTGCTTATACACATAGTATTTAAGTAGAAACTTAAATAATTTAAGTAAAGTTTACTGAAATTAAGCCTAATTGTATTTAATTTTAATTACTAATAATCATGCATTCTACAGACAAGAGCTATAAAAGAGAATTGTTTCATTCCAAAGTAAGTACTTTTCTTATCTTAAGATGCATACAGTAAAATGAAGTTTTCCAGATTTATAAAATATAGTAAGTATTTTTTAATTTTATATTTTTATATGAATGTGAAAAATAAATTGAAGTATTCAAATAAATTGAAATGTTTCAAATAAATTGAGTTGTAGGAATATATTCATCTCATTCATTAGTATTTATAAAGTTACTTTTTCTCATAAGTTATTTTCAAAACAATTGAGTTGTGGAATATAGTATTAAGTTTAAATTAATATTGAAGCTAGTTATCAGTTATTCATAAAATTAATTACTTTAGTATATTTAAAGAAGATTCATGGTAACATTTATTTAGAGTTACTACGTATTATAAATATTTTTTGGAAAATAAAAGAAACTAATTATCCTCTGATTGCAAATTTATAAAATTTTTTACGCTATGAAATTTATTAAAAGCATTTTTATTGATTAAAGAATAATTTATTTTTCAAACTAAATAAAAAAATACTAAATGGCACATTAATCACAGTTTAATTGTAAATATATAGGCATTATATTCAATAGATTAGCATAAAAATAAATGTGATGAAATATTTTTAAACTATATCTTGAATGCATATTATTTCACGCAATAGTTAAAATTATTCCAATAAACTAAAAGTGCCTGCTGAAAAAAATTTAAAATACCTTAAAAAACCTAATTTTTCATCATAAAATTTAAAAACTTTATTACATTATAACATTATCTTTGAAAGGATTTTGAATTTATAAGATGATAATTTATAAATCATTAAATTAACTATTAACAACAACAAATTGTTTTATTAAAATAAAGAAAGTAAATTACAGAAAATTGTTCAGATTACGTTGACAAAATATTCTAAATTTTTCAGTTATAATTAGATAATACCAAAAATTTTAAATATCTTATTTTTTTATTTTAAGCAAACGTTTTAAACAGTCAGTTATTAAAAATTGTGCAGAAATCTTGAGCAAAATCAAATGATTAAAATAGAATAAAAAAATATATAACATTTTCAACCATAGGGTACATTTTTAAGTTTAGTTTATATAAGTAAACAACTCTTTTTATTAAACCTTAGTTATTCAATTACAGTTTTATATTTAAGGAGATTCATTTTCATACTTCAATAAGTAAAAGTTCAAAAAATTATTAACATAGCTTTTATTCAGAAGAATACCAATATTTACGCATAAGAAAATATTGATAAAACTTAAAACTCATATTAATTGGCAATTTATTTTTTTTTGTAAATACTATAAATTGGAAGTCTATTATTAGTTTTGGCAAGATGAAAAACCGTTTTTCCAAAAACGTTGAAAGGTGTGGTATGCAGATAAAATAAGAACGCTTTTATAGTATTTACAAAAACCTGACCATATAGAAATTTTTGAGGTGAGTTTTATAAATATATTTCACTTAAATATTTATGGTATAATATTTAGGAATTAAAACTTATAAATATGAAATACTTTTAATAACTTAATATAATATATATATATATATATATATATATATATATATATATATATATATATATATATATATATATATATATATATATATATATATATATATATATATATATATATATATATATATATATATATATATATATATATATATATATATGTATATATATATATATATATATATTTGAGTACCTTCTATATTTATATCTAGTAATTTATTTTTATATATTGATATATTGTTTAGTATTTATGTTTCCAAGATTAATAGGATAGATAACTGTAAATACTACCATTTGTTTGAAAGTTATACATAAATATTAATTTAAACATATCATTGCTTAATATTTATACCCATAAAGTATTACTTAATTGTACAACTTAGAGTTAATTTAGTGATATCAATTAAAATTACTGTCATAAGCGAGTCTTAAAATGTAGTTATTACGTAAACAATACTTTTTGATATATATATATTAAATACTTTCAAGTTGTTTTGTAATTATTTCTATGTACCATTTCACATTATTAAGAATACTTTTTATATCAGAAAGCAAACACACAGACTTGAGCTTACTGATATAATATGTGCAATATTTAAATAACAGAGTATATTAATTTAAAAATAATACGGCAAATTAAATATGTGAAGAACTGATTAAATAAGGCAAGGTGAACAGTTTTGAGTGTTTTATATTATAATTCTAACTAAAAAATAGTGAATTTTTTACAATAAGTTTTTTTATGTTGTTAATATTACTCTTCTCTTGAAAATTTTACAAAATTTTATATTTGCAGTTAATTTCGCTTATATTTTCCGTCAAAAACATTTGAAAATTTTACAACTTAGCAAAAGAAACATTTTTATTTTTAAAAACCTCATATATATTTCTTTCAAGTTAATATTTGATTCTAAATCAATTAGAATTACATAAAGTGTAGTTACATAAATAAATTACTTACTGTAGCTACAACAATAAGAATATTAAAACATACAGTTATGTTTAATTCATGATTAACATGATGTTGTTTAATCCATGATGAACCCGATAAAAAAATTTTAACATATGGTATAATGATATCTTTAACATTTTATTTATAATTATATAAAGATTATAAATAATCTTTACCTTTTCAAATACTAGAATTATGCTTCGTTTGAACATTTCACTCTCACAGAATAATAATTATAAATTTTGAAGATTTTTATTTAATTAATTGTGTGGAGCAAGCATTTTGTCCAACATGCATTGTTAAAGAATGTCGCATCCATTTAAATACGTTCTAATTAACAATGTAAAATATGATTTATTTTATAATAAATTAATTGTCTTGGGCATAATTTAAATCTGCATGTTTTTTAAATCTAGATAAGCAATGTATACATTTTACAAAATATTACGTATACCGGTATTGTTAAAAACTCTGGCGTAAATTGAAATAGTGCAAAATGAAGTTATGACTTGTCAAACTCACAAGAAAATATATGAGTGAGAAGAAAATATTCTTACGTAATAAAATATTTTAAAACAGATAAGAAATGATTACGGCAGATCATTTTAAAATTCTAAATAAAATTACTTATTACAAAGCTACTCGCAGTTTGTTAATCTTCAGAATGATAGTTTTTAATGACATAGAAATGTAACAATAAAATGATATGATGAATTATGAGTTAAATTTTTCAATCATTTTTTTAAATTTGTTATCGCAATGAACATGAATTTCAATTAAACGGATACATAATTACTTAGAAAAATTAAAACATGAAAAAATTACATTGTTTTTACTTTTTTGTGTTATGGAATCTCAATTTTATAGTAATTATATTATTTTAACTAAGAATAAACATCTATATCTAAGTGGTGTGCATACACATGGAGGTAAATATAATATTTTTATGGAGATCAATACCGTTTGTAGACATTACATTTCAATGGTTGAATTGTTTACCCTATAGATTGTAAAGCTGCAAGATGAAGCGGCAGTTTCAAGGAATGCAAATCTATACAAGGTGAGTAAAACATTTGACAAAATTAAAATAATGATTTTACTTTCTTAACGTAACTAAAAAAAGTCTTATTATTTATAATTTTAAATTGAAATTTAACAATAAAATTACTTAGTCTTATATTCTGAATGATTGTAGAAATATATATCTCTTTAATTGAAGCAAATGTTTGTAACTATTTTAATGGACATTTATTTATACATAATAGTTTAGTATGTATGTATGAAATATGATTCGCGAGAAATAAATTTCATATTTTCAAAAATATTTTTGCATGTATTCTTAGCTGTATCATAAACCTAAAATACACATAACTAAAACATATATTACATTTATACCATGTATCATTAAATTTATAAGATTACAAATTAAAACAGTTATTTAATTATATAATTTGTGAGGCTTCAAATACTTCATTATATATTAAATGCATATTATTGAAACTAAATTTGAACAGTTTGTAAGAAATTCAAAATATGTATTATACAATTATTTCTATAAAATCGTTTAAATTTATTTGTAGGAAAACATTTCGCATTCATATTTACGAGAAAATTTATTAATAAAATGAAAAATGTTAAATTTGCATTTTGATTTTGTGCATACAATGTGCTAAATAATGTTAATTTATGTAACAATTTAATTTAACAGAGTATTGTGATGTGTATACTTTTTGGAAGACCCACTATTTTTAAGCATCTTTGCCTTGAAATGTATTAAGATTATAGAAGAATTTAATGTGAAATTTCTGTTTTTGTTTTATAGTCATATTACTTTTATTAATTTCTTAATTTTATTACAATTTCGTACCGAAACTTAATAATAATGGGCAATTATTTGATTATTATTTTTTTATATAATTTATTAATGAGTAAAGTTTCGTGTTTAATTAGACAATCCAGATTGTCATATAATGCCTCATAGTGTGCGATATTTTCTCTGTGCTTTATTTATATGAAACTAACAATCATGTGTTTATTATTTAGCAGATGTTATAATATCTATTGCACTTTATTTGTATTAGTATTACTTTGAATTGAAATGCAGATCAAATGCATAGAATTTCTATAAGCAGAATTCTAATCTATAACTTCAATTTTTTTAAATCTATTCTGTAATACATAACTGAGTATTTATGTTTTGCATGCTATTCTTAGAGTTTAGTACAGTTTTATACTTTATGCTAGCTTATAGTGTCCTTCTCCACCGTATAATAATTTACATCTTTTTATTTTAGGTAAATAATGAAGAATTTTTATCCTCAATAAATGAAGATGTACATGGATTTTCAACGCAAAACAATGATACAATCCCTAAAAAGAAATAGAGAAAGCTTTATCACTGTTTATTAAAATATCTATTCAAATAGAAGAAAACAAGTTAATAAGAGATTTAAGTGAATGTTAAGTGAGATTAAACGAAGTTATTAAAGTGAAGTGATCATCTAAGAAAATATTTTTCAAGTATGAGAAAAAATGCAGGTTTAGATATCACTAGCAATTCTTCAAACAAAAATACTGAAATCAACAAAAAAACATTGAATATTTGTTATAATGAGTCGCACTGACATAAAATATATAGAATATCAATGTAGTTTATTTAAAGAATTAAAAACGTATACTCTTTGAAACATTTCGTAGGATATATATTCGTTTCACCTTAACTTTAGTAAATTCAATAACAGGGAATATTTTCTTACGTTTATATTCAAGCTTAAATTCAAGAGAAGTCTTGCGAAATCAAAATTGCAAATAATTTGAACAGAATTATTAATGATCAAATTGTGACAGATATTTTATATATGATAATGCATATTAAGAATGAATGATGAACTTCAAAAATTGCAGAATACTATCATGCATATATTTTATTTTAAATGTTGTTTACAGTTATTATAACAGTGTTATATATGTTAATGATTCAAAACTAGAGGATCAGTTATATTTAAAACTGAAAATCGTGAAATTTTTATTGGTTATATCAATGTTTTTTATTCATTTTATATTGAAGAATTGTTACAGAGATTTTGAATTTTTGAAAGATGAATCATATTAATATTTATTCTCCCCAGAAAACACCATCATCAAATATGGATCACTGTAAAATGAATATGTAAATATTTTTCCATGCATCAAGAAGATAAATTGATCAAACCATGAAACTTTTTAAATCTTCAAACTAAACTTATTTTTCATGCAGAAATGTAATTCAGCATACTAATGATGTCACGTTTTTGAGAGAGCTCAATTGTGATATTGTTTTTCTTAAAAGATTTATTTTTACATATCTTAATAAAAGTACCTCATATATAGATCTTGTGATACTAAGAATATATTCTTAACTTAATGATGACAATTTATAATTTTGATTTAAAAAATATTTGTCATAGAAACTTAAATTTCTGAGTTTTGAATATTTTTAGAGGAGTCAAAATCAATCTAGCTAATTATAAATGATTCATATAATTGACATTTAAATATATTCTTAAAATTAAGTGAAATGCTATTGGATATAATCACTTACAAAGAAAAAATTACGAATAATAATTAGTTCCATTTTATAACAAAAATTTTATAATATCAAAATTATTATTATAATAATAAAATAATATACAACTTCAGCAGTTAATTTTGAAAATGAAGAATGACTGAATTCAATGAAAAGCAGTTGACAATTTCTAAAACAATTAAATTTTAAATACTCTTAGAAATTAAAAAAAATATTCTGCTCAAAAGCTATAAGAATGTTATTTCAAACATTGGAACATTTCTAATATCAAGAAAAATATTTGTAATTTGAAATATGATTGGTAAAGCATTGTTAAAAAAAAACAAGTTAAATTTCAATGATTTTTAATACTTGGCTACAGTATAATATTGAAAAGAAAAGATAAAAGTAGAAAACCTGCACTTAGATTAAAGAAGCTTGGATACATACTCATTAACTGAAGAAGCAAATGGCAATCTATGATGTGAAAATATACTGTACAAAATAAAATATTCTGAAACATTCTTTCAAAAGGTAAGTGAGTTTCTTTCAAAAGAATATAATCGTTATGAAGGAAATGCACATTGCGTTTTATGAATTCTTATGAAATCTTTATGAAGGTAATGTATGTTGTATTTTCTTTTTAATGGTACTTTATTTCTAGAACATGGTTGTACTTTTATGTTCCTTACATTGTAACAGAATAACGTAGATTCTAAAATGTGTAGCAGTATTTATCACTACAAAACATAAAAAGATTGCAAGTTATATAAACATAAATTCTTTCAGAGTAATGTAGAATATAATGATACTTCAATTGTTTTATACAAAATGAATTCTTAAGCAGTGTTTCTAATTATACATTTAAATAATTGTGTAATAAATATGCATTTTTGGGATACAGTTATCAAGACGGAATTATTTGATTATTATTGCTTATTGTGATGAAATAACTATAATATATATTAGTCTTATAAAAAGTACAAAAAATACATAATCTGAAAAATGAAATTTTCCATTTCTGCTAAAACTGTTGTTAAAATTATTAAATAAAATAATTATAACTTAAATTAAAATAATTTTACTATTCACTCTAAAAGTGAAGAAATTCACAGTTGTGCAAAGTAAAAACATTTTGTTCCGAGGGAAATTTATGCTAGAAACAAACTCTTAAGCTGTATAAAAATAATTCATTCGTTCTTAAGAATATTTTATTTGATCAATTGCTTGGAAGTAAACTAAAAACTGCAACTAAAATCAACATTGTCAATTTAATAATGTACAATGCGTTATATCTTCAAAATGTAAATTAAAAACTAATCAGATATCTTAATTTTATTTACAAGTATGTAAATTTAATGTAAGAATTGAATTTAGATTCTGAACAAAATTCATGATAACAAGAAAAACTTCCAACTATTAAAAGCGATGAATTAATAGCTTATAAAGTTGAATATTTTATGTTTAGAAAACACCTTTCTAGAAACATAATTTCCAATAAAAATTATAAAACAGGATAAGTCTGATATATTATTCGACATTTATAGCAAAAATAAAATTGGAATCAGTTTTCAAAAAAGAGCATTTCCCGTCTCAAAGATTCGATAACAATATATGTCATAGTAAAATCGAAAAATCCAAAGAAATGACTAAAGTGTTTGCTTGAATTATTTCTAGAAACGATTACAGACGTGCTCATAAGAAGATGATGGGGAAAAAATAAAATAAATCAAAAAAATGAATAGATTTAAGAAGAAATTCTGTTTCTTGAAGTGTGCTTATTCAATTCAACAAAGAAAAAAGGAATAAAATCGGTTTAGTCTAAATATTCTAAATTCAAAATCAGAATTTATTAAGTTCGTAAATGAGGCTGTGTGAATTGGTGCAAGCTTTTACTAAGGATTAGATTAATTTTGTGAAAGACTTCAAATCATTATGCGTAAATAATGTGAACAAAAGAGTTCATGCTATCCGTATCATGTATAAAATTTATTTCATCTAAATGCACCACATCAATGTTTACTTTTAAAATAATTTTAGGAAACGTCTTTAAAACTCTATTTTTACATATGTCTAATTTTATTTTGCAGAGTCCGATAATTCTCTATTGAATTTCATGAATTTTCGCAACTGTCAAATCTTGCTACCTCTCTCTTCATTTCTTTTCTGTAGCATGTTTTAGCTTTTTTTTTCTATGACATGAATAGAAATTCTGTGAATTAATTGGTATTTAGTTATCTTTGTGATAGCATGTATTTCAAATTGTGGTTTGCGTTATCACACAAGTCTAAGGAAATCATTAATTATAAATGACATTTTAATTAATGTTATCGTATCTCAATCATGAAATTTAAATTATATCATGTATTATAATTCAAATACATTCCTGTGATATTCGTTTATAGGGAATTTATGGCTCAAACTAGTAAAATTTGCGATGATGCAAAGTTATTATACTATATTATTTCAGATGAGTTTAATCAGCTAATATTGCAGCGCATTAATTACTTTTTATTATAACAAAAACTATTTTCTTTTTTATTCAGGGTGGCATTCTGAAATTGTGATGAACTAATCACTTAACTACTCATGTAAAATAAAATATACATTTATGATTTTTATTTAGTTTTTATTACTAAATGTATGTTATGATATTTTTTAACTATTTGCAAATATTGCTGCAAGTATGTAAAAAAACTCGTTATAATGACGTATCAACATTCCGTATAAAAATTAACATTTTTACAAACATTCAATTTAAATTATAACAAATGGCATAGCCTTTCTTCTAAAATTAAACGGCATCATACGTGAGTGTTTAGTAGTGATAAAATTTGAATTATATGAATTATTCGTACAACGTTCATGTTTTAATGTCTTAGAAATAATTACAGTATTCATTAAGGATAAAACTATGAATTGTTGTTTTAAAATTAATATCGGATCACAATTCTCAGATTTTCCTGAAGTTTATAGTCGTTTAATTAAACATAAATATATTCATGTTTATTAATTATTAATATATTCATAAATTATAGTATATTCACTTGATAAAATTTTGATTTTAAGGGAAATATTGCTTCAAATGAAATATAAGTTAAAAATATTCTATAATCAAAATTACTTTTAGAAAAATTTGTGGTCAACAGATCGTAGTTTAAAACAATATGCTTATATTATTAACTAATGTTACATTTTTGAAAATTAGTGAAGATCTGCCACAATAGTTACTTGTCTTTACTATATATATATATATATATATATATATATATATATATATATATATATATATATATATATATATAATATATATATATATATATATATATATATATATATATATATATATATATATATATATATATATATATATATATATATATATATATATATAATATATATATAACTATATATATACATATATATATATATATATATATATATATATATATATATATATATATATATATATATATATATATATATATATATATATATATATATATATATATATATATATATATATATATATATATATATATATATATATATATATATATATATATATATATATATATATATATATATATATATATATATAATATATATATAACTATATATATACATATATTATATATATATATATATATATATATATATATATATATATATATATATATATATATATATATATATATATATATATATATATATATATATATATATATATATATATATATATATATATATATATATATATATATATATATATATATATATATATATATATATATATATATATATATATATATATATATATATATATATATATATATATATATATATATATATATATATATATATATATATATAACAACAATTTTGAAGAACAGTTTTTCAATTTATTACATTACAGTGACATATTAATGTAACTAAATAAGAAGTCCATAAATATAAAGTTAAAGCAGACTATGAAAAAATTATGAAGTATCTCCAAACAGATGATTACACCGTTGCGTTTTACGTAGGACAATTCAAGTGACTAACCTCCTGCAATTCTACCAAATGAAATGCTAAATGTGGTCAAAATGCATGATAATGCATATCAGTTGCCGTTCAGCCACAAATACTGGTAAGGGAATGTCATCTAATCCTCCAAGAAATATAATTTGAAGTAAGCCTAATAGGATAATGAAGTCATCCGTCTCTGTTTCTCAGAAATTCAGGCGTAGCACAATAATTCGATACTCAGTGGTGTGGAATAAGAAATATGTTTCGAGAATTCTCCCGTGAAATGGATTCTGCCTAGGGGTGGCATGGGTGAGTGGTTGAGACAAGGGGGAATCTCGATATTTAGTGTTTCGTTTTCTCAACTAAAAAATAAATAAATAAATAAACCGAGGTTTGGATTTGGTTAATGAGAATAATTTTAGCATTTTGGCATACCAATCACATGTATTTATATTGAATATGTCGTTAATGTGTGTGTGTCTGTGAAATAAATAGATTTTATTCCGAACATATTTTATCCAGTGACAAGAACAAAAATACTGCTGCTTTCGAATTGACAGAAAGATTTCTTACATTTGAATTAAACATTAAAAACTGATATTTGATTTCATTAACTATTGAATGGATGTAAGCAAGTTAAGGAAAGTTTACGAGTCTGTAATTTAATTACTTTAGAATATTGATTTTTAATTGCTATTTTGTTTACGTTTGAAATGTTTCCTGTTTTAGGATTTATTCATTGAAAAAATTACAATAATCATTGAAAATTAAAATTGAAGGTTTTATCAGTTAAAACAGGTTAACACACTTTAAATTGTCTCATTGGTTTTATTTTTATTATTACGCGTTTTTGTACATCATTATATAATACGTATTTAATCTGAGATGAATTCTCAGATACATTACTTTTCTTTATCCTTCGAGTGTGCAAGGCTTAAAATTGTTAATATTAATGAAATATTAATTACTTTACAAAAATATTTGTAAAGAAAAGCAGGAGTCGGAAGAGCAGAGAGGTTTGTGACCTTCAATTTCAAGCAGGGGGCGGTCGTGGGTGGGAAGCCAGATTACGCATCTGGGGTTATGTAAATTTTTTCATAAAGATTGACATGTAACTTCAGAAGTCCAAGATTAAATTACAAGAGAAGAAATTGTACGTTTATGCAATTACACTTTATTTTAAACAATTTTAATTAAAGTGGATAATAGAGCAAATTCAGATTGCGGTAATTTATTTTTCACCAAAATTTGTTAAAAATTCATTAATGAAATCATGTTTCAGAAATCATCCAGAGAGCAATTCTTATCCAGAGATTAATTCATATAATATGAGATATTCCATTTCTGTCATAGAAAATTATTTTAGGTGGAGCACAGTAATACTATTGTGCTATACATAAAATAATTATACAAGAAAATATATATATATATATATATATATATATATATATATATATATATATATATATATATATATATATATATATATATATATATATATATATATATATATATATATATATATATATATATATAAATATACACACAAATAGTATCGAATATTTTGAAAATAAATTTATATAATTTTCTCGCATTTCAACGTCATTAAATTTTCTTAATGACTTTAATGGTAAAACTATTTTAGAAATTATACATCATTTTTCATTATTTAGTTTTGAGTTCTTTAGTATTGAAGTTAAAATTTCCAGCATTCTCATATATAAATATATATATATATATATATATATATATATATATATATATATATATATATATATATATATATATATATATATATATATATATATATATATATATATATATATATATATATATAGATAGATAGATAGATAGATAGATAGATAGATAGATAGATAGATAGATAAATATATATATATATATGTATATTACAGGGTGTCCCAAAACGACCGCATAAAATCTATGCAGCTAGATTCCTTGTTCGGAGTACATAAAAACTTCCCGAAGAAGCATTCCTGTACGATCCATTGTTTACGAGAAAAATACAAAAAACAAGGTATGACGTCACTGCTGATGCAAGAAAAAACACTTCATTGGACATGTCAACAACATTATTTTCATATCTTTCCAGACAATAATGTTTAAAACGTTCGCCAAGCATATCGTAGCATGCATGCGTGCGTGCAATGGAATGATGTTAAGCCGTCGTTGAACTGGTATTTAAAAGTCTGCATCTTGAAATTACCGGTAGTCTTCGTATAGTATTCATGTATTCCGGTCATGAATACTGTGACATGTACTTGTGAATGGCGATGTAATGGAAATGCCATGCGAGGTGCTAGGGAGTATGCCCATCGATATCCGTCCCGACGTCCTCCCGATGTCAATGTCATCCGTAGGCTGGACGACAGACTGCGAAATAAGGGAAATGTCTTGCCAACAGCCAATCTCCACAGAAGACCACAGAGCGGCCTGACTATAGGATGCAGTACAGATGCAGTACAGGACGGATGCAATACAGCAGCAGGTAGAAGAGACGCCCGAGGTAAGCACACGCACATTAGCTCGTGAGATAACTTTGAGTAAAAGTACTGTGAACAGGCTTTTACGGTCTGAGAGGCTACACCCATTTCGGTACACAACCGTGCAAGGTATGAAACCAGAAGACTTTCAGAAACGCGTGCATATACTGCTGTTGATATGTTCAATAAAGTGTTTTTCTTCCACCGGCAGTGACGTCATACTGTGTTTTTCGTATTTTTCTTGTTGTATATTTCGTATATGGATAGTACAGGAACGCTTCTTTGGGCAGTTTTTATGTAATCCCAACGAGGAATCTAGCTGTGCAGAGTTTATGCTGGATACCATATATATATATATATATATATATATATATATATATATATATATATATATATATATATATATATATATATATATATATATATATATATATATATATATATATATATATATATATATATATATATATATATATATATATATATATATATATATATATATATATTGCCTATAATTGCCGAGCTCGTAGCAACATGATTAACGCTCTTACGATCGGTTTAACAATAGTTTGTATGTTCGAATCCTATTTTGAGTTTGTATTGGTTCGGAATCCACTTTAAACAGAAGATACTGATCTAATTAGAATTCGTGTTCAAAAGTTGAGTGTTGAGTGACCAATAAACAGAGGAGCTTTACATGTAATTATGAACTTATGTTTTTAGCAAACAATTATAGATACTTATAATAAAAAATTATTTTTGTATTTATATATCAAGTATTTATATACATTGTCAAGATAGAATAAAATGTTACATTAAGTATAAAAAATGAAAAAAAGACTACATTTTATTTTTTAACTTTTATGTTTATAAATAACATTTTTAATGTTTTCTTAAGTTGTATGTGTCTATTAAGTTAGAAATAATAAATTTAAGGTAAAATAAATTCGTCAAAAAGTATAAAAATATGAAGTGCTTATTTTATATTTATGACTCGATAAATAAGCACATAACTTAAAAACCTGTCGAAAACCTTGAAAGAGAAAGCAATAAATGCAATGGTTTGAATCGAAATTGCAGTGCAGTCATTCAAACTAAAGTGATTTATAGTATTCTTTTTATTAAGAAAGCGTGTGCGTGCACTAAGAAAATACCTAAAGCTCTACCATTTTTTAAACAATAAGTCTCACACATTTCTCAATATTTTTATTCTTTTGATACCTCTATGATGTGTGGAATAATTTGACACATTTTGTCAAGCAATACATTCCCTTGGATCTTGAAAATATATTTAAATTCATGACTTATTCGTGCAAAATATTTTCATTTAGTCACGAAATGCTAAACTGCTTAATTTAAATATATGATATAGCTTGATTAGAAGAGATTTTGTTTCATTCTGTTCATGTGTTGTCTACCATTAAGCTGTATCCAATTTCAGTTTGACATCAAATTTGACACAAAATGCTCCGTGATATTGTTAAATAATCCATAAGATGAATTTTTCTGTGTCTGTCAGTTATTAGCTTATCTATATATAAGATATTTCAGGTGAAAATAGTAATGATTTCTTTTAAAAATGCATAAAATTATTAACATTTGAATATTTTAAGCTCTAAATATAAATTTTGTTATAATATATACGCTGATAATGAAATGTATTTAAGATAATAATTATTTAATTTTAAAAAAATCAACTGAAAATTGCATTACAAATCTAAAATAGCTGTTGAGAAAATTTAAATTGATTAAGACAAAACAATATTCTCAAAATCTTAGAATATTGCTTTGCAAATGTATTGTACTAAATAAAAGAAATGATTTACTTTTTTCTTGCAGTTGAATGACATTTTTAGAATATAAATAAACAAATAATAATTTGTTTTATGTAAGACGTGTACATTGTGTTCACATATATGCCATATTATTTGTACCTTTATTTCATAAATTTTTAATTTTTATTTAATCAAAACTTAATTCTTAGAAAATGTCTAATTAATAACAGTGTTTTTTTGGCAACATATAAAAATATTTTTAGAAACGAGGAAAAAAAACTGATTATTGTGCCTAATTACATAACTATTAATAATTTGATGCAAGTACATATTTCAATAAAATTTATTAACAGTAAAACAGTATTATCACTGTCTTATACTCTCTACATTATTGAATATAATTTGTTTAGTGCTACTTGATTTCAGCTGCAAATTGTTATCTATCTTAATAGAAGTTTTTGCAATATAAACGTATCACTTATTGATTTCTAAGAATTCATGAACATTAATTTCATAATTTATGTACATATATATATATATATATATATATATATATATATATATATATATATATATATATATATATATATATATATATATATATATATATATATATATATATATATATATATATATATATATATACTAGAGTATTTTAATGACAAATTATTGAAAAATCTTGAAAATAAGAGATATTTTCATTTTTATAAATCTTTATATGTTTTGTGACCAGATTGTTAAGTTTCAACAAATTGATTTCTTTATAATTCACAGCCAATATTTTATTCATTATGATTAAATTTTTTTCAATAACTGTTTTGTAATTTATTTTATAATAAATGTATAGTTAAAATAATCACATTGAAAGAAAAATTATTAATAATTAAAGAGTATATTTGCAATAGCAATAACTTTTTAAATTAAATATCATAAAATTTATTATATTTATATTTGAGAAAAAAGAAGATTAATAAATTAATAACTTAAATATTTAACATTTTAACACTTAAAATATAATTCAAAATTAATAACTAGACAAAACAAAAACTAAACATTTACTGAAAAATATCAAAGGAAAATGATAAACTAAATAGAATTCAAGAAGAAATTTATATAAATTTTGCTGAATTTTTAAAATATAATTTTTGACTTATTGTATATTTTTAATACAATAATTAATTAGGAAGGAAATAAAATTCAGGAAAACCAAGTAACCTCTGTTAATAAAAATACTGAAACAAAAATAATTAGTTGAATATTTATAACAGGAAAATAAATGCATTCAAATAATGCAAAGCCGAGTTAAAAGTCATGCATACTCATATAATTGTTAATAATATAATAATTCCAATTTGAAAAGAAATAATATATGATTATGTATAACCATATTGTATTGGAGTTATAATGTAAAACGTAATTATATGTGTGTTTTACAAATTTCTGTCTAAAAATTACTTAAATTAAGCAGTAAAAAGTAAGAGTTTTTAAAAATGAAATTGTTCTATTTTGTTAACTATAATACATTATTATAAAGATTTTATTTAAGTAAAAATTTATATTTACTTTCGTATTACTTTTCAAAAAAGAACAAAGACACGAAAATAATTTGCATAATTACAAATTGACGACAGTTCTTTTTCATAAATATGCAACAGCTGCTTAAAGCGATTAATTTCCCATCCTCAAACTACAACGATGTGACAGATACACTTTAATTTATTATATAGGGAATCATAAGTACAATGGAGAATTTTTAAAACATCATGTTAATACATTTATTTCCAGTAATTGTACTATTCAATGAAGTGGAATATTTGTTTCTAAATGTGTGCTAAAGATTCATATCAAATGGATTACACTGAGCTGCCTCTGCTAAAATTAGAGAAAAAAGTAATTTGAATATTTTTTTTAAATGTCATCATCTATATATTCTTTAACTATTATATTTATACGTGTAATAGGTAAAAGATACAGCAGAGTAGGAATCCACAGTTGAGAAACAACTAAACGGGAAATGAATTTCATTTTCATTGAAATGTCTTTTATAATTGTAAAATTTCCTTACTGTTTTCGTAGTTACATATTAAATAGGTTAATCAAGATTATCGATTCTTATTCCAACAAATTGTATTGATTTTTATTCTGATTATTTCAATTACAATACAAAGAGAATATTACAATAAAATTTTGGAAATTGAATTGCAGTAATACTATAGACAAATGAGCTGTTATTCTTAATTAAGTTTTGAGAGAATTGAAAATAGAAAACAAAAACAAATGTTTCATATTAAAGGTTTCGTAGCTTATGTTGCATATTAATTTAAAATGGTTCAAAAAATTCTTAGTTGAAAAATTTTCTTTTCTTTTCAGTATTATTATTTCTATGTAAAAGTTATAGTCATTATTAGGGAAGTAATTCAGATTCACAAGATCAATTATAAGACAATATGCATTAATTGCTATATTCGCTCCTGATGATGAAATAAACTTCGATAGGAAATATAACTATTGTTATAACTATTACTATAAATGTAATTAGTATAAAAGCAAGAAATATAAGTAATAATACATGCATTCATGGAATGTATTGGTGATTTTTCGCCAACGAAATTTTTGTTTTAAACTTAGCCTAATAAACACATACATGATTATAAAAATATATTAAAATGAACTTTATGTAAGATTTATAATTGTTAAGCTTATTTACAATTATAAATTTTCCTGTTATTATATATGTTTAACTAATCTTTTCTTGATACTATTAATTTTATGGAGACAACGAAGGCGAATATTATAGGGTAAAACAATGTGCAAATTTCTAAATCGCTGAAAATAAAGTAGTTTACATATTTGAAGCCAGACCATTGGAATATATATGAAGAGTCTCATTAAGGCAGCATCTCGCTTTTCTAATGACCTACAATTCAACTATAATGTTCATTATGAGTTTGTGTGCTCTTTTCATCATGATATTTATGTAACGAGGCAATTTATTTATAAACTTTGTTCATTTTAACCTAAATATGTATGTGTATCTTGTAGTAGAAATCTAAATTTGAAATAATTAGAAAATTTTAAAATAAGAATAGGAGAGAAAAATTATAATTTTAAGGATATAAAGTTGTAAAGGAAATGACACGATTTGAATTGATGAAAAGAAAGCAAACAAACAAACGACATCTTTATCATATAATTATTCCTTTAGGAAGAATATTATTTCTTGCAAATAATTATATTATTTTAGAAATATAAATACTCTTCAAAGTAAAAGAAACACAAAATTTAAAAAAATAATGTATTTGAGTAGCTATCCTATGTAATTTATCCATTTTTTAATTAATATTCATTCAGTTTTCATTTTTGAACTCAAGAAATGGGATGATTCACGAAGTTTGTATTATTGAAATAAATAATAAAACTTATGCCTAACATAAAATTTTCTTATATGTTATTGAGCATATTCCTTTCATTCCCTGCAAAATAAGAAGATTGAATTCTTATATTTCATTTTGCGAAAAAATCCTTTGAAACTTTCTACTTTCAAAAACGATTTATCATAAACACCCCTAAAATCATTCACTGCCGTTTTTTTCATACTTTCTCCTCGATTTTATTTATTTTTGAACTATTTTAAAGCATTCTGATCGCATACCAAATACTTTATGCGTCAAGCAATCATAGTCCTTTTTATTATTCAGAATATCACTCACAATCTCTATGTCAAGCGATTACAAATATTTTAAATATTTATCAAATATTCCATAAGAAAGCAATGAGTAAGTATAAGAAATGGAAATTTTATTTTCATGGCAGTAAAAAATAAATTTGTTTACGCGTTTACCATAGAAATAATATAATCCATAAATATAGTGACAATTTTCAGTATACTGTGTACTTGGATTTTGGTATATTATTTCTTTATGCATATTTTAACGTCCAAGTTTTGAAGTGAATCAATTACTACTTCTGATTTTAAAGAATTATTTGTCTTAATGAAGGCAAATAGTATTATATACAAGTACTAATACAGATATTAAAAACTGGAAAGCCTTAAAAGGTTTATTCTTAAAAATTTAAGAAGAGAAACAATATTTAACAAATCATATAACAAATAGTTTTCTTAGCTATTGATTATTTTTTTCAAAATTAAGTTTTATCAGTACTTCATGTTTTAAATGTTATAACTCCTGCATATTTAATGAATATAATGCCAATTTATAATGCATTATATGCATTAAATATGCAGGAGTTATAACTAAAAATATTAAAATCAAATAAAATATTTACATCATAAACTTCTCATATAATGTGACCAGTAAGAAGTTACAACCTCAATAAGTAATGCTGTAATCTCAAACTGAACTACTGAGTCGTAAATCGGAGCATGAGGTGAGAAGATGCATGAACAAACATTAAGTCCAATGCTTCGCTTCGCTGCTCGTTTATTCTGACAATTGGCTCGTTTTCATTCTGATGGTACCACTGGTGTTAGTTTACAGTAAAATATTTGTCCTTATTTTACTTATTTTCATGCAGCATACATTTATATTACGTATTTTGAGGTCTTTTCTCTTATGCATCTTCTCACCTCATCAGGCTGGAAAATGAAAAAAAAATTATAAAAGAATCCGTATGAACAATTAATTAATGCAAAATGCTAATTTCAAATTTTTGTCATCAGCAAAAAGTAAACAATTATTTTACATATAAACAACAAATAGCATTTATTTTCATGTAATAATTTGTTGTCATACAATTAAAAAATAATGAGTTTTAAAAGACAAGGTAATGACAAATATGTAATCAACAAAATCTTAATATTTATTGGAAAGTAGAACTATTGTTATATTTTCTTACAAACTTAAATTTGTATTTTGAAAATAGATACTAATTACTTTTAAAAAAGAATTTTCAGCATTCCTTTCCCAATTAGAACTCATTTTTAGAAACAGATTGATTACAAATTATTTATTTTATGTTAATTAAAGCATTATAATTTTCGCTAACGCGCCGACATATTCTTGTTGGAAAAACTAGAATTATAAACTGATGACATTAATTAATATAAAATCTACCTTTTAAAACTTTTCTTTGAAATATTTTTAAGGGAAAATATTCTTAAAGTTAATGGTAGCATTTTTGTATTTAATTAATATCACATGTATAGTATATGTAAGTAGTATTTAATTTAAGAACACTCGTGTAGGCGTGTGTTTAATAACTTAATATTTTATTGTAATTTTTATTTGATTCTAGAATACTATTTAAAATGTAACAAAAGCTACAATTTATTAAATATTGTAAAGTTAGCAAAACTTGGAAAGCGTGTAACAGAACATAATTAATTTAATTAAATATATCACTGTTTTTGTACAAGAAATGAAAGGTCAAAGGCAATAAATTAAATTAATATAAATATATGAAATAGTCCATCAAACTTATATTTTGAAAATGAGAGGCAAAAATTCACTAAATATGACTTTTGAAATTAAGTTTATTATACAATTTGTTAAATTTAATTTTCTGTAAATGTAGTTTCAATAAATATGCATATTTTTTATCTTAAAATATTCCAAAGAAGAAAAAAATTATATGACTACATTTCTTTATTAAAGAAATTCAACGAATTGATTAATAATTTTAAAAAAAATATTTTTATAAAATAAGATGAAAACACTTTCTTATATAATTACATATTATATTTTCATATATGTTCTTAAAACATTCATATTTTTATTTTATATAAATCAACAATGGAATGATTTAAACTAAAAAAAAATAAATAATACATTTTAAAGTAAAAATCCTGTTTCATTGATAATTACAAAAAATAATAACATTATTTATGATTTAACATACACTAAAATGCTGCATCCATTTTAAAATATCACGTATTCTTTTAAAAAAATTATTTTCATTTTAGGTATTTAAAATTCTAGGTAAAGACTAAACACGATAGATCTCTATAAATTTTACCAGGATCAATCTTTTTGACATTTCTTTATTTTCTCTTTTAAGAAGAAATTTACTCTGTAAACATGCGAGAAAAACTGATCTCTGTAGAAAAGAAAAAATACTTTTCTATTCTACTTTGGCGTTACGCGTGAATCAGGAAAGAACAAATATCCCAACAGACAGTAGAATCAAATCTAATTAGACGCGGGTGGGAAGAGAAAGAAAGACTTTAAATCAATAGTTGTTTAAAATTCGAATAATATATAAAAAGAAAATAAATTTGAAATTTGATTTGAGTTCTTATTATATAATATATTATAGCTAAATATCCTTCTTTTCAGCTAAGGAGCTTTAAAATGTATTACTTTTCTCACAACAGATTATATGAATCTTAACAATTTCAGATTGGTTTCACATTGCCTTCATAAATTATATCAAATATATATAGGAATACAATTATGTGTTCAGTAACTGTCATTGTAACATAAGCGTATAAATAAGACTAGCTTAGAATTATTGAGCTAGCTATTATTTATTTTTTGAAGTTGTTTTATTTATAGATTTAATAACTAAGTAATATTTTGAAAAAAGAGAACTGTTTAAAAGAAGTATTATTAAATATTCTGAAAGATGTATGAAAAATAATGAAAATTTTGACATTCCTTGTGTAAATCTTAAACATTCATAAAATTTATAAAACTACAAAATCTCATACAATTGCATGGTAATAAGTGTGGGAAACGTAAGTTAACTATAATAATTTGTAAATGTTATAAACATTTTTCAATTATATAAAAAGTAGATTTTATTTAATGAAAAGAAAGATAACTGGATGCAAAAATATTTTGAAAAAATTCCTAGTAACGAATGTATTCACAGAAGGTATGAAGCATAGCGTATATCAATGTAATCGTTATTTTTAATAAAATTAAAAACTTTTCAAATACTGAGAGAACACACAATATATTGCATAGCCACTATGAGGAATAATGTGGGCAAAAAATTATATAATTCACAATGCAACATTGAAGACAGTAGGCTTCAATATATATATATATATATATATATATATATATATATATATATATATATATATATATATATATATATATATATATATATATATATATATATATATATATATATATATATATATATATATATATATATATATATATATATATATATATATATAATATATATATATATATATATATATATATATATATATATATATATATATATATATATATATATATATATATATATATATATATATATATATATATATATATATATATATATATATATATATATATATATATATATATATATTTCAAATAAAAAAGAACCATGAGGATGAAATTAATCGAACATTTATGAACGTGTGTTTCTTAAGTAGAAAAATATTTTAGTTCCTAAATTCTTTTCTTTCTTACAGTATTTAAAATTATATTTGGATTTAATGAATTCATCTATCTGAAGTATTTTTATAATGTTTGATTATTAACACGCATTTATTTAAATTTTTTTTAAATTTTATTGCTACATAAGGTTTTATTTTATAAAAAAGTGGAAATAAAATAAATGTGAGCTTGACTATTTGGTTTATTTTAAAGAATTATAGCTCTAAGCATTTTTGAGAGTATTGTTAATATTTATTAACATTTATATATTTGTCATCAATGTTTTCATAACATTTTTAGATTGATGACTAAGGAATATAAATACAATTTGGTATTCTTTGAAGTTTCGTTTTCTGATAATTCAAATGCAATTTGTAAAGATTTATTTTTTCAATTCTTGAAATCCTTTACTTTGAATGATTGAATCTATGATTGAATCCAATTCATAGAGTTATATTTATACTTAGATATATAGGAATTAATTACATTTATTATAAAAAATAACTTTATGAAGTTAGGACACTCAAGAATTATTGATTCATAAGGAATTTGTTGAATTAGAATCATTCTTTAATTAATCACTTTTCATTAAGTAAATGTTTTTTACAGATATTAACAATACATGAAAATGCATAGATGTAAAACTTTAAAATATAAGTTAGAAAGTATTCATATCTTAATTATATATGGTCATAATTTAATATATTTTTCTTATGTTCCAGGTAGATAATTCGTTTGAAGTTGCAAAAGTTGAAAGTAAAATTAGATCATTTTGTCATTAATAGAAAATTTTTAAAACGTAAATTGTAGTAATTCATTTAATGAATACTAGATTAAAATTAATGTCACTAATTTTCATTGGGTACTTTCTTGATAAATGTTTTGGATAATATTACATTTTATGATTAAGATTTTAATTTTATTTTTTATTTGTTTAAATTTAATATACTGCCATTAAAACTTATAAGAGAGAATTATTGATTATAAAATGTAATCTAATTTAATTTGTATCTGATATATAGTGTCAACTATTAGTCCATATCTTGATAATTTTATATGTAAATAAAAACGGCTATTATGTAGGACTCATTCTAGAAACTTTCAACGTTTTTCATATATAAGTCAAACAATTTTAGGGAGATATATACTTAAAAGGAATCCATTAATGTTCAGATTGATCAGTAAATTTTACTACATGGTCATTAGATACAACATTATGAATATTTCCTAGAAAATACGAATCTTAAAATGAAAACCAGCAATCCATGGAGTTATATTTAAGTAAGTAAATGTATATGATTATTTGTGCAGGTATACAAAATCTTTGATAGAAAAGATAGAATGTACAATAATAAAAAAAAATTACAATTGAAAGTGATTTTCTGTGAATTCAAACTTGATTGAGTGAAATGGATAGCATTTGTTGATATGATTAGAATGATCTTAACACAAATAAAGTATAAAGAACTATAAAAAGGAATACATTCTAACAAGATTTAAGCAAATAAATTAAAATACCAAAAGTTTCTATGCTTAAACTGCTCTATAGTTTCATATTCATCACCTAATTATTAGCTTTAGGTAAAAAAAATATCTGAGAACTTAGAAAAAAAAATTACATATCTCGCTCGGAAAAGAAATATTTGAATATGATGAATACTTTCAGTAAAAATTATATCTTATAAGATATAAGATGATGCTGAAAAATGCTTTAGAATTGTCACATATATTGAATTTAATTTTTTCCTAGTATGGATTCATAAAAAATTAAATCATAAAAATTGAATTAATATTTAAACTTGTTCCAATGTTTAACTTTCAACGCTTTTGAATTGAATCAAAATATGCTAACACTTTTACAGTAGAATATAATTTTTGTCTGAATGATCAAAAAACAGAATTTTTCACCAAGAGGTTAAAACAATTTATTTTAATTGCATAGACTCAAAAATATGTTGTATTTTCAGCTACTAAATTATTAATAAATTATAGCTCAAGAAATTAAGCAGTTATTCATTAAAGGTAATAAAATATATTTACCTTCAAATTTCCCGAAACAGAATTAATCTTCTTGATTTTGGGTAATTGTGTTTTTAAACCAGAAGTATAATATGTATATATATAGTTTTATACATAATACATTTTTATATATTATGTAAAACCTTAGATACTGACAATGTTCCATTCGGTCATTGCCTTGCATTTCAAATAGTCAAATATGAGGTTTTGGAAGAAAATTTAACTTTCGTTTTCCATAATTTATAAGATATACCGTGATTCAGCGTTAGAAGCTTTCAGCAGCAAAGTACGTTTGCTTAAAACTCATGAAAGAAATATCTCGGGGAAAAGTTATTCACAATGGGAGAACTTTAACGCTTGCAGAAAGATAAGATATACTTCAAAGAAAATGAAATATTCTTCTTGAGTAGAATTGCATTGAATTTTTTTTTCTTTAAAAGAGTTGGACTATGAAAGAAAATGTGAAAAAAAGTAAACCAAGAAGATTGAGAAAACACGGCGTTACCACACAACTTTCATCGCCCTTTCTTTTTTACCCTATTTTCTTTCTAACTTAACGAAAAAAATCATACTGGTTACTTATTAAAGGAATTTGTCGAATAGAAATTGTACTGTGGCGAAGAACTTCCGCTCTTGTTTTCTTTCTTTCATTTATTGTTCTTTCCTCTCTCCACCATTTCACGAGTTTACAGTCTCCAAGTATTTTTCCTGCTTCATAGACTATTTCTTCTGGGAGTCTCAGTTATAAAATATGGTATTTGTGAAATACTTTGAAGTTTGACTTCTTAAGATGTGATTTTAGTTACGAAAAATTTCTCAATTTAACTCTGTATTTTTGGGACGTCAAACACCATTATCTTATTAAGGAAAATTGGAAATTCCTTTTTAAATTTTAAAGAAATATACTTTGTTGCAATTCCTAAATCACAGCAAATTTAAATATATTTTTAAATTCCTGAGAATATTTATGCAATTTAAAATTAAATTTGTAAGTTTTAAATTGTTGAATTGCTTATCAATGAGAAAAAAAATTGTATGAATAAAGATAATGATGTAATCATTCTGTAATATTTATCCCTTGGGTAGAAATAGATGATATATATTATATGTATATATATATATATATATATATATATATATATATATATATATATATATATATATATATATATATATATATATATATATATATATATATATATATATATATATATATATATATATGTATATATATATATATATATATATATATATATATATATACAAGTAAAAGGAAAGTGTGCTAAAAAATAAGCTGTGTTTTACCACATGAAGAATTGAGGAGTTCACCACTGTATAAATATTACAGATGATAGTCCTACACAAACATTAAAAAGCAATTCATGTATTATTCTATTTTTCTTACTTTTAATGTAATATTTGACAGGATTCCGACTTCTAGTGTCATGTTTGAATTGATTCGAAGGATAGATAGTTGTTGAAATATATCTCCAATTACATTTCTGAGATTGCAACAGCCAATAGTTTGAGTATAGAAAACGTTTACTATTAGCTGATAATTCCACTTACTCTATAAAAATGGAATTATAAGCAAATAAATAATAGCAGGTCCTGAAATAATTTCTTAGCTGTAAGCAAATGATGTAAATGAATTTCAATAACAGATATTCTCTGTGCAATACAGCATGTTCTTTTATTTTATAACAACCATCAATTATTCATTATTATCAAGAACTCTGAACATCTATGTTTTTAAAATTACTTTCCTTCAACATTTTATAAAGAAAAAACATATTTTAACAGGTTTTCTTGATGAAAGCTAATCTTCTTTTAACAACTTTATTACTCTTTTTTCATCATGTTATTGTTGGATCTTAATAGTTCATGAAAATTAATTCAAAATACATCAAGTTGATATTAAAGACTGATTTTAAATTCAGTGAATTTATATAAATGTATCAAACATTATCAACCATTAAATAGTTTGAATAAAATATTTTTAAATAAGTCATCACGCTATACAATCTAAAATAAATTTCTATTTTGAAAAGGCTTAATATTATTTAGAAACCAGTTTAACAAACATAACGTTTAGTATTAATTTGCTTTTATATTTATGAATAAAACCTTGCATACATATCTATAAGCAAACTTTAACACAGTGGAAGATATTAACTACATTCGCTTTCATTCACATCGCATTTCTTTAGGAATAAATACATGAATTTGAAAATAAAATGGCGAAAAAATATTTTCTGAGCGTCTTTCGGTTTTTCTTATCACAAAGTGAGAAATAAGGTAGAAAAAATATTTGCTTGAATGAATTTCTATTCAATCTTACCAGGTGCTTTTGTCAACGCCAAAAATTCAATAAAATGTTTTTTTTAATTGCAAATGCTTTTTTAAATTGTTTTTTTAATTTTTAATGAGCAGTTAGTTCAGTAGATGTATATCATAATTGCTGAATCAATTAAAAAAATCACTAAAGCATTTAGTTCATGGTGTAACTTAAATATGATACTGATTCTTAAGGGAATTAAAAGAGAATTGGGGCATTTGAATTATGGAGCAATAAAATGTATTCGTATTACTACTTATTCAAGACATATACTCACTACACAACTATTGTAAGCATTTTCAGTGTTATCATGAAGGCTTTGAAACAAACCATATTTTATCTTATTTTTTAGAAGAAATTCTTAACTAAAGATTATTCTATGTTTTCAAAAATGAATATAATTAAGTAAGATACATACACTCAGTTTTATTTTCTCAATTGAATTTCTCCTTCACATTATTCAAACACTGCTTCTAAAGATTTATATTCGTTAAAAATCGAATTTTATTTTCTTTGAATAGAACATTAATCTTTATTTTTAAAATTAACTTTATTATTATGTATTTCAAATTCCAAGTAAAGCAATACTTTAAAAAAAGTGAGAATTCTAGTCAGGTAATTATATATTTGCACTGTAATTTTATCTATACATAACGGCAGTAAAATCTCTAATTAAACATGTTTTAAAAATAGAATAAAGGAAATGTTTCAGAGTAAATTTTTAAAAGCATTTATAATGAACATATTATTTGTACAATAAAATGCAACACCTCCATGATGAAAAATATATATTGCTTATTGATTAGTTAACTTGTATAAATACATTTAATATGTTTAATATTGTATTAGAAGTTTTTTCGTCTCATATTGCTAAATATATATATATATATATATATATATATATATATATATATATATATATATATATATATATATATATATATATATATATATATATATATATATATATATATATATATATATATATATATATATATATATATATATATATATATATATATATATATATATATATATATATATATATATATATATATATTATATATATGTATATATATATTATATTTACTTGATGAATATTTCAACTTTTAAGTTCCAAATGCATCGCATTTTGTCAAATTTAAATTATTTTAATCATTTTATTTGTATTAACTTACTTAACTAAAGTAAATTATCATTATATTAGGGACATTTACTTGAAATAAGGTTACGAAATTAATGTTAACCTGTAAGAGGTTTGACAATTCATTTGGCATCCAGAGCTACAAAACTACCAAGACAGAGAATTGTTGAATTATATCTTGTCTAAGAGATGATAATTTACTGCCCATAAACTGGTCTAAAACTTAGAGAGATTGCGCAATTCCGTCTTACCATTAGAGAATAACCATCAGCTGATCTACATACACATTTGGAAATGCAAAGTCGTACTCACGGTTAATCAGCTTGTTTGACTAGAAATTAGATTGCATAACATTTCCAATATCAATTTCCACCTCGAACCCATTCAAATGTTGTGCCTTATAACAAATGAACATTCTAACAGTTTGAAACTATTATCTGCTGTGGAGTTATCACAAACCTCAAGGCGATGTTTCAAAATGAGACACGATGTTTCAGAGTTATGTTGATTTAGAAACGACTTGCTGTTCAGGCTCTTGAATCATAGCTTATGATGCAACAGTGATTTCCTCTCCGTGACCTACATATTTAAGTGAAACTTAAGTTGAAAAGCAATATATAAGGGATTGTTCATTTCAGTTTCCTGTGGTTTGATTTGCACTTCATTAATATTTATCTGAATTACTAATAATATTTTCACAATACATGTATCAAATTAAAAAAAGTTACTTTAATTTTCAATTTATTACTCATTGAGATGAATTTAAAATGATGAAAAAAAATTGCGAAGAATTATCAAAATAAGCGAACATATTTTTTAATAATTATTGTTTGTCTTCTACCAATTCTTCTCTATTTATTGAAAAGATATGAATTTTACTGTACAAATTAACGCATAATTATTAAAATCATATTATTTGTGTTGGCCAACCCTTTAATATTTTTAAATATATCAACATTAATATACTTAAATACAAAAAATGTAAGGACATAAATTTCATATTTTCGCTTAATATGGAAAATTAAAACATCAATTAATTTCACATGGTATTTGTTTTATAACTAGATATCGCAAAGATTATTAGATGTTAATTTTCAATAAATTAAAAAATTATTACTTAAAACTATAAAATATAAAACATTGTCTTAGTTTTCTGTCAGTAGTTTTTCTGTAATTTTATTGCATAAAACTCTGGAAGATCGAATTAAATACAGATATACATTTCATTCTTCAAAATTTATATTTGAACTTATAATAATAATTCTTCATATGTGCCTGCATACATCACATGATCACATGATATTTATTCTAGAATTCTTCTTTTACAAAGATACATTAAGATCAAGTATAAGTTCATTTATGCACCATTGCATCAATTTACATTTAAATATTCAATTATTGAAAGTTTAGTATAAATCACTAAATTTACGAACAATTAATACTAAGTCAGATAATAACACTTTTCATTTTAGATGATTACATACATATTTGTTGATGAACATAGATAAAATAATCTGATTAATTACAGTGGAACCTACTGCAAGCGATGAGAGCAAATGCTTGGGAATGTTTTCGTTTCGGTAAATTGGATCATAATCTTTTGCCAATAAATGGCAGCTTTTTGAAAAAGCACATCTATTGTATAAACATTCTTTGGAAATAAATATTTATTTGAAAATACGAAAAGAAAAATTATTAAAGGTTATATTCTGTGGGTGTTTTTGCTTTAGCAAATATTTGATAACATTGAGTTACATTGCAGTTTTACCCTTTTTTCCTGTTGTTATCATTTATAATATTTTTGAAGCTTTTTAGAACTTTTTATTCATCTAACTTCTAAATAATTTTTACTTATTTAAATTATGGCAAAACATATTTTAATCGTATTTTCTTCACATATTAAATCATTGAATATTTAATTTCTATCACTAATTTAACAATTTTTGTTATAATTTACTATTTTAAATCATTCTTCAAGATTTAACACAATTTTTTAACACAAAAGGTATTTGAAAAAGTTTAATCCCAAGTGTTTCAAATGAATTCGATATTATAAGAAAAATAGATAGTTAAAGCAAAAAGGATTGAATAGAATATTTGTCAGTTACATCAGCTATTTTGATTATTCCTTTGGTTTTAGAAGATAATTTAAAATAATTTGTTACAAGCTCTAGATTTATAAAATTCTAAAAGCTATTAACTTTTTAACTTTAACCTATTTAGGTTTTATAAGATTTTTTATGTTATTAATAATATAACTGAAGCCACCCACCCTGTCTAGTGGTCAGAGTCCCTGACTACGGATAGGTAGGCCCTGGGTTAGAATCCCAGTTCGGGCATGGATGTACTATCTCTCTCTATCTATCCTGTCTTTGTCCTCTCTGTGTATGAATGTGTTGTAAATGCTTGCCTACCCTATAAACGGGTCCCTATGGCATATGCGTACTGAAGAAGTCGGACTCCACACCAAAATATGGTTCAGTTGAAAAAGTGGAGCAGTGCACCCCATATTGCCAGCCTAGCTGGCACACGACAACAAAAACAACAATATAACTGAATGAATTCTAAACATTTGTTTCATAGTTTTTGCATTCTAAACTCATTTTGAAACATAGAACATAACAGTTATTACCTTATTTTTTATTTGAAGAAATTTAAACAGAATTTCTAGTAAATTAATTGAAAATTTGCAGTGCCTGACTTTTAATTTTAAATATTATACTTATTAATCATTTGGCATACTATTGAAAACATTTATTACCCTTATCACTCAAAAATGTTTGAATACATAAATAGGTGTATTTTTATTGAAATTGTGTATAAAGAGTCATATACATGAATGATACTAGATTGACTCTATTGTATTAAGTTAATTTGTTTATTAAAAATTAAAATATATTTCGGACTATCATAGATTGCAAATAAAATTCAAAACTTTCTGTTAGTGACCTTATTTTGAATTAAAAGGTTTTTCACTCTTTTACTATATTTTATTTGGTTAAAAGACAATATATTTTGTGCAACACATATTGGATAGTTTAAATTTGACTCTATAAATGTATTCAGTGATGGATATATATCAAATCACTCCTTTAAATTGCAGTAGAATTGACACATTGACACAAAATCAAAATTGATTCTAGTTTTTTTTCTATTTTCAGTATCAGTAAGATTAATGAATGAAAAGAACACATTGGATGGAAGTATATGCATACAACTTCTAAATATAGTATTGTACTAACAGGAACATTCTTTGAAAATATTCTCTCGCATTTGATAAAAAAAAATATTTAAAGACATTAACAATTATAATCTATTCCAAAAGCTATCAACAAGTTCAAATACTTTCGTATTAATATTTCATATCTTGATAACAAAATGAAGCTTAAAATGAATTTTCGAGCGCCATATTTTATGAATTTTACTTTCTCCTATCGTATGGAGACCGGATGTAATCTTTTCAGTTATGCGTTCGTTAAACAATTAATGCTTAAGCTGAACTATTGACAGCTGAAAAGTTTCACTGTGAGCGTATTCAGTGATTAAATTACGTCGGTATATCTTACAAAGGTGATTAATTTTGCGCTCGTGGCTGCTGGATGTTGCCTTCTGCGTAAAACTCGGAGTTCTCTCGCATTGAAAAGCTTTGCTGGAAAATCCGATCAAAGGGTAATTACTATTGTTTAAACTGAAGTGTGAATAATCACTCAATGTGATAGAGAAAGAAAAAAAGGTGGTAATAAATGGGTAAAAGAATAAACAAATCGTTGTTCTTGTTCAACTTCTCTGAATGGATTATTGGATAAGGCTAGAATATTAATTACTTTTAATCAAATTTTCAATTACTACGTTCTTTGAAGGATGCGTTCGATTAGAACAAGCTGCCCCAAGCACCAGTTTTTGTTATTAGGTGTTTAGTTGCCCTTATGGATGTTTTATAAATAAAAGAAATCACTTTTTCTCTATAAAAAAGTTAATCTTTTACATTTTAGGCACTGTTGAATTAATTTTTTCTTGGGGAAATTAGCATAAATTATTAAAGGCCTATAAGAGGGCTCATTTGGTTTATAAAATTCAGATTAGATCAAGTAGAAACTTGCCTATTTTTTTCTTACTCTTTGCATTTTTAATTGCGTTGATAAATTTATCTTCTTCTAGCTGCATATGTAAAATAGACAGGTAGTTTAGTTCGATTTGTGTTTTTTTAAGTCTTTTGGTAGCGAAAATGGTTTAATGATTAAATACATGCATTAATACAAATAAATTGATTTTTGAACTTAAAAATTAATATTTTGTATAAAGGGAAATCAACACTATAAAACTATTAAGTTAAAAGATCATTAAAAACTATAAGAACACATATTGCATGAACAAATTCATGGAAATCAGAATTTTGGTAATTTTCTTTCTGATTTCAGTCTTAAATTGGCAATGTTTTTCCGATGAACTACTCTAATCCCGTTTATCAAGTATTTAGGAGAGCGCAAGTCTTTTTGAAGTGTTCTCTTTTTTAGGCATTCTATTTTTATTTTCATTTGTTATTATTTAATTATTTTTTTTAAGTTTTAACCAATTGTATCACTTATAATCCTGCATGAGAATCTAATCAGATAGAAAACTGAGCAAGAATAACGTGATATATAATAAAATCTTAGGTATCTGATCATAAGAAAAGATTAAAACACCAAGCGAAAAAAATTAAAAAACACTTAACTTTAATCTAATTTTGATTAAACTGCTTATACTATAGTTTTGTGAAATAAAGTAATTCCTTAGAACGAATTCCGTGCATATTAGGACTTTCACATTCCTTAGAAATGAAGATTTCTTAAATGACTACTGCTCTATATAACTGCGTTGCTTCTAATGATAATTTGACAAGAGATCAAATTCTACTTTATAATCTCTATATTTAAAATTAATCAACAGTATAATATATATAGTTACTGATGATCCTATACTTAAATAATTTCAACCTCCATTTAAGAGATAAAACATTTATCCTAAATTTAAAAAAATGACTGTAAAGTATTATGCTGTTTATAATAATTGTTTATGTGTGTCGTATTCGAATTGTTCAACTCATTAAAAATGTTTGATTCACGAATATTTTAAGATTCAGAATGACTACAATTATTAAGATCGTTTTCTTAATTCAGAAGCACCAAGTTTCTAGAATATAAATCTTCAATTATTTGACTGTCAAAAAATATAATTTTTAAATCTCAAAAACGAATAGCTATAATTAAAACTCATAGAAAGAGAAATTTCTCAAGTTATATCGCAGAATCTTTTCACTTTATTAAAATTAGAATAATTACCAAAGGTGAAATTTCAGCTGTAAATTAAAGTGTAGCTTATTAATTTTATAGAGCTAGAATGCATTTTATATGTCAAGGATAGCAAATTAGAGAAGGTCTTAAAATTTCAAAAAAAAAAGTCTTTTTTGACAGATCGATTTTAAGTAAAGTATTAGGAAAGGGATTTGAGAATACTTTTAGGAATTAAAAATGTTTTGCTAAAAGGGTAGTAGAACAAATTTGCTTCTAGAGTAATACATTTTTACATTATTTTGGTGGCACAGGCAAAACTAAATCATATTGAAAGCAAATGTAAATTAGGATGATTAGATTACAATACCTCTGTTAATTCATCTTATCACGAAGACTGAGATAATTATTCTGTGAATGAAATGAATCTTTTCTCGTGTTCTCAATCTAAAAAAAAGTGGTGCAATCAATAGGAAGACACACCGCAATGGTAGTTTAATAAATATTACCTAGAACAAGAATTTAGGTGAAAAAAGATAGTCAATATAATTTTGCAATCGATAATGTCAAAACTTGATATCATGGTTTGAAATAGGAGGGATAAAAGAATACAAAGATGAATCTTATATACGCAAGGAATGTGACTGTAGTATTTTTTATAAAATGAAAGTGTGAAAATTGTTTATAATAAGCAATGTCTAATGTTAAAAAAAATTGAAAAGGGAACTTAAATTTATCAGTTAAGTTACTAACACTAGTAACACAAATATTATATTGCACTTTTACCACTTTCTTCCTAATACCATATCTGGATTGTATATTGATTTCTATAATCGCTCATATTTTTAAATGCTTAATTTAGTCAGGAACTTTTAAGAAAATTGGAAATTGTGTAATCAAATATGATCTAAAATAAAGGAAATATTTTTATCAAGACACTCTACAAGCAAAATAATTTTTTGTAGGATGAATTATTTATAACTTAATGAAAAACTTTTCCCACTGAATTGAATTATTTTAATAAGCATTTAGAAATTTAAAAATTTAAACTAACTAACATCCAGTACAATTTAATTGTACAACGAATTGGACCATAATTCAAAATTAAGCATTATGTTAATTTTCATACAAATTGAAAGATAAGTTTTAATTTTAATCATTTAAAAATTATATTAATTGTACTTCCTTCCCTTCAAAAAATTATTTACTCTGGAACAAGAAATGATTGAGGTTACTGGTTTATTATTAGCCACAGAAACACAGTTGAACTTATAATTCTTCACTGGATATCTTATTAAGGAGTATGTATCCTCTTTAACACAATCCTAGCACACACACAAGTTAAAGAAAATATAAATAAGAATAATTAAATGTATCAAACGTTTTAAATGTATTTACTTATAGTAGTACTAATCAAACATCCCCCATTTTACCAATTATTTAGGAGAATTTTCTGGTTATTTTTTCTCAACAAATTCTTCAACAACTTAAGATTTTTAACTGAATCTTTATTCAAAAAATTTCAAATATTAAGAATTGAAATTTTATGATTATTCACTAAATACATTTTATTATAAAATATAATTAATTAGCATAGTAATTATTAACTTCTTGCTAAAAGCGAATTAACTGTCTCATTTATTTCATTTTTATAGAAAAATATGTTTAAATCATTAAAACCAAATCATTTTAAGAATTAGACATAATGCTTCCCACATATTTAAACACAATTTCTAAAGTGGATTGATTTTATGAATACATAAATTATTTTTTAAATATATAAATTGGTCTCAATTACAGCTTGCTTATTTTTAAACTAAATATATACTTACTAAAAGTTTTGTATTATTTACATTATTGCTCTCACTAAATTACTTTACCGCTAGAATGTATCAGACTTAATTTAACTATAGTTTTACATAACTGAATAATATTATGAGTTTTAAACACAAATTCACTTTTCACTTTTCTTCAATGTGTATTAAGTATGTTTCAAAACCTGTACATTGAACAGATATTGATTTTCAATTTGTATGCTAAATCACAGTAGAGAGGTCAAACGACGCATAATTTACATTATAACTTAAGAAACGGAAAATATGCAATGTGCTTTTAGGGAAAAATATTCCATTACTCTCATTTCTTCCCAGATTGATAAAGAGAGACTATTTTCCCTAACATATAAAAGGAAATATTTAGTGAAATTTTTACCAAAAATTAAAATTTTTAATAAAGGAGGAGAGAATATCTCTCATTTACATATAATCTTTTAAAACAATCAGTGAAGATACTTTTAAACCATGATTTATTTTGTTTGTATGCTTAATGAAAAACCACAGTTGTTTACTTTAATTTGCTTTTCAATACGACGGAAATGTTGCATTCCTTAATTAACATACTAGTTTCATTCGCCGTTCTCATCTGCATTTTATATTTAATTTAAAATTATATTTAAAAATTCTTAAAACAGCTCAAATTACATTTATATTTTCAAATTGATTAATATTTTAATGTATGTTGCTTAATTGAATAATGTCTTTGTGCATATTTATAAACAACGGAAAAATAAGAACTAATATAAATTATTTATTTTGGTTTGTTGGCATTGTTTGTATTTTATTCAATCATGTTAGTTTTTTACTTATGAAAGATCACCTAGCAAAATTTTACATAAAGAAAATAGATAATTCAAATATATAATTTACATTTCATATGCCTTTTATAAGTTAAGTAAAATTTAATTGAATTCAACTAATATCAAAATGTTATTGGTTATTGTCATTTAAAAATATTTTCCATAGTAATGTGATACGACTTAATTAAATCCTTAACTATTACTTATTTAATTATTAATTTAGTTACAATTTTTCAGTCACTTATCTTTCTTGGATTTTTTTTATGTTTTACTAATGGAGTAATCGTTATAAAGCTATAATTAAACGAATATGCTTACAATCAAATAAGGTTTTATTCAAAAATGCATTAATAAATAATATTAATAATCAATTTCCTGTTAAATGACATTTAATAATAAATTTTATAGCAATAAATGTTATTTATAAAATGTGCTTAGAATTTTGAATACATTATACAATTTTTATTTAAAATATATATAGAATATAATTTATTTTTCATTTTTACAATCAATCAATTGTGCAGCTATAATTAAGGGAGTCGTTTAATCAAGAAAATGCAGTTACAAATAATGAAGTTCTTCAAAATTGTTATGAATTTAATTGCTGTTTTTAAAAAGACATTCTTTAGAATTCATAAAAGTAATTTATTTGTAATTATATTGATTTTATAAATTATGGTAACGTTTTGAAATTTGGAAAACTTAGATTTAATTTTCTTTTATTTAAAATTAAATATACTTTTGCTAATAATCCATAAAATTAGAAAGAAAGCAACAATTATAGACGGATTTCAATTTCAACCATTAGTTATTTTTTATCATAAACATCAGCATTCTTTTAACGTAGCTTTGATTTAACAATCAAATATAGATAAGATATTGATATTAAAAACCATTACTTTAATTTGTTTTATTTTTAAAAATCATGAAAAATTTCTATACTTCTTGTTATTCATAATTAACTATTCACCAATATTTATATTTTATTTTTGATAATAATTAGAAGGGATAAAGAGTTATATATATATATATATATATATATATATATATATATATATATATATATATATATATATATATATATATATATATATTGTATTTTTTACATTGGTGTACTAATACTTTACTTTAGCAGATTCATCAAAAATGAATATATATTAATATCAAAGTTAAATTTCATTCAAGTTTTTAACTTCACCATCTTAAGCATTAAATGGGGAACTTATACAGATATTTTAAAATAAATCTAAGATATATTATATTTTATAGTAAGATCAAACAAAAATTGTTAAAACATTTAAATACAATGCTGTATCGACTAAAAAATAATAAATTCTCATTTAAGAGTTTTTTGCTCATGAAGGCATATTTAGCAAAAAACACTTATAGACTTATTAATTATTTTATGAGACATTTATAATATTAGGATGTCAATTATTAAGCTTAATGCAGAATATATGTATTATACATACATTATTACTGAAAATACACAATAGAACAAAAGAGTAAGTTTTTAATTTACCACTTACTCACATCGATTTACATTATTATTTTAAATGAATAATTCATTAGAAGAGAATTGTGAGGATATTTCAAAACATTATAAAGTACCCTATATTAGTGAGAAGCATTTGTTTTGTTCTCCATTGTTTATTAGCAAGTGGCTTTCGTATTGCTAAAATTAATGTAAGCAACACACATATCGAAATAGCGACTGGGGATCTAGAATACTAGAAAGAGCGTTTTGACTTCCCTTTTCCCTGTGGTGACCAGTTCCTTAATAAATGAAGCTTGCTATGTATACGGGAGCTAATTATCGAAATGTTCTGAATAATTGCTAATCAGGGGAGATTCGCAAATTTACTTGTGTGTTTTTCTCCTCCGCTACTCTTTTCGTTCATCTCATGATTCAATATCTTGTAATTCTAAAAGATCCCTATTTCTTATCAGCTATTGCTATCATGATTATCCATTGTCACTTATTAGAGATAATGACCTAACTTATTCCCAAACGGATTGGAACGTATTATTGATTACTCTTATCAAGTTTGTTTGCATGGTTTTGTATATGCGCAAGAAAACTTATGATGCACAACAAACAGTAATTTCCTTTATTGCATTACCAGTGAATATAATATGCAATTAGAAATTCAAACTATGCACAATATCAAATGTAAGACAAAATTCAAGATCTGAACTAAATGTAAATATAGAATAATTGCTTTAATCTTGGTTTGAAATATAGTAAATATTTTCTAAAGTATAAATTATTTGCTACTGCTCTAGATAAAGTGAAGCTCTCCTAATACAGGTATTTTAATTACCAGCATTTAAATACTTCCCAAATAAAGCCAATAACGGAGACTGATAATTGAATAATGGTTTTGAGCATAATTAAAAATTTTAAATACCGAAAAGTTTCATATTACATTAATTTAGTTAAATAATAATAATGTCTGTTAAATGTTTAAAAATGTAAAATGTAGATTTTAAACTTAGTGATTCTATGAATATGCTTAAAAATATGCATTCACAAGCATTTTAACAATTTTAAATTATTCCTAAATAAATGATACTATAGATTAATCAAATACTAAATTAGTTTGCAGTATTTCATTTTATCTAAATTAAGGAATTATTTGTAGCATAAGTAAGTAATTTCTTTGTTAAGAAAATAATATTTCTTATACGTATGTGAAGAAACCTCAGAAAAGATGACAAAAGAATAACCTGATACTTGAAAGAACACACTTCTCAATAGTATTGGGAAAAAGTAGTACATATTAGTGGACAAAAGTTCTTGACTGTATTGCCATTGAACCCGAAAATCGCCTGTTGTCGTATTGAAAAGAAATCCTATGTTTGACTGAATCGTGAAGTGGCTGCTTCCTAAGGCCCTCACTTCACAATCCATTGGAATTGTTTGACCTTAGAAAAAAGAAAAAAAATGCTGAGCTTAACGAGCTCGAACTTTCTAAATATTTGTCAGTAATAATGAGAACTTCAGAAAAGTTTATCTATTTGATCTTTCTTACAAGTTCATTCGAAATATTTTTATCCGGAAAGAGAAACTTTGAGATAAGCTTAATTGGTACAGTTACTATTTTAAATTAACCTCTAAAACTTTTGAGAATTTCCAGATTTTTTTACTCTCACATTTTTTATTTATTTTCCCATGTTATCTTTTCACTTCATTCTGTCATTTATATATTTTAAAATATTATGTAATATAATTTTAAAAAAATGAAATAAAATTGTTATTTTTCATATAAAAACTCAAAATTATTAAAATAAATTTTTTATTTAATAAAAGTTGTAAAGCAATTAATTCATTTAATGCATGTTAAACTAAAAAAATAGTATTTAAAGGTAATTTGCTTGAAGTGATAAAAAATATGATTAAAATTAATGTTAAATTACATACTTTAATTTTAAAACAAATTAAATTAATTATTTTTCTTGCTTATAAAAAGAATACTTGCGAATACATTAAAAATATGTATCAGCCTTAATATACATTTGTTAGTTCTCAATTATATTATGAAATATAAATTAACTATCAATTGAAATTAATCCGTATAAAAATAGTTTAACTTAATAGGGTATTTATATAATGTAAAGCAATTAAAAAAGAAAAAAAAAGAATAAATTTTCAATATTTAAAGAACATTTATTTTACTAACTATTTAAACTTTTTTTTAATTCTATCCATTAATTTAGTATTCATTTAATTTTAAATTAGTTAGCCACAGTTTAAAAGTCCCGCTTTTATTTAAAATATCAGATTTTTTTTCAATTGTTAAATTCACAGCTGAAGTATTTCTAACATTATTATAAATATGCATCATTAATCAAAACAGTCAATTCATTTTTACTTAGATTTAAAGTTCCTTAAAATTAGAGTGTTGTTTGAAAATGTATTTATTTATAAAAATCTCATATACATTTGTATGATAAAAAGATCTCCAATAAACATCCCATACCACAAGCAATTATTTTAATGCTTGATTAAAATTTGTTTTTGAAATTTATGCTGAAGCAAATATAAGGTTTTATTTAAATTACCAGCATATATCACGTATTATAGTCTCTAAGCAAAGATTTTAGCTTGAGCTTAACATTAAAAGGAAAAGGCTTTTGCATTAATGATTAAAAATTACCACTTGGGAGCATTATTACAAAGGCGAGAATGCTATACATTAATTTATTTTCTTTAACGAAATAACAAGCCATTTCAGCTCATACCGATTGTGTCTATACTGCAATTTGTTTCTTAATGAATTTATGGTAAATGTTCTTCTCTTTGTACCTGCATTTAAAGAATGCATTTCAAAAATATATTTTTTTACTAAATGGAATATTTTTTTATAATTAAATTTCTTAAAGTAATAAATGTAATTGGCAGTAACTTAAAACGCTTTCTGCGCAATAGATTAACTAGAAAATTTGGACTTTTTATTGCCTCGTAAGACTGCTGCTTTTAAAAATAATAATTAAGAAGAAAGATCATTAACTGTGTGTATGCGTGTCCATAAATTGAAGCTTATGCTTTTCTGGGAAAATTGCATCTGAAGTCTTCACGGGTTTTGAAATTATATGACCAAGCTCCGACTATTTTGTAATAGATATATTTTATAAGAAATATGAAATTAAGAAAGAAAGCAATTAAGGAGCTGGGGAAGTATTTTTTCAATGCTTGATTGAAACTTTATCCAAAAAACTCTTTTTTAAATGACTGTAAATTGAAACATAACATATAATTTTCTAAGCAATTTTTCTAATTTCTATTATTATTATTTTAGGAAATTGAAACAGATGTTAGTAAATCATTAATTTAATATTTGTCATTATTTTTTTTATTTTTCAGAGCAATAAAATAATAATTCTATGCTAATATGTAGTTAAATATAAAATTTAGATTCTAATATTATCATATAATTCATGGCAACTTAACATAGATGCATCATGTTTATTCAATTTTATTATAAAAATAAACATTATTTATACATTTTATAAATTACATTAGTGAATTCACTTGTTATATAAGCATTTATAATAAAGATGGATTTATTAACAAGAATTACTAATTAGAAGTGTTTTGTGTGTTATTATGGAAAATAGAATGAAAATCTCTAAACATGATACTTATGAATTAGAATATAATAAATATTGTTACTAACATCGAACAATAAATTGATAGCTATAAGTAGGCACTTTTTTCATATGTTTCATTAAAAAACTTAATTAATATTAATATGAATAATTCAGTTTTTATAAAAACAGTATTGTAAAGCTATCACAAAAGGTAAACCAGAAAAAAACAATTCATGTTTTAATTTCACAAAAAAACTAATATTCTCTTTCAGATATTAGTTTTCCCATGAAAATAAGATACAATTTATATGAATTATATTGAATATACTATGTAATTTTGAATCGATAAAGTCTTTGAGTCCTTACTGAAATTTTAAGGAAAACAGCCTTTATATTTAGTTTAATAAATGTGTACATAATTACACATTATATTGTTAGCTTTTGGGTTAAATGTATTTAATATGATATGCATTAAAATTTATTAATAGTCATAAAATAATTGCATACAAAGAATAATAAGGATTAACATAATTCAAGCACAGAAAATAAGAGGTAAAATGTAAGCATTGTTTCCTATTTAACACTATATTTGGTAATATAAACCTTATGAACTTTATTTTAAATGGATTAAATTATAAATTGGGAAAAGTATATCATGAGCAGTAATTAATATATTCATTAATATATACAATTAGGGACTAGAAAATTTCATTCCTAATTTTATTAATTTCATAAAAAATTTTCTTAGATGTGAAATAATTTTCTAATTCAGTTTTGATTATACTTAGTATAACACACACACACACACATATATATATATATATATATATATATATATATATATATATATATATATATATATATATATATATATATATATATATATATATATATATATATATATATATATATATATATATATATATATATATATATATATATATATATATATATATATATATATATATAGTATACAATGGAGCTCAATATAGTGTCATAAACTTTGTATAATAAGTATAGACTATCCAATATTTCTCGTTATTTCATCTCAACCTAAATAGCAAGGAAGCAGTGTGATAGATTTAAATTCATCGTATTCATTTAAATGGCAAACGTTTATCCTTACAGAACAAATAAAACTAAGAAACATTATGTCTAGTTTCGACGTCACAACAAATTTTTCCCAAGCAATAAAGGTTCTTAACCTTATCTGTATCAAAAATTCATCTGTCTTTCTTATAGGAAACAGATCGAAGTACAACCTAGGAAATAGAAAAAAATCATGATTAATGTTATGCGTCCTCGTTCAAAGAATTGATAACGAGTTGTGATTAATGAAAATAATCAAGATTCGGTGTCAGTTTTTTCTTTCGTCCCCTGCTAACTTGATGGATGAAATGTTAGATGTAGCTAAATGGAAAATCTTTTCACGTTATTCAGTTTTCACTCTCTGAAAACTTCTTGTCGCTACAATCGAGAAATGTAAATAAAATATAAGCACATAAGAATGTGTCTAGTAAAAGCATCAAGTTTTTATTTAATTCATGCAGATAGTTAAATAAAAAATGTTTTAAATAGTATTCTAGGGGATGGCAATACATTAGTGCACGGATGAAGTAGGATATAAAAGGAAACTAAAATAAAATGGAAATTTAAATTACTGATTTAATACAATAAAATGGTATACTATTAGTCACAGATACCACACACTTTTCTACACATCATTAAATTTTATTAGTGAGGAACAAAACTAGTAATTAACAATCAAAGTTTTTGTAAAAAGAATTAAGTTTCATTTATTATTCAGTTTAGCTAAAAAACTTAGAAACTTAACTGACAAGAAAAAATAACTCTTTTCTTTACAATATTAGTAAAATATTTCTAAGAAGTTTTTATTTAATTTAAAATCAGTATCTTTACAAAGAAATCATTTTATTTATTAATATACATTTTTCTACAGCATTGTTATTTGTCATGAAGTATACATTCTTCAAATCCTGTAAATCTGTTATTTTGCATTTATGAAATATTTAAACTGTTAGAACACCTTTCA
This sequence comes from Latrodectus hesperus, assembly GCA_037975125.1. Classification (NCBI taxonomy): domain Eukaryota; kingdom Metazoa; phylum Arthropoda; class Arachnida; order Araneae; family Theridiidae; genus Latrodectus; species Latrodectus hesperus. Next base: position 49,646,307 of record CM075859.1, on the reverse strand, counting down.
TACTGTAAATTTCTTAGATATATCCTTAACTTGTACCAAAACATATAATTGGAAAATTCAGACAAAATAACATGTGAACAGGCTTAAGAATGGTGTTTAAGTAGTAAAAACATAAAACACAGCACATTATTTAATGAATTGCACTAATTTAAGTCCATAGACAGTTGCTAGTAATTTTACAATCCTTAGAAAAACCGTAGAGATTTAATTTTCCAGTTTATCAAAATGAAACTTTTGAATCAATATTTCAGTATGTAAATTATGAATTATTTAAAATATTTAATGTACCCAGAATAAAATAATTTACATCTCAACCCTTTCTGTTCTATTGTAATTATTTTTGAGTGTTTTTTTGAGTATTTAGTTAATATATATTTTGCTCATCATTGATTTTATTATTTTACAATAAATGAATGCAATGATACGTTTCAAAACTTTTAACCATGTGTGAATAAATAATAAAATATATCATTTACTTTCTTTCTTAAATTGTCAAGCATTCACTTTTCTGAGTGATACGCTTCAACATTACAATAAAAATCTTCTCATGAAATGTTTACAAATACTATCATGAGTAGTGATATAAAAATGAATATTTCATTTTTATAAGTCCTTTTTTAATAATATCTTTGTTTCAAGTATAATACTTTATTCAAAAATGTGTGCCTTAAAATAAAATCAGAAGAAGTACTATACTGTATTAATTATTTTTTTCAAATCTACAAAATCATATGGAATTGCTTCTAGTAAAATTTTGTTAAATTATTTTCCTTAAGTTTGTGTTCATTTTCAATTACATCACGTAATTTTTGTTACATTTTGCAGACCTGCTATTACAATTTTGAAAACAAATTGCTTATATATACAGAAACATTAATAATAAGACTCTTGCCTTAAAGGCATTTGGATATATATTACACTCTAATGCTTGTTTTATTAGTTAGTCTATGTGATATACCGTCCAACCAATAATGGAATAACAGTTCCAATCTATTTACTCAAGATGCTAGTGATTAGAAATAGCCAAGTAAATATCTTTTGAGGAAAATAATAATAGATATAATAAATATTCATTAAAATATACAAATTTCATACAGATATAGCATAAAATATTCTTAATATAGGAAAAAGTGTTACGATCTATATTAATTTACATTCGTAAAAGATCATTTAAAAAACACTTTACTAAAATAAACCTTGAATTACTCTAAATTCGTTCCTGTAGTTGAAACTACCAATTCATGTATTGATAAAAAAGAGAGTAAAACTTTTAGACATTTTGTAGTAAGACTAAATTATATAATATACTATAAATTGTGTGTGTGTGAACAATTATTAGTTAGTTTGAATTTTTGTTATATTAAAAAGCTATTGTTTCTTTTTTATATCATTTTTTGATAATAAAATAGAGTTGCAAAATCGATATAATATCTCAAGAATATATTTAATAAGATCACATTTTAATAAAATTGTTTTTTTATTACTTAAAAATAGCATAGAAGTTCTATTTATGGACTTTTCACTCTTATATCGGCATCATGCAACTTAATTTGAAATACCATTTCATAATTTTAATGATATAAACTTATTCTTCTATTTTACGCATGTCACTAAAACGAAAAATGTGTATGATAACTATTGATAAATTATCCACAAAAAAGTAAGTTTACAGGCAATAAGAAATATCAAATATTTATTTGTCATATAAACTGATAAAATGGCTCATGCAGGCATTATTTAATAAGTTATAAGCAACAGCGAAAATTTTAGCACTTATATTTAATTAAATAATAGCATAATTAACAAAAGAGATATCAGAAAAAACTGAAATAATCAATTAAAAATAATAATTGTATATAAAATTTTGCAATCTAGACCCTCATTATTTAATAGTTATCTTCTGGGAATGCATCAAATGTCATTCGCATGTGACATTGGAGCGCATATTAAAGATTTTTTTTCGCTTAGTTCATTTATACACCGAAAATAATCATCTATTAAAACAACTAATTTTATTTTAACCCTGACGGGTATTAATACTGAAATTTTCAAGCATATTTTCATGATTTGGCGTACACATAGAGAAGTTATGAAGTTTTTTTTTTATTTCTTAGAGCGACATTTTTTAAAAAAAAACTTTCCACCTCCATCATCAATCAAAAAGAGCCCCTTTCATTCTCCCTACGTTTAGAATTGACTGCACAGCTGATAAATTATTTAAGCTTTACGTTTTGACGGAAAATGAGAGCTCGTAATTTTTCGCTTTGTAATTTAAAGTTTCAGCTAAGGTTTTTGCACATAAATAAATGACTAAAGTTTTCTTAAATGCATAGTTTTGTTATAACAAGAACAATTTTCGTAAGTGACTAAGTTCAGTTTATTAAATTATAGAAAACAATATATTCTATAATAGTTTAATTATATGTCGAAAATATATAGCTACAATCTAATATTTAAACACACCCACACACACATATACATATATATATATATATATATATATATATATATATATATATATATATATATATATTATATTATATATATATATATATATATATATATATATATATATATATATATATATATATATATATATATATATATATATATATATATATATATATATATATATATATATATATATATGTATATATATATATATATATATATGTAGGTATGTATGTATATATTGAAACAAATAATATAACCAATAATGAGAATGCTTTAGATCAAAATTTTGCAATCTATTATCTAGTGCCCTGGTTCAAAACTCAAATAATCTAGAAATACGTTTTCTCATGTTTATTATAACACAACACAAACAGACATATAAAATTAGACTGAAAATTACAGGAGTAATAGAGATGCGCTCCTATTTATAAATTCGAACGACGGCAGAAGTGGCTTCGCCTTCAAGAAAATAGTTCTTAACATATATATATATATATATATATATATATATATATATATATATATATATATATATATATATATATATATATATATATATATATATATATATATTATTTATAAAAATATATCGCAAATAATTTAATTATTTTACAAAAATTTTATCAAGCATTTAATGTATGATTATAAATAAAGCGAACTTTTAATTTTGCTTTCAGCATTTTATCAAAGAAAATAATTTTGTTAATAAAAATATAACATACGAAATATATATTGTGAAAATACTTATTGCTGGTAGGAAGTAAGCTAACATTATTTTAGTAAATTTAAAAGATCAATAAAGTGATTTCGTTACGTGACAGATACGTTGCCAATGTCATTATTTTATGATTCTCTGTCATTCATCGAAATAGACAAATAAAGCTAAATTTACAAGCAATCTGTTTTTCTGTCCTGTTTCTGTAATATTCTTTTATTGCTTTGATCATAAGAGACTTCAGATCCCAAAATAGCTTCATACCTGCTTTTGTCCACGTAAGCACAACATACACGGAACGCCATTTTTTAAATGTGATTAGGTTACATCGCTTTCAAAGATTGTTTTTGTGAGTACACTGAAAGAAATTGTAAATTTATTGAGTTTTTGCTTGTAAAAGGAAACTGAAGAAAATGATACTTTATTTTCTAATTATAGGTGATTTAATAGTTTATATATTAAATAACATAACCAGTGAAATACAATGAAATTTTTGTTTTATTGCCTACATAGAAAGTTATTTTATAAATTGTTTGTAATATATTATAATTGTTGACCATTACATATTTTGCATTACATCTTTCTTGAAATGTTTATTATAAATTTTATTTTTAGAAACAGCAAAGTCTTTTAAAAATATATGTCTTAATAAAACTTTCTTAATTCTCTCTCCTTCTCTCTCTCTCTTTATATATATTATTTAATCTCTCTTGTTTTATGAAAACCATGTAAATAACATTGTAAAATTTGAAAACAATTATAGGTTTTATCTAAACATAATACTGGAAACTATATAACATTTGTATTATTATTCATAATAATAAGAACTCTGCTTATTTTTCTCTGAAAAGGATTTGATATATATATATATTGATGTATTTATCTATATATGTATATATCTATCTATATACAATACTATCCAATATATGTAATTCGAAATAGGATAGCATTATAGACACTTGGTATCAGAAGCAGAAAGTAATTAAAGTATGAACAACGAAATTACTTTAAGAAAAATCGAATCAAAGTATATTGCGATATATTTTGTAGTGCAAACTAAGTCCTCGTAAAACTAGGAATCATCAATCATTTTTGAGGCTCTAATATCATAAGTAAAATAAGGGACATGATTCTGAAATTACACGAACAGGAAATCTTCTAATTAAGCTTAAAAACTGATCACAAAAATTCTTTATTGACAAAGTTATTTAAGCATCGCCTATGCCTTTTTTATAATAATTGAATAAAAAGGTATTACTTAATGTACCTAGAGACACAGTTTTTAGCCAACCAGTTACTGGTGCTTGAAATTCATTTGGGCTTCTTTAAATCATGTGAAGGATTTTTCAAGAATTTTTAAAAATTAAGCTAAAAATAATTTTAGTAGTAATTGCTTACAACTTTTAATTGTTTGGATATCAATACATAAATACATAAAATGCAAAATAACATTTTTTATTTTTCTGATTTTACTTCAAATTTTACTGTTACCTTTAATAAAACAATAAAGAAATGTTTATGTAACTGCCTATTGACTTTAAATTATTAAAAATTAATCAATGTTGTTATTTGAACAATATTACTAAAATATTCCAAAATTACAAATTATTATTTGAATTCTTTGTCCATAAATCTATATCTATAGCTAAAAAGAATAACTTTAAATAATAAAAATTGCATAGTATCCTTCGCATTTAAATTATACTTAGTACACGTTATTATTACTTAGTATATTGATACACGTTATTTTTTATATAATTTAATTTTTTATATCGCGTTATCCACTAAAATTCATGAAATCTATTTCCAGTTCCAATATTTAGTTATAATTTGAAGGATTTGTTTAATAAATATACTGCGATTGTTAACATCTGCTACTTTCTATGAATAAAAATCCATTTCAGTTTCAGAAAGAAATTTTTATCGGTGGTTTCATTGCAGATTCTACAAAGTTTACCAACTCAAATTATTCAACACGATGATTACATCTTTGTTTAACTTATTACTATTTAATTCTATCTGCTTTTATCATTTTATGTTGTTGAAGGCTAAGAAGTTATTTTCTCTTATTGCATTCCACTTGCACGTTTCTTCTTCCATAAGGGATCACGAGTAAAGAAAAGGAGAATTGTCACATGAAAGAGGAAAAGGGATGCAGTAGTTAGTTGGAACATTTCCCAAAAGAATAAAATAAGAGAGTTCAGTCAATCGGGAAAGTATCAAATCTAGACGATGAAATGAACACGATTACCGTCATTTTGTCAAATCAATCGCTTTCTCTTCATTAATCGTGTAACAGTTGCTAGATGCCTAAGTGTCACTCGATACAGGCAAATTCAGCACATAAGTGTTTCAGTGCTTGAATATTATAGTTGAAGATTCCTTTTGTTAGGAAAATATTTTTATTCCATTATTGAATTTGTTGGGATAGTATCGTAATTATTAGTTGAATATATTTGAATAATTTATTGTGTGTGTACAATATACTTCTTTATGGAGCTTCAGAAATAAGTTTCTCAATTTTATAATTTGAGAAGCTTATTTTTCAAATTTTATTATTAGTTAAAATTTTTATGCAGTATTCACTTACATTGCGAAGAAAAATTCCAATTTTTAACAATGCTCTATTACAATAAATCATATTTTAATCAAAGTAAGAAATATCCGAAGTGAAGAAGGAAAAATATATAATACATTTTTAAAACTAATGTGTGTGTTTAGTGTAATTATTTAAGATTTAAAATTTCAACACCTAAGTTTCGTTCAGATAATTTATAGAAAAATAATTTTAAAAATATTCTCTTTTGTTAAGATTGATAAACTATTTCATCTTACATTGGAATGCTCACATAAAGAAGAAATACATTTTCCTAACTATATTCTTTGCAGTACGTAGAGTTGATTTTAAGTGTAATTAAAGTTTGAGACAAAAACTTTTGATTGAGTAAAATGTCCTCAAAGTATAAAATAATTCTCAAAAAGTTATAAAATATCACAGAATTTTTTTTCAGAATTATTGCTATAAACATTAAATCTTAGCATTCACATCAATATATTGCAAAGTAATATATCCACTAAATTAAAAATGCTTTCGAATTATTAAATAAAAAATCAGAAAATTGAAGTTGATATATTTACCATAAAATTTATGTCTTATAATGGACAGTAAAAAAAAACAATATTATTAAATAATTTGGTTTATTTTTCTGAAAACGCTATTAAGACCCATCCTGGAGTATGGCTTCCCAGTTTACTGCTGTGCCTCTAAGACTAGCCTTCAGAAGCTTGAGCGAGTTCAACTGAGCGCAGCTCGGATTATTACTGGTCTTCGAAACAGTTGTCCTAACGACATTGTTCTATACGAGGCGAATTTGCTACCACTCAGTCACAGAAGAGACTCAAATCTTGTGAAGTATTTTAATAAACTCTTTTGTTATGGCTCCCAAAATCGAACCTCGGACTTTCTCAGGGGCTGGAATAATAACCAGAGACTAAAAAGAAAAAGTCCCCTTAGTCAGATAGCCAGTGATAATGTTATCTCTAATACTGTAGAGTCGCATTCCTTGAACCCATGCATTGACCCATCTGAGGGTCTTAACGGGGTATTTTTTCACCCTAATCTTCCTATCGAGGTTAACAAGTCTTCAGATCTTCCTGAGTACTTAAGGCAACTTGCTCTTGAGTTGATCAACAATATCCATGATGAATCTGTGCTTATTTACACGGATGGTAGCAGAAATGACAGAACTTGTTCCGGTAGTGGGGTATTTATTAAGTATCAAAACGAATCCCACCAAATCTCAATCAGAAACCCCGACGGTTGTTCCGTCTTTCGCAGTGAACTTATTGCAATTAATGTGGGTCTTGATACGGTTCTTTCTCTCCCTGGGAATGAGGAAATTTGGATTTTGTCGGACAGCCGGAGCGCCATCCAGCATCTTACTAACTGGCACAGAGTCCGTGATAATACAGGAGTAGCTATCTTGGACAAGCTTAGACGACTCTCCTTATCTCGTGAGATTCACTTACAGTGGATCCCTTCCCATGTAGACATTGCGGGTAACGAATTGGCTGATGCCCTAGCAAAAAGAGGTACTGACAAGCCTTTGCTTACTCCGGCGTCTCTTACCTATTCTGAACTATATTCTAGACAGAAAGGCCTTGTTCGGTCTGCATTTGCCATTCCCCCGTGCACCATTGGTACCAGGGTAATCGTCCTGGCGGATCTCTATCCCTCCGGTGCAGCAGACTGGAACAAACTACTATAACTCGTTTTCGAAGTGGCCACCTAAGATCATTGGCATTTAACAACAAAGAAAAGAAATTTCCAATTTGCGCTAAGTGTTTCAAAAGCCAAGCCACTCCGGATCATATCCTTGAGTGCTTGGGACTCGATAAAGAAGATCTTCTGGAGCGACCATTTTTGGTCATTGATTTCCTGAGAGTGTATAATATCATGGACTTGGTCTAGCGCTGCTAGACAACAGGGATCAGCAACAACACAACACAACAACAAAAAAAATACAAAATATACAAGAAGGTTAGTTAAAAATTTGTTAGAAATATTAGAAACAGCTCTCAGAATTAGTTAGTATACGAGCTTCTTAAATATGTTAAATATAGCAGCATATGAGAAATTGCTTACTGATAGTGTTTATTTTCTTCCAAAATAACGCATTTCAAATATTGTATCTAATGAAAAACATTTATAATATTTTAATAAAAAAATTTCTATTTCTTAAGTGCTTAGTTAAATATTAAAAACTACTATTTTCTTTTTTCTTACATTTTGAATTTTACATTTATTAAAAAAAATTGGAAAAGAACAAATAAATGTTATTCATGTAAAATATATCTTTAAATTAATTTTGTAATCACAGACAACATGCTGTTCAAATACATGTGGATATGAAATAAAGTGACTTCTGAATGTTATATAAATGAACAATACTCAATTACGCTTTTTCATATTTTTAAATTTTTAATGTAAATGAAGTGCTGAATTCTCTGAATTTGATATCACTATTTTTACCACTGCCCAAAGTAAGATAAAAGAAATACTTTTAAAGTAATTTGCTTTGTAAAAACAAGCATTTTTAAAATGTTTATGCACTGCAATTGCATAGTCGAATAAACAACTTTCTTCAAAGAATGAAATCGTTACTTTGCTCTGCAAATAAGCACTGTAATAAAATTTCTCTTTAACTTAAAGAGCTTCAATTTTAACTATTGAAGTTCAAAGCTAAAGTTACAATATAAGTTAGAGTGTGATGTCTGTGATACTGAAACTAATGACAAATGCGTGGAGACAAAAAAACGTCATTTCCACTAAATTTGCTTGATATTTCATTTTCGATACATTTTTCTATTTCTTTTAAACAACGAAACATTTTATTGACAAATGAAAAATGAGTTTTATTAAATAGAAGAGCATTAAAGAAAACATATTAAAAAATGTCCTTTATCTCACAAAAACAAATACGATAAGAATATTTTCAAATGGGAAATACAAGCAAATTTGTTGGAAAATTCTCAGCATAATTTTCTATTTTCATATCTGTTGTTTAAAATGCTTGAAATGTATTTCTTTCCCTAATAGTTGAAAGAAGATAAATATAGGCACAAATTGCAGCGTCTCTAATAAAGAATACTTTTTAAGCAATAAATTATATTTGCAAATATGATTTCGTCTTGTAAGAGACTTTCAATCTTTTTTACATATTTTAAAAATATTCTATGTATTTTTGTCTTTTCTAAATTTCATAAATAACTCTCGATTAAGAAACATAACTAAATTAAGCAAAATATTACTAGTGTTATCTAAGAATGCAAAATTAATGTTTTTGATGATTATATTATTATTTTATATGATAATTATTTTATAAGAGATTTTTATCTTTGTATGAAAAAGAAAATAAGCAATGATAGTGACAGTTTATTTTATGAAATAAATATTTGTATATTTTTTTACACACTGCTGAAATAATTTGAAATTGAGATCATTTGATAACTGTGAAAAATTGAAGAGAATTTGTCGAATGAAAAACATGCCAAGGTTTGTAAGGTAACATTGCCAGAAGGAACTCGCATTTTGGCACCCACGTCCCATTCTTCTATTAGTTCCATTCATAAGCTTGTACACGCATACGTACTAAGCACACACGTTCTTTGCTTCAAAGTAACATTTTTATGTTCAGCTCTTGCCGTGAAAATACTCTTCATATGCAAATTCTTTTCATTTTGAACTTACTTTTAGTTTACTTTTAGCTTTATTATATTTGTTTTTGCACATCTTTCATAAGTGATTTTACAATGGTTGATTTTTCTTTTAATAAAGTATATTATTCAATAAAAAAGTTTCTAAAAAGAAAGAGTTATCATCATACATAAAATGTTCAATAGAAAATCAAATGCATGTTTATGATAAGAATTTAAAATCATTGAAAAAAGAGTAATATTAAAAACATTGCATTCAAATTAAATTTTATATCTTTATTTAGTATTCATATTTTAATATTAAAAATTATCAAAATCATTGTTGTAACATCAACAATTTTGGGATTTTTTAAATTAAAAGAAAGTTTTTCATATTTCTCACAATAACTTGTTCAAGTTAATTTATTTCCAAAATTGTACTTGATTAAAAAGTGGATCTAACGTATATGCATACGTTAAAATTTTGTTCATTTTCCATTAAAATTCTGATCCTCTGATGTCAATTTTTTAATTTTTTTACATAAATCAATTTACCCATTGCGTGATATTCTATTGCACTTTTAGTAAATCAGAATTCTGTTGAAAATAAAAATAAAACAAAAATTTTAATAAGTTCATGCAATGTTGAAATATCTTTTTTGAAAATACATACATTAATATTCTTAAATGAAATTTAAAATAAATATTAAATATTTGACGTCGAAAGTATTCCTGCATAGAAATAAACAAAGCATTATGATAAAAGCAAGTAGCTGAGAAGAATATTACGTACAAGAGATATTCTTCTTACATTTTTGTTTTCAGCATAGTGATTTTGTATTTACTTGTATTTATTACTAAATAATTACTTGTTTTTTTTTCAGTTGGAATACAACTATTTTCAGTTTTTAGGCTTAACAGTCCGTTTTCTTACCGAAGAAAACAAAACGTATTTCATTTTATTTGCATGCTAATTTTTACATTATCATAACATATATTTTGTATTTTATTGAATTATTAGTTCATGTAAAACAAACATTTTTGAATATTTTTCAGTTGGAACATTATCAAATTTCAATTTATTCATATCTTTTTTGTAAAGATTTGCCCTTCTTGGAAACTAAATTATGATTACCATATTATCTCGATATTTAAATTATTAAGACATATATTAAATATCAATAATTAACCAATATTTCAATAATTATATTATCAGTAAATACAAATAATTTTTATAAGTAACTTTTCTTAAATACATTTGTATCTTACATTTTTTTTCAAATCTTTGCACTTAGTATAATTTTCTTTTAATATTTATTCTGTATAGTAATATTATTCTTTAAATTATAATTATTCTTTCTAATAGTCATTCTAATTTCTCTTTTTTTCTAGGTAAGTGAAATTTTATAAGAAATCTTCCTACATTGAATATATTGTATTGAAAACAAAAAGGTAAATGTTATATTTTGATTTTGCTTGCATCTTTAATCGGGGGGAATTTAAAATTACTGATTTATGAATAAGAAAACTATAAAAGACATCGTAAGTAACAATTTAAATGTTTCTGCTTAAATTGTAATGTCTTTTAAAATTAAATGTGAATGCGCTATTACTGAGTAAAGATGAAGAAAGTTTCTTAATTTTGTAGGAAATTTAAACTGCTGTTTTCATAATGAATTAAAAATATTTTGATTCAAATAGTTCAACTATTTTAGTTATTTTGGAAACTTGACTTTAATTTCTTTACATTATCATATTTTAAGATTTTATAAAAAAATATTTTATGATATTGCTTTTCACTCTGATAATAGTCATTTCAATTTTTTTCATAAATTTTATCATACTATTTATTTAGAAATACAAACAATTTTAAGAGGCCCATTTGAGCAAAGCCTATTTGATATTTTTTTAGATCACATTTTATGCACAGCTATTTTAGTTATACTCAAATTTTGCAGTTTTTGCGGCAATAAAATAGAAATACATGTATAATTATACATATGAATGCATTTAATTTAATTTATACAATAGATTTTAACGATGATTCTTAGACTTTAGGTCAATGTGTTTACTAATCACTGATATGTTTTAACTGTTAAACTCTAAAATATGTATTTTTAACGTATACGTGTATTCTATTTTTGATTGAAATTGATTTGATTAGAAATAAAATAAAATGTATTCATTGGAAGAAAATATTTTTTCAAGTCTTACATATTTTTATAGAAACGGGTTACTTATGTATACACTGAAAGAAAGCTCACTTACTGGCTTAAGATTTTTCAGTTAAAAAGGACAAAAGGCTTTTTATTCTACTGCTTAAATCAGTTAGGGGGTATTATTTTTTTCAAAATAAACTGTGGACTAAGAATGTTTTTTTCATAAGTGATATATAATGCAAGAGTTCTGCTTATTATTGGAGTAAAAATAAACAACGAATATGTAACATTTACAATTTTTGAAGATTTACATTTAATTGTCTGTTAACAAAATTCAATGAGATTATAGTTTCTCATAACTGAAAATACTTTCAACAATTGAAAGGCATAGAATGATTAAATTTAACTATGAGTAACTAAAATTGTCTCTTCTACTGCTGTATTAAAGAGTTTTCTAACTGATAGATAATTTTGGTTAAAAATAAAACAAGCCTTTTCAATATAATGTTCCAAGCATTTTCTCTTTCATTTATTTTTAAGAAATACGGTGGTCATTTCAATCGAAGAATTTTGTAGTCGATTTACTAGATAAAAGCAAAATAGTCAGACCTTATTATCGATAAGGATTAATGCCTCACCAATTTATGTTGCTTAAAATACTACAATAGGTTTGAGAATATCCTCTCTATAACGTTGAGCCATTAGTCCTCTAATTCTAATGCTGAATAGTTGGGTTATGACTTCTGCTAGAAATAGTGTCCAAGATAACTAATCTGTCCTTATGCAATTTGAAGCTTCTACGCAGAAATATAAGATTATTTGGTGTGTTTGATTTTGTCCTAATAAGAATCAGTCAGTCAACAATAATTACCAAAATTACACCAATAATTAGCAAAGCTCAATTATTCTTGTAAGCAAAACTCATTTATTTTGTATATTAAAATCGGAATCACTCATAAAGAACAATTTGTTCCACTAATCACTTACTCTTCTTATGAGATGCACCAGTCCTTCTTTGCTGTTAGTACGGTGCTTCTCAATCACGGAATCACAAATTCACTGAAAGCAAACAAACCAGCATAACACAATCCTTTTTAACAGTTTCTGTCTCAATGTAAAAGTAAAAACTCAGGTCCATCTTTTGTCTGTAGATATTATTGTAATAAAGTAGTTTTAATAGTGTGGTTTTTTTGATTACTTCTATTAAGCACCGAACTTCTTTTTGTGTTGATAAAAGATTACACATTTGCGACAATATATGACAGATATTTTAAATTTTTATCATTGATTACCAACTATATAAATAGCACATCGTAAAATATCTGACGCCAAATTAACTGTCAGTTTATAATGACATATCATGTTCACAAAACATCCAACAAGTGTCTGTTGTATTTAACCTGCTTCGGAAGGAATGCTAGAAGTCGTTTCTGACTAAAGAAATCTTTAGTTTCTCTATCTCTAAATAATACATATAGTAAATATTTCCTCAGCTACATCTAACTTGATTCTAACTTGAGTTTTCAGAAAAAATATTTTTCAAGCGCCATCCCAGGTCAAACTCTTATTCTTACTATTCTTCAATAACGTAAATTTCTTTTTAAATGCAGCATTTTAATTTGATTTTATTATGCACTAGACCGTTCTATGTTTGATGATTTCACTTGTCTGCTGATTTATTCGACAAAATAAATTAGCTATATTTCGCAGCAAGCTTAAAAATTTATCTATGACCGTTATATAATAGTTTTCTCTTCCTCTCAGATATTTTATATTTTACATAAAAAATCTATTTTGAATAGACTTATGAATAGTAATTTGAAAACATTTTATATTTTACTTATTTCCTACTTCCTTAGTCGAAATTCTTCATAAAAACAAGCTTTTTTTCTTTCCCCCAATTGAATTCTGATTACCTTTATGATATTGTTCTTTGCATTGCTGTGTAATAGTTTATATTTTTTAAAGATAAAGTTAAATAATTAGGAAATTCAAACTATTTAATATAAAAAATAAGTATTCTTGTGGTTATGTAACTCTGATATTTAAAAAATCATTAACTGTATGAAACTAAATTAATTATATTTATTTAATGACTTATTAAAATATTTAGTTTATTTATGTTTATTCAACTGCATAAAGTTCTTCACTTTATGCAGTATACTTTTACAATGATTTTGGAAGCTTTAATAATTTTGTATTACCTTAAATTACATACATCTGTTTTTTAATGAGTTTTTCTTGAAATGGAAACTTGAGTGGATATTTGCATTAATAATAATATAAAGTAAAGAATCAACCGAGATTGCTTTTTCTAATAATACTGTGTACAAGATAAAAAGACAAATTTTAAAATACGAAATTATAAACATTTCCAATTAATCTAGAAATATGTCTTTGTATATTAATCACTTTCTTCCAATGCTTTTCAGTTATACTCGTGAATGTGATCGTAGTACGGCAATACATTTTAGAGAAAATGATATAGTGAAATGAACACTTTAATAAAAATAATCATTATATATGTTGAAATAGTATTAATTACAGTAAGAAAATGTGGATGCTTGAAAAGTAAACGACTATAATTACTTTAAAGAAATGCATGTTTTTACTTTTTAACAAACAGTGTGTTTAATAATTAACTACGCGCGCTTTATTAATTTAAATTTTATTTTCTTTTTAGGGGAGATTTATGAATATTGTTTTACTTAGAATATAATTTTAGCAAACTACTATTAACCAATTTATATCCCTTACAATTTTAAAATAGTTATGTGCATTGTACTAAATTATTTGCAATAATTAAAATAGATTTAAGTAATCATTAAAAACCATCTTAATAATTTTTGTAACTACTGTCATGTTAATTGTATTGCAATGCATATTTTTAACATAATTTCAATGTCAACTATTAATAAACTTTAAACATTATTGAAAAATGCTTTTGTATGTTAATTTAATGTATGAGAAAAATTATTATTAGAATTGTTTTGAATATCATGGCATTTTTCTTTCTAATTTTATAAATTATTCATATAAATATTTTACTTTCCACTAATAAGAATAAAAAAAAATCTGATGAAAGTATTTAAGTTAGAAAACTACCCTCCTCTAATCAAAATCAATTTGATTTAAATCTTTGCATTTTCTATTTAGGATTAACAAATCAGTTTTAAATAAACTGGAAATTTACTTTCTAAATTTCAAATAAGAACTGAAAATTATTACATTTTTCTTTGCTTTTAATTGAAAAAAATAAACTCAAGGATTAAGTTTGAGGGAAAAAAGTGTATTATAAAAAATATATATTCATATATATTTTGAAAAGAAAATTTCTAGACCTATTATGTGGTTGAATGTGTTCAACCACAAAATTTACTTCCAAACTTTTTTTCATTCTCAGTGTCTACTTCGAAACAGTCAAAAATGAAATAGAAAATTTAATGTCATCGATAACAGCTTTTCACACGTTAATAGCTTCTTCAGTAACTTCTCTCTTTGGATGGTTTCTGCTGAAGGCCGCAACGTCTCACATCGACCTCAAACAAAAGAATTGACGTTATCTCTGTCACCGGATATCCCCAAGTGATTAATGTACAGCGATGGCTTAACTTCTTTTGATGATTCGTTCAGTCGTGGAACTGGCAAGGGATTTGGCCCATAACATAACTTTGCTTTTATGCATTGTACATAGCTCATCCTGTTACAATAGTGTAATGAAGATTTTCCAGTCCCTTCGGAAAGCTTCTTTCTTTCGGGGTGATAAAAAAATAACAAAAAGTTGTGTAGAGCTGAAAATTCCCGGCAACGCTTATTAACTGGAAATACTAGATTTTTTTCATTCTTGATAGAGAGTTCTAGTGAAAAATAAAATTTATATATATATATATATATATATATATATATATATATATATATATATATATATATATATATATATATATATATATATATATATATATATATATATATATATATATATATATATATATATAGATATAGATATAGATAGATAGATAGATAAATAATTGTTACAAATTCATGTTTGATATGTTAGATTATTTTATCAAGTTTATATTAAATGTCAGTTTATAATTTTTCGTACGTTACAGACAAATGTATGTGAAGCGCTAATTTTTTATTAAATAATTATTGAACATTAGAAGTGTAAACATTTTACAAACTTTGTACATATGCCTATATTAAACTCATGAAATATGACTTTCTGGTGCAAGAGTTAGTTTAATTTATACAGTGGACTTAGTAAATTGAAAAGAAAAGAAAAAAATCTAAATGAGATTTAGGAATATACACAGATTAATCGCTGTTCTTTAAGCCTTTTAGTAAAACCTTCTACTTATTACCTACTTATGGTAATATAAATTATGAAAAACATTTTTAAAATATGGTTCATTCATTTTATTCAATGTGTAATTCTCAGTATCTAAATTGCTTGGAAATGCAGTTAAGATTTTTTGAATGTCCTGTATAAATTACGTAAATGTAAAGAATATCCAGTTCAGTTATGTTATTTTTTCAATTTAAGTATAAAGGTCAATTTTAAAATATCAATTTTTAAAAATATTCAATTAAAAAAATTTTATTTCAAAATTATATATTCTGTAATATATTTCAACATATGTACCCTTAAAATAATTCATAAGTAGATTTGATATTTTAATGAAAATTTATTTAAGTATAATAAAAAATTCTTCTTGAGAATATCCATGAGAATAATTTTAATAAAGACCACTGTATTGCAATGCATTTAAAATCACTAAGAGATTTTCTAAAATATTTATTATAATATGCTATTAAATTAATAAATTAAAAATGATATAGATATTTGTAATTATTGTTGTTAAGCAATTTTTTAAACATATGCATGAAACTGCAACTGAATTAAATGTTGTAATTAATAACTAAATAAAATTTTGTTTTCACAAAATCATTATTATACTAAGATGTTCATGGTACCATCTAGCTTTATTCATGGCTAAAATCCATCTGTAAGGTAAAAATTATTAATTCCTATAAAAATATAATGCTTAAAACAGGTTTTAACTTGTCTTCCCGAGGAATAGAACATTTGATGTAAGAATGAAATGTGTGTTGAATAATGTGACTTAAGACTAAAATGAATATTATATATAATAAAATTAAGTAGATTAATTGATCATATTATTAATTATAAAGGCTACTAAAGTTAAATATATTATTACTGAAATCATGGATTTTTGTGGTTTTTCGAACTCCAATCCTGCAGATCTGATTACAATACCAAAAATATTAGAAAAGAAAATGAAATCCACTTGTCCTCTTATAGAATTTTTTAAAAGCCATTGCTTTGGTTTGTCACTCATCAGTTTGTTTTGCATGCAAGAGCTATTTATACCGGAACCTACACTTAACCATTGATTTCACACCATGACAAATATCCAGAACAAGGCAGGGTTTGAGCTTAAGAATCGAAGGCTGAAGCTTAGGATGATATGATGCATGAGCAATATATTTAGGGTTTATTTCATGTCAAATTGGAACATGAGATTGGACATGTCAAATTGTAATTTGATTGGAACATGAGTTACTTCGAAAATCCAAAACTTACTTATGAAAAGAAGACCAGAAATGAGCTAACAGAGTGTTGTATTCTCTAATTAATATACAAGTTTACTTAATTCCATTCATAAATAAATAAAAGAATAGAGCTTTATAAAATAATACTCACTTCAATTATCCAAAATTTATACTAGGATTGTTCATAAATAAAACTTAAAGCAATTAATTTATTTGAAGATATATAAATTGGCTAAAAGAAGTCCTCATTAGCTGAGTTACTTATACAAGCTAAATTCTTTGCTTCTAGTTTTGGATAAACTTACTTTATTTTCCAAAATATGTATTCTATTATGGAAAAAGAATAATTTAATCAAATATTTTGATACGTTTTCATGTCAAAATTTCCATTAAGTTCATTAAAGATGTTCCAGAATTCCCTCACTCATATGGACGTATATTCTTATTCCAGAAAAAAAAAGTTTGGTATAAAAAGCTTTCATATGTTTGAAGAAGTCAATGTAAACAACGAACTGAATAATTTATGCTAATTAGGAGAGCATTTTTCTAAAGTCAAAAGGCTCAGAACATAGACTCTCATTATAAAACCACTTATTTAGTTCAGTAAACTTAATTATTCATCACAATCCCTGAAAAAATTCTTAAACAAGAATAACTAATGTTGCTACTTTTTAATTTTGAAATAGCGTAAGAATTTTTAAATTATAATACACATTTAAGTAGATATTGAGTGCATAATTTATGAGCCTGAAAGCGAAAAAATGTAGGATAATAAGTTTAAATTATTTATATTTTTAAAGTTTTGCATCTTAAGTAATATTACAAAAATACACAGACTTCAGTAAAATGACACTTTAAACGTATTGGGAAAAGAAAGGATTGAATCTAAATAATTGATGCAAAAATATAGTACTTACTTAAACAATATATTTTAATAATTTTGTTATAGTAATAACATTAATAAGAATGCGTAAAAATGTGCATTATTCTTTTAATGGAGTTAGGAAGTTTAAGAAGCACATGACATCTACGGCTGCCAGAAGCTTATTCTCTTATAAGAAAAGGAGAATAATCACGTAATCGAAAGACTGGGTCGTCTTTTCTGTAATTTCAAGGAATCCCTACTGTTTCAGCAGAATTTGGCTTCTCCCAACAAAATCACCAATCTTCTTTGGAACTTTTACTTCAGTCTGTGGACTTTCTTTTACTTCTTTTTTTGTATTGTCATTCTTAGAAACTCGTGCCACAGATGTTCCAAATGGTTAACCTAAGGTTTAGTAGGCTTAGTATTAGCTCATCAGGACACAATGGATCGTTCTCAAGCACAGTCCATTCAAGTTCGTTCTTGTATTTGATTTGGTTTTCTTCTGAAATCATGATCATTGAAGACTGAAAGAAAAACTGTACTTCTTTCTTTTTGGAAAAATGCAATAACTTAGATAAATAAAATTGTAAATTCACATTCATTGGCGAAATAATTCTTCTAGCAATGATAAATGATTTATCTGGTTATTAATTAGTTACAAAATGTAAAAATTCAGTACTTTGCGTTTTTATTTAGTTCAAAAATCTAAAACAAATATTTCACAATCAAATGTGTAGGCCCTCAGATGCTATAAATGAGAATATAAGAAAATTTTATTTTGAATCAAATTATTGGTCACGGAGGTATGTTTTTCAATGAAACACATGTACACATTTGAATAGTTTTCAAAATATTCAAAATTATTCACAATTCCCGTTGGCTTATATATGTATATATATATAGTTCTATAAAATATATAAAGTATATATATATACATACATATATATATATATATATATATATATATATATATATATATATATATATATATATATATATATATATATATATATATATATATATATATATATATATATATATATATATATATATATATATATATATATATATATATATATATATATATATATATATTAAGGAATGTATTTAATAAAAAAAAATTATAATTTACTTTGGACAATTCTATACTTTAAATTCCTTATTAGATGATGTTCAAAAAATAAATTTGTATCTATGTAACAAGTTTGGCATCTGTAAACTCCAAAATTTGGGAGACTTTCGATAATCGTTGAGTATAAGAACTGTCTAACTCATTTACGCTCTTAAATAAGTCGTTTTGATATTTAATTGAATAGATAAATTTAATTTCGATTAAATTGGATAACCTGTGATATTTTTAAGAGTTAATTTAATCTTTTAAAATCAATTTCCATTGTTTTTTTAAAGTGTAAATGTATGTTTTATGAAAACCATGTAAATAACATTGTAAAATTTGAAAACAATTATAGGTTTTATCTAAACATAATACTGGAAACTATGTAACATTTGTATTATTATTCATAATAATAAGAACTCTGCTTATTTTTCTCTGAAAAGGATTTTGTATATATATATATATATATATATATATATATATATATATATATATATATATATATATATATATATATATATATATATATATATATATATATATATATATATATATATATATATATATATATATATATATATATGTATATATATATATATATATATATATATATGTATATATATGTTATATAGATAGATAGATAGATAGATAAATTGATAGATACACAAGATAATTACAAGATATTTTTGTAAAATAGGTTTAGTGTTTCTCTCTTTTATATATTTAAATTTAACTTTTTCGTCTCATTGATGTTTAATGAAACTGTGATCATGATATTATGAACGAATCAGGTTCCGAGATTTTCTGTATATATTAATTCTAGTTTACTAAATGTGAGAATTTAATTAGATATATTAAAATATTTCTTTAAAGAAAGTAATATTTATTCATGAGTAGATGAATATAATATTCATACTTTTTCCCATTGAGCATTGTATTACATGTGTTATTAAGCAACGATGCAAGAACTTTATAATTAAGATTATTAATATTACCATGATTACTTGAGTTTTAATTCTGGTATAATGATGTAATGTAAGAATATCTAAATAATGCAGTATACAATAGACGTTTATATCAATATAGATGTGTACTTATAGAAGCATTTGAATTTGTACAAGAAAGTCTCATTTCACAACACGAATAGCATAACTGCGGATTCTCTAGAGAAATATCTTTGTTTAGATAAGATTGACTGGGAAAAGAGTTTTATATTTCTTCACTTTATTCTTATGATCTACAGAAATGCATTAAATTGAAAGAAAGCATTACAATTTTTCTCCAATTCTCTTTCCTTCAAATTTTGCATTTAAATTATACCAAAGAACTAGAGTAATAAAATTTGAATGGCAAATAAGACGAAAGAAAAGAAATTTTCTAGTCCATCTCAAGCTATGCATCTCAACGCAATAGTTTTCAAAACAGATTTGATCAGAGGAGTATGAATAGAAATAAGAAGCGCTTTTCTTGTTTGAATGCCAATGAAATTGTTTGATGCCTCGGGTATTTTAGGTACAAAAAAATATACACTAACTTAATGCGAATTCATATATTATTTTCATGCATAACGCATAACATATTGTTACTTATTTGCATATTCAGAAATTACTCGTCCTTTTTTTATAAAAAAAAATTTAATTACAGTTCTTCAGTTATATGAAAGTGATTTTTATCAAGTCTTAGTTAGTTCCGAGAATAACAACATTTAAATGAATTAACTTCTGAAGGTACACAAAGTAAAATGAAGATATTTTTATATTTTCCCAGAAAAATTTGCTTAAATTATTTATAAATCCAAAGTGCTCATTTATTTCAAAACGACTGTACACTATGTTTAAGATTCTATCCAGAATTTATTTAATGTTTAAAATGTTTTTTTTTTATTTTTTTTACCTTTTGTTAAAATTTGAAATAGTTTATAAGCATCTAAAGCTAAATTTTAAAAGGCAGGTAAATAAAAAATAAACAAAAACGTACCCAAAAATTTACTTTTAGGAAATAAAATTTACGTGACTTTGTAAGAAAACAGGTAGGAATAAATTTTTATATGTTATACATGCGGTGTTATATACGTTTAGGTTACGCTTGCGTTAAAAAAGTAAAAGTATAATATTTAAAGGAACCAATAAAGTTTCCATTTATAAAAGAAACCAAAGGAGAAACATGACGCTTCAGCGAATAAAATGTACAGAAAATATCTGTTATATAATGTTCCTAAGAATACAATGCTTATTTCCGCTTAACTGCAAAGCAATTTTCTTAAATATCTAGTAATTATGATTACATTTTTATAAAAATTTTACATATTCAGATTTTTTTGTGCAAAAATTTCTTTACATATTGAAAAAAAGGTCTGCATATTTCAAGATTATAATTCATAATTTTAACGGAATTACTCGTAAAACCTTGTCTTATGTATGTAGTTTATTAATTATTTGACTCCTCGAAACATATGAAAGATAACATCTAAACCTTGACAAATTTTGAAAGTTAAAATGTGAAGAAACGTTTTAAGATTATATTTATTTCAAATATGCATGTTTAAAGTAATACGAGTAATATGATGATTTTGTATAACATATACTTTCAGAATATTTCGTAAATTTTGTTATCATTATTGTCGTCATAGTATCTGGATAGTGTATACAAAAATTGCATAAAATATTTATTCTCTTCACAACATGTGAGAATTTTTAAAATTTATTTTTTATCTAATAAAATAGTTCTTACCCCTATTTATTTTTCAACAATTTATTCACGTTCATATCATGATTATTTAATGAAATATTAGGCAGATTATTCATTCTAACATATTTATGTTCCTTGCTCAGACAACCCAATCATATATGAATTTTTTTACATAGATTGTTTTCATTTGTTTCATCTGAACGTGTGAGAAGTAGTTGTAGAAATCACATCATCTAGCTTAAAAGGATCTTCATGATTAAGCTGGCTTTCACCAAAATCAATTACAATACCTTGAAGACATAATTACATGTAGTAGTTTCATATTATTAAATTATATGTATGTAACGAGCAATTTTTGATAGTTCTTCATTTCTAAATTTCATTAAAAGCATCTTTAATGGTAAACCTTTTAAACAAAGAGGGTAAAAGTAGTTCAATAATGCATAATATTAATTACATTATTTGCTATACAATTTCAGCTTTTGTCATTTTTTCAAGACTTCCTAATGAATGTCTATCATGATTGGGATACATTTTTAATATGATTAAATATTATTGGATTAAATGTATTATTATTGTTATTATATATATATATATATATATATATATATATATATATATATATATATATATATATATATATATATATATATATATATATAATATATATATATATATATATATATATATATTTATATATACATATATATATATATATATATATATATATATATATATATATATATATATATATATATATATATATATATATATATATATATATATATATATATATATATATATATATATATATATATATATATATATATATATATATATATATATATATATATATATATATATATATATATATATATATATATATATATATATATATGTATGTATGTATGTATATATACATTCACGTAAAACAAACATAAATTATTGATGTTATATAACTCATAATCTCATAATTAAATTTATTATTAACATTTATTTATAATCCATTAAAAGCATAGTAATTTTTCTTAAAATAACTACCCAAGCTGTCAACTAAAGGTAAAATATCATAAATTTTTGTCCGTAACTCTTGTATTGAATTTGCCTCTATGTTTATAGAGATTTGGGGTCAATTTCTAAATGGAAGTGCAGAGTGAATAACAAAAACTAACCTTAGAGTGAAAAGGAAATTTAAAATAAATGTATAATCTTTCTTAGAAAGATTATACATTTTCAATGGTTTGTAAAAATCTAAGCAGTTTGCTTATTTTTAAGCATTACATGTTTTTATATCTATATTTTAAAACAATGGAAGCAAATAGAAATTTTAAATTTATTTCAAAGCACGTGCTATCAAAATAAAAATAAAGGTAAATGTCTATTCAACTGGATTAAAAACAATCATTTTCAGCAATTTGGAAAGTTACAAATCCTTAAACAATAAAAACGTGGGTACTTTAACTGTCTAATAAATGCTTAAATATTTACGACATTGCATAGATAAAAACTAATTATACTGAAAGAAATCAAGTATAGAAAGAGGATACTTTTTCCTCCTTACAAAAATAGTATTTATATTAGATTAAAAAGCTTTCATGTTTAGATAGAAAAGAACAAGCAATAAATTTGAAAGGTTACAACATTAATAAACGCATGGTTCAGAAAGTTAAGTATGAGTCCACACTCTCTTACATTTAATTATTTTGAAATTATGGAAATTTGGAAAGGTTATTTCTATGTTAAAAAGTATTATAACTTATTACAATTATGTAACATATCCTGACGAGGAACTTTACGTCTGGGTTTCTTTTACTGTGCAAAATATAATTATTTAAGATATATTTCTGTTTTAGCTTGAAGAGTTTATTATGGAATCAATATTGACAAGTAATAATAGTTAGCAAATATTAACTTTCTACGATTTTATTTTATAATAGACACATGTGTTCAAGTTAATATAAGAAAATTTATGGCATGTTAAAAGAGAAACTAATTTGAAAACCATTTTAAATAGTTCAGATAATATGTCCAAACAAACTATATTGCTCATGAAAAGTTTAGAGAATTAACTGCATTTTGTAAGTGATTAGCAATCAAAGATTTTCAGTTTTACTATAGTAATTAACATAAATATATTTTTGAATGTATAACTAATTTAAAGTTGTAATTAATATTTATAAAATAGTTATTTTTATTAATCTTTGAGAAAAATGAGAATCAAACTTATCAAGCTGTAATAAAAATAATATAAATTTTAAAAATAAGCTTTCTTAATGTAAACTCTCTCGTTGAAAACATTGGAAGAGCAATTCTATTGCACGTCTGAAATGGAAAAATGTCAAATTTCAAATCAGTGGCAGATTTAAAAATATACATTTTTATTTCATAAGTTTCCTTTATATATAAAAAGTGCCATATATGTTTTGAAGCACTTAACTCCTTCCATGACATAAAGTTGATTAAAAGAGTTATGAATATCCACCAATGAAGTAGGTTATTAGTTGCTATTTGAAACGATTGTATATGGTTGTACTGATTTAGGTACTAGGAGATATTTAAAGAAACCAGTAGGAAAATCTTGGTCCTGGAATTGTATTCAAATATGAAGAAGGCTTTTATTCTTTATATAAAATATTTGTTTGTGTTTCAATTAAAAACATTTTTTAAAAATGTTGTACGGACATAATAATATTAACAAGCATTTTGTTTAATATTCCTATTTCAATGAATTAATGCATTGATATCTTGATCTCTTTATGATGTAATTATATCAAAACACTAGTTGAAAATAATCTACTTAATGAGTAGAATATAATATTAAAGAATACATCAAAAGTAATTGCAGCAAAGTAAATATGATGCAAATAAGATAGGGTTGTTGTGCTAATTTGATTTTTAAGTTGCTCTGAATCATTTCTTTCTTTCAAATATTTAGTCTTGTTTTTAGTATACTAATTTTAATGTTTTTTTTTTATTTTCGTGATGAGCATTTAATGTGATTTTATTATTTTTGTTAGAAACTAGAAATATGATTGCAAATTAGAGTTTTTTCTGAGATAAATACTCATATTTTAAAAACTTAAAGCTCACTAAAGTGTATTTATTTTATCAAAGCATTTGTTACGTTTGTTTCATATACGAAATATTTCAATTTAATTTTGTTAAAGTTCTTGTTGATATACTTGTTGCTTTAAAAGATGTAAAAGTGAAAATATAGGTAGGTAAAATTCCTATATATAAAATATTTCACATTTGTTGTATGAATTTTAAAATATAATTATATTTTTATTAATTACTAACATTTTTAAAATATAATGTGAGTGGAACATTTATTTTTCATATTATAACTATTATGAATGAAAACTTGTATTGCAATAAATTTTTTGATAAAACAGAAAGTCAACATGTTTTCAGGACATAAAGTTAATTCTATATTTTTAGTAGGATTAATTCAGTTATTTATGATTAATATGCTAAAGATTTATTTTGAAGTTTTGAATAAATCTTGAAATAACAATTACAGTATTGAGAAATTTGATACTAAATTAACTAATAACTAGTCACGTTACACTAAATTATTAATCATACAATTATATAAACTCACCTCTGTGAAAATCATAATACGAAGCATTAAAAAACATAAAATATGATTTTTCATATTCAATTTACATTGACAATATCTGTACGTTATGAGCAGTACATTTTATAAGATAATGTATACAACTGCA
Source organism: Latrodectus hesperus (assembly GCA_037975125.1). NCBI lineage: Eukaryota > Metazoa > Arthropoda > Arachnida > Araneae > Theridiidae > Latrodectus > Latrodectus hesperus. Next base: position 49,620,812 of record CM075859.1, on the reverse strand, counting down.
TGCAAAATTTATTGCCTATTTGACCGGTTTTCCAGTTCACATGGTGCCATAATAAATATTTGTTATGTTTCATAATAGGTATTTTAAATTTCTCACAAATTATTTTCATTTAGGAACACATGTTAGTAACAAGCTTATGTTTTTGCTTTCCTGTAAACTAATAAAAAGAAAAAGAGCATCCCTACTCGCAACAAAAGTTATTTCTAAAAAAAATTGTATTTTAAAATTTATTTTATTTTTGTACATTATAATTAAAGGAAACAAAGCAATTAATTCCATTTATTATTAAATATTAGAATTAAAGTCAAATAAGCCATTGATTCAGTTCAAAATTCCATAGAAAATCATCACTTTTAATGGCTTTAGTTATATTACTAGAGAAGTCCGAATAGAATTAATCATGATGAAAGGAGAAAATATATGTTTTGTACTTCTGGCTTATATTCCGGATGTTTATTGAACTTTGCTTTTAATGTTATTAAACAGCGATGTCACATCAAATAATTGCAATTTTAAAGTTGGTGGCTGTTTTTATCTTAAACTGCAAATTGTGGGGTCAGGAACGATACTGTTTATAGCTCATTTAGGATTCTAAAAACCCTTTCTTTTTGGGTAGAGAGGTACTAGTACGCATTTGACCTCTATAACTTCTACAGTAAGACAAAATCTTTCCTACCAACATATTGATTTCTCGTTCATCCTCCATTAAGAACTTTTATGATACACTGTACTTCACTTAACAGTTTGAAAGATAGTTGCAGTTGCTTTTATGAGATTTGAAGGAAAGTTGGAGAAAGAAAAAGAAGCTTTCAAGTCAAGGCGTCCCTAATTGAAGAAGCGCCATTATAGTCGGTCTCATTAAGGAGAATCTTATTCAGCTTTTTCGACGTGTTTAGGGAACTTTATGGGCTATTTATCAAGACTTTATAAGGTCTCGAATAATCTTGTTTCGTAATGAATCTACTCTAAAAACGGAAATGCCTATTCATAATTTCTTGAAATGGATGAGCTTTCTTTCATCAATATTTCATTTAGTAAATAATATGTTCAATATCTTGAGAGAAATGAAAGAGTGAGACGACTAAACAGAGCAATGCATGAAAATTATCCTATTAACCCAGTAACTGACTTGAGTCAATTTATTATAAAACTCTGAGAATATTGATTTATGTGGGGACAGGTTTATTGCTACTGAGAGCATTCGTAAACTTTTTTACCGAGTTTCGTAAGAATCATCAGGCTATTAATGAACAATATTAAAAAAATAATAATTTTTTTTTTAATTTTACCTGTGATGTCTTATGTAATGCATTTGATTGAAACTCAGTCAATTTATGAAATTAAAGTTCCGTATCTTATACTTTATAATAATTCAAAGGAATTCTTTTTTGAAAATCAAGTATTGCTTATCCGAATATATTCGAAATTAAAATAATCCCCTGAATTTTGTTCCAAAATTTTATTTAACATTTTTCTGCAGAGTTATTTATGACAACTTTCTTGATAAACTCATTTTCAAGATTTTTTTAATATTATTTTATTTACAATTTATAATTAGAAAGACTAAATATTATTTACGAATTAGTTTTAATGATAAAAAATGTGCTTTTCGAAATACATAAATATTTTAAATGCGTTTCTTCTTAAGAGAGTGACTTTTATATTTTAATTCAATTTATTTTAGATGTAATTCCTTTATTTTTAAAAATTTTTGTTTGAATTAAGATTGATTTAATTTGTCATATTTTATAATTATTACTTAAAGCCTAAATTACTTTTTTTATTCATATAAATGTAATATCTCTTTTTAGTATAGATAAATCTTGCTAATAAACTTTATTTAAATTAAATTAAAAACCAAAAAATGGAATTATTTCAAAATACAACATATCAGATTTATCTTACGTTATTGAAACTTGTCAAGAATATAACCGGATAAAATAAATGTGGTCAGAGATTTTTGCAGTTGTTTTGAGAGAATATATGATTTAAAGCCTATCGAAACTAATAAATATCAATTTTATACGGTACCACATAATTTCATTTTATAAAAGGAATTTTGTAGTTTTCTTATAAAAAGCATACTAATATATATGCTTGCATAATTTGCTGTTTTCAGGGACTTGTTTTGAAATACGTTCTCCCTTTTCGACCATTCAAAAGCTTTAAATGTATATAATAATTCAGCCATTACTTGGGTGTTGATTTAAAAACTATTTATGATTTTTTCACAGATCACGAGGGGGATTGGTTACTTTAAAATAACTTTTAATTATGTCTTTTTTTTGAAAAATTGTTTTTATTTAGAGTTTTTTGTAAACGTTTCTTGATTTTATAAATATTTTAAACATGCAGTTATACTAATTCCCTAAAACTGTAGAAGTATAAAAATATATCTTCACGTTATTTTCGAATACAAAGAAAATTGCAAATTATTTCTTTTAAATATTAAACCCCTGAAATTAACTCTTTAAATTGTTCTAATATTCATTTTCTTATTTAAAACAATAGAAAATATTGGTTTGAATTAAATTGTAATGCCTTATTTCTAAGGAAAATTCATGAAAAATTATCTCCTTTATCTTAATCCATAAATAAAAATCAAATATTTATCAAATATAATGTAAATCTGATGTTCTTTTGAAGCAATACACCTTTGAAACTATTTAGCTTTTAAATCTGCGAAAAACAGCTTACAACATTTTAATAAAGTCATTTGTTAGGAATATATTTGTATTTTTTTTGCAGAATCATGAATTTAAAACTCTTGTGATTGAGTTTCGGCAGTCATTTCTTCCTCTATAAATGCTAATGCATTTTCTCAAGCATTTCACACACACACACATCCCAGTTATTTTTCTATTCTAAATTATACCGTTACTGTAATTCGTTTTTCTTCGCATTTGAACCAAATTCTTGCAACGGAATCTTCAAACCTAGCCGTCACGCAATTTATAGATAATAAATAAATGTCTACATTTTCATAATGTTCTACTTCCTTCCTTTTTTTCTTCTTAAGATGAACGCGTTTGTTTTCATTGGGAATGATGGAAATTGAAAGGTAAAAAACTAGGAATGATGAGCACGTTAGCTTTCCATTACATTTCAGAGAATTGCTAGCAATAAAAATGAATGCATTAAATTTACTGCACGGTTCTTGAAACTTTTCAAAGAAATGTAAATTTTTTGCTTAATAGCAACTTAGAAGTATCGACGTAACATTCTTGTGCTTTATGTGAACCACGGGAACTCATTTTTCGTTATTTTTAGAAGAATTCTAAACAGAATTCCATACTATCACTGTAAAGGGACTAAAGTGCATTCTACATGAGAATTTTAGTACATATTATTATAGAGTCAATCGTAATAATCGACATTAAATGTCCCGATAATTTATATAGTTATGTATCAAACATAATTATATTAATTATAGGGACATTTAATGTTGATTATAACGATTGAATTAATACTTTTTCAATTAGTTAGCTCACTAATTACTCACTTTACAATGCGCATTTAATATTCTTTATACTTGGGTAAATAAAATAATATCTAACACTTTTTGTTGTAACAGTAATACTTAATAAGTCATGAAATATGTACTTTATTCACGTGATTAAACAATGATTAAACACTAAAATTCTAACTTGTTATTAAACTGGAAGCTGAATGTGGTTGATAATAATTTTAGAACAAGAAGGAAGTTAAAAATTTGCTAAGTGGAATAAGTCTATTGAATAAGTATGAACCAAATACTTAGTCATAATTTGATATCCCATTTTTTGTATGATATAAAATATTAGAAAAAAATTTAATACAGGTGTGGACATTGCTGAATAATTTACGGCTGAAACAAAATATATGAGACACATCTTAAAGATGGTATGATAAAAAATATCCCAATTACAATTAATTACTTGGCTTCTTTATAAAAAAAAATACCTCAAAGAGTGCACTTGGTATAGAATTATATATAAATATGTTACAGAGTGAAATTTTTAATAATGTAGAATATTTTTATTCTTATTTATTTCTTATGCTTATTGGTACATGTATTAATATAAAGTATACTAAGCGTAATAATATTTAATACATTGCATAAGAACTGATTAATACAATGTAAAACTTTCATCATCAAAGATTTAGTTTAATGAGATAATAATTACATTCATTAATTTTTCCACAACCATAAATTGGCCTAAATTTCCTATTATTATATCTGAAAAATATCTATCAATGTTATAGAAGTTATAAATATTTGCATTAAAATTATTACGAGTTTGTTTTTGTTTCCTAGTTTTATCAAATTAAAAATCTTCTTACAAAATTTATAATACATCAAAATTCATACTAGTAGCAAATAATAATGTGCACAGTGATTCTGAAATATAATTTGTTATTTTGTATAAACATATGTAGTAAATTTGTTTCTGCATTTAAAGTAAAGTAGGACTCTCATACCTCATTGATCATTTAAGTACAGAAACGTTTGTCTAAATAATATTTCCAGAAGCATTCGCTAAAAACGGCAATACTACTAATATTATAAATATAAATTACTGTTTTATAATTCTGTAATGATAATATATAGATAGCGTCTCACAAAAATACTTTATATCACACACACACACACACACACACACACACACACACACACACACACATATATATATATATATATATATATATATATATATATATATATATATATATATATATATATATATATATATAAACTATAGATAAATGCTCTCCATTAATATAGTAGTTGTAGAAATTCGACATCAACTGCTTAACGTAACAACGAAATCCAACTTGGGAGAGTTTAAAAGGAAGTACACACGTCTGACTTTCATCATGTTTCATAATCCTGTGTCCATATAATTATATGATAATAGCTATTTCAATCTGTTCATTAATTACTACGTCTCTGAAATACTATTAAATGAATTTGTGCACCTGAAAATATAAGCATGTAATAAGTTACAGTTAGTCTATAAAAAATCTAAGCATAATTTTTAAGGCCATCACACTCATTTATGTTATCTTAAAAAAATATGCCTCATAAGTATAAATTAAGACTTTGTAAAATGTATATCAAAAAAGTATCTGTTAGTGAATGAAGCCAAAAACTAATTTTAAAACCTTTTAGCGGGCATTTACTAAAATATGTTTTTATATCAATTGTTCTTATATCTTATACTACTTATTGTTTATTTAAATCTACAAATTGAGTGATGGAAATAATTTTATTGTTTCCTTAAAATGAAAACATTTTCAGAAACTTGCATTTTTTCTATTTTTGCATCATATATTATGTATACTTTTAGAAATATATCATATTTATAATATTGCGAAAAGTTATGATATGTAGCTTTTTTTCTTAACAATTTTAAACCCTAAATCAATTTGAAGTTTAATTCTTGAAATTAAATTCATTATTATTTAAAGGCAGTCAAGATTCTCGGCTGACAATTTGATACATATGTATTATGTGAATATTCATTTGATACATTCATTCTGCCATTTTATTTATGATACTGTTTCATAATTGTACATTTTAAATGAAATGTAATCAATTTTCTTCCTTGTAACAATCTCATTACGTAAAAATTTCATTGATAAATGAAATGAGTTTTATGTCTTTTGATTATTCATTTGAATCTCTATCTCTATGTTATGTAATTTTAGAACCATAATAGAATTTTGTTACATTTGCTTCTTTTTGCTCTTTTATGGACCTTTAAACTCCTAAATTAGAGCCATAAAAGGAGCATAGATCTACGCAATCGAGAGAATCCAAAGATCCACTGTTATTTTCTTTCTGAAGAAGTTCATCATTGGCAGGAAATTAGAGAACTTTCTAATGCCTTCGAAAGCTGTAAAGATTCAGATATATAACATTTACTTCCAGATTTACATTTTGAATGGATCTATTTTCCTTGATATTTGAAGGAAAGTGTTGAGGTAATAAATAAGGGAAATATTTCATTTGTGAAGTAAATTACTTTTCCCAGTAAAATCGATTCAGTTCGAATGGGGTGTTAAAAGAACTGGCTAAGTATTTCTATTCGATATAACTCAGCTTACATTATTTAATTATTAAAAATATATATTTAAAAAAATTTTCTTTGTATAGCTCTAAATTCATAATTTCTATATAATGTGAAACTTTAATTCCTTTCTAATTACTGAAATGTATAAAAAATATTTTAAAACATTCATTAAAATATTGGAACATTATTCTGATAGTCAAGCAAAACATTCACAATTCCGCTTATTTGCATTATATATATATATATATATATATATATATATATATATATATATATATATATATATATATATATATATATATATATATATATATATATATATATATATATATATATATAATGCAAATAGGAATGTTTTAGGTGTCCCGAAAGGTCGTTGCCAAACTTAACGTGGTGGTCTGTCATACCATGGCAAACAAGATTTACATAGGAACTTGAGTCCGAAAATGTGAACAGCGACCGCTAGTGGGGAATGTTTACATTGTGTTTGTTTTATATATATATATATATATATATATATATATATATATATATATATATATATATATATATGGTGATTATAGAGAAACTATCTCGACATTTGGGCCCCTAACAATCCTACCATTCAGAGAAACTAAATGAAATTTTGTCATAAGGTATTTTGAGCTATGCACTAAAGAAATATATGGAAAACAATAGTGTCACAGAAAAAGTAACGGTTATTATGAAAAAGTTTTAAAATTTCTAAATAGAAAAACCAACTCTTTTTTTTGTATTGGAATGTGATATCAATACTGAAAAAACAATAAATACAGCTTTGGAATGGCACCTGTATCACGAAGCTAAAGTAAAAAAGACTTTGCCACACACCAAGCATTAATATTTGTTTCATTTACGTAGCACCATTTCTTCGTCTGAGATCCCAGCCTGATTAAGCCTTCACAAAACGAGAAGAATCCAAGAAATGCAAATTTCGGTTTCTACGTAAGACACAGTAATGTCTGACATCATCACAATAAGTGAAAGTAAAGGCATTGTTGAAGGTGAGACCTTTTTGTTGCTTTCCTCTATTCCGAACAAGATACCGCTTTCAGGGAATCTTGTGTGGAAAGGCAGAAATGGAAAATTTCATTTGGAAATGGTAAGGATTTATTACCAGAATGGATAATCCCTCAGAGACATTGCGTATTTTCTGCGGAAACCATGGATTACTGGGAGCCCGTGCACTGTAAAAGCTGTACAGTACTTGATTCCTAAATTTGAAAAAACAGGTTGTACATGCGATTGACCTCGATCTAGAACACCTTCCACATAGGAAGGCTGTTATAGAAGTTCATCAGAATAAAAGCACAGTTCATTCAGGAAGTACATGGGATGTTTAACATATTCTGAATCTGCCGAATTCAAATTTCCGCAATATTCTTAACGCGTTTTCGTATCCATTCCAGCGTGTCCAGATGGTGGAAGTGGGAGACTCAATAATGGCAGGATTTTGCGAATGAATTCCTTATCCGGTACGATGAAGATAGCAGCTGACCTTTAGTCATTCTGTAGACAGATGAGGCGCATTTATCTTTAACTGGTAATGTGAATTCAAAAAATTTGTGCACGAAAAAAAAAAAAAAGAAATTTTTTGGTGTGGTATAACGGGTACGTTCATTCTTAGCCTTTACTGTTTTGAAGAGGTTACTGTTGGTGATTTGCAAACGTGCACGGTAACGAATACTCGGAATCTTGACATGTTAACTCATTATGCGATCCCCACATTGCAACGGCAAAATACTCTATCTGGAGCTGCGTGCATGCAAGAGGGCGCTGCTCTACATGTACGGTCTTCAGTCAAACGTGTGTTAAATTCAACAGTTTGATGACAGAGTTATCTCCCGTCAGTTCCCATTTCCATAACCACCAAGGTTTCCTGATCTGACGCCGATGGATTCCTTGCTGAGAGGATATCTGAAATCAAAGGTCTATAAGTTTTTCCACAAACTGCATCTGATTTGAAAGATGTCATCAGAACTGCGATTCAAGATATTCTTATTAACATGGTAGGTGCTGCAGTGCTATCCATCATTTGCTGCATACGAAGTCTCATTTTCTGTCAAGAAAGTCATATGGGGAATTTGTGAAACACAATAAAATACCTTATGTTATGCTGCGTCTCTTTCCCTAATGGTTGTCCTTGCTTTTTAAGGTTTTTTACATTGGAGATTATATTCCAATGCAAAACAGTTGGTGTTGTCATTAGATGTTTTCGAAATTTTCTCACTGAAACCGTAAATGTTAGAATAACACTGTTGTTTTTGATATCATTCTTAAACGTATATATATATATATATATATATATATATATATATATATATATATATATATATATATATATATATATATATATATATATATATATATATGTATATATATATAACATGGTAGGTGCTGAACATATATATATATATATATATATATATGATTTCTAAAAGCAAAATTTCCATCAAGTTCAACATACTTTGAAATGGGAAAATGAGTTTTTTTTAAACAAAACTAACTATAATAAACTGTAGTTCACCAAATCCTTATTCTGACATTTTCTAAAAACTAAACACAATAAAATGGTAAATAAACTGTGTAACTAAAATGACTAAAAATATATTAAATTATTTCTCTAAAATTACTACTAACATTATCGTGTATACTCTCACAATCTTTTAGTTAAAATCTTAAGCGAAAAATATTATTTTGGTTTGTGTGAAAAAAGTACATTCAGCATTTCACTTTCGAAACGTATGACAGTTAGCTATTAATTTAATAAATATTATGCTTTTCTTAAATGAATCATCAAGAAAATTTTGAAGTATATCTTTATTTATATTTTGATATTTTTATAAATTAATTTTAAAAATAGAAATTTAATTAATTAAACAAGAAAATCTCTTTCCTAAATGAAGAAAAAGTTTCGCTTTTCCGATAATAAATACAGCTTCACTTTATTATTCCAAAAGTTTTACTTTTACAGTCAATCATTATGTGTTCAAGATAGTACTTAGAGAGGGAATTCTCTTAAGGGAAAAAGGGAAAAGAAAATCCCTGACGATAAGAGAAATGGAGGAAAGCTCTTAACACAAGCAGATTTCACTTGGGTAATAATCAGCATCATAACTGGGCAGTTTGACCTAGGGCATATTCTGCAGTCCTTTATATTGAAGTCTCACTGGTGACCAAGAAAACTTCTACTTTTTTTATCTTTCTTTGCTTTCATACTTTTAGTTGAATATCGATTCTCAATATCAGAGACTGTTGATTCCTATCTAAAGGGACTGCACTTAACCTCAGAAATAGTCTTTTACTAGAAATCCCTCTTTGCAGAATCTGAATTTAACTGTTTTTGGCCCACTCTTCCCTTAAAAAGTACTCATAAATCGGGAAAAAATGAAAAAAAAAGAAAAGAAAATCTGAGTTGGTAAGAACAAATCTTAGCTTCAGCGGTAGTCATTTTTTTCGTTTTAAAAATCTTTTCAAAACGAAGAAAGGGATCTCACCATGCATAACTTAATAAAAAATTTCTGAAAGTCCTGAACTGTCATGTGTGTCACTTTTTAGTTTTTATACGTAACATCGTTTATCGGTTTAATATTTATAATCAATTTCTACAGTATAAAAATAAAATACCGAGATATGAGTATTTTTAAAGATACGAGTAATAAAGTTATAATAAATATTCAGTATAGGATTCAAGTGAGCTTAAAAACGGTATAAGTGATCAAAATAATTTTTAAGGAGCTTAAATTTAGAATTTTTTTTGATTTGACAAATATTTAATAAATCGTAGACTTAAAAGATTTTCCTATAAACTATTCTGTTTTATAATAAGATTCTGAACATAGAAGTATAGTTTACAATACTTTTGCTGTTGATAAAATTCAGATTAAAGCAAAAATTTTTACTAATTTTTATTAAAATTTAACCATATTTAACTAAAGTTTCAGTATATATTGCATTTATTTATTTATATTTTATACTGTATATTGTTTGATGTAGAGTTATTTTTTAACTACCACATTTAAGCAATATTTATCAAAATATTTGTTTTAGTTTTCTTGTTAGTATCTGCTTTGTATCTCTTTTGTTTTTATTATTTTTACTAAATTTTACCAAATAAAACCTTACCTAATATAGGCAGTTGAGCACAAATTAAGATCGAAGAAATATATGAATTTCATTTTTTATGTGTAATATCTTCTAATGAAAAAAATGTTGGGAGCTTGTCATTTTTTATTTTGTATAAAATATTAAATAATATGCATATTATATGAGTATGAAAAATTATTAAATAATTCAGAATTTTATTTACTATTATTTGATAACTATTAGCAATTGACAAAAAACATTCTATTTTACAATTTTTTAAATCCAATATATATATATATATATATATATATATATATATATATATATATATATATATATATATATATATATATATATATATATATATATATATATACACTACTGGCCATAAAAATTGCTACACCAGGAAAGCGTCACACCACACACGTGAAATTTGCAAGACAGGTAGAACTTGCTGTGATATGCAAATGATTAGGTTTTCAGTGCATTCATACAAAGCAGGCGACATCTACAATGTGTATAAAACCAGAGATTTGACAACAGTTTTCTCATTCTCAATTTCCGTTTCAACATTGTTTTCGGCAAAGAAAATTGTTGTAATGCCTCGTGTGAAGAAGAAATGCCTATCAGTACGTGTCTGACTATGATCGAGGAAGGAATATAGCCTACCAGGATTGCGGTTTATCATACCGCAACATTGCTGCTCTCGTCGGTCGAGACCCCATGACTGTTAGCAGAATATGGAATCGATGGGTTCAGAACAATCATACGGAACGTCATGCAGGATCTCAGCGACTTCCCATCACTAACATCAGAAAAGACAGACATCTTATCCGCATGGTCACAAGGGATCGTACAACCACGTCACGAACCCTGAGTCGAGAAATGGAGTCATTTGCAAGGCAACAAGTTTCTGCTCGAACACTTCGACGACGTTTGCAGCAGCATGGATTGTCTGCACGGTGACCATGGCTTCGGCTACCATTGACGCTCCGTCACAGACAGGAGCGCCTTCATTTGTGTGATCAGCGACGAACCTGGACGCGGGAATGGCATCACGTCATTCTGACAGATGAATCTCGGTTCTGTATACAGGACCATGATGGCTGCATCCGTGTTTGGAAGCATCGTGGAGAATGTGCATTGCCAGCTTGCATTGGACATCGCCATACTGGCCTATCTGCTGGAGTGATGGTATGGGATGCCATTGGATACACGTCTCGATCACCTCTTGTTCGCATTACCGGCACTTTGAACAGCAACCGTTACATTTCCGATGTGTTAAGGCCCGTGGTTCTGCCCTATCTTCGAGGCCTCCCTAATGCTTTGTTTCAACAGGATAATGCACGACTGCATGTTGTCCGTACTGTTCTGAACTTTCTTGATGCAGAACAGGTTCGACTGTTACCCTCGCCAGCACGTTCTCCTGATCTGTCACCAATTGAGAACGTGTGGTCAATGGTTGCCGAGCGATTGGCAAGCCATCACTCACCATCCACTACTGTCGATGAACTGTGACATAGTGTTGAAGCAGCATGGACTGAGATCCCCGTACATGCCATACAATCTGTGTTTGACTCCATGCCTAGGCGGATAAATGCTGTTATTGCAGCCAGAGGTGGTTGCTCTGGGTACTGATTTCTCAAGATCTATACATCCTAATTTCCTGTAAATCTAATCACTTTTTCTTTCCACTATAATGTATGTGTCCTAATAAATAAATATCTTTCTGTTATTTGCATTCCTTCTTGGTGTAGCAATTTTAATGGCCAGTAGTGTCTATATATATATATATATATATATATATATATATATATATATATATATATATATATATATATATATATATATATATATATATATATATATATATATATATATATATATATATATATATATGTGTGTGTGTGTGTGTGTGTGTGTGTGTGTGTGTGTGTGTGTGTGTGTGTGTGTGTGTGTGTACAACAAAAACGATAATTTTTAACATCATTAAATCATGAATATTTTTTCACAATTAAAAGTGCTGTACAAGTAAAAAACTAAATATAAGAGGATATATATCTTGTCTTTTAATGTATTTAACAAGAGTGTATACGCCAGCAGGTAAATTTAATATTTTATAATTAAATTTCTATATTTTAATCTATTCAATAATCAAAGGTCATTTTTTAGTTTATAAAAAATATTTCAAACAAAAACTTTCAAACTGTTAATGCATTAATCCATTCGCACACAATATGGATACTCACTCTCAAAGATCACTTTAAAAAATGACATTAGTATTTTTAATACATTAGGGATGTTCAATATTTGATCAGTTTGCTCTCTTACACATTTTTAAGATATGTACATGTAAAATATCGCAAGACAAGCGTCAAGAAATGAGCACAAAATTCTGAAGTTACTTTTGTTTTTCTTTTTAGCTCTCCAAAGAGATAAAATCAACACCTACTCCATGTCAACATTTTTACATTAAGAATGAATAAGGCTACATTTACTCAGAAGTGAGGAATTATTTTCATAAATTAACTCAGTTCATTAAAACTTTTCGTTGAGGATTTATGCTCTTAAGCCTGACTCAGTTATACGATAGCTCATTATTCTCACAATTTTAAGAGTTATATTACTTTCCAATAACGCTAAATGTATGTAAAATCATCACTGATTTATAAGTTTACCTGCCTATAGAAACTTTATAGGTAAGAGGTACATAATTGGCTTTCTTAGAAAAATCATATTATAAAGAATGAAATATTTTATGATACAAAATGTATCATGTGCATTCTCTATAATACAAAAAATATTATAAAGAATAAAATATTTTAACCCTACTTACTTTACTCCTAATGATCATAATTAAATACACCTTGTATTGATTTACTTAGTTGTTATTTAAAATAACTTGTTTTAGAATGAAAATGTTGGTTGTGCTGATTACATTGCATCTACTCTGTATACTAAAAAATATTAAACCAATTTAAAAATGTAAAAAATTACACACTTATTGTTTCTTAAATTTATAAGTACATGTTTATAATACGTCGGAAAATTATTGCCCAATATATTTGACATTAAATATTCCAGGTTTGAAATTATAATTTCAAAAAAATTTATGGGTCTTAAAAAGGCAATAGAAAAAAATACAACAAAAAATGTTCTTACTTTTATTTGGAATAGAAATTTTCAAGTTATTTCGTATTAAATATTCATGCGATAAAGATCTACTGCAACACTGAAGGATATAAATCCCGTTTTTTTAGGATTTTTGTCAGGTTTATATTTTGTATACCTTAAAATAATTATATTTATTCTTTTTTTAAACTCACACTTTTTCAAATTAACATCAAACATAAAATTAGATATAAGCACAAATGTATGATATGCATAGTAAAAAGATTTTACTATTTTATTTATTAGTTAATACCCATGTCATAAGATTGTAAGAAGATAAATATTGGAAACATAAAAAATTAATTAATATTGGTTTCATAGAAATGATCACATCAGAGATTAACAAAGATATTTAAATAATTACATTAAAGTGCTGGAGTGCTGTGGGGCAAATTGAAGCAGATCTCAGATGTTGTTCTTTAATTCGGCGTTCATCATTCTGTAATTTCACTTTTATGGAAGCAATTCCAAACCACAAAGACAGTTGTCCAAAGGCCCGTAGCCTGTCGCCCAAGGGTTACAAATTCAGTAGATGATCGATAGATTCCGATTTTAGCCAAATGAAATGACAGAACGACCTCCACACGCGTGACATCTATGGTTACAGGTCCATTGGTAAGGTGATATCTGCAGCTACTGTACGCCGAAGATTACATATGAAAGGAATGTACGTCCAGATACCTCGAGTTTGTGTTTGTCTATCCGTCCAACCAAGAGAGGCATGACTAAAGTGGTGCCGGGAATATGTCAATTTGACTGTGTCTGACTGCGGCAGTGTCATGTTTACTGATGATTCATGATTTGCTCTGGATCCAGATGACAAGCGTATAAGGATATGGCGTGAACAAGGAACACGCAATCAGCCCCAAAACATCACAGAACATCACGCATTCCGAAGTGGAAGCATAATGGTGTGGGCAGGGATTACATACGGCTCTCCAGTATCGAGATGAAGTTCTAGAACCCATTGAGAGATTGTACGGTGCAACAGTTGGCTCGAATTGTGTTTTAATGGATGATAACGCACGTCCCCATAGAGCTGACATCGTCGATGACAACCTGGAGAATGAAGGGATTGCGCGTATAGCGTGGACAGCATATTCTCCCGACCTTAATCCCATTGAAAATCTTTGGGATGATCTCAGCTGTGCTGTATCTTTACGTTTCCCACTTCCAGCTACTCTTATTGAGCTGGAAATTGCTTTCCAAGAAGAATGGTTATTACTTAATTCTGCGATGGTTGACCACCTAATTGAAATAATGGTCACAAGGTGTAAACTTTGTATACAGATAAGGGGGGAACACATACCCTAATAATGTCCTTTTTTCATTTTATGTTGTTTATTTTCACTTTATACATAATTCTGTTTAAATCTCTAGCATGTAATTATCTGATAACTTACAAAATTTTAACATTGTTTTCATTTCTGTATATAATTATTGATTTTATTTTATGCGTAAGTATATATGCTAATTTCCTGACGAATTTTGTGTCAATCAAAGCGGGATTTGTTGATTTTTTTGCATTTTACATCTTTGTACTTATCTTTTGGAAGTGAGTGTATATGTATACTACCTTGATTGTTTTTAAAATTACAAGCATAGAAATAATTATCTTATGAAGGAAAAAATAGAAAAAAATATATAAAAAGTTTGATTAAGCAAATGATTTTCAATCCTACACATTTGGACGAGGCAGAAGAAATGAACGATATCTGAAGCACTGGATGAAATAAAAGTTTTGCATTGTAGTGTGGATTTTTCATTCAGAAATTTCTTCGTAAGATTGGTTTTCATTGGTTTGTTTGTCACTCAACTGTCATTTTTTCACACCAGAGCTTATCAGACCATAACCCCCTTGTAAGGTAGGAGTTGTCTCATAATAATTTACTATACCTTGAAAAAGAAGAAATAATCATTACCCGCACGTTTTGGGAGTCGATAGAGGCTAAATGTTTGCCTATATTAAGAGTATGAATTATGATTCAATGATCTTGCCATTTACTTAAAGTGTAATCCAAAATGTTTCATGTGAATATGGATTAAATGGATTGCTGGGAGTCATATCGAATTGCTTGTAGATTCTCAACGATCAATTAATCGTTGTGATTCTGCGTGCAATCCATTCAACGATCATTCAATCGAGTGCCTACCAGTGATGAAACGTTGGTCCTGTATGACACTCCCAAGAATTTCAAACATTAGTTGTCAACCCAGGATACTGTCCCGCTCAGCGCAAAACCACCTTTGCACCCACGCAAAATTATGTTTTGTGTCTGGTGGACTAGCCATCTAGCTATTCACTATGAGTCTCTACCAAGGGGTCAAACGGTCTCTGTGGACCTCTACTCGCAGTATTTGCAAAGTATGCAACAAAAGGAGCCAGCACTGGTTAATCACAAATGTATAATATTCTTGGCTCATTACATGAGACCACATGACCCACGAATGACCAGAAATAACATGCAGTGAATTGGTTTTAAGATTTTGTCACTTGACCTTGCGCCATCATATTATCATCTCTTCCATTCCAAGCAATTATGAACTTTTTTGCATCCAAACCTACTGCGTTTTAGACCACGAGGATTGTACAGATAGAAAAATATTGTCAGAAGATGCCGAATGCCAATGGAGATTATTTCAAGGACTAATAATAGGCTACACTTTCCGCAAGAAATATTATCTTGGGTCATTAAAAACGGCAAGAAATTTTTTAATTACCTTGTAGAACTTAGTTTACAATTTTTTTAACAGACATATTTAGTTCTCTTACCAATATACTTTATTATATAATCTTAATTTATGCGCAAATATTTTAAATGAAATCATGGTGAATATTACGGTGTATATTACTTACTAGAACTTGATAATATATATATATATATATATATATATATATATATATATATATATATATATATATATATATATATATATATATATATATATATATATATATATATATATATATATATATATATATATATATATATATATATATATAAAGTTTTGAATCAAATTCAGGAAATGATGGAATAATCTTATTAAAATTGTTCAATTGAAATCTTTTAATTTGGTTACTCAAAAGTGCAATTTTATGTAGCTTTTAAATCAAAGATAATTGTTACCAAAATTTTTTCTATTTAAAAGATTTTAAAATATTTAAAATAATTACATAAATCACGTAATGACAGTGGTAAACTGTTTCAATGAATCATAGTTTTTTAAAAATAAATCAGCCTGTACCAGAACTAAGAGCGTAAACTAGTTTAAAATATTCATTATTCAATGTTTATAGTGTGAATTCAGTATACTTACAAACTGTAAGAATCACAGTATATTCAACATGTGTACATAGGTGGTTAATTAAATATGAAAGAAAGAAAAAAAAAAGCTTGTACTCTCTTTATATTTTAAAATCCTCGAATTTCACTCGTATTTTTTAAATTTAAATTAATCTATAAAAATTGTTTGAGAACTTTTTACAAAAGAGGAAACAAACTTAGGTTAAACTTTTTTTTTAAAATGAAATATTTTTATAAATTTTCAATGTAAAATTAAATAATTTATTTTCCAATTAAAGTCACAAATCTTAGCAAATATTGAAATATTCTTATTTTCTTATATTTATATGCTATAATATGTATTCAATGAGAGGAGTTTTCTATCAGAAAAAGTAACATTTCTGTAAAACTATAAGGGAAAACTGCAAAAAACAAGAGAAACTATCAGCATTACATAGAATCTATCTTTATACTTTTTTCACCACTATATTCAATGTAAATAGTATTTTTTATTTATATAAATTATTAAAAAATAATATTATGTGTGTGTGTGCATATTGCTAAGTAAATGTTTTGAACTAATTTAAAATAATTATATTCTGTGTAAGAGAATTTTAAGGGTAAAAATTCATTTAACAGAACTAAATTCCTTTTGATTGCATAACAGTGAATTCTTTCAATTTTGCATAGTGAATAATGAAACATATTGAAATCTAGTTAATAAATCTTTGATAAATAATTATCATAAATTTGATTGATGAATAATATTTAATAATAAAGTATTAAACACTATGATGTAAATAATTTATTGATGTAAAAAAGTTCTTTGAAAATGATTTCTTTAATATTCAATAATTACTGTAATTACCCATTTTGTATGGAATGTTTAGTATTCAATAAATACTAATATAACTAAATATAGTAAAGAATTTAATATGTTTTTAAAAATCAAATTTTAAATTCGAATTCAAGTTACATTTGTCAAAATATATAATTTACAAGTTACAATAAGTTACAAGTTAACATATATAATTATAAGTTACATTTGTTAGATATATGTGTTTCATATCAATCACATTCTTTTTGAAAAAAAAATTATTAAGAAAACACTAGATTTTTGTCATCAATACATTTCAATTTTATGAACAAATTAATTTGAAAAATTTAAATTTTATAATCATCTGCTACTAATATACAAGTAGTATATTTTTTCTAATCAAAATCCTGAAATAGTTATTTAAAAACCTGTTTCAGAACAGAATATGATTCTCTTCAGCTCTCCATAAGTGCTTATGCTGTATACAGTACAAAAATACTGAATACAGTACTATCCCAAATACAGTACAAAATAATTTTCTTTTGACACACTGGTGCTTAAACACAATTTTTGTAACATTAATTTAAGACCTTGCAACGTCCATTTCAATGATAAAAAGGACAAAAGGTATGTTTCAAAGAGTTAGTGATTTCTTAGAATTATTTAGCAACGTTTAATAAAATATCATTGTTTTTTATATTTTTATAAGACTAAACTCTTAAAGTAAATAAAATTTTTCTTTATCAACATTAAATAAGTAATATTACAATTTAATTTTTATTAGAAGAATCCGATTTATTTATCTAATAACTAAATAATTTTTAAAAAAAATTCTTTAATTTTTTTCTTGAATTTCAATAGATATAATACAGGATTTCAGTTATTTCATGTAAAAGGAAATTTAAGTGACTTGTGAAATTTCATATAAGAAAGTTATAGTATAACAAAATAACATTACATTTACTCCAATATATTCCCAGAAAGGAACCTCACAGCTCTTTCTCTATTCAATTTAAAGTTTCTGAGTTTATAAGCACATTCTAATTTTCTAAAGATATCATCAATATGTTTCCATAATTTTCTCTAAGCACGCAGAAGTGAATTCATCATGCAAAATCAGACTCATTAATTATTAGAAATTTAATTTGTGAAGAATCCCCTTATTACCCCTTAGAAATAGTTCAGCAAGTGGTGCTAGATGGCTGGGACTAATTAAAACTTCCTAACGAAGCATCTTTTCCCCCACTGCCCTCTCTCCGAAACTAAAACTAAACCTCGTTCCTATTCATCTCGTTAGTGTAGAAAATCCTACTGGTTGGAGACAAAGTGCCAAATCTGTTAAAAGAGCAACCTTTTAATTAAACGAGCATGATTTCGTTTCATATTATATTCCTTCCGACACAGTCTCCCTTTCCTGTATGTGTGTTGTGTGTATGGAGTTATAATTTCTCTTACACATGGTACCAGCTACTTATTTCTAATCAAATGGTCACCTGCCAACAAGGACGACTCTGGCCTTCTCCTCTCACTTTTCAAATGGAAATTATGAGGTTCAAATTAAAATTTCTCCAGAATTCTTGAACAGAAACAGCTGGCAATGTGGAGCTGAAGACATCAGTTAGTATCGGATGAAGATATTTCTCTTGAGGAACTGTTGATTTTTAACTGTTGAATTCTCTTTGGGGTTAACACAATCTCTGATTTAAACTTTTGAAAACGAACATTTGAATTTTGGTTTTTTTTGTTTAAGATGCATAACAAAATAAACATGGTTTTAAGTATTTCTTCCACACATCCTTTTTATAACATTTTTTTCAGCAGTAGAAAAAATATTCATAATTTTTAATTATTGAAGAATTAAATTATTATTTTAATATAATCAACCCAATATGTATTGTTATTTATACTATTATTAAAATGATTTTGCATCAGTAAATTTATATTGAAAGCATATGCGTTCTTACTATGATTTGGATGTGAAATGTATTCATGCTTCATCCTATCAGTGACTCGCCATGAATATTTTACTAACTAATCTACGGATTGCTCTATCCATCTCCCAAATAGTTCTCTCATATTGATGAATCAAACGCTTCGTAGCGTTCTCTTTTTTTGTCTATATTTATCAGTCAATATATATCATTATTTATTCAATGAAGCGTTTGGTTAAAATTAATTTTCTAACACTTGCTGAAGAGTGTCCCACTTTAAACAAGTTTAATATAATATCGTATATGAATTTTATTAATTTGATGTTGTAAAACCTTTTTACAACATCTTATGTTTTATTATACATATGTCTTATTGTGCTCCAACATTTACTTAAATGTTTTAAATTTTACATTTAGATTGTTATTAAATATTAGCTTTAATCAGTATATATTTTAATGAACCGAGGGTCATAGGAAGGAAAATATTACATGAAGTTACTAAAAAATTAATAGTCATTGGTTGTCTCTACTTATTACCTCAGCTTAAAAATGTCCCTTTATTTTCTTTGTTAATGCAATAGTTTCTTATAACATACAAAAAATCGTCCTAGAAAAGAATAAGATATATTTTATCCTCATTTGAATAATATTTTTCCTCTTATGCTTTCCAACTTGTTTATTTTTAAATAAATCAGTAAGCATCCCTAAAAATATTGTTTTATTATGCATATATTAATGTATATTGAAAGGAAAAAATGAATTATTTATTTTTATTTCAGATTTATATGTACAAAACTATTTTTTAAGTCTAAGTTAGTAATTATTTTCCATTTATAATTATTTGAAATATTATAAAAGACTTTGATGTAAGTTCAACAGAACCAAGGTCTAGCTGAGATAAGATAAATATTTTATTTTATTTTCAAACGATAATACAATTTATTCAGTATTGTAATATTGTACTTGTATTTATCAGGTATAGAGTTATTATTGAAATTATTTAATTAAGGAAATTTTAAGTCTTTAAATTTTTTATCAAATTATTATTTTGATAAAAAATTATTATTTTGATGAAGGCTGAGCTATTAAGGATCTTATTTATACTAATTTTAATAATCCAGAATTCCTAGCTTAAAATTTAGTTTTATCAGATTTTTATGAGCAAAATTATATAACCTATTTTTTGAGAAGTAAATACAATTTTCATGAACTATCTACAATACTTTTTACATATTTCTAAAATATATAATAAAATTTTGCGAAATGAAGGAAATCCATTATTTTTAACCATGATAAATTATATATTTTTGAAATTATATTACTTAAAATGTGTGGATACAGGAAGATACACATTCTGAAACAAATTTCTATCTCTCTCTTCAACAAACTTTCAACTTACACTTAGGAAATATAGTTGAAGAATATATAAATATATTTCCCTGTTTTGCCGGTGCTAGTTTTACTTTTGCGGCCACTACTTTATCTCTCCAGACATAAATGACCTATTCAAAACACGTAGACATTAGCATTTTTACTCGAGATCTCACAATTCTCCATTTACTGGACTGAAGTCTTAGACTTTATTTTTGCGAAGTCTTGCCTTGCCGGCTCATTTTACATAAAATTTAACTCCCTGCAGTTTGTGCCAAACGACGTGAATGAAATATGAATAAAATAATCAAATTTCCTTTTTCAAAACTGCGTGATATACATAAGCACTAAGTTTTCGAATGCTGTATTTCATTTATATTGTTTGGATAAGCAAAATATTAGTTTAAAGGCTATCGTTCCTTTAAACACCTTTTCTATTTATCTTAACTTACTTTGGCATTATGTTAATGCATTTTATTTTTAAGATAAGATTCTTCTGAGGTTTTAATGTGTTGTAGAACATTGTTGCACAGATTACTGATTGTGTTTATTTACATGATAATGAAATATTCAATATTTTATTTAAAATTGAATAGAAATTCCTGACTTGTTATACGTATATTTTCTGTATAAATATGAAATGTTTCTCTTTAGCAGAGTACCTAATAATACATTTAAGAATTATATATTAATTAAATAGTAAAAACTTAATTTCTTTATTTTTATTTATTGAATAGATGTATAATAAAGGAAAATTATATGAATATATTTCTAATATATTTATATATTTCCTCAAGAAGGTTAACTTGACCAAAATATTAAAAAAAAACTACAAAACCCTACAAACATCATTGCTAAATGTTAGAATCGAACCCACGAGCTGTGTTGCTGTAATCCAACCATTCAACAGTTATCTTTGCTTTTGTTTTCAATTCACATGGAACAATTTAATTGATAAAATTCTTGGCCAAAAATAAATCAAAATCATTAAAAGTTTATTTTTGTAATTTAAAACTTTTTCATATTTTTCATATTTCCGTCAACATTTGAATCTATTTCAAGTCTACATGAAACGTACCTTGAAAATTTTAATAATAAAGTACATGAGTGCTCTTGGCATTAACTGATTTCTTAAGATGTCCACCCATCTGCTATGGTAACCAGAAGAATATTCATTGCAACACATGGGTGAAAGAGAATAATTTCTTTAAAATTATTCATTTTCACAAAGAATACTATTGGAATACACATTATATATGAGATAAAAATTTTATCTATGGATCTGTAGAAGTTTAAAGAAAAACCTGTGATAGGAAGAAAAGGAAAATTATTCTTCTATACAATTAGAAATATTCTACTCTGTATATAAAGTCTACAGGAATGCACGTAAAGTTCTTAGATATAAAAGGTAAAGAAACCTGTTTTTCTTAACCTAAAGAAATATATTAACTTGTGGCTATATTTCATTGACACTGATCTACATAAATTTCAATTCTATATCAATTACAAGTCTTTGATTATCGAACGAAAATGAGAACATTATATGCAAATTGGCAAATTATCTTACATTTTTGTGCCAATTTATGCTACGCAGACATTTTTAATATATATATGTACTTCTATGTAACACATATAAACAGAAAATTCATTAATTAATTTTTTATTCCTAATTGAAGTTAATTTATTTAAATTAGTTTTTAACAAAGTATCGATTTTCAATTTTTAAACAAGTATTTATTTTTCAATTAAATTTATCAATTATAGTAAAGTTTTTATAAACAAACGAATATCCACTGTCATAAAATTACTTTGTAAATAATCAAAATATAATTTTAGTGAGAAATCAAGAAATATTACTTAACATATTATCTACAGAAATATACTACTCAATATATAATTTACGGCAATACTTGTTTGCCACGAGCAATGAAAATAACTAAGTGTCAAATAAATTGATGATATCAAGATGTTCATCTTGATTTGTGTATCTTCTTGTTTTATAAAAACATGTTAATAAAAAAACACAATTTCTTTTATGCTTAACAAACACATAGTTTTTAGAATATTTAGTACATTTCTGTTGGCAGCTCCCTAAGCAATATAGAAATATTAAAATAATTACGCTATTACTCAGTAAAAACTCTTTCATCATCAAGCGTTAATATTGCATGAAATTAAACAATGAAGAATTAAAACCTAATTGATAAATCTAATTAGTGTATAATTATTTTATTATATCCATATTAATGTATGAAAATTCATGTTAATTTTTTGATATTAAATGAATGTCAAAATATGCTCGCTGACAGAATACTAATGAAACTAATATATAGCTTTAAGCAATTCCCTTCAATGTTTTTCAAGTTTCTGTGTATATATCTGACAAGAAAATGAACTGCATTCTTTTAAAAATGAAAGTTTTAGTAAGTCATCTATAATATTTGACATGTTTTTGCCTGAAGTCCTTTAAGTACTAAAATACTTCGGATAATAGCGTTTTCTTTGGATTGTTAAATAATGTTTTACTAAACACCAGCTTAATCTAATTTGAAAAAAACATCATTTCAATTAAGGTCATACATTTTATGATAACTTCTCACAATTATTTACCTAATTAAAGTTTTTTTCTAGACTACTAATTATTTACATATGCATTTTTATAAAAAAAAAATATTTTATTTGCTTTCAATATGTTTAGTTATAAAATTCTACATCTTGAAGACTAAACACAATATTAGTAAATCGAAAACTATTTATATTCATATGACAGTTAAATTTGTGGCTAATAAAAGGAAATCAGGATGACGTGTTTTTAGAAATCTTTGTATTAAACTAATTTTAGACACACTTTGCTCATATGTCTTTTTGAACTTGAAATACTTCTTCTTATTTGCTTATAATTTTATCTCATTATAGTTTCCAGCACATTCCTATGACCTAAAATTCAAATTAAGAGTTAAAATATTTATCTTACAGAGAATTATGTAGGCATATTTTGAACTTCTGTTTCAAACTTTATGAATGAATTCAATACATCTTGCTATCATTGCAATTTTATTGAAGTTTAAATGTATGTAACATTTTAAAGTAAGTTAGGTGTGTTTATTAGAACTAGATAATAAGTAATAATTATAAAAATTTAAATTGATTTAACAAATGAGGAAATCACTTTAAAGCTTGCGAAAGAAAAAGAAAATATGTTACATCGTAAACAATTCAACTCCGAATAAATGGATGGATAACTCCACACAAACTGTTCAGTTTTACAATTTCCAAAGCTATGAATAATTGCAAATGATCTGAGAGGAAATGGGACGACAGAATTTGTAAATGTGTTCTGGAAAACTTTAAGGCTTTAGTAGGGCATCATATTAATAGGGAATCTGTATAGTAAAGGATTTAAGCCGAATGTATGCCTTTAGGTGTCCGAGAATATATCGGCAACATGCATTAGGAGAATTTTACCAATAAACTGAATGAATGCGCGGAACCAACCAAATGTTAATGCCTCGATACAATAAGTCTCATTTAAGGAAGTGTCATATTTGGCTGCATTAGAATAAGCGAGACACGCATTTCCCTTTTGTGCTGACACTCAACATTGCGATATTTATCCGGTTGACCGTCATATTCCTGATGATGTTTATTTCTACTGGGAAAGAGACCATCATAAGTAGATAAACTTCTCGTGAAGTTGAATAACACAAGTCAGTAAATATTATAATATATAGTTCTTGAAATACTGTTGGCTGCTTATCAATAAATACCTATTTTACCTGGAAGATGGTTAACGACTTATCATTTTCTACAGAATGATGCCATATAAGGCTGAAGTTTGTTACAATAGCAACATAGTTTTATCAAAAGTTTATGCATAACATTTTATAGAAGCAGGTTATAGCAAATTTTTCTACGCCATTTATTCAGAATTCTTATTTTATTTCAGCTTTTCTTATTTTAGTTGAGTACTTCAAATTTCGCAATATTTTGATAATTAAATGTATTTTACTTTATAATGCGAGTCAACCCATATCCCAACGAAACAATTATGAGAACTTATATACGTCATATAATTAATGTATATCTTCTCACATTATATGACATAAAATAAATTTAAATAACTATGAATGCGTGATTTAAGTTTTTAAACTAATGATATTTATATTTAATCTGAAATACATGTGAGGATTCAATCATTATAAATCTTATTCCAACTTTAACTTCAAAATTTTTCTCTTAAATTATTCTGAATACTTTTTTAGGAAGTGAATTAAGCTGGTTTCAAAAATATTAAATTCATTATATCGAAATTATACCAAATAGTATCAGGAATAAAATATTTGTCATAAATATTACAATTAAAACATTACAAAATACAAAATTTTAGTATAATATGCTTTAATTTAAAATCGATTAATTTATGTAAGTAAAAAAAAACTTTTAAAATAGAGATATGGAAAAACATTTCTTTATTTAAAATAATCAGAAAAAAATCGCTTGTAGTTGATAATAAATTAAAAATAATTGAATTTGTTTCATGATAATTCTGCAACATATCTTTAAATTACATTTTGTAATTATTAAGGGAAAGAGAACTTTGGATTTTCTTCTAAAATAAAATTGTGAACAATACACGGGGTGTTTTTTCGGTAAAGTCATTATAAATGATGACACAAAAATGCGAAACACTTTCCTTTCAGTTTGAAAAATATCTAAAGGATGAGTGAAATTACCTTTTCACAAAATACATTGAGCATTTCAAAGGTAAAAAGTTTTTACCTCCAATAATTTGTCCCTCTTCTCAACATAAAGCTGAAAACTGTACAGCACTAAAATAAATAGCCAATCTGAACGATTCGAAAAGATAGAAATATATTTGGAATCTTTTTTTTTACTTCGAACTAGTATGTGAGAGTTGACTTTCTTTGTATTCTACGAATGTCATGTCTGAAAAGGGTTTTTTGCGATAATTTGGCGCCAAAGGTTTTTGCTCTCCATTTTCTTGATTAGATTGTTTCTTTCTAGAGCTGTATATTTCACCCAGCATTGCGCCTGTTCAAATCAATTGTTGTTTGCATGCTTTTGAAACAATACCGTAAGATACCAAATAGAGGCTTAAGCAGTTTAGATTTTCGATTGCGTCAAGTCAAGGATTTTGAATTTTAGATTTATCAATAGCTCAGTAAAAACATTGCTTGAATTATAATTAATATTAAATGAATTTTAGTTTGAAATATTAAGTAATATTTGATAATTTTAAAATGTAACTGAGTGATTTAGATTAATTTAAAAGAAAAAAGATCACATTTTGTATGGAAACTTCCGAAATGATACCGCAATTAATGTAAAGAAATTTTACGACTTACATTAAAAAATTTTGAATGTTTTAAGAAAAGCTTTTTTTTAAGTTCAATGTAATTAGTTTAAAAATGAAGAAATTTGTTATTTTTAAAGAAATTATTTCGTTGATTTTTTTTTTTTAGAATTTCTAGATTTGCTGTGAAAAATTCTGAAATTTTGGCAAAAACATTTAAAAATAAATTCTTGCCACTTGCAAATTCAATAAATCATTATTTTCTTAATCATTTTATAATAAACAAAATGATAATAACTTTGGAAATATTTGAATAAGAGAATAACACTGCAAGACTTTTTAGTTAATGAAATTTGAATGGTTTTTCAAATTTTTCTATTTTGATTTATTTTAAAAAATACTTACATTTACTTCTAAGAAATTTACAAGCTGCTGCAAGGAAAATCAAATTAGAAATTTTCATGTAATCTATGGTAAAGTACAAAAAAAGCTAAAAATACAAAAACATTTAAAAAAATTAGCATTGTTATGCATACAATATTTTTCCAAGAAAAATGCATTTCTGATACAAAGATAAATCAATTAAAACTGTACTTGGGTGGTTCAAATATGCTTTGCCAAAGTGAGTAATATAATATATATATATATATATATATATATATATATATATATATATATATATATATATATATATATATATATATATATATATATATATATATATATATATATATATATATATATATATATATATATATATATGTATATATGCATTCTATAAAATTTAGGATGAGAACAAACTAATGCTAATGAAAGTTTTGAATAGATTCATATAAAAGATAGAAAAGATATGTGATAAAGTTTCACTTAAGTGCACTGATGTTGCGTAAGCTGTATTGTAACTTATTATGAATAGAATATTAATAACTCAAGGGATTTATAGAATTAGTTATCATGTTTTTAGGAGTGAGTTTCTAAAGGAAGCACTTAAATATTTAAAAAAGTGAAATAGAAACTTCAAATTTGATTTTAATTGTAGCATGTGTATTATCCTCTTAAAATCTTTATCTGTAATTATTATTATTTTTAAATCTTAAAGTCTTAAAGTTGTCCTAAAGTAAAACGTAATATATTTTACACACCAGTAAATAATATTCATATTACCAGAAAAATAATATTCATATTAAATTTGGGCAAAAATATGATTGCATGTACGTATAAATTAATGACAACATTTGGTGATAAATTTAGTGGATGGTTAAATACGTACAAGTGGGACTATGGCTTGTAATTAATGTGTTTACCGGAGGACTTAAAAAAGTAATAACCAGGTTTACACAATATAACGCTTTTAAAGGAAATATATTTAGTTGTTTCTTAGAAGATGCAGTATGATAAACACATACACACATACCAACAGATGAATTGAGAATATTACTGAATGTATCATCCATGTGTATAACTATGCAACATTCAGAAATCATGAAAATTTAGTTACTTTATAATAAAATATCCTCTTAGGGTAAGTTTTTAGTTTTTAGATATTTCTTGTGATAGGAATTTTTCTTTTTCGCGGATTCTATAGAAAATATTGAATGTGCTTTACATTTACTTTAAAACATCAGCTATTATTTCAAATAATTATACTGTTTTAGATAATGTTTAAGAATATAAAATACAATAAACAATAAATAAATGAAAATGTAATCACTGATTTACATAATTTAAATTATATTCATTTTCTGTAAAAAATTAAAATATTATTGTTTGCAATCTTTTTGGAAATCAATTTATAATATTTGTAAGAAATGCATAATTTTTAAAATTTATTTGCAGTGGATTTCATTAAAAAATTGATATTAGATTGATAAACAAACAGAAAAATAAAAAACAATAAATTAAATTATTCTAATAAGTTCATAAGAATGAAATAAAAATCTTAACTCTTATATTACTTAGAAATATAAGAGAAATAAAAAAAATGCATCCTCTTTCTAAAAGGAAAGTAAAATGAGCGTATTAGCAAATAAAAACATAAGCGTTGTTTTAATTATTCATTTGATAAATAAATCAAATGCTATAAATATTGAGCATTTTTAAAAGCAGTATTTCTTAAAATTAAAAAAAATATATTTTTCATTCATGCGCAAAGGATAAAATATTGAATACAATATGTAAATGAAAAACTCTCAGCATATATTTTACTGCTATCGTGTTTTGAAAAGTAGTATCAGATGAAAATATTTGCATAAATTATCAATATTGAGAAACAAAATTTCAATGCGTATTGAACGCTTTTTATTGCCTTTTGTGTGCTTTTTTAATTTAAAATATTATTTCAATAACATGTAATGTTGTCCTGATAATTTGTATTTTAACACAATAAACATGAATTCTTGAGTTTACATTTTCTAAAATTTATTGGAATCAAATTCGTGAATTCTCATGAATTGGATACTACTAAATTTTTACTGGAATAAATTTTCAATATAAACCAATACATTTTCCTAAGCAGTGATGTTTGTTGTACTAATAATATGCGAAATATTGCTGTGAAATCAAACATGCATTTTCCAATTATGCTAATTAGTCAATTTGTTATTGCTGAAGTTATTGTGTAAAGCTTTTTATTAATGTAAAATTCTAAACTTTTAATTAAAATTAATAACATTTTGAATGATAAATAGTTGCAAATACTTAAAACATTTTAATAACACCTTAAAAGTGAACTAAAATACTATTGAAAATTTAAAAATAAAATTATTTTTATCGAGAGAAAATATTCTACTGCTTAGTTAATGTTGGTTGAAATAGAGATAGACGAAAATTTATACCACAAATGCCATTTTATGACAATCATTATACTTTAAAAAATGTGTACTTATGTTTAAAGTAATATGACAATCAAAAAATTGAAAAAAAATATGTGATGCAATTCGAATAAAATGATATTCTTTGGAAATTGAATTACTGATACTGAAAACAAAGGATACCAATTTGAATTTCTTCAAAATTGTATATGATGACTGATTGATTTTCATTGTAATCAATTAAGTAATTTTACTTTCTCTTGTAGAATGCAATCTGGTCATTTATTTATCCATCTTAATTAAATATTGAGCATTTCACATTGTTTTACGATTTCTCCCAATCAGGAATGAAAGAGAATGCTTTTTAAAAGAACAGTATTTAAGTATAGAATTTTTAAAGATGAAATTAATGATAATTCATTCTCAAAATTTGCATTAAGAATTACTGAGATACACTTCAAAGACCTCGTCTGTCTATTGATCGAAGCAATTTAATGGTGAAGACAATTTATTTGGACCAGAATTTATTTAATTACAGTTCATGTCTGATTTTCTCGTTCAATTGAAGTAATATGCATATTCCCATGCCAATTAACTGCATGTATCATTCAGTTATTCTACTTATTTATTCAGTAAATAAAATAGATGCAGAAAGGAAGCATCATAAATGTTTACGACGAATACTTGTCTTGCGGACTTTCTATCTCTAATCGTTTCAATTTGTTAAAATGGTTTTATTCCCTTCAATTATTTGTCGAATGAATTTGAGAAATTCCTATTGTGATTAACGTGTTTTATTATGTGACGTTTATTTAAAAATAATTCTTTAAAATATATCACTTCAGAAACAAAAGAATAAAAATATTGAAACAATTATTAAAGAAGGTTGATGCGCAATTATTTATAAATTCTGCCATCGTATCACGTGCGGAATCTTATTTTAAATAATTATTTACTCATTAATAAAACAATGCAGTATATTTTTTCAAATGTAAGTTAAAACTATTTGTTAAACTAAGAAAATGTTTTACTGACAATATTTTGTTAGTCATTTGTAATATCATCTCAATAAAAGAAACACATTTGCAAAATGAAAACAGTTTCTGGTTGAAGAATATGTATTAAAAAGAATAGACTAATAATTTTGATTTAATTTAAAAATTTGAAAGCAAGAAAAAGAATTGGTATCAGTAAACTCAGTTTTATATTTTGCTACATCATAAACGGAGGTGATGACTGATTAAATACACAAGGCTTACTTCCTTAAATTTATATAACTAGTAAATTAAATGCCCAATTTTCTCCGATATCTGATGATTTTCAAAACAAATAATATATGGAGTTATTAGTTTGCATGAAAATTTTCTCAATAATTAAATTATTTGTATTTTTTGTGAGAAATTTTATTATAAATTAAAGTGTTGCTATTTACATTAACAAATACTGCAGAGAATGTCGTAATACGAATAAAATCTAACATATAATGACACCGAAAACATAACATTGTTTAAAAATTATAAAATAATTATGCTAACGAATATATCTATGTATTTTTTGTGTACAGATATAATCAAATTTTTACATGAATAATAAATTTGATACATTTATAGAAAATTACTTTTCTGTGAATATTTTCCTGTAATAACGTGTGCACTTTATTTGAAGAATTTGCATTAATATTTTTAATATTTATCAAAATATGAATCAAAAATTTTCATTTGCAACAAGTGTAGAATATTGCTAAATTGGAAACTTCTAATGACTCAAAGTGTTACATTTATGTATAAAAAATATTAACTTGGGTGCTTAGTTGTAGCTCTTGGAGCTCCCATGACACAGGTTCGTGGTTCGGGCTGAGCAAGATTGACGCAGTCTTTCATCCCTTCCATCGTCGATAAACTGAGTACCAAGCATGCTTGGGAAATAAACATTGAGGATTTCACGTTTGCCTGAGCACCTAACTAGAACATTTACTTTGCACCCCCGGGCTCTAGTTCATGAAAACTGATATGGACACTGTGAACCTTGAGTCACACGGCAGTAATACCAACAGTTTAGGTTAGTTTAGATTAGTACAAAAAGTATGACATTTATTTTGTTAAGAATGTTATGGGAATACAAACTATGCTTTTATGGAATACATCCTATAACTTTAATAGCTGCATCATGCCATTCAATTCTTAAAATAGTTGTGTACAAAAAATTTAAAAAATTAACATATTGTAATTATTGTATAGTAATCGAATAATAATTAACATATCAACCCTAGATATGTTCAAATTATTTTAGTCACATAATAAAATTACAAAGAATTTTTATATTAGATTTTTCTGTTGAAAGATGTTTCAAGTGCAAAGTAACATAATAAAGCCACTTTATCCCAACAAAAAAGACAAGCGTTAATATTCCCTATTTTGCTTCGAATATTCTATCACGGTTAACATCTAGGGATAAAAGGTGGGTAAGGAAGAAACGTCTGTAGTTATTACTGAAGCGATGAATCTGTAGAGTATGTGGAAGGGATAGTTAATCTTATATCATAAATTCCAGTCACCATGAGATCATGGGTGTTAAGTATTTGATGAAGTTACGTAAGAAGAATGAAACAAAAGAAGATGTGATCGGGAGTCTGAAGATCATCCTGAAACTTGATTACGATTAGTATTATAAGAAACAATATCAATATATTAATAAGGAATTTTATTTAGGTATAGTAATTTGTAATAGATTCATGGAATATTTATTTTATGAAATTAAACCACAGCTTTATATTTACCAATTTGTTATTGAAAATATATAACTCATATTTTTCAAATCCGTTGTTTGTGTGCAGAAAGATCGAATAAAAATAATGTTTTATATTCTAATTCATTTATTTTAATATAATCCTCTCATATATATTGACTGCAATCATTTAGCTGCTGGCTTTCATTATGTTCGAAAGAAATATTATTACCATTTTTATACTATATTTTCTTTTGCATATACTATATTATGAAGGATTTTTCATAAGCTTATGTTATTTATATCTAGAGCAGATGCTCCAACACAAAATGAAATATTATCAATTCAAAGTTTTCATTTTTACTAAGAATCATAAACTAAAGTTTATTTTAACATCACATTATAAATAGTCCAAATTAGTTCCAAGAGCCTAATGCAGTGTTTCTCCTGTTTCACCTTTCACGTATTCTAGACGATAAGAGTCAAAAAGAGATCTCAGAAAATATTTAACCATGCATCCTTCTGTACAAACCCATTATGCATTGAAAAGCAGAAGTGTTTTATCCTTAATTTGTGGTTTGATTGGACACCGATATCTATCACTTATAAGACCAAGTTCGTACTTTCAGATCGCCATTACGAAAATTTATTTAAAAACGTAACTGATAACAAAAGCTAATAAGAATTAAATTCTATATCATAACGAGAATAAATACTATTCAGATGTGGAAAATTGTTTAATAAAAATGACAAATTCAGTTAAAAATATACGTATACTATATTGTATTGTTTGTTTCGAGATGTTTTACAGAATTTGCTGATGAAATTCATTCGTAACAATTCTCATTCCCAATCACCTAAATTTCAAAATTTTCCAATAGTATACTTTGTCCAAGTTTCATGCAGTCTTATATCTAATAATATATGTTTTTATCATAATATTTACATTTCTTGATTTTCATTTTTCTAAATACACTGCACAAAAATATATTTATATATAGCATATAATTTCAAGTACTTTCTCATAAATAAATTAAATAGATAACCTTATATGTTAAAAACAAAAATAACATATCCAAACAGTATCTTAAAATTATGAATTTTGTATAAAATGTTCAAGATGAACCAATAATTTGTCCTGTTTTATACGCATTTATATTCTATTCATAAATAGTTTCTTCACAGTTTCGTTTATGAATTAAAGGCCTTTACGGTAAGGTTACCATTCATTTGAACTTCTTGCTAAAAATTGATACGTTCATTGATTATCAATGGAATTTTCTCAATAGTTTGAAAGTACATTTATCTTATGAAGCAGAATTATAGTAATTTTCTATAAAATACTTTATCTGAGAGAGAGATATCATTCTTTTTAAATCAATATATTTTTATTGGCATTTTCTGTTGTGCAGAACTATTGAGTAATGTGTCATTTTTGTAGCTTTATACACCAGTTGTATTTAATTGCTTTTATGAATTGAATTGCTTCTCTATAAATCTGAAACAGTAGAATAATTGAAATTTTTAACTATTCATATCATAATCTTTTTACGTCATAGGAGTATTTGAATATTCATAGTTTTTAATAAGTTATTAAAAGCAATGAAATAATTTATCATTTTATTAAAGAACAATCCCTTAATGGATAAATTTATTTATTATTAACAAAAACATGAAAAAATGAGATATTAGAGTCTACTGTCAAAGAAATGGGAGATAATTGTTAAAAATATAATGTCAACTATAAACTACGGTCAATGGCAAGTGTATATTTTTTATCTACAGTGTATATATATATATATATATATATATATATATATATATATATATATATATATATATATATATATATATATATATATATATATATATATATATATATATATATATATATATATATATATATATATATATATATATATATTAAGTATAACTGTTTTATTTTTTATATTGAGATTATAATAGTTTCTCTAAGTTTCTCCTTATGTAAGTTTGTTTAGTGTGTTATCTTATACAATTCTAATGCCTGAAGGTTTGTAAGTGTTCCTTGAAAAATTCTTTCTTAGTTTCAGAAGGTCATCAATCAGACTTCTATAAAAAATTTCGTTTCTCCCTGGAATAAAGAATTTGTTCTTTTCCAGTGTGATAAAGTAATTGTTCCCTTCTAGCTCATTAGAACTATTTTAGTAGAGTGTATACTCATGTCGATTCATTGAATTTTACTTCTTTCACGTGCGTAATGGATAACATTTGACTAAGTATATAATTGGTCAGAATGTGCAGGTATTTCATTAGAAGCTTCTGTAATGAATGACCTCCAGCTTAGTACTTTCATTTAAATGAGGGCAAAAATTGTAAATTTTTAACCAAGTTCCTTTGATAAATTGCATGAAAAAATTCTGTTTAATGGTTTCGTTACCTCTTATTCAATTAGGAGCCAAGAATTTCCCTAAGAATAAGTATTTCCTGTTAAAAGATATTGAAAAAAACTCGTTAAAATTTTTTTATCACTGTATATATTACAAAGAGATTAGAATCCTGTTGTCTTTGTAACACGTACACATGTACAAGGAATATTTTTATTATGTACTTTATAAAAAGTTCTAAATACAATTAATTATCATTTGTTTTACTTTGTTTGATTAAAATAATGTATTATAACCAAAAGGAATATCAACAACTGGTTATACTTACTATGTTATTTTTATAACTTATTTTGACAATAGACATGAAAATAAATTCATTACTCTAACAATTTAGACAACTCAAAATGATATCAGCGCTTTATTTCTAAATTAAAAAATTGACGCTCAAAGTGATAATGTGCTAAGCAGTATGAATTGAAATTAAAAGACTTATATAAGCAATATTTTTCAATATTTACCATTATTTTAGTGTAAATTTGATAGCCGTAATGAAATATAAAGAGACAAAAACCAGATAAGTCTTAACTTAGATACATTTGAAAATAAAGGTATAAAATTATGTCAGTCTAACTAAACTATAGCTCAATGGATTTACAATTAGAATGTTTATTTTTAATGGCCAAAATTGGTTGAATTAACTTACGTATTTAAATTAGAAATTTGAATGCATACAATAAAATATTTAATAGTGATAATATATTGTTGGGAAAAATAAAAAAGCAGAAATGAACATTATAATAATCACATAAATTGTGTATTTTAGCATCTTCATTTTAACATGTTTCAATGATTGTCACACATCTGGGGGAAATATACCAGAGTATTTATATACTAAATACTTATAAAATGTATTTTTGTTTTCCATAACAATGAATGTCATCTAAAATTTAGATATTTTAGATGGGAAATGTTTTAAATATTTCTTTTAATTTACTTACAGCAAAATATATTAGATTTTTACTAGTGCATAAGATTTATTTCTAGGAAGTAGTGCTTTGAATATTTTATTACTCAAAGCGTATGCTTATATAAATAATTTAAATCACAATGTCTCTATGTTTTAGCATCTAATCTGAAACAGCTTCATAGTTGCATTAAAAACTTGTCCAAAAATGTTTATTTGAAAACAAAAGTGTTCCAATAGAATTATTTATCGTGGTTTAATGGTGTGGAAATTTACGGTGCATTTACTATCACGCGATTTATCTCTCAGTTATAGCAACGTATGCTATAAAATGCTTTCAGATAGAATAAAAATGTAAAAATAAATAGAGCGATTCCTGCCTGAAACAAAATTCATTTTCAAAATAGAAATTTTATAGAAGACAATTTTATATTTTATTTTTTATTGTATAGAAAATTTTAAAATTTTCACCACTTTAAAGTGTTACTTTACTCACAGGAATACAAACAGTTTCTTTTCTATGAATAGAAATTGCACTAACATTTATATTTTTCATTTTTTTTAGCCAAAAAATTATATTTCATATATTTACTAATGTATTCAAGCCTATGAATTTGCAGTTGAAAGCATTAATCTATAAAATAGTATAAACCTAAATTTAAATTTGTTTTTTCTTTAGCTGCAATAACAACAAATCAAGTTTCAGGAGAACCATTTTCTTGAAGAGTTTAACTATAAAATGTGTGAGTTTCTAAACTGTGAATCATATTTGCGAAAATATTTTCAAATGTTTCCAATAAAAATATCTGTTTTTTGTTTTTTACTCTTAAAATCGCTAGAACAAATAAAACCATTAATTTGAAAGATATAGTTTCAAGTAAGTTCAATACCACTTCTTGTTTTCATGCTTAATAACATTTCAACTATCTTTGATAAAAACTGCATATACATTTTAAGATAATGTTATCGAATAGAGTATTTACGCTAAATTATGAAATATATGTAACAAGTTTTTTATTCAGATAAAAATATGGCATTAGTAAAAAGTATTCCAAGTTAGCTTAGCGAAATGAAGAGTTTAATTAAAATTATATCATATAAAATTACAAAAAAATATATGGCATAAAATTTTAAAAAAAATGATATGATATATAAATATATACAACTAGTACTTTGTTTCATGAAAATCATTTTTGAGTATTTATTAAATTATGATTAGAAAAGCATTGAATATTATACTTCAAACTATGAATGAATAAAAATATTGTAAATTAAATTTATTTATTTTTTTAATTTTTATAAAAAAACATGGACAAATGATTTGCATATCTAAAGTAAAAAAATTTTAATTCCTTAACAATGTACTTAATTATAGTTAAAATTAATCAAAAAATTATTGAACTTGACCAAATACCTAACTCCTTAGATTTATTATATTAGATAAGTCCAAAAAAGTTTAAGCAGATAAATTGCATCGGATAAGTCAACATTACACTGAAAATTTAATTTATATATTTCATGAAATTTAATTATTAATTCAGTTGTTTATTTATGTCATATTTGTATGCGATAAAAATTACTTATGAAATTTTAAATACAGAAAAAAATTAATATAGTATGTATGTTGTTTTCTTTTGCCTGAAACAAAATTAATTATGAATACGATAAGTTAAAGGAACAAATATGTAGTTTAAATATTTGTAGTTAACAAAATTTATTCTGAAAATATTCTTTATACTGTAAGTCGAATATTTTTCTTTTATTTTTCTTTTACAGTCAGTAACTTCATTTCTAACATGTTTACGTACAGCTAACTGCCCAATACACATCATATCGACAGATAATGAATAAATTTTGAGTTAATCCAATTAAAACAATAGTCCAGAGAATTTACAAAATATAATAGGAATTAAGCTTGGATAGAAAACTGTGTTGTTTCTTTCTAAGGTATGTTTTTCGAAATTTTTGCGACAAAAATTTTTAAAAGGATCAATTTGTGTTGAAAGTTATTTATATTACAGGTCTCATAAGATTAACAAAAAAAATATGCTCACGTTGCTGTATTTTCTAACAACTTTTTAAAATGTATGAATTCAGCGCTTTCATAATGAAAAAAAACATTTTTCTTTGCTATGTTGTTTCTTTCAAACAACTCTATTGATAAGATATTTAATTCACATATGTGCTTTTGATGATAATTATTTAGCATAAGGTTAGCATATTACTAAATTATAATTGAATTTTCTGTGGAAATAAAATATTTTGCATTTATATATTATCTACCGAAGTTTAACATATTAGATACATAGTATTTTCCACATATATACTAAATTTTAAAAGTATTCAAATATATTTTCTATTAATAGATACAATTCTAAAACAGATTATATATATATATATATATATATATATATATATATATATATATATATATATATATATATATATATATATATATATATATATATATATATATATATATATATATATATATATATATATATATATATATATATATATATATATATATATATATATATATATATATATATATATATATATATATATATATTATTGTTGTTGTTTATCTATACTTAATATCTCAGTCAGAATACTATAAAGAAGAATACAAGCTATTACATTTATGAATCCAATGTACATTAAGTTTTCTCAAAGGATTTTGAACACAGAGCCATAACAGCAGAATAGCGAAAAATTGAGGCTTATAGTTTATTGTTTGATTGCCAATAAATGCAAAAA
The DNA here is from genome assembly GCA_037975125.1 of Latrodectus hesperus. Taxonomy (NCBI): domain Eukaryota; kingdom Metazoa; phylum Arthropoda; class Arachnida; order Araneae; family Theridiidae; genus Latrodectus; species Latrodectus hesperus. The sequence continues at coordinate 49,583,140 of CM075859.1, read as the reverse complement.
ATTAAATGATTGTGTAATATACGGAAGACTCTTAAGCAATATGAGAGATAATTGTTTTAAATTAATTGAAAAATAAAAGAAAAATATGCGCAAAGAAAAAAATACTAACATTGGATGAGAGAAAGCTTTAATTAATTAATTAATCTTGTGTTGTTGGATGATCATGCTTCATTTATTTCGAACAACGCAATTAAAGAAATTGACGTAAAATAATACTGTACAAAATATTACGTATATTTGCTTGGAATGTTCCCCCTTGTGAAGGAATGTTTGTTTGCTTCAAGAAAAATTTTAATTTCTAAAAACAAACTTGTTAGCAAAAGTAAAACAACTCGTGCGATAATTTTAAGGTTAGCAAAATAAGAAAATCTATAACATACTATAGTGGTTTAACAATTACCGTTTATTTCTTCTGACACTCGATGGCTATTACTGAGTACTATGAACCAATTTTTGTGTACTCCCGTTATCTTTGCAGTGCGCACAGCGGTGGAAAATATCTAATAAATAAAGATCTAGAAAGCGATACAGCGCGGGAGGAAAATGGGCAATAAATGTCAACTGACAATGTTCGAGTTATAGCTCAAAGACTAGACCTTTAAGAAAAGCATTTTTTTATTTGGTTGCATAGAGTGAATATTTAACTGTAATGTATTTTGGAAGAGGCGACAACAGTAGAGATTTGTGGTAAATACATGGAGAACCATACCATTTTCTTGTCTTCTCTTTTCTTCTGTTAAAATGTAGTAATTTATGAGATTTCTTAAAATGTTAAGATCACTTTAGAATGCACAAATCTAAGAATTCATCGTGTAAGCTGAGAACGTTAAAAGAGAGATTTTTTAAAGTGAAAAATAACAACAGAATAATTCCATTTTTATTATATCAAAATTTATCATCAAACATATTTTTTCCTATTTTCTACTTAAAATGTATGAATAATATATCAATTGTAATAAAAGACTATTTTTTTCTGTAATTGATGAATAACTTCTTTTTATGAAAAATAATACATATTGTAATTTATTCAAAATACTTCTGTGGTTCAGAGAAATAAAGGTATCCTAAGTCGTTTTATATTTCTTTAATTGTGAAGTTGAAAAATGAAATAAATTTTTTTGCAACTCATTTTACTTAGGAATATATAGCTTTATTCTCAGAAATTAAAAGTAAAACTTGAATTTATAATCATGTAAATGAAGTATAATAAACATTGAATTAATAGATATTTTATTTTATAGACACCTTTTTATTCTTATGAAAATTTTAAAAAAATGTTTATCACAATGTCCACAAGAAATAAATAAATTACGTTATGTGCCAGTTATTTATTGGCTATAAATTTAGAAAATCATCCAGTGACTGTGTTATCTGTTTTTTGCTGTAACAAGATAAGTTACCAAGTTAGTTAGAAGAGTTTTTATAAGAAATAATGCACATGTTTGAGTCCATCACTGCATGTAAATAGTATGAAATGAGTAGAAAGATTCTATTTTTATTTATCCATTCTGACTCAAACAAATTAATCTAAGTTTCCTCTTATTCACAGCAATAAAATGAATAATTAATAAATTGTTTCGATTAAAACTATGAAATAAATATTATTAAATGCCCAAAAATATCTTATTTATGACAAAAATTGCAATTTATTTCACACACACACACACACACACACACACACACACACACACACACACACACACACACACACACACACACACACACACACACACACACACACACACACACACACACACACACACACACACACACACACACACACACACACACACACACACACACACAATCTGCGTTAAGTTTAAAATTCTAGTGTTCTTCTTTATGAGACAATACCATTATTAAGTATCAGATAAATTTGCACACACAAGTTTTTCTCAAGTCCTCTATTCCTCTATTCGTTTTAATTGCCTTAAACTTACTATTTTATGCCTTCTAAAAATGAAACTCCTACTATTTTATGCTCCTAATTGACATCGAAATTAAAATAGTATTGGAATTGTAGAATTGTGATTCGGAAAGTAATTGAAGGTCAACTTTAATGTCCTATTTTCGATGTTTTTTATTCTAATCTAGACTTTCAAATAATTTTCAAATTTCCATTCTAAGTATTCGTTATGAGTGAGTATGGAATTTCATTTACTTTGGCAGTAATTTTACAAAAGCTAATTTAATAATTAAAGTGTATTACTTTGAATATTAAGAATAATTTATTGTATTCAATCGTTATTATTTTTAAAATGACTGCTTCAGAGCATGAGGAATTAAAAATTCTCTTTTATCTTAAAAATAACATACATAGGAAGTTCTAATCAAACTAATATTATCACAAAAAATGCATTAATGTCGATCGGAAATAGATCAACTAGTTCTAGTTTTATTAAGTATATTTAATTTTTTCCTAATTAACCAACAGTCTAAAAGCATTTCAAACATTAGCAGAAATTGCACGTCAAAAACTAATTCATGAAAAAAAGGAATTGAAAGAATTATGCTTCTGTTTAAAGTGATTGCTTCTCGTTACATTTAATGGCTTTTAATGTGAGCATCGAATTGAAAAAAAGTCATACATGGAATTATTTTAATGCAAATAATGAAAAAAAATCATCAGCATTTGTTCTCATTTTCTCTAAGAAAAAATTATGAATTAATTATTTCTGAAATCCACTTTAAAAAAGAAAAAAAATATATATAATTTTGCAGAAAAAATAAATGAATGAAATTTGTCTTTCACCCATCGAACTAACTGAAAGGAAATATACATTAATATTTTTCAGGTAATAGATAATTTCTGAAGTAATATTTTTGCATATACCTTATTGTATTAAAATTGCTTAAAATTCATTAGTGTTTAAAAAAATAATGATAATAATATTTTTTGTAATGTTAATCAATGCAGATTGGAAATGGAAATAGTATAATAAAGTATTTAATAGCGAAAGTTTTTTAGATTGCACTTGCTTTATTTTATGTCGGGTCATCAAAGAATTTAATGCGAAAATGAAAAATGATTAGAATCTGATAAAATTTTTATATTTATATCGATAATTTATTTTTCAATATTAAAAGTATTCTTATATTTATATGTTATAATAATCTATTGTTTTAAAAAAATGTAGCTGCATTTAAATAATGCAGATTAGAATTCACCAGCAAATTCTTCATATACTGTGGTAAATCTTAAGCAAAATTAAGCTCATTATAAGGAATCCATTGCTTTTGATAAAAATAAGAGCACACTAATAAAGATTTGTTGAATAGTATGAGGCTTTCCCGTTTGCAGGAAGCTTAGAATTATGACTTTCTATACGCTGTCTAAGCAAATGCTATTAGAACTAGATAATGAGCACTTAAGTTGATCAGAAAGCTAAATAATAAACAATTTTGCTAGACTAATTTTGGATTTAGCAAAAAGTCAGTATGATTTTTTTTCAATGAATGTCAGTAGTTCAGTTTCTGAAAAACTTGAAATCTCTAGAATAGTAGTTTTTATGTCCATGTTAGCTGAATGTTTAGATTTCAAATTGTAAAGAATAAATTAAATATTTTTGTTGAACTATGGAGATTTGACATTATGTTGAATATGTAAACTGTTCATCTTTGCATATATTGTACTATTACTTTACATTCGTATAGCGAAAGATGAATATGGGTGAAAAATTGCGGAAATTGTGTGGTGACGATGCTTTGAACTACAATGCTAAAATAAGTTCAGAAAATTTCAAGCAGGCGATTTTGATTTAAAATTTGCTCCTCTGTGTGTCTGGAAAACTTAACCAGACTGATGATGACAAAATAAATGCATTGATCAATCCTTCTCTTATTATGTAGTACAAGGCATTTCAAGGAACTTGAGGAAAAGTCAATGAATTGTTCGCGTTCAAATAAAGCCTAGGATACATGAGCAAGATGGATCTATGATTTCCTCATAAACTTACAAAAATGTAGTTAATGACACAAATACATGTCTGAGATATGCTCATGAAACGTATTGAAAAGATCCTTCTTAAGTTAATGATAGCTAGTGATGAGAAGTAGATTGTAGTTATGACATGATTTTTGCGATATGATAGACAAATAATTTTGTTCCCAAGCTTATGATTAGCCTTCAGTGAGATTAAAAGCAATACCTTATCATAGGAAGGTTATGCTCTCTCTAAGATGAGATTGGAAAAGTGCTGAATATTTTGAGCTCCAATACAGGAAATTAACATTCAATTTGTATTGAACTGTAAGCGATTGTACAATTTGAACACAGATCTCATTCCGAAACACTAGGAATTAATAGGTTGTAAATGAATTGTGTTTCACCACGACACAATATTGAAGATCCATTAAAATTGGTGGAAATTGGTTGAGATGTTTTGCTCCTTCCTAGTATATTCACCAAACTATGTGTCGTCAGTTTTGAACATTCCAAAAATTCTTGCGTGGAATAACACTGAATTCAAATATAAGGCTATAAATCAGCAGAACAGTTTTTCGCAAAAATGGCAGGTATTTCTAAGAATGGGGAGTTTACTTCCATAAATATTAAACAATCATAAAATGATGGAAGTAGTTTATTGAACAAAAGGAAGCATATCTTACTGATTGAGTCTTAAAATTTTCCATAAATATATATCTGAATAATTTAGAAAGAGAAAGCGCACTGAATTTTTAATCAACCTAATATCATCTGAATATAAAGATAAAATTACGTATAAATATAGAGCAAAAATATTATTGAAGATTATAATGAACTTATGCATATTTAAATAAAATTTTTCACTTTAATATTTATGCAAAATTAACACTTATTTAAGTATATATAAAACACTAATATTAGGGTGGAATAATTAATGAAAAGAAGAAATAATAAACACACTTACAGATAATAAGGTAAACTTAAAAGATGTCCATTGATTCTTTTAATGGACAGAGAATATAATTAATAAAATACTATCAACAAAAGGTAAAGCGATAAATTAAAATAAGAAAATTACTCTGAAACAATGCAGAGAACTGACAAATAAATAATATCATTTACTCAAATAAAGAAATTATTGGTAAACATAAATAATAGACACAGGATATATATGCATTTATGCATGTATATTTTAAATAAATGATATCCAATTTTTAAGGCATTCTATGCAACTTTTAAAAATTCTCACAAAAATTGAAGATTTTAAGAACTGCTTATGACAATTTACTATTTTATTTAAAAACCAGTTTATATATCATGAGTAAAATATATTGTTAATTAAATATTTTCAAAATAATATTTATTATCTCAAACAATATTCCCGTACTATTTTTTTATTTTATTTCTTATGTTTTCTATTTATCTTGCAAAATTGAAAGAAATAAAAAAATTTTTTTATTGAAATATTGAATTAATTAAAGCTTTCCTAAGACATTCTACAAAAAATTACTTAAAAATACCATTTAATTATGTTAACTTGGTTCCGAACTTGATATTATAGGTAAATAATTTATTTTGTAAAGCAAAATATTTTCCCACATTATTTACCATCGAATGAAAGCAATAATTCAAATTGATTTCTTCAATACGTATTCTTATATAAATTTTATTTGTGATTCATTTATTTTTCTTCAAAAATCTGAAAGACTTCGTTAAGACCGTTGCGGGTTTGTTTTCTTCAGGGAAACAATCACCCTTTTCCCCATCTTCGGAATCTGTTTTTCTTAATTAGACTCAGGAGAGTGAGCCGACTCATTCGAAAATTTTCTACTTTTTTACTTTATTTACAACATAGGTGAAAGGGCTGTATAATACTAGAGAATAAAAGTGAGGAACAAGATTACTGGGTAAATTAGATGAACAAGATTTTTTCTTGAATCTGGTTTCTAGGTTTTTATTTGCTCTTATTTTTTATTTTGTCAAATCAGAGAAATTTGCAGAGATTTGAATGGCTGATTGAATGAAGAAAAGAGTTAATATTCTTCATTTTTTACATTTATTTCAAAAAATATGTAAAACACAATTTATGTAAAACATAAAATCTATTAAAATTCATTAAAATACGATATTCTGTTATTTTAAATTTTAAATGTATCTCTTAGCAAATAAACAAATACGTTACTGTATTTTTTAAGTAACCAAAGTTTCTAAGTTTATAAAATAAGCAGTTATTTCTCTTTCTCTCTCACTCGTTATTGAACTGGCTAATATCAAATATTTTATTATCATTTAGAATTTCTCGTTAACGTATTCGCTAGAGTAGCCAACGAAATCTTTTTTCTGAGAGTAGCATGAATCTTAAAAATATTTAATAAAGCCCTAGTAAATTATTTACAGAATTATCGTCCTCATGCTTATATTAAGTCATGTTGTATACTCACACACAGACAGAAAATATTTCTTGAATATTTTAATTAAGTTTCAAATAGAAGCTAAATTGAAGTAACAAAAGAATTAGTAAAATTATCACGAAATATTTACTTCTTAAAATTTTATTGCCTTTAAATCTCAAAACACTTCTTAAGGAAAGCGCATTACTTGGCTCAGTGAACGCAACGGAAATAGCATTCAACTTCATCTACAGATTATCGGCTGAAATTTGGAGTCAGATTTTCTTTCGAAGATCCTTTATTTTCTATATCGAGCGGAGACTTTTCAATTTCTTTTCGCAGTTTCTTCTATAATGAAAGTGGTTTAGTTGAAGTCTTGAGACACACTCAGAAATCCAGAGGCACTGAATAGGATTTCCATTTGTTACAGAAAGTTTAAACGGTCCAGAAATAAATCCTACTTTTTTTTCTCTTTGGGATATTCTTTGCATCTATTTTCCTTTTGATTTGTGATATTTGAAAGTCTTTTCTTTACCTGTATTAGAAGTTTTCACATAAGTTTAAGAAAGACTAATGCGATCAAAATTAAATGCTTACCTTATTTTTAAAACAACAGTCTATGTTATAATTAGAATTCAAATTTATACCGATTGTAACATTCTGATCCTTTTTATGGGAATAGAGACAGAAAAATATGAACATTTAACTATTTTTTCACTTGATTAATAATAATACAGAGATTTTTAAAAACAAGCAAATCAAATATTACAGTCGTTTGAATCTCTTTTTCTCAGCCAGGAAATGGATATAAAATAATAGTGAGACTAATTAATAAACATTTGTAGATGTTTTCAAGCTTCTCTTTCAGTCAGTTGTGAAGCTTTCATAATTATAAGTTTTTACATTAATATGGATTAATCTAATGATAATAATGAATGAGCAAGTGTGTGTTTTTGATTTGAATGCATAACTTATTTATCCAATTAACTTTGAACTAAATTTAATTAATGATTTTATTAAGAAAACAGAAGTTAAGTGATTTAATACTTAATTATGTGAAACATGTTTAGGCAATATTTATTAAATATTTTTATTCAATCACATTATGCTTAATCAATACATTAAGTCACATTTTTCCATTTTATGTGAAAAGATTTCATTATTTTCTAACAAATAAATACAAGATGTAAAATGTTTCAAAAACTTTGCACAAATTGCGAATATTACTCAACTTTAAAATTCTTAATATAGTAATGATATCTGTTATTCAATAGAGAGAGCTGCCTTTTTTAATATTTTCAACAACACGGCAAAACTTGCAATTTGAAATGAATGAAATTTTAATTGATTCATTGAAGTGTTATACTATCCAATACTTTTTAAACATTTATGTATATTAGTAATAGAATGTGTACTTTTTGGCTAAATATATTTCGTAATTTAAATAGCATAAACAAGTTTTAAATATTATTATAAAATAGTGGGACGGAAATTTGTAATTTTTTCTTATTTATATTGATAAAGGTATTGTTGCAGATATTTAGTTTTCTTAGAACGTTAGCAAGCTATTAATACAGAATATAAAGGAGAAAAACAAAAACAATCAATCAAAAGTTTCAAGATCACATTTTTGTGACATTGCAACTTTCTTTTATCAATTGAAATATACAACTCAAGAGCCATTACGACAGATAAGAATTCAAATGCGAATGATAAATAAGCTTTCATTTGGGACCACAGCCCCTAAACTCATGGAAATATATGCGCATTTCTAAGCAGATACAATCGAGATAATTCTTCAGAAAATTTCTGTTGACTAGCGCAGGACGAAAAAAAAGTTTACTACAAGATATGATCGTTTCTTTAAGGAGTAAAAAGGAACATAAAAACAGACCCTCCTTAACTACTTGAGGCGCGTATTCACCAATCACAGTTCTTTGTCGAACCCAAAAACTTCAAGCTCTCGTCATCATCATTTTTCAAAGTCATCTATCAACTGCTAAGAGCTCTGATGAAGCGTGAAAAAAGCTTTCAAGTACATGATTATTTACTTTTTGAAGGTGTTCTTTATATGTAGCAATAGGTTATGTTGCATATTTCTTTTCTGTATAAAATAAGTTCTCGTTTTGTCGTTGTTGTTTGAAAAGTGTGTCAATAGTGCTCATCTATATTTAACCCCTAGGTAATGTAAAGCAATATCATTTGGAATATAATACGTATTTCTAGGTTGGTCAAGTTATTGAAAGACATATTACGAAACTTCATATTTAGATATTTACGAAAAGAAATGTGTGACACACATTTTAGTTTTTATTTTGTATTTTAGTTTTAGTTTTTTTCTATTTATTAATTCTTTTTATAAAACTAAAAGTGAACAAGTTATCAAATAGAACAAAAATTATTTTTTATTTTATTATAACACTATTTTTCTTGCATTCCATGTGTATAAATACAATGTTAAACCATTATAGAGTTATTTTTATCAACCATTTTTTTACTGCTACTGCATTTAGAAACTTTTAAAATATACTTTAAATAATTAAGCATTGATTAATTTATCTCTGCTTGTCACATTTAAGTGAAATTGAATTATATGAGATAAAAGATATAATTACGACAGTATTTAAGGAAGTTCACCAATTAGCTTTAAGGCTAATTTGATAAATATTCAAAAGGTTACGAATGCAAATATAATTAAGCTTAGTAAAATTTATCACAGCAAATTTTATAACTAATAGCATTAACAATTAATATCTTTATGTTTGCTAATTTAATATTTGAGTAAAAGAAAACCGTAAGAAATCTATTACTAATTTATTAGTTTTTAATGGAAGTGAAGCAGAAGTAGGAAACTTATGTTATCACAAACTGATTAAATCATGAGTAAATTTTTTTGTTCCGTTTAAAATCTGAATGTCTTGGAATATTTTTAAAAGTGTTCGAAATCATATGTAAATAACGTGGAAACTGTCATTTCGAGAACTTATTTTTCTTGAAAGCCGCCTTAAGGAGAAAACTTACTTGTCTCTAAATCCATTTTTCATTATTATGAATGCACACCTCCAAATACCAAACTGATATTCTATCAATAATCAAGGGAAGATGAATGCTACTGCCTAGAATGAAAGGTAAGACACTATTTAGAAATATACTTTTGTTGAAATATAATAAATTATAGGAAACTTGTGTTTTCTTTTGATGCAGTGGTATAGAAAGATTTACGGTATTGTTTTCGTATGATGAAGGAGTTATCTCAAAAGCCTTAGGGAACTTTTTACGTCAGTTTTATGATGTAATAAAAACATCTAAATATTGCTTCAAACAATTGCATTAGCTTTTTCTAGAAAAAATATACCCAATTAAAAAAATTATAAATTGGATAATATATAATTGATATAAAATAATCGAAACATGTAAAGTAATTAAAATAATATAAATGGGTTTAAAAAAACAAAAACAAAAGGTAGGATAAAATGATAAATCAATCACTTTATTTAAAGTTGTGAATAAAAAAATTAATACAGGGCAGAATTTTAGCTGCACCACATTTAGTAATAATATACCCCAATAATAGGATAATGTATTTTCATACAGAACACTTCTATTTTTACAATATTTTAACACATAAAACATTACTCTAGCTATTTGTTATATGATGAAGTATTTAGACTTATACTTTATATATCTCTCATTAATGTTTTTAAATAATTTGTATAATAAAACAGGTTGGAAACACAATTATATTTTATTTAAATTATTTAATTTAGAAATTAAATACTATAGCACATTTCAACATATTTATCTATCATTTTCTTCCAAAAGTAATACTGAAAACACATGGGAAAATTAGATTTCCTATATCACACACATTTACAAAAATTCAAAAAAATATTTATTTAAAAAAATTATCATATTTCATAAATTATTTTTTCTAGTATGAAATTCGAGCTCAAAAAACAATCAACTTCAATAATTAGAATAAAATAATAATACTTTTTTGAAATGAAGAATAAATTATTTTGTTACAAAAACTTATGTATGCATTAAATATTCATTAATTTTATAACAATTTTTAGAAGGAAAAATTATTAAATGTCAAGTATATCCAATTTAATAAAATTAATTCTGAAAGTTCAATTTTAGTAAAATTCAATTTAAATCTCTAAAAATTTCAATTTAGTAATGGTATCTAGTAATTTTATAATTTCTGATATCTTTTTTATTGGATCATGTTATTTGAAACTTTTTTCGAAGCAAGTTCATAATTTTCAGTCGTTTTTCCAATCATGTTAGTTCATTTTTTCAAATACTCGACTTACAATCGAAACAAAGTCAAGAGAATACACGTGAAAATTGAAATACTCAAACTGAAGTGAAATGAAATTTCTGTTTTAACTCAAAATAGCCCCTCTTCTACACGAAAAATCGATTAAAATCTGATTTAAAGTTTCATTCCATTACACAACTTTGAAATTAGATTCCTTGGATTTATTACATTCTTCGAGAATTTCTTTTTTTCTTTTCCTGTTTTCTGTGATTGAATCGATTAAAGAATTCATTTTCAAAAATATATTTTAAGATGTTTATACACATTTTTTGTATTACACAGGATTTCTTGAGAGCAAGTATTATTCCTTATTAGATATATCGTAATATTTTATGAGTCATAATTTAAAAATTCCGTCTATTTATTCTCCAAATTTTATCATAGAAAGATATAAGAATTTGAAGTCAGATTTTACCATATTTTCTTCTCTGAAATATTTCTCAAAAGGATATATAAGAATCCTATTTTGTCTATATTTCGATTCAAACGTCAAAAAACACTAAAATTTTATTGAAGGCTTTTAGGAGATCATCTTTTTTCATCTTTTAACATAGAACAAAAAACGTCAGCTTTTCAAACTTTTTCTTTATATTATGCATGGTACCGTAATCGCTAGCATTACCGTCATTTCACAAAAAGAGATGCTCGTCTAGAGAAAATATCGAGTCATATGTTTTGTCCTCCAGTCTCTTCAATTTTTTTCAACATTTTAATGCTATCCTATTCTCAAATATGCCATTGATTCAAGGTATGATATGAGTACTATAATCGGTGAAGTTTTTTAAAAAAACGAAGACCGCCAAATCTAAATGTTACACCAGTTATTCTTGCTGAATGTAACCATAATACCTTATTTCTCATACAATCACCTACAGCATTGTTTCAATTTTTAAATATATGATAGTTAATACTATTTATTAAGTAAACTTTCTGTCTGTTTCCCGATAAAACGTGTGTGAAATAAACAGTCAGTTAGTAAGCCAATCAAAAGAAATGGAATTAAAGTTTATATTTTGCAGCTTATTACTTAATACAAGAGAAGAGGAGGTATTGTTAATTGTATTTCATACTTTCCAATAAGATTAAAAAACAAATTTTAATAGCAAATTTAAAGAAAATAAATTTTGTTAATTGTAGTATTTTTTAACTGAAAATTAATTACGTTGCTTTTTAAGTGCAAAGAAAACAATATATTTTAATTTTGATAGATAAAAATTTTTTAATAACTTCAATTATGATAATTTTACTTCTCATTTTTGTTTTTTTAAAAATTTTTAAACAAAATTTGGTTTTTCAGATTTTTGTTAATATATTCATGTTATATTAAAACATTATTAAAAATTCATACATTACATAAATAATTTGTACAAAAGTACTTTAATGTAAATAATTTTGTGAAAGATAAAGAAGCATAATTTCCAGCCAAATTTTACAAAATATCAAGCTCATATTCAGAAATATTATTAAAAATTTCTTTTTTTACACAAAAATTTCACTTTATATTTAATATGATATTCGTATTAAAAACAACAATTTATAATTAATAAATTCATAGATTCATGCATTTAAAGAAATAAAAAATTAGTTTTATTTCTTTAAATGCATTATATGTCTTGTAAAAAATAAAATGAATGTAAAAATTAGTTCAAAATACTATAAAATCACTTAAATTTATATCGCAAAAATTACCGATACAATTTTTGCAATAGTTATTGTAAAAATAATTTCGTAAACTAAAAATTTTGAGAAAAGAGGAACAGAAATAAGATAATCTATTTATATCGTATAAATTTTGTGAATAAAAATACAGTCACCCTGTATATATATATATATATATATATATATATATATATATATATATATATATATATATATATATATATATATATATATATATATATATATATATATAAAATTATACTATTTAGATGAATAAATAAAAACGCAAATACTTTTATTTAAATAACTAACTTCTGAAATATTGAAATCATACTAGCTTCTCAACATTTCAGGTAGAGTTTATCTTTTCACTTTACTTCTTATAAAGTTCTCAGTAAACTACCCTCATTTTATTTTTTTCTTTAGCAGTTCCCTAGAGAGTTTTTATCGATGAAATAAATGGTGTTTCATTTGATTCGTGAGGCATTTGACATTAGTACAAAGAAAAGAAAATCAAATACGTAAGATTTTGCCATGCTTTCACCCCAGCAGTCAAACGACCATAAATGTTTCAGCTTAGAAAGGAACAAGAAAGAGGTTGAAATATATAGAGAAAAGGCATTTTAGAGGTCCATTTCATCAAGGACCTAAATCTGAAAAAACCTATTATATTATCTCAAAAGAAGTTTATATGGTTTAAAAAAGAAATTCTACTTGACGAGCGTTTTTAAAAGTTGTAAAAAAAACTTGTTATGACTTGACAAATTATCTTTCAACACAGAATTTAAAAAAATAATAAATATTTAATAAATAAGCAGCCATATAAAATCAATCATTCGATTTTTGTAAAAAATAAATATCTTTAATGTTTTATTAGGCATTTATTTATTTAAAAACTAAATAAAATTGTATACATTTTAAAATGAATGTAAAGAATTAAGATTACTAAAATTAGATAAATAAAGAATTAAGACTACTAAATAAATATCTACTAAGATATAAATTTTAATTTCATTATATTAATATTTATATTTACCTTTCTATTGTAAATTTATTATAAATTCATTAAAGCATAAAAAGTACTTAATCTTTTTTTCCGTTAAAGCTATTGAAACACATGTGCATAAACTTGATTAACATTATTTTTTTCTCTATATTAAGCAAAACACTTTTTTAGTATTTAACCATTTAACAACAATTTTAATGCAAATGCATGAGCAATAATTATCACTAAGAGGTATAATAATAAACAAATATTGGCATATTTCATATGCAAAAACAAAATGAATTAGTAAAATATGAAATTTTATTTAATACAAATGAAATAGAAGGACAGAATACTTTTTCATTCATCTATTATTAATTTATGTCATCAATACTATTTTCATCCATTCAGAATATGTTATAAAAATAATAGATTTTTGTTAGAATTATTTTCAAGGGTTATTAATTAAGCATGTATCCATGTTTAGTAAAAAGACATATATTTTACTTTCATAATATTTGTTCTATCGTGAGAAAACAGAAAACTATTATTTAGAAAAAAAGTAAGGAAAATTTTAACTTACAGAAAAACAATTTTAATTTAAAATTTTTCTTTGCCATTATTAAAATCAATACAACTAGCGATAAATAAAGCTATTGCACGTATCTGAAACTTAAAAGAAAAATAGAAATTTTATAATTTCTCTTGCTCAGATTTTTTTTTTATATATCACATTCACTTTTAGATATCGCAAGTTTTGAAAAATCATAAATTTCATATTTTATTACAAATTATAGATAAATTATTGTAAAATTAAACATAAACATCGAAAATATAAAAATAGTTGAAATATTACTTTATCATATTTGGTACTTATCTCAAACACTTATCGTCAATGAAGGAAATATATATTTTCTTTTATTTTATTACCTTGCTTTCTTTTTTCATTGTTTCATCTTGTGTATATAAGACACAAAATTATTCTACCTTACACCTTATTAATATACATGATTTAAATATAATTAATTTGAAAGTTTTCCGATTTCCATGAAGTACCGATAGAATCTCAAAAGTGTAATGAAGTAAAGTTATTTACATATGGTACAAAATTGTATTGATGCCAAAATGACATTTATTATTAAAGTCTAATGAATAATTTAAAATTGCATTTTTTATTCATATTTAAAATAGAAAAGTAATTTAGAAATACAAATTGCTATTAGAATTTAACGAATATTTCAAGCAATAATATAAATTTTCAAATACTATGTCAGGTATATATATCACACTAAAATTATATAATATTTAAAATAAAGATATCACAAAATGTTATGTTAATTACTTCTGTAAAATGAACAAAGATTGTATTCATTTATGGAGCAGTTAGTTGATTTCTTTTACTAAAATGATTATTTTTTTCTTCATAGGTAGCTGTTCCATAAACTTCGCTACAAACATATACACTACTTAATGGTAATCAAAATTTTAATAAATGTGGTTGTAAACTGTAGAAAACATTAATATAAAATTATTGGCAAAAATGTTGTTGTTGCCAGTCCTCATTTGTTGGCAAAGTTTCACCAAGCCAATGAATCATGCAACTCTGAGCATATCAAGTACGTTAATTATGACAGAGGTCCTCTTTAGTTAGGTTAAGGCTGTCGAGGTTATAATCAAGGATATCCTAACAAGAAATACACTTAAAATATGTAGGAAAAACTCTTAATATTTTAGCACGACATAAACCTCACATGAAGACTGCAAGTATGAGAAATGGCAGTCTTCTCTGGTCTGCTGCACAGGAGGAACAAGGAATCGCCAGGAATATTATCATGTTGCTAGTGATGACTAGAGGAAATAGTGGTAACTCCCATTTTGATAAAGTGGGAATACAATTCTGAAAATGTAAGAGATACCCGAGGAAACAAAGAATGATTTGAATCACTTTTAGTAGGGGGCTTGCAGTCTCATTACCAGGAATGTCTACATATGAAGAGAGCTTCTCCATGTGACTCTCACGCAAGATGGAAAGGTTATTCAGCTTGTTCAAAGTAGCCGTGCTGCATTGTTTCCCCAAGTCACGTTAATTTGACAATTTGGAAGATGATGGATGACACTCCAGTTGCTGTCATTCAAAAACCAGATGTTCTTTGAACTAGGAAATAAAAATACTTTACTGAGGCCAGATTCTATGACAATTATTACACTGTGAAAGACAGTATAGATGTCATTATTCAGTTTGATAAGGGACGAGGTGATTTTGGATCTTATATGTAGACTCCACTACACTTTTCGTTCCTGCTATCATAAGAGTTTTGCTTATGATGGATTGCTGCTTCCATTGAAATATTATTGATTACTTGCGTGAGTAATTTGCCCCAAATATTCCAGAATATCTGAAAGCATATGTCTCTGAGAAATGTATGGAAGTCACACAAGAGGAAAGAAATGCAGCTTCTGTGAACAATGAAGTTGAAATTACTAAGAAGTAGATGACAGAATCAGATCCTACGCCTGAAAATTTTAGTTGGGCAAACAGAAATGGCCTTCACGCCTTGGCTGAAGCTCTCGAGATACTTCACCCCTTCCACCAAGGAACAGCCTTCGCCACCTTTTGGTAAAAATGACGGCGTTCAACATCAATTTCACTGAATTATCTATCAATATAATTGTCAACTTTTGTAAATAAAAATTCAAGCACTAAGACTACTAAACCTTAGTTGGAAAAAAATAAAGTTAATATTCAAATTAATTAATTTTTCCCCTAAGTCCTTCTAATACCCGAATCAGTTACTTTGCGAAATAAAATACTAATTATAAATTCAACTCAATTTCTACAAATATAAAATTGAAAAAAAGCAAAAACTGTGAAAAATATTTAAGACCAAGTAGTAAAATTAAATCTTTATAAATCAAGAAAAAAACTTGAAACAAGTGATATAACCAATTTCATTTCACTTTATTTAAGATAAATTATTTCTTCAAATACAATTTGTATAAATGCATTATATATATATATATATATATACATATATATATATATATATATATATATATATATATATATATATATATATGTGTGTGTGTGTGTGTGTGTGTGTGTGTGTGTGTGTGTGTGTGTGTATGTAACGAGATAAAGAAATGCTTCATATCTCTAAAGAATATGAAATTCTGCAAAGTGGTTTGAAATTTCTGAAAAAAAGATAAACTTAAAAATTACAATTAAAACGAAAATAATTCAAACATTTTAAAAATATTAATAAAAAGGCTTAAAATATTTTTAATTATTTGTTAAATTGTTATAAATTAAGTACACAAGTATAGAATTTTTGCTGTACATTTTACACTTGAGAAGATTTTTTCTAAGTAAAATATTTGAAAATGGAAGCATTTTTATATGTATGGTTAGACAATTGAAAGATTTATTTTAGCTTATTTGAATGTTGAATAATTAAAATAACAATCCAGACAATTTACCATTTCAATTGTTTTGTTTTTTTTCATCAGTAGGATATATGTTTTGTATAACTTACGTTCCATTTGACAAGATTTATTCAGTAAAAATATTTCTAAAATAATCTTCTTTGTATCTTAAATCTCAAAGATAGAATAAACTAATTCAATTTGCCATTTTAAGAAGGTATTATACAGATTAAATTGGCTCTACTTTCGCTTTCTTTTATTGCTGTGAATGGTACTGGTAAAACTGAAGACCACAGTGAAATCTACTGCTGTATTATTGCATAACTAATAAACTAATCAAAATAATTTAACAATCTTATTTAAAATAAAACTAAAAAACACTTGTTATTAAGTAAATAGGTGACTATAAACAAAAACTAAAATAGGAAATAGATTCGCTTTTTCTTAAATTTTAGTGACAAAACGTAAGCAACAAAAATACAGAAAATGCAACTAAAACTGTCCATCTAAATGTAAATGTATTTCTTATTCAAATTTTATGAAATGTGCTAAAAATACTGCTTAGGAAAATTACAACATTAACATATTAAACCTGAAAACACTTAAATGAATAGGACATACATATATGTCAGTAATTTTAAATTATAATAGTATCTAAATACTAAAAAAAAGAATATATGCATAATAGAAATGAATAAAACTTAGAAAATTATATAAGATTAAATTATAAGAAGTTGAAAAAAATTAAAATTATGTTTTAGACTTTTTCTTACTCATACAACCATTTTAATGCAATGACCAATTATTTTGCATTCCATTTTGCTTAAATGTGCTATATTTCATATGAATTTATAGAGCTCATTCTTAATTATGATGAAATTCATTGTTTTGAAATTTCTTCTGGACTTGCTTTCTTTCACATTGAAACTTTTTTTTTGCTACATTTATAAAGTTTCCCCGTTAATCACTTAAGGAGGTTTGACTTCATAAATCAGCTATAAAATTCAGTTAGTAGAAAGTATTTTTAATGAAAACTCAGTACATTCGCAATGAAAGTACCCTTAACGAAACAACAAAATAAACTTAATATAAAGTTTTAGGACTGTTATTCAGTGTCGTTATTCGCACA
Organism: Latrodectus hesperus; assembly: GCA_037975125.1. Classification (NCBI taxonomy): domain Eukaryota; kingdom Metazoa; phylum Arthropoda; class Arachnida; order Araneae; family Theridiidae; genus Latrodectus; species Latrodectus hesperus. The sequence continues at coordinate 49,565,302 of CM075859.1, read as the reverse complement.
AAAACTGATCTTGATCTGTAACTTTACAGCCTGAGTTTTCTAAATCATTTTTATAATGATTTTTTTAATATTTATATTATTTTATGAAACATATTTTTCTGTAAGACTAAATATGTCATTGATCAAAAATTAACTGCAATTTCAAATAGAAATTATGAATCTGGACAGACAACTGAATATATTTGTTTTCTTGCTTACGTCTTTGTTAAATATGTGTAGAAAGGCATAGAATTACGTACATATAGTCGAGACATACATTATTAATTTTTCAGTATTTCTTCAATTTAAAAAAAAAAAAACTTTTTTGTTTCTGCAACTACATTTAAGAATTCTACTTGCAAATATTTCTCAAAGTGATATTTCCTCTATATATTGATGTGAATAACCTTATTAACTTACCCAAAAGCTCTTTTTTGATTATTCCCTCTAAATTATCAGAAATCGTTGAAATGTGAGGAAAATATTCAGAAGCAAAAATTAAAAAGTTTTGGAACATCATCTGATGTACTCTAGCAGTAAAACAAAATATAGATATGCAATCTCTCTCTTTTCCTTGTTCGTATGTATTCATGGTATTGGGAAAAACCGGAGTGGGCGCTTGGGAATGATTACGAAGACGAAATAAGATTAAAAAAAGAAATCTAACTATTTGGGAAGACAACAGACTCCCTTCAGTTTCTGGAAAACTGTTTTTATTTTTGTCAGACATCATCTTTTTTTTGTATTTTTCTTTACAATTTTGGTTCCCTAATCTCAATTCGCATTTTTTCGTGAGAAAGAAATCAATGCTGATTCTTTTCCTGGAACTCTCGGATATCAGAATTCTTTCCTCTCAGAGAAAGGTATTACAACTTGTACTTGTATTGGTATTTTGAATCTATTTATAACACTTCATTGCTCTAAAATAATAGAACAAACGAAATTCAATATAATTTTTAGATTATTTTCAAAGTAATTCTTTTTCAATTTTCAAAGGTCTTAAAAGAAAATATTAGAAATACTCTCTCCTTTTCTTTACATATGAATATTAAATATATATGTATGTATGCGTGTTGGTTTGATGCCTTATTGTTTGATACTATTATTATAATTTAATATCATTTTTTAATAATTAAAGTTATTATGGAATCTTTTTTTTATTTTTAAGAAATTTCCAAGTTTGCCTTGGTTGTAATTAAAATTATCCAGATCATATAAACACTTCTCAGAAATAAATCATTTAAACTTAGATCTGTATATAAATATATCCTACTGTTCAAAAGTAAAAGCATCTAATCTATCACAAAATTGTAGTTCTTTTTATACATATTAGCTTTCCCTTTTGATTTACACATCCTTTTTAAAATATTTTTGAATTATTTGAAATATATCTAAGGTTTAATTATGCACAAAACCATAGTTGCTTCAAATATAATTCCTATTTTTGCTTTAATTGGTATTAATAAAATTATAGCTCATTTCATGTGCTTTGTATCTTAATATTTCTGGAAAACTAATTTCAGATTTTTGCATTTTTTCTAAAGGTGTAATTCATATTAAATTTGCAAGTGTATTAGAAAACATATTTTTTTAAAAATCGCTTTAATATTTATTCATCCTAAAGTTTATAGATTAAGCAATAAATGTAAATCATAGAAATGAACTCTAAATTTGAATTGAATGGGTATATAATGTTATACCTTCTTTTTCATGAAATTTGGCAATTTGGCAGACGCTTATTTTGATCATACAGATATTTATGAGAGGCAGCAATTATCAAGCATCTTATTTTTTTGGATATAATTTTTATCGAAACGAGCGCCGTCCAAAATTTACGATCATATATTTTCGCTTCTTACATATTTAAAACAGCATTAATTTAATACAGCATAATGGGAAAGGAAAGAAAAAAAACTAGCATCTCTTTTAAAATGTCCTTGTGAAGATATTCAAATGTGAATTGCCTCTTTACTCTCGTTGGATTGAGTCCAATGTCAGTATGGAAAGTTTAAGGCTTCAATAGATGGAGAAAGAAAATTGAAGTAGTGTGAATTCAAGAATGTAAAAAAATAGCAAATATTTTACAATTGAATTCCTTTAATTAGTCATTTTACTATACCTAGAAAAATATACTATATAATTTGCAAATATTAACCAAAAAACCTTGATGCAAAATACTAAAGATTTACAAAATAATAAACTAAGTCCCTAATTACATTTATATAGAAATTAAAATTAACTTAAAACATAATAAGGAATTTAAATATGTTGTATACACAAATTACACCTAGTTAAATTGCAAAACATACATTTTCCTATAAATTTCATATATACTTGATCACCCACCAATACATATTGTAATATTAAAGTTAAAATCTCGATATTTAAATTAGATTTTAAAGTTTCATTTACCATAAAAGGAAAGTTACATAATTGTACGTCAGGTATTAAGAAATTTGAGAGAACTTGAATAGTTATTTCTATTTCTCAAGGAATATAATAAGAATAACTCAGTTCATTGAATCATTTTATCGTTGAAGTTTTATCATCCAGTTAACAAGTTAGGAATCCTTTAATTTGAAATTGTGTTTCATTTTCTCTATAAACTCTTAATAATTTTTAAGCAGGAAAATATTATATAGTTGAAATGAAATCAGAAAATTGAAAGGTAAATTTGATTAAGATAGCTTTCGGCAGAAAATTACCAGAAAACATTTTGGAAATATAATGTACCAATTTATATTAAAAGGAAGTATCTTGACATTTGATTGTATTCATATGATTAATTGGTGCGTGGGCAAGTTTCTTAAAATATATCACTTCAGCTTGTCTTAAGATTGCTTTTACATAATGTAAAATAAAACATATTCTCAAAATTAAGCATTTTTCTGGCAACAGTTATTTATTTTCTTCATAACTTCCTATCACATTTCTATTCGCCTTAAGTGATATAAATGTCATTATTTTTAGTTTAAGTTTCCTATTTCCTTTCATAGTATTTGTATGCATATAAATATTATTAAACAAGCTATTCATGATTAAAATAGTGTTTTAAATAAATACATTTAAATACTAATGAATTGAAAACTGATATAAAAGACTTGTATTTTATTCATTTTATTTAACGATTAATCATTGGTATTAAAATTTGAAAAAGTAGATGGTTCATATGCATAGAAATTAATATAATAAACACTAGAGTTTTTTGACATTTATTTAAAATAAGTTTTAACAAAAACATTTTAAAGGATTAAGCAGTTAAAAATGTAATATTTAACAGAATATATATATATATATATATATATATATATATATATATATATATATATATATATATATATATATATATATATATATATATATATTTATATATCTATATATATATATATATGTATATATATACATATATGTATATAAATGTATATATATATATGTATATATATATATATATGTATATATATATATATGTATATATATATATGTATATATATATATGTATATATATATATATATATATATATATATATATATATATATATATATATGCATATATATATATATATATATATATATATATATATATATATATATATATATATATATATATATATATATATATATATATATATATATATATATATATATATATATATATATATATATATATATATATATATATATATATATATATATATATATATATATATATATATATATATATATATATATATATATATATATATATATATATATATATATATATATATATATATATATATATATATATATATATATATATATATATATATATATATATATATATATATATATATATATATATATATATATATATACCGGGTGATCCAAAAGTCAGGACGAACTTTAAAAATGAATAATTCGAAAACGAATCACAATACAAAGATGCGGTTTGCACCAAACGGATGGAAAATAAACCGGGTTTTGTGTGGCAATGAAAAAAGTTCTGTTGGCGACCAACAGATGGCGCTATAGTGTTTTATTGCAACAAAAGATGATTTATAAATGAAACAATGATTAATGAAGTCAGATTAATTACAGTTAATTAGTACTTATTACAGTAAATGTTCAATGTGCTGTCCATCATTCAGAAGTAAAGCTGTGAGACGAGTCACCACACTATTCACAGCATTTAGTAGCATTTCTTGCGTTATGGCAGACACATTTTGGCGGATGGCATCTTTCAGTGCCGCTAGTGATGCCGGTTGGTCGCTGTACACTTTTGACTTCAAGAAGCCCCACAGCCAAAAGTCACAGGGAGTGAGATCGGGAGATCTTGGAGGCCATGCGTGATTAAAGTAGCGAATGATAATACGATCCTCCCCAAATGTTGAGCATAGCAGGCGTTGCACAGGCAGAGCAAAATGAGGTGGTGCTCCATCTTGCATAAAGGTGACTGTTTGGAGTGCCTGTCCCGCTTGCAGTTCAGGAATAATGCTGTTCTGTAATAGTGCTAGATATCGCTTACCGGTGACAGAAACTGGTTGGAAACCTGTTTGTGTGACCTCCTCGAAATAAAATGGACCAATTATGAAATCAGCAGTGAAGCCACACCAGACTGTCACTTTAGGCTGTTGCAAGGGTACCTCAACAAATGCATGTGGATTTTCTGTGGTCCACACTTTTGTGGTTGTTAACAGCGCCAGAGAGTGTGAAATGTGCTTCATCTGTCCAAAGCACAGTGTGAAGCCAGTCGTGCTGCTCTTCCATCTTATTAAAGATCAAATTCGCAAAATGTCGGCGAGAGTCGAAGTCAGGAGGTTTCAGTTCTTAGTTATGTTGCAACTTGTAGGGATACCGTTGCAAGTTACTCGCCGCGCTCTCCAAACACTTCCGTACACTCCTGTCTGCCTCGAAACTTCTCGAGCACTGCACTCCCCGTGTGCAGCAACCGCCGACATGGCTTGCAACCGTCTGCTCCACTGTCGTGGCAACAGCAGCTGCAGTTGAGGGAAGTCCACTTCTTTGACGTGATGCCAAAGAACCTGTAGCTTCAAATTTTTTCACAATTTTGTTCAATGCAGAAGACGTTATTGGTCCTTTGCTGTCTCGCATGCCCTTCATGTAGCGATATGCACGCAATGCCGCAATGGCACTTTCCGAATTCTTATAAAACAGTTTAACTAAGAGGGCTTTCTCAACTATGGACAGCATTTCGATGCATACCAGCTACGACTACCATTACCTGCTGCAGTTGCTTCTTCTTATATCGTTTGTTGCTTTGCATAATCCTACATCAAAAATCCGACAGCGCCATCTGTTGTTCGCCAACAGAACTATTTTTTTTTCATTGCCACACAAAACCCGGTTTCTTTTCCAAGCGTTTGGTGCAAACCGCATCTTTGTATCGTGATTCGTTTTCGAATTATTCATTTTTAAAGTTCGTCCTGACTTTTGGATCACCCTGTATATATATATATATATATATATATATATATATATATATATATATATATATATATATATATATATATATATATATATATATATATATATATATATATATATATATATATATATATATATATATATATATATATATATATATATATATATATATATATATATATATATATATATATATATATATATATATATATATATATATATATATATATATATATATATATATATATATATATATATATATATATATATATATATATATATATATATATATATATATATATATATATATATATATATATATATATATATATATATATATATATATATATATATATACATATATATATATATATATATATATATATATATATATATATATATATATATATATATATATATATATATATATATATATATATATATATATATATATATATATATATATATATATATATATATATATATATATATATATATATTATGTGTAAATGATAAAAATGCTTCATATTAAATTTTTGCATTCCTATTTGACATCATTTCTGCATTTAGAGTTCCATATGTTTTGAAATAAAGTGACTTAAAGTTTTCAAAAATAACAAAAATAAACTTAAATTAAAACAAAAATATTATTTTTTACTATACAATTTTACAACTTTCATAAAATACATGTACTCCAATTACTTATGATTTTTGAAAGAAATTGTGGTATATAATTCATCTGCAAGAATAAATTGCATTTCCTAATTATTTATTAATATTAAAGTCATTTGACTCTAAACAGCACTTTGAAATGGTATTAAAACCTTTATAAACCTAGTAGTCACTGAGTATTGTCAAAAATTCTTACACTCAGGATTTCATAAATCCTTATTTAATTCCTTAAAGTCTGCGAAATAATTTTAGAAATCACTAAAGACACTCCGTAACTCGGGATAATCCTTTAAATTCCATTAACAGTCGTCATGCTCATATGATAAGGTTCCACCCTTTCTCTAAAACCTCCTGAAGCCCACAAATAGGTTGGTTTTAATCCTCTAATTCCAGAAAAGTTTCATTCAGAGTATTATTTGAGGAAGAAACAAGATCTTAAACTAGTTGGAACCACGGCGTGGATAACATACCACTATGAAAGGGTTTGCAATGGATTAAAGTGATTAACTCCTCTGGAAAGAATATTTTAAAGTTGTTTGTTTTTAAGTAACAAAATGTGAAAAATTTTCTTTCTAAGAAAATTTTTAAGAGTTTAAGAGTCTGGTTTCTTTTTAAAATAGCATAATTTTAAATGTTATCTAAATTATAAATGCAAGTACATTTAGGTACATAACAGGGGTTAAATGTTTGCAAAATTCATATGTGTATGATTATTTGAAAAAAGGAAGGAAATAAAATTGCCTAGTATTTAAAATAATTACAATGCAACAGAGAAATTTACTTAAACGAAGATGTGCATTTTTATGAAAGGATGTGTTAATTAAAGTCTATCAAATTAATCGAGACATTCGAAATACTTATTTGGTTTCTGGGATTAAAATTATAAGACTTTTAATTTTGTGAGGTAGTAACTATTTCGATTGGTTATATAAGGACAGAGACTATTTAGTTTACTCATTAACATTCAGAAACTAATGAATAAAAATAATATACCTTTATAAGCGTGTAACAAAAATTTTATCATTAAATGAATAAGTAAGTCACTATAAAATTATTTAATTGCTGTTTGAAATAAAAAAACTAATGATTTTTGAAGTATTATAATTTTTTATATTCACATATCCTTGAGTTGTTCAAAAGAATATGTGGCTTTCCATAAAACTCTAAGCGAACATTAAGAACAGTTTTGAGCAGCATTATAACAAAGGGTTTTCAGATAAGCAACCATATATATTAATATTTAAAAACAAAAATATAATGAAAAATAATTATGACCAAGGAACTATATTGGTAACAGACAAAAAATAAAAAAATAAAATAAATATATATTGAAAGAGCGAAGATTCCAATTTCCGAAATATTTTACATTTAGCCCAATTGAAATGTGAAATTTTCAGTTACATAACCTTTCACTAAAAGTTTTTACATTTTTTAAATATCTTACAAACTTTAAATAGATATGGAATATAAAATGAGAGTCTCGTGAAATTTAAAATGTTATAAATATACATTTATGTTTTGAAACATATTACATATGATATTTATAGTTGCATAAATCTTAATTATCAATTCTATCGAAATTGTGCAACATAAGTCCACATAAAGTTTTAAATGTTAGGCACTTCATCGTTACGTCGTCATAAAGAAGATGGCAAACGCCGATTACAGGCTACCTCAGGTCTATCAAGCACATCAGTTATCTCAATAGCACAGGGTCGATAAAAAAGCGAAAAAGCAGCCTTGTGAAACAAAGCATAAACATTCTGGCGGTATGGGTAAAAATACCCAAAGGCATCTTTGCCGTCATCCCTTTTCAAAAACCCAAAATGGAACTAGAGGCATTCAAATGGGCTGGAAAAACAGAAGTTTAAAAAAATACCTATAGCAAGGGAGCCAAGAGCGACCTTTTAGGCAGAATCTTGGCGAGGGAAAAAGACAAGAAAGAAAGAACAGCTTTCTTTTACAAACAAGGGAAAATGGAATATTCGTAAGTTTCCCAGCGACACAGACTGAGAAGAATATATGGTGAGTTGAAACTTCTAAAAACAAGCAAAAAGGCGGAAACACTTTCGTGGAGAAGTTTAGATTGTTTTCCTCTGAAATATATGGGAGCAAACTTTTGGGGTAAAATATTATTTTCTTAAATGCATACTCCACCCCTTCGAAGAAATAGAAAGATACAAAAATCAGCTTTTATATTTTTTCTTATATTTACATGAGAAATATGAAATATTTTGATTGCAAGAGCGTATTCTCAAGAGATTAAAAATAAAAAATATATGCTGAATAAAGATACATACTATAAAATATTTCCCAAATAAAAAATTTATGCATTAGAAATAAATTTAATGTTTCCTTTTGACTTTCATCTTTTTATCAGTTGTTGCGTGAGTTTATATATATATATATATATATATATATATATATATATATATATATATATATATATATATATATATATATATATATATATATATATATATATATATATATATATATATATATATATATATATATATATATATATATATATATATATATATATATATATATATATATATATATATATATATATATATATATATATATATATATATATATACATATATATAGTTACTTTAATATATTAAAATATATAAGAAAATGAATCTCCAATACAATTATTTGATCATAAGTTTTAATGCAACTTGGAATAGTTAATGTATTTATCTGATATTTTTATAGCTATGTAATGATTAAGTAAAATTGCCTTTACAAATCAAAATTTTATTTAAATTGTATTTACAGATATTTCCATATTTATTATTATTCAGACATAGAATAAAGAATATTTATTGTTCTGGAAAGTACAAAAGCTGTGAAAACATTCCATACGTCGTATCATACTTTGCACAACATTATCCAGCAGCTGTTGAGGCAATTTATCCAATTCCTCTGGGAGTGCATGGATGAGGGTGTTCTTGTTTGTCGGAAGATGTTTCGTCCAGCAACTTGCCTTCCGTGATGGCCATACGAGATTTCCATATGAGGCGTTGAATACCCTTGCTGTCTAGACAATCCTGAACAGCGAGTGTTCGATGACATGTTGCGTTGTCATCCATAAAAACAAATTTATCAACGACAGCACCATGGAAAAGACGAACATGAGGAAGTAGAACTTCATTAATGTATCGTTGGCCTGTCATAGTTCCATTCGCAACCACATGTAGGGGCGTGAGGCCATTGATCATGAATGCCGGTCCACACCATGACACTGCATGTCGGATATCGGTCCCTTTCCTGGATATTTTCTGGACGATAAACAGTACCACTCTCGCGCCAGATCAGTTGGCGTCTACAATCCGATGACAGACTGAACCTATCTCATATGAGAATAGTACGCATGCCCAGTCCTGTTCAGTCCAATTGCGATGCTCACGATATCATTGCAAACGGGCAATACGGTGCTGTCTGTTCAATGGGACACACACAACAGGTCTGAAGGCGTTTAGTCCTCCTTCCATCAAACGTCTGGCGAGAGATTTTGGAGAGATCTGCTTTCCTGAGGCAGCAAGAAACTGATTTGCCACCTGCTGAGCTGTGGTGCGCCTGTTCCTTTTTGCTGATAGGACGATATATCTGTCTTCTGCAGGCGTCGTACTGCTAACACAACCTCCCCCGTACCGCCTACTACACATTCCGGTAGTTTTAAGTAATTTCCACAGCCATGAAGCAACGCTGTGAGCGATGTCAAACTCCCTGGCAACATCTGTTATTTTTCTCCCTTCTTCGATCTTTCCAATAACTCGGCTACGCATAAAATCATCTAAGTGATGTCGGAAAGACATGTCAAAAATTTCAAGTTCGTCTATTAAATCTTTCCGGTAAAACTTTGACTTGAAACAACAACTGTCCACACGCGTCAAAACCTTTAAAGCTCTTATGTACGCTATCACGAGATGAACAGACGTGGAAAAAAAATTGCATACGCATACTTCTTCTTACTATATCCCGCAATGTATTCTAATTTTCCACATTTTGCTTCCTTTCATTTTGTGGTTGCTTCGGATGATAGTGTTATCCGTCCTTAGCAATTGTCCAGCAATGTACTTAATGTATTAATCCTAATGTATAATTATAATGTATCTTATACAATGTTTATAAATAATGTTGACCGATGCATTCATTGTGTCAAATAAATATATTTATGAATAAATCTCACACATAACTACATTTTTTATATAAAACTAAAAGTTATGGAAACAATTTTCGCATTCTTGTATAACATGAAGCATCGTTGTGCTTCATCTTATGCAACAAAACGACATGAAGCTGAAGTATGCTTCATGTATTGCTAATTTAATTTATATCATAATTGTGTATAACATGGATCATTGTAGGGCAGTTGCAAACTACATATTTTCCGATAAATTTAATAATACTTCTTAAAAATCACAACAACAATTTATTACTCGTTTGCACTGTTATTCATATAATTTGATATACATGCATTAGAATAAAATCTAGATAAAATTATAATTTAGGAAGACAATTTTCTTTTAAAAGAAAATACTGTTTTACAACATAAGTATTCTCGTATACTTTATTTCTAATGAATACAATTGCATTCATTAAATTGAGGATATAAATATATAAAATACTAGTTTTAAGAAAACACAGTATCTCAAATTTTACGAATATAGTGTTCAGTGAGAATCCATTAAATTTATTTCATTGTAATTTCATTTATATCGAAACTTAATTAACACATTGTAATTAAAATTTAATTGGCATGTCATGAATCTTTTAATTACTGACAAAAGAATTTTTAAATTTATACATTATGTATAAATTTTTAGAGTATAATGTGATACATATGTAAGCAATTTTGATTCTATATAATACAGAATACAATCCTGCATTTATAATGTCGTAAATCGATATAATTTTAAAATATAAACCAAATAGTTGCATAATTGTAGAGCTATAACTACTAAATTATTTTATTTGTAATTAAATTATAACAATTTTAAAATTAATCAAATATATGCAAACTGAAATCACATCTAGTCTCCATACGTATAACAATACGAATGACAAGAAGAAATAAATATCCCTAAGTTATAGTAAAACAATCTTGTTTCAAATTTTAGTGAAAATGGTCTCCTTAAAAGTTAAAAACTTTTACTTCTTATTAAAATATTTTTTTATTTATGAGAAGAATGAATAATTTTAACTTCAGAAACATTGATGTTATTAATGTCATATAAGAATTTGTTGTTTATTGAGGAGATGAATTTTTGTATTATAAGTATATTTACATTATGATGTTGCATGCGTTTAATTTTTAAGGGATTCCTCATCTTTAATAATGCAAAATAAATTATTTCCATTCTCATAAATTTTACTTAAATTAGTATAATCCAAATTATATTTCAAATTTCTTTCTTTTTTAATCTGTGAATCAACGAGAAAAAACTACTTTCTGAACCATTTCTCCAATACTTGACTTCTTTTTATGCAGAAATTATTTAGAGTTAGATTTTTGTATAAGTGTCTAAAATCCTCATATCTAAAATTAAAGTGTATATATACATATTTACTTTAATTCTTTATTACATATTCAAAGTGACAAGTAATTGTTAATAGATTTTATGTAAATAGATAGTTTCCAAGTAATTTAGAATGGTAAAAAATCAGTATTGCAATATAAAATAACCTTCACAAAGTAAAAAATAAATTATTATGTTGACATTATTTACTTTCCAAAGCAATGCATGTATTATGTGTTGGATTATCAATCTTAAAATTTTATTATAGAAATAAATATGTTTTATGATATCGCAAAAGCGTTAATAATAAAAAGTGTTTTGATTAAAAAACTGTGTAATAAGAAATCATTTAAGACAGTTGATTAATGTATTTATTTTTAATAAGTTTGTTTTTTGGAATCAATTACTTATAAGATATTGAAACAAACATCGTAAGCTTTGAATTTTCTATTTTGGACAGATCTTTAATGTATTAATCATATTAAAATGTAATCTAATTGTTAATACAAATTTAAATTGTAATAGGGTGTCTTGAATTCTTAAAAAGTAAAAAAAGATAATTTTGCAGTATATTTTATTGTATCAAGCCATTTAATATATGGTTTAGAAGTTGTTTATTGAATTATAATGAATTTCAATGGATAAAAGACTGAAAAAGTGGAACTGAAATAAATCACGTCTTTTCATATCATTGAAAAAGATTGTTGTTATTTCTAAGATTATATTTTGAGAGATCCAAAGATATACTATTCTAGTAATTTTCATGTCATAGAATAATTTGAGAAAATAAAAATGATAAGAACGCTTAAATACACAAACCATGACATTTTTGGTAATAAATATCTTCCATATAAATCGAAAGATTGTATAAGCTTTGCGTTACGACGATTTGAATAGTCGAAATATTTCACAAAAAATAGTTTTTCCTTAAAAGCCAAATCATATGCATTTTATATTGAAGAACAGGTATTGTATCATATCCTGCTTCATGGAAAAATATTCTTTCGTTGTACAAACATAGCTTCAGTTTTGATGTATCGTTTACTTTAAAATGAGTTCTTTCTCAATCTGATTTTTATATTCTATATTTGAAAGATGTATCACATTTTGCATCCAACAAAGCTCGTTTAACTTATGACTTAGAAAAAGCTTTTGGATAAAGAAAAATTTACAGCGCTATTATTTGCGAATTTTTCAACCAAATGAATATGATACATTTTATTTATTCGACTAAAACTGTCAAATCCATTTTAAAATCCCTGTTAAAATTAAATTATATTTATCAAATATTATTACATAAAGTTATTATATTTATAATATATTATGAACATTAATATAAGGTTTTAAATGATAGGAGCATTTTAAATTGAATTGAGTTAGCTTAATTCAATGAAAGGTCAAGTTTTTACTCGCTGATTTCGTTTTACTGGCACTAATACTCAGAGTAATCTCCAGAATATTTAGTTTTGTATAGTTAAAATATTGTCTGACTCGGTTGTAACGTCCTACAGATATAGTCCTATATCCTGAATTTGGTATCATTAATTATTATTCCTTTGACTAAATTTATGTACGATATATCCAGCAAAAAAACATCGGTGACCAGTGACTTATGTATTTTCTGATATTTAAGTACATAAACTTTATATAAAGCAACTGGTATCATTTTTAAAAAAATTAAATGCTGAAGTTAAACTACTGCTTAAAATTTTAAGTTATACTTTTATACTAATTAATTAGAAATTGTATCAAACTAAACTTGCAATGAAGAGGGTTTAAGTAAGTAGCAGGCAGACACATAGATATTTTTTATTAAATTGGCACAGATAACTTCACAATGCTTTTGATGATAATTAATATTATTACTGCCAGTTTGAAATATGTAAACTGTTCTTTTGACAACGCCAGAGATAATATATATGATAAAACTTTAATTATTCAATTCAACTGTTTTCTTATTAAGTATCAAAATGTAATTTATAAATATATTTAAATGCAAAATTTAACCATATAGCTTTAATAAGTTCAATTAAGTTATTTGATTATATTATAAAGCTACGGCTTTAGATCGTAATGGAGAAAAATTTGAAATACGTCAACAATTACATTTTTACATTTCTTCTATCTGTAAATGAGTATTTCTTTGAAATATTTTACTCTGCTGCATATTAATTATAACTTGTTATTTGACGATTCTTTACAATATACTGTGATAACGCATCCATAACTATCCTCAGAAGTATTTTGTTTGTTTGTTTTTTTCCAACGACCGGCATTTGGGTGATGAACCCTATACCACAACAAGGCCAGAAACTACTACTCATTTGTCGTTACCCAGCGGGCACCTGTGAACCAAGTCACTGAGGTGAGTAGCATTGCCCGTGCCATACCAACACATACCCGTTAATAGGGTGGGCCAAATTGATACATCATCACAAAAGAAAGGACAGAGAAACACAGAGAGAACTGAGAAAGAAAGTAACATCCGGGATTCAAACCCGGGACAAACAGCTCAGGAGTCAGGAGCGCTAACCACTCAGCCATCAGTTGGCTCTATCCTCAGAAGTTATCATTGCAATTTTAAGTAATATCAGATTAACACTTAACAAATTACTGGCTTATTTAAAATGATACAAATGTAGATAGATGTAATTTTTTCTTCTATAATTTGATTTTATTTTATAAAAATCCCACAGCAACTAACATACAAAAAGAATTTCTATTCATTTCAGGAAGTATATATAAGAAAATATGAAATATCTGAGATGATAATACAAATAAAAATAAGATTAATTCACTGATTATTTCGTAATACACTATCTCATATTATCAATATCAGATTTTAAATGCTTAGGTTTGTTTTTAAAATATCATTGCTGAATTAAATCAAAAACTTGTGTTCATTATAATGGATAAGTATTATAATGCAAACCTTTTATACTATGTAATGAATAAAATACACCAGACAGATATTTATTTAGTATGACACACTCAAAAAATTACTCGTAATAAATGCATTTTAAAGGAATTTCAATTCATTTACATTTAGGAATTTCGATGCTGTGATAAGCACAGCTGCCAGCATAAATTAATGCTATCGAATAATGATAAATGAGCTTAGGCTGACATATATTTCTTGAGGATCTCAGAGTTAAATTCTTACACCATGATAACTTGCAAATGTGATTTGTCTGTGCCATATGGATACCAGTACTACTCACTCATCTCAGAGTAAGTTTTTTACTTCATTACTTCTTGCAAATGAGATTTGTCTGTGTTAGACGAATGAACGTACTGTTCACTCCTAACCAGACTGAAATCCATAATACTGTTTTAATATAATTATGGTAAGTACCTATTCTATGCTAAGTAATAGTTTTGATAGAAAGAACGTATATCTTTTCCTAAACATTGATAAAATTCTTATCTGGTTTTATTTTATATCTTCTCATGAAATTAAAGTTTCAGTGCTATAGATCTGAAACAAATACATAGTCATTTGATGTGTGAAACAGAAAAATACCTTTCCTCTACAATTCTAAAAATTTGTTCATTCAATGAGCTTAAGAGATATCTGATACAGGAATCAAATATTATCCGTATTATACAAATGAAAGCATTCTTTATAATAAAAAATGCTCTTACACATATTTATATATACTCTTGCAACCCATAACTACTTAACACACTGAAGGATGCAGCAAATCGTATAAAATTTGCATCCTTCGTTTGCGGCGATATGCAAATCATTATATTACATCGCACAGCACTAGCAAATGTAGTGTCATCTGCAGAAATTATGTAAAAGAAGATATTGCTAACTTGAAATACGGAAATTCTTTTTCACGCATTTTTCACGTGAGCTGTTTAAACGTGATTCTTAAAAGACATCAAGTTTCTTTAAGCAAGTTTCTGATTTCAGTTGAGGAATGATAGTAGTCTATAGGATCATGAATTATTTTTCAGAAAAATCGATGATCCCATTGGACGAATCAAAGAAAATGTGATGTAGTTTTGTAATCGCTAGATGCAGGAAGGATCAATGGACTGACCACACCCACCTTGTTACACCACTCTACTTGATGACAGGCATATAGTCACCATAGCAGTGTTTGATCGCCCTGCTATATTACAAAATAGCACCACAGATTAGTCTGGCATGCATCAATCATTGTCCACTTATGTCATTCAACATCGTTTGCACATGAGGGATATGTCCGCCAGGTGTCTGTTGCTTTGCTTACCCTTGACTCAACCCCCCTTCTATGTGCCAGCAATGGTGTGATGAATAAAGGACATAGGCAGTGAAATGAACCGCTATTGTCTTTACTGGCGAATCCCGCATCTGCCTGCCAAACCACAATAAACGATTTCGAGACTGGTAAGACCATCAAAAGAGACTGGTAAACTGTTGTGTTATGAACCACACCACATTGGTCTGGAAACCTATATCATAAAGGTTTTGGATTTCATTCCCTAGTACCTCCGACATACATTGCAGATACAGAGAATAATTAGCACTACATTTTGAAGCATTGGAGTCTAAAATTCTTCCTTAAATTCAACTCTTCCTATCAGCTATTTTTCAACTGGATAACAGACAACCACACAGGAGTTTTAATGTACAAGATTTACTTTTTATCTATCAGACTATATTGCAACATTGGCTGCTTGTTCTCCCAATCTACCACCAATCAATATGCTGAGAGAGTATTTGCACAACCCGCTGCAACACCAGATAACCAATCACTGCTTCATCCGATATATTTTGGCAATATATATAAGCCGTATAGACTGCTATATATATATATATATATATATATATATATATATATATATATATATATATATATATATATATATATATATATATATATATATATATATATATATATATATATATATATATATATATATATATATATATATATATATATATATATATATATATATATATATATATACCCCAAGGATACAGTCAAAACTTCTGATTCTATGCATAGGTATGGGGATAACATAATCGGCTACACTAACTACTGATTGTGTCATTATTCACACTTCACAACAGGTAGCAATTTCAATTGCTTGGTTTTTGTATAACGTGTTATGTGCCAATTATAAATTTATTGTAGTATCTAATATTTTTAGGTGTTACATTTTGGGTGGCTATATATATATATATATATATATATATATATATATATATATATATATATATATATATATATATATATATATATATATATATATATATATATATATATATATATATATATATATATATATATATATATATATATACATACATTTATACATTATATATATATATATATATATATATATATAAATTTATTTTGGGAAAAGAAATCTTTCCTACAATATTTTATAGTTTTAGATATATATTACATTTTAAATTCTTGTAAACATCGTTCCTATATATCTCTTATTGATTTTCCGTAAGAATCATAGAATTACGATTACAGAAGTAAGAGAGCGAGAAAAATGTTCTCAGAGGTCGATTTCGTATAAGAGGTAGCGACTAGTTTTCGTGTAAACCAGTGGCAATCAATTCGGTCTCTAATGCTACTTAGAAAATTATTCAAACTTTCATGGTGGTTGGTAAGTATTTTATCTTATTCTGAACTATTTTATTCTATAATAAGAAGTTAAAAGTAATTGTGTTTTGACGTGAAAGATTATAGCACTTTAAATAAAATTGCAGGACTTAAAATAGTACTTTAGTGTCCCACCTCGATTAAATTAACGTTGAATCTGAGCTGTACGAAAATTTTAGAAATAATGTTGATATATATGTATATATATATATAATAAACTTATTTTATTCTTGTTTACAAAGTGCTTGCGCAATATCATTTGATCCACTTGCCTCGATTACATCGATATGCTTAGAGACTCAGCTGGTCACAAATTATATCACAATGTCCAAATTTGAAATTTGTTATTTTATTCTGTTAATTTCCGAATTTTTTTCCCTTCACCACTTATCAGAAGAAATCATATCAAGGTGCAATCGTAATTCGTTAACTTGAAATCACTTATCATGACGTATAACTAACAAAATACACATAAAGTCATTCTGAACCAGCTAACGGTACAGCTTAATACAAAATACGAATGACATGAAATAATTATCTTGGCTATTTTATCTTTAATCAAACGTATTTTAATGCATTATCAAATAAGGCAATGTATTATTTTCAAATATTTTTCTAATATGCTTTATTAAAAGTTAAAAAAAAATGTAATTTTTACAAAATAAGAAAGAATAATAAAGATTTTAAAATGTTCTCATAGATCCAATTTGAAGATATTTTCCGGTCCAATACTTAATATAAATATGAAATATTACGCAAATGTTTTAGTTATTTGTAAACCAAAAATTAAACTAAACCTGTGGAGCTACAGCAAAAATGAGAGGGACAAGGTCTACAGGGACCATGTGTTTTTTTCCTGCCCGAGTTTCCTGTGTTGCGAAGCAGCAACATGTTCCGGTTAGATGGGTGGGCAGTCTAATATAAGACTGCTAATGCTTAATTAACCAGCATTCTGGGTACTCAGATTATCAATCTCCAAAAGGGATGAAAGGCTGATTTGACCTTGTCCAGTCCAAGCATCGAACCTGAAACCCGTAGAGCGAGATACACTACTATTATGCCACTGGGCTTCGAACTTACTTAGAAGCTGCTTAAATTGGGAGCACTTTTATCATCACACTTTTATCCACATTATAAAATTCAACAGCAAAATATTTCATGTATATTTAATAAATGCTTTCTAAATTCATGCTTGAAATTTTAAAATATAGAAAGTATCAAAATAGTTTCTTTTTAAAAAAAATTAAAGTTGATTTTTTTAAATGAAAAAAATAGTGTATATATTGTGCTTCACATTTAATTTCAATATTTTTTTAAAATTTTTGAAGTCAATAAAATATATTATAAAAGAAAGAAGCCTTTTTATTCTAGCGCTTTCAAACGGCAGCGATTTATATTACAATAGATTTTGTATGAAGAAATGATGCATATTAAAATGGTAATTGTTTTACTAAATAAAATCTAAGCTATGACTTTTTTAATAAAAGTAATTTTATAATTAATGAGTTTTAAGATCATATATTATTTTATTTATTTTTCAACTGAACAAAATAAATTTATAACTACATTAAAAATATTGTATGTATACAAATATTGTTATGTCTGTGTATACAATCTTCGCAACGCTTTTGAATTCACAATAATTAATGTAATACATACAATTAATAACCGATGGAATTATAAAAAAAATTATTTTCAAAATTATAACAAAAATGTTTGAAAACTTTAGGAAAATAAATTTTTCAATTGATGGAAGGAAATTAATTCTAGTGAATATGAAGCATTTTAAATTGATACTACCTTAAATAAATTATTTTCTGTCTTGAAAAAAAAAAGATTCTATGGTGATTAAATATACTTCTTTAAAACTGTAGCAAAATGAATAAAAAGGAAAATGTTTATCTTGCTTTTTAACGTTTTATTTATTTAATATATGGTTTTACTTTCAATCGTAAGCCAATTTTAAATTAAAGAGCTTTGAATAAAACTTAATTCTTTATATTAAATATATTTATACATGTATAAATGATTATACTTATCTTCTTTATAAACTTTGTTACATTGAAAATCCTGCACTTTCTAACTTGACAGAGATCATTATTAAATTGTAATTTATAGCATGTAGTTATTTTATTTGCTGACATTAAGTACTAATGATAATTTCAGTATATTTCAACGTAAATGCAAAGGAAGCAATAATGACAAATTCATTCATGGATAATGAATCTTATATTTTAGGAAGTAAAAAAATTAATTTTTTTGGAGATAGGTTTTTTTAAATGAGATTTCAGCAGACCATCCTATTATGTTTGAATTCAACTTTTTTAATGATCGAAAAAAACAATAAGTTTACCTCGATTACATTCTAACTTCCGAGAGAAAAAGAGAACTTGCATCTAAAATATAATTCATACGGTTCACTCATAATTTTTTTTCAGCTCATTATATATACAAAAACTATTTTTGGTTTATGGTTTAACGTAATATCTGTATATTAATAAGGCATTCATGAAAAAATACATTCGTATGCTAATACACTGCAGTGGCAGAAATAATTCTTTAGGGACATAAATCATATCTATTCAAAAAAATTCTTTTATTTTATTCTGTAAATAAAAACAGGACTAAATAATAGAGAAGAATAACTTTTAAACACCATAAATAAAAGTTATGAAATGAAATGAAGAGAAATGTCTTAATCTATTGAAGGTAAAAAAACATAAGTTCTGTAACTTATGTAATGATCAAAAGATCTAATTTGAATTTTAAAGTGAAATTTATATTTTAATGCCCCATTTCTATATGGATCACTTATTCATTTAATTTATTGTAATGTCAAAGGTCAATATTTTCAATATTTTACATGCAATAATGAACAATTTTATTTCATTCATTTCATTGACTTGTTTTCTCAAGTTTTGATAGGATTATGCTATTAAAATTAACATTTGTGTACGAAAATTTAGTGTTTCGTTTCCATTTAATACTTATTACACTGAACATTAAAATATGACACATAATTCACAGAAAACGTTTTAAAAAACGAAATATGAAATATTTTTGTATTATATATAGGTTTACAAATGAATTTATTCCAAATTTAGACATTGCGACAGCATATATTTCAAATTATTCTTAACTGTAATGCACGTTACATTTAATAACAGAATTACATTTGCAGTAAATCAATTATAACGGAGATTAAATTGTGTTTTTAAATTTCAGCGAGAATTCAATTTGTATTCTTCTTGCGTATTTTATTTATAATTTTAACCGCAGTGTTTACTTAACAAAGAACAGTTTTTCCTTAATGAATTTTAATATTATTTATCTAAACATATGTCTAAATTCATATATTTTAATGGAATTGTATATATCTACCATGATCCGTATTATAATCTCTTATAATATTTCTACAAGAATCATCAATAAGAGTTCTTTTAATTTAGCCTTAATGTATAAGTAATTAAAAGTAAAATTGTAAAATTCATGTAGCAAAACAACCGCTGTATGTATATCTTCACTTTTAAATATAATATTTAGATTTTTTTCGAAGCTATTTATGTAGATCTAAAATAATGTATGACCTATTTTTGTAATAGTAAATATATTAGATATTACCATTCCCTCCTTTATACGTAATGCTGACAGACATTATGAAAAGTATTTGAAGCTGCCCATGTTATGTAAACAAACATTAGGTGACGATGCCCATGTTCCTTCACAAGAGTACGACTATTATTTGACGGTCTATTTCACTTATAATTATATATATATATATATATATATATATATATATATATATATATATATATATATATATATATATATATATATATATATATATATATATATATATATATATATATATATATATATATATATATATATATATATATATATATATATATATATATATATATATATATATATATATATATATATATATATATATATATATATATATATATATATATATATATATATATATATATATATATATATATATATATATATATATATATATATATATATATATATATATATATATATATATATCACTTGCAGAACTTCAAATTTCAATGGAAAGTATTGCCAAAATTATAATCTAAGACATACAGTAAAAATGTCAATCGAAATATTAGGAAACAAATGACTGATGCAGCTGTCATCCAGCCCATCAGTAATTAAATTAATTACATATGTGTTATCGTATTTGCGTCAAAAGGTCCTTCAAAAAATTGATATTTAGTTGTTTATATTTTGAAATCCAATATGTATGATTTCTTAGTTTTCCTGGATGTTAGACTTGGTTCAAATTTTTAAATACTCACTTACTATTTACAAAAATAAAAAAAAAACATTTTAAAGTTGATATTTATCATAAGTTCAAATTTTAGAACACACTATATATTTGGAAACCTATTTTTACATAATTACATTTAATTATTTCGAGATGGAATTTATTTGAGAAAGATTATGCTTTAAATTGATATCTAGTTACATATTCCTATGTTACGATAATGTTAAACTTCTTACTTCTCGCTAATGAATGTAAAATC
This sequence comes from Latrodectus hesperus, assembly GCA_037975125.1. NCBI lineage: Eukaryota > Metazoa > Arthropoda > Arachnida > Araneae > Theridiidae > Latrodectus > Latrodectus hesperus. The sequence continues at coordinate 49,543,519 of CM075859.1, read as the reverse complement.
ACTTTTTTTCGCTATTCACAGATTATATTATTTCAGCGGAATGCATATATATATATATATATATATATATATATATATATATATATATATATATATATATATATATATATATAACATATGATTTTTTCTATGTATTCAAATTATTATCTAAGTTTTTAATAGAAAACAGACTTTATTACAAAAAACAGCGTTTCAACGTAAATATTTTTTGAATTCTTACATAATCATCCATTGAAAAAAAAAACAATTTAATTTTTCTACGTAAATGTAAGATAAATTACTGATTATCGTGTGTTTAAGGAACTTGAGCATTTTCATTAACGTTGATTGAAAATAGTAATGAGATTTCCTGAATTTTCACCTGCATATATTAAATATGAATTTGTGAAATATTATCAGCAATATAAATTTTTACTTTCTTTATTTCAGTTAAAGATATAATTGCATTATAATATATGCATAATATTCCTCATATATTCTAGACAAAAGTCTTTTTCTCAACTTTTGCATACATAATTTCTTTCTTTTAAAGAATATAAGCCGTAATATTTTAGTTACATTTTACGAAGTTGTGTTTTATTTGTTTCCAAAGAAAAGAGTTTTAGCATATTGATGAATAATCATACAGCTAAATAAGGCAGTACGATGTTATCGGGCTAGTGTTTTTAATTTTATGAGAAATCGACCCAGCCACGAACATTCAAGATAAAGCTCCCTAAAAAGTGAAAGCAGCTTTAAACCTCCAATTTTTAAAGTTTTCAAACCGGATCGTAAATGTCCTGTTACCCGGCAAGAAGGCGTGATCCTCCCTTTTCGGTTATGATCCTCAGCTTGATTACGTGGTTTAAGACAGTTTCGTACGAAGGCGTGTATCACAGAAACGAGCTCAGATCCTTTTCCCCAAGAGCGTATTTAACAAATTTGCATATGAGAACACCAACGACTGCAAAATCTGTAAATCATCGCTTTCAGTTTTTAACTTCCGGTAGAAGCGGGATGCTAGGTAAAGTGGGTGAAGTCGCTGCATGAATATCTCGTCTAGAAAATCGGTTGTTAGTTTGTATATTTTTGCAAAGCAAAAACCGAATAATTTAAAGTGTAGATTCAACTCAAAATCTAAACTATTATTTTAACTAGGTGAAACATCTGGGATTTTTTAAAAATCAACATACAATGTAGGGATATACGAGAGACTTGATGTTTGTGGACGTTACTTTTTAAGAAGAATAAATATATTGATTTTTTGTTGCTGAAATGTAAAAAGATAATTTTTAAGTTTGAAAGAGCTCAAATGTGTTAAAAGAGTATATTTTTTAAATAAAATAAAATTAAATAGTACGTTTTCCTAGTAAATAATTCGTTTCAGTGATTTTTTTTGTGTGCATGAATTATATAAGTAGCAACGAAATAACGAAAAAACTCTTATTAATTTTTTTTACAAATCTTAATTATTTCATTTTGAGAAATTTAAGTGATCGTAGGGTTTGAAAGTATTTGATTTTTGCAAATATTCTTTTATTGGATCTTTTACCATAACATCATGTAGTATGCGAATTTAAGTCTTGGCAGTGAAATGATGTAATCTTCTTCAGAAGATTACATCATTATGTATATATATATATATATATATATATATATATATATATATATATATATATATATATATATATATATATATATATATATATATATATATATATATATATATATATATATATATATATATATATATATATAACTCACATGCCTAGACATTTATCGTATATTTAAATAGTTTATACAGAATTGGCAGTAGTTACTTTCGAATAAATTGTAAAAGTATAGGAATTTATTACACGTTTAGGTTTCTCATTATATATATAAAGTGACTGGTGTAGTACCATGGTAATTCACGCAAAAACCATTTTGATTTGGATAAGTATTTTAAATTAAAGTTAATTATTTTATCACCAACATGCATTAAGATTATCAAAACAAAAATTAATTTCCCTTTTTCAAGCTGTTGTTGTACATGATTTAAAAGTTGTGGCATTAAATCAGCCTCGGAGCAAGAAATATTTTGTTGGACAATATTACTGGCAATTAAATACTCATTTAATAAATTATTTCTACTTGGTTTGATTAAATAGCTTTTAAAAATAATTCTTCCGTTTTGGGATTTCATTTAAGAGTTAATCAGATTTAAATTAGTATTAAAATGCTTAATTGGCTACAATGGTCTTGATGAGGCAATATAAATTTTTAATCTGATGTAGAATAATTCTACTTATTGTATTTAATACTACTACTAATTTACTTATTGCATTCTACTTATTATATTTAATTTCAATTTTTATCTCTTAGTAAATGATTTTTACAAAATAAAAGGAAATAAGAATAATAAACCGTTAATTAAATAAATATATACCAATTTAATTCACAGCATTTGCTTAGATTAATTTATTAGATATTTAAGAACAATAAGCTCTTGACTGTAATACGTAAGCATTTGCTTAGATTTTTATTTGCATATTTTTGCTATTTAGTTAATAAGACATTATAATGCTATCTTTAGAGTAATACAATAAAATAGTTATTTAAAAGACTTTTGCATTTTTAGGAAATTATAGTTGTGGTTTCTTATTTTTTAAAATTCATAATAAATATTTAATTTTAAAAATATAAACTGTTATTTGGGGTTCATTCGAAATGTATTGTTTTTAAACAGTTGATTTGGAATTTTTATTTAAAATTAGAATTTAGTTAGGGATTCAATAAGAAATGAGAATCAAATTATAAATGGGAAAGAATCCTCTCCGGTGTTCTGTTAGTTGTCATCTTGGGAGGTATTATGCTGAACGAGTGCACGAAATTTCCCTTTTTGGACTGAGTTTCTGTAACCGAAGATCGCCATTGTAAAGAGGTGATCCTTTTTCCATGTGCGTATCTTCCGAGGTGCCACTGCAGCAGACTTCCTTTTTTGTATGCACGTCCACATCGGAATCCCACTTTTCAGCAGCTACTGGAAAGGGAAGATATCATTCAAATGGCTTGGTCCTGTGATTTAAATCCCATAGAACATATGGTGATATAATTTGGGGAGGTGAATTGCGATATGATTACATCCTCCAGGGAACACTGAACAACTGACGCAAATGCTCACTCTAAAAAGTGGACAATATTATTTCCCGAACTGTTGGTGTATTTATAAACATTATTTTTAAATATTTTTCTCAACCATATCCAAAATTATATGCCTACCAGTTTAACAATGTATTAATCAGAACTACAGATGATAAACTAGTAATTTCAAAAATGTAAGTGAAACGCACATTTTGCATTATTTTAGTAGAAAATATATATCTTCTACTGAAATATTTCTATCAGAATATTCAGGAAATAAATAAATCTATCAAAAATGAATAAAAAATTAAAATTATTTTTACCTGTTTACTTATTTAATCTGAAGGTAAATCTTTTTAATATTATCAGTATTGTGACATATGCATATCAAACAATTCCTATTAGACATTTACGAATTTAAAATTTGTTAAAAGAAAATTAATTTAAAAAGCAAACACCATTATAAAGCAAAATCTTAATAAAACAAAATGTTTATAGCAATAAAACATTTTCTCTTTTCTTAAAAACTAATATAAAAGCATTGATGGTTCATTGTGTTTGACATTGAGAAATATCTATGAACAAAAGTTTTAGACTTGTACCCTCCTAAATTTTAAGTATTGAAATTTCAATAAGTATGAAAATTAAAAAAAAAACAATTAAGTTGAAATACTTCATTTTAGGTATAATATAAAATGACTATGCAGTTGGAAAACAATAAATTTGTCATAAATTATCTAGATAAATCATAGGAATAAATATAATCACACATATAAAAAGAAATTCAATATCAATAAACATTAAATATTTCTATCGGTTATCGAAGTTGTATTGATATGTTTAAGCATAATAACTTTTTTTTCTTTACATGTGATTTACAGTTTTTATGTTTACTGAAATTTATAAATTATATCTTTACAATAAAAAATTATTTTGTGTTTCTAGTTAAACTAAATCTCCACATCATTATCAAAACTAAGTACATATAAGTTTTCTCATAATAAATGTAAATGTTATAGCCATTGTAAAGTAGATGTTATTTAAATTTGTGTGGAACATATAACAAAATTGGGACATTTCAATTAAAAAAATTATTACTATATCCCAAATGTAAATAAATTAATTCTATGTTATATAAGTTGATTCTTATATTTAATTCAAAGCATTTCATAAAAGAAAAATATTAGAATTTGTTATGACAAGATGGATAGTGTAATTATGTAGCATCGTTCACACAAAAGAGTAATTTAAGTACAATTATTAATAATGCTCTCATATTAAAAGTAGTACTTCATAGAAAATATCTTTTTAAATACTAGTCAGTGGCTTTAAAGTATTAAATTTTTGTATTTACAGAAGAAAATGAATAAATTAAAGAGTTATGTGTATGTTTTTATCAAAATGAAATGTAGTAAATAACTAATGAAAGAAATCAACTTATTAATTTTAGACTTTAATACTTATTGAGAATTATCTTCATCCGCAGAACAAAATACTCAGAAATTTTTACTGATAAATAATTTTAATAAGAAAAGAGTCATTATTAGTAGCAAAAATTGTTTTAATATATGCTCATTTGGAAATATAGTACATTTGTCTATTTAATTGGTATCTCTAATTCAGAGTGTATTTATAAATTTGTCTGAAGTCTTTTAGAGAAATTTTATCACGATACTAATAATTTTAGTAAAAATTATGGAATAAATTTAATCATGTACTTTTAAAACAATCGAGGGGCAATTAATTAAATCCACAATTTTCACAAGAGTACAATGTGTTTCAGCTTAAATTTCCATTTCCACATACGAAAAAGAGCAAATTGGGCATTAAAATCAAAATGCACGCACGAAGAAAATAGCCACTTTTATTATTTTCATTTTAAAATATTTGATTTACATAAAATAAATGACAGTTTTGACCAGAAGTATCAAAATATTTAATTTTAAGCTCTTTGCTCAAAAATTACTGCATGGAAATTTAATAATTTTGTATCAGAACAGTTTCTAGAGCAAGATATTTTCTAATTGCTTAGCAACGAGAAATAATGCTCCTAGGTCAGCTTGTTGTGTCTTTTTTTCAGTTATAATGCGATAATTTGTAGCAGTATTTTGTTTCATAGTGGATATTGAAATATAATTATTTAAATATAGCGAAATAAATTAATAGTTCATGCATGTTACAGGCAGAGGACAATTTTCTTATATATAAGTTTTTATGAAACACTTTCATGTCTTCCTAAACATAAAATAAATGTTATAACAGGGTGAAAAATATAGTGTGTGCCTTGTTTACATTATATTATTGCTGTATATGACTACTTGCAAAACCTTAATTATTGTTGGAACGCTATTTAAATAATGATATATTGGATATTTAAATGTAACTCTCCTAATATCTTACATTCAATAAAACAGTATTTTAATTAGCTTTGATTTAAGAAAATAGAATGGCCTATTCTTTCAAGTTCTTGCATTCAAATACAAACAATACGGCGATAATTTAAAAATTAATATAATCATTCTTTTATAAGGTGACGCTCAGAATATTTATAAGCAATCCATCACTCGCTAGAGTTCAAGGACTCCTAATTCCATAATTACAATGTCTCTTTAAAGTAATGTTCCATCCTGTATGATGCCGCTTTTAATTATGCTTAGTCAGACCAAGACATAAACTGAAATAACAATTTCTCACCTCTTTCTGTGCTCTTTGGTATAATCCTTATTAAAATGTGTAAGTTATAAGATTAAGCGTTAGAAAATAAATTACAAAATACTTCCCTTAAAGTATATGAGACAAATTTAAAATAGCTTAATGTTCTTAAATTTATGTTAGTAAGACAATAACAATTTCTAAGTATCAACGACAGAATGCATAGTTATAAATTATTGCGCTGAATGCTAAGTATGTTTTTATGTATAAAAGTACTTAGTTTTCCTTTTCTTAAGGTCTTTGTACTATTAAGTTTTGAACATCATAAAGTAGAACTTTTGTAAATTGAGTTAGAAAATGTATTTTGATATTTTGTAAATGTTTTTGGGAATTAATCTAACCTGCTTAAAAATACACTAGCTTTAAGTTGTCTATCAATCTGAAAAAGAAATTAATATTTGCTGAAGGTTAACGATGTTGGATTTTATGGAAAACATAATTTTCAAGTTAAAAAGTTAGATAAATTGAACAGAATAGCATATATTTTAAAAGCAGTTTATATACTTATATAAATTGAATGTTTATTGAATTTATATTAAAGAATTTTATCAAAACTGTAGAAATGATTCATGTTGAAAAAGCAAAATCCATTTCTAAAAATTCGATTTAACTGAATTTCGTGATTATGATTAGTAATGTACAGCTTATGAAACGATATTCCTATAAAAGATTTCTCTATCAAAAAAAGATTTATTTTCATTAAAAATTAAATACCATGAAGTTATATTTCAGTAAAATGTTTGAATTTCTAATGAAAATTCATATTGTAAAGCATCAAATCGAATTACAATATTTTTTGCCAGGATTTCTAAAATGTAAATATTAGAAAACGTAAAAGAAACACAATTTCTCCCACTTTTCTAGTTTTTATAAATATATAAAACCCATTACTTAAAAATATTTTCAAAACATTCTTTACGAATGGAGCTGAATATACTGGATATAACGAAAGAAAGTCTTTTGAAAGAAGATAATAGCGCCATATGATAGAAGATGGTGCTAAAAAAGGAGTGTGATTTAAGCCATCTGTTCAGGCAAGAATCTCCGGAGATTAATCCCTTGGCTCTGTTCCCTTCCGAAACTTAGCGAGGGTGAGCAATTGAGGCCAAAAGCAGAAAACCATACCCCAGATACAATATCACACATATGAATCATTTCCTGGTATCATTTGTGTAAGTCAGTGTGAATAAAGCCTCCACCTTATTCTTTGTTTCCTTTGTGTATTTGGCAGGCGGAAGTGAAAACAGCTCTGTTCCTGTATTGGTATTCATTCATGGCGAGTCGTACGAATGGAACGCTGGGAATCCTTACGACGGAAGTGTGCTGGCCAGCTATGGGAAAGTTGTTGTGGTCACCGTCAATTTCCGCCTTGGAGTCCTAGGTAAGTTTTCTTTCACAATTGATCTTCATAAGATGACAATTTTTATTTCCAATGTTGATGAAAGGAGCTATTTACTGTTGTTTCCCGTATAGGAAGCCTAAATGTAATAATGTTCAGTTATTAATATGTTTGCGTGATTTTATCTACAAAAAAATCAAATATAATTTACACATTTCCATTATAAATCTTATAAGTGATAGCTAATGTTTAATGTTTTTTTTGGACAAGGAAAAAGTTAAGCAATTTAGAATTGGTATCTAGAGATTTCTATGTTTTCAATATATAGTATAAATGTGATTGTTTATATATATATATATATATATATATATATATATATATATATATATATATATATATATATATATATATATATATATATATATATATATATATATATATATATATATATATATATATATATATATATATATATATATATATATATATATATACATATATATATATATATATTTGTGCGTGCGTACTTGTATTTTTTGCATATATAATAAAAAAGATATTTGAAATTGTAACTAATATTTTATTATTTAATTTTGAAAGACAAAGAAATGAAACAACAATTTTAATTCTTTGTTTCTTAAAACGAGTTAAAATTTTTATTGATATCTGAAGTGGGGAAAATATTTATGAAAGTTCAAAATTAAAATTACTTGTGATTTACTCATTTTATAATCTTCTCGTTTTCCCCTACTGTTGAATGTAGCTTCATACATTTTCAAACAGCTGGCCCTCTCACATTACACATACTATAAAATGCAGAAAATGTTCTAAACTTTAAAATAACTTTTCTAAAATTTATCGAGTTTCTGACCAAAGTTTGAAAAATCTGAATACCTGAAAAGGGAAGGAGTGGAAAATAGGTTATACTAATGCAACGCAATGTACATGGGCTGATTAAATTTTGCTTTAAGGGAGACAGTAACATTTAGTCACACCTGGTTTAATCAAAATTCATGATAACGTTATACAATTACGAAAGCAGACTGGACGCTCAAAATGATGTCTGGATCCCTCAAGCACTTAAATCACAGGATTAAGCTGAATTTATGATACCTTAGTGACATGACATTTTACTTTAAAATGCTTATAATAAAAGCTTGACTAGTAAGAGAAATTCATTTAAAAATTTCCGAAAATAAAATAATTTATTTGGCAATTAAAATGTGCAATAATAAAAATTTTGCATTTCATTTAATAAGCATTAATGAAACAATTGTCATTACATTTCTCAGAAAATGTCCGTTTCTTTTTAAACTGAATTTATTCATTAAAAATGTTATTAAGATTTTATTGTTCTTTTCATTTGATGTCTAGTAAAAGGGAAATCATTACATTTTCTGACATTTAAGGATTTACATTTTTAATATTTGTAACATTTTTTTTACTTTATGCACAATTTTCTCAATATGCTATGCAGAAAAATACAATAAACTGCGACAAATTGATTATAACAATATATTTTTAGTGCGAAAAGACTGAATTTGATTTGCAACTTGTTTGATTCCTTTTAGTATAGGATTAATTAACGCTTGATTTTATGTTTTTTTATTAATTTAATTGTGATTTTTAATTAATAATCCTTCAGATAAATAACGATTAAAGATTTTATTCGACAAATAATTTTAAAATTAATATTCTACAAACTTCTCTAAAAATTACTAATGTTATGACACTTAATTTAGTAATTCTTTTCTTATGTAAGGCATAGAAATTATTAATACATAGAAATATTAAAGCACAGAAATTTGATTTTACCCTATATTTCCTCAGACAAAGGATGTTCGTTAGATATTTTGTTATTTATTTTTTTTGGCACTGTCTAAAATTTTATATCTATAGAATACTTTGAATTTCATTATTATTCTGTGACTTCTTTTGTTAGTAAAACATTGACAATTTATAACACAAAGAAAGCAAAATGCGCGCGACTTTGTCTAATAATGTAAGGTGTTACTCTATGAAAAGATGTAATATGAGTTTAATTCTCTTAAAAATAAATTTTCCATATCTTGTGTGATTTTTGACATATTTCATTGTTTTTCATGTGAATGATATGAAAATTCTCGCAGAAGTGATGTTGTAACGTTTGAAACAAATTTTGATTAATATTGACACGTTGCATTTTAACAATTCTAAATTATACTTTCAATATAACTTTGCTACAATTATATAAAATGTTTAATAAGAGAACTGCATGAGTAGTTTCAGTTAAAATTGAAATCAATTTTTATAATATTTTTAACCATATTTTGGAATTAGGAAGCAAAAAACTGGAAGTTAAAATATCTATATTATATTCCTACTTTTTAAATTTGTCAAATATATGCTGTGAAGTGCCTGTTATCAGCTCAAGTTTTGACTTTAATATAGTGTTTTTTTATAATTGTTAAAGTCACTTTAATATAGTGACTTTAGCAGGTTTTGACTTTAATATAGTTCGAGAGGTTCTATATTAGTTCAAAAGAGGAATAGTTCAAAGTTTAGCAATTTTAGTCAGCAGAAAAATAGTGTGTACCGGAAACATTACTTATCGTTGTGATTGCGATACAATATTGACTATTTCGGTCTACTAAAATGCCTTTAAACTTAATGAAGAGGTGGACAGCTGTGCCGGCACATTTTTCTCCTCACTACACCACACCAGTTTTAGGATAATACAACAACGACATATTTTATGTACCCTGTCGTTACTAGCTATCTAGAGTCTTCATCTGGTTTAGGTATAGAACCTATAACCTTTCTCTCACAAGAAAGATAACTTTCCTATCGAAGCCACTACAGCTTCTATATTTCTTTACTTATGTCTTTAAGTTTTCTAAGAATGCTTATCATATTCTTAAAATGTTTCAAATCAAAAATCAGTATAAGTTGTCTACTGATTTTTGGTCCTGAATATAAATAAAGTTTTTAATAAAATTTTCCAACATTTAATTTTAAAAAGTATTTTGAATTGTTTAAAATTAAAATAATATTAAAGACTTTAAATATTTCAAATCTGAAATTTTCTGCATTAGGCACTTAGATTAAAAACTTCAATTGGTTTGTTGATTTAATTTTCTTTTCATACAATGATCAATTCATCGCGATTGGTTTGTTGATTTAATATTTTTTTATACAAGGATTAGTTCACTCGGTAAAAATATCCTGGTGAATTTATGTGTAGGATTCAATTGGTTAAAATGTGTCTGATAATTTAAAGTGGAATCCATTTGCTATTACAGATATTTAAGTCTAAGTTGAATATCAAGCTCACGAATTTTTAACAGAAAGATAGATCAGTAACCAATGAGCTCTGCCTACAATACTGGAGCAAAAAGTATACTTGTGATTATATTCCTGCTTATTTATGTTTACATATTACTCTAGATTTATATAACATATGGTGACCATATTTATGTACTACTGCTCTCTTCTCTCTATCATGCATCTTGCATTTAAATCAGTGGCAACTTTAGATGTAGATACTTAACTATTGCTTCTCAAAACACATATTGTAAACCTGACACATTATACCTTAAAAATTAAAGTTCATCTGATTTGTTAGCATGTAGTATTTGAATAAACCGGAATCAAACCCATTAACTTTTAAGATCAAGAGCAATGTTTTCCACCAGAGAGTTCTTTGTAATTGTACAATGCCATTGGACTCATATTTTAAATATATATTGTGTTATTTGTGAAAAAGAGATAGATTATATTTGTGAGGATCTTGTCGATGACTTGGAAATCATGACTATCAATATTTACCATAAACCCATAATTAAATAAAATTCTTATGCAATAATATATGTTCATATATTGATTTTTCTACCTACTTTTGTTTTTTATCTGACACAATGTTGAAATAAATACCCTAATTAATCTCCAAGATTGAGATTAAAATGCGTGCATGCATTTTATAAATACACGCACACTATATAAATTTGGAAAATATATATCTTGTAAAGATAAGATACATAAGATTTTAACGATACAAGAAAAAATTGCTTAAATTTCGCAAGTGCTCCTCAAGCATTTATTAAAATCCGACTTTCACTTAGACAGAAAATGTGACGGTACCGGAAGAATATTTATGCTTTTCGAAAACCGTCTCCCTCGAGTACAGGAGATAAAAGTGCCAAAATATCCCTCCGTCATAAGGAAGTCTTTTTGCTCCAGAAACCTAAAGAAAACAAATAAACAACGATAGGAGGCGGGGCAGCAAGGTCACTTGATCGTGTTAAAAATGTAGTTTTTCGCTTTTCGCGCTCGAGGTGGATAGGGAATGAAAAAAAACGTAAAAAAGGGAAACACGATACAACACTACCTCTTCTCCTCTTACAAAAAGGAAAAGAAAGGGAACAAAAGGAATTGGGAAACGTTTCCAGTTATCAAAATAAGTGAAATACCGCAATTGGGACCGAACATTCGATTTCCGATTTTCCCTTGAGCTTGCGATGACGCTGTTCAGTGAGATTTAAAATCAATGAGCTTCGATTTACCTGAAGTAAAGTTTAATTAAATTTTGTTCTCAATCCGAACTCGGTACGCCAAAGAAGTAGTAGGGTTGTTTCTAAAACCATGCATCTTAACTATAGAGTTGCTTATTTTTAGCCTCTCTGGAAGATCGGGTATCGAATGTTTAGTACTCATAATTTTCCTTTAAATGGGAAGAAAGTTTATTTTTTCAATTTATGTTTACTTTCGTCATCACAGTTTCCTTTTTACACTCTTACTTGAAGCTTGCGGAGTTTGTGCAGAGTATATATTGCACTTGCTTCTCTTTTTCATCGTTTAAACTACTCGAAAAATATTCGATTGTAAGAATTTTGAAGATAACATTGTAAAATACACAGTCTGTAATTTTACACATTCTACATTTTAAAAGCACCCTCACTAGTTTAGTAGGTTGTTTCTTGATGTAGAGATTTTTTTAACATTTTCATTTTCATGAGTAGATGATGTTTTGATAAGACAACAAACGTTAATAGCTTTAAGCAAAAGCAGAATAACCTAAGATAATGCAATCCTAAATAATAGAGAAAAATGATTTCTTGGATAAGTCTTACTTTTACAAGTGTAAAAAAATTTAATATTTTCCAAATGGAAATATATTTTAAATAAATCTGTGCTTAAAGTGTTAAAACAAGTACAAAGGGTTAAATACATCTTATTTTCATATAATTTAACATTATGCTTTTAAATCTGAATCGTTTATACATTTTAATTAAAAATATGTGTACAGCACATATTTTAATTTATGTATGTATGTCATTTTATATAAACTTCATAATTAAACTGACAATAACATACAAATATTTGGATTGAAATGCAGTTAACAAATATGTATCCGTAAGTTTCATTACAGATACCAAACATATCACTATTATTATTCTCGTACTCAATTCAATTTACCATTAAAAGCATACTGATGTAATTACAGGTATTACGTAAAAATATTTATAAACACAGAAAAATTGTAATACGCTGTCAAATTATATTGTGCATTTGATGCTTATAAAATCCAGGAAAATAAAAGTTCAGAAAGGAAAATTGGCTCTTGTGTATTCTTCGTAAGACAACAGCTGTGAACGACAGGGTACTGCGTGCGCAATACTCAAGGAATCGATTTAAAACTTTAGTCTGTTTGAGGAATGATCTCTTGCTAGCAGCTGGTAAAGATATTTTTACAAACACTATCTGCCAAAAAATGTACAGGAAAAATCGGCAAATTCCGTCTATCGTAAAAATACAAACCCTACTAAAAGAGCTTGACAAGAGAATCTGATTCAAATCTTGCAAGTAAAAAGGAAAACACTTTCAGGATAGTTTGAACTGAAACTTAATGGAAAAACTGAGTTTTTGGGTACAAAGATTACTGGGTTAATCAAAACACAAGTGTTGAAGTGTTTTTTTTCTTTATTTTTTCAAAAATCAAAAATTTTTTCATTGTTTGACAATTAAATATCTGTCTTTGTATTTTACAGAAAAATTAATATGTTTGAATTTTTGTTCTAATAACATTGACCATCCTAGAGGATAAATAAAATTTTATAAGTGTTATTATTAATAAATTACTATTAATTTTAGAAACAGGAGTTTGACGACTAGAATTTGCCTCTGATCCGTACAAATTATTCATAGTTATATATATATATATATATATATATATATATATATATATATATATATATATATATATATATATATATATCTTTTTTTTTACATTTTCACAAACTTTTAATGTATATTTAATATATTTCCTATTGTGACTTTAATTTGATAAAATTATAAGCATTTGGAAAGAAATATTTTAATTTATAAAATATTGTATTTTTGGAAAAAAAAATTAGCAAGAATTTTTTTTCAAAAAGAAGCTTTAATTTTTTTAAAAGCTTTGTCAAATAAATTTTAAAAATGAATTTTTACTTTGATTTATAAAAATTCCGATATCTATTCATATGTATGTTTCTCAAAAATTAATAAGGTAGCCTTTCTTATTTTACTTAGATCATACTTTTTCATATATTCTTGTATTCAATAATTCATAAAATATTATTGAAGTATACATTTTGTAACACGATTGAATTAAAACGCTCAATGAAGTTGTTTAAAAGTTCACACACACAATCATTTTAACATGTGTAACATAAGATCATAGGTTATCTTTAAAAGATAGTATTAACACGTTTAACTTCTCAGCAGAGCAAATGCAAGTTCAACTGAAGCAAAATAGACTAAGGATTTTATGGACTAGCAGTTGCTTAATCTGTAATCATACTTTGGTTGTAACTGTACGAGACAGGATGCTTTCTGATCAATTCGTACGACTCCCATATCAGCTGGTGTGAAAAAAATGACTTGCAGAAGTTCAGCATTTCTACCAACATATTATCTCTACTGAGAGATATCTTCGAGAGATGATGCATTTAACACATACAACAAACGTATCTGAATAGCTGTAAATATTTTGCCTAACATTGAAAAGACAACACCAAGAAGGAGTTACTAGACAGTGATGAAACTCGGCAAATACAGAGAGACAGCACCGAACAATAAGGGATTTGTTTTTCGAAATGATATACATAATACAGATCGAGAGCAGGGTCTTGTGAGAAGGCAAAGTGGGTGTTGATGCATGAAGCAACACGTCTAGGCACAGAATTTTAATGATAGTATGGATAGCGTCTTAAAGAATGGCTCTCCATTCCCTGTAAACCATTTTTCAAAGTACTTCTTCTGAAGGAGACAAACGCAGAGTCTGCAAATGGAGTCCAATCATATCCCAAATATGTTCGGTTGATGAGAGGTCTGGAGAGCACTTTGGAGCAGGAAAGTACCCGTACGCCATTGCAGGGCATGTTGGCTGATGCGAGCAATGTGCGGTAGTGCATTGTCCTGTTGATAAAGAACATTGACTACTCCCTGAAAGTAGGGGGATGTCATAGTGTCGTCAGTATGAACTAGAATTGACCTGGAATCATATGCAATGGGGCTTTAAACCATGATACTGCGTTTCACACGGTGGGGAAAATTGCTGCAGGATTAGACCTATCTCCACGTCAACTCCACGCCACACTCGTGCATGGTGACTATCTCTGTAGAAACAGAAGCGGGAAACATCTGAGAAGACGATCCTGTGCCACTCCATCGTCCTCATTGCTCTAATCAGACATAATTCTTGACGTTGCCGTCTATACTTTGGAGTCAATGACAGTCTTAACGGATGGCATGAGCACCGGCCACTAACAACCATTCGTTGGCAAATCGTTCTGCTCGATATGGGAGCATCCTGGATGTCTTGCACATGCTGTAGAATTTTGGTAGGCGTGCTATGTGGGGCCGTCACCACTTCCCATTGGACGCTTCGATCCACGCGTGCTTACGTCACTCTGGCTACACCGACACCCCACAAACGTTCCACTGTTTCTTGTTTCAATCATCTTCAACACAGCTGGTTGGAAGTGGAAGCGTTCAGGTGCCAGTCAGCTGTGACTTGCCGTATTTTTGAACCATAGTCAGATGACGAGGTTACACTTGAGCAGGCACCCTTCTCTCCACATCCACGCCACACCAGTGGAAGGACTTTGGAAGTCACATATTAACGTGGACACGTCCCCAATCCACAGAGCTCCAGCAACTCAGTGAGGGCGTGCAAGACGTGGTGACCCTCCCAATCACTGCCCATGGCAAATAATGCTTCACTTTGCTGATATTAATGGGAAGCGGAGTGAAGCTACTGTTACCAAACCCGTTAACCTAAATGTACAGTCCAGGGCTCATCTACACAGCTATGTATGTATGTGATTGGCCGTAAGGGCCAATCTTCCTTTCTTAGTCCAATCACCATGCCCCTCATAAACTCATATGTCTTCTGGAACTGACTCTGTCAGTGATGGCCTAACATTTTCTGCAATTACAGTCTTCCTTTGTGACAGGTACAATTTTTCAACAATTGTTCTTCAAGCAGTAATAACGGCGTAAATATTGCTCGCTCTGCTAGTTCCTCGCCTTATATCTTATCTCACATGCTCTGGAAAACTGCACATTTCAAATTTGTATAACTCGGTAAAGTGAGTCTACCTTGAAATTTGCATAATGTTCTGGCCACTCCTTCTTGGTGTTGCATTTTCAATGTCAGGCATCTAGCTGGGACGTTTACTAGTGCAGAACTGTTGCTAGACTAGCTAGATAATTTTCTAAATAGTTTTTATCAGTGTATGTGAGATTTTAATGTGATTTAGATCTATTCGAGTTTAAGGTAGTTCCAGATCTTTTAATTCTTGACTTATTTTTGTAAAGTCCGTTGAACTCTGATATAAAAGACTCATCTTGTCTCTGAAACAGAATTATTAAAAGAAATATTTTAATAGATCCTCCTCAGAGTTCAAAACGGTTTTTAAAAACATTTTTTGTTGTTAGTGGTTTTCAATAAGCGCTAAACATTATAGAGATTATTTGCAATGTCACCTATCCAACTGCCTTGAGACACATGGCACCTCTTTTGAAGTTATTCATCCCAATACTGCATAGAATCTGCTTTTCTTTAACTAATACATTATTCCTTTATTTTATCATGTAATCAATTTTACATTGTTAGCCAATATAGAATATTTACATTAAAATTTAGGCCACGGAATCTTGATAAAATTTGGTTATTTCATCTTTAATACCACCTTAAAATTAACATAAATGTTTCCATTTCTTCTCACCCGCCCTCTGCATTTTCTAAGAATAACCTTATACGTTAATTTCATATATCCTCATAGTATTTTCCTTTTGAAAATTTATATTTCTCTTTTGATCTTGGACCCTGTTTCATAATTAAAGTTTTAATTTAGACAATTCTTCATCATTAAATATTTTTGGAATATAAAATTTTTACACTTAATTGCTCTTCTCTAGCTTACAGGATCTTTATTTCTCTCAAGAGACTAAATCATATATTTTTAATCAAGTGTATCAAATTTAACATATTACTTTATTATCTTACTGAAAGAGATTTAATTCAAAGGAAAGAAAACGTAAGGTTTGATAGATATTTTCCTATTTTTTTCGTATTGATTTATTTTAATTTTTTTATTTAAAATTTCACTTTGCACTGCCCTACTGTATAAATCCCAGTTATATCAAATCATTCCCAGTAGCAAAATTTTAAGTTCTTAGCTTTTGATAAATGGTTAATTTTAATATAAATCTTATTATTAAGCTAATTTTTAAATGCAATTTCGTGTTTAATTTTTATATTTTTTCAGAAATTTATTATGTGATACAATATTTTTAAAATAATATTAAATGCGTTCATATCTATAACAAGACATTTTAAAAGTCATTAAAAATATATATTTCTAATGATAGATACTGTAAAATATTTTAAGAAGTTTTTTAGATGCTTTTGAATTTTTGTCCAAATTTTTAAACATTTACAATTTAAAAATTTCACATTATTCATTCATATGAATAATCCAAATTTATTCCAAAAAGATATTTTACTCAGAAGGGTATTTAAGATTGATATTAGTATAATTAGTTCCGGTTTTATTAAGGAATTCTTCGAAGTAACCTTTTTTCAAAATAATATTAATTTTTTAAAATAATTTAAAGAGATATTAAAGTTTACAATAATAATACTTTCCTCACATGATAAATGCAAAACAAAGATTTTCCTCTTACCATTAAAAAATACAAAAAAACAAGATTTGTTTTCTAAGCATTCTGTAAAAGTTTAAATAGACCATATATCAGTCTCCCTTTGATTTATGCGACTGAGCCATGGAGTCACAAAAAAGAAAGATGATTCCATGTTGTGGAATTTCTGAGGTGGTAAGTAAAAATAACAAGAAACGAATGTGAAATTATTTCTTAAAGCTAAGACTCAGCTTACCACAAGGTTACCTATCCACCTTACTTTTTCTCAGGTACGAATACCGGAAAGTGTGAAGAAGATCTACCATTAAAAAGATAATATCGGCAGTAAGTCAAGTCGCGTTGCTAGACATAGACGAATGGGTCGCCATTTGGGCTGCAAAGCATTCCGGCCCATTATCGTAAATGGTTGGCAGGATTGAGTAGACATTTATAACGAACGTGTCCTTCCAGTGATGTAATTTTGTTTCAACTACCATCAATCTAAGAGTCAAATCGCTCTCAAATCTCAAAGACCCTTTCTCCGTTTTTATATTTTTGTTCCTTTATACACAGATTCACATAAATATATATATAGATATTCTTTTTTTCTGAAAGGAATCGTTCCTGTATTGAAAGAGAATTTTTTTTATTTATTTATTTTTATTTTATAGGTCGTTTGTTTAAATGTAACAGCAGACTGCAATCACGTTCTTTCAAAAAAGGAGACTGTAAAATCACCAGATCGGGCCTTGAATAATCCAAATTTTACATTTGGTTTCATACTAATAAATCAGAGGAAAATGAAATTTTTGAATCATTAATCAACATGAGATTTCTCTTTGTGGTTTTTGGAGATCACTTTAAAATATGAATACCAGGACATGAATGTTAATATGCATGAAACACTTACAATCATAAACTTTAGGATTATTTAAAAATTTTACATCAACTCTCTCTCTCTCATTCATTGGTCAGAAAAATAAAATAATACATTACTTAGAGGACCAAAGGTGTTTTTATTTTTTGCTAAAAACAGAGAAAGTAATTATTAGATCACTGGTAATTTTCTGCATTAGAAATGCTATATGTATTATAGAATACCTGTAGATGTACATTAATCATTAGTAAATAAGCCATGAAAATATTTGGATGCATTTCTGAAAATTGAGTCAAAGATATCTACTTAATATAGTTTTCTCTATTTTTTATAAAATTAAAAAAATTATACATTCATATTACAGAGTATACAAGTATGTATGTAAATTTCCTATTGATTTTTTTTTCAACTCCAGAAAAATATTTTATAGCAGAATACAACAAGTTTCATTTGATTAATTTCAATAATATTTCCTTGAAATTGGACAAAAGTTACTCCAGGATGTGAATACTTCTTAATGATAGTAAAATAATTTATTTAAATCAATAATTTTACCAATTATTGCTTAATTTCTCCAAATTACTGTCGAGTTGGATAAGAGGAAAGAATAATAGTTTTTAATGAAACTCTCTCTTTCTCTCTATCTCTCTCTTTTACTTGGATTAAAAATCTTTAATAGTATTACTAACCATTTCTCTCTTAATACCTATTTCAATTATCTTCCCAGAAGCTAATACTTTAAAGGTTTTTTTTGAAATAATTATCCAAAAATTGTAGACAGTTCACATTAGTTGTAATATATAAGCATGATAGCAAAGGTATTATTAAGAAGCAGTGTTATTTTTTTCTAATATATAAAAAATGTATGCTTCACAAGATGTGGAAATTATTTTCTTATAAAATGTAACAGTCATTTAGAGATGATTTCAAAACTGTCTTTTATATATAAATGCAGGAAATAAAACACTTAATTAAATAAAATAAAATCAACACTAAAGATAACTTTCATTTCAAAATTAATTGCAAACTTCTTTGTAGGAGATGAAAGGTTTACAATTTTTATTTAATATTATGTATCTCAAAAATGTGTTGCAAATTCATCTCTATCTTTTAGAAGCAGTATTATTTTTTCTAATTAAAGTTTAAAAAAAATCTTCGCTTTGATCTTTTTATTTCAAAAAATAGAAAAAAAAGATAGAAATCGATAAAATGATTCTTTCTACAGTAGTATTACAATCCATAGTAAAAATAAATGTTTTGATAAATAATTCTTATAAACAAACCCTTTCTAAATGCATTATACAGCTTGAGAATAAGAATATTTTGCGCGACTTGTTTTATCAACTATTGTATTTAATCATCTACAACGCAGACAAATGCCTGTTTTATTAAAAATTCTGCTCTTGGTACGAAATAATATTAATCGGGAAAATTTTCTATCTCAGAGAGTAATAAAATTATGTATTAGCATTCTACTTTAAAGCATATTACTTTAAATTTAAAAAATACATATGAATTGCTTACTTTTGCCATTTCTAATAATAATTATTTGTCTCTCTTCCCCTATTTCGCTACATTTTGTGTTATTCTTAAGCAATATTATATATTATAAGCTTAATAAATTATATAAATGTATATTTATTTCAAATATAAATATTGGTATTATCAATAAAGAATGAGATGGTTTCATTAAAAGATTAGTGTTGAAATGTAATCAGTTCCAATATGTTTGCAGTGTATTGTATTTAACTTCAAACCATGATTTAGTAGTACGCTGAAACTAGAAGATATTATATCTTTGAAAAATAGTAGTGTAAAAAAATGTAACTTTTTTAAGCCAAGGCTGATGCAAAGAATTTTTTTATGCTTGTACATCAAGTTTTCAACATACGTTTGTAGAAATTTTGTAATTTTTATTCTATGTTAAATATTACAGTTCAAATGTTAGAAAGTAATGCAGATATTATATAGTGAAAAAGTTAATTATTAAATAAATCAAAGCTGCGTTTCAGTAACTAGATACGGAATTTAGCAAATTGCAATTTAAATTTCAAATGTTCGGGATTATATTATTTAAAGAGAAATGCCTTTACTCATTAGTTGTAAAACATGCCAAAACGAAGATAAAAAAAATGATAACTCTATCATGGTTAAGTAAAATATATAAAAGCAATTCTAATTTATTTTTCCGATCAACGAATACTTTCGTTTACAAAACAAAACCATATTTTCATTCAAGCTCTTCTTCTTATGAAGAAAATAGGAACAAGGTAGTAATAAATTATAAATATAATCAGAGTTGTAAGAATCAGTCTTTCATTTGTTTCAGTATTTGCGGGTAACTCTTTTTTTTCTAATAAATTCTCATTGAAATGAGATTTATTTTAATTGCTTTTTGAAAATTCAGTGAAAAAGTAGCTTACAACTTTCAAGAAGTGCATATAAATCATTCCTCATAAAGAAGTAACTGTCATGGTCCTTTTAATTACAGGTGAAAGAAAGATTCTTAAAAGTATGAAATGAAAAATGTTCTTACTGAATAAAGTAATTCCATTTAAATGCTCGTTTTAAAGTGACGATGTATTTTTTTATTGAAAATTAAAACAGGAAAAAACCAATCCTGTTGACTAAAGTTATATAATTGAGCAAAATCATAATTTATATATCAGAATACTTAAGTGAGCAAATAAAAAATCACTTGAGTTTGAATTCATTGTTTTATAGTATTTTAATGTTTGCTAATAATATTACTTATTGCATAAATATTGTATCACACAGATAATGTGAATAGAATATGATATTGCATTATTAAGACTACTTTAATGCTACAAAAACCGTAGTTTTCATTTTCTTAATGACTAGAAAGATATTAATTATTAATTAATTTTAGCTCTGTATTTTAGTAAAGCAATTAGATTAGTAAAGATGAAATATGAAAAATATTAAGTTCACAAAAATGATACAAATAAATGTTTTTTGATACTTATTTAAAATATAAATTTCGTAAAAAAGGAAGACAAATGAAAAATTTGTGAATTATACTTACTTGAAAATTTTCTAGTGCTCTTAAGACTAAATTTTAAGGTAAAATAAAATTGAAAATTTAAAAAAACTTTATGCGAAACTAACATTATCCACAATATTTTATTTTAACATTAATTTCCAAATAATT
The DNA here is from genome assembly GCA_037975125.1 of Latrodectus hesperus. Taxonomy (NCBI): domain Eukaryota; kingdom Metazoa; phylum Arthropoda; class Arachnida; order Araneae; family Theridiidae; genus Latrodectus; species Latrodectus hesperus. Next base: position 49,522,150 of record CM075859.1, on the reverse strand, counting down.
TTTCAAAAGTTAGCTTTTTTAATAATTTTTTTATGAACAAATCATCCCCAGATTGCTAAAAAGTATTTTAATTGCCCTTTATTTCCTTGAATACTGGTAGTAGTTGAAATTTGATTCCATAAATATTTGTCACATTTCTAATAATTCTATGAAGAAGAGAATATAAGAAAATGGTTTCGGTTATAGAAGTTGTTTGAAATTTAAATAAATTAATGTAACCCATCAAAAATGTTTTTTTTAAAAGATGCTTCAAATAAATAAAATGCAATCGTGTATGTAAAATATGAGCGAATGATAGTTGTAAAAAGTAATATGCAATTATTTTTAGATTTTTTCAGAATTTATCAGAATATCTAAGAGGAAATTATCAAACTGATTAAAAATTGGAAGTTTCAATTGAAAAAATAATGGCATGGCTCCATTTAGTTGAAACTGATGTTCAATATATAAGTGACTTTTTTTTTGAGCCAAAGATTTGCGCGGCAGAAGTAATTTCTAAAAATATTTGCTAATATATTAAAAGGTTTTAGTAAATCGAATGTGTTAGCATAAAATATTCTCAAGGTAACTCAAAGCACACAGTAAAACCATAAACTAAATTGTCTTAGTATTGTTTGACATACAATCAGGGGAAAGTTTCGTAATTGAATGAACACAGCTGATCACAGCTTGAAAACATAATATTGAATTAAATTATGCACAGAATATATAAGTAAATTTAGCTTTAGAAAGCTGACACTACCGAAAAAGAAATGAACTTGAATGATAGAATTTTTGAAATATGGTATATGCGTTATCAAACAACCCTCAAACATTTCAGAGTTTGCGCTTAAATCCTAGTACTTATTCTGTTTTGTGAAATACGCTGTATTGTATATGCTAGAACTGTTTTATCACATGTCGTCTATCAGTATATCAAAAACAGAGACAATACTTTGAAAATAATATAAAAACAAAATTCTCTAGATGCAATCATAATTCTAGATATACGCTTTGAATCCTAAAATAATTATTTTGATTTAAACAGAAATAAATTAATGGTAATATTCAGAAATGCTTATAAAAGTTAAAAATATCAAAGTAATATAATAATTTGATCAAAATTCTAGGAACATGTATTGAATCAATAAACATATATATAATTGTTTTGATTTAAACAGAAATTAATGGTTATGTTAAGAGTGCTCAGGAGTTAAAAATATCAAAGGAATATGCAAACAAATTAAATAGTTACGTTCAGTTAAATTCTATTTGTCCTTAAAATGAGCGATGTCAAAATTCAAGTGTTAAAATTAAAATATCACATATAGTTCAATTTCGGCTAACTATATGGGATCTAACTTATGGGATTTAACTTAAAATGATATTGTGAATATTTTATCTCAAAAATCTCTCTAATTTTTTTTTTTTTTGGTTTTACATTGTATCGAATTATTTTGATTGGAGAAGTTCATAAGTCTATTGAACAGTGTTAACTGAAATACTTTTGCTAAAAAAACTAAGCTATCTGCTTAACAAAAATTTCTAGATAATGTATTCAATTGATCTTTTATTTTGACAAAATAAAATGATACTGTAATAAATTTTTGATATTCTTACAAGATATATTATTTTTTTTATGTTTGAATATAGTTATTTAATACAGCAAAAATAAAATGCATTCAATCATAACTCCTCAAATGTAATTAATTCACAAAATAAAATTTATTTATATTATTATGTGGTTATACCATATATCTGTGCTGGATTAAAGTGACAAATAAATCTATATTTAGCATAGTAATTTTTTACGAGTTTATCTCCTTCTCTATTTTCGTCTTGGTTATTATTCATGAGGAAGCTTATGATTAATGTATTTTAAATAATGACTTATACTGTAAATATTATTGTAAAATTACTGTAAATACTATTTTTTAAATAATATTGATAATTTTTACAAACATGTTGATTCCTGTGATAAAACTATTAATAAGGGACATTATTAACATAATTAAATGTGATTTGTATTTATATTTTTTATTTACTATACAGAGATATATTCTATACTTTATCACCAAATATGTAAAAATATAAGTAATTAATGAATTTATGAATTATTGAAAACTAATTAATCTAGAAAAATAAAAAAATAATATGTTACAATTTATCATCAATAGATTATAATTAGATAATTATCTCTTTTAAAAATAAATTCAAAATTTAAAGTATTAGTGTTTTCAGTCATGATGAAAAAATTTTTAATCTGAAATATACATTTATGATTCTTGACATCAAATTTAATTGAAGAAAGATGTATACATTTTAAAAGTAACATAACTTAAATACAAAAATAAATTAAATATAAATTATAATAAACTATGATAAATTAAATTTTAAAAATAACAAAATTAAAATAACATTAATAAAAATAACACTCATTTTTGTTAAATTTAATATATAAAATTAACAAAAAGTAATGATAAAATTGTAGGTTAATCATATAGTTATACACTTGAAATCTGTTTTTATAATAAAATCATAGAAAGGCAGAGCTCTTTAAAATAAATAAAAAGTAAATTCATATATATTTCTTAGTTTAATGATCAGTTAAAAATACAGAGTGAACTTTTGAAATACATCAAATATTTCTCAACGTTTTATAAAGTTACATTGAAAGAATAAAGTGGAGATTTCATTCATTTTAGTATAATAAAATACGCTATGACGTCTATCATGCTTAAATTGATACCTTAAAATAAGATTTGTTGTCATATTCATAGTAGATTAAACACACTCTTATTGCCTTACAAATATTTCACATAGTTCATCGACATATTATTACGACATATCTTAATATTCCTCTAAATATCACGATTTGAAGTTTCAAATTAAAAACATTTTGCTTAACTGAAATATTTTATAGCCACGTCTTGTGTAAATTAAAAAAAATAAGTTCATTTGATTCAGTTACTCAAATAAAGAATTTAGATACACTATAAAATAAATTATTATTATAATAATACATCTTGGGTTGTAGATGACGCGATGTATTATTTCAAAGAAGCATTTAAATTATTTTTTATAATTGTAAAAAATCTCTGAAGAGAGATAAATGAAAAAATTAAGTAATTAAAAATTTGAGTTAAATTCAAAGATCTATTTCATTAATGATGTACGATATATTCTATCTTTCTACTGATAAAAATATGTGCATACTCATTAAATGTTTCCAAATTTTAAATTATTCCTAAAAATATTATTAAACTACGCTGTTAATGTAACACTTCATATAATTTGTCATTGTATTTCATGATTATATCATAAGTTCCAAGTAGAATTTTCGAATTGTTTTGGTAAGACAAATTATTCAAATATAATTTTACTTTCTTGGAGTAATTTACCCGTGCATATAAATACCTCTTCAACTATATGTAAGCAAGATCATTATATGGAAGAAATATTCTCAAATAAATACTTAAATAAAAGTAAAGTAACTAATAAACTCATTTTATGATATAAAATTTAAAGACTCTACTCAGAGAAAGATATATTTTCACTAGCTTAATTTTCTAGAAAATATATGATACCATGTGTTTTCCCTGACCAAGGTCTCAATACATTTTTAATCCGAATGTTCTTTCAACGCAATGTTTTTAAATATTTCATCAGATCTTTCTACTGTTAAAGACATATCTTGGTGCGGAAAGAATTGATAAAATATTTATATGGCTCTCCCTTCTACTAATATCCTTTATAAAACTCATCGTTTACGTTGCAAATTTCATCTGTTAACTAACATTACATCGAGGTGAAGAGGGACATTGTGATCGATAACTATTCCTCCAGGGAAAAGTTCCTTGCTTTTATTATTTGTCTTCATTTAGAAACAGTAGTGTACTTAGCTAACGAATGAATCGTACTCCTCAAAAATACAAAAAGAAATATTAAAGATACAATTTAAAGCAATGGCACAAATTCATAGATATCGCTTATTTTAGTAGTTTGGCTCAGTGAATGTTTTTATTGACTATTGCAATCTAAGAAGTAAAAAAAAACATAAGGTTTAATAAAGATTATCGATAAATGTCGTTCATTAAATCGGAAAATACTTGTCTCTCATAGCGTAAAGTCACGGAGTAATAATTTTCTCTAAGATTGGAATTTCGTTAATTTTAATAAACCAATATCGTCCTTATAGTCACTATCCCTTTTAGGAAAGTAGTTAAGTTTAACAGATATTTATGACTGAAATACATATTTAATTTTAATAAAAGCAAACACATTAAATTGCTTATAGAATCCTTGAGACACCATAACTTTATATTGATATAATGTTAGAAAATAATTGTTTTTGTCCTTAAATATTTAACCATAATAAAATGACGTTTTTTACAAGCGTTGCATGTTACATAATGAGAAAGTGAAATTAAAGTTTGTTCATTTTTGTAGAATTTATATAATGTATAACTGAAATGTTTTTATACATTTTAACATTGTATTACTGCATTCTACTCATTAAGTTAAGCATTTGTGTTAAAGACTGGAACAATTTTGGCTTTTATTGTAATCATTATTTACTGTAATAAGTGATTTATGTAATCGTATAGTAATAATATAATTACATTTTCTGTTTTCAGTGATGAATGTGAAAAATCAAATCATAATTGTTTATTTTAGATCGCAGAATATGTGATATAGATAATTTGTTACAGAAAATATTTAACATTTTTCGTGTAAGGTTCAGTAAAAATATTTATGAGAACCTTAAAAATTTGAAACCTTTGAGTGTAAAAAAGTCTAATTTTACTACCTGAATAACTAATTCCAAAAAAACGTTTTCTTCTATATTTTTCCATTGGCTTATCAAATATTTTCCTCTTTCAAATTAAAAGTGAATTTTCATTGCTGTATAAATTAAAATAAATGTATATTTTGAAAAGATCTTCCAGCCTATAGGGATATAAACTTGCATTAAATTTTCATTTTTGTCTTCAATCAAGGCGCTTACTTAAAAACAATATCACAAATATTACATTACATAGCCATAAATCTATTTTTCCTTCAGATGATTTCTTTGACATCTGTCTTTCAAAATATGCATCCAACTTGAATTTTTTTAAAGTTTATTCTCAGTATCTTTATGCTTCAAAAATATTAGTGTTATAAACTAAGACTTCCAGAACTTCCTCGGGCCCAAGTTTAGAGTGTAACGGGATATCACACAAATATTATAAGAAAATATATAACATCACAATTTCTGAAGCCAAAACAAAATTAATATGAATTACAACTTTTTCAAATTTATTTTAAGAAAACTTAAATTTTATTTCATTAAATCAAGTAATTTTCATACTTAATTAAAGTAGTATTCTTAGCAATATCTCACAAGAATTTGTGATATAATTAATTTCAATACTACTTTTTTAAATACTATTTTATTTGAATTTAAGATATAGTTGCAACAATTAAAATTTCATTTGTCTATATATTGCTTTATTTTCAATGTGTGATTTAGTGTTTTACTAAATATTGTATCATAACATCCCAAACATCAATAATATCATCATCAACAATGTAAATTCAATCATCAATAATGTACATTTTGTATAGAAAACAGGAAAAATAAAACTGTTACAAATAAAGAAATGTCTAAAATGTTTTTAAAATTTGCTCTTTTAAATAAAACTATCATGAATATTTTTTAAATAAATCTGTTTATTTCTTATTATGTATTTAGTATAATCGCTTTGATTAGCTCCTTATCAATTCCCCATGTTATTTCATGGCTTTCGAAATTTTCCAAGAAATATATCTCCACTTAAAGAGTGTTTAGAGTTGAATTTATTTAATTTGCTAATTTTCTTTCTACGAAATTAAAGATGATTAAAAAAATGTCAATTTAAAAAAATTTATTCTTAACATACATTTACTACAATTGTGCTCATCTGTTATATTTTTTCATTAAGTTTTTAATTAGTTAGGATATGTTTTATGCACTTAAAAGTTTAATGGAGATTTACTTCAAAATTATATTTATGAATAACTAAACAGGTTTAAATAGATTTTGAATTTTAAAAGAAAATGCTTTTGAATAAACTTTTATAATTTTATTAGTGTGAAGTCTTTTATAAAGTTTTGAATAGTAAAAATAATTTTCATGTGTAACATAATTTCCTTTACAAAAATAATTTATTTGTAAAGTTTGAAATGTACATATAAATAAATATAAAATGCTTTATGCAATTTTGCTAAAAATTTGCAAAAATTACATTATAAGATTATCTTTCATTTCTGAGTAAATTGTTTGCAATTATTTGGATAATATTAATTATTTTTATTACACATACGAGTTATCTTAAAGATTTCTTGAATTCCGTATACAAATTTGCTCCAAGTTTTAATTAATAATAAATAAGTTTTAATTAAGATGACAAAATATTAGCGACTTTTTTGATCAACGTAATTTTTTTCATTGATGCCATTTTTTATTTAACAAAACATATATTTTGGTTTGAGAAACCAGTATTTTCTATTGATATCCTAAAAGAGGGTTGAAAATCATACAAAGTATACTAAAGAAAATACGTCAAGAAAATGTGTTCTATGACGTTTTGAGCTTAACAATTAGAATATGTCAAGTTCGTTTGAAATTAAAAATATTTTGTAATTTTCAAATAAAATTCCACAAAAAATTAATATCTGAAAATGATAGCTCTCTTTTTTATACCTTTTTAAGATGTGGAATGTTTTACAGCATAATTGATACTTAACCTTAATTTTTTTTTACTTGAAAATTGTAACACACTACTTTGACGTGTTTCTGTTTAATTTCAGTTATTTATTATTTAAGGTACACGAATATGTCATTGGCTCGGGTGTGCTTTTTATTTAATAATATCCTTAAAAGTTTCTTTCAAAAAGATTCATTCACATACAATAACTAAATAATATTTTATATAAATTAGCTCAAATCATGTTTATGGTATACATTGAATTTTCAGCTTCAAAATGTATCTGATTATATATTTTTATTTTGAAAATGCAATCAATTGTATGAAATTAATTTGCAAAAATAATAATAAAAACTTTTCATTAGTTTATTATCGGCTAAATTTGTTGCTGTAATTTATCTCTACTCATAAATTTTCATTTTTAAGCTTCAGAATACCATTATAAGAAATTCTATGTATAAATAAAAAGAGGAAACGATTTATTATAATTTGAAAATTTATATTCAATGATTTTGATATCTTATTAAACATGTTTCTTGCAAATAATGAATGAATTAAGAATTGTGATGTATTCATGTGTTTATGTATTGTTAAAAAAGCAGATTTCAGAAGAAGCCCCTTTTTATAATATTTGAAGTCGATTAAAATAAAGTATATAAAGAGAAATATTCAATAGAGATTGTACATAATTTATAAATCATAACTTATTCCTAAGAAATAAATTATATATAATAAATATAAAAATAAAACAATACAAATAAATATTAAAATAAGTTAAAGTGCAAAACATATTGAGCCTATATAATTACGATGAATAAATAAACATAAACCTTTAGCAGATGAGTGCAACATTTCAAATAAACATTAATTTTAATAAAACTTATATAAACAATAGGCAGTAAAATAATGTTAAAAATAAAGTTATATACATCAATTATAAAACTTTTTATAAATAAAACTTAAAACACATAATATATAAGTTAGCTTTTGAGATATTTTTTCTTCTGCGGAAACATTTCTGAAATAGTTTGTAAATTCAAAAGAAATTTACTTTCCAATATTTCAGTGAATGCCAAATTCCAAAAAAATAAATATACTAAAAATATTTATGTATTCTTACGTTTACACCAAATTATATAGCATTTCTTAAATTATTTTATTGCAAAAAATCGAAAGAATTATATGCTGTTATGAGAAAATTAAATTTTATATAAGTAATGAAGCAATATCCATCCAGCAATTCACTCCCAAGCTCAATGCAACGATGAGAAATTATTTAATAGTTTATAGATATAATTGATAAAACACAGAAAAATCTTTTCAAAACTATAAAACTAAATACTGAAATTTATTTTCTAGCTAAATAAATGTATATTTTCTATTATCAGAGCTTTTTCAGCTTTGAAATATGTTCCATTTAAAAAATGGAAAATTATTCTAGTAAAATTTTCTCCAGGCTTTGATTTTTTGCAGCCCCGGGAGCTTTCAAACATTTATTTTCAGAATTTCAAACAAAGCAAAATATTATGCGGTGAATTTTTAAAGGTTTTAAGCTATATTAACCATCTTTCACAAAAGTAAATAAAGTAATGATTGAAGAAGGAACACTATAATACTTGATATTATTTTACGCATCCATAATCTGTAAAAGATGTCATAAAAGTATCACCATTTTCATTTTCATCATATTATTATGAATTTCACGCGTCTAATTGCTTATAATACTTTACTCCAAAAATGCTCAAGCACTTGAGATAAATTTGTGAACTTATATTAAAATTGTGAATTCAATAAGGAATCCATTTTTTAAAATTGAAATATATATATCAATATATCTATCTATCTATCTATCTATCTATCTATCTATCTATCTATCTATCTATCTATATATATATATATATATATATATATATATATATATATATATATATATATATATATATATATATATATATATATTATAGCAAGTTATCCGGAATGTATGCCACAACCACCAATAGTTTATCAACTGTTGTTAATTTTCGTTTCAACTAAATTAAGCTCTCTTATTAAGGCTTAATATAATATTCCCAAAAAAAGCATGAAATGCTTTAATTTTATCTACCAGTTTTCCAATATTCTATATCAGTAAAAATCATCCATGCCTATAATTTTACTTTAATCAAGCATCTCATTAGACGCTATTTATATTGTTACTTAAAGTTTAAATTAGTGTAACGTATCATAAAGTGAAATTACATATAAAAGGAAAAGGGTGTTAGAAAGGCAATTTTAATTCATCTAGATAATTAAGGATGCGATTTATAATTAACAAAATTGCCTATAAATTTCTATAACCATTACATGGAATTTTTACAAATCAGTTTTGTAGATGGCGAAGTAAGTAATTTCGTTAAATCTAGTTAAAATATTAAAATACATCTAGTTAAGTAACTCATACAGTTATTTAGGTTGTGTGAATAAATGTAGTTTATTCAAAAGAAATTCATAATCAATTTTTATCATTTAAGAAATTATTCATATTGGACTTCATGATAAAATATTATTCTCATTATAATTATTTATGATATTATATTTTATTTACATCATGGAATAGGGTTTTTATTTTTTAACATTTTATGCAAAACATTTTGCTGATGTATTTGGCCATTAGAAAGAAAACACTGTTGATTCTTCTCACGTAATTCAAGTACCATGTGCAAAGTATTTAATGAACGTCTTCAAAAGATAATATTCTGTTGATGAAAGTCTAAATTTCACAAAAATATTGCTGTATTTGCATATAATTCAGTAATTATGCAACGATCAGAACTTTATCATCACCGAAGGCTTTAAATATATTCTAGTTGTAAACATATTGTGTTTTTCGCTCTACTATCCTATTTTGCTCTTAAGCTCAAATTATACCAAAACTTGGAATATGCTTCTAGTCAATATCCACTCCTGACTGAACTTGAAAAAGAACTCAAATTTGAAATTAAAACAAGCATATTGATCATTCGTCTGCCAGCTCAGAGATAATAATTATGAGGATATCCATATATATATATATATATATATATATATATATATATATATATATATATATATATATATATATATATATATATATATATATATATATATATATATATATATATATATATATATATATATATATATATATATATATATATATATATATATATATATATATATATATATATATATATATATATTTATATATATATAGGCTGTCGTATGTCTTGTATGTCAAGTTGTTTAAGCATCCTGTTAATGCAGGATTTCCGTCTCTCAAATGTAACATATTCAATAAAATTGTGAGCTGCTTATGAAAGACAATCGAAACCATGTGCAATAAAATCAAAGCGGCTTATTCTTTTGAAATTGCAAGACACTAAACTCTCACAGTTAGAGCTCTTTTGTTCGGTTCCGCATCTCGTGAGTTCGAATGCCATCTTGGATTTGGATGTTTGCAGTGGTGTGGAATCCACTTTATGATGTATGTTATGATCTAATTAGCTCTTAGGTACAAACATTGACCATTAAGGGTCAAACAAATCCCCATGCACCCAACATATTTCAGAAAACAATTTTCAAAACTATTAATACTTATTTTTTTCAAGGACTCACTAGAACGATTTCCTGATATCCCTATTTTTTAGAAGAAGATTAATTCCTTATCCAAATTTTCTTATCAAATAATTTTTAGTGAAAATTTTAGAATACGTGAACAGCTTTCTGATTATCAACTTGCTATTGAGAGTGAGAATTTATGTGGAGAACTTGAGAGTTTTATTTATGAATCCGTGTTTTTCTCTTTCTTTCTTAAAATCACCGAGCTGGAAGACGAGATGGTTAGTGCTATTGATTTCAGCTCAATAGTTCATGGGATCAAATCCCGCTTTGGGTGTGGAGGTTTGTAGTGGTTTGTAATCCACTTTAAACCATATGTACCGATCTAATTAGCCCGTGTGTTCAAAAACTGACCGTTGAGCAACTGACAAACACAAACGTTTCTTAAAATCTTCTTATCTCATGTATTGTTGTGCAACCGTTTACTAAATAAGAACTTAAAAATATATACTCCTTAGCCCCTCGTTTTTATTTATTTATTTTTTACAAACACCCCTCCATATTCTTTTACTTTCCATTTAGCAAACCACTGCAAGAATACATGAGCGAAGAATCTCTCAAGTCAGTAATAAATAATAGTTTAATACTCTATAGATTTAATTTTTTTGTGAAAGACTAATTTACGAGTTCACATAAATTTATTCCAATCAAGAATAAAATACTATTAAATACATTATAATTTTACCTAAATTATCAAAATTAAATGCAATTTTTAGATTATCTTAACATTATTTTATTATAATTCAATAAGAAAATTTAAAGTAGCTGAAAAAATACTCATATTTTAGGCTATAGGAATGTTGCACGTTAGAAAAATGTAACAGCCTATTTTAAGAGCCGCTAATCTTGTCAAAAATTTCAAATTTAATATTTAATTTAGCTTAAAAAATGAGCTTAAAAAGTTATTGCTTTGTATACAATTTTTAAGTCACACTAATGTCTCTGGCAATATCATGAAGACAAAACTATTTTTCAAACAAGGAACATATTCTGTTGTTCTATAAAAGGTCTTTTGATATAAGAAATGCTAAATGAATAGCTGTTAAATTAATGATGTTAAACAGAATTTTATTCTTTGATTCTGAGAAAAGAAAATGTGTCGTATATCACACAGAATGAAAAATATTCTGATAGTTATTTATATATTACATATCTAGTTTTACTCTAGTTTATTTACACAAAAAAGAAATTTTAAATATACTTAAACATGTAACAAATTTTTTTCTTTCTTATATTACAATAGTTATCTTTCTTAAAAGCTTTAAGTTTTAGCTCTTTTACTCCTTTATTTTGTTAATTTGGCAATGATTTATTGTACTACAAAATTATGTCATTGAATATTTATAGTTAAAAGAGTATATTGGTCAATAACTGAAAATCGTATATGTTACAATATTTGAATCTCTTCTGAGGTTAGCAGCATTATCAAAAATTAACATTTGCAAAATGCCAAAATTAGCAATTAAGTTTAGCATACGTCGAATCCGCTGTTACTTAAAACTTACATGTGGTTGTGCTTTGATTCCCGTTTATATTGTTATTTTCAACTTTATTATGGTTTCTTATTAATTTGCTAGGAAATACTGAATTTTCCAAATATTTAAACTTCTTTATTCATACTGCTTCGTAAACGGAGTTTGAAATTTTCTAACACTGCCTTTTACATTTAACTTAACTGTAATTAACATATATATATATATATATATATATATATATATATATATATATATATATATATATATATATATATCAAACTTTAAGTTTTATTTTTCTTCCATTTCTGTTTACATCTATTACTGTTTATAGTTCTCCATATGATCTCATAATTATTATTTACATATTTATTAGTCTTCTTCATCATTAAATTTTAATTAATTTATGTTGGAATATGTTAGAAAACAATAGCATGAGATGACTCTACAGTCTGTAAATATTTGTTTCAAAAATAAAGAAACGCATGCTTGTGAAATGATTCTCATAACACTGAAAGCTTCGACAAAATTAACGTGGTGGTAAATTGGTTAAAATCGAAATAAGAGTTTTAAACTGATTAAAAGGGATTATTGATTCACAAGTTTCTGAGAAACTTAGTTATACAAATGAAAGAACTACTAATTTTCTTAATTTAAGTGAAATGAATGAAAGTAAATTTATTTCATACATTTAAGCGGCGTATTAGCCTGATTGATTTTAAAGTTCGTTTCGTGATTGAGAAATAGTTTGTTCCCAACAGAAATATAAACGAGACTTAAATTACACTTGCAATTAAATATATGTATGTACGTGTATTGATTTGTAAAATATGTTTGTTTTAATGCTTTATATATAAATAAAAATCATTTTTTTTGTTAAAAAATAATAATATCTTTTAGTGAATTAACAAGAATGACCAATAACAGATATTTGATAGTTTAGGTGTCTTAAGTTTCATTAAGCTCAGTTTTAGAAGTATTAAGTCACCTCTCCAATCTAGTTTGCAAGACATTATAGTACTATGCATTAAGTATGCTTCCAATGAAATCCGTATAATGTAATGTACAAGGTTTATAAAGATTTCAGATTTTCCTGAAACCATCTCAGTACAGACCAAGTCGTGATTCAAGAATACTGCTTGCCTGATTTTCAGAATATTTTATGAATAGGAGTGACAGATGGATTTCAAAAATATTTATAACTAAGAGTGACAGAAGTGTTAAAACATTATTTTCTTAAGGCTTGCATTCGTGACTTATTTACCATCTTACTTCTTCTTTATTCATACATAAGTCGTCTCTATATGTTGATAAATTATGGTCTTACATCTTTAACTAAGCAATTTTTTGACATTTATAGCCTTTTAAAGGTGAAGTTGAAATAACTATTAGCCTTAAAATGTACTCATTTTGTAATATAATTAAAAGAAATTTCCAGTGTTTACATGAATACGATTTCACTTAAATAATTAGTCTGAACTTTTCTGACGAGTATGATGTATATAACTTAAATTGTCTGAACATTCGCTTAAAAGGATGTTTTATTTTTTTTATATGAATGATTAAAATATGTGTTTACTTTGTGAACAATCATTTTATATGACAATCAGACTTGTAAAAGTTGAAGTTACTGTGCAAACATTAGCAGCTTTTTAATACTAGGACTTGATATTTGAAAAATAAATTAAGTGAAATAACCAACTATTTTTCTTTTTATTAAAATATTTTCAATGATCTAGTTTTTTGTCAGAAAACTTCAATAAAAATGGATACTTTTAGTTTTTTTAGTGGAATATTTATGGGTAAGTGTATCTGTGTGATTTTGTTACAATTCCAGAAATTTAATGGGATATGAATTCTAATAATAATATAATGGATATTTAGGAATTCGCGTACTCAAATAAATTATATGGTGTAGCAGGATGCTTATATTTATAACTATTCATTCGTTATTTTGTTTTTATTTTATTTTATTACAAGCACCAATTTACATAACAAAATATTAATTTTTTCCCCTTTTTTTGTCTCAAAAGGACTCTTTTGAGTTATTCTGAGATAAAAAAATCGAAATAAAATTAAAATTTTCAAAAACTAAGTAAAATCTAAAAAAATAATTGAAATAAATAACATTGAAGTTATTAATTGTTTGTTTTTGGGTTTGTATGTGCGCAATACAAAACAAGCGTAGGATAAATAAATATAATTGAAAGTTTCCTAACAATTGAATTCTCGTATTTTTTTATTGTAAAAACATTATTGCATATGCATTATATATTTGATAACAAAGGAATTATTTTAGCTTCAAAATTAATTAATGGTTTTCTAAAGCACATTTTTCTAATATACTTAGCAGCATTCATTAATTTAACACCATGACAATATCCGGAAAACATTATTTAATTAGAGATAATAATCTAACACTAATAAAAATTTATTTTCTCGTCACTTCTTTTTTCCTCAGTTTTTATTTAAGTGTAGATACATATTATGTTATAAAAAAAGAACGCAAACAAGAGAAGATAAGCGCTTCTTTATTTTCATACATGTACTTTACAATTCTGTTGTTTAAAGCGAAAAATCTACTCTTTATGCACAAGTACTTTTCAAATATTTCCGATTCTCAGTTCTTTAGTGAATAAAGACGTAATCAATTATTTATAGGTATTTTGAATCAAAATTCATTTATTCCCCAACAGAAAACAATTTTTCTGAATTTCTTTGTTAAGTCCCATTTACATTGCTTATGCATGTTACGTGTAGATTTTTAAAATATTCATCCTTTGACGAAATCAAGGATGTTCTTGTAAAAAAATATTGATTGGTTTAGTTTGGAAGAAAAAAATCACCGTCTTTATATTTTATGGCCTTTCTCTTTTATAAATGCTCAAAGAGGTGAATAAGTGTAATTCATCAAAGTTTGCGAAACAGCATTGATGCTTTTTTATCTATCTTTGTAGTGCTAATCACTGAATGTTCGTAATTTTCTTTTTTTCTTTTTATAAAGCTTTATCAAACATTCTTCGAAGAGTTTTTGTTACAAAATGTTGTTTTCAAATATCTTTTTTAGGATAAACGTATTTATCTCTAAAGTAATGTGGTTTCAAGTTTTTTTCTGAAATAAATGTATTCATGTCAGAAAAAATATTATTCATCAATTAATGCAAAATGATAGAATAAATTTGTATATTTAAATTTGTGATGAAAAATTCCATTTAAAAATCCTTAGGTTTCCTGAATTTTTAGTTATAATTTAAAATTTTGATAAAATTTATAACTGAAAATTCTTATAGAAGAGTATTTGAGTTCTATTTTATTTTCTTCATTTATAAATATTTATTGTCACATTAGTTTCCTTGTCACATGTCACATCAGTTAGATCTTCTGCATGATTGTTACTCATGGTATAATAATCATTACTTGACCTCTATGGACAATAAATATAATAATCATTACTTGAATTTTTTATATTCAGAAACCAAACCGAAATATAGTTAATTATTTTATGAATAAAAATCTACACTCAACGTTTTTCAGTATACTGAAAATAACTTTTTGTAATTTCACATGTTTGATGGGTCTCCATTACTTATCTGGAGAAGGTTAAACTTTCTGTTTCATGAGTTCTATTATATGTGTAATATTTACTTGTGTAAAATTAAACATTTCTAAAAGTAATTTTCACGATTGATATTAATAATTATTTATCATTTCATGATATTATTGACATCAATATTTGACTCAAGAAAGGACTTATTTTATGAAAAATTTATTTTTTTTATAAAAGAGTGTAGAAAATTGCATAGTTGTAGTGAAATAACTATAGAAATTTAATGTGATTAGTCAGCATAATAAATATAAATGTAAATAAATTAAAATAATTTTGTTTTTATTTCAAAGGATTTTTACCAGTTATTGAAGGATCTGCGAGAGGTAATTATGGTATAACTGATCAAGCAGCTGCGTTGCATTGGATTCAGGAAAACATTGCAGTATTTGGTGGTGACCCATCAAATGTTACACTTTTTGGACAAGGACATGGAGCTGCTTTAGTTAACTTCCTCATATTGTCTCCAATGGCAAAAGGTAAATATTTAAGCCAATTAAAACATTTTTTTAAATCAATTATTTACAGGAATTAATATAAGAAGGTATATAAGAATTCAAATTACTGTCTCATACAATTATTTTCATATTCAAACTGTTATATATAAATCATAATTTATCGTTGTATTAAATCATCAATTAAATTTCATAGTCAAGCTGTAACATCTTCTTTAAAGGCATTGCATACATTTACAAATTTCCATTTTACATAAAAATTACCATAAAAAATGTATTAAACCATATTGTTCATATAAAAATCCTGAAATTTAATTTTCCAAATAATTATTTTTGAATAAAGTATGTATCAAACTGATTTTGGGAGCATTTCCGAGGTGATCTGTCCAGTCTTGACAAACTAGTTTTAGTCTCATTCAAAACTATAGCAAGTTGCTGTTACAAGACAGTATTTATAGATTTATTAAAAAGTGTATCACGAAGGATTATGTTAAGGGAGGCAGTGCAAAAGCAAATTTTCAGAGTAATATCATTACATTATAATAATAGGAATGGTAAAACCATAGGAAATGCGTAACGAAAGTACTTCACGAACAGATGCACATAAAGCCATCTTGATACTTTCACTTATTCTTATGTGAGACTTAATTTTTTCTAATATAAAATGTAATAATATTGTAATTAATACATACATTCCAGGCGTGCATGTATTGTATTATGGGAAATTTATAGGATCCCGAGAACATGAATGCGAGTAATAAAACTGTATTTTGATATTACTCGATCAATATTTATTTGCATAAGAACCTATTCAGTTCTTAAAGCATTCATAGAATGCAGATTTATTTGTATTTTTAAGTTTGTTTTTAGATAAAGTCATGGTAAGGAGGACGTTTACAGTTTCTAATTTCTTTGCTTGTCTGATATGTTACCATTGAACAGAACATTATTGATTTTCAAACAGAATTCATACGTAATCTTGTTCAATTATTAAAGGTGAACTGTTTATAATAAAATAGAATGCTAAGTTTTTAAGCAGATCGATGAGATGATCTGTAGTATGGTACTTTAATACATAATAAATAGAAAAAATAACTTGAATTATATACCAATTAAAGCAAATTAAAGCTAGATATATAAATTTTCAAATGTATGGCATACTTTTGCATGGGTAAACTAATTACGCGTTTTAAACTAATAACTTAGAACTAATCAAAGAAACTGAATCAAACTCATTATTTATTTTAAACTGTTGTTATGTTTGAAATGGGAGAAGTAAAAATTACACTTTTACCTGCATACTGATTAAAAACATTTTAAAGTTTAAAAATTGATTAAAGAGTAACTCTCTCGCTGTATTCATGAAATACTAAACATTTTTGGTGCATGATAAATATACATAGATCTATTGTTTTTTGTAATTCATTTTTTATTATAACTGTAGTTAATAAATCATTTATGAAAATTAATAAATTAGATTACAAAATAATCCTTATCCGATTTGTTTAATGTAATTTACTTTAAATAACTTATGACAGAGTTGGTTTTAAAAACATAATTATTTATTATATTTGCGAGAAAATATTTTTGTTGTAAATACTATAATTTTGGTTTATTAGTTTGCAAAAGTTACAATATATTCAGATATCAGATTTTTTTAATTTCATCAATATTTATGATGATTTTTTTCACTACATTTTTACGACTAAAATGCTTTATTCTAATATGTATTTACGCATAACTCATGTTTGGTGGATAAAAATGTATTTACACACATTGGAAAAATATGGAAAAGATATTAGAAAGTTAAATTACGTAACATGGCTAGTGCTATTTTTAATCTTTCTATTTTGTATAGAACCTATTTCAAGACAAGAGAAAAATTGTGAATTCTGCAGAACATGGACCAGGTTGTCCCCTGATAAATTAACTCTTGAAAACCAAAAGTCAATTGTTTACTTTAAAAGAAATTAAGGATTAAAGCGGTGATTGGAAAGTATTTCAGAGAATAAATAATTGAGTTAAAATAAGTTAATCTAGATTTGTTGTAAAATAAAACAATATTAATATTTATATTAATAAGTATTCTTCTTATGCTTTTATTTAATATTATTAAAGTTGATTTTTAGCCAAGAATATACAAAAGAAATTATGATAGAGACATTTCATTATTTTCTGATAGTACTAATACATTGAAAACTTAAATAAAGTGATATTTTTAGGAATTAAATTAACTTAAATTAAAGTGGTTGGAAGAGTAGAAATGATTGAATCTAATCAATCTTTAAAAAATATAGATTCTGACTTGCTTCATATATTTCATGAAATAATTTTATATTCTGCAACACATTGAATTAATCATCCCTAGCGTAACTTCGTTTTTAATTTTATTATAACTTTGTAATGATTAATTTTGAATATTTTTTAAAAAAGTAATTTCTGTATATTAAAGAGTAATTAAATTTCGTAATAATTATTCGTAAAAAATTTATTGAGAAATATTTCATTATTTTTTTATTTACTTCTAATTCAATTGCAACTGAATTTGTTGTAATTGAATTAGAAATATTGGGGCAAAGCGATATGAAGAGAGAGATTATATTTTATAAGATATATAGAAAATTACATATAAAAATAAATTCAAAATTTCAAAAAAGTCTGGCATCTTAATATATACTACAATTATATGTATATTAGAGTACATACTAACATATCTTCCGTAGGAAATTCTCTGTTCCCAGCAGGTCTGTTTCACCGAGCCATAATGATGAGTGGATCAGCTTTGAGTCCATGGGCGATAGCTCGAGATGCTGATGTTTATGCTCAACAAATTGCGCGAACACTTGGTTGCCCGACTAATCATCCTGCTGATGTGTTGGAATGCTTACGACAGAGATCTGTGTCTGACATACTGCGAGTTCAAATTACAGTGCCCATGTTTCTAACTGGCTTTGGACCTACCATTGATGGAATTGTAGTTAAAGGAGAACCATCTGCTATGATGGAAGAATTAGCTGATGAGCACCAATTTGGCTTATTTGATCTCATGTTTGGTGTCACCAAAGTTGCATCTTACTTTCAAATAACTCAACAGGAAGAGAAAAGTGGCTTGGGAATCGAGAGAAGAGACAAACTCTTGAGAACTCTAGTTAGAAATATCTTCAACTATCATCTTCAGGAGATATTTCTTACTATAGTAAATGAATATACAGATTGGACAAAAACTACACAGCATGATCTAAATGTCTTAGATGGTACCTTGGATGCATTAGGTGATGCATTGATTGTTGCACCAATGATAAAGTCTGCTAATTATCATTCTTCAAGTCCAAGAAAAGCGTATTTTTACGTGTTTAACTATCAAACAGAAGATGGAAGGTATCCTCAAAGACAAGGCTGCCTTCCTGGAGAAGATTTACAATATGTGTTTGGTGCGCCTCTTGTGGGAAATTTAGGGCACTTCTCAAAGAACTACAGTGATTCTGAGACCATACTTTCTGAAGCTGTTATGACGTACTTTGTGAACTTCGCAACAAATGGGTAAGAATATATTATAATACATAAATATTATCCTTAAGATATGAAACTTTAAAATGAGTTTCTTTATTATATTTATTTGTGAATATTATTTTCAATTATTTAAGTTTATATTTATATATAATAAATTCAGCATTTTATTTACGCATTATTCATAGCCTAGATAATTATAAATACATTAATTTAGAATTCATGTGTTTTGATAAATGTTTTCAAAATATAGAAAAACTTAAAAGTTCATGTATTTCAAAGGCTAGAAAAAATTATTAAAATGAAATCACGCGTACAAACTTTAATTTTTTATTAAAAGGAATCAATTTTTGCAAAACATCTTTAAATATGCTATCACGTCTAACATAAGCACATAATGAGTTTAATATAATTATGTAACAATAACTCACGATCCATGGGCAAAATTGTAAATATTAAATGCAAACTTTTTAAAGTTAAATTTATCGTCGCTAGTTATCTGTATCCTTTGATATTTTATCAATTAAATTCCTTAACGTCTGGTTAATTCAAAAAAAAAATATTTAAAGCATAAATAAATTTAATCCCCTTAAGGTTTTTGCAGTCTTAAATCTTCTAAAAGCTAAAAATCACTTATTAATCATAAAGATTAATTTGTTTCCTGTGGGGATGAATCATACCAGAAATGCGTGCGTCAAGCTTCGACATGATAACAATAAAATAAAACTAATGCAAAATGAATGCAATAAGTTATTGGATACGAAAATATATTTGGATAATTTTTTCAGCCAACGCCACGCAACATACGACTTCTTTGTCTACATTCAGAACCTGACACAAAGCAGCGGGATTTAATAAATAGCATTATTTAATTAATTAATCGATGCTCCACTTTCTGAAACAAGTAAGGGTAAATGAGCGAACCAAAGCGTATGAAAGACAGGAGAATAATTAATTGTAATTTACTTTTCCATTTTTGGAGCGTATTATTCATCTATTTGGTATTGTAGGAAACTATAGTTAAAGTTTTATATTACAATGAACTATAAGCATTAAGGTTTCGTATAGATTAAGCTATTTAATGCTCCCGATAATTATTAATGTTTCATTTATCTTGTTATCTAAAATTTTTATAATATATAATTATCTCTCAATTTTCATGTAATTGTTGCTTTAATTATTCTCATGAAATTAATAGATAAGTAAGATTATTGAATTTTAAGTTATACGAACATCATATTCAATGAAAATCTACTACAAAACTGAAACTTGTCGAGGTTATATGCATTTATTTAAAAGTATTCTGTGTTTGAATGTGTTTGAATGTGTGTATATGTGATCATTCTATACATTTTTAATTAACAATAACAAAAGATATTATAAAGAATAAACATCTTATTATAAATTTTTAAGCACACATTTAATATAAATATAAATGAAATTTAAAATAACTAAACCTAAGAAAAAAAACATAGAAAATTCTTAACATAAATGTAAAAAAGTATAAATACATATTTTCTCAATTACAAATATATGCATATTACAAATATATGAAATGTCATAAAAATAAAAATTCAAGTAGATAATACGGTTTTATTATAAACTAACATAATTAACATATAATAATAAATTTCTGGCAAACTCGAAGCATTTTTCTGAAAAAGTTCTGGATTTACAACCATGAAGAGAAAACACGATAAGGGGCGAAACATTTTCTCAAAGAATACCAGAACAGTGCAACACGCTACAAACTGTACAATAAGAACAGCACTACTTTATTAAAAATTATTCACATTCAATAAGTACATTTGCATCATTTATAGCTTTTTTATTATATTAATTTCATACTATATTTTCGTTTCTATTGGAATACACTTTCGTGTGACTCTGATCATAATTCCAATATTTCCTGAAAAAAAATTTATACTGATTTTAAATATTTGCATCCCATTTACTTACTTAAAGAATGAAATACAAATTTAGGGTTCTTTATTCTAATTGTGATTACAAAGATTAAAGATTTTACAATGATATATATTAATTGAAGAAACATATGTTTCGCAAATTTGAAGACATCTTTCATTTTGCCAATCGCTCTCTCTCATATATATATATATATATATATATATATATATATATATATATATATATATATATATATATATATATATATATATATATATATATATATATATATATATATATATATATATATATATATATATATATATATATATATATATATATATATATATATATATACATATATATATATATATATATGTGTGTGTGTGTGTGTGAAGTGGTATAATACCATTAAAGTTCATCTTTTATTTTTATTTTATAGAGATCCGAATAATCCTCCATCAGCAGAAAGAACAAATGACAAAACTAGAAGCAGATTTGACAAAGTTTGGCCTGCCTATGATAGCGTTCACCAAAGATATATGATGTTAGGTAAGTTTTACTACAATATTTTCAAGGTAAAGTTTGTAAACATTTATCCTTATTTAATTCTCCTAAATTCTACTTGTATAATACAATATTTACAATGTAATGATTTTGTAATCATTAAATTGAAAATATAGTATTGCATTTAATCATTAAATATTATCAAATTCATTAGATTTTGATAAAATTCTTATGATATTCAGCACGTCACAACTATTGAAACAATCATTGAAAAAATGTATGCGTTTAATTTTTTTTTGTGATAATAAGTTTTTTTAGGGGGGAAGAGTTTACGATAAGGAATGAGTCAATGAGATCTATAATTCTTCTTCAAAAAATGTTTCCTTAACATATATATTAATTTATTGAAAGCTATACAATAAGGACATTGAAGAAATACCCTGATCATAACTTTTAAGCAAAAGATTTCACTTACACTTTATATACCTTCGCTTTACTTTAGTGACAGGAATATTTCATTCTTACATAAATGATTAATGACTGTTTTATGATCTAAATGAAAAAGATATAACATTAATTTTAAACGTTATACAATGGATTTCATTAATCTGAGCATTTGTAACATTCTATATCACTATGAACTCTTCTGTTAATTCCAAAAATTTTTGTCAAAAATGTGTTTCAATGAAGAGAAAAAATTAAAGAAAAGATATGTTGAAGAAAATAATGTATATAAATATTTGTTATATAACATTACTTCAAATTTTATTTGAATTATATCACATAAACTATATATTTTCCAGAATCAATATGTTGGAAATGTAACCAAAACATTTAAGGAAATTATAATTTTAAAAATTAAAAAATATCCTAAATTTCTAACAGAAAACATCATTAAATAATTCCCTCGGGTAACGCTAACTTACCTGTTGAAATCTTAAAATATTTACTCTGCCTTTTCTGATTATCTATGAAAATAAAGTTTCATTGTAAGTTACAAGCTTACTTTATAATTTCTTAATATGCTTCGTAAGCATATTGCACACATTATAAAAATTTCTAGCATGAAAAGGTCTTCCAAAATATTCCTAATCTTTTTAATTTTTTGAGAAAATTGACATTTTTATTCTTATTATTACTTTATTTTTCATTCATATTTTTTTTTTAAAAAAACATCCCTGTGTCTTGTTATCTTAAGCTTCCAGACAATTTTCAGGAGAAATATTCATCACTCTTAAGTTTCATATAAGCGATATTTCATACTGCACTCAAATTAAAAGTTAACTTTAAATTACGTACAAATAGCATAATGGTATATATTTAAGTACATTTTCATATCATTATTTATTTTTTTTACAAAAATATCAAAACCTAAGGAAATTATTTTATACTAATTATAAAAAAAACTATTTAATATGTTATTGGAAAAAATGAGTGTCTACAATGAACACTGAAAATTTCTAAAATGTTTTTGGAGACAAAGCACATTTTTATAATTTTTACGCTTTAAAAATGCTTTATAAGATTTCGGAAGTAATTTCTTCGTAGTTGCGAATTATAAGTCAGATATGCAGAAAATGCACATATATTAATAAAATATCATGGATTTAAATAATTTTAAGGTTAGTTGTATGTAATTGGTATTAATTTGTTTTTGAGAAGATCAAAACATGTTTTTCATTATCTAATGATTACGCGAATAAATGTATTTAGCATTCTAATGCTACAATAAAAAAAAACTACTATTTAATCAGAAATATATTTTGCTCAAAATACCTTTGATATTGCAAGATAATCTCCAACGTCATTAGTCATGATCGCCACGCTTCTTTTCAACACCCATAAACCAAGACGATGTCTGTTTAATTTGAAGAAAATCTTTCTCGAATGAAGACCAGAATAAAAGAACTGATTCTTTTTGCATGATTAAGTTACATAAATATATATAATCTGGAATAAAAACATTTTTTTTCAATTTATTTTAAAAAGAAAGAAAATTTTAAAAGGAAAGAAAGAAAGTGTTTTATACACGCGCACTTATAGTAACACAAATTCTTTATTGTAAAGATACCAACAACCATCCATCTATTTTCTCTTACAAATGCATATTTTATAAATGCACGTACGTACTCACATAGATATATTGAATTAAAATGTTATAACTCTAACAAATTTATTTGGAAATTTATTCCCTCATCATTCACCAAAGTACATAATAAACTTAAATAAATTCTAATAAATCATAAATTTAATTGCACACTTATATTATCTTTCTCTCCTTGAGAAAACAATCTTGATTTATCACTATAAATCATTCTTGGAAATGCATATCATGAAGGATTAAATTGAAGCGTCTTTATTTAATCTTATTACATTTTAAAAATCTTCATTTCACGTTAAATGCACTTTGATATAAGTATAATTAAATTGATTACTGAGTTTTATTACCCAAAAAATAAAGACTAGATAATAATCCGCATGGAAATTAGCGAAGCAATTATATCATTTAAGTATTAAATTCTTCACACACAGTCATACAATTCATTATAATTTATTTTCCATCTAGTAATTCACTAATTTTCTATGAAATAATTTATAATTTCTATTATTGATGATATTTTTGTTACTTTTAAAAAATATAATTACATAAAATGTAAAATTTCTCTTTGTGTAAGTATGTATGTATATATATATATACATATATATATATATATATATATATATATATATATATATATATATATATATATATATATATATATATATATATATATATATATATATATACATACAGGGTGATTATAAAAAAACTTTGCCAACATCTGCACTTCTAGCGTCCATTCTATTTAACCGATCAAGATGATACTTCAAATATAGTTCTTTTGAGATATGCGCTCGTGATTCTGTGAATGGCAACACAGTGGCCCTCGCGGTTACAGTTATAGTGACAGAAACTCGAAATTTTCGAATGGCAACGCCTACTTTTTACCATCGCAAAATGTTCAGCACATGCGAAAACCCTAAATAGCGTTGAAACGGTACCGATATGTCCGAAAACCGACGTGTTATACACATACAAACAGTTCTTCAAGGCGCACGGAGGAATAATGCATACGACAGAGACAAGACACTGCTCAATGATGAGAACACATAGAGAAAAAAATCTTTATTAATTTCAAACATTTTCCACATGAGTGCCATCACAGGCAATTACGCATTGCATGCGGGAGACGGTGGACAATGTCGCTGCACGCAACATGGCACGAGGGATGCTTCCAATCTCCCGCCGTATAGAATCCTTTAAGTCCGACAATGTTTGAGGATTACACAGATAAACTCTGGATTTGAGATAGCCCCAAAACCAGAAATCCATAGGCGTCAGATCTGGGGATCGCGCAGGCCACGGAAAAGGATAATAGCGTGAGATGATGCGATCACCAAAATGCTGATCCAGGAGCCTTTTAACTGACCTCGCTATATGTGGAGGTGCGCCATCTTGCATCCAAACAATGTCATTGAGTGCATTCAGCCGACGCAACTCCGGTAAGACATAATTTTTCAGCATGGCTGCATACCGAGGGCCCGTTACAGAACATGTTGCAGGGCCAGTCGGGGTCGTTTCCTCAAAGAAGAACGGGTCCAGAACAAATGTAGCTGTAATGCCGCACCATGCAGTCACTTTGGCGTCAAATAATGGTACTGGCGCCACAGCATGAGGATTCGTCTCTCCCCAGTGCACACAATTCTTTGTGTTAATGCTGCCATTTAAGGTGAAATGCGCCTCGTCCGTCCATAGTATGCGAAGTGGCCAGTCATTATCCGCATCATATCGTAACAAAAATGCATTTGCGAAGTCCAGACGTTGTTGTGGGTCACCCGGCTCCAACATCTGGATGCGCTGGAACCGATAGGGAAACACGTGAAGTACCGAGCGCAAGAGCTTGCGGACCGTTGAGTTCGGAATATCCAACACGCGCGCTATGCCTCTTGCGGTTTCTGTGTGTCCTGCAGTCACTGTATGGTGCACTTCCATGACAACGTCCTCAGAAACAGTTGGCCATCCGGAGCGCTGTTTGTCACAGGTGCAGCCTGTATCTTCGAATTTACGCACTAAATCACGCAGAGCTTGCAGAGTACATGGGCCGCGTCGTTGTCGATGATTGCGGCGATACACACGCAAGGTTTCCGCAGCGTTCATCAAATTTTGGTAATAGAGTTTGATCAATTCACCGCGAACTTTCCTAGGAAGACTCATATCGTCGGCATGTGCGAGTTCCCGAATGACGACTTCGCATACCCGCTTGGTATTTTATAGGTTTCCTACGCTGAATATCTGGCAACCGGCATTCTGTGATTGGTGTCTTGACTCTGTCACATGCAAATTTATTGCGTGCGCCCAGATCGTGTTTTATTGGCCGGTTTTCAGAACTCTTTTTTGTGTTTGCAGAACACGTCCGTTTTTAGACATATCGGTACCGTTTCAACGCTATTTAGGGTTTTCGCATGTGCTGAACATTTTGCGATGGTAGAAAGTAGACGTTGCCATTCGAAAATTTCGAGTTTCTGTCTCTATAACTGTAACCGCGAGGGCCACTGTGTTGTCATTCACAGAATCTCGAGCGCATATCTCAAAAGAACTATATTTGAAATATCATCTTGATTGGTTAAATAGAATGGACGCTAGAATGTATACAGGGTGTCCCGAAAGGTCGTTGCCAAACTTAACGTGGTGGTCTGTCATACCATGGCAAACAAGATTTACATAGGAACTTGTGTCCGAAAATGTGAACAGCGACCACTAGTGGGCAATGTTTGCAGGCGTAGAGGGGGAGAAAGAAATGATGCTGAAAGAGGTTTCAATTTGTCTTTTAGGGAATAATAATAAAGCGTTGGGAATAATAATCATCGCACAGTGACTGTACCCTTTGGATGTGGTAGGGGTGTTGCCTGTCCTCGTGCAGTATGCGCTGAATGATGGAACGAAGTACACCCAAGACACGTTCGATAGCTCAGAGGCTTTTTCCCGGGTTCCTTTCAAATTCCAGTAAAACAGCTTCCTCTGCGACAGGTGTGCGTGTAGTGCGTTCTCGACCGATGTGGCTACCTGTCTGTAAAGCTCCTGCCTCGCACAATCTGCGAAACTGTTGCCCAAACAAAGCAGGACCTGGCTGACATTTGTTTGGGAAGCGCTCAAGGTAAATCCTTCCCTCGACCCGTCCATTTCCATCCGCAGCACCATACGCGTAAATTATATCGGCCAATTCTTCATTAGAAAACCGATTCATCGTTCTCCTGCAGCGTCGTCGCCGGAGATAATCACACTTCCCACTCTCCCATCAGCCTGCTAACATTGCCCTCTAGTGGTCGCTATTTGCATTTTAGAACACAAGTTCCTAAGTAAATCTTGTTTGCCATGGTATGACAGACCAGCACGTTAATTTTGGCAACGACCTTTCGGGACACCCTGTATATATATATATATATATATATATATATATATATATATATATATATATATATATATATATATATATATGTTAATGCTCCTAATCTCTTAATGTACATTTCAATTTCATTTAAAATTCTGCATAATTAAAGTAAAAATAAATGAGTTAATTTTATATCTTTTTAATTAAAATTAAAATTTAAAATTTTAATCATACAAACTCAGATAGTTAAAATGATAACTAATAAAATGTATTTTCTACTTATATTTAACTTGTTAAATGCTTGCCTCATTGTTATTTATAATGATTATTATTAATCTGAAATTGATGCCATGTTTAAAAATATAGGTGCCACTTTATCGTGTTTTTAATTTGATCTTGTAATTTTCTATAATATATAAGGTAATTAAATTTGAATTTATAGATTTTCTCATCATGATTGCTTTTGCATCAGCTTTATGTTACAATGTATTTTCTCTGACTCATTATTTCTTAATATTATTTTCAGGTCTAAAACCAAAAGTAAGAGATCACTATCATGCCCACCGACTTTCATTCTGGTTAAACCTCTTTCCCCAGTTACACCAAACAAATTCAGTAAATGTAAGCCCTGAACATCACTTACTGGATGATCATGATAATCCTAATTCCTACGAAGGTCTAGTGAGACAAGTACCTTTCTCTCTAACAAAAACTGAATCGGACTCAGAAATACCTACTAACTCAGAAGCTGAATCATCTACCGAGGCTGGAAATAAAAAGAGCATATTTCTTACCACTATACAAGCTAATTATCAATCTTCCACAGAGGATACCACTCCTCCTACAACAACAATGAATGTCACCAGCACTTTAGCTGTAATTAAATCAGGCGACAACTTCAATTCAGCTCTTAGTGTTACTATAGCTGTAGGAGTCAGTCTTTTAATTCTCAATATACTTATTTTTGCTGGAATTCGATACATGCATGGAAAGAAAACAGAAAGAAATAGAGTTCAGATGAACACAAGAACTAATTCGGTACGTATATCTATTTTTTTAAATAAATTCAATACAGATAATTTTAGGAAAAGTTATTGTACACACATCCAGAAATATTTTCAGTTCTTGATAGTATTTATAAAAATGAAGCAAATTTCATTCATTAGCATTTCACGATAGACAGCCGTAGCAAAATTGATGGTAAAACAATTCAGTGATAAAAAATCATGTATAATATGTAGACTCTTTATCAACCAGTAAATAATATTAGAATAGGAAACTAAGATGATTCGATACAATACATTGCTTAAAATATAAAATTTGATTAAAGCTAAAAAAAGCTGAAAAAATGAAATCAAATATGTTTTTGTACTTTATAGTTGAGAATAAAGTTTTCTTTAAAAACACATGGTTTACATAATAGCTGTCTTTTATTTGCATAAAATATTCTGTAATGATAACATTACGACGATTTTTTTTTAATATTTCTTTGAGAATAATCCTTTTTAAGTTATATTATTACTTTATAATAACGATGGGAAATGGATGACTAAGCCTTCTCTGCAACTAGGCCGGAAGACTGCTACTCATTTATTGCTACCGTAGGGCACCTGTGTACCAAGCCATGGAGGCGAGTAGCATTACCCACGTTACACTACGACAAACCTTGAGTCACATTTATTACCTCAGAAGAAAAGACAGACACGCAGAGAGAAGGAAACATCTATACCGAACACGGGATTCGAACCTGGGATCAACAGCATAGGAGTCAGGAACGTTAACAACTCAGTCATTGGCAGGCTTAAGTTATATTATGCCCATTTATAGAAACATTTTGCTACAAAATAAAATCAAGATCTTATATAAAGAATTTTTCATGTATTTCTTAGCATTTAACTTATTTTTGCTTACACTGAAAATGTTGTTCAAAATTATAAGTTAATTTGGTGCCATTTTTAAAATTTCATGAGAGGTAGTCCACAAACATAAAAACATTTATGCGGATTTTTCGTGTTAAATTCAGAATATGTTAGTAGGAATGAAGCTAGACGAGTAACAAGCTTGATCAGATTTCATGGCAAAATAAGCATTTTTTCTCCGCCACATTTTTGTCTAGTTTAGTTTTTTTTGCAAAGTTCATTTAAATGTAAATTCAAACAGTAGAAATGGGCAGTTAGCAATGCTTTGATGATGAAATGAAAGGGATGTAAACGTTAAGATTAAAAGCATATTAAGCTCGTGTCCAGATTGTGAAGATTTTAATCTAATGCCCATCTAAATGTCAAATTTATGGAAACAGTTTTATGACTGGAACCATCACGAGTATACTAAACGTATAAAATAATCAAATATACAAGAAAAATACATCTCACATGTAAGTGTGCTTATTCCAAAGGAATTTGGTTGTGCCTTATATTAATTTATCATTGATTTTGTCATCTCAAGTTCTAATTTCACTCTAGATAAAGATATTTAAACAGAAAACAGTAATATTTCAAAATTTGTATTTTATTTCAGCTACATAATGACATGTTAGTCAAAACATATATTACATAATCTGAAAAATACAAGGTTATTATTTTATGCAGGTTTAAAAGAAACGTAATATTGATTAAAACTGATGATTTTCCCTAAGATTTGAGAATGAACTTATTGGATAACAAATATAAATGTTAAACACCATAGTAAAAGAAAAAACACTAGAGATGAAATTATCGGCTGCTACTTGAAAACATTTGTTGCTTGATTGGACTCGCCAAATTTATTAGTCATAATCTGTAATGCCTACAAGTATTATGAGTGTTTGCAAAGAAAGTTTCCAAATGTACTGTTTTTCTCTACAAATGACTTTTGACTGCAATTCATTGTTTCTAAATACATTCTACGCTATTTAGTAACTTTTGCAAAACTAGTTACTATGAGTTTAACGTTCAATACTTTAGGTAGAGAAAAATCAGATTTATTACTGCCATAGTTGAAAAACATGGAAAATTTGTGTCTTATCATCGAAAGCTTATTATGACTCAATGTTTGTTTTGATAAAATGAGTAAAAAGATTGATAAGAAAGTAGCTGAATACTAATCTGTTTCACTGGACAGTGACAAGCTATAATAATCAAGGAGATGAACAATTTCAAGTTCAATGAAATATATCATGTATAATAAATAAATAGTAGCTGTGACTGTAACAGAATTAAACAAATAAGCAAAAGAAAATTACATTTCTTAGAGAAGAGCTAATAAGTTATAGTAAAGACTGTGATTAGAAGTAATATTCACGAATTCATCGAAAGATTGCATTAAAATTAATTTTCTTAAATCATTATATTTTTTAACATATTTCCTGTGTGTGAGATTTTATTTTAATTATTATAATATAATTGCAAAATATTCTTATATATTTTTATGAGTTATTTTAAAAATCCACTTGATTTTTAAGATAAGACTTAAAAAAATATTTTTACCTGTTTTCATATGTAAATGCATCAAATATCACGAGAGTGCTTTAAAGTTATCAAAGTTGTGGGATTTACTACTTCATGAAGAGATATTCCATATAAATGTATTTAGCAGAAAAATGTTAACGTTAGTAATAAACGTTAGTAAACGTTAATCTTAAAACACCATCTTAATATCGATGGTGTTTGTAGTAAAGACCTCTAATCAATTAATGTAAATATAATAGTATATATATGTAGTTTTAAAAAATAATTCATTTTTTTAATTTATAATTTAATTCATCTTTTTTCTAACAGAAACAGGAATATTGATATTTAAAAAAACAAAAATAAAAATATTCACATTCAAATATATCTCCTAACTGCAAGCCTAGGTTTAAAATAAGCAAAATTCTTTGGAAACGCAAATTCTATTGTTTACGAGATGCTAAACACAAGTAAATCAAGTATAGAAAGCAAGTATATGCAAACTAAATTTGCCTGACTAACAACTTTTCAACCAACTTCTGAATTTGTAAAGACGTAACATTTCCTCAGTTCAGATTAATTTACGTAGGGTAGTGTATGCTAATAAGACATTTAAAGCTCGAGCTACAAATTAGATGGAAGGAAAAGCCTAAGAAGGCAAATTTCACCCTCCACGGAAAACAAATTTCTAGTTTTCTGAATACTAGAGGGAAGATGTTAATTACTAATTCAACTTTTGAATTTATCCTATTTATGCTTGGTGAGATTTAAGCCAAATGACAACCTATTCCAAAATAGACTCACATTACCTTAAAAACCTTGATGGTTACTGATTAGCACAGTTTAATAAAGAAAAAAAATCCTCATAAATAATATTATATTTATAAGCTTCATGATTGTTAAGAATATAATGAAATTTAAGCAATTTCTAACTGTCAAATTAAAATGCTGATTAATGTATTTTGACTTGACAACACCCATCCGTATAAATTATCGTTTAATCAGTTATGAGTAATAAATTAGAAACAGTATGGCTTTGAGACAGCTTGGTTTCATAACATTACTTTGTCAGCATATTTTTGAACCAATACATTATTTTCAATTCAGCCCAGGAGTTCTATTGCTTGAAACAGGTCAAAAATAACGACAGACAAAATAAGAGAGAAAAAAACACCTGCTAAATCTCGAATTATACAAAGGGATATAGATTAAAAGAATTTGTGTCGGTTTGCAACACTAATGATTTAGAGTGAGGAAAACCGATATACGTGTAGCAATTACGCCATAATTTTGCCTTTATTAACGCAGAAAATTATATTTTGAATTTCAAAGAAAATTGAACCCCTTGTTGAAAAACTTATTGCAGCAGGTGTTTTTATTAATATTATTTGATGTTAATCCCTTGTTCTTATTAATTTGTCTCATTTATACTTTCTTTAAAACTTATGTTAATATAAATTATATCTTGTACTTATTATTTTAATTTTAAAAGTGCTGGATTTTAATTTTAAAAAATACTTAAAAATATTGTAACATTCTTGATCATATATAAAAAAATATACATTTATTTCTATACCAGTAATCAAATATTGTTTTATTATACTTTTAAAAATAAATACATTTTTTTATTTAAAAATGTGAAGTTTATATGATGATAAAACTATAATCTCCTTTTTATGATAAATTTTTTGTTCAATTATATTTCTCAAGTTTAATATCATTTCAGAATAAAAAATAAAAAATTAGGCTGTTAATAATGAACACTTTAAATTATTTATTGTTCAGAATATTATCCTTTTTATTGTAAAAAATAAAGATTTCTATAAAATAAATGGAAATCTAAATTAATATCCTGTTATCTATAATCAAAAAACTTATACAAATCAATATTATCAAAATCGATACAATGGCAATGAAAATATTTGAATCTGGGTAGGTATTTTTTATCTTTATAACCCTTATTAGAATATTAGTATAATTGTTATTCTCTTCATTAATTGAAGATAACTTTGAAATGCTTATGATCCCACAAAATAAAATTGAGTATTATAAATTAAGTTTAAGGACAAAATCCTTAATGTATTTGCTGTATTTTATTAACAAGAGGTCAAATTTTCTTTCATATCATTCATCAATTATATGACCGCTTTCAAATTACAAGCATTTATTTTATTTTACTAAGAATTGATATATTATGCTTTATCTTAAGAAAATTGCTTAAATTGTAAAAAAATTATTTTAATTTTAAAATTTATTATATAACTGCAATTTAGTTTAAGATAAATAACATAATTTTTTTACAGTTATTTTTGTACATATTTCAATGCAGATATGCTTATATACTCTTATATTTAAAAACAAATATATTATTATTACATTTAAGTGATTTTACATCCGTTTCTTTTTCATGGGTAATTAATCTATAAACTTATATATATATATATATATATATATATATATATATATATATATATATATATATATATATATATATATATATATATATATATATATATATATATATATATATATATATATATATATATATATATATATATATATATATATATATATATATATATATATATATATATATATATCTGAAAGCTTATTAATAAGGTATGTCTGAAAGATTTTCTTACAATGTAAGATTTTGTGTTGAATGTATGGCTTAAAAACGTCCCTCATTATAAATGTAAGTTTTACTAATTTAATTGATAAGTTATTTAATATTCTTAGTACTTATAATTAATATGAATATTTGACTTATACCTTCAATATACAAAATCATCATTATTATTCCTAAAATTTTTAACCAAATCATAACACTAATCTTTTGTGTATTCAATCACTGTGGTTAACGTTCAGTTAACTGAACATTAATCACAATGAATGTTCATTAACTAGAATGACTACTGAATATTAAATACGAGCACTACTGACGATTCATCTGAAACTTATCAGAGGCTTAAAGGAGTTTCAAATATAATCATACGGTTTCAGAAGTAAATTTCAGATGTATTCAGACTTTAAAATTTAATACATGAAACATAATAACTTTTGTAATAAAAATGGGTATTCTTACATCCAAAACTAATTTATAGTGCAAATTTTTAAAATAATTTATTATACTGTACCATATATAGATAGATATATCTATCTATCTATATATATATATATATAAATATATATATATATATATATATATATATATATATATATATATATATATATATATATATATATATATATATATATATATATATATATATATATATATATTATATATAAATATATATATATATATATATATATATATCCTCAGGTATATATATATATATGTATATATATATATATATATATATATATATATACTCAGGTATATATATATATATATATATATATATATATATATATATATATACATAGATAGATAGATAGATATATCTATCTATGTATGGTTTTCCATGGTATGGTTTATATTGTATGACAAATATCCATGATTTTCGCCTACTAAATTTGGAATATTATATTTGATTCTGTGAAACGTTTCACAGTAAGAAATCATTTATAGTTTTGAATTTATAAATAGGCAAATAATAGAAAACAAACTATGTGGTTTTAACATGATGCTAAGTATTTTATAATCATGCAAATTTGACTACAAAAATATTTAATATTATTAATAACACAACGCATTTTTATTTATATCAAATAAAGAAGAGCCGCTAATTTTGGAATTTAAAATGTATATGAATTCATATTCGCAAAGTTTGTAAAACCCCACATAATGTAAATGTCAAAAATCATTAGTCTTTAAGATTATTACTTTAAAATACTAATTTTCTATTTATGATTTTGCAGCAACAAACTTTAGATGAAGTTCAGAGTAATCCTCCATCCGTAGCTCACGTGAAGACAGTTTCTTTGCTTGCTCCTCCTCCTTCGCCAGTCTGCCAGACGGAGGAATTGACACTTCAGCCCCCACAACCGCACTCTCACAAGGTACTCACACCTTGCTCTGTGCCCAAGCCCCCTAAAATCCAAACAAGAGAGAGCTTAGCCGAACTGCAGCCCCTCATCCACCTCCACAGCGCTCATGCTGCTGCTTTGGCAAATAAATCACCAGTCCATCAGTACACACAAAATGCACAGATTCATACTCCATGCAATCACGAGATCAAGTTGTAAGAAGAGGCGTTTATAAATAGCGCTTTCTAATTACGCTTATGGTGTTGAATTTCTATGGGACTCAGGTAAAGATGTAATCCTTTTTTTCCACTATACTATAATTTTCGATGAATGTATGTAATTCGAGCTTGTGTGATTAGAGATTAATATACCACAAGCAATATATGTGTATCTGCATTCTATAAGGGCTTAAATATAGATTATGTATAGGCTTAAATACACAGAGTCAGTCAGAATAATATTCACATACTTCAAGTTCTCTGAAACTCCTTCCTAAATGCATATCAAATTTTTAAAAATGATATAAATTTAAAATTTGATAGGGAAATTCGTATTATAATTTCTGTAATCTTTGACGGTTTTATAATTTCTAAGAGATTATTTAAAAGGATTTATATGTTTTTTTTAAATATTATAAATTATGTAGTTTGTAAACTGCGTAAATGAATTTGTATAATTCTTCCGACTAATTAAAAATCTCAAATGTGTGTCACTCTTTGTATAATTTAAGGTAAAATCTCCATATTAATTCAATATACTACACAAACTTTGATAAAGAAGTTTTAAGGAATATCAGGATTATTCAGATTAATATTTATATTTCAAATTTGTTACTTAATCTAAAAACCTTATAAAGCTAATATGGTTCAAGATGTTACAATTGAAAAGAATCATTTGCTTCTTTGTGCTTAGATTATTAAAATGAAAGGAATTTTTTTACATAAGTGTACTTCAATGAAAGGAGGTGGATAATATTTCTTAACTGTTTTTGAAATATGACCAAAAGGAAAAACAAAAGTTTATACAAAACTATTTACTACAAAAGAAACATTCACAACCAGAGACAACGAGTTAAGAAAAGGCCAAAGAAAGCAGATATATTTCAGACATCAATGAAAAATAGAATCTCAGCTAAGACACCCAAACCAAAAATAATGAGGGGAGGTTGTCGTTAAGAAACACAATTAAAAAAAGTGGTGATTTTTTTCTAATTAGAAAACAAAAAAAATGTGCTTACCATTTTTCCATTCATTGGCCAAGCACTAGTACTTCGAGCCTTAGTAATGAATCCTAGTGATGTAACTGCAACTGACACTAATGACTATGTACAGCTTTCTGGCAAAATGCCACTTGAACCTCGCAATGGTAGTAGAGAGGGACTGACAGCTTTCCATTAAACAATAGAATAGAAGAACATGATCCAATTTCTTTGTTTTTTACTCATTTTATTCTGAGATTTTTCGTATTTCTCTACAGCTTGACCAAAAGAGAATCTTATGAATCAAAATATAAAAGACAGAAATGAAATTGAAAAAAAAATCTTTCATCAGAAAATAAGGCAGCGTACATATTCTCTGTCTAAAAAAATCAAATTTTAATGGTCATAATATTAGGCAAAATTTAAAAGAACTATACAAATATAATCCCCCCTAAATTAGTTTTTAAAGTGTAAATAATCTTAAAATTAGAAGCTTGTAATTTCTGCCAGATTATAACTCAATGAAACAATTTGAAATAATAAACAAATAAATTAGAAAAATTTGAATAAAAAGTA
The DNA here is from genome assembly GCA_037975125.1 of Latrodectus hesperus. Classification (NCBI taxonomy): domain Eukaryota; kingdom Metazoa; phylum Arthropoda; class Arachnida; order Araneae; family Theridiidae; genus Latrodectus; species Latrodectus hesperus. Next base: position 49,485,754 of record CM075859.1, on the reverse strand, counting down.
ATCTTTTTTGAAATAAATTTCACAAAAATATCATGTTTCCAGAAAAAATAGCTTCTGTAAAATCAATGTGACAAAACTCCATAAGAATGCATCATTATAAACAGAATTTAGATAGTTGAAGATACAAATATCAGAATATTAGTTAAATATGAAATTGTATATCAAAAAGGAATTTTTTTAAGCATCTATTTTTGCAAAATGAAGAAATTAGATTTTCTTGCATTAGCATTCTTACATCAATAACCAAATTATCATTAATAAAATAAATTATCGGAATAATTAGTGTCTCAAATTAAAATTAACTGAAATAATTTTTTATTTTTTTATAAAAATAATATATTTATTTTTATAGCAGACATTGAGAAACAATTTTCTTAAGCATTTCATTCGCATAACTTTATGAAATTTAGTGACTACATTAAAATATTGGGTACTTATATGCTCTAATTATAATTACATTTTAAATATATAAAATTAAAAGTATAAATCTCATATTTTATATTTTTCAATGCTAAAAGCAATGATTCTATAATTAATTAAATTTTACTTAAAATAGGAGTTTTTCTATAATAAGAAATAATTCTTCATAAAATTTTATTTTTCGAAAAACATATATTTGTTGAATATTAAACATGCCTAAAAATAAACTGAATATTAAAGAAAGTAGCAGATTTATTAAAAATATCTTTAATTTTTAAAATTATCTTCTTTCATAAGATTTCAGCTTTAAATACACATAAATTATAATATATTAATATAGATGAATATTGCATAAATTAATGCGATATTTATTTAAAATATACAAATTTAAAATGTGTCATATCAGAGAGGGAAGGTATTTTTTCCTTAATCTTATATATAAGTGGAAGTTAGATCAATATCACCATGATAGAAAGGTATTTAGAATGATTGGCAAAGCAATCTTCTGATTTGTTGCATTAATAATACTTTCATTCAAATAGGAAAGAGATTAATAAGGGCTTAAATGGAATCCCTTAAACTATAAAAAGCTTAAATGATGTGTTGGTTCATTTCATAACTATCATCTTCCTTTGAATATAATGCACTTCATTTTGGTATAACATTAAATATACTTGAATTGACATTTGAGTTTTCCATTTTAAAATATATATAATACGAATTTTTCCTATACCAATAACTGATAAAACTAAATGCATAATTTACAACCTTTCAATCAAAGCAATTGCATGTTCCATTTAATCATATTAAAATTGTATCATTTCCTTTAAAAAACTAGATTTAAAATTATATTGAATCATAAGAATATCATTAATCAAATTAATTTAAAAGATTTAAAGAGCTTAAAGAGCTAATAATTTAAGTTAATTTTAAAGTAAAATAACATTTTGTTGTGGTACTGATTTTTCATTTATTTATCAGGTAAACGCCTATTTAGCTTGTCACATTTAATAAAAAAATTATGTTTACTTAGTTTTCTGTCAACTTATATAAAATACTATTTTGTTTATTGCCTTCTGCTGTAATCATTCACAGTATTAGTGTCTTTTATTAATTTAAATTATTTTTATATCACCAAAGCTAATAAGAAACTGATAACAAAAATAACAATAGAACAAATAAGATATTAACTAAGTGATTATAGTTAGCATTGCTGTCTATTTTTAAGCCTTTTATTATATTATACGTAGGTGTTTATTGCTTTATAAAGCAAGATTTAAAAAAACCTGAAAAATATTATTAAGTAAAAATAATCGTAAATACTTGGGAAAGAATGAAAAATTCATACCAGTTCATTCGTGGTATAAACAGAAATTTATCATTAAAAATGTCAATAATTTATATCCAGTATTCAAAATCTATCCAATTAACACAGTTTGCATTAAAAAATTACTATTATTTTATCGCATTTCTTTTAATATTATTTTTAATAACATATAACATGTCCTTTAAGACATACAGAAATTAAGCACTATGTTATTCTACCATGCTATGCTTAAAGATGATAACTGATGAACAATACTTAATATTTTATTTGAATGAAGTTTATCGCATTTAGAAAATGTAAGTAAAATTTGATATGTATGTTGATATAATACATAAAATCCTTTGGATACTTGTAGTGCCAAGAAAAATTTAACACTGGAATAACCACATGAGAAATGAAGACAGTCCCGGGTTTTTTTTCTGACAATCGTTGCAAAATAGAGGTTAAGATATGTCTAAAAGCCTAGATGTCAAGATGTCTATAAATCATGTTCCCTACCAATTACTGCCTCGAGAACTCAAATCCGACTGCAGTGATTTTTCTTGAAAGTCAAAGTAGATGATAAAAACTTCCGACATAAAACTTCTGCTGAATTGTAAGAAATATTTTTGATTATTCTAAGGAAGAAAAATTGTAGGTTTTGCTCCTTAGAAAATAAGGTTGATATAAAGTAAATAAAGAAATGGTTAGTGATACATGGTATATCCCCAATCTAATCACTTTATGTTAGACTTGTATATCCCAAATGCTTATAGAAATTCCCCACTGACTGAATTAGGCTATAAGAAATTAATTAATGGGTTGATATTTTTATTACAAGCTGTAGTATAAATATTTAATTCAATCTATAATTATAATTTCAATTTCATCCTTAACTTTTCTTCTGCAACAGTTCAAGCATAGATGTGATTTATGTTTTGAAATATTTTCCGAAGAATTCATTTAACATATTCTTGTAACTAGATGATGGTAATCTAATAATTGTTCAAAATAATCTATAGATGTACAAAGTAAATCATGAGAAAAATGTAAAAAAGTTTGTTTTGCTTTATATTTACATTCACATTTATTTTCTAATAACTCTTCACAAATGTATTCGAATAAGTTACTAAACATAATTCCTAGACTTATATCCCATCACAAAAATATGTCTTAAGCAAACGTAACAAAAAATAATTTTAATTGGAGGTCGAAAACACTTAATTACTTCATGTCTTTAAGATTGAAATTTTTTAGATAAAAATATTTTAAGATTTTCATTAAAATAATACTTTAATATTTTTTTGAAATGCACAAATTAAAATAAATAAGAAAGCTACTTGAACTCACTAAGAAACAAAACTAATTTCATTATTTTTATAAAAGTACAAATATTTAAATATCAAAAGTTTAATTTAAAGTAAACTCTTTTGTTTTTCTGCTTAGGAATTTTGATAAGGAACATATGGAAGAGAATTGCCTAATAAGCCTGGATTATTTTATTGATTAATAATGAACTAAGCAATTTTCTTCATATGAAGTAAATCAATAAATAAATTCCGTTATTACCCATCATAGATCACATATAATGAAGCTGTCTTCTGACCTATTACCTTTGGGACAATTATGGGAAAAGCTCATGACGTTGGGTTATACCGTTACTTACTCAGAAAAAAATTTTGAAAAAAAATACTTAGATCACACTACTGAAAAACTGCTGAATATTAATAAACAAATTGCGCTACCACAAACGAAAACCTAGAGAGAATTTTTTTCCCCTTTTTTGCTCGTATAATTTTAAATTTTCCTTTAGAGTGATAAATGAGCACTCTCAAAAGAACTTTACGTAATAATTCTAACAAGCACCATACTATTCTCCAGTGGTTTTAAGTTAGAAAAAATTCCTAACTCGGGAAAAAATTGTGCTTTGTATTTTTTTATCTGGCATTTTCCTCATCAATTGCCGAAGACTGGCTCTGTGGGGAAAAAATTAAGGCTGCACTGAGCTACTAGTTTAAACAAAAGCAAAGAGCGTGTGACATAAAATGCAGCTGAGATTAGATTGAGTTAAGAGAGAGAACTTTCCTATTAAAATAAAGAAAAATGCATGTACACTAGAAACCCACCCGGATAAAATGATATTTTTTTACAATAAGTGAAAGAATTGTGTAAAGAATATTGCAAAGCAAAAAAATGCATGGTGGGAAAGGGAATAAAATAAATGGAAGAAACCAAAAATGAAAGTGTGAAACACATTTAACGTGTTATTATTCAAAGAAAAGTGAAAAGTAAGGACCTGAGGTTGAAATTGGTTTCAGAAAAAAAGCTCAGAATTACTTTTCCGTTTCATTGAATCTGCTGAAACAATGGATTGCCCTATTTATTACTCACCCCATTTGAAAGTGACAGGGAAATTTTAAGAAAAAGTGGAATTCCTATATCAAAACAAATGATTGTCAATTTTTTAAGATTTCGATTAATAAATTCTACTGCCCTAAAAACTCGATAAAAGAAATTCATTTTAATTTTAGAAACTACCATTTGGTCTTCAAAAATATTTTTTTGTTTCTATGTTAGAATTGTACTCTTAGTTAACGATTTATGAAATCATTTCCATACTTTATATGCATGTATAAGGCTTACATTTTGCAAATTATAAAAATAAAAGATTATAGATACTATTTGAAATGATTTCTTTCGATTTAAATTTATATTTTCATGGTTATGAATTATACAAAATAGTCGTCAATAAAAATAAAATAAAATAAAAGATCTTACATTTTAGTTTTCCTCCAAAAATTGTATTCAGATGAATTATATAAGTGTCACTCACATAAGGAAAATTTTAGACTGAATCTATAAAAATTTAATGCAAGTTTCATTCGTAAGTATATTTTTATTTAATGTTAAGAAATTTTTTATTTAATGTTAAGATTGAAGTAATGCACTATATCAACGCAATTTATTTTTTTTATTCCGTTTTCCTTCAAAATTGTTTATCAATCTGGGATACATAAATGTATTTGTAAAGTTAAAATGAATGATATACGCCGACATATGCATTTATGAAATTCTTTTTGACACTAAGTTTATTTTGGGATTACATTCGAATTTTTATAAGAATTTGTTAAAATGATATTTTAATTCACACCATTTATTTATTAACTTGACTCGATAACTCTTTAAAATTTATGAACTTTGAACTTTACTATCAAATTGGGAAAGGAAGTTTTTCAATTTAAAATATTAATATTTATTTACTTTTTGTAAAAATACTGATATTAATATTTTATATGAATGCAATTTAAGTAAATAACGTTTTTAACTGAAAACTTATAATATATTCATAAAAAAAGATAGCTCGTAAAATTAAAAATGCTTAAAAAAATAAAGAATGAAACAATTGATTAATAAAAAAATAATGTTTAATCATATATGAACCACAGTTATATATATATATATATATATTTCATAAGTTTAATTTATTTAGTTTAATTTAATGAAAAATGTTAACATTAATGCAAAAAATATTGAAAATTACTTTAAAAAAATTCATAATTTTAAATAATTTTTCCAATGGCAACCATGTTAATGCAATTTACACATCTGAAAGTTTTTTTCTCGATTGGATTTTCGTTCCTAGGATTTTAATGAGGAGTCGATCCCTCTAATCTTAACAAATACTGAACCAGTTGAATGAGAGGTTGTTGGAATCTTGAGCCTTAGTGAGCAGAATGTTTCGAATTTCCTACCATTGTTCCATTGAAATGGGAAAGGTGACATTTGAGTCTTTAGGATGGGAGATATTTGGTCAGCTGAATACTCAGGAACACTGATAAATTTGACGTCCTACCTTGCGAGAGGCGTTATGTGGCTTGCTATTTCGTAAGATTTACCCCTTCCCCCAACTTCTCTCTGGATGAAGGATTTGGCTTTGGAAGTCAAAAGATTTCTTCACCAAGTATCTGCACTCGCTTTTGAAACTTTCTATTCTAGAAACAATGTCTCGTTGTTGGTGATAGACAGAATCTAGAATTCTAATCAGAGAAAGCTTTCATTGGATATAATTCTTACCCTTTTCAGGTTGTCGTTTAAAACTGTAATGTATTATGAACAACATTTAATAGATAAATTTAGGTGAATATAGGAAGACTTTAAATGTTTATATCACTAAATTAGCATGGACTAAAACTGAGTTTTAATTTTGAAGCCTATTTTACTTTAAATGGAAATGCAACATCTTTGTACTAAAATAAATTCTTCACAATAAAACTCAAAAATTTTAAACAACTTATATAGTTTTTGTATAAATGTTTTTGCAATCAGGGCATATAGAAATTAACATTAATTGTGTTTTTTTCAAATTTTAGTTGTTTTATATCTGAATAAATTATTAATATAATAAAAATATGTTATTAAAAAAATTTTGTTGAAGAGAGAGTGTTTATTTTAATTAAATAATTAACACTTGTTTTGTTCGAATGATTTGGAAGTTACTTACATTTATATAATAGAACTTCTAATAATAAAAGAAGTATGAATAAAACGAAATTAAAACTCTGATAATAAAAAAAAAAACTATATGTTTGTTGTGTATACATGATTTAAAACGCATTTGAACACATAAATGAGCACATTTATAAAACAATCATTAACCCCTTATTTCATTGATTAACTATTGTCTCACGGTGTAAACTTCATGTTAAATGTATATAAGGGTTTACGAATTTTAATACTCTCTTATAAGGAATATTTAATTTCTTACTTCACACTTAAAAATTTCATGAGAGTATTTGATGAAAAATAAAGAACATTTTTAAAGCTACTTCGGCGCATTTTCTCTTAGGGTAAATCAAGTTTTTGTTTTGAAATACAATATCAACTTATCATTTCTGCAACTTACCTTATGAGTATCTATAATGTAAGAAAATACACACTACACACATATTCAATTATTTCAATAAATATTTATTCGTAATAAAGTAGGAAAAACATTTAAAATTAAGTCTATTAGTGTGTGATTAAATAAAAAATATCATTAATTTTTACTTAAGAAAAAGAACTATTGAATTGCATAACAAAATCAAATTTTCCCTTTGCTTAAAAACCTAAATAGATAACACTTATTATAATTCAAATTAAATTTAGCTATTAATTAATAATTAAGTGTTTATTAATTAAATTTATATTCACAATGAATTTGAAAAGGTCGACGATTAATTTCCGTAAGTAATTAACAATTTCCAAAAACATTTTAGCTGTCTTATCAAGATACATTCGTTGCAACAATTTAAAATATTTATGAATGGTTATTCTTTATTTATAATAATTGTAACCATATATCATAAATGTGTTTTTTTTGCAGGTCCTAAATGGAATATCATGATATATCAGTATTCCATGAATTTTTTATTTCGTCTTCAAGTTATTTGAACACTTATGATTTCTGTTGATGTGAATTTTACAACTTGAAACTTCTGGATACGATATCTCACTGAGGATACCTTATTATATCATTATCTATGCGTGATACACCGATTGAAATTTTACTGAACTTTGATAATTTATGTATCCTGGGCATCCTCTTCGGAGTATATTATTTGTGAAAATATATGTGTATCAATTTATGTTGTGATTGAAATGTAATTATACTCCAGTATAGTGATTGATTTAGCAAATTTTCTTTTAACTTTAAACAGCCTGCTTCACGAAGCTGAAAGGCTCATTTTTAAGTTTAATTTAATATACACGTGAGTTTTACTACAAGAATGCTTATCTAAGCTATACTGGAGATTGTTTTCATGCTTATAAAGTGTTACGTTGTGCTTAAATGGAAATGTTATTGCTGTTTGAAACTAAAATCTATATAAATATAAATATATCATGGTGGATATGTTTTGTCATTTCGTACTTGCTGCACCTATTGTTTGGATGGAATACATCACTTTCTTTTCTACAAAAATACCACAGACCAGGTATTTCAAACTTGAACACTCTTGAACTTCAAGTTTACTTTATTTTAACCTTTATGGAACGTGATCTTGAGAGTTTAGCAGCAGTGTACTTTTTATTTTAAACGTTTCTTTTTGAAGATATTTTATTGGAGCAGTTTCAATATGATTTATGTAAATATAACTTCTGACAAATTTCAAAATTTTATACTTTTATTTAAGAAGTGTCTTTATTTAGAGTTTTATGAAGAGAAATCCTTATGACTGGGTCATTATTGTACCAGTCATTGGTGAATATGATTGATAATAGCATTTGGAATCTGTGTTTTTATGAATAAAAGTTGAAAAAAAACAAATTACTTGTGTCTTTATTTATAAAGTGCCTAAGCATTTTTTTTACTTATGATTGACCCATTTTCTACGTACGCATAATAGAAGTGAATTATTTGCATTAATAGTGTTTTGTATTACACTAAGAACGATCTTAAATATTATCATTTATTTTATGATCTTACTTAGTATAATGTGCATCTATAAATTTATTTAAATACTTGTGAAAAATAATTTATTAAAAACAATGTGAACCGTTGTATAAGATGCTAAAGCCCTATTATATTATAAACTGATTAATTAATAACTTTATCCAGAAATTATTGCTGGACAAATTTATATATTGAACAACGTTTCCTAAATCATACGTATAAAACTGAATACGAAATTACATTTATGATAAAAATTAATTAAAAAGATTTCATAACTTTATTATAATACTGTATTTAAATTTAAAAAAAGATATTGTATGTCGATACTAATAAGGGATAATATATTATCTCACAAAGAGAGAGCTAAACAATAATTTAAAATTCTGAAAACATTTTACTACTGTTTTTTCTCAATTCCGTTTAGTGTGAATTTTGCTTGTCTTGCAGATATTCGGGTTGCAACAAGTTTACTCTTGAGAGCATTACGATATTTGAAGGATGATTCATGAAGCATTGATATTTTATAAAAACAATCTCATTCCAAATCATAACCAATGGGCTTCTTCTTTAATAATTCAAGCTGAATATTTTTTTAACTCAGATATAATTCTCTTCAAAGCTATCTTAAGTGATTTTCCGGCACGGATTATTAAATTTATTTGTAGGAATGCTAAATTTACTAGAAAAAAATCAGAAATGAATGAATAATAACCTACATAAAGTAACTTAAAGGCGTTTAGAATTTTCTGCTTCACAAAGTGTGATCATAGAAATGTAAAATAAGCATTTTTTATTTTGCTTAGAATTTTTTAAGTAATTACATTTATATCAAATATCTTAGTAATATCTACATAAAAGTAAAAATTTAATATTTTTGCAAAGAGTAATACTTAAAATTTCATGTAAATGAAAGATAATTTTACAGTTTTAAACTTTCAGATTTCAATAATATGATAATAATAATAATAATAATAATAATAATAATAATAATAATAATAATATATATATATATATATATATATATATATATATATATATATATATATATATATATATATTAGGTCTACCGGAAAGTTCGGTCCGTTTTAGAATGAAACAAAGGAATACATTTTTTCATACTTTGGATAAACTTTATTGAATAATATAATTGCCATCATTATTTGTGACTTCTTGCCAGCGTGATGGCAATTTGTTTATCTAATTTTTAAAAAATGTCTCATCTCTAGAGGCCAAAAATTGAACCAGTGCTTGTCTGATATCTTCTTCGTTCTTGAATTGTTTGCCCTGCAAGAAATTTTATAAGGACAGAAACAAGTGATAATCAGATGGTGCTAGGTCCGGACGAGTATGGTGGATGCGACAGAATTTCCCAGCCTAGCTCTGCGACTTTCTGACGAGTCCCCAAAGCAGCATCTGGCCTGGCATTGTCATGAAGCAGAATGATGTCCTTCCTATTGAACATCACCGGCCTCTTTTCTTGGAGTGCTGTTTTTAATTTATCCAATTGCTGACAGTACCTCTCCGAATTTAGCTTTTAGTTTGGTTTCAACAGCTCCAAATGTATTGGTCCTCGAATGTCCCACCCAGCATTCTCTTGTTCAGGCTCAACTTCGGTTCAGAGGTAGAGGGGGCAGTTTTTCCGGGTTCACAATATGCCCTTTTCTTATGATGTTTTCATAAGTCATCCCCAGTTATGATCCGGTCCAAGAAGGGTTCGATTTTGTTGCGTGCAAGCAGAGATGTGCATATGATGATTCGATGATTCAAATTTTTTCACTTAACTTGTGTGGCACCCATCTCGAATACTTCCACACAAACCCGAAATAGGTTTCCGAATGATGGTCGGAAATGGTTTGTTGAGCTGAATCAAGCCTTTCCGCTATCTCCGATGTTGTCAAAAAAGGATCTTGCTCTAACATGATCTTGACAGTATCGTCGTCAATCAAAGATGGTCGCCCAGAACGTGGCTTATCAGAAAGGTCGAAATCACCTACATGAAATTTTTTGAACCATCTTCTGCATGTTCTATCAGAAACTGTACCTTCACCAAACACTTTCAATAAATTTCTATACGCTTCTGTAGCATTTCTTCCTTGTTGGAATTCGTAAATGAACTTCATTTTAGTTCATCTGCGACGAAAATGTGTATACATTGTTAGCGATCAAAAGAGAGAGCCAAATATGTGTCACAGGAATATGCGCATACTTGTTGAAACTGATTGTAACCGAAGCGGACAGAACTTCCGGTAGACCTAATATATGCTTAGCTAAAAATTATTTATTTGTAACGGCATTCACGCATGATAGTGCGTAATTATTATCAAAATGTGAAGTTATAAAACATTTGTGTTACGGAATCAAATAAATATGTTCTTATATAAATCCTAATGCTCTGTTAAAATAAAAAGGAGTTAAACGATACCTTTACATTAGAAATAATGATTTTTAAGAATTATGTGCTTCAGTTGTTTCCATTCTTTCAAACACAAGTTTCCTACCACCGATGATTCTTAAAGAAAACTCAAGAATTAAAAAATGCTTTTTCTTAAAACAGTTCTATGGGCTCTATAATTTTGAAGTGAGCATATCTGTCTAAATAGCTCAATGAATATATTCATTTTCTAAGTACATATATCAATTTATATGATCTGATGAACACGTTTGAATCCTGCATGGATTTAATCATTATCCAATTGGAAGAAATTAGAAGTTTCATGAGAGAAAATAGTTTTCTCTCATGAAACCTTTTGGAAAATTTTACAGTTGAAGATTTGCGTCACAGGCTGCACAAAGAAGTTTAAAAGATTTATTCACTGACTGTAATTTATAAATAGCTATCTTTTTTAGCCGTCATTGCTCTTGGACTATATACCCCAAACTTTCTCTTGATGTCTCTATGTTATAATATATATATTTTTAAAAGTTGGATTGAATTTCATAATTTAATAGATAAATGAAGAGAAAAAAGAGCATACTGATAACTATGTTAGCGAATAAACAATATTTTTATACATGCTTAAAAATCTTGCCCTACTACTAGCTCCTTCCAACATTTACATATTTTTGAGCACATGTGCGAAAAATGTACAACTCGTTACTAACAGAAGTAATTTAACTATGACATTAAATGTTTCATGCATAAATAAAACAAACCTGAACACAGAACAACAGTCTGAATTTCACAAAAACATATAAATTCACAGGCCAAGTCATGCCCAACATCTTCCAATCATTTTGCAAATATAATTTAAGACTGCTAAAAGCAAGACATATAAAAACAATCAAAAGTTCCACAGCTTGAGTTATTTTTTAAACATTCACATAAATCTTTTGGTCTGAAATTAAAATGAAATATGTAACATGGAAATTTACAGTGATCTGATATACAAAAAAAAAAAAACTTTAAAACTTGAAATTAAATAGAAAATAATACTCGGAATCCAGTTTATGGTTAATAGAGGAAAAGAAATTTTTTGGTGATCTCAACAATGTAACAAGAAATATATTCTTTCTTTCTTAGTTCAGATTAGTAGAAGCTCCTTTTAATAAACTTTCATATTTGAAATAAATAGTCTGTATTCTTGTTTGAAACAAATAGTTTAATATATCACTCAGTTTTTTTTCATGAATAGCAATTAAGTATACAAATTCCGTTGGTTTTAAACATCAATATTTTCTTTTGTGAAACTATTACATTAGTGATTCTTTGTGGAGCATTGTTTTATCTAAATTATTAAACTTTTACTGAAAAAAATGTTCTTTACCATTTACTTCCAGGTACCATGGATAAATGCTAATTTCACACATTGCAACTATTAGAAGAACCATTATTTTAGAAGTCTAATATGCCCACATTTCCATTCCCATAATAATAATAGTATTTTCTTCTATAACTTTTCTGAAAGAAAGTTTTTATTAATTTGATAATTTGCTCTATATTTTCAATTTAAATATAAATTTACATTGTTAAATTTGTTAACAACTATAATGACTCTAAAATGTTGATAGTTTTAATATTCCGGATTAAAAATATAATTCTTGAAAAACATTTACACAGCGAAAATCTTATATAAACACACATTTGAACAAAATCAAAGATGTAAAACAACCTATAAATTATATGTGATACCAAAAATAGTACACATGTAAGATATTTTATAGTATATTTAACTGTCTTTTTACATATACAATTTTGTAAACATAATGTTTAAGAAAAAATTAATTGTTAATTTAAATACTAATTTTACTTCAAAATTTTTCTTATTGAGTTTTATATAATATTCTCAACAGACATTATATTTATGTCATATTACTCCACAGTAAATAGTTACAAAATATTATTATTTTGTAGTTATTTACTGTGCAAAAACATTTATAAAAAACAAAATAAAATATAAAAATCGTAAAAAATATAAAATTCTTTAAATTGAATTGAATATTTTCATCTCTTGAGAGTCGCTGAAATTTAATTAATTTTAATTATATTTCTATCACCTATTTTTACCAGAATTTCACAAGTACCTTGTATTTTTTGACAAAACAAAGATAATTGACTAAAATAAAACTAATTGAAATTGCTATGAATATTTATTGAAAAAATATTGAAGAGTATATAAAATAACATATAAAGATTTTGTTCACTTACAGAATAAACACGCGCAAGAGTGCATTCTCCTTAAAACAGTGTGTGTTATTGATTATTTAAACTTAATAAAATATTTGCAACAAAATATGCAATGTTAAGATAATTAATAAGCTTACGAATATGCTTAAGGTCCTTATCGTTTTTTCTCGCTTAAAAAATATTTTATCCAACAATTCCTTTGTTAATTTTTTCTTAAAAATGTGCTTTTTATTTTGGAAACAAATAAAGGACTCAGGGTAAAAAATAGTTTAAAAAAATACTCAAGTACTTTTCTACACAGCATTTTACAGTCACTCTAAATTATTGTGGATTAATCTCTAGAAAACTTCATACATTCATTCAAAATCTTAAGAAAATAGATTAATATTAAGTCAGAGTATTTTAATATTCGTATATGATTAAAATAACCATATCAAATTTTAAAAGATGCTGAGGTTGTTAATTTCAATGTATCATATCAATACAGAATGTGCTGATATTTTTTCCGTGATATAAAAAAATTTCAACAAAATTTTAGGTTATTATTATAAATAGTCATGCAGTTAAACATTCATACAATAAAAGTATATTGTGTAAGCATCCACACATTTTAAAATTTATTAATTATTGTAACTCCAAATAACATACCTTTATCAAATTTGTTTTCTAAATATTAATTTTGAAATTCTCGTTTCGTGTTTTTCGCTTTTTATCATTATATTTATGATCGTATGCTGTGCTTATGCCTGAAGAACCTTTTATTTAATATATGTGATATTCTACTTCATGAGATTAAATATATTAATTATGTAATGCGACTTCAGTGTAATAATATTTACATATGTAATAATTAATTTACTGAAATTTATTTTACTTATAACGAAAATAATTTCCTGCTTATATAAATTATCTTTAAAATTCATATATACGTTATATTTAAGTTTACAAAGTGCCGTAAAAAGCAAAATGCTCTGAAAAGTATCCTTCTTGCTTCATCTTCAATTTTCTAGACACATATACAAAATCAAAAAAGATTAAACTTCTCAAAGCCATTAATATAAGTTAATACTAATTATTTTGAAACCTTTGTTACAGTTAATTTTTACTAAACGAATACATTTATTGATGTACGATGATTGTTTATTTTATGTAGCAAGTTCGTTTGTAATACTCAGAGAAAACGCATTCATCTCATATTTAATGCATGTTAGTAAATCAAGATGCCAGTTAAATATCTGTGGATTATATTCCTTAAGATCTGTATTGAGTTTGTTTCACTACCATTTTGAGATACAATTAATCTCATATTTTATTTGCGACGCAATAATATCTAACCTTAAAAAAATAATAATTGATACATTACGATAATGAAACTTTCTCAGAACTAAAATGATTTTATTTAAATCTACTTTATAACCCATTTCAGAATTTATGAAACATAACTTTATGGATACATTTGTAAGACAATCCACTTCATATAACCAATTAGTATTCTGGGAAATGGATTGAGTATGAATATTTGGGATGGTATTCCATTTATACTAAATCTCATGAGCAATACTCAAATATATCTACTCAAGTATTTCGATGGATTAATTATTAATATATATTCTCACTTTACATTATTTTGAAAATATCAAAATAGCAAACAATTAGGAATTGTTTTAATGAAAACACTTTGTTGATATAATTTAGAAAATCTTAAAGTGAAACTAATTTAGAAGATGTGGATATTTTTCCTAGTTATAAAAACGTTTATCATGACATATATAAGCGATTATAGCAAATTGAATATATATAGTGAAGTATTATATACTTATTGATATTTCTTCAATAAATAATTAATGGAAATTTCCATAACTATAATTTAAGCTTCATAATTTTACACTTTAACTTTGAAGAAGTCTTCCAATTAATATTTATATACAATTTTTATAATTATATGGGAATATAATTTTTTTAACTATTTAGGTTACTAAAATAATGTTTTAAATATGAAGGCTAGAGTTTATGGAATATTTCTACATACCTACAAGATGTAAACTATTTCACGGTAGGAAGGCACACCCCCTATATAAATTTCCATCAAGTCTGCCACTTGTGCCGTAGGGCTAAAAACTTAGAAGTGGCAAGGCATTGAAAAACAAATAAATCATCTATTGATAAATAATCCTGAACAGGAATTCGATGAATTGCTTTTCTATAAAAAATGACAAACTAAATTATACTTTATAAGTTGTTTTGTATGATAAAAAACTGTTTTCTTTTTTATAAAGCTATCTTGCCTAAAGTAAATATTTATCAAATATTTTACGATAGTATTATTTTTATCCTAAAGAAATCTTATGAAACCAGATACAATTATCAATAACAGTAATACACCAAAAATTTGGAATATTAATTATTTATTTAATATAAATAAGATAAATTATTTATTGATGAAGTTTCTAGTTTAGAAAATTTCCAATGATATTAATGAAATAAAGTAGTTCTCAGTTAACTGTGTAATTCATTAAATTATTAATTGTAATTACATATTATCATTATATTATTGTTAAAATTTCATTTAGTTACAGAATGAGTTTTTTTTTCAGGTAAAATGTCTGAATGTTAATAAAATATAATATTAAATACAATTTATACTATTTTAATATAAGCGTTTATCTTGCATAAGTATTATCTTATCTCTCAAAATAATAATAAATCAAATAAAATAGAAGAAATTTTCAAGCTTCAAAAGTAATTATAAGCATGTAATTAATAACTGAAATAAGAGTATATATGTAAGTAATGGAAACATTTGATGTACCAAGAAGGCGATGATACACAAAGCCCATATAATAGAGTATAATATAACAACCTCCATATAATATAAATATGAAATCTGTTAGAATAGTTACAGCTGTTACAATAACAGAGTTTTAAGTTTTAAATAGTTTTCAGCATGACGTTATAATCAAAGAGAGATAAAGCATTGCTTCAAAGTATTTAAAAAGTTAAGAATTTTGACAATCACTTTAAGAGCGAACAGTGAATATCGACTACCTTAAACACATGAAATATCAAACAGCGGTGTAACAATAATGGTCTTGAAAGAGCTAGATTATTAGTTTGAATATGGTATTTTAAGCAAGACAGTTTTTCAGCATCTTCTCAAATCGTTGAGTGTTTTTAAACTGGTACATACAACAAATGTCATCGTACGAATCGTTCAACAGACCATCATCAATGATATAGGTTTTCCCAGTCATAGGCCCATACACGTACCATTGTTGTCTGGAAAACAAAAAAAATGTTTTGTCCTGTTCCACTAATACTGTCATTGGATTTTATTCAATTGCAAATACTTACCTGACTGATGAGTCAGTTCAAGAAACTTTATGTATTTATTGGCTCTATACATGTTAACGCTGCATTTTTAATGAAGTGGAGAGTTTATGATAGTTAAAAGTACTTACAATTGACATTATATAGAAGGACTGATATATCTATACATGCATCTAAAAGATGATACAAAGTGTCATTATCTTATCTCTTTTAACTTTCTTAATACAAAATTTGAAATACAGCAACCGATTTCACTTAAACTGCTGGTCACCCAAAATATAACACCAAAAAGATCAGAATTATCGCAGTAAAATTTCTAAAATCATCAGTTGGCAGTTATCACAATATACAAAGACCAAATGATAGAAATTATAAAGCTTCTTATAAAGTGTGAAGAATGACAAAATTAGTGTTTTAGATAGTATTAATTGTTGGATATAATTATTGCCATAAATCTTAGCATAAAAGTACAGAGGCTTTTTCTCACACACTAACTTAGGATCTATGGAGTATAATAGTCTATGCGACTTCTACATATTAAGTAAGGTTATCTGGTGTAGATGTGGTAGCTATATCTCTAGATAGTTTTTGTGCAAGCTGGGACCAATACTTTCCAATTAGCGATATATTAAAAGAACAAGCAGACTAAGGAAGCAATTCAATCTGATGGGTAGAGTAACTCTTAAACATTGCGTGTCACATGTAGTTGTTCCTTATCCTGTTTTAATACGGCTGAATTAATGGGAAGACCATGGAATCCGAATCCTCAGAGTTGTAGAGCTGTCTGTTCAGTGCACTGAAAATTCGTATTTATTTTTAACTATCTAAATAATTTTTTAATTAACTTTAGTAATTTAGTTTTAACTATGCATTTAATGAATATTATTTTAGAAATGCATTTAAAATACTTTCTTAATTACAATTTATGAAAAATATTATTAAATAAATTTATGTATATAATTAACTGTAACTATCACTGCCAGAGAAAAATTGGCTGTAATAGTGTCTGATTACATTAAATTGATTTAGTTCTTCTGTATTTTAATATAAATAAAATTCTTAGAAATAATTTTTTTGTGACCTAAATATTATGTATATTACTAAAGTAATTAAAAATCATTCGGCTTTTGTACTGAAAAACATTACCAATAGATATTGGTAAACATATGGTTAGGTTCTCGTTTTTGGAAGGTAGACCGTCCGAATCCTAACTCATGTGAAGATCCTTCGAATGAACACGTAAAGTATGGCTTGGTTGCAATGTGTTCTCTATGTAAATGGTACTTGTGGGTGCGAAGGCCAATTCTAGGGATCATTTCCTTCTTCCATGCTTCTAAATTACAAAGACCCACTCTCTTTACGATGTCATTCTCACTGAGTGACACACAATTTAAAATATTTGTCGTCAATTTCACACCGTATGGAACTGAAAGGTGAAAATTGTAATATATTGGAAAACAAGTATAAAAATCATTAGTGAGTATTTTGCTATTTTAGTATAATATTAAGTAACTAGTTTAAATTTTTTCCAGAGAAAAAATTCTATTACAGTGATATCAAGAAAATATTATTCTTTTATCCATTTTAGTAATACTGCTCTAACACAGTAAAAAATAAGTTAAAAATTCAAAATAACGATGGCGAACCTTTTTGAGGAGTGGATCAAATTTTGGTTCAGCATGTTTTTAAATATAAATCTGTGGGCCTCTAAATCAGCTACGTCCCTTCAAAAAAGGTTAGAGTAAAATATATACCAATAATTTGAAATTCTGAAGATTTTTGAAAGAATAACTTGAACTCTTTCTTTGCTGTCTCTTATAAAACCCTCTAAAAATGATTTTTCCTTTTTATATCTAAAAATATTCTCGCGATGATCTTGACTGCTTATGGAACGATACTTTCAATTAGCAAACCAGGGAACCCCGTATCAAGTATCGCCTCTGCGCCAAATACTTGAATAAACAAGAATAATAAAATGCTTTTGTTTTTAATATCATCTTTTAATAAATATAGTTGCGTTTGTATGTATCTATTATAAAGTTGAAAAGAGAATTTTCTATGGGAAATTTGATATTGCTGATTTTCAGATAGTTTCCTATTAAATGATTCATATTTCATATTCATTACCTTAATGCACTTTGCAGTCAGTTCATTTCCATATTTGTATTTCAGCTCATTCTTTACTTTCAAATAGTCTCATTACATTAAGCTGATATTCGGTATTCATTAATTTAATGCATTTTATGAATTTCTTCATAGTCAATAAAATTTTGTAATTTAGGAAATTTTTCAATTTGGGAAATTGAGTTCTCAAAATTATTTTGCTACACTATATTGTTTTAAAATAAATCTTTAAAACATAGATAATTAACTGCATAAATTCAGCTTAATTTATGCAAATTCCATTTAATATGGATATAAAATTTAATGAAATGTACTTTCCAAATATTTTATTTCTTTAAATTGAGATTTTTAATTAATCATTTACTTACTACAAATATTACTAATCGAAGTTCTTAGTATATTGAATCGTATCATTTATTTTATGTAGAAAATTAATAATACGAAAAACTTAGATATAATTTTAATGTTAATTTGCATAAAATCTGTACTTTAAAGAAATAAATTAGCTATCCCTATTACAGTAATACGCCAAACAGCATTTATCACTTGTAAGTTTTCTAAAATATTTTTAATGTTGTAAGAATTATTTTGAAAAAAATTTCTTCGAATCATTAAAATATATAAAACATAAAATTAATTTTCAATTCAGACGTTAATACTGTGTCCGGAATTGTGAATTCAATAGGGCTGCTTGGAATGGTGCTTATATCAACAGTTGAATTCTGACTAATGTAAAATAAGAACAATTTTATTTAGAAATTTTGATTACACTACTTATAATTACTAAAAACATATAAAGGGTGTTTTGGATTTCCTGCAAAGCAAAAGAAAGGTTATGGTTCTTTTATTTTTAAAAAATGGTAAGCTATGCGTTAACACTGTAATAAGAAATAAAAATCATTTACTGTATTTATATTCTTCTCTTTCTATAAATTGCCATAATCAAATATATTTCAAAAAATATTGACTGTCTCGAGTTATGAAAGAATATTGATGTAGCTCTTTTCTGGGAATGTTTTCTATCTTTACTAATTCATCACCATTTTGAAATGCGTTAAAACACGAATTAAAAAGGTCCTACATTTAATATTTATAATGACATTACTAAAACAACAAAGATTTGCTAATTTTTACATGAGACTTCTTGCCTTCATACAAAACAGCATTTCAAGAAGCTGTTAAATTATTTTGTACTGTTAAGACTTTTATGTTCGCTTGTTTGTTAGTTTGTTCTGCTTCAAATTTCATATATCTCATGTTCATGTTTTAAAATGTAAAATATAATCTTAAATTTCGATTCAGACTTCAGTCAAAAGAAATTTCCTTATTTCTTTGAGTTTTTGCTTGTTTGGGTATGCTGGATATAAAACTATCTAATGTATATAGTTTCTGTTTACCTTCATTAATTTCGTTGTTTAAATTTAGTGTTTTTCTTTACATTTAACGAATAGCTAGATAAGTATTTTCTCTTGCTAATGTTTTAACTAAGTAAGCAAATGGTAAGTTAGGAAAACACTATAAATTTATTGAAAGAAATATATAAAGATTTCAGCGAGACGTTGCGAAGTACGTAAATAAAAATTTATAATATAAGAAAATTAGTTTATTATAATTTTTTATTTTTATGCTTCATTAAAATATGTTAATAATATTCATCATGATAATGAATTTTAATTAAGAGAAAAAATAAAATAATGAAATTATATATACTCTTTTTTAAGGTTATAAAAACATTAAATTTTACAAAATTTGTTAAAACTATAAACATAGTAGAAATGAGATTTATATACAAGATGTTAAAAATTCAATTCATTCATGAAAAGTGGGATGTAAGAGCAGCTTCTGTTGGTACAGAGTACCTGGAGCACCCAAGGCAGAACCCAAGGGTAGATGTCTGACTAACCATAGTCTTCCAGTGGGTGCCATCTCATGTTAATGTGTATGGGAACGAAGTTGAAGATCAGTTAGCTAAGGATGGAAGCCCACAGAATATCATCATTGGAGACTGCTTGTCGTCCTCAGAGCTGACCTCTAGAGTTAGGATGACTATCAATGCTACTTTTAGGGATACCATTCCTACCCACGAATGGTACACATGCAAACATCCTGGTTCCGCACTAGTGGGTAAACACAAGAGATGCAGCAAAACGGCTTTGACAAGACTGCGAAGTGTTCACCTGCTTGCTCAGAGACATATCTCTGGTACCAAAGTCTACCCTCTCTGTCCCAAATGTCGAGTGGTTCAAGCCTCCCCATCTCATACTTTTCAGTGCATTGGGTGTGAGAGAGGGGACATGGATTTGAGACCGGAGGAGGTGCTTGAGAGACTGACTATTTATGGATTCATGGGGCTGGTGTGGTGATACTGTCACGCCAGTCGGGGATAAGCAACAATAACAACAACACAAAAATTTATTTTCTAGACCAAAAAGAAATTGACTTAGGAAACTTATAAAATTTTTAACGAAGAAAGTTATGTACCACATAGTCATGTTAAAATTTAAGTGAAATTATTAAAAGTAAATGCTAAATACACAAGAATAGTATATAATGGGATAATTAGGCAAAATCAATTTTCTCAATTATCGACAAATAACACTTACTCAGCATTAAAACAGTCAATTGAAAAGACATTTTTTCAAAAATACGAATCATTCATGTTGGTTGTTTTTTATTGAAAAGAAGTAGAGTAAGTCTATAATCTAATGTTTTTCAATGAAACATATTTATAGCATGTTTTATATATAATATTTCACGTTTCTAACATAAAAGAAAAATTTAAAACTACAATGTAAAGATTTTCATTCGATTGGTCAGAGTGTTAAAATCGAATAATACAGTTGAAATCGAATTTAAATAAAACTCAGTGTTATTAAAATTTTATCAAATCAATAGCAATTATTAATTTTTCAAATATTAAAAATATAATCACTGATTTAAAATTGTTGTACTTGATTCATTTTCTGCTAAAGAAAATCGTGGTTTCTGAACTATAAAGGAACTTTCTTTTTCTTTATAAAGACATGAAACATTCTCCAAAATGTTATAAATTTTATTTGGGAGAAAGGTTTGATGTAATAGTTAAGAAAATATTTATACCAGAATAAGGAATTGAAAAGATTTAATTTTAACTTTTTCAAAGGTTTTCATGTTATGTTAATAACTTTTCATATTGTACAAATCTATACTTTTGTTGCATAGATTTCTATGTTAGATTTATATGATCGGACAATTTTTCAGGCACTTGCACGTTAAAAATTGTAGGCACGTGTCTCCTGATGATTCATTTGAGGTTTTAATATGGCGTGTTACACGATAGAAATACATTGTTCAATGTCAACTAAGAAATTTGTTTATCAGTTTGACATCAGATATTTATGTTTTAAATTTTTAATATTTCAAACTGCTTGCCTGTATTTTTAATATCACATAACAATCAACGTGTGAGGCATTTAAAAAAAAGATTTTGAACATTTAGTGTGTGCTCAACGTGTCCTGTGTAGGTTTGACACCACTGATTATAGTGTAGCTTAGATAATCACGCCACCCCTATGTATTAAGTATAATTTTCTAGATATTAAATATGAAACCTAGGATGACATGAACGTTTGTAACATGTAAGATAATTAGAAATGTTACTTTCATGCTTATTAATGAATATGCTACTTCTATTTTTATTTTGAGACGTTAGTTTTTACTATTGTTACATTTTTAAAGTCATTGGACATTGTGTTAAAATCGTATTGTTTGAATGAAAAACAATCAAAGTCCATTCCTAACCACTGTTAAATAACAGAAAATTTATGTTTTTTTTCATTTATTGCTTGCGTATATATTGGTGTGTACGCTAGGAGCTTAATGGAGTGATTTCGTGCAATGACCACGGTTTGTGAAGAATTTTTTGTAAGACAAACCATTATGAACGCAGAAAACGTCTAACTACTTCATGATTCAATAGGCATTGTCAAATTAATAAAGTTTCATGGATAAACTTTATACAACATCATAAAATATGATATTAAAATTATCATAAAATTAATTGAATGAGAAATAGATATTCCCTTGTTTAAACAAAAAACTTCGGTGAATAAAATTCAATTAAACATAATGTAATTAAATAAGTTAAAGATAATCTATACATTTTTATTTGCTGCAGTAATTGACGATGCAGCAAAATTTTGAAAACTTTTATCCAGGTATTATTTTAATTCTAAAACAAGGGCATTACTTTGTGTTTATAAACAAAAATCATAATCATTAATTTTCAATGCATTACGCTAAGCTATTGATTCGAAAAGCAGATTATTTTAACTGTTAAAAATAATTGTTTGTTATTCTGTTATTCTGTAATATTAAATAATATATATATATATATATATATATATATATATATATATATATATATATATATATATATATATATATATATATATATATATATATATATATATATATATATATATATATATATATATATATATATATATATATATATATATATATATATATATATATATATATATATATATAATATTTACTTAAATATTTAGGAATTAAAATTTAAATTTTGGAAAAATCATAATTTACTTAATTTTATTTAAAACTATTTACCAAATGTAGATGTCAGGTTTGCTATGCAAAAAACTTAGAATACAGTTTTTTGGAGAAATTTGTATAACTGTTATATTGAATTAAATTGATAAATATAAAATAGTTAAGTTATTTTACTCTAAATCTATTTGATATATGTAAATTATTTGACTGATTTCTGGCAAATTTAACACTATAATTATTATACAGACTCAAAAAATATCCAATAAAATATTTGCTATAAAGACAATAATGGTGATGATTCGCCAGAAATGAGAATTTTCATTAGAACAAGATAAAAAATATAAGACTTATTTACAGCTACATAATGGACAACAATATCAGCTATCCCAGTCATGCGGATTAGTGAAAAACTCAGAAGGAATTTAAAATCATACAAAATTTAGTATGTGCATCACGCTTCTTAAGATCTCTTCAAACTGTATTTTTTCCACCAATCAAAGCAATTTAAAAGTCTTAAATGAAATTAGTATTTGGATCAGCATTTGGTTAGATCCTGATAAAATAAATGTCTGGATTATCTAACATGAATATACATGTGAGGAATTGATTTCAGAAGAAGATAATTAACATTTTTGAAAACAATCGTTGATGATATGATGGATTTCAAATTCTAATCTTATTTCAAAAAACTTAGTATAACAGATGGAATTAAATATTGTAATTTCTTAAACAAATATTATAAATTATTTTGAAATTCATTACCAAATATTTTGAAATCATCACCATTAAATATTTTTACCCAGAAAAGTCATTAGAGATGGGTATTTTATATTTAGCTGAATATTTATCAGAAGCTATTCTTAAATGTAAGCATTTAAAATTTCTCTGTTATAGCAATGTCATTGCTTTCACTGTATTTTACCACCCCTATTATTGCTTAGGGGAGATTTCTAAGTAGAATAATAACTTTAATAAAATTCTTACAAATTAAATGTCGTTAACTTTGTCAAGGTGTATGATGATTAATTTGATTATTCACTACATTGTGTTGTTTTAACATAACAATTTGCTTTTGAAGTTCCTGTTGCTTTTTTTAAACTTCAATAAAAATAATGTTTGTAACAAATAAATAATTGAAAATATAGTTTTTTGGAAATAT
Organism: Latrodectus hesperus; assembly: GCA_037975125.1. NCBI lineage: Eukaryota > Metazoa > Arthropoda > Arachnida > Araneae > Theridiidae > Latrodectus > Latrodectus hesperus. The sequence continues at coordinate 49,461,807 of CM075859.1, read as the reverse complement.
TAAAGTAATGTAAAAGCTTTGAAATAGTTTATACAATTTGGAAAAAGCTGAAGTCATAAAAAGCCATTTAAAAAAACTAAAAAAATTAAAATATGTTTTCAGTGATTCTTCTTTTTCTAATCTGAAAAATATATTTTTGGAATGTTATGGATCTTACATTAAAATTTCTTTTTTTATACTCACTAGTATAATTACTGAAATATTTTAGAAATACTTTGAATTTAGAGTTCAAAATTCTATTTCTGTCTAATATATGTTGTCAAATGTGTAGACTTTTCTTCATGATATAATTTTTTTCTTCTTAAAATATTTTTATAGTGTTGAGATTACTTTTTTAGCAAATTTAATGGTATTTCAAGTAATTGTTCCATAGGTTCATGGATTTGAATGGAGTCAGTTTAAGAAAACCTCCTACACATTACGTTTGCTTGAAAACTATATACATATGTGTTATGAAATTAATTGTTGCTATTTTTGTCTCGCTAACTTTAACATCAAAACACATTTTTCGTTAAATATTCGAACACAAAATAGATAGTAATTAATTTTTATCTTTAAGGAGGAATGCTAACTTAATTATGTTTTCTTCACAATAATTTAAGGACAAAAATACTTGCGTAAATATTTATTGAGTTTTATAAGTAATTGCCAAATATGCTGATGCAGCCAGATTTTTTTGTAGATATCCAATAACACAACGAGCATTCATTTTCAGTAAGATCACATGTAGAAAAAAGCTCTGTTATTTGGTAGCTATAAAAACTAGATAATTACTTATGCTGCTTCTAATTTAATCAGTCAGTTTTTAGTTTCTAAATTGCATTTGACTTTTTTGTTAAGTCGCCTACCACGGAAATATTAAATTGAATTAAAAGATACAACCCTCATAACTAGTTTTTACCGCAAATTCGATTTCATTAAGATATTTTTTTCCTTTATGTTAAGATAATTTGCAACAAATTAAAATAAGTCAATGTACTCTCTATAATGATTCATTTATAATGTTATTTATGAATTTATAACTATGTTTCATTAAAATTTGCTATATTAAGTTGCTTGATTTAGCATTAAGTTGCTTAACATTCCTAATATTTATTTTTTCAGAGGTTTTGTATTTAAAATATTTAAACTAAGACGAATATTCATATATAGATAATTTTACACACACATTCTCTTAAAGTTCAAAAATCAGAACAAATATTTTAAAAAGAATCCTAAAATAAAAGTGAAGTTAATTTATTAAAAAGCAATTCACAGTATATTTTGCAATACATGAATGTAATGATTTACAGTTCATTAAAATAAATATTAAGTTTTATTTTCAGGTATTCACTTAAACACACAACAGTCAATCAGACTTTTGTTTAAGTGAATACCTGAAAAGTTTAATAAACAAATTTATATTTAATTCATATTCTATACGTAAAAGTAAATAACTTATTAAATTATTTAAAGAAATTTGTGGGCGCATAGTGTGTATGATGCATAGAACCTATATAAACTATTGTTTTAATTATTTATAAAAAATAATCACTTAAAATCTTCCAAATCATTTATGTAATGCTTATGAGGGATACCATTTGCACATGAAATCAGACAAACACTAAGCAAAGATTATGATTGTTTTTTAAATCACGTGATGAAATTTAATCTCATTTTTAATAGTTTATATTAAGTTCATGTAGCATAAGCGTTGCATATATTAGAACATTTTTATTAACTTCCGATGTACATAATTTATTTTAGATGTATTGAGTTTTATTTTGATTAATTCAAGTAACGCTTTTAAAGAATTCACATTAAAAATTTGCATTTGTGTTTCATAAGAATATTAATAATTATTTTATGAATATATTTATTTAATATAAAACGTGTTTAATAAGAAACAATCCATTTAAGAAATGTTATGATCATAGATTTAACTAAAAATAAAATAATTAAAAATTTATAGCATTCATTACAGTTGTACCGAATTCTATTAATTTAATTTTAAAAATTTGTATAGAATATTCGTATTAAATATTAACATATGGAATTAAAATGAATATCTTTATAAAAATATTTAAAATTTTTTATATAAATCAATTTAATACTTTTCATAATTTTTATCAGATAAAAATGGTTAAAAAATTTATAATCAAAAAGGGTGGTTAAGATGAGATACAAATACTTTGAACATTGCTTACCATTACATTACATAAATACAGCTACGAATATATTTTATTTTATTTATACACTAATATCCAATTTTTATCACGGTTCAAATTGTTAAACAACTCTTTTGTTGTTATTTTTTAATCAATATTTGTTATTTGACTTTTTAAAAAATAAATATTGAGAATTTATGAAACATAAATAGAAAATATTCAGTCATTATCTTTTTAATTTTAAGAAAACAAAATTTAACATACCACAACTAGTTTTACATCTGGGCACGGTAACTGGAACACCAAGAAAGATCTGTGGTATTACAACAAAATTTATTTGGCAGATAATATGCTACATAAAGACCAAATAAATGACATTACATCATCCTGGGAAGGCGGGATGAGGAAAATTCACAAGTTTTTTAATCTCTATATGTAAATAAAGCTACTAAAGACCTCAGCATAGAAAAAGCTTTAGATGTAGTCATGGAGTATAGCAGTCAAGATGGCTTCGACAAACTGGTAAAGTTTATCTGGTGGAGCAGTCAGTAACGTATCCCTAGTCATATGCTGTGCAAGAATATGGACCACTCATTTTTGATTGGTATAAATCTGGAAAATAAGCATATCAGAGAAACAATTCAATTTGATCAGTACTTTGAACATTGCTTACCATGTGTAGTCACGGTTTTTTCTTTTAGAACATGGCTGATCACAAGCGTGGAAGGCAGTGAGCACATCAGGCTCCAATACGTCAAAGATGCAATTGGCTGTTTAATGTACCGGAAAGGTAGCAGAATGGATGAGTGAAATCTAACACCACCCCAAATCACGATACTAAGTGCAATGCGACGA